>JAUNZM010000160.1:2400000-3674731 GCA_033459285.1 Clamator glandarius
ACCAGAAATTTAGTGGAAGGAAAATACTATTTTCATATTGACTCTGCTGAGATTATAGTTTGCATTTACTTGATAATAAGATGTTGTTCAGCAATCTTGATATTTTGTTTCTTAGAACCAGCAAAAAAATTTAGCAAAATAATAATTGACATGTAACCTTGAAAATTTTAGCTACTGTTTTGAAACACCAAATTGGCATAAAATGGTTCCCTTCAAGTGTTTAATTCTTAAAATGATCTTAAATAATATGTAAAACATTATTGAAGCAAAACCACATTTCAAAATGGTACACAGTGATCTAGCAGCTCAGCTGTCACTGGAATTAGTAAGAGTCACAGAACTTAGAATCATAGAATGGTTTCAGTTGGAAAAGGCATTGTAAGATTATTTAGTATAACCGCTCATCTAGCACTGCTAAGTCCATCACTAAGCCATGTCCCCAAATATGACATTTACTCATCTTAAACACCTCCAGGGATGGTGATTCAGCCACCTCCCTGGGCAGCCTACTTCAATACTTGGCAACACTTTCTGTAAAGAAATTCCTCCTAATATCCATAAATCTCCCCTGGAGAATCTTGAGGACATTTAAGTACCTGTGCACCACTTCAGAAGTATACTGCCATGTGTCTCCATTAATAACATCACAGAGAGGACATCCCCTATGAGTTGTTTTTTTCTTAAAACTGCATAGCTTCATTTAACTATTTTATTCTTACATATCAATCACTGTACAGAGAACCTTCCTCAAGCAATTATTTGCTATGAAATTTCATATTTATTCATATTAGCTATACCCTTACACCTAGCAAAAATCCCAAGGTAAAATTGTAACGTCACTTGGGACAGCAGAGCTAACTGTAACTCATTTATGATTTACTAGCTTTGCAGTAAAAGCCATCTGTAGTCTAGTTATTACTCTTGCAATTCAATTAGTAAAGCCAAGTTACTTTTTTCTTTTTTTTTCTGTTAATAGTTTTAGTAAGGAGGTTACTTAGCTTCTCTGTTTTGTGGTTAGTAAGGACACTTGAGATTAGGAGAGTGTGTTGATTACAAAATGAAAAGGAAGGTCTTTAGGTAGCCCTTCGGCACATGACTTTTTCTGACACTTTCACCTCACTTATAAAGACAGTAGGAAAACAGTGGATCTAATCTCTTGCAGGAAATGTGAAAGCTAGTGAAATTCCATTATTACTTCAGGTACCTAAAGGCACTTATGATGGGTTGGCAATATAAAATCTCTTACATGAAAATTTTCTCAAGAAAAAAAACACTGCCAAAATTACTTTCTTCCCTTTTTTTCCTTACATTTTTCTCATGATTTCTGATAAAAAAACCTAACAAAACCAAAATCTGCAGTAAATTAGAAGACAGACTTTTCTTAGGTAAAACCATGCACATCAGTTGAATATTTCTGCACCTCTAGTATACTTCACTGGTTTAGTGTCTTGTAATGCGTGTATCACTTTGGAAAGATACTTTTAAAATAATAATTTCTTCAGCATTAGCTAAACACTCATGTTATCGTCAGATTCTAACACAAGAAACCGTGTTATTTGCTCAATCAGTAATATAAAATCTTATTTTCATATACAGCAGTACAGATAAGTTTATGTTTCATGTAATTACCTAGATTTTGACAATAAGCCTCATATTTTCTTACATCTTATAGATTTGATAACTGTAAATACCGTTTTTAAAACAAACTCTGCCAAAACTATTATTTCAAATGGCTGGTTGATGAAGATAGGGTTACTCCTTCAGAGACATAGAAATATAATGTTTTCTGCTTTTCTAAAAGGCTTCAAACTCCTTTTGAGATGCATATGCCTCCTGAATGAAAAATGTTTCAAGAAGTAGTTCAAACACTACTTATTGAACAAAACATATTCCTGTAAACTAAATAAACAGAGTGTTTGCAGCAATTCAGAAGAGGAAAGACTGAATGTTGGAAGTAACTCGATTGTTTTGTTTTGATGTTAACTCAGCTACTAGTCAGTGATACTGACTATAGGTGTAGCCATTGTGGATGGGGTGCTTTGCTCATTATTTATTCAATGGCTGCGACCACCTTTTCAACAAAATAATTTCGGTGCCAGTCTATGTACCAAAATGCATTAAATCATTTATCAATATTTCCTGTAATAGGTCGTCAAGACGTTGTCAAGTAAGGCATTTAGTATATTGCAAACTTATGCGTACTTTATTGGATTTGAATATTTGTAGAAAAATTTTGTTCTATTTTATCAGAATCAGTATTTCCCCTTCAAATCACTTGCACCTCCAGCTGACCTCCCAAAAGATAATTTTCTCATTTGTCTAGAGAGTTTTCCAGGCACATATGTAAATTAATTACCACCTAGATGTACACATACGTGGGGAAATAAAATGGAGCATGAAGATGACACTATGGAACAAACTCCTGAACTTAATCAGAGTAGATTTTTTTTATCTTATTTGAGTTTGGCTTTTTTTTCTGATTCATATAATCCAATTATCACACTAGTACAAATACTACTCTTTGAAATCAAATCAAAGGAAATATAAGCAATAATATGTAATTTCTGGAGAAGAGTATCAGTGCAAATGGCAATATGTATTTCTTCTATATATGTACAACTCACAGTCTTGTTAAATCTTGAGACTGTTTTGGGTTTTTTACAAATAAGTAGAGATTACAGATATGTAAATATTTTCATTAAAGTATAAGACAAACAAAAAGTAATTAGGCAATGCTTGCATTTCCTTTGCAACATGATTGAATGAGCTCTGCTTCTTTATTGGTAGAATTATTCATTTCTAAATACACAGAATACCTCCCACTATGAAATATGTCTCAAATATGCTCACATTCTGAATAATGTAATAAAAACAATGCTGTAAAAAATGCCATAAAGACAAATCTTAAAAGCACAGTAGAAGCAAAGAACTAGAGTAATTTCCAATTCTAGTCTGGAAAGTCCTAAAGAACTAAAAGATTGAAATAACACGGTGTTTTTTTCCATAATTAGCACTGAATCTGCAAATGAAAATGTTCGAGGATGCAAATAGACAACAATTATTAGATATCTGTCCTTAATATTTTACTTAATGCAGCATTATATTTACAGAGTATTTCATAATATTCACATGCACAATGTGAATCACATTCTTATAATTTGCAATACTTAAGAAAACTTGAAAATCACAGAGAAAGCCTATTATGGATTCGGTTTTAGAGCAAGGACTCCTAGCTCTCAAGCCTGCATTAGAGTTACCTCTTAGGTAACCAGATGCTGGTTGTAAATTGTGCCAGTGACAGCTCTGTAAATATTGCTGGTTAAGGGGGATTTTAGACCAAACAAAAGATTTATTTTCTTTAAGCACTTTCTGGAAAGGAAATACTAATCCTATTTCATAGTTCTCTAGTCACATTGTTAAAGTATTCAGTAAGAAAATTACAAGACAGTTACTCCAACACGTAGAAAGTAGAATCACATAAATAATGTATTTATCATCACATAAAGAGTAAATCACCACCTGTCAAGATTACTTAAAGCTGAAAGATGATATTAAGAAACTGTAATAGCAGTAAAATATGAAAGGCATTGGTTATGTCTAGAGCTGGATTCCTACAGTAGCTGCTTACTTACTATCCAAATACATAGAGAATAATAGGATAATAAGTTGATCTGTCTGCTTCCTTTAAAATGTAGGTCAGGTGTTCACTGCATAAAGAAATTGCCTGCTAGGTGACTGAGGTTGCACAGAACATTAGCTCATCAGTAGGCTGGTCATATATCACTGTCATATAGTGGAATGAGGTGGCAAAACATGATAAAAATGAAGAAAGAAATTACAAAGGAGGACAAAAGTTGACCTACATTTTAATTAAGCTCCAAAGAAGTGTATTGACTGAATATATATTTTCTGGGAAATAGATTTGACAGTCATGTCATAACAAGTTAGTCTTACAGTGCAAAACTCCTGTCAGTCTTAAGCACGTTATCTTATAAGCTAAAGAGTACTATAAAATTAAGTGTGCTATGATGTAACACATTAAACTACATGTCAATATTAAATTAGCTAATACTTTAATAAGAAAAAAATAAGGATTATCCTATTATTACTAGATTTTTACAGCATTTATGTAATAAAATTCTAACATTGTAATAATTTAATTTGAAATGCATCTGATGTTTAGAGAAGAATGGACTCTTGAAGAAGTAATTACAGTATCAATAATCTTGTTATAAAACATAGTTATTATATTTTTCCAGTTCTTGCCTGGCAATTAGCTGTATACAAAGAGATCATGTGTCTCATGATGCTTGGCTCAGGTCACAGAAGGACAGAAATTGTGGAGTCCCGAATGGAGTGAGTGAAGGTGTTGCAGCTGTTATGGATTCAAGGGGTTTTACACTTTACCATACTGTTTTATGATCTTTATGTCTTTATTAGGTAAATTAAAGATTCTTCTTTTCCCAAGTGACATTTTCAATAAATATTGGACCTGAACTAGTAATCTTTGATAAGCTGAACTTAATTTCCTTACACCTCTATTAAAAGCCTTTGTTTATGTTGTTTCTTTCCTGAAAATACTGGGTTTAAGTTTCAAGTAGTTTGACTGTATAGTCACAATTTGCTTTCAAATCAAAATTCATATTTATGAAAAAGAAATACAGGAATGAAGACTATGGATAAGAAATACTAAAACATATGGAAAGAAACAAACATGAAATTAAACAAGCTTTAGAGTCTTGCTCTATTTGGGAGGGGAAAGGAACAGGAACAACATTAATCTTGGCACAGAGTCAGTCAGAATAGGAAAACAAATCTGAAAAATATTTGCTTTTTATGGAAGTTACACCTGAGAAGCAAATACCTGTACAGAATTATAATTACAGATGATTTTACAACATACAAAAGCATCATAAAAGCCTCCTGAATACTGATCTGTATATTAACAAAACAAACAAACACACAATGAAAAAACAATTTTGTATATAGCTGTGCTGATGGATGAGAAACTTGACACGAGCCAGAAATGCATGCTCACAGCCCAAAAGACCAATCCTGTCCTGGGCTGCATCAGAAGAAGTTTGGCCAGTAGGTCAAGGGAGGTGATTATTCCCCTCTACTCTGCTCTTGTGAAACCCCACCTAGATTATTGTGTCTAGTTCTGGAATCCTCAACATAATAAAGATGTGGAACTGCTGGAACAGGTCCAAAGGAGGGCTATGAAGATTATCAGAGGAATGGAGCACCTCTGCTTTGAGCATAGGCTGAGAGAGTTGGGGTTGTTCAGCCTGGAGAAGAGAAGGCTCCAGGGAGACCTTGTAGTGACCCTCAGGTACTGAAGGGGGAGTACAAGAAAGCTAGGGAAGGACCTTTTATAAAGGCATGTACTCATAGGACTAGGGGTAGTGGTTATAAATTGGAGAGAGAAAGATTTAGATTAGATATAAGGAGGAAATTCTTCACAGTATGGGGGGTGTTGAGGCACTGGCACAGGTTGCCCAGGGAAGCTGTGGATGCTCCATCCCTGGAGGTGCTCAAGACCAGGCTGGATGAGGTCTTGAGCAACTTGATCTATTAGGAGATGTTTCTGTCCATGGCTGAGGGATTCAAATAAATGATCTTTAATGTCCCTCTTAACCCAATTCATTCTATAATTTATGTTTCTATGGCAGTAAAACTCCCTAAGAGTGCCTATTAATATAGGATTTTCTTGTTAGTGATTGTAAACTATCGTTAAAATACTAAGCAGCAATATTGCTTTTTAAGGCAGACTCCACAATTGAGAAATACTAAATCTGTGTTGTAAAGCAAAGCAATTTATATAAAGGACAATCTGAACCATATTCAAGGTCAGGGCAATGTAGCAATGCTAAACATGCTCTTTATAGTGGATTTACATTTACTTACTCTGGTTCACAGAGTAGAATTTTTAGTAAACAGAAATGTATTGAAAAACAGTAAGACTGACCTCTTAACAAGTAAGAAAAAAGTACAGGTTTTGAAGGCTGTTGTATTCAGTGCTTTCACAGTCCTCTACAAAGAAGGGAATTAAAACTACGGATGCCAAAAGATAATTTTAAGTAGAATATAGGATTTCAGAGCAAAGTTACAAAGGTAAGGTCATACAATATACATTGTGTTGTGTATCAGTCATTAAAACATGAAGAACAATATTTGGAAATATTGTATGATGTGGCTGTTGTTAGCTTTGATCATCAGTTATTATATTTTTGAAAATTATAGAAGATACGGGAGATCTTCTAAGACTGTAGAAAGGAAAACATAATAGTTGCTATTGAAAAAGTGGAAAGAAGATTGCAAATAAACATAAAAATGTCAACATAAATTCATACTTTGCTTAGATTCTGGGAAAATATATTTAAAATATATATCTAAATGCCTGGAAGAGATATAATCAGACCATAGCATAGATTTTTTTAATGTATCTCTTCAAACAAGAGCTATTAGCTCTTTAAAAAGAATAAAAAAAAATCTGTATAAAATTAATTCTGTATAACATTGGGTACTGTCCCTATGCTAGACCTGCCTCTTCTCATTGTTTATATCATAGTCTTAGATAATACAGTGGTTAATAAGTTGGTAATGTTTTTAAAGGGAAAATCTGTTCTTTCATTGAGCACAATTGAAATGTAGAAATATAAAAATGTAAAAAACAACTTTTAGCAATATAGCTGAAAAATATCTATATTGGTAAAAATAATCTTAAGATTACTAGGTCATGGTAATCTTAAGACTACCATGAGTCACTAAGTAAAACTTCTTAAGTGTATAATGATATTACAAAAAAGGGAGATAACAATCTGGGATCTTTGAAATAATTTCTCCTGTAGAATAGACTTGGCATTAAACAGGATTCTGCTGAATGTTATGCCCAATTTTACATGCTATGAGAAATGAAGAAAGTCCATTTGACAGCACCAAAAATGGCAGAAGCTTACGGGAAGAAAACATCACCAAATCCCAAACTAAAACCAGAATCTAAAAGAAGTACATGAGATCTAGCACTTACAGTGAAGAGATTCAGAAGGTCAAGTCAGTGCTAAAAGGAACTCATTTTTTTTGTCAATAAAGAAGTGAAAGCAAAAATAACAGACATCCTCAACAGCCTTTCTGAAAATGATCAGTGGAATTGCTTTGAAAGTTGGCTTCATCGTATGCAGTTTTGTGTCATCTCAGAAGTGAACTATTTTGAAAGTGATCTTAGTTGATTTTCTCAATTTGTTAAATAAAGAGTTACAGACACAGCCTCATTTCTTTTGTGTTGTACCTTGTGCATGCACAGCCAGTTCATGTAAACAGCTCTTTTGACAGACTTGTCCAAATTTAGTGTGATTTATTGTTGATTGTAATATGGCATTAGTGCTTTCACTTAAAAAATAGTATTGGTACTTGTAAATAAACATACTAAATGAAAATACATTTCCATGTTAAATGTAAATAAAAATCCACTATTTTACTGTTAGTAATATTGTACAAAACAGAAAGTATTTATGGGTGAACATTTGTGTTTTCTAAAGCAAAGAACATCTTCAGCAATGTCTGTCAAAAAGACTGGACAAATTATAGTCAGTTGTTGGTGAAGTCCTGATGTAAGTACTATAAAAATTTATGCGTATTCTTTTTTTACTTTAGACAAGATACAGTGTGGTGCATGCACTGGTCTCCCACTTGTAGCTGAAATGTTCCTGAATTGCAGTTTCCAGCTTACTGAAAGGAATTAAGTTCATACACTCTGGGATTGCTCCACAATCTGGAACAAAGCACAGTAACTGAAGATAAATGGGAGATTCACTTAAAAGATGCAGTCCTGATGTCAGCTAAAATAGTATTTTACAGTCATTTTGATTTGCAGTCTTTGTCCATAGTCTTTGTAAAGGAAACTTGGCCACAATTTACATAATAAGCATTACTGTATGTAATACAGACTGATTACCAGCACCACTTTTCAGTATGTCCATTGTAATTACTCTTTTTTCTTCTTTCTTTACTAATCACGTTTTAGATTTTGTAGCTGTCTTTTTCTGAATGAGTTTTACTGTTTGTTTTTGGTTTTGTTTTTTTTTTACATTGCCCTTAGCTGCATAATAGAAAGGTGGTGAACCTTATATCTATACCATGATGAGAAGTGACCACAGTTAAATGGTGGATTGAATTCTTAACTGACTTTTGTAATATTAGTTGTTATGAATTACTCTGATAACAAATTTATAAAACAAACATCAATACCTGTTACAGGTTGCATTTATATACATCAGTTTTTATCAAAGTAAGTCAATATGGAGTCCCTTTTCACCATACAACATGCAAATGAGAGTCAGTTTAGTCTTTTCTTGATGGAGGCTCAATATGCTTCCAGCAACTGTAAATATTTAAACAAATTAAAACTGAGTAGTATAAATTTATTATATTAAAAGAAGGATATCAAAGAAACTTTCATAAAAGTGCAAAACCAGCCAATATGATGCAGTGTAATTTTCAGTTACTCACTAAGAGTGGGAATAAGCTCCCAATTTACTACTTAAGTAAATGTAAGTGTGTATACATAAGATAGGTAACTAAGAGCTCATTATACTCAATGCAGCAAAGAACACTAGAAGGATTTTTGAGAACTATTCAACACACCCTGAAGCATGTATGTGCATTTGGTGAAAGTCTATTTGTACACACCTTAATTTAGGAGTTGAAACATCCCATTAATACAAGTTTTGTTTGTAACAGATGAATTACAGACCCGCTTTTTGTTTTCCAGACCATATTCTGTTTGAAGGATGACTCTTACACTGAAATCATAGCTTTTAATCTCAATGAATTCTGATTCAGTAGCCTTATCCTACTGGTTATGGCCAGTTTCTCATGAGTTTAAAAGGATTATCTCAAGGAAAGCATCTAGGACTAGGAGAACGCAGGCTGAAGTCTAGCATTAGATGTAAATAATGCTTTAATTGTTCCTGTTGAATTTATTTTCAAGTGTAAGTTTGTACACACTTAGTTGATCAGGGTAGGTGTGAGGCAGTACTTTTGATTTATTGGTCTATTAATCAAAATTTCAGCACTTTTGTCCTAAAGTTGTTTGTACACTGTTGATTTACAATATTCTGAGGATAAAAAAGTACAATTCTAGCTAATACTGTAAAAAATGACAGAAGATGTAACAAAAATAATCGTGACATACATATTGATTTGAATCAAGAACACTGCCATTCACAGCATATCTTTATAGATATCTTATGTAGAGTTTTACCTCATTTGAATTTAAGAGAAAGGAGTTAGTAAGATATTAAGATTAAACATATCAGATTGTTCAAAATATTGCTCAAGTTCTGGCATGCAGTGTGCATTGAAACGTATACACAATAAATATAGACAAATATATACTCACAACAATTATGAATGTTTAGTCAATAGATACTAATTTTAGATTGTGTATTCAACTACATGCAGTTGATGAAGGACTAGCAGTGATTCTTTTTTTTTCCTCTTTAACCAAGTCATATAAGCTATTTTGTGACAAAGAAAAGAGAATTACACACGCTCACTCTTATTTTTTTAGAAATAAATGGGGCCTCCACTGATAAACTGTGTGATATTGAAGAGTTTTGAACTCTATGTGATTTAAATCACATACAAAGGAATTGAGGAGGTATGTAGTACATAGCATTGCATGCAATAAGAAGAAACATATGAGTTTTATGACTAATTTTTTTATTGTTGTCATTTTTAAAATTAGTCTGCTAGATATTCTGGCAAATGATATATGTTATGAACACTTACATTACAGAAGTAATGATGCCAGAACCAGAAGAAAGCAGTACATTTGCTTCAGTCTGATAGCAAAATCCTGAAGTTTAGTGTATCTTTTTTTTTTTTTTTAATTTCCATCCTGTATCTTTAAAAAGCAAAGGATTTATTGTTTGTTTGTCTTCCCAACCTGTTTGCATTCTGGTGGGGTTTATACTAAAGTAAGCATAAACTAGTATAGAGGAATAAGACATTATTGCCATGATTTGTAAATTCAAGTTAGAAAAATATGAAAATCAAATTGAGTATACAGTAACAGTTTACACTACAGAGTTCCTTTATTATGTGGTTAGAGTTTTACAAAAATTCAGGAATTCATGATGAAATTTTCAGTGGCAGGTCCTTGCTCTTTTTCATCATTACTTTTCTTTCAATAGTTCCAAACTGTTAAAAATATGTGTTAAAAATAAAGCTTACAGAAAAAATATTTTTAAATAGATATATGCACAGACGCCTTTTCTGAAAGGCTGCATTCTGAATATTCCTTGTAGCACCCACAGTGTTTGGTTGCAGTTAATTTAGTAATATTTCTATAAATCTACCAAAAAAAGGTAGTATTCCATCTCCCAGAAAACTCCCACATTAAGCCTTCAAATATTCACTTAAACCGAGCATTAAAAAAAAATCTTTGGATATTTTGGGTCACTCAGTGATTTCACTTATAATTTTAGATTAATTCATATTTACTATCACAAGACATTATTATGAAAATAACAATCACCTTTTGATAAAAAGATTGATGCTTGAGGGTCAGAGCAGACAATTGTGATGAACTTCCCTGATTTCCCATATAAAACAAACGATAGGAATTCATCCAGTGATGGTTGGGTCATGTCTGCAACTTCTTTGTGAGCCACAGCATATTTTCAAGATGAATTTCCACATTTGATTTAAAGACTTCAGTTGAAGAAGCACACACTGGATCTCTAGGCAAATCCATCTCCTTACCTTCCTCTGTGTACTTTCAGATTCCTACTAGTAGATCTCACTAAACACTTGCCTGTCAAATAATTTGATATCAAAAGATGTGTATTTCTAGACCATGACAAGCAAACTCTTAACTTTCTCCAATAAATTAAAGAGCTTTTTTTCCTAAAGCTTTTATTAATTTGAAAGAGGATTTTTTTTTTTTCTCACAGAATAAGAGAGGTATGTGATTAAACAGTGTGACAATGTGCACTGGTCAAAAAGTAAGTGTCCCATCCTGATCCCTCAGGAGAGGGAGGTGTGGTTTGACAAAATGGAGTCCTGAGAGTTAAACTGAAATAACACTAACTGGTTAATTTGAACTAATTTACTGATTTTAAGGCAGCTTGAAATATTCAATTGTCTATTAAAGTAAAATAACTATTAATTTACGATGAAGACAAAGATGTATATGTATATGTATATGTATATGTATATGTATATGTATATGTATATGTATATGTATATGTATATGTATATGTATATGTATATGTATATATGTATATGTATATGTATATGTATATGTATATGTATATGTATATGTATATGTATATGTATATGTGTATATGTATATGTATATGTATATGTATATGTATATGTATATATGTATATGTATATGTATATGTATATGTATATGTATATGTATATGTATATGTATATGTATATGTATATGTATATGTATATGTATATGTATATGTATATGTATATGTATATAAACCTGCCTCCAGAAATAGAAATGGAGAGAGAGATCAGGTAAAGGGGAAGAGAGGGAGATTAAAAGGTGGGTATAGTGAAGTAGTGGAAGAGGTATAACTGGGAATGTCCATTTCAAATAGGGAGACTCTCCCTTTTATGCAATTCAGTGTTGATTGATCATTTCCATTTATACCTACTGAATGTCTCTCAGAAGCATAAGCTGTCACCTGTCATTCTTAGGTGGACAACACTCTGGTTGTTTTATATCTTACTTTAGAAAAAAATCTCTGCTAAGCTATTGTGTAGAAAAAAATGTCATCATGTGACAGTAATGGCAAATTTTAATGCATATTAAATAGAAGGCATAAGAATAATAATCCATTCATGTTTAATGGGCCAGGTACAATGTAAGAACTACAACTACTGAATCAAACTGAAAAACAAATATTTAAGGAGAGAAAGATGCTGAGAAGAAGATAAAGGTTTCACAAGAAATAGTGAAGAATGAGTTAAAAATCAGTTTGTTATTGATTAACTCATTTTAAAAAGTACTCTGAAAGAGCCAGTAATATGAGGTATACTGATAAAACTTGCAGACTTGTTAGTATGACTTTTTTTTTTTAAATTAAAAGTAGACAACAACAGAAGAGTAAACCTTCTAACTTTTCTATTTATTTGGCTGTTATCCTTTTCATCTATGGCAGTGAACTTCTATTGGTTTTTTCATTTATGCCAATGTGAATATGTGTAGAAGTATCCATGCATAAAAAAAATTTTTAGCAGATAATTTTATATCTGAGCAGTGACTGACAAGTGCTCCTGGATTTCTTTCTGCTGCAGTATGTTTATTAGACAGTTATATCAGCCTTTATTTGGTGACATCTACAGGATAAGAAGATATGAATAAGGTTTGCCTACACTTTGTATCTTTATACCAGTTATCTTGAATTCTTATACTGGTGCTAGAAATTTGAGACCTGTCCTGGACTTTTTTTGACCCAGGACAACAAACTGTGCAGAGAGGCATGTTAATAGTATTTTATTTTATCATAATTATGATTTCAGCTATTAAAAAACCCTGTTTTTTTACTCAAGTTTGCAGTTTTCATCCTATTCAAACAAAAATTCAAATTATCTTTAAAAAGAGGGAAAATATTGCATAATTAATTACAACATTTTAACATATTCTTAAAAAAAGTCCTTCTGCTAGAACATAATTGCCTCTGTGCTAACAATAGATAATGTAAATCACTGCTCAACATCCTTCAACATAATAATAACTTTGCTATGTACCTCCATTTTTTTTTCTTCAGTATATAAGCATGAATTCAGATGAGATCTGGCTTTTTCAGCTGATGTATAATAGGTGCTAACTTTCTAAATACTAATAACCATAAGAAACATTCAAAAAGTGATTTTTAATTAAAAGTTAAGTTTTCCACCTTGTTTAGCAACTGCTTATGTTTTTAATTAAGTGCTTATCAATGACAATGACAAAGAATAATGCTTCAGTCACATCTCTTTACAACCACTCAAAAGGCCAGACTGTGAGGTTTGTTAAATGATGTTACAGATGAGGGACTCCATAAACCTACTTCTTCTGTTATTCAGTTATACAAGTGCTTCAAACAGCAATCTTCTTTCTCATGCTGTATTTATCCTCTTAATTTTCTGCCTACAGAATAACAAAGGAGGAGGATAGAAACAGTATTAATGACTTCATCTCTCATAGCACTTTGCAAAACATGACTAGAGCTGAGAGAGAATTACTTTTACATGTGGAGGAGGCACGTGAAAGACCTTTTCTGCTTGTCCGACTCAGAACTTCTGTTAAGCCCTGCATGGAAATGGTATGATCATTACTAGGTAAGGATACAAATCCTAAATTTCTGAGTTAGCCCTCATTTATGGTTCTTGGATCAGAGATGTGTACATCAATAGAACCATTTCTTTGGGGTTGTTGTTCCCATTTTTGTTAATTGCATTACATAAATAAAACGTGACTTTTAAATGACCACTTATGACCCTTTTCATTCCTGCTGTGTTAAAAACAAAGAAAATGTATTTTCATCTATTTATATGTTGAACTTGTGGCTTCATATCATGCAAATCTATTTAGTAGTCATTTTGTTACTATGCTTCTTTTTAGCTAACTACAGCCACACCTAAACTCTTTTTACAAAAGCCTATTTATTTTTATGTAAAGGACTTGTGGCTTCATATCACAAAAATCTATTTAGTAGTCTTTTACCCAACATACATTCAGAAGAGCTTATTCATTTTTTTTATTCTGAGCTGCAAAAATAGCATGGTATGAATGCAGATTCTATTGTATTTTCATGCAAAAATACATCCCTGAGGGAGAGATATTTGCTTAGGTTTTTTTTTTAAATTGTTGTTCTTCTCAATATATGAAACAGTGGTCAAAAGTTTATGCTAACTGGGAATAAACTAAATTAAATAAAAATTCCCCAACTGAAAGCTGGTTTGTCCATGGCAGTAAAATATGTTTATCAGAAAATATTTACAGCTAGTACTGGAATAGTGAAAATGTGATAAAACAGTAGAAGATCTGTTAAGTTCTTCTAAAGTTCTCTCTGGAGCTGGGCATAATCAGTGGAAAAAAGAAACAATATTCTGAGAAGAAAATATTAGTCTGATAGTGGAGTAAATCTTCAGAATTATTAATATAATGCAAACATAATTGGAACTATCTAAAGGTAAGAAAACAGAATAAAGTGGCATCCCTTGCACAAAGTGATCCATAACAACTTGCAAGAAAATATTTCTCATGTCATGCATTCATGAAATATTTCTCTGAAATTAAAAGTTTTCTTTATAAGTAAAATACAGTGACTTCAAAATTTTCTTTTGAACTTCATACCTTCATTTCTGTACTGAAAGGATTGCCAAGCACTGGAATAGGCTGTCCAGGGAGATGATTAAACCACCTTTTGTGGAGGTGTTCAAAAGACTAGTAGATGTTGTACTTGGGGACATAGTCTAGCATCAGACCAAGTGAGCCTGGATTGATGGTGGGACTCAATGATCTTAAAGGTCTTTTCCAACCAAACCCATTCTATGATTCATTACTTTAATTATGAAATTAAAAATGTTACCTATTTTAAAGATAGTCTTCTACTTTTCTCAGAGTACATGCATATTAACAGTGACTAATACCCAAGATATTAGCAAAAACCTTAAAATATAATATTTTTTCATTATGAGACCATAAATGTCTTTTGATAAGAGTTGCATCTTCATGTATATTTGTATAGTAACCAGAATGTTGGCTCCAGAGCTTACTTCATTCTGTCTGGATTAGAATTCAGATTTGGTCAACTTCTCTAGCAAGCCTGGAAGCGAGATTTAAGAAACTGAAGTGTGTTTAGTGCATGGTATATGTTCTTCAACAGGATAGTCTCACTGACAGTTCAGCAGCACATGTGATACTCAAAATCGAACATATACGAAGACCTTGTGGTTTCATCTATGTTGGGTGCAGGTGCTGTGTCCCTCAGACATGCAGGTGGTACTTCTGGGAAAACACATATAAGAAAAACAATGCATATTTGTGAGAAGCGAGGGGGGAAAAGGGTGGAAGAAGCAACCCTGCAAATACAGAGGCCAGAGAAGGAGGAGAAGGTGCTTCAGGCCCTCCACAACAGTGGAGTGAGAAGTATTTCACAACCCAAATGTATTATAATGATGTAAAAGTACTTGTTAATCACTAACTTCAAAGTAGTATTCCTCAGCACAGTGTAACATTTATTCACCTACATAAGAACTATTAGAATCTATGCATTTTTGCCAACACAAAAAACCAAATCTATTCAGTCTAGTAGCATAGAATTCTGGAATAGATGAATTCTTCAAAGGTATTTTGTGCTGCTGCTTGCTTCTGGAAAAAGACATTTCCACTCCTTTTTGTTCCCTTTTGAACTCCTACAACAAAATAGCTTGAATTTGCCTTTTTTTCATCTTTAATTGACAGCGTAATACAAAAAAAGAATAAACAATGAAAATAAAACCATTTACATGAAAATGTAGAGAAAATGTCATGCTTTTAAATGGCATAGTACATGAACACTGCTAAATAGAAGTTTGATCCAGAATAAACATCATGGTTTACAACAGCAAAGATGGCAATTGTTGCTGTACTAACCTAATATTTTATTTTGCAATGCATTAAATTAATTTTCTCAAGCTGAATGTGTTTTTCCCATGATGGTAACTGGTAAATTATTGCCGTGTCATAACCATGACCCACAAATGTTTTTTCATATAATTTTGTCCATCTGTTCTGTTGAGGAAGGGAAGTAAGTGATAGAGTTACTTGATGGGCATCTGACAGCTGGCTAGAATCAATCCACCACATTATTACAAGCAGAGAATACAAAAAAGGCCCAATCTAATAGTCATTGAGATTTCCAAAGAAGCTTTATGCTAAAGCATTAAAAACATTTACAATAAATCATTATACTCTTTGAGGATATAAGAACAGAGTCTTGTTAGCCTATTAAAGTTATAGTTAGTGGACAATTGAAGAGTATTTCAGAATTCTTGTGATGTCATAATCATTTACTCTTTATTTTGTGTTTTATTGTATTTCAAAACTATTAATAGTTTGAAGGGTACCATGCTAAGTGAGAACCACTTTTCTACTTTGTACAAATAACTTGTACCTTTTACGTCTGATTGACCTACAATCATAAAATCATACAATGGTTTGGGTTTGAAGGGACCTTAAAGATTATCTAGTTCCAAATTCCTTGCCATGGGCAAGGACAGCTCCCACTAGACCAGGTTACTCAAAGCTCCATCCTACCTGGCCTTGAACATTTCTGGGAAGGGGACATCCACAACTTCCCTGGGCAACCTGTTCCAGTGCATCACCACTCTCATCATGAAGAATTTCCTCCTTATGTCCAATCTAAATCATTGTCCCTCTAATTTATAGTCAGGGAACCTCCTACAGCTATGAATAGCCTTTTCTCCTTTGTGGCAGTTGTAGTAATATTGCAGGGGTGTCTTTCTGATCTTGGTTCTTCCTCTGGTGTAGATGAATCAGGACCCACATTCTTAGCCTATTCATACTTCACATTTCTATCTTTCTCCTGTGTGTCTGAGTTCTGTGCTTGGAAAATCAAGATACATTCTTCAACACTGAAAATATACTTTATTTCAGAAAGATTGAAGCTCAAGATACATATTATTTGGAGGAATGCAATATCATTGGGGTACCTCAGAAATTTTATGAGTATTTCAGTTTGGAAGTAAGTAGAATTCTAGGCTCATACATTATGAAGTGATTTAAAATTACTGGAACACTTTTCCTAATTTGGGAGTTTCGCAATTCAGAATGTGTTTCAGTTTTTGTTTGTTTGTTTGTTTGCTTTCAAATGCATAGTGAACTATCAATGGCAGTTTAAAATGTTTGATCACTCAAGACTATATATAGGGTTAATCAAATGTCTGGAGTCTAAAGAACTAACTACTAATCTGCGTATTGCAATGGACTATTAACCTATATTCTATAGTGACCCTTGCTTCTACAATGTGTATAACCACATCTTTCATCTCACTTTACTTTTCACTCTTCTGACCTTTTAATAATACAGAAGTGCTAAAGGATTTAGCAGCTGAATTCTGACTATTCATTTTTTTAGGGGTGTTTTTTTCCCATATTGCTTTCTCTTTTTTCACAGTTATCAGAAACTCCTTTTGAATAAGCACTATTAAGTTTCTAATTTCAAACTATCTGCCACTGTACATTGCAGAGTGTAGAAAAAAAAGCAAGAGGAGGAGAAGTCAAAGGTTCATGGTGTCCTAATACTTCCATTGTTCCTGGCAAAGGACAGCAGAAGTCCATTTATCTTTCAATTCACTTGGTTCTTTCTTTCTGCCTCCATCAAAAATAAAAGAATTGTTGTTGTACAGAGAGACACACACAATCTACTAGAAGTGTTTCTTAGATGCATTTCTTAGATGCCCTGAAGGGGATGGGCAAAATATAGGGCGTTAGCATCATTTTTCCCAACAGTATCTTGTGGAGTTTTCTTATATTTTTTTTTCTGGATTTGTTTGGTTTTTTGGGATTTTTTTTTTTTTATTAGGCTATGTTTTTCCTAAATCTTGATTCTATTTGTAGCTGCCCTTGGAAATTCCTAGGGAATTCTACAGCCAATAGTTTCCACTAGCTGTTTCCTGAAAAGATACCCTCATTAAAAAGGGGCACTAACAACATTGTATAACAGACAGATGAGTGGGTAATATCAGGCTTCTGCTCCTCTGCTTTGAGTAGTACCTGTTCTGCTAATACACAGGACTGAAGCTAACACAGATACCAGTTGTCACCAGAGCAGTAATGTGAAAGGGTCTAGAAATTTTGGTCCAGACAATTTGGGACTCTGTGACCAAGGTGGTGATGTGTTCTGACCATTCCTCCATCTTTTACCAGCTGAAGAATATACCCATTAATATACCACGTGGGTGCCTCTTGCCCCTTCTGCTCTAGGGTGACTGTGGGAGGTATAGGAGGAAGAAGTGAACAGTCATCAGGGAGTTGAACAGGACACCAGCAGCATTTTCAAAGATACTTTGCAGAGTCAAAAACTTTGAGTCACACAATGCAAGGAAGGAAGAACAATTAAAGACTATGTTTAATGGCAGGATGAGACTCCAAAGCTGGAGAAAACTGGAAACTTGTAGCTTCTCCACTATCAGCATCAATGAAATGGTATAATTTCCAAGGAAAGAGAAGAAGTCCAACTACGGTAGGTCTCCAAGCCAACTTGGAATGGAGTGATCTCTAGCACTGAAAGGCTGGCAGTGGTTGAAAAGCCCCTTCTGCAATGGATGGAAGCACCACCACTTTAACTGAGCACATTATCATAGGAGATTTCTTGCTTCAAGATGGGATAATTCAGGCTGCTGCTGCTGAAACTTATCTGGATTTTGAAGTCAACATTTGCTGTTCATCCACATGAAAAGTAACACTGTCAAGGGAGACCTGGAAGAAGTCAAAAGTAACTATGCAGTCCTGATGGCAAAGGGGATGGGTAGGAGAGCCCAGAAGGACTTCATCCTGCATGGGGACAGGCAAGGGTCAGGTAGAAGAGGATGCATCCTAAAAGCTATCAAATCTTTGTGGCTGGGGCAACAGGATTGATTTTGGTGGTTTTTACCATGTGCCTGTCTTTGAGGAAAAGAACTGCTAACAGGCTACAGGGCTCAGTAAATGAAGAAGGGCAAAGGCATCTTTCACAGCAATTTGCTAACCTCATGGACAAAGTTTTAAACTAGGTGTGTCAGGGGATGATGGTAACAGATGCAGATAAGTCAGGGAACAGGTGGTAAGTCCTTGGGGCAGTGTGATGGGAATAAAGCTCATAAAACATGAATGTGATCATAAAACCTAAAACAAAAGGCTTGCACACAACACCGGCAACCAAGAAACAAATGGAAGACAGAGCTTCATATGCAGATATAGAGATGAAGGCTTTTTCAGAAGGGTTGGAGTAGAAGAAGAGAAGGTGGGTTTTCCTCTCATGTCAGGAATGGCATGTTTGGATCTCCTTTGTGGAGTGGATGTTAGACTGGTTGAAGTCTTGTGGGTCAAGATCAGAGGAGTGGGAATGGTGGGAGTCTCTTACAGGCCATCCAACCAGAATATAACCAAACTAGAGGCCTGTGACACCTGTAGATTGCAAGTACACTAAGGAACATATAATCCACACTGATTTGCTTTGAATATAGTTTAGTACAGGGGGTTCATATTTTCAATTAACATGTATTGTAAAATTAGTACTTTTTTGAAGAGTAATTTGCTTTTATTCCTGAAAATGCTTTTGCTTCAGACAAATGCTCTGTCTCATTCTCTGTTGTGAAGAAGCAGACTAATGTCAGAAACAGGTTAATAAAAATAAGGCTATATAGAAAATTATGCCAAACAAGTAAAAGCTATAATGTGCATTTTTCTGTTGAAAATTCCTGTTTGGTCATTGCCAGACTGAAAAGTGTTTCCATAAAGATATATCTGTCTTGGTTTCAACTAGGATAGAAACAGTTTTCTTCTCAGAATGCTACATTTTGAAGTAACTATGCTTTTAATGAGCTAAAATATTAAGTTTTCTGTTGTAATAAAGATGATGAGACATTCTGGGTTTTTTTGTGATCAGCCATGTATTGCCACTTCCATGGAATTTAAGGAGTTTTGCAGTTTCAAAGTAACTATCTGCATAACGCTGGGAGGAGTGGATTCTGGACAGCTGACCTAAACTCACCAAAGAATGTATCACAAATCATAAATGTCATGCTCCCTGTATAAGTGAGAAACTTACCTGGGATACCCTTCTTCCTGGTGGCCACCAACTTGCTCACTGTGCTATTTCAAGTCCAGCTGCTGCTGAGTTCAGTTCCAGTTTACATGATGTCTCCACGATGGCAATGACACCAGCATGGACTAGAACTGTGGTGCTCCAAGTGTGCACCATCTGGTGATCATTGCTTGTAGCACAAGCTTTGTGACTGCTAGCATTTTTTTGTGTATTTTTTATTGCTATCACATGTAGTAGCAGTAATATTAGGGTTTTACTCTTTTATTAAAACTGTTTTCTATTTCAGCTCTTGGATCTTCTTTCCTGTCTTAATTCCCCTGCACCATGTGTATTGGAGGAAATGGGTGGCAGAAAACATGTCTCGTTTAGTTACTAGCAAAAAGGGCTTAGACTGACAGAATATCCTATCAAAAGTCTTGTGGACCGACTTGCCCTCAAATTTCAGAGCTCATAGTAATCTCCATGTTTACATGAAGTCCTCTCATTATCTGTTCCAATCATTGTAACAGAGTATGTAACTAGAAAGTTAGGGTATCAGAGTATTTTGAGTTATCACCCAACATTTTTAGAAAAATATTGGAGTGTGTTGTGGGCCATAGTGACACAGCACTTGATACCTTGCTTTGTGAGTCATTTAATAAGCAATCGAAAACAACACTTAATAAGATTATTTTACCAAGGAGATTCATTGAGATCTGAGTAATGAGATGATAAAGAAAATCAATAATAAATATTTACCTTGTATTAGTATTCACAGGAAAATAACAGATTTTCTCTCAATACATTTTTTCTCCAGTGAGATTAGTTTGATTATTGTTTCATTCAATTGTTTATTTCTTCAAAGTATTTGTTTTGGTAGTAGTACAAATTTAATCTCAAAAGGGACCAAAGGTGTTGAAATTCCATTTTCTCAAAGTCTAAGTTTCTGTCTGAATGGAAACACTGCATTAATCCCATCCTCTAGTTACTGAGGGAAAGCTGGCATGTAAGGACATGAGAGATCATAAGTGACTTACTTCACAAATGTTCACAAAACTTGTCTTAGATAGGTTCATACTTTGCTTTTCTAAGCATGTAAGAATTAACCCACTGGTTCCAATGATAAATAATAAGGCTATAACATGTATCACATGATATAAGCTAGGGTCCTTGCTCCTTAGAAAAAAAGTGACATTATACTTAGATTTACCAATTTTAATGTACAAAATATAATATCGGATGTGTTTCTGTGGCATTTTTAATCATATTAGATTTTTTTAAATCTAAAGAAACAAATTATTCAAGAATATTGTGATTGAAATATTATTAGAGAAAGTGATAGACAATCAGAACTACCAGCCAATAAGAATTTGTTTCATTCCAAAAAAATAATTTTCTTGAAATACATACTGTCCATTAAATTAGATCTGTCCATCAATTAGATCTACTGAGTTATTGTGTTTGCATGTCTACATTAGCATAACAATAAATTGTTCATCATATTCTAAGAACTGCATTCTGATATTTCATTAATGGTTTGAAAGTTGCATCTTTATATCTCTGTTTTCAGAAAAAGAGAGTAATACATTTTCTCTGATAGATTCTAAAGTAATACCTGCTATTTTCCCCTTCTGCATCCTATTGGTAATTACAATGTAGATAAGATTTTCTGTTACTAGCTTTCTGTCCTCCAGTACTTCAGTTTTACCTTAAGTTTAGAGGAAATTTTTCCTTTCAAGATTATTCCTTGTGAATCTGCCTGACAGAGTGAGATGTGCCTTTCCCACTAATTCTATATGCTTTTAAATACAAATACATCAGAAGTATATGTAGGTTTCTTTTTAAACAGAACTAAATCTTCATGTGCCAGTTATTTTAAATCTATAGCAACAAGATTCCCCAGACTGATGGATTTTTTGCCTCTAACTTCAATGGGACAACAGTCATTCATTCTCATCAGTCCTTCTGCCCCTACTCCTACATCAAATATCATCATCTCCCTCTGAAAACAGATAAAACTCACTCAGATGTGAGATTATATTTAGATTATTTTAAATAGCATTCTATTCTACTTTCTTGTTTTCTTTTATTTTATTTATTCTTCCTTTACATAACAAAGGAACCACTTCGGTTTAATGTCTTTGACAAGTCTGGCTGTATATGGCTTCTGGTAACTTTCACAGAGATTATTGTCTCTGTCTATTTCCACTCGTTATAGATCCTCTACCTAATAATTTCTAAGATTCAGATTGATATTCCAACTGTTATTGAAAGCAGGAATATGCTATACTTATTTTAATTAAATAAGCTCATTTTTTATTTAAATTTCTGCTACAATCTTACCTTTCATCAAAATGAAAATAAACAAATTGAAATTATATCACCTCCTAATAGTTCTATCTATTAAAAGATACTAAGTTTGTCATTATCAATAGTATTATCAATAGATAATTATCAATAGATAACATAGAATATATCTGTGTTGCGCTGAATGTGCTGAAAACAATATAGCAAAGCACATCATCCAAGGATTCAAATGTGTTTTGTTTCTGTGGAAAAGACATACAGGAAGCAAGGAGGAGTGTGTGAGTATAGTATGAAATAGTCTGTAATGAAAGTCATAGACATAAAAAATAGGTTTTTAGTGACATTTGCCTACAATAAGAATACATGCAGTACTTTCAGAAAGTACAACTTGGCATTTTGATACCCCCCAGGCTTTCTTAGTTTCTGCCTACAGAGAAAATATCTGCAATCTACCATGGCCTCTGGCAAGTAACTTTAATTGATGTGATTCAGTGAAAGCCTGAAGTAGAACATATTTTTTAATTTACAAAAATAAAAAGAAAAAAAAAATTTAAAAAATAGCATGGTACAAGGAGAATGCACTGAGTTTAAAAAAAAAAAAAGAAGTTAATAGGGAAAAAAAAAGAGAAAGGCCCATAATGCAGCACAAAATAGAAACACAGTTAAACAAAATAGCAAAGCTCAGCTATAAACTAAGGAAGCTTTTCATTAAACCTATCAAGGGTAACCTAGAGAAATTAAATTTGTCAGCAAAAAAGAAGTTTCAGAAGCACAGCATTATAAATTTACATTGATGCAGTTTCATAGAGAGATGTAAAAATACACCTAGAATCTTGAAAATTAATTGCATTTAGATAAAAATAGGTTGAAAGTCACATATTCTTCTTAAAGTATTGTGGTTGTATATCAGAACAAAAACCTCTAAACATCAAGTTCATTTTGGAAAACCTTGATGACAATTTTATGGGGTTTTTTTATTTTGAAATAAAATGGTGTTGGGAATGCAAAGTATTCATGTATTTGTCACCATCTTTGAAAAATTGAATTAATGTTAGTTTGGATATAATTAACACGCAATGAACTGTTTATCTCTGCATTAAAATTTTTTATAAAGCCTCAGAAATATTATTATACATTAGTCCATCACTAAATTTAATACAGAGTTAGGAAACTGCATTTATTGTTATTATAAGTTATAATAATTTATTCTATGTTATGACCATATTTTTATACATAGGTATGTATATGTATATATGAGAAATATGACTTTAGAAAAGTTTATTTCAATATTGGTCACATATTTTCTGCAATGACTATGGTCCCCCGCCTGCTTTATCATTATTGACAAACCGTAGTCATCTGATCTTTCAAATTTAAGTTTCTTGTCTGTCATTGCTGTTTTCAAAACACTAATTTCTGTAACAAAATCAGTACTTAAGATGAAGAAATGACCAGCACATGCCCATTGACATTCTCCTCAGGGAAACATCCCTCCCTCTCTTCTTCCCCACCTTTCTACCAGGTGTACTAGACACCATCAGTTTCCCTTGTAGCAGTGTTGGTTGAATTCCTTTTCAGCTCATATACATGAAATGGAAAGAGCAAACAAATAGAAAATTATAGGCTTAGGTAAGAACAGCTTTATATATAAGAAATTTCATGTGATTGACTTAAGGATGGTATACATTTATCCAGTCTCATGAAATAGAAATACCTAAATTGTGAGGAATTACTTTACTTAATGTCAGGTCTTCTGATATCTATGATGATCACAGTCTTGAACATGTCATGTATTGGTTGCTTTTTACAGTCTAACAAAATAACTAGTTTAGCTAACTGTTAAATGTAGAGGCCTTTTTTTCTTTGATTCAGTTGTGCTATGACTTTCTGTTAAATATCAAATTCAATATATTCAATTGATTCATCATATGAAGTACCAGGAAAGACAATGAGTTCTGCATGTGTGTAGTACCTCAGAGTTGATTTAATTCATCAAGATCAAGACAGTACCTATTTATTCACATAAAACAATTTAATACAGAATCTATTTAAACTACTCATGAAGAATAATTCCATTAAGTCTACAGATCTTCCACAACTGTCCTCATTTTTAATGGGTGGATTTAGATTACTCCCTCTTTGCTTCATTGATGATGACTGACTCACTGATGTCATGTCTTGTAATGCATGTGACATCAGTTCATTCTTCTAAGGTTCTGAGCGATTTTTTACAATACTACTTCTGTTCTTGCATATCACCTTGCTGCTCAAAGCAGTGAAACATTTTGTTCCAGTTGAATCACTTATGTGTTTTACATGGCATTTACATTTAATAAAATGTTGCATTAGTTGAATTACAAGCAAAGAGCATTGGGAAATACAAATGCAAATCTTAACGCTAAACAACAGAAAATAGTTATCTAAGCACTTAATATAACATCCAAAATAACATTCCTGCCCCGAGCCTTCAACTGAAATATAATTGAGGTAATAAAATTGAATGGAAGTATAAAAAAAATCTTGTTTCACTGATTTTTGTACATGAGGATCTAAAGAAAACATGATGATTAAAGGTTTCTATAATTTATAATCCCTACTACCTTGTCTTAACATCTAAGCCACAACTTAACCCTTCTTTTTATTCTCTCTTGAGATGCAGAACTCTTGCATTCTTACATTATTTTTCTAGATTACATTTTTATTTATTATTTATGATTATATTAAATTGAAATTTCTCATGGCCTGGCAAGGCCCTTATAAATGGAGTTCATTTTATCTACAGTCATTTTCTGTTTTCACCAAATATTTGGTGGAAAGAAAATTTAAGTAATGCTGGTACTCAAAGACAAAATAACATCCATAACTTCATTATTTTTATATGTTCTGACTATTTTTTAATTTTGACTAATCCAGACCTTAATCCAAAGTCTGATGGCTGACTGGGATATCACTGTTTTCAAATTAAAACTCTAAGAAACTCAAAGGAGTTAAAAATTCAGGCACAGAACAGTTAATATGGATACGTGTCTTTCGAATGAGCCAACATTTGACTTACTGCCCTGTACAGATCTGTTTATAAAATGTTGTGCAGATATATATTGAAACATAAACCCTGGAGGAAAGGGTTCCATAATATTAGCCTTTGAAATATCAGTGTTTCCTACCTCAAAATCTAAAATGATACATTCAATTTTTGTTGTTTAATAGAAGTAGCATAAATATATATTTTTGGTTTAAACACTAAATATATATTTTGGGTTTAAACACTAAATTCTGATCTCTCCCTTTCATATAATTTCTGATTTATAAAATTTTGTTTAAAATTCTGCAATAATTGTATGCTTATCTGCCATTAGAGACATCCTCACTGAAGTGTAATTTGATTGCACTTTTTCTGATTATTTGTTTGAATTCTATTCATCTGAGTTTCCATTTTTGTTTTTAATTACTATTCTTCATAAAGCATATTCCTGCTAGACTTCCCAGCTAAATTAGGCAGGAGCTATTGCTTGATACCAGTAGTTATAGATGGCTTACCAAGAATGACAAAAGAAGCTAGATAAACACCTACTTAGATTTCCATAGTGACTTATATCCAGAATAGGCAAACAAACATATAGGACACTCTTAACTATGAAAACTAAAGCACAAAGCCAATTAGCCTTCCTCATGCTACAAAGATCTAAAGACTGCAAGATAGGTCAGTGTTATTTTCCTTTTTAACTGCAATTCTTTGTTTGATACAAATTTAGAAGCTTTTTGTTGAAACATTTTCTTCCAAATTAAAATATGAAAATAATTTAAAATGTAGGAATAAAAAAGTGCCAGCTCTACAGATTATAAATGTGAATTTTGAGAAATAATCAGATGAGGGTTTTTTTAACTAATTGTTGAATACTTTACAATACAAATGTACAAATCTGTTGGAGGTGAGTTGACCATATTTTTCTATAGTGACTTTTAGCTCTTGTGCCGAGAGCCTTCATCTGTTCTGCCCTTATAGGGCTTCCCCTACTGAGTTCTGAGTGTGCATCTGACACATGCTCATGCTCTCACAGAAGGGAGGCTTCTTCTGTGCAACTGCTTGTTCTTCGACCTGGTCTCAGCACTAAGCCTCTACTTTAATGGCAGGGATCAACCCACTTCATCTCACATATGCCTTTGTGTTAACAAAAGTCTGCTGTGTTGCAGACTCACACTACCTTACTCACATTCTGCAGTAAGCCACGACACCATGTATGATTTAGTTCTTCTGTTGATTCAACGTGGTTTGCACTGGAAAAAGGAAAAAGAGAAAGAAGAAGAAGAAAAGAAGATAAAGGGGAAGGAGAAGGGGAAGGAGAAGAGGAAGGGAAAGGGAAAGGGAAGAGGAAGAAGTAGGGGAAGGGGAAGGGGTAAGAAAATATGCACATGGTGTCAGGAAGAGAGGATATGAAGCTGCAGTGACATCTTGAGACAGGCTGCTCTGTTTTCACATTCTGACCAAACTCTTGCACCTGGAAGAAGGGGCCTGTAAAGTGGCAATAAATCTCACTCCTTGGTATGTGTCCCTGGTGACAGGGAAAGAACACTTCTTTCCTTAGAGAAGGCAGTTTTCAGGCCATTTTTTAAAAAATGGCCTGAAAATGTCAGAATATGTTTCCTCCAGCATTGTAGCCATGCTTGATACCTGAGAATATGGAGTTCTACATCCAGAGAAAGATAGAGGAGGCACTCGGCAAAAGCTATCACCATCACTATACCTTCAAAATCTCTTGCTAATATTCCTTTTCCAAGCTAGCGTCCAGATCCTTCAGATAATGATGCCAGCTTGCTCTTCATCTTCCATGAGGCTTTCTCTCACTTCTTTCTTTCTTCCTGAGTCTCCCCATAAATCTCCACAAGAGAATGGACATCTCTCCAGAATCTGTTCTCTTGAAGTACTACGTCCTCCTCAAGAGCTGGAGTGGACCACCAGAAACGAAGCCATTTCAGAGTAGAAGAGTAGAGTTTTTTTTCCCTGTAATGCATTAATCTCTGCAGTGTGGTGAGATCAAGTTTCCAGAGGATGCAGGCTTTCACAATTAAAAAATGAAGGAAGTATGAAAGACATTAATAATGGGAGGGGGAAAAAAATCAAAGGAGAAAAATTAGGCTACATTGTCTGTTTTAATTTCTCTGAAAGAAAATCATGGAACTCTCCCATTTCTCCAAGACTGAGATTTTTTTTTGTCTATAACATACTTAGTTGCAGAACATAGTCACGTACAACCCAAATTCAAAGAACTCAATTAGTTTCTTTAAAACTTGTTTGTCAAAGAAAGAAAATCGTAGCTTAGCCTAGCCAAATAAATTCAGGTGATAATTGAAACTCTTCGCTCTAATTTTATACAAAATCCTGAATAGGATTTAGGTTTTATGATTTCAGAAAGCAATGTAAACTAGAAGTCAACAATTGTAAGGAAAAACTTGTTGAGGAAAATCTGTATGGGTTACTTAACTTTGCATTCAGAGCAGAAATAAAAGATTGGAGAACAGTAAGAAATAGATTACCTTGTCCATGACCTCCTAATTAAAAATCCCTACCTTTATAAATCAAGAATAATTTTCACTGAGTGCGAGATCTGTCTTTCTTCTTCCATTTTACAAAACCTTCATAGTCAGACTACTCCATAAATAAAACCCAAAGGCAAGTCTCTTCTGCCAACAAATCTCAAAACCACATCTTTCAGAAGCATCTGAAATAGACTTTTAAAATATTTTTTTTCCACCCCATGACCTTTCCTGCACAATAGTATTCAAAACTTCAGGCTCTAGACATGTAAATACAAATGTCTAGATATCAGGTCCCACTGCAAATAGCGTAAGGTTAAATAGTATATTTAACCTTTTCTAGACAGACATTCATCTTTTCAAACATCAGCATTGTCTTCAGGATGAAGTGAAGAGTTCTTCAATTCTACTCACTGTTTTCTATTGGCTTGAATATACTGCGTTCCCTGCAACTCTCTTTTAGACATCTAAACTTGAATGTCCACATTTTATTATTTTATTCTGCACCTATTGTGATAAATACCTGGTTTTGTGGAAACTAATAAAATATGCATTCTTCTGGGGAAGGATTTAAAAGTAAGATAGTTGAGAACATTACTCTTAAAAAAAGATGAAAAGCATCAATTGCCTTGAGATAAATTATTTTAGCATTGAAATTGAAAATGATATTAGATGTATGCACCTTCCCTAAGAAAACTTCGTAAGGACTGGGCTCTGCTCATTGTCTCTGTTAGGTCTAACACTTAATCTCTGTTTAGGCTATGTCTTGAAAAATAACCCAGTTTCTGCATAACAGATGATGGTTTTACCTGTTTTATCCTGCAAACGCTAAAATGTCCCATATGGAAAAATTGTAGGGCAGACAAAATTCAGTCTGGTTTATACAATAAGCTACCACTCCGTGACAGTCATATAAAAGCTGAGAGTCATTTGTTCTTTCTCCAACTTTACCTTAAGACAAGAAATTATTCAAGCCATTCCTTTCTTGCTTGCTTTCTTGAATGTCTAATCAACTTCTGAAACTCAGAAAGGTTTCATAAGAAAAGATATGGCATTTCATTGTTAAGAGCCTAAAATCTTCTGTTTGAAAAATCATGTTTTGGGTTTTTTTTCATAATTCCAGACATTAATCATTAGAAAGGGTGTCTAGATGAAACCTAGCATGAAGTATGGTTACATTTACTCACTCCCATTTGCGTCTTCTCAAACCATAAATTATATATCTTTAATAGATGAAAGATAAATGGCATATTACATTTCAGGATACATTAATAGAACCATAATGAATATCATCTTTAGTAGTACCTTTTTCCACATGAAGATCAAGGATGCTATTTGTTTCATTAGAGAAGATCATTCATAGAGGACTGTGTCTCTATCGTTGTTTTGCTGAGATGTTTGATTATTCTGGCCTTGTTTGCGGCCTTTCTAGCAAAAAGAATCTAAATGGTATTTTAAAAAAATGCTTTGCAGACTAAAATGGAGGTTTTATTTGCCTCTAGAAATGATTGGAGAGCCATTTAGCCTGAGTTATTAAAGAGCAGAAAACAAAATGAGCCAAGGTCCTGGTTCGTGTTTTGCAGAGCTTTCCTGAAATTCTCATTAACCACTTCAACGTCCTCTTCAGTGTTACATATGTCTGAATGTCAAATTCAGTTTCTGCTTAAATTATAATTGTGAAAAGTATAGAATCTTAGCTCAGACTGAAAAAAAAAAGTAAGAAGCTAAAGATGTCAGACTTCTCAACCAGTTATCTCAAACACATTATGGTTGGACTCAATGATCCGATGGGTCTTTGCCAACCTGGTGATTCTATGATTAAGGGCCATTCTCTCTGGGAGTATATACCTAAAGAAACTAAGGCCATACTCAAGCAAGTGGAACACCGTAAGTGAAAGGAGTGAAACGGGATTACACCCACAGGGAGAAGTAGACAGGACGAGTGACCCAAAACTAACAAAAATTCCATTAAATTTACGTCATACTCAGTATAAAACTGAGGGATCATGAGGGTTGAGCTCTTTTCTTTGATGACTGGTGCCCAATAGGGACATTGTCTGTCTTTTTGCCCTGATCCTAGATCATTAATTAAGTTCCTGAGTCCAGCTCCTTCCTGCAACTGAGTCCAGCCGGAGCCCTTTTTCCCATGACTGTTCTGCTGCATCTGTGGTGATGTAGTCATCAAAGTGAAGGGGAAATATCGTACATTGCATATATTATATTATTTTTTATGAATAGTATTTTCCTTATTATTATTGTTTCATTAAAGCTCTTCTAGTTTTAGTTTCCAACCCACAAGGTGTTCTCTCATTTTACTTTCACCTTTCCCAGGGGGGAGAACGTGGGCCAGGGGAATGGGAATTGTGACCTGGAGAACTGTTTGAGTTTAGCTGCCAGTCAAGCTAGGCTGGGGTTAAACCCTGACATAGCATAATCCAGGTGATGTGTGAGTTAGAAAGATTGCAGAAAGATCAACACCCAAACAAAATAAAATAACACTCCAAAATCAAACCTCCTGAATCCTCTCCAAATTCAGAGAATCTTCATATTATTTCAATACTACCAAGTTGTAGTCCACATAATTTTATCATTATTGAATTTACAGCTTCCTTATTTTTGGAGAACACCTGAGAAATAATGGTCTACTCTGGAAAATGGAATACAGAAAAGAATTGGAGAAAACTGAGAGGTGGGACTGTGCTAATCTCATGAAGTTCAACAAGGCCAAGTACAAGGTCCTGCACCTGCATCAGGACAATCCCAAGCACTAATACAGGCTCAGTGAAGGATGGATTCAGAGCAGCCCTGAGTATTGGTACAGAATCACAGAATCACAGAATAACCAGGTTGGAAGAGACCCACTGGATCATCGAGTCGAACCATTCCCACCAATCCCTAAATTACGCTCCAGTTGTACGAGTCATCCCACCACGTCTCCGCAATGGCAATGACATCGTAGCCTCCTTGCCCTACCACAGCTTCCAGCTGCTCCTTCTTATTTCCCATGCTGCGTGCATTGGTGTAAATGCACTTCAGCTGGGCAGGCGTAGCTACAGCCTTCGCAATAGGGCTCCTCCCCAACTGAGCGGTCCTTGACTTAACTAAGGCCACAGTGCCAGTTTGCTGCCTACCATCCCCAGGTTCACTCACCTCCTCTTGCTTAGTGGTGATATACTGATGTACTTGAGAAGCTCAATATGAGTGGCAACAAGCACTTCCAGAAGAGCGAGAAAGCCAACTGTATCCTGGGCTGCATCAGAAGAAGTGCGACCAGCAGGCTGAGGGAAGTGATTTTTCCCTTCATACTCTGCTCTTGTGAGACATCACGTGGAGTACTGAATTCAGTTCTGGAGTCTTCAACACTGGAAGCACATGGATCTGTTAAAGCGAGTCCAGAGGATGATCATCAAAAGATGATCAGAGGGCTGGAGCACCTACTACGTGAGGACAGGCTGAAAGAGATGTACTAATTTAGCCTAGAGAAGAGAAAGCTCTAGGGAAACCTTAGATCAGCCTTCTAGTACTTAAAAAGGGGCCTATAAGAAAGCTGGGGAGGGGCTTTTTGTCAGGGATGGTAGGGATAGGTTGAGGGGTAATGATTTTAAGGACAAAAAGGGTAGATTTATATTAGGTATTAGGAAGACATTTTTTACTGTAAGGGTGATGAGGCACTGTAACAGCTTTTCCACAGAAGTTGTGGATGCCCCTCCTTGGAAATGCTTAAGGCCACGTTGGATGAGGCTTTGAGCAACCTGATCTAGTGGAAGTTGTTTCTACGCATGGCAGGAAAGTTGGAACTAGAAGATCTTTAAGGTCCAGTCCACCCCAAAACATTCTATGAACCTGTGTAAAAAACTTGCTTCTACTGTTTAATGATGTCATTAAGTACCAGTGGTATTAATGTGTTATTGACATTAAATATATATACACACACGCTCCCCTGTAAACTTAAAATGTACATCAGATAAAGTAAAAAGCATGCATTGAATACTCCATTATACTGACAATAAGATCTGGGCAGGCTCTTTGTGTAAATATTAAGCAATCTGCCAATATTTTTCCACCTTCAATCTGCTCTAAGAAAATCACTATACACATGACTAGTCCCATTTGGTATGCATTATCAAAAGCCCTGCTCAAGGAGAGAATGAACTTCCTGTGGTTTCTTATCCACAGGAAGAGTAAACAGAAAACATGTAAGGGCAGGATTGTTTTCTTTATGTACTTTTGTTTGAAGACTCTGTCTACATGTATTTTTTGAGCAAAGCCTTTGGCACAAGACTTTGCCTAACAGCTCCAAAGAAATGAAAGTGACAGCATAAATGTAAAATCACATTGTTATTTTAATCACCACAGTATAAAGTATTGCACAACTGCTCAGTCTCAAATTCATGTTCAGTTTCCCACACTACTTCAACTAAACTTCAGCTTAAAACAGTGAGAGTTGCTCTGAAGTATGGATCACAGGGTTCATCAGTTACATAGTTTTGCCAGTTTAATTCTAGTACAAGCAGATCTGTTATCACTAGAAAACATTATTCCAGATTCATATCTGTTGGGCAGGCCTGGATTCCACAAATAATTCTCTGTACCTGCTGCCTATTTTGCAATTTAGTTCCTTCATACCTCCAGACAGAAATGTCCTACAAGACTACACAGATTGACACCTTCTTTCTTCATTAATAAAATCAAATGTATTGTTTCATATTTTTCCTGAAATTCAGAGTAAGGTTTTCTTTTCTTTTCTTTTCTTAAAATGTTATATTTTAAATGTTAAAAACATTAAATGTTACATTCTAATCTTTTTCCTAAATAACAAAAACTTTCATTGGATTCCTTTTTAAAAATTTTTAAAATTCCTTTTTTAAATTTTACATAACACATGCATTTCATTGAATTTGACACAATAGTGCAGCCTAGACTCTAGAAAAATACTTGCCATTATGCTTCATTTCAGTGTTGAAGACAACCTTCTATTCAGTTCCACTTAGTGTTGAGACTGACTGACCACATTTGTAAGGTTAGCTGCTTTTATGAAGACTTCTTTTGGTCGAGATGCTAGAAGTGCAGAAAATCAGTCTAACGCTGACTATGCTTAGTAAGAAGGAGTTATTTTTTTACTGTTTGACCCCTCAAGAGAACTAAAATCTATATTGGATTAATAATCATTGAATTACTAATAATTACGGGATTAAACAGACCATCTAAAAATTCTTAGTTTTGAATGTAAATAATTCCACCTCTTTTGATCCTAAGAAGTAAAAAAAGAAAAAATCTCTCAAAAGCAAAATTTTGCCTTCTTTTCCTATTTTTTCCTTTTCTCTTTTGCATATTCCATTTACCAGTGGCAATAACAGTTTCTGGCATCAATGCAGAATCAAACTGCAACATGGATAGAATACTCAATAACTGCTTTTCTTTTTTTACATTATTCTAGTACACTATGGGTTTTTGTTAAGACCACATGCACTAAATCTTTTATACTGTGTGTTATTCTTCACTCTTTTACACATATGAAGTATAAAGAGAAATTATTGAAGAAATATATGTCCCTAAATATAGGAAAGTCAGTAGCATGAAATGGATGTTTTATTTGTGTCACAGTCCCCAACAGTTCTTGAAGGCCTTGATGTAAGATGTGGATTACCTTGTTCAACAGCACTTTTAAATACTGTATTGAAATAGCTTCTTCTTATATTCATGTTCTGTTCTGCAGCATCTGCTTTCAGTTAAAAACAGCTGAGGTGAAAAAAACGCCTGTTTCACAGTGGAGGTCTACATTACAGACAACTAGAGGTTTCTGCCCTTGACTGCATGTTTTTGCAGTTATGCATAAATGGAAGTTAGAGACCTACCTGACATGATTATTCAGCTTCATATAATGAAGGTGAATCTGCCAACAAAGACCTGGGTGAGAAATAATCGAAAGGAAAGAAAAAATTAAAAAATCACTTTTATTTTTAGTTTCTAAGTATTGAACTTCAGGAGATATTTAATGAACCAAGAAGAAAAGAGGACTTTGAACTTTTATAAAAGCAATAGCTTTCAGTATAGTAGTTTCAATATTACAGCAAATATATTCAAGAATTCTATATTAAATTTAAAAATGCTATCACTTCCAGATCTTCTTGCAGGCAAAGCCAATCTGATTTCACTGCAGTATTATGAAGGATAAGACATGTTTATTAAAGAGTTAAAGAACATGATGCCATTGTTGTCCTTGGATAAAGTAGAGGAAGTCAGGCCCACTCACTAGACTCTCACACAGATGAAACTGACAGTCAGTAATATTTCTTTGAACAAAATATGTCTGTCAGTATTGAAAGGATACATCAGATATGCACAATAATCATATTTAAATCAGAAGTGTTTTCTTGTTGATTTATATGCTTCACAGAATCTTTAAAATGTTCTTTAGGCTTTCAGTTTTCAGTTATATATTTAAATGAAAAGGGTAATATTTATTTTTAACAATAAGCAGCTCTGCTATTTTTCATTTCCATGTACTAGAGGTACAGTGAAAAAAAAACAAACCACACCAACTATGCCTTAGTATTTGTAAACATTGTAATTACCATATAAAGTAACTTATTTTTTTCTTTAACAGACCTTACAGCACTCATTCTTCCTTCTAAGATTATTACTTAAACAAGTGCACATATTCTATCAAAATGTTTAGCAGCTTATCCAGAACTGTAAAATTAAATTCATTTCAATGACATAGAGCTGGCTTTCCTATAGAACTTATATAATTTTTAAATAGATATTATGGCGTTGATATAACAAAATTATTTGGCTGATATAAAAAAAATGGCCTTGGGGGGGGATGTGATGGTTGGAGTACAACTAGGGCAAAGCGATCATGAGATGGTAGAATTCTCTCTTCTAGGCGGTGTGAGGAAGGGAATTAGCAGAATGGCCACCTCGAACTTCCAGAGGGCAGACTTTGGACTTTTCAGAAGGCTGGTTGATAAAGTCCCATGGGAGACAGTCCTCAAAGGCAAGGGAGCCCAGTAGGGATGGGTGCTCTTCTAGAAGGAAATCCTCACAGTACAGAAGCAAACTGTCAGAAATGTGCAGGAAAATGAGCCTTTGGGGAAAAAAAAAATGGCTTGATTGAGCAGAGAGATCTGGAAAAATAAGAGGAATGTCTATGAGCTTTTGAAGAAGAGACAGGCATCTTGGGTAGACTACAGAGAGGAAGTAGGATCATGCAGAGGAAAAATCAGGAGGGCTAAAGCCCAACTAGAGCTTAGATTGGCCAATTTGGTGAAAGATAATGAAAAATCTTTCTATAAACACATCAATAGTAAAAGGAGGACCAGGGAGAATATTCAGTCCTTATTGGATGAAAAGGAAACAACTACAATAAAGGATGAGGTCAAGGCTGAGGTACTTAATGCCTTCTTTGCCTCAGCCTTTAATAGTAAGGAAAGTTGTTCTCTGTGTGTACATACCCAGCAGCTAAAGGAGCAGAACAAAACTCCCATGATCCAAGAAGAAGTGTTTAGAAACTTGCTTGGCCAACTAGACACACACAAATCTATGGGCCAGATGGGATCCACCTGAGAGTATTGAGAGAGCTGGCAGATGTGCTTGCCAAACTCCTTTCCATCATCTTTCAGTAGTCCTGGCTGACTGGGGAAGTTCCATTTGACTGGAGGCTGGCTGATGTTATACTTGTCTACAAGAAGGGTTGGAGGAAGGATCCAGGAAACTACAGGTCTGTCAGTCTGACAGTGCCTGGGAGAAAGTGCTGCGGAAAGGCATAGAACAGGTGATCCTGAGTGTTACCATACAGCGCATGCAAGGTTAGGCCCAGTCAACACGGGTTCATGAAAGGCCTTGCTCATGAAGGTCTTGCCAAACTAACCTGATCCCCTTCTATGACCGAGTGACTAGACTCTTGGATGAGGGAAGGACTGTGGATGTAATCTTCTTGGACTTTAGTATAGCCTTTGATACAGTTTCTCACAACATACTGCTCATGAACCTGGCTGCCTCTGGGCTGGACAGGTGCATACTCTTCTGGGTGGAAAACTGGTTGGATGGCCAACCCAAAGAGTTGTAGTAAATAAGTTAATTCCAGCTGTAGCCTGGTAAGAAATGGTGTCCCCCAGGGCTCATTGCCGTGTCCAGCCCTATTCAGTGTCTTTATCAATGACCTCGATGAAGGCATTGAGTGCACCCTTAGCAAGTTTGCAGATGACACTAAACTAGGTGGAAGTGTGGATCTTCTGGAGGGCAAGGAGGATCTGCAAAGGGAGAAGCTGAACAGCTGGGCTGAGACCAATGGCATGAGGTTTAACAAGGCCAAATGCCGGGTCCTGCACTTGGGGCACAACAGCACTATTACAGTGCTACAGACCAGAGGAAGAGTGGCTAGAAAGTTGCCTGGAGGAGAAAGACCTGAGGGTGTTGGTTGACAGCTGACTGAACATGAGCCAGCAGTGTGCCCAGGTAGCCAAGAAGGCCAATGGCATCTTGGCTTGTATCAGAAATGGTGTGGCCAGCAGGTCCAGGGAGGTTATTCTGCACCTGCGCTCGGCACTGGTGAGACAGCACCTCGAATACTGTGTTCAGTTCTGGGTTCCTCACCACAAGAAGGATATTGAGGCTCTGGAGTATGTCCAGAGAAGAGAACAAAGCTGGTTGAAGGGGCTGGAGAACAAGTCCACAAGGAGCAGCTGAGAGAACTGAGGTTGTTTAGCCTTGAGAAGAGGAGGTTGAGGGATGACCTTATTGCTTTCTACAACTACCTGAAAGGAGATTGTAGAGAGGAGTGAGCTGGCCTCTTCTCCCAAGTAACAAGGAGGAATGGCCTCAAGCTGCACCAGGGAAGGTTCAGACCACACACCAGAAAGAAATTTTTCACAGAGAGAGTCATCAGGCATTGGAACAAGCTGCCCAGGGTGGTGGTTGAGTTACCATCCCTGGAGATGTTTAAAAGCTGGGTAGACAAGGTGTTCAGGGACATGGTTTAGGGGCAGATAGGAATGGTTGGAACTGATGATCCAAGAGTTCTTTTCCAACCTGGAGATTTTATGATTTTATGATTCTATGAAAAAAAATAATATGTGTTTGCACCACAAATAATAGCACTTATAATAAAATGTCTTGATTCTGACTAAACCAACAACATTGTCAAAATGAAGCTGATTGTGTACGGTCAATGTAAATACAGAAAACATTGATGCTATCAGGCAAAACCCAACCTCATTTCACAAACTCCTAAACTTTTTTTGGCTGGGCACTTGAAATGTCATCTTCATAAGAAAATCCAGTTTTTCTCACCTATGGTTATTTAAATTTTCTTGTCATTGTAAATTTTGAGTATCCTTTATGAACATTAAAAATGTGTTAAAGCTTATAATTCAATCACAGATTTAAAGTCACTTTCTATGACTTTTAAAACACTGAGGTGATATTATGTAAATGAAAAATGCCTCATCAGTTTAAATTCACTTAATAATACCTACTGGTAGGGTTCCACTGAAGAACACTGCTAAATGTTCATCTGTGAATTTTGTATGTCTATGTGAACATCTTAGGCTACTAAACTTTCAGATCATGTTGTACAGAATGATTTAAAACTAAATATAAAGGGAAATGGCCTATACCATTGTGCTCTTTATTCAAAATGCCAACTAGAGTACTTTCTATTAGGCGGGCATTCATGTTTTCCATAGACAAATACATTTGCCCAGTGATCCATCACACAGAGGCCAGTGAGACCCTCCAGCCAAGCAGGATATTGAATTGTTAATATAAGAAATGAGTGCCTGCTTACTTGACAAGGTTCATCCAGCTACCAGGGAAGGTCTTGCCTCCTAATAAAATACAGTGTTAAATAGCATCCAGAGAGCAAACAGGGAAAACTAGTGGCTTTATTAATTAGATGAACACATAATGATGATGTGTTAATATGACTGACCCTCCATCATGTTTTATCAATGAGATATATGAACAAAATCTTAAGCAGGTGATGAACAACAACTCTGTTTCTCTCTCTTTGTAATTATATACATATATGGAAATAATTTATACATATTCTGGGAGGGTTTGAAATTATTTTAAAACTGGCAGAAGTTCAAATGAGAGGAGTGGGAAAGAGATTCCCAAGAAGGATAAAATCTAAAACAGCAGCAACATGAATACGAGGACCATCAAGAATGAGGCAACCAGCAATGTAAGAGTACCTGCTTACAAAGAAATAGAAGAATCAGTGTCTCTGGGAGCAAAATACTGTAGCCGAAGTGCTACCACAAAAGGAGTTCAAGAGGCTCAGTCCACATGCTAGTACTATGCTGGTTGATATGATGTCTCCTCTCTGTAAGGAGAATGCATGTTTAGTACCCATTTTTCACTCAGTTATCCAAGTCCATAGAACAGAAAATTTCAGCTAAGCAACTCTATGTGATAAGTAGCCTAAGAAAGTGCCCATAATTCTGTCATCATCAAGACTGAGTACTTCATGTCAAAGATGTAGTGGCAATTTAGGGAGAAGAATGAGTTACTGAGCTTGAAAAGTTAAAGGTATCCCACAGCACAATTGACCAATTGTCTTCCTGAAGTAGTATTCCCAGCAGATCCAGTTCCTGTACTGCTATAGATATTTGTCAGACCTTTGGGGAAACTGTTAATTTTCACATAAGGAGAATTGTCTTTTTTTTTTCTTCACGTTTCATCATTCTCTGTAGCTGCGGTCTGGTGATCAAAATGGATTTACTGTTTAATTTGAATGTGTGCTGAGATTGCAGACTTTTCTTTGATCACTAGACTTTGTCCCTTATTTTTCAAGTGATCTCCCTTAGGGACCAGTATGGGGCAGGGTCATTGCTTTTTCTGTGTCTTTCTTTTAATATTAGCTATGTTTAATGGTTCACGCTTTCACATAAATTTCTCAACATGAAAACAACTGAATTGAGTCATCTTTTAAAGAGTTTTCCATTTGAAAACATGGTGTTCTTGCACATCAATATATATATTAGGTCTGTTTTTCAGAATGTGTTGAACTCCTTAAAATCCTGTAGAATTATATGTAAACTAGGATTCTTAAAGCTTCCAAAAATCATACAATTCATCATAAAATAGCAACTTTAACTGAAGCAAAATAAATAGTACATTTCCAGTGGTAATTTCCTAATGAAAAGTTGATTGTTTCTTTCTAAAATTGCCTATTGAGGAATGAATGTTTAAAAAATTATCCTGCATATCTATATAACCATCTCTTGGCACTTTGATTTAAAATTGGAAGAGGGAATGGGGAAAGAAAGGAGAAGTGTTAAACACACCTTTGGCTAAGCACATGAAGAGTTAGTCTGTGGAGATGGGGAGTGCATTACATGGGGAGTGCATTGCATGGGGCTTGACTGGGTCGTGGAAATATGGCTAATGAGTAGAAATGGATGAGGAAATTTTGTGTCTGATTATGGCCTGGTTTTAGAGGGAGATTATATGTTTATGCAATATTATGCAGCTACATGAATTGTGCAAATGTACATATAACATGCTAGGAGGTAAAATCTAAAAGAGAAGTTTGGAAAATGCTGGTTTAGATGGCTTCCATTTCTGTTACAGTCTTGATTTATTGCCAAACCAATCTGACAAATAGAATGTAACCCATATAAAAAAATGCTCACAGCAGCACAACATAGAATATGAAATGTTTTAAATGTTTTCTAATTTCTCATTCCTTTCCTGCATATTTTTACATTCTTCTAAATTTAGTCTTTTCCATAAAGGAGAAAATGTATTGTCACAGAATGGTTTAAATTAGAAAAGACCTTAAAGATCATCTAGTTACAATCCATCTGCTATGGGCAGGGACACCTTCCACCTGACCAGGTTGCTGAAAGCCTCATCCAGCTTGGCCATGAATGCTACCAGGGAAGGGGTATCCATAACTTCTCTGGGTAACCTGCTTCAGGGGTAAAAAGTTATGTTGGTAAAAAGGAACCTTAAAGATCTTCTATGCAGCTTGTCTGCATTGCAGTCCTTTCCTTAAAGTGGGAAAAACAATGATACAACACTTAAAATCATTTTATTACCTTGGTATCAGCTCTGATTTCTGTTTCTTCTGGCTCAAATTTTACCCTGGCTTTAGCTTTATGAAAGAAAATAAAGATTCCAGATCTCATCAGAAAGTTAGGTTTGAGAATGCATAAATTTAAATACATATTCATTTAATACCATAATCAAATTTAATTTTATATGCAAAGTTTTTCTTCAGCAATTATATTAAAAATGATGGTTCCATTAAATTGCAACAATTCTGAACAGATATTAATACTTTATTATGTGTTTGTAGTATGGCACTCTAAACACAACTAATAGGGGCTTATTGAAGTACAAGCAATATGTATAAAAACAGTAACTCTTAAATATACCACTCAGTATAAACAAATTAAAAAACCTCTTCTAAAGAGCTCTCAATCCTTAGCTGTAAGAACTCAGAAAAGGGAGGCGAGAGACCAGCATGACTAAGACAAGGCCTACTGACAAAACTGAAAGGCAAGAAGGATGTGCATAGACAATGGAAGCAGGGAGAGTTATCCTGAGAAAAGTATAGAACACCACCATGTGGCATAGGGATAGGGTCAGGATGAAGTCATAGCTGGAGCTGAACTTGGCAAGAGATGCCAAGAATAATAAGAAAGTCTTCTACAGCTATGTCAGCCTGAAAAGGAAAGTCAAAGAAAGTGCACACACACACGAACACCTTCACCTGCCAACGGACAAAACCTGAAAAGTGTCCACCACAAAGAAGAAGGCTGAAGCACCAAAAAATTTTGCCTCAGTCTTCACTGGCAATCTCCACATCTCAAGTTGATGGACCACAAGATGGAGGCTAGGGGAAGAAAATCCTTCCCACTCAGGGCTCAGTGCTGGGTCCAGTCCTGTTCAATCTCTTTATCAGCGACCTAGATGAAGGCATCTCGTTCAAGTTCACAGATGACACTAAGCTGGGTGGAAGCATGGATCTGCTGGAGGGTCGGGAGGCTCTCCAAAGGGATCTGAACAGGCTGGACTGCTGGGCAGAGTCCAATGGCATGAGGTTTAACATGGCCAAATGCCAAGTCCTGCACTTGGGGCACAACAACCCTATGCAGAGCTACAGAGTAGAAGTCTGGCTGGAGAGCTGCCTGGAGGAGAAGGACCTGGACGTGCTGGTTGACAGCGACTGAACATGAGCCAGCAGTGTGCCCAAGTGGCCAAGAAGGCCAATGGCATCTTGGCTTGTATCAGTAATGGTGTGGCCAGCAGGTCCAGGGAGGTTATTCTCCCCCTGTACTCGGCACTGGTGAGACCGCACCTCGAGTACTGTGTTCAGTTCTGGGCCCCTCACCACAAGAAGGATGTTGAGGCTCTGGAGCGAGTCCAGAGAAGAGCAACAAAGCTGGTGAAGGGGCTGGAGAACAAGCCTTATGAAGAGCAGCTGAGAGAGCTGGGGGTGTTTAGCCTGGAGAAGAGGAGGCTGAGGGGAGGCCTCATTGCTCTCCACAACTACCTGAAAGGAGGTTGTGGAGAGGAGGGAGCTGGCCTCTTCTCCCAAGTGACAGGGGACAGGACAAGATGAAACGACCTCAAGCTCTGACAGGGGAGGTTTAGGCTGGACATTAGGAAAAAAATTTTCATGGAAAGGGTCATTGGGCACTGGAACAGGGTGCCCAGGGAAGTGGTTGATTCACCTTTCCTGGAGGTGTTTAAGGGATGAGTGGACAAGGTGCTGTGGGGCATGGTTTAGTGACTGATAGGAATGGTTGGACTCAGTGATCTGGTAGGTCTTATCCAACCTGGTAATTTTATGATTCTATGATTCTATGGTTCACTGCTCATGACCACCTAAGGAACCTGAACCTTCGTAAGTCTATGAGACTTAAGATGCATCCTGTAGACATGAGGGAATTGGCTAATGTAGTTGCCAAACTACTGAAGTCACCTGATATCCTACCACATCTCAGAAATAGACACTGAGGAGTAGAATATACCTGCAATTCCGTCTGGTTTTGTGAACTACTACTGCAATTTCAATGTATTTCTATTTAAATATTCTGACATGAGAAGGTGGTTTAAGCAAGTTTATTGTATGTTTCTGCCATCTTTCTGTTTACTTTGTGGATTTCTAGGGCTGAAGCCACAAAATTTCTTACATCTGTTCTCTCCAAGCACAGGACATAAGGAAGAGCGTATGATGTATTTGGACTGATTTTTCTCTTCAAAGTCATGTCCAAATGTTAATTCACAGGAGTTACTCAAAGGAAGAAGTCTATGAATGAATTATTCCCCTCACTTGAATGCAAGCTTTCAACTGAATGGAACATGGATTTTTCCTATAACATGATGTTTAGAGGGTTTTATTTTGTTGTGACTAATAACTAAAAGAGCAAAACTCTCTAAATTACTGTTGTAACTGAAAGGACATATTACAATGTCATCTTCTATCATGTACAATGAAATAATTTGTAACAAGGAAAATTTCCATATCGTCATTTGTATCTTTTTTTCTTTTAGAAAAGAAACAAGTCCATATAAATTTACTGAGATGAGTCATCTTAGTAAGCTTTCGGTCCAACTTAAGTACATATCTATTTTTTCTGTCTTCAGATTTTTCAATCATCATGAAAATTCAGATCATAAATACAGAAAACATAAAGCTATTTACACATGTAGATTAAGAACAGTTAAGAGAGAAAATTTAGGCTAGATTTTGGAGAAGACATGATTCTAATTAGACAAGAGAATAAGATCTAGAAGCAGATCAATAAACAGGAACAATTCAAGAGTCTTTATATGACCATAAATCCCCAAATGATTATTTGTTTCCAGAGTAAAACATAACATCTGTGTATATGCAAATTTTACATCACTGCTTTTCCTGCTTTACAGTTCTGGAGAAAAGTGATGTGAGCAAATGTGAGCATGACCTAAAAAAGAGATTGCTCTTTTTGATTGAATTCATTTAGAGCATTTCAATCATCCTTTTTTAAAAACATTCAGAATTTGAGCAGATCTTGTAAGATGAGCAGAGAAGAGCCTGTTTGAAGCATTTCAGTATAAGATGAGCTAGATTTTTTTTGTTGCAAGCATTTCACAAATACCTAAAAAGATGTTCTTACTCCATTTCTCAAATGGCACATATATACTACAAAGTTATATGCTTTGCATTGCTTTTTTTTTCTTTTTTTGTGTGTTAAAGAAAGAAGAAAAAGCAGGCATGGTTTGTACTAGAGGCTGAAAAATTAATGTACAAGGAAGTTTTGGACTACCTAAGAAATGCTCAGGAAGATATTTAAGCTTTCAATGAAACTGAGTCAAATCTACAGCCTTACTTTTCAAATTGTATGGGTTTTGTTCATGTATGAAAGTTTGAGTTTCAGAGGATATTTCAGGCCATCCAAGAAGATATCTTTTATGTCTGGAAACATAAATCTGAACAAAAGACACTATGAAATATTATCACAGAGTTGGGGAAAACAAGATATGATTATTTAAAGACGTAAATCTACCTGTCCTTAATTACTGAGTTGCTGATTTTCACCTGTATGGGATATGTTTAAGATACTGCAGATTTATAGCAGGTTACTCTTCATACTAAGGAATGAAATAACCATCTTGAGGTCAGAATATTAAAACATGAATCTAGAATGTAGTCGCATACAAACACATCTGAGCACAGAATAAAACAAACACTGTATTTAGGAATCAGAGGTATGTATTAGTAGTGCAACAGTCAGTTTACCCTTAGAAATTATGACATTTTTATTTTGTTCTCTTCATTTTGAGTTATTCATGAATGTTTAAATGCAAGCACTTGAAATGCTTGCCACAGCTCATGTCAGCCCATTCCCACATCCAGTATTTCATTGGAAATTTATCATCAGCTGCTGTAACCTTATTCTTGTATATTCTTCTTCTCCCTGCTGCTATAAATCAATTTATCTATGCAAAGTTAAAGTTTCAGGAGAAGGAGAGGAGAATGTCAGCTCTCCTCCCTCTCACTTTCTCCCCATCTCAAGTCATATATCAGATTTTTGTTTGCTGCCTTAGTACCATTTTGACAGGATGCATGTACAATAGTTTACTGCTCTTGTGTACAAGATTTTCTAAGAGCATCCTTAAAGTCTTCAGTAAATACAGTCACCAATTTCTGAAATTTGAGAAGTTCATTTGGTTTCATTTGTAAAGTAACAGACTAATTTGTCGACTCTGTAGTTATATGGGAAACCCAGTGAGAGCACCAGCATCCACAGTTTAAATCTGGGATCCTGAGAGTTGTGCTGTTGAAGTTATATGGCTGTACATACCAAAGAATCACTGCAAAATGTTTCAATAGACAAGTTGGTTTTGGCCTTAAATTGTTAGTCTGCGAGGGAAGAGCAGGCTCTGCAGAAAGCACAGGTACAATTGAGAGTATCTCTAACTGTCTCAAACTGTGTCACTGAGACACAGATACAGCTTTGAGCTGTTACAGCCTACAGTAGGTGACTACTCTTAATTATACAATAGTCAAATTTTGCAAAAAAACTCCTTCTAAGCAGTGTATTCATGTCCTTTCACTAGGCACACTCCAGTAAATCCATGTCTATTTCATACTGAGGAGTCCAATGCTGCATCCAGCACTCCAGATGTGTCTCCAAAGGACTAAGCAGAGCAGGATACCCACCTTTTAGCTGCTGGCCCCACTCTTCTTAATATAACCCAGGGCACTGTTGGCCACTTTTGCTGCAAGTGTAGGCTGGTGTCCACCAGGAATCCCAGCTCCTTTCTCTGCAGAGGTCTTTTTAGACAACCCTTCCCCGATCCTAGCATGTACTGGTGCCTGGGGTTAAGTTACGCAGAGTAGCAGAAAGTAACAGAAGGCACTAAATTAAAGCAGTGGAAGAAGATATTAAAATGGGATAAAATACACCAAAAAGGCTGAGTTGCACAAACATAGAGAGAGAATATATTCAAGAAAATGTACAGAATAGTCCTAAAATATCCTAAATGAATTGAACTTCCTAATGTCAAAATACCACCTCTTGCTGAACAAAGGAGTTTTCTCTGGGAAAAGCAGGTTGTTAACTTGAAAACACTGAAATAAATGAGCTGACAAACAGCAGTATGCATATTAATACACTTAACACAGAGCTCAGCTGTAGCCTAAAGCACGATCATTGACAGAGCTGAAGGAAGGATTAATATCTCTGACACCACCGGAAGAAATAAGTAATCATTCCAACACTCTGAATAAAAATATATTCAAATATAATCAGGAGAGGATCCCTAATGTGATGTTTTTACAAATGAACCTATAAATCCAAATAGAAATAAAAAGTGAAAATAATTTTGAAAATGTAATAGGTAAGTAACAGGTAAAGAAAAAACAAACTTGCAACCAGTCATTCTGCTTTTCTGCAATTCTGCAATCTGGCAGTGATAAAAAGATTAAAATATTTAGGAAGAAAATTCAGGAGAAAATCCTTCATGATCTATAATCTCCTGGTTTTAATCTAGTAAAAGCAAATGGACACAAATCCACTCATGAAATATTTTCCATGATGCTATTTAAAGGGTAAACTAATAGAAGTTCTTAGAATATGTTTAAGAATTTGTATCATAATGTGTGAACCTTGTTTCTATTGCCTTGCACTTTAAACCTATCCTAGTAGGGGGCACTGATGTTATACACTATAATGCATTCAAACAGAATGGTGAAAGAGGTCATATTTGATGCCAGCTGTCTAATCTAACACAATTATCTAATTTTAAACCCTCTTGGCATGCAGTGAGGGAAAATAAATTTTCTATTCATCATTAATTTTCCCACTGAGTATAGCCTGTTGATAAAGAAAACAAACAAAAAACCTCAGTTTAAATGGATAATAACCTGGCACTATTGATCTATTTCTGAAGATTAATTAATCAAATACTTGCCTTCAAGAAAGTGTTATATTACAGAGAACCTTATTTCTTGCTGACTTATCAGTTTTGTACTTTCCCCTCTCAGCACACAAAACCAAAACAAAGATTTGACTTTCAAAATCCCATTAGAACTTCAAGTTAAGAGTATGCAAAATACCTATATTTTGGTTTGAATATTTATTAAATATCCTGCATTATTTATAGCACTGACTGGAATAAAAGAAGTAGGCTGGTACATATGCTTAAATTCCTTTAACAATATAGTGTGCCAAGAGAGAGTTGAAGGTCTACTATATGAGGAAAATTATTCTCATTTCAGTGGCAATAAGTCAGTTAAATAGGAATTAATAATTTCTATTCATAATGCTACTCCAGAAATTTCTTCGGAAATGATGAACCAAGAAAAAAGTCATAGAGTATTGATTCAAGTTATTTGTAATCATTCATTTTATCTATTTTCACTCTAAAAAGTATATTCATTCATTAAATCAGAATGGTACACATATTATTTCTTCACATAAGCATTGATGAAGGGTGACGGGTCTTCATAGTTCAAGTGTGCTCACAGTGTGGCACCTCTATGCCACAGTCAAATAAAGAAGATAGGAGAGTATTTTTGACAATTAATTTAATCAACAGACATACAAACCAATTAAACATCAGTTAAAAGACACCCAAGCATCTGAACTTAATTTAGAAATGTGATAGTGACATATATCCTATAACTAATGCAAACATACTGCAGGTTATTCTTCCCAGACCTTATTTGCATCAGTTAAAAGCATGTCACTTTTCAATAGTTCCTTCTTGATCAGAGTTATAAAGATATATTTATATAATATCAAATTATAAATCTATTTCTTCACTCTTCTTTCATTCTAGATTTTATTTTCCCCCCATAAATATAGCATAGGGACATGGCTTAAAAAATGTTTATGACACAAAGTCATTAAGTGTTTTTTCTAAGCTTAGTCCACTGAAATGACTTGGGAGGATCGTATGAGCTAACATTCTGTAGTCATATACCTGCAGATGCATCCAGTGATTGCTTTGACTAGATTTATCACATACTGACTTTTGTTCCCTCTCTGGGAGAGTGTAGGCTCCCATATTTTTTTGGCATGAAAAGATTTAATAATCCTTTTCATATTCCAAGCATACCCTTGCTGAAAACTGTTGAAAACTGCTACTTCTGTTAGTGCCTTTTCACCTCAGTGCCTTCTAATCCTTTCAGTATGATTTAGATGCATGATGCATCACCAGTCGACCTAGAACATTCTTGTTCCTTCCATTGAATGGCGATAAGGTGCACTGACCCTACTAGATGGTGTTTATTCAGCTTGCAACCTCTTTCAGTTTTAATAGGTAATCCCTCATCCAAAAGCAAACAGTTCTTAAATGGCCTCAGATAGATCTGAAAAGTGTTTGTTGTCAGCATTGCTGCATTCCATTTCATTTATGACCTTTTACAGTGAAAAACAGACTTCATATTCTTCTAAGTGCTTGGGCAATAATGGAATGAGAAACCAGCCACTATTTACTAGTGCATTTTCTAGTAAGAAATTAAAGGAGGTTTAACATTTATTTTTCCTGCAAAAATACACTTAAGATAAAGAGAAAAGTCAAGCAATCTTATTATGTATTAATTACATTTATTCATCATCAAAAATATTGTAGGTCTAGACAGAGTTCTTTCTCCCATTAGAAATACAGAAGTGTGTTTACATACTCAGTATTAATCTAGGTCATATAGCCTCTAAAGGGATAACAATAGGGGAAAAGAATAGTTGTATATGTATTTGCTACTTAATAAACACTGCATAAATTATTTCTCTCATCATTACTGCAAATGAGGTATAGCCATGATATCTCTAATCTTGTCAATTCACTAATATTAGAGCAAGGCTTTTTTCTTCTGATGTGTTTTCAGACTTGCAGTTGTTTTTAATGAACAGGAATATTTAAAATGCTCATCTGTTGTATTCTGAATAATTTTTATTTCATTATTAACAACAGTATTCTTGTCCTTCAACAGAAAAAAAAAAGATATATACATATATATTTAAAAAAATGAAAGCCTAGGAAATCATAGTAAAGCGAGAAATGTAATTTATGGTGCAGTATTTAATTAAAGTGAATGTTAATCCTTTGGATTTTGCATTAAGTTTCAGTAGTACACATAGAAGTCACTTGGGAGATCAGCCCCAATTGTATTGATCTGCCTAATCTATTATACATGTTACAAAGAGACAGATATCAAACATTATCATGATGTTTGATTTTACCATATTGGAATACAATACAGAACATATGTCTGTATGTTTATACTTAAATATCACAGGAGAAAAGTGCTGAACAATGACTGAATCTGATGTTCACAGTTCTAAGTGATTTGCAGTTTAGTAGTTCCAGAGGAACTCATTATCATTAGTAATTAACTTATTTTTTAGCCTAAAGCTTATGTTTTTAAAAATGCCTTAATAAAATTTTATGGAATTTTATGGAATTTAACCCTCAAAAGAGCTCTGAGAGCAAGCAGGGACCCCAGAGCTGGAAGACAGGCCAAAGTCACACATATGACTTTTACCATTCTGTCATTCTTTTGCAACCACAGCTCCCGTGGTGACAATATCTTACTTTTATTACTTGCACGGCTCCTCCTGAGGTGAAATGTTTCCAGGCAGCACTCAGCCCCCAGCCAACCTGGTCTGCCTGCAGGTCATTGCAAGCTGTGGTTTTCCTAGGCCATGACATGTTCCTTTTACTGCTGTTTGCTTATTTTTTCTCACTTGATTATTACTTTTCTTTCTAATTCTTGAAGAAGCCTTTCCTCAGCTCTCAAGATTTCTTCTTCAGTGACGAACAACTGACAGCAAGTTTTTTCCCAATTTGTGCCTGTATGTTCAAGAGTTGTACTATTATCTCACACTTAAATTGTGTATCATAACAACACACACCTGGTACCAAACTCTAGTTCACACAGTCAGTTTTCTAGCAAGTTTACTGACCAAGGCTAGAGCATCACACATATAACATATTGAAAAGTTAACAGATTTTTAACCTGTGGTCTATTACTAGCAGGGGCAATACTATTCTTTCTGGCTCACCTTGATGCAATGGTAGACTCCACTAAATTAAGAACCATGCACAAATGCTAGTCAAATACCAGAAAGGTAATTTCTGCATTAGCACAGGACTGCTGGTTGTTAGATAGCTCATATGGTTGAAGCTAGAAATCCCTTCAATACATTTCACAGAATCACAGAACAACCAGGTTGGAAGAGACCCACTGGATCGTCGAGTCCAACCATTCCCACCAATCCACAATTTCATTGTGTAACGAAGATGTATCTATAGTAATTGTGAAAAGAATATCAGATATCCTGTACAGATGCTCAGATTACTATCTGCATGGAATCATAGCTCTAACTTCCAATTGTGTGTCAAAATCACCATTTTCCTTCAGTGAAAAAATGTAAAGTACACTTTGTGCAGGTAGCTCTGGAATATAATTATATCACTCTACACTGGAATTGAGCTCATTTTTGGAAGACAGGAAAGACATGAGTACACATAATATCATGCCTCTACTAACCCAGGTATCCACTGTGAATGAGTATACATAATGCTTCTTAATCTTCATGAACCTAGTTGTAATTATGTCTATATGTTTTTCTACAATACAGTATTCACTTTCTTTTGTAATTAAAGAGACAAGAAACTAGGTAGTTGGAGAAAATTATCATCTATGTTCTATACTATGGATGATGCAAGAAACCAATCTGAATGTCTTCCTGCAGATGTGTTTCCATTACTTCACATTATAACAGGCAAAAAAAGCCAACAGAAAAATAAACATACAACTCTTCCTGTAAATTCTGGTACTATTCATACTTACACCGACTGTTGACCAGTAGCCTGTTTCCAGTCTTAGGGAAGACTAGCTATATAAACCACAAAAGGATACAGCACATTGGAGTTATACCTAACTCATGAGGTTTCAGACTTTATGCACTAGAGTTATAATTATGCAAAATATGTATTCAAAACTTCAATATAGTAGAAATTATAAAATATGTGGCAATAATTATTGGTTTGGAACACTTGTCTTCTTATCTCTTGCTAATACGATATAAATTATATGCTGTGAAATACCTGTTAGATCACCTTCAATAGTGATAAAATGAGGTTTATCAACTTGACAGCAAATTAATTTCAAATTGATTTATGGGAGCTCACTACATTTTGAAATATTTGTACTATATAACCACTTTATCAAGGCAGGCAATGAACCTTACTTTCTAACATTTATACCAAGCCACAGGAACTGTCCATATGATCAAAGATTAATATTTACCTTGTATACCTCATAGTTTATTCACAGTATATCATTCTGACCTACTTACTGGAGAATATGCAGCTATACTGAGAGATCTAGGTCACCCTTCAGTTTACCTGCTCTTTAACTTTGGCCATAATTAGCCACAACGCCAAAAAAAAAAGTCATTTTGCAGTAGCATAGCAGATGTAGCTTCTATCAGTAACTGTAGTTACTGATAGAAAAATTATCTTCACTGTTCAGGCCTTCCACCTGCTTTTCATTATATAATTCATCACACCAGATATGGACATGTCTTTTCTTTTAAAATATGGTCAGAAGAGATGAGTAGCATTAACAGACCAGAGTGCCTGAAATTTTAAGATGAATATCACCAAATCTTTTTAGATTGACCTCTAGAGATCTAGGGATTAGTCCTCAGACTCCAGTAGGACTATTCAGATGTGATGTAGTGAAATGCAGTGTAGGCATAGATCCTTAATATGCTTTCACTCCTGCTGATAATGAATTAATTAAACAGTCACATACTGTAAGAACTTTTATGTGTATTATAGTATTTTCCACATAGTACATTTCTGTTAAATATGCTGTCAGTGTTTATCATGGAACTAGTGTAGTGACCAAAAAAATATCAATATCATTTTAAATTCTGGATATCATAAAGAACAAATTATTTTCTGGCATGATGTTTTCTTTCTTTCTCTCTTTCTTTTCCTATTTTTCCTTTTTTTCCTTTTTTCTTTTTTTTCCCTTATAAAATTTTGTGCTTCTTTCCTCAGAAGATGAAATTGCAACATTCAGCAGGGTGGTTAATTAATCAGTACATAGCTCAATGCAGACTAAGACAGCTTCTTCACTTAAACTACTAATTAAACTGAAAACAAATTACTGATTAATGTTGTTGAAATAGTTGTGTGTGACACAATTCAAGCCACAGAAAATTGGAACTTTATAAGGAAAAAGCAAGCTGTATTTTTCAACAAGTTTCAGTGATAATTTTCATTAAGGGATAACATTTGTCCCATGAATTATGCCATCACTGGATATGTATTGCATTATCCACATACTGTTCTTCTTTCCTAGCTAAATTGCAATAATTTTTCCTTTCATGCATTTGCGTACTGAGAATTATAAGAATCACATATGATACATTTTATATATGTATACATTTTACATATTTTATATGTATCTCTATATAAGATATATATTCTATAGTATATTTTGCCTAGGAATCTTTGTTTCATCTTAGGGCTTTATAATATATTATAAGACAGGAATTAATTTAAGTCACTGCCATACCTTAGTCTGTCAGCCCTACTGAGCTTCCTTTGCAAAGGGTTTTTGTCATAGTTGCTAGCAAGAGTTTCAAGCTACTCTGTAACTAATTGTATTTTGTAACAATTTTTTATTTCAGTGTTGAGCTGAGTACTTATTGTGATTTTTTTTCAGATTTCACTGGTTTTATATTATTATATAGAAGGAAAGCATATTAAATAAATAACAGTATAAAATATGTTCATGAAAATGGCCAAAACAGTATACAGGCAGATATATGCCATCCAGGCCTGATTTCCAACCTTTCTAGACTACAAAAATCAAAGACAGCCCTCCCCAACTGTTCATCAGACCATACCTCATTCAATAGTGTTATGAACAGGCAACTATGAAAAGGGAAATCAAGTCTGAGTCACCAGCAGAACAGTAATTAGTAACATGTAGAAAAGTATTCAAATTAGAGAGAAACTATCTTCTGGAATAGAAAATCTGTAAAGAATCATGGGATTATAGAATGGTTTGGATTGGAAGGAAACTTAAAGAATATCTGCTTCCAAATCCCCTGCCACGGACAGGAATGGACATCTCCCACTGGATAAGGTTGCTCAAAGTCTCATCTGGCCTTAAACATCCATGACTTCTCCTGGCGATCCTATTATCTAATCTAAATCTACAGTCTTTCTGATTAAAATTATTACCTCTTGTTCTATGACTATGCTCCCTGACCAAGAGTCCCTCCCCAGCTTTCCTGTGGGCCCCCCTTAAGTACTAGAAGGCTTCTATTTAAGTTAGAATACTGTAACTTCCCTTGAAAGAACCATAGTAGACAACAGTTTAAATAAAAAAAAAAAAATTAAATCCTACTTTATGACAAGCAATAAATAATTATATAATAATAAGCAAAGTACGTAGAGGCAACTCTATATATTAACATTAATAAAAAAGAATGCAATAGATATTATGAAAAAATGTGTATTAGATATATAAATAATTATAAATATATATAAAGGAAAGAGAAAGGAAAGAATGTGCTGTGATGGAGTCATGGATTCTTATGCTACCATCCAGATAGCACACTCTACCAGGTAACTGGCAGCTATTGTGCAACTGGAATTCACAAAGCACATACACTATAAAATAATTCAGAGGAGAGGTGAAATGAAAAAATTATTGTGATCTTTGATACAGTTCTTATTCTTGTTATGACACCTATTTTTTGTGATAATTATGCTAGGAACTTTTTAAAATTTAGAAACACGATATCCTGTTTTATTTTTTATTATGAAGACATATTCCTTATATTTTTAAATGTAACTAATAAACTATTTCACATATCAGTTTTTAAAACTGCCTAATCCTAATCACAATAACAAGTATTAACATTCTGGGAGCATAGTTCCCTCAATAGCTACAGCAATCAAAACATGACAGGCATGATTAATTGGTAATATTGTACAGTCCTGTTATGGTGAATCATATCCAGCTTTTGTTTGATACCTGTATTTTCTCTTAATCAAACCTGAAAATTTTCGGAAATATTTTGTTACTGGTTGCAAGTTTAAGTGACATTCAAATGCAAGATTGTTACAGGAAGGTTTTTGTTGTGATTCCTTTGAGGGGTTAAAGGGTAACACCTTATACAAGGAGGATAAAAGAGACACTTATATACATTTTATTGCAGGAGTAACAGTGAAAGGAGGAATCAACTTTCAGACGGTCAAATAGTCTGTTAAACAAACTCACTAGAAAAAGAATGAATACAATAAAGTGTTATTTATTTGGTGTTGCATTTGTGTCAGTTTCCTGGTCCTTGGACAAAGTATTGACATGTAAGAAATTTAAAAAACTGAGAGTGGTTAATGTAATTCCACATCTTCCCATGTAATCTGAATGAGATAGGAATCAGACCTGCCAACTGGTTATTCAAACTTAGTGGGAATTTTTTAAAAGCACAGAACCTACAAATCCATACAAAATTTCAGTCTTTCTTTCCTTAAGGAAAACTCAACATTTTTGCAAACATAAAGCAAATAGTTTGACCACCACTTATTTAGACCAATAGTGCATGTGAAAAAGTAGAACTGACCATCATAGTGGAAGAAGGAACAAGATCTTGGAAGCACAGAGCGATTCAGATCTGAAAGACAGCATATGTAGGATGAGATATCTAAAGTGTCTTGAAAAAAGATCTGCCTAACTGTTTATCAGCTAGATGTCTACAGGCACCTTAACTGTCTTTGCAAAGGCTAGACCAATTGCATGAATAAAAATTTTGTAGAGTTCAATTCCTGTTTCCTACTTTAAAACCACCGAGAATCCACATTAAATGTCCTGTGTCACTTATTATTAAAGGCACTGGGAGACTGGCATGTCCCTGAAGTTACCAAAAGCTCTAAATGTTCTTGCCCACCTTCCTGGGCTTCTCTACCCTACCCAGAGCCCAGGACCCCATGTCAACCCCCTGGTGCTGTCTCCAGTCTGCCTAGGCCCTAGGACTTCACATAAGTCCCCTGGGGCAGCCAAGCTCTGTCCCAGCAATGCCACAGGAAGGCTGGTCTCCAGCTACTCACAGCCCTGCTTTTCATTATATAGAGTTCAGCTGTAAGTGAATTTCCAACCTTAACATAGGATGTGGCAATATTCAGTATTCTCATATCTAACCCATTTATGGAACTCTACCAGAACCTCTCCCCTACCTGCCTGACATCCAGAAGCTCTCAGGAGACAAATGCTACTTTAATAAGGACAAGTAATCTCTATCTGTGAACTTTACATGCCTTGAGGGAAAACACATACAAAACTCCCATTGCTCAGTGATGACAGGCTATGTAAAATCTGTTAACAAGTGAAACTTCAAAACTACACAGAACTAGTTTTTATTACTGTTATCTGAGAGAAAGGGGGAAAAAAAATAAGCCCTGGTAATATTTACTTATAAAGCTGTTAACTAAAAGTATTCCTTGTTCTAACACAAAACTTGGATCAAGTTAAATTTGCATTAAATATTTTAACAGTCATAGGGGTTTTTTAGATTTGGAAATTATCATAAAGCCTGCTGCTTCATATGTGTAAAATGTATCACGTATTGTGTTACACCAAATTCAGAGCATTTATGACAAAAACACACAGAAAATAGTGCTTACTCAACATAACATAGTTCAACTATATAATAAGTATAGAAGCATCACATTAAGATACATGTATTTACAGCTTATTTATATTCTTAACTGCAAGAATAACAAAAACATTTTCTCATAACACAGTTTAACTGAGTTTAGAACTGAGACTTTAGATAAAAATAAGGTATAATATATGATAGAAATAAAAATAAAAATTCATTAATGACAAAATGTTGCAAAAATACTGATATGAATTCAGTATATTTTATAAATACATGTAATTGGTTTCCTTCTATATTTATATACATCCAGGATCAGAAAAGTGTCATGCTATGTTGTTTGAAAGGTAGTTATTAATGATATTAGAATTATTTCATCATTTATATATCTAGTTGTAAAGGAGATATGCAGCATTAAGTCTGCAAAATGTATTAAAGCCTTATAGATATATATAAATAGTATATATAATTTAAATTGAAACTGAAACTAATGAAAAACTCTCACAGAGGAAAGACTAGTCCTTGAGAAAGCAATACTTGTACTTCTGTAAGTATGATTGAAAATAAAGAAATAACCAGTATTTTGAAAGAACACACTGACAGATTTGTAACAAAGGTAGAATAGTAAGTAAATCTATAGAACAAGAAACTGGATGTGCGGGTGAGTGTGGTCTGTGAGATATGTCTATTGTACGGCGGCATTTTTTCAGTTAAGCCTGCAACTGTGGAGTGGCTTGTTTTCCTGAGCCCACATGACAATCTCCAAAGTTTCTTGCTTTCTGAGTATTGATTTTTCAATGGAATTGTCATTTTGATTGAGACATGAAGTAAAGATGTTCTCCATGTTTACCTAAGGTGACTTCTGTCAAAGCACCAATGTCCTCTGCAGAGTCAAGAGCTATAGCAGTAAATAAAGGATGACATTACAGAAAGAAAACAGAGAAAGTAGTATTCCGAGCCAAAGCAACTTGAAGCAATATCCAAAAAAAGTACAAGAAAGAAAGGAGTAATCTTTTCTTTCTTTTCATTTAGCTTTTGTGCTACATTGCATCTTGGTCATTTTATGTATATATTCTTAAGTCACTTTCTTGGCAAAGACACTAGGTTTCTAAAAGATATCTAGAAGTATAATATAGATCATTGATGTAGTCCTATACTGATGGCACAATCTGTCTGTAATATTTGCATACATTCAATTCCTATTATGATAAAAAGAGGAAACACAGAGTTATTAAAGCTGAAAAGTTTTGCAGAAAAAGTTAAAAAAGGCAAAAAAATGGCTTTACTATTCAGGTAGTTCTTGCATAAGTATTAGCATTAGTCATAGAGAATATAATAAATTTTACTTTCCCATAATGCATTCAATGCAGATCATGGGCACAAAATGACTGTCTCAGGCTAGTCACTTCTCTGCTTGTCAGGTGTCTCCCTTACCCGTCTAACTGAACTCTCTGAAAAGAATCACCAGCCCATGTTATATAACCTTGCCAAACCAGAGCCTAGGTTATGTATCAGAGCAATGCAGACAACTGGAAAGTGGTTTTCAGAGACTGATTCACAGCTTTGGATCAACAACCTGTAGCCAGCTGACTGGTTAAGTAAGAATTCTGAACTGGCACCAGAGTCATCCCTGCTGAAAACACTAAAAGGAAAAGTAATTACTCATGGAGGGCAGTACCATTTTTTGTTTAATGTCCACCCCAACAACTAGGAACTGGTAAACTGGGAAGTGCAAGGCTCAGCAAATGGACAGTTGAAGTTGCCAGAGTTCAATTGAAGTCAAGATGTTGTTAACAAGTATAATAAATTCAATAATTCTCTGTTTCACGACAGTATTTCCTGTAGAATTCACCCTACTATTGCCTGCCATATAATGTGAGAATTGTAGGATTTTCCAAGCTTTTCCATGTTAGGTACTAGAGATGGTTTTGGTTGGATCTTTGCCTTGCTGATACCTGAGGCCACATGTATTTTTTTTCCACAACTGCTATTTTTAATGAGCAATAACTGTGATTGTATATGATTTTGCTAATGCCTAGGTCTGTATACCTCATCACTTATTCACTGATTCCTGTGTAACCACTTAATGCAGAATATTGAAACAACTTTCAGAGTAGAGATCAAGATTAATTGCACTCCCCTATTAGTCCTTGTAGAAGGTGCACTTGTGTATATGGTGAGATGTAGTTTGATGTGACCTCTCATCTTCTTACATATTTTTTCATTTAGTCGTTCACAGAATCATAAAATCTATTAGTTTGGAAAAGATCTCGAAGATCATGTAGTCCAGCCATTAACCTAACAATGTCAACATTAAAGCATGTCCCTAAGTGCTACCTCTACACATCTTTTAAATACCTCCAGAGATGGTCACTCAATCACTTCACTGTGCAGATTGTCCCAATACTTGGCAACCATTTTGGTGAAGTAATTTTTCCTAATATCTAAACATTCCTTAGTGCAACTTGAGGCTATTTTGTCTTCTTCCATTGCTCATTACTTGGGAGGAGAGACTGGCACTCATGTTGTTACAACCTCCTTTCAGATACAGAAGGCTATAAGCCCTCTCCTCTGCATCCTTATCTCCTGAATAAAAAACCCAAGTTCCCTCAGCTGGTCCTCATGGGACACATTCTCTAGACCCCTCACAAGCTTCATTGCCCTTCATGATTAAAAGCATAATGAAACAAAGAAGCCTGGATCTAGTCTGGATATTTTAAAGACTTCACTGAGATACAAATAAAAATTTATTAAATTGAAAGAAAATATATATTCTAATTTTTAAGCAATACTGGATATAATTTCACTGAATGAACCTGAACCTTTTTCTTGTATTGCATTTAGTGATCTCTACACATACTGGACATAGTCCAATTCAAACACATTTAAGGGATTAAAACAGAAATTGGTTTGAGGATTTAAACAGCTGTGAATTATGACAAAGCTTAAACAGATCTTCCAGTCATACTGGAAGCCAAACTTAAGTGCTGAGTATGCTTTATGATTCAAATTGAGCCTCGTTTGGCTGCTGCTTTTCAGATTAAGAAAAACTTGGTATAAAGAAGCACTTTATAAAAGTCCTCTAAAGGACCAAGATTAAGATACGTCCTGTCTAATGATGCTACAGTATGTCCAAATATCTAAGCCAGTGATTTTCAGCTTTTTTGTTATAATGAAAGATAATAACTAGGAACTGTCAGGTCCTTTCAGAAGTACCTGGCTGATCTGAGATTTGTACTTGAAGATGATACCAGCTGAAGTGTCTGCTTCTTTCCACTAGCTTTGCAGATATCAGATAAATATCATGCTTAAAATCTGCTTAATCTGGTATAGAAGTGACCTGTCAACCTTTATACCTGTCAGTTTCCTACTATGCTCACTAACAAGAACAAATATTAACTGTTAGCTTGCAAATTTTGAATATGTAGACAAGAAAATTACTGAAATAAACTCTGTTGAGAATAGGTTTCCTCGTTAAGCTGTGGACCCTTTAACCCTGGAGATTTTCAGAACTCAGCCACACAAAGCCTTTAACAGCTTGAACTGAGCTTTGAAATTAACCCTGGTTTGAGCAGGAGCTTGGATTAGGTGACCTTCAAAGATCCCTCCAACTCAAGTTTTTCTATGGTTCTAAGAGCAATAACATCAGCTCTATTAAAAAAAGATCCCACGGGTGTTTGATTATTAATAAAGAGTAAAAGGGCTGAAAGAGAAGATATGGCTTTTGCTGCATAGTTATATTTCATAAAGCAGAATATTTATGCCACTTTTCTTCAGTCATCTTAATGTCTAAAAGCTTATACAGCCAGTGAAAACAGAAACTAATAAAATTATGATTTTAAGTGTAGAATGTGGTATTGAATGAGGTTATATATGTGCTAATTAAGTCAGTTATGTTTAAAGGCTTTCTATACTGTGTGGAATGTAATTTGAAGAGGAAACTTCTGGTCTTTGTTCTTTTTAGTGAGTCCCCATGAAAAGAAGAAAGGATTTTTATATAGACCTTTAATTTTTTAATGGGGGCAGAAGAGGAAGGATTTGGTTACAAATAGTAGAACTGGTGAAATTTCCACATTTGATATTGTACTACTAAATATTCTGGATTTTATAAATTATAAAGTATTTTCTTAACCTTTGAAAATAATTTCTAATGAATATTTAATGTTCTGTTATATTTCTGAAATGTTACGATGACAAATATATTTGAAAACTCTATTTTTAAAGATACTGCAGCTACTAAAAACCATCAAAGGAATAAATTTCAGATGCATTTCCAAAATTTTGACATCTTGCTTCTAATTTTTCCTTTTTTATTCCAGAAAGCATTACAATTTTTCAAATAGAAAATGTTACTTAGTATTTTAACCTAGTTAAATACAGCAGCAAATTGTATCACAATGATGAGAAGCTGCACTCTAATGAATTATTATAAACTCTTTAGAGAACAGATACTTTTACCAATTAAATCACTATTTGTTATGAAATATTAAAAAATGAAAAACTAGGATTTGATTCAGATTATCTAAATATAGGTATTTAGTATCATCCAGGGAAAAGCAGGCTGCAAGAAGGTAGGAAATGTGGAATTTCTATTGATAATTTGCCACTAGTAATCCTGTCAGGGAGGGCTTCAGTGAAGCAGAAAGTGACAGAAATAGTGAAAGATTATTTGACTATGGACTGCAGGTGTTCTTGACTGAAAAAAAATAATTTTTATTTGCAACTGTATAAATTTTTGCTTTCCCATTTCTAGAAGAGAATGGAGGACAGAAGAAGAGGAGGGGCAGGGAGGAGGATCCAATACATAAATATTCAACCTTTGATGATCAAAATCTATGTCTGAATCCAAGAACTAGGACTTGGACCCTTTTTATGTGTAACATATTGCAGATAAATTCAACACAACAGAACTTCTAAGCAGACAATCACATTCAATGAGGTTACGCAGCTCTGGGTCCTAATGAGCACACATTGGTGATTACCAAATAAACAGTTAGGAATTCTTGCCATATGGAAAGTTATCTTCAGTGTTTACAATGACTTCACCCAGCTGTCACTGCAAAGTGGCCAGCAGTAGAATTACTCTCTTTTCAATCTGTCAGGAAACTTCAAAGGCAAGACACTGTCAACATGGATTATTGTTTCTCAATATTACAGCCCATACAGATAAAAAGCTGTTGGAGGCAGTTACATTTAAAGTGTCATAAACCTTTAAAAGTCTCATATATATGGACAAAGATGTTCATTACAATACTTAATCATTACTTTCAAAGGACAATGGCATAGAGAAATACAGAGGGTATAATACTGTTTGCATGTTACATAAACCTTCTCTGCACATATATCAAAATTATCTGGCTATTCTTTCAGTGTCAATGCATTATGCCCTTATTTAGCACCTTTGGTGCACAGGTCCAAGCAGAAAGCTGTCATGACAGACTTGAAATTCACTAAATCACATGTATTTTGTTGCTACAACTAAGGGTATGGATTCTTAGCATTAGAAAATACTCTCTAGGGCAATACATTGGACTAATAAGTTTTTAATCCTTGGCTTCAGAGATAATTAAAGGTTGCTTTTCCAAACTGGCAAAATGTAGTTTTGTAGCAAGGTCAGGATAGATTCACATTAGAGTAAATGAGCGTACGTTGAGAGAGTGTATGAAGAATGGAAAAGCTGTGATAGTCTAGAAAGAGTGGGTAGGGGTGCTCTGGAGGCAAATAAAGGTACAGTTTGAAAGGAGTTAGCAGTGGTTTTGTGAGTGTTGTGTTATTAGTCATAATTAATGCATCTTCAATAGTGTCAAGCGACTGAGGCAACTAAAATGAGTTGATGTGGCTTTATGACCTATGAAAACCCTGAGGTAGCAGAGGGAACTGTCTTTCTCAGTCTTGTGCTCTTCTTTATATTCTATCTCCTAGTAATATCTTTCTATTTGACACTCTGCCTACCCTATGGCTTGCTACTATAGCCTGTTGCTTATTTTGCCTGCTGCTGTGAGCTGCTTTGAGCCTTGCTCTGGAAAACATACTGATATGAACAAGAAGATATTGCTATATCAGTAAAATAATCAGAAGCCAGAAGAGAAGGAAGTTGAAAAAAGAGAAGGAGCTACAACGAAAACTCAAGAAATATGGAAAATAAGAGGATCATAGAACTGCTACACAAACTGAGACCTACTTATTTAAACTTTTTTGGACTCCATCTTTAGGCCAGAATATAAGAGATAGGGGCTTACTGCAGGATATATTCCAAGAGCTGTCTACTTCTGGGAACTCATTGCTCACCCTGTGAAGGTTTGCAGGTGGACAACTGGGCTCTGGCCTGAGGTTTGACTGCCTGTGCAATCATGAATGTCTGGGCAGAACATGTAAAATTGCTGGGCATGACAAATAAAAGGATGAGTAGATAATGAAATTACAGTGAGGAATAGATGCATTTCACAGATGGTTAAGGGAAATTATGTGAAAGATAGCCAAACTTCACAGGTATTTGGAAAAGTGGATTAAGGATCTTTTGCAGAACAGTGTCTTGCAGACCTAGCAGTGCCTAAGTAACCATAACAGTGATACAAGGCATGGCTGAGACATCTAGGTAACAGTGTAAAACTGCTATCTTCTTCAGCAGGCAGCTGTGTTTCAAAACTATAGTACTTCCTTTCTCTTTCCTTCATTCTTCATTCCCTCCCTTCCCTCTTCCCTTTCTTTTCTTTCCTTTTTCTAGTATTTTCTGGGTTTCAGATTAAGGGAAAGGGCCCAAACCTCCCTTTCTTTTGAGGATGTGTAGATTTTTCTCAAGAAGTATAAACAAAAAAAGAGTAAACCTAAAAATGTTTCAAACCTCTTTGTACAACACTAACGACATAAATCAGAATGCCTTTAACACAACATGAATTAAACATCGCAGTAAAATAATAAATTAACTGCATACTTAGAAACAGTAAGTATTCTAATGTAGTTGCAATTCGTAAAGCTTTATTTCTACAGATGGCTGGAAGAGGAAAGCAGTTGTTATGTTGTAAAATTTGTCTTATTTTCAGTGAAAATTAATCAAAAATAAAGGATGTTTTTAAAATAGAAAAAAAGTGTAGTTAGACTTTCAGCCAGGGAAAGAGGAAAATTAAAATCAATCACTGAAAGATATTTTTCCTCTCTCTTAAATATTCTTTTTTCTCCTGCCCACCAGAAGAAACCAATAAGAAAAGGAAAGAGAAAAGAAGAGGAAGAGAAAAAAAATAAAACAGTGCTGTCTTTACCATTTATATACGAAAATAATGGAGAACATATTGAGATGAAAAACAGTGGGAATTGCAGTAATGTATTTCTTATTTAATGGAACTTCTTGCTAATGAACTTCCAGTTGAAGTTTCACTACCATTAGTCATACATCTAGAAAGCATTGTTTTTGCAATGTATCTTTCTTGACTGATGATTTTCTGTAAAATCATATGATTCCCTTTGATCATAATTTTGAACAGATAAGAAATTAATTTCCATCATATATTATAAAATGCATATTTTCTTTTTTCAGACTGATCATCAGAACTGACTTATTACCTGAAAAGAGATCAATAATCTCAGATTGCTGTCCTTTACAATTTTTTTAGGTGATTAATCAATAGGTCAGAGGAGAATCTGTGCTATCATAAGATGTAAAAGGTTATTGTTATCCTCAAGACCTCAATGCAGTTAATTTAAGACAAACATAATTTTCTAAAGTTTAGGGCAAAATTAATCTTGTAAACAAGACCTAGTTTTTCACAGAAAACCATGGGTCTAAACAATATAGCTCTAACTGATTAAAAACATTTTCAGTTTATGGCACAGAACATAAGATGCATGACACTGCTAGTCAAGTTTTCTTTCAAAGTTTTTTGTACATGTTGTGTTCTTCACATAAACAAATCCCAATCTCAGTAAAATAACAGATACTGTGACTGTAGATATTTCCACTTCCTCTTGCTACCATCACATTTTTGCTTTGCCTTCTTCCAGCAAGTAGAGATATTATCTAAAATCCCACTCCCTTTTCCTTCTGTGCTGTTAAGAACACTCTGAAGAGTGTAGCCTGACCTAGTTCCTTGTAGCATCAGGTTTTTATCTTTCCTCTGGTTTTAATACAAACTTGAAGAAATTAGAATCAGGTTTTCTTTTGTTGTCTTTTCCAGAGTGAATTAATCTTAACCCTCCATTTCTTCCTCTTTTAATAGAATAAATTGTTTAGCTGTGTGGGAAAATGAACTTTTCTGTTCTTTTCAAGGATGATCTCACAAGAGGAGGCAAACACTGAAGTCACTATGACTTTGTAAAAGAGAACAGTCCAACTTGAACAACTTTGTCTTGTAAGACAGACGGATTGTGTCATGTTAAAAGCAGCTGAGTGATACCTGTGGTGAGACAAAGGGCTCACAGACTCATGTTACTTTGGCTAAGAGCCAAAAGACCTTTGATAGCGTGTACTGAGCTCCCTTCCCCAAGAGCATGATGAACTAAGCCCTGTTTCTGATGACACAACCATCCTTGTCAGAATAATAATTGACTTAGTCTCATCTCACCAAGTGGCACCATGGAAGTATAAAATTGGCACCTGGAAACCCTTTTGTTGGGAAGAAGGAGTCAAATGACCACCTTACTTGATGGATGAGTTAATGGGCCTGGGTCTATGTTTCCCCTTTTTTTGTTAAAATTGTGCCTCCAGCTATGTTAGGTGTTCCCATGCCATATATATAATCATTGTTAACTAGATGCAATCATCTAGCACTAATGCAGCAAGTGAATTTATCAGCTGCAATTCTGAACCTTTTTTAGTTTTATTGTTTGCTTTAAATAAGTTACCTATTGCTTCAGCATTGCAAAATTGTCTCAACAAGAGCCCTAGGGAGGGCTCTGACAGGCATTTCAAATACCTTAAAGTTGACAAATGAAGTTCTCTCCTCATAGTTTAGTTTCACTGTTCCTATTGTGGCTGACTTGTCACAGAGGTCTGAAGCTGAAGCCAAATGTTCTCTCTCAAGGACAGTTGGTGCTTACTTTGCTCACAAAGAGAATTTTGTGATAAAAAATGACAACTGCCCATGTCAGAAGGTCAAGAAAAATATGCTGTAAGCCTGTAATAGAGTATGTTTAGAGAGAATGTTAGATGTAGTTTACATGTAGTTCCATGAAGTAAAAGGTGAAGATATATTTTTAATTTTTTTATATATTCATATTTGTCTGCAACAGAAAATACACCCATAACTCCTCTAAGGTAGCTCTCACTAGAGAATGCAGTGTGTTCCAAGGCAAAATCTCTACACAAAATAAAATATTTTTTTAACAAGAATACATATGTGCACAGATATAGTGATTTGCAAACAGGTAACCCTAGAAATTAACACCATATTTTAAACAGAAATAAAGGAAAAATGCATTATGAAATTATTCATAGTCTACAGTTGAAAGTATTCAGCAAGATCATAAAGTCTAAAGTCTAGGAGAGTTCTCAATTCAGTCATAAAATGGCAAATAAGATTTTCTTATGCGGGGCAGGTTGCAAAGATCAGCAAAACCGAGTTTGAAGGAGACCAGCTGTGGCATTTTAACCAAGTAATACTGCATTGCCATTGCTAAAACAGGGGAGTAACAAAATTTTCCAGGCCTCTGGAATGAAGCTTGTCAGGCTTGGTTTACCTGAATTTTCCTTGATGATCCTGGAGCTTTGATCTCATTTAGTTTACCTGCAACAGATCTTTTTCTTTTTTTCTTAAATTACTGGGTAGCTACAGCTACCGCTTGCTTTACTTTTCCTTATTTTTTTTATTGAATGACTATAGTTTCTATACAGACACTAACAAATGATATTTATGACTGCTATAATGGTATAGTATAGAAGGAAATGAGCGATAGCAAGGACTTTGAGAGGTGGGCAAACAGGATGCAGCACAGATAAGTACAACAGGAGACTATAAGGGAAAAAGGCTGACACTGGAGGTAGCTGGTGTATCTAGAAGCTGGGAAAAAAGTTCAAAAGTAACAAAGACAAGAAATAAAAAGTGTCTAACATAAAATGCATCATATATATCATAAATTCACATGTTCAATGAAGTTGCAGATAAATTAAGAGAGAGTATAATGTGGAATTTCGTTAGAAAACAGATACCATTAAAAACAAAACAGGAGAAAGGAGGAGAAGAAGAAAAAAGTAGACTGAAGAGGAAATGTATCACTATAACAATCTTTGCAGTGAGAGTTAATAACCTGGAGCAGAAGTGATCTGCACAACTTTTACCTATAACCAGCCCTAGCCTCATGGTACATCCACTTGCTTGAGAAAGATTGATGTTGTCAGTCTCAGAGTACAAAGGGGCATGATCATAACACACACAATAATTTAAACTGCAGCATTATTGTTATTACAGTTATTTGGACTGTGGTTTTTTTTTCTGTACTAGTATTTCTTAATTTTACTTTTTATCTGTTGCAGCATTGAAATCTGTATTCATAAAGATTCTTTAATTAGTAGTAAGATTTATGGCACTAAAAGCCAGCTGTTTGGCTTTACATATAAAGTACATTTTCTTTTTGCTCATAGCAATACTTTATGCATAATGCAACTGGACTTCCAGTAGCATCTATTTTTATTTTGCATTTATCTTGCAGAAAGAGTGCTCACTACACAAAGTCAATAGATAACTAGGAACATCGTGATGTGGATGATAGTAAAGTCCTTTCTGCAGATGAATAGGCATTGGACAACATTTTTCACCTATGACATGAATCAGAAATTTCTTAGACAGGCAAAACCAACAATATTTTTTTAATATATGTCTGTCTTAATGTTCTCAGTCAAACATTCAAAATTATTGTGTCAACTTTAAGCTGGTAATACTTTTATGTGCAAAATAAATAAAGATTGCTAATGAAAATACATAAATGAAGACTATATTATGTTGTCAAAATACTTTCAAAAATTGTTTATACACCAACTAGTGTCTCAGACAATACTTCTGTTAGGAAAGGGTTGTATTCTTACATTCACCAACTGTGAACATTCTCAAAACATTATTGAGAAAAACAGAAAGTTTCCCTTTAGCTTAAACAAGATCAAATTGGATTCTATAACAAAGATTAATTCTAAACATAAACATGTAATGCTACTTCTGATTTAGTGGAACATCCTGGCAATCCAGGAACTGCCCATTCCATAAAGGCAGAAGCTGCCTATAGCTCCTCTGCTGTATGTCAGCCCCGTGCAGGTGTCTCCATACCTTCAATAGCCAAAGATACTAACCTTTAGGTGGCTACATCATTCCTAAATGACAGAACTCCGAGGCGTCATACAGAGACAAGAAGGTATTCTCTTGCAATTTCACAAAGTTGCTTAAACTTTTTTATATTTGAAATTAAATGTTATAGAAACAGTTGGACGAGAACCAGTAATGGTATGGATGTAAGTCACAAAATAATTACACAATTATTTAATGTGCCCTTCCTATTAAAATAATTGAATCTTCCTGTTGATCAAAGTCTTAGTACTGGATCAACATGTTGGATCAAACTTCTAATACTCAGCAACTTAGGTTCTTGTACTTCAGGCCAGTCAATTCAATTCAAACACTCCCTCTATAGATATTCTCTTGGTTTACTGTTCTGTTTATTGATCTGTTATGCAGTTTAACTGTTGAGTATTTTAAAGCATATACAATCACTTAAAAGAGGTAACCTTTTATTCTTCATTAAGGGAGATCACTCCATGGGCAGGATCTACTCAGAGTATTTACAGAAGTCCATCCAGGGTCAGTCCAATGCTGAATGAAAGCAGGGTTTCTAGCATCTGAAGAGATGTAAAATTTACTCATTATATTCTTATTTTTGTTCTATCAATCACTATTTTATTATGCTATCTGTTGTCAGGCTTTTTCTTTGCATTCCATAGAGAACCTACATCCCCTCTCTTCTCTCAGCCTGGTTATGAACATCTTGTTTATCGTATTTTAAGGTGCTCTTTTTTACTTGCCAAAATGGAAGATATTATGAAAGTGACCTTATCACACACTGAGACACCTCTGCTTACTTTTTAAATCTTATGTTAAATGTGTGCATATATAGGAGAGAGAGCTAGAAAACATCCATAATAATGTCACTAAATGCCTTAAGAAAGAATTGGTAAACAATATATCACATTATTTTAGATAAGAAACCTGACCGGCCAGCTTTGAACTTCAATAGGATAGTTTTCTGGTAGAGTACAAAAAGGTAAATGCATGTGCATCAAACGACTACACTATGTCTCCTTAGAAGTTAAAGTTCATCTCTGCAATTAAAGCAACTCCACTGAAAACAGCGGCTTTGCAGAAAGGTTATACATGAGTGCTGAGAGACTGCAATACAAAGTATCTAAAATAAACAGCAAATTAACTGCCTAAGAACTTCTGAATCTAGTCCTTCTTTTATATCTGCCAAAACGTTAGGGCAAGGGATTTTATCAATAAACTTGAAAAATAAGATAAATTACATTGGCAGATTACTTGCATTGAAGACACTTAATAGAAATTTTGTCTGCCAGTAACAGAAGTTTTATTATGTTTTCCATTCTATATTTTTCCAACTGTTTATAAGTGTTAATGAAGCTGGAAACAGATAACAACATACTCAGTAAAAAAAAAGAGCAGGTTTTAAGGAAGAAAGAATCTTAAATTAACAAAGAGTAAATGTAAAATTAAAGTTTAAATAAATATGCCAGGCAAGATTGACAACACACCTAGGGTGTTTAAAAACCTGGTATGTCAAAGCAAGATACTATGAAACATTTTTCACCAGTACAGTACAAAAAAATCAAAATATTTTTAAAATGTAAAAATTTTCATTGAAAAATAATAGTTTCATTATTCCTTGAAGGACTTGCACCAGCCTCTCAGAGGAAAGATAATATAATTCTTTATTTCTGAATATGAAGAATACTTCAAAAGATTTATGTGATCAAGAAACTCAGTAACAACACTTACAAGAATTAATTGGGAAAGAATTCTGGAGAAACTAGCATGCCAAACTTCTACAGAATATATAGCTTAATTTTAATCCGCTGTTTTACAGGAGATAAACTGTATTTTAAGAACATATATAGAATATAAATAATGCAAAAATAATTTTGTGCACTAAGGATATAGTGTGTGGATATGTTAAATAATAATAAAAAAGGTACTTAGCACCTTGTAAAAAAGAATCTGAAAATTTATGTTTAATTTTGGAGTAAATCTGTGCAGAGCTATAATTAAACATGAAACTGCAGGAGCTGAGGTAAATATTATTTGATCTTTCCCTTGCCCCCTTTATATCAATTAAATATTTTCTAAAAAGTTAAATTTGTGGATCGTGAGGAGTGATACGAGTTTTCACCACTGTGACCAATAGAGAAAAGATGTTCTGTGACATAAATGAGTCTACTAGATGAGCTGACAACAAGTCATTACCTATTAGTTGACTCAGCATTTCATTATTTAGAGCAATTTTATTATAATTTTGTCCTTAAATAATTTGTCTTATTGAAACATGCTCAAATACACTATCAGTATCATACAAAGATTTATTTTACTCCCAAAATACAATGCTTTTTGATGAACTTGATTTCTCATACATCCTGTATCTGGTAATTAAAAATATACTAAGGTTTTCAAGGACTATCAGATTTTGTTAGTGTTGTCTTCCATTATTCAATCTTCCCTCAGCTAATCAGTTATGTTGTTCAAAAGAAGATGAGTGACTAGTCTAGCTTTTATCAGAATCTCCTTTAAAATAATTTAAGGAAAAATTACTCAACAGTGACAAAAATAAGAGGGTAAGTAGACAAAGGAGAGAAATATGCATACCTTTTCTTCTTTTTCTTCCACAGTGTAACTGTGAATGGGTCTTATTAAGCCTAAATGGAGTCTATGAATGTGTTATGTAATTTACCTGTTTTCACTCTTCTGTTTCTATCATTTCTCTTGGTCTCATATTAAGGATAACTGACCTAAGATGGAGATTTAATTAGCTATTATTTTGAAGTTACTGAAACATCTAAATGAGTAGTATTAATCATATCTCTCTATTCATTTCAACGCTTGTTTGAAATTGTATTTTCAGTATTTATTTTCCCTAATTAAAACATACATGGATAAATTTGAGGGACATAAAACCAATAACATTTTCAACAGAAAATCAATAAAACCGAGAAAAGGATCACTCTCTTATGAAAATTTTTTAAAAACCACTTAGTTCTTAACTTTTTAAATACAATTTTAAAATCATATCCTGATAAAAAAGGTTAATTTTGTACAATTTCAGAGGCTTTCCAATATGACGTATTTTCATTTATAGCATGAGCTTGAAAGCAACATCTGTTGAAGTCGTGTGCCTTGAAATTAGAAATATTATTTCTAGATGCTTCATAACTGTAATATTCCATCCTTCATCCTCACAACCATTGCAACAGAATCAAGGTCTTCATGTGAAAAAAGCAAGGTATTGCATATATGCGGCGATGCTTGGTGTTCAACCTGCCCAGCATCAAACAGCAGATCCTTCCATGACACTGAAATAGAGCGTAGGAGTGTAAAGATGTATAGGATTGAGAAAAGGTAAGGATTTGACAACGCATTTTAGAATCATAGAGTCATGGAATACTTAAGGTTGGAAGGGATCTCAAAGATCATTTAGTTCCAACCCCCCTGCCATGGGCAGGGCCATCCCACTAGATCAGGTTACCGAAGGCCTCACCCAACCTGGCCTTGAACACCTCCAGGGATGAGGCATCCACAACTTCCCTAGGCAATCTGTTCCAGTGCCTCACTGCTCTCATGGTGAAGAAATTCTTCCTAATGTCTAGTCTAAATATGCCCTTTGCCAGCTTATATCCATTCCCTCTTGTCATATCACTGCAAGCTTTTATGAATAATCCCTCTCTTTCTTGTAAGGCTCCTTTCAGGTCCTGGACGGTCGCTATAAGATCACCTCGGAGCCTTCTCTTCTTCAGGCTGAAGAAGCCCAACTCTCTCAGTCTGTTCTCACAGGGCTCCAGCCCTTGGATCATCTTTGTAGCCCTCCTCTGGAGCAGCTCCAACAGTTCCATATCCTTCTTATGTTGAGGATTCCAGAACTGGACACAATACTCAAGATGAGGTCTCACAAGAGAGCAATAGAGGGGAAGAATCACCTCCCTCGCCCTGCTGGCCACACTTCTTTTGATGCAGCCTAGGATACAGTTGGCCTTCTGGGCTGTGAGCGCACACTGCCGGCTCATGTCGAGCTTCTCATCAATCAGCACCCCCAAGTCCTTCTCTGCAGGGCTGCTCTCAATCACATCATCCTCCATCAGGTACTGAAAATGGTGGGACCTTGCACTTGGCCTTGTTGAACCTCAGGTGTATAACCTATTCAATGAGCTACAGTGAGTTACTATATGTTCTACAGGGATCGTCATGATGTACAATATGAATTGTTATTGCAACCTCTTCTTGTAACAAGTGCATCTAAGATGTAAAAATGTTAATGCATTAACGGTTTGGAAATTATCCACTGTGTATTTTTGTGAAGGCTCTGCAAAACTCATTTGCTAGCATGTCATATATTAAAATGTGCAGATTCTCCTTTAAATTCTTACTGAAAAAAATTAATGCCATTCATCTGGAGCTTCTGTGTTCTGTGTGTGCTACTTCCAATTTACCTATATTGAATTTCATTTGCAATGTGTCACTGTAACATCAAATGATGCCAAAATGCATTTTACTCTTTCCTTCACAGTTCCATTGCTCTGATATCATCAATGATTTAGAAAGAAAATAACTCTCAGTAGGCATCTCACTTTTGCTTCATTACCTGAAAAATAATTGATAAATATAGTTTTAAGGTCTATTGAAAAATATTTTCTTTTAGAAAAGTTTGAAAAAATAAACTTCTTTATTATTTTAAAATTTGAAGAAATCGGAAAAATAATAGATTAATTCTGAATGCTTGTAACATTGAATTTCATGTTTATTTTAAAGTAAAAACAGTTTAAATACAAATGTTGGCCATTTAATGTATAATCATTCAAAATGAGCCATTTGTTTGTAAGTAATATTTTCTAGTATGTCAAAAAAAGATTTTTCAAAAAATATTACCATATGGACAAGCATTAACTGAATGTTTAAAAGACATTTTTAATCACCACTTTATTAAAGTCAGAAGTCAGCCATTCCAGATACAAGGCTTCTCAGAACTGAAGTTGTTTGTATAGATCTGATTTATTCTCCAATATATCATAAGCACGGTAATATATCTTTAAAATAAATAGTCAGTTATTTGGTTTAGCCTTTCTTAATAGTATTTAGTTGTGCTCTAAGATGAAGGAGCAAACAGTGGCAGGTGTAATTAGTGTTGATTGAATATCCTTGTGCAATCTGAATCATAATTTCAGAACTATGCACTGAGAATGTAAATCATTTAAGTTTTCATTTAATCAGAATTTTCACCAGTCGTAAAGACAGTTTTTACTTAAATGCATAGAGGACAGCAGTAGGTAAATATCCTTTACCTGGTGTAACTGTACCACTGAATTGTAGTTTTCACACTAACAGTGGATTACTTCAGTATTTTGAGCCATCAGCTGGGGTAAATTTTCAACTGGAAAGGACAAAATGAAGGTTCTAACACAAAACATTAACATTTGTTTACAGTTTAGCATTACTAATAAATAAGAGGCCAAGTGCCTTGCTATGAATTCATATTATATGAGCAATTAAATGAGCCTCTTCTTACAGCTGTGGTGGAAACTCTGCTCTGTCAGGCGGGACACAGGGTTTGCCAAGCCGTTTGGAAAAGTAAATCATAGGTCAGGCTTCTAGTACTGGTGGCCATTTTCTGTGCTTTACAATGTTTGTTTGATAAACTTACATGCTTTGAGTATGCCCTACGAATCTCCTGAGACACCTTGCCTTAAGAAGACATCCCTGATTTTCCTAAAGCACAAGTGACTAATATGACTCTCCCTATCCATGTGAGCATAAATGTCTCATTAGCTGCTGTAAAAAACTTCATTTGTAGATAAAAATACGTACTTCAACTAAACATTTCAAATGTATTACAAATATGGACTTGCTGCAATTGAAATTATTATCAAGAACTTAAATGTGTTTTTAATACTATTCCCTAAGCACTGTGTATTACATGCATTTTAGCCTATATTAGCATACTACATATAGTATGTACATTACACATAATTGTGTAGTAGTATATAACATTGTCAAAAATTCAGTGAGGATATACATGAATTTTAACTAATTCTTTAGCTATAACAATTATTTTTGTTATTGTTTTTATAATATAATATGAAATTGATTTATAAAATTTCTATATGAGGATGAAACAATCTCAGAAACTGTGCTGTAGAAATTAGTAAATTATCAGGATAATTACAATCTTTAGAAGTCAAGGTGTAAGAGGAATAGAATACCATTTAGAACTCGCATGCTGTTCTAATTCAAAGAAAATATTTAACTTGGAAATCATCATGGTGTCCATAGAATTACATTATGGCAAGGAATGCTCAAAATAAGTATTAGGGAGCATTTTCTAGAAAATTACACAGTTGAATAAATCATTTAGTGAGGTTATGGAACATCTATCATCAGTCATACTTAAAGATACAGTGCACAAGTGGATATCAGGAACACAAGAGGTACCTGTCTTTGCATATAATCCTGCACTGGAAGAGCAGGTATGACGTTCACAGGTTTTCAGGCATATTTGTTATGGGACATATTTTTATTGTAAAGAAATTACGGTTTTGATGATTGTTGTATTCTTTATAACTAACCTTCTGAAATGCTTTTGTTACTTTCTTGTCCTTTTCAACACCCAGAAATTTGGATTTATTTGCATTGTTTGGCTAGAAAATGATCAGATGATCTTGAATCGTTAGAGGGGAACAAAGCTAGTGAAGGATCTAGAGAACAAGTCCCATGAAAAACAGGCAATGGAACTGGGGCTGTTCAATCTGGAGAAAAGAAGGCTGAGGGTAGACATTATAGCTCTCTACAAATAACTGAAAGGAAGTTGTAGCGAGGTGAGTGTTGCTCTCTTCTCCCAAGTAATAAGAGGAAATGGTTTCAAGTTGTGCCAGGGGAGGTTTAAACGAGAAATTAGGAAATATTACCTCACATTTATGGTTGACATTAGCATTGGGACAAGGCCTCCAGAGAAGTGGTTAAGTCACCATCTCTTCAGGCATTTAAAAGATGTGTAAATGTGGCATGTAGGGCCATGGTTTTGGTTGTGGACTTGGCAGTATTAGGTTTACCGCTGGGCTCCATGACCTTAAAGCTCTTTCAAACATCCACAAAGGCTTCAATCTTTATATGTATTTTATTATGTAACAGGTTGTGGGAACAAAACACTCTTCATATAGGACTGTACTCAACACAACAAAGTTATAAAAACATAATTTTCTGTAGTTATCTGGACAGATTGCATTTGCATTAGACTCAAGACTGAGTCCAACAAAGATTTTATTGTTGAAGTGCCTTTGAAATATTTTCTTTAAGGACATATAGTGCAAACACAAGGAAATCTTCTTAGTAGACAGAGGGGAAAGGCCAAAAACCAGTTAGAACTGAATCTGGCCATTACTATAAAGGAAAATAAAAAATGTTTCTATAAATATGTCAGCAGCAAAAGAGGGCTAAGGAGGATCTTCATCCATCAGTGGATGTGGTGGGAAATGTAATGACAAAAGACAAGGAAAAGGCTGAGGTGCTTAATGCCTACTTTGCCTCAGAGTAACAGTAAGAACGGTTGTTTTCTGCGTACCCAGCCCCTTAAGCTGGAAGACAGGGATAGGGAGCAGGATGGAGCCCCCATAGAATCATAGAATGGTTTCAGTTAGAAAGGATCTTAAGACAGATGAGATCCACCTGAGAGCAATAAAGGACCTGGCAGAAGCGCTCACTAAGTCACTTTCCATCACTTATCTGCAGTACTGGCTCACTTGGAAGGTCCCACTTGACGGGAAGTTAGAAAATGAGATGCTTCAAGTTGCCCCAGGGGAAGCTTAGTATAAATATTAGGAAATATTACTTCACAAAAAGGGCTTTAAAGTACTGGAATAGGCTGTTCAGGGAAGCAGTTGAGTCATCACCCCTGTAGTTATTTAAATGATGTGTATATGTGGCACTTAGGGACATGGTTTAGTGGTGGACTTGGCAGTGTTAAGTTTACAGTTGGACTCAATTGGTCTTGAAGGTCTTTTCCAATGTAAATTATTCTGTGATTCTGTAATATTTTCATTGCAGTGGCATATTCAGCAACATGACTACGTAAGAGGAAAATAGGGCGGTGCTGATAATGATCATTTTCTTAAGAGCCCAGAAAGACATTTCTTAAAATAATAAACATAGGTTATTTATAACATCCCTCCCTTTCTTTGCAGAGAATATACATTAGAAACCAGTAGCCGTGATGGTTTTCTGTATTATCAGAAGGTAACATAAGGTGTATGTTTTGTGAATGTAAAATCACCTAGTCTAGGTAGAACATGAATGTAGTCAGATTCCTGTGGGCTGGATCATTGAGTCATATAACTAAACATCCACTCTTTGGAAGATTTGATTAATAGTTCATTTTATTCTCAAGACTCTTGAAAAATCACTTATTACTGCTTAAAATTAGGTATTGCAAAAGATCTAGCTAATGAGGCTGAAATAATCTGAAAATACACAGCTGTATTTTATGAGTCTGATTATATTCATGCAAAATGCAAAAACTGAGACCAGAACTTCTCATCTTCAGATACTTCTGAAGTTACTATATATTATACAGTAATGTCTACTATTAAATAATTTTTGGTTAACAACTCAGTTAATTAAAGAAAAATAAACTATCTCTTTTGCCATATTATTTTGAAAGAAGTAAAGATGTTATCCTTTTCTTTGTCAGTAAATAAACAGCAGGCAGTCAATGACAAGAGCAATTGGCACAGATTCTGTGTTGTACAACTAGAAATAGCAAATGTATTTCCTCTTTCCATTCACATCATTACATACTCATATTAGTGGTTAAACAGCACTACTTTCCCTTTCCCTATGAGGCCTTGGAAAGCAGAGCCTGTAATTTAGTAACAGCTGCAAGGAATTAGCTGAAAACAATCTACTACAGACTTAGACAATTCATAAGATAAAACAAACAAAACCAAGCCATTCACACAATAAAAAGCCTCATCCTGCAAGTTTATTCAAACTGCTTATTCAAATTATTTTGATGTTCTTCCCTGGATGACAAAAAATGTGAAGCCTTTTACCATAAAAAGTAACCTGTAAGTGTTTATAGGGTATATAACCCTATTATTACCTGTATTAAGGAGTAGGAGTTAACTTAAGACATTCTTTCAATATGTAAAAATCATATTCTTTTTAATGTGCCAGCTCAGTATCCAATTATTTCAGCTAACGTGTGCTGATTTTAGTAGCAAAACCAAGAGTTGTTGATCCCCCAGGTTTCTTGTTTCTAGACAGTTAGTCATGGAGTAATATTGCTGAAGTATACTCTTCATTGTTCCATTATTAAGAATATTTTAAATTCATAGAGCTAAGATAAAATACTTTTATTATTAAACTATGAAAAACCTATTTTTTTTTTTTTCCAGAAGGGGAAAATTAGCAGAAATATTTTTATTTGGTTCCAAATTTCTCAGAAGCATACTTCTGGAGAGAATGTTGATTGTTAGAAGAAAATAAAACAAAAAAAACTTTCATAGAGAAAAATATTTTAATGTCTTTATTATAACTTAAAAGTTATACATATTCAGTGATGTCTATAAGAGAAGATTGGATTGTTTTTCTTTGGATATGAGAGGGATTAAATGTTTTATACTCTAGTAAAATAATCTAATTGCAGATTCTTAGTGCAGCATTTCACAAACTGTGGTTTTGCTTCCCTTTGCCTACTACTAAGTGAATATTTAAAAGTTACAAATCTATTTTGCTAAGCAGAATGGTCCAGTTTTGATATTATGAATAGAGGTAATAAACCCATTCCTTCTTATGCTGCTCTTGACCATCTGGTATTTTTTATGTCTTATCCAGAAAAGCACAACCCACAGTTTTTTGAAACATAATCATAAGTGCATGTGTCTCTTTCTGATTGGGGTATATTTTGTTTTCATTGATAGAAGCTTGTTTATTTACTGTACCAATGAACTCTAATCTCCCAAGAGATGTTTGCCATTAAAGTTGGTATTGCCCAATTGAAAGACCTTCAGCTACAAAAATACATCTGCTATATAGCTATTAAATTAAGTGAATTAAATAAGTGTTCACAAAAATAAAGACAGTGAAGTATCTAATGAAAGATGGTTTCTAATAATTTATTTATTCTTATTTTCTATAAGCTCTTAAACAACAGCTCACAATTTTATAAGCCAAAATGTGAAAGGCAAGCTGTTGTAAAGGTGTGTTTTAACTAACATAATTCCTTTGGCTTTTATGGTGTAATGCATAAAAAATTATTTTATGTACTTAAAAGTCTAATTCTGTGCTTCAGTGTTTGTAATAGTGGCTCAACCTTATGTTCCTGTGTGTTTAAGCTGGTTAAGATGAGATTTCTCTCCTTCATTGCTGCAGTATTTTTTGTTTTATACAAGAAATCTAAATTTAAGCCTAACAACTCTGTCAAAACATTGATTTGACTCTATCAGATTTTTTTCATTATCTATATAATTTTAATAGTTCTGAATAATATACAAAATAGTTATTATAAATGTCCACCTATTATAGCTTGTTTCCTGTTATTCGGAAACTTTAAAAATAAGTTATATGAATTTACTGAATTTGTCTAGTTTTATTTTACCTTATTTTCCTTTGCCTTCTTCCAGCACATTTTTTCCCCTGCATTCCATTTTCATTTTCTTAAACGTTAGTAATTGTTTTCCTGCTCCAAGCAAAAGTGTGTCAAATTTTACACTAGATATTTAGGGAAAATGTTTAAGTAACATAACATTGTTATGATCCCTCATCACATATATGGGCTTAGTGTTTAAGAAATTTCTGAGGCAGAAGGTACATCTGGACCAGTGTCATAACAACCAGCAAATCTTTATTAGCCCAATCTCTTTTTGAACCCTCATTTTCCCTCCTTAATATCTTGTGGCAATGAGATTAAGGTTAAGTACTTCTACTCTTCCTGATAATATGCTTTAGACCATTATCTAATCTATTTCCATCTTTTACTCTTTTTCCGTATTATGACAGAAAGTGAGTAACAATGTTTTATTTACTTTATTAAAACCATTCAAAACCTAACAGATCTCCATTTTGCCTTTCATGGGTTGTTTCCTTTCAAGCTGAGAAATTCACACTTTTCAGTGTCATTTCATATAGAAGTCATTCCATACTCCTGATCTTTTTCATCCTTCTCAATACTTCATCTAAAGCTGTTGGATTTTTCTGAGATGGCTTAGTAGTACATTATTCAGCATGGAGTATATCAGACATTTATACGATCAAATATGTTTATTTGTTTGTTTACTTTTATTCTGTATTCTTTCACTCTTAACTTCTAACATGACACTTGCCTATTCAAAATTATTGTAAAATTAGTTTTGGGAATGGTAATAACCAATTAAAAAACTGTCTTTCTGTCTTCACTGTTAGAGTGATATTTTCATGTGTGATTTACATAGAATTTATGAGCACTGAGTTATTTGTCATTTTTTTATCACTGAATAGAATGACCTCCTTCCACAACATTTTACTGTCAACTGTCTTTTTTACCTTCTTTGAAAAATATTTATAAACTGTAAAATTTGGCAGCTCATTGCTCATTCCTCTATATAAATACAGTGAATATCATAGGTCACTGCATAGATCCTTCTGGGACCATCCAACCAATTCCTTACCGACAGAAAAGTCTACCCAGTAAATACATAACTCTCCAAATTAAGAGAGAAGGATGTTGTGGGTGACTGTGTCAAAAGCTTTTACAGAAGTCCAGATAGATTACATTCATTGCTTTTCCCATATCCACTGATGTGGTTACCCCCTCATAGCAAGTCACTAGATTGATCAGACGGGTCTTGCCCTTGGTGAAGCCATGCTGGCTGCCTCTAATCACCTCCTAGTCCTCTATGTGCTTTAGCATAGCTTCTAGAAGGTTCTGTTCTATTATATCCCCTGTCAGGAAGGGAAAAAAAAAATCCTTCTAATGAAATATGAAATGTGAACTATAAATTGCTAGTGCATATTGTTGTCCATAATAAATCAATGCCATCTCCAGCTAAAAACTTACTAGGTCTTTCAAACAGAGAATTCAGTATCAGTTAAATGTTAAAATAGAAGTGTTTGAATAGAGAAAAATAGATTTAATTTTACAGTGTCTTCTGATGTTTGCCTATAAATTGTTGTACAACACTCATAAAATGCTTGTGGTTTGCTTCTTTGTACATATATATTAGAAATTCTAAGACCACTGATCCTTATAGTAAGTCAAAGTGATTTCTCTATTCTAAACAAGAATCTATGCAGAAAGAGATTATATTTTCTGTAGCTGACTAGGGAAAGAGGAACTTTGAATGAAATTAGAAATCTTAGTGGTTTTATGAAAAGTGTTGCTAGACATCTGCAAAATTTATATGAGACAGGCAAAGCAAGAAAGGAGTTATTTTTTGGACTCAGCCTTCTTACCACAATGAGGAAAGATGTGACCCAGAGTCATGAATGGTCCCTCCCCAGAGATGTTCAAGGCCAGGCTGGATGAGCCTTTGAGCAACGGAAGTTTTCCCTGCCTATGGTAGGAGGGTTGGAAGATCCTTAAGGTCCCCTTACAACCAAACCATTTTATGATTCCATGATCACTGATTTCAATGTCACTAATTTCTTTCACTGAGAGGAAGTAAAGGTTTCAATGACTAAAGCTCAGGAGGCTATTACCAATTGAAAGAGTTGCCAAACATTAATGGTTGCATCTCTATGGCTTCGTGTCAAACTATAATTTTTGTATTCGATGTGCTTTTGCTATATGGAAAATGAAGAGTCAAATATGAATCAATTTTATATTAGTATATAGTAGCAGGATCTTATCTCATACCAAGATTGTCCAGAAGTCCGAGAAAATACTGTAGGTGCAGAGTGTCATAATTTCCTTAAGTATGATGGTATGAAAGTTCACCTGTCTTGCTGCCCAGGATCATTCTATGAATTCTTCATTGCCAGTGCATCAAAAAGGAAGAAAATATATCAAAGTGGTTTTTTGCTCTGCATATGCTGTATGCCTGTATCGATATCACAATCAGAAATTCTCCATTTGGATAACATGCCACATCTAGTATCAGAAATTAAAAATGCTTGAGAAGTGGAGAAAAGCCAGTGTCACTCCAGTCTTCAAAAAGGGCTAGGAGGAGGACCCAGGAGACTGTGGACCAATAAGCCTCATATGCATCCCTGGAAAGCTGGTTTTTTTGCGTGCTATCTCTAAGCACCTGGAGGGAAAAAAATGCTATTGGGAGTAGCCAACACATATTCACCAAGGGTAAATCATGCTGTACCAGTCTGACAACTTTCTACAATGGCATGACTGGCTGGGTAGATGAGGGCAGAGCAGTGAATGTTGTTTACCTTGACTTCAGCAAGGGTTTTCACACTGTTTCCTGTAGAATCCTCATAAACGAGCTTAGGAAATGTGGATTGGATGAATGGACAATGAGGTGGACTGAGAGCTGGCTGGAAAGCATTGCTCAGAGGGTTAGGAAGCCTATACCTAACAATATCCCTCAGGGGTTAGTACTGGGCCCAGTCTTGTTCAACATATTCTTCAATGACCTGGATAAAGGGACAGAGAATATTTGCTGATGGGAGGAGTAGCTAATGCATCTGAACTTTGTGCTGCCATTAAGCAAGTCCTGGATAAGCTAGAGAGTTGTGAGGAGAAGAGTCTAACGAGGTTTCACAGTAGCAAGTGTAGAGTCCTGCAACTAGGGTGAAAAGAAACCATGCACCAGTACAAGTCAAGGCTTGATTGGCTGGAAAGCAGCTCTGCAGAGAAGGATCTGGGAGTCCTAGCAGAGAAGTTTGCCATGAGCCGGGAACATGTCCTTGTGGCCTAGAAAGGCAACGGTATCTTGGGGTGCATCAAGAAGAGTGTGGCAAGCAGGTTATCCTCTTCCTCTACTCTGCTCTAGTGAGACTACATCTGGAGTATTCTGTCCAGTTCTGGGCTTCCCAGTTCAAGAAAAATGAAGAACTACTTGAAAGAGTCCAATGGAGGGCCATGGTCAGGGGATTGGAGCACCTCTCTTATAAGGAAAGACCGGGAGACCAATGACAGTCAGAGCATTATCCTTTGTCTATTAGCTCTCAGTGAAATGGTAGGGACTGTACACATTTATGCTCTGTGTGCCTGTATGGACATGACTAGTGTCCCATGTTACATGCAATGCAGACAGCAGGAGACATCTTTGGAAGGACATCATAGATTAAATATATGAAAAGTTTTTTTATGGTCCTCATGCTTCATGATTCTGTCTATGCTCCTTACTCCAAAAAATGTGAATTTACACTATGACTGTGACTTGTAGTTTTTCTGCAAGTTCTTTCATACAGAAATTGGAGAGATAATTCTATGAGTTTGCTCTTTGTTCATGTATTTTCTGTATTGACAATAGCTGTACATTTCTTCTTGTCTTATCATAATAACTATTTTTATAAGGACAGTACTATTATTTGAAAAGGCATAATAAATACCAAATATCAGACAGAAAGTAAAGAAATTCTGTTCATAAAACACAGAGATATTTTTAATCAATATTGATTTCCTTTGAGGTATTATTGTGCATGTAGTTACTCTGGATGTGTCTAGACTAAATTGCAACACACTGCGTCACAGTGAACCTTAAGAACCTGATCTCTCACTAATACTGGATGAAAGACATTATAGAGTGTCCTAGGGCTCTTTTGTGTCTTTATTCACAGAAATGAGGAGGCAGGAAAGGCTGGTGTGCATTCAAATGTTGCTCTGAGGTAGTACAAGCACACTGCTAATATGGGACCTGGGAAATACTGCTGGTTCTTATAAAGGAGACATCATTTGATATTTATAATATACTGTAGGCAATGTGAGTGAGATGAGTGAATGAATCTTTGCAAAAAGGATGACATTAAATGCAAAGAGGAGATTCCATATTTACCTCTGTCTTCTTAAAGTAAGGTGAATAAAGTGACCTATTGCTCTGAAATCAAGGTGTGATTATCTATTTCTTTCAAAAGTTCTAGGGCTTCTCTTGGTGTTTTTGATCCTAGGCTCCATATAGGATTCAAAATCAAAAGAATTATTTTTCTGTATCTAGTGGTCTGAAAGTTCAGAGTTCTGATGTTCACAATTTAAGCATTTAAAATAAGTTTGACAACCATTTCCTAATAAAACAAATTTCTCATATGTGAATTTCATTACAATCTGTAATGGCATATGGTGCATATTAACACTGTAAAGAGGCAATGTCAAACTTCATTGTGTTTGGGGGAGTCCTTATTCAGTTCAAAATACATACTTGCTTCTTTTTTTCTGTTTTTGCTTGTAAGCATGTTCTTGCATTCCTGCAATTCATACACAGTGCTTACACCTTTTCCCTTAATAAGTACCAGGAAAGAATATATTATATTAATTGAAATCTCAAATTATCACTTCAAATTCCAAGTGTATGGAAAGAAATGTACTGCATCTGCCTGCATTTCACTGATGTAGAAAACTTTTTCCAAATCATTAGGATTTAGGAGAAAATCAGAATGTAGCTTCCCTATACACTCTATTCCTTATGTCAAAGTTTCATCCAGTCCTGTAGATACTAATACAAGTCAAAGGCATGTGACCTAGGAGAGACATAAAAGAAAAAAATCCAGATTTTAACTCTGTGACTCTAAATTTTATGTATATATATAGAAAGTATTTTGTAGATTAAATTTTATGGCCACAAAATTTGGGACTAATTAGCACCTTTGGACTTCTATTTTTAAACTGCAGTGACTTCCCCAAGCTTACTGGCAGCACAGCACTGAATTCCAGTGCAGAATTGTACTGCAAGCTACATAACGAAAGGTTACTCCTCTTTCATATTATTTAGAGCAAAGTGCAACTTTGGGCTCTAATAGGCATGTGATAAGTTCTTTATTTTGTATTTATTTTCAAATATTTTTTCTTTAACAATTTCAAAATTATTGTATAAAATATAATAATATATCTTTTTTCTCTATATAAGTGAGGCTTGTGTCTGATGGATGGAGCACTTAGTGAATAAGGCACTGGCTGGATGGTCATACTCAAAGAGCTGCAGTTAATCATTCAGTGTCCAAATGCAGACCAGTAAAAACTGGCATTCCTCAGGGGTCACTATGGACAGTGGGACTGAGAGCACCCTCAGCAAGTCTGCTGACAACACCACAAAACGTGGTGTGACCGACATTCTGGAGGGAAGGGGAGCCATCTAGAGAGTTCTTGACAGACTTAAGAGGTGGACCCTTGGAAACTTCATGAAGTTCAACAGGTCCAAGTGCAAGGTCCTGTACATGGTTGGGGACTATCACTAGTAGTAACACAAGTGGGAGCATGAAGGGATTGAGAGCAGCCCTGACAGGAAGAACTTGAGGGTATTGGTGGATGAAAAGCTGGACATGAGATAACAATGTGCACTTGCAGCCCAGAAAGCCAACTGCATCCTAGGCTGCATCAAAAGAAGTGTGGCCAGCAGGTCAAGAAAGGTGATTCTTTCCACCTACTATGCTCTGGTAAGATCTCCCCTGGAGTATGGCACTCATTTCTGAAACTCTCAGGATAAGAAAGACACTGGCCTGTTTAGCTTGTCCAGAGGAGGGTCACAAAGATGATCAGAGGGTTAGAACAGCTCTCCTATGAAGACAAGCTGAGAGAGTTGGGGTTGTTAAATCTTGAGAAGAGAGGGCTCCTGGACAATCTTACATTCTGGTACTTAAAGGAGGCCTACAAGAAACCCAGAGAGTTACTTCGTACAAAGGCATGTACAACAAGAAAGGGGGCAATGGCTTTAATCAGAAAGAAATACTACTTACACATTTTTGCCGACAGCCTTTTTTATCTTTCAGAAAAATATCTAACTCAGTGCTAGCAATCAGAGCAGATGATTCTGTAGAGGGTATAGGTTGTTGAATTATGCTGCAGTACACAAATGTATTTATTCAATCCATATACTTTGCAGTACATCTGCATCCTCACATAGAAGAATATCTAATGAAAAGCATATAAAAGATTCTTATAGAAAGAAATTTGCTGCTAAGTTAAGAGGTAGGAAATGAGGAACTAGAATTAAGAACAAATCTGGGGGAAATATACCTCAAATGCTGTGACAATAAGCCTAGAATTTTACAAAAAAAACAAGTAAAAAACCAAACTAAACTTGACAGATATAATTTAAAGGATAAGATGGTGAAACCAGTGTCACCATACAATTTCTTTTCTTATATACCTCACAGATTGCTAAAGATCTGAACTTACTGGGAAACAATGTTATATTCTGACATTTTAAAAATGGCTATTATACTTCAGTCTGAATTTACTTTTTAAAGGATAATAAAACAAATTTTTTTGACAAAACTAAAATAGTTTTTATTATATAATTATTAACATGTTTTGAAAGGAGTTTAAAATATTTAAAGAAAACTTTTTAACAGGTCTAGACATTTTCTATTTTTGTAAAAGCATTAAATTCACTCAAATCAGCCTTTTCTCTCAGAAAGGTTTGGCTCTAATGCTATCTTTTAAAAAAATCTGATTCTGACCATCTATATTGAATACAGCTATTTTTGTTATTTAGAATAAAAGCTCCCATTACTGAAAGCAACACATCCATTCTACGTAAATCTTTTAAACTGAAATCTGGTTATAGTCCTTTGAAGTCCCATATTTTTTCTCTTCTGGTCTTTTTTTCTAGCAAGCTGTCAAAAGTTACAGAAAATAGCACTTTGTTAAAGGATGTTTAGAACTCTGAAGTAGGATAACTTTAGGTGAAGTATCCCCAGAGCTACATCTTATCTTCAGACTGTCGTAGGTCAATTCAGCAACAGATAGGCTAAATTCTGAAAGACAATTTCTAGGTCATTGAGGCATAAACCCATCTGACATAACCTTTAAATATATCCAATTTTAATGCTGCTTCTCATCTTTTAAATACTTTTTTCCTAATGAAATTAATGTACATTTCCAGCCTCAAATATTAGCAGTTAGTCAAGCAGCTATTTTGTGTCATGTTATCTCATTCATTGGCCTTCAATCCATAAAGAAACTATAAACAGAACAGCATTTAAAACACTTCACTTACTCAGAGATGGATTTTCAGCATCCCTCTGGGAAGGAATAGTGCATTTGATCCGTTAAGTTAATTATGTACTTGTGTAAAGCATTTTCCAAAATTATTTCTAAAATCTACACAAAGTTTTTCCTTAGTTTTGAGTTTAAAAGGACACAAAGTTTAACAAAAATTTTCTCGGGGTCATGTAAACATTCATGTATTCACACACACTGTTCACCTTTTCCATTCCATTAATAGCCACAAGCACGCTTTTTACCCATGCAGTATACATAAAACTATTCTATCTGATGTGTAATTCATTTTACGAATTAAAATCCTTTTTATGTCTTCATCACAACTTCTAAAGACAGTTATGACTATATCTCTTGAAAACTTAGTCTTACATTGTGTTTAATCTGCTTCAGTGCCCACCTCAAGAACAAACTAGATTTCAACAACTCAGTGACAAAAAATAAGTTCGTCAGCTTTCCCTCACCTCACCTATGTATTTGCAAGCTTATTTTCTTTGAATGCTTTACCAGTACAGCACGTACAAAGACCATAAGGTGGAATTTAGTGATATATAAGAGCTATTATTTTCTATGTCCTTACAGCCTTTTTACAGGAATTTTGAATATTCAGTAATCCCATCATACCTTAATGAGATAAGATACAACTCTATTAATAATTAAAGCTGAAAAGCAGGTGTTAAAAGACTTTAATTAAGAAGGGTAAAACTTCTTAGGCTGAATAACTTCAGCACTCCAGTAAAGGGATGAACAGCTGAAGAATCTGATGAGATACTGGGTATTGGTACACACAGAATATTTCTGGGTTGCTGAGTCAGAAATTGTTGCTTTATACTGCTGATAAGATAAGCTATACTGTATGGTGACACAAACAAAAAAAGAAATCTTGCTTTTACTTTTTTCTTTATAGCTTGTGTCTTACAGATATCTTTCCAGTCTTTCAGGATAAACAGGGTGGGACACGGCAAGTATTTTTTTACAGTTGACAAAATTATGGATAAACTTCAGACTACTGTTAGCAGGGGAAGTTTTCTTAATCTAGAAGGTCTTTAAACACTCTCATTTAAGCAGAATATAAGAATGTCAGCAACAGAAATTAGAAAGTGATGGAAATTTTGAAGAAAACTACAGACCATTTTTCCTTGTAGGATAAATGGGGATTTTATGGCTGTTTGAAGTTCTGTTTGAAGCCCTGTGTCCTAACCTAAGAATATCACAGAAAAAGCTAAGAAGGAATCTTCATGAACTCAAAGGAAACAATTTTTGGAAGGCATGTTTATGTTCTAAGTAGCACAAAAACATTGACCTTGTGATATCCACTCGTAGTATCATGTAGAAGCCTTGAAGGCAGTTGAAGAAGAGATGACTGTTTTCAGAATGGATTCAATGACATTAACTCTCAGGATATACTGATGTTCCTAAATGAAAAAGAAATGGAAACAGACAGAAAAGAACAGAAACTCCCCGTGCTAGCTGGCAGAGAAACAGTGAAAGAGACAACCTGTACAACTCACCATTACTTCTGTCTAGGAAGGACTGGTCATTTTCACACTGCTCAGAATTTAAAATCATGCCTCATCTGGCCCTAGTGTGGTGCTGTGCCTCTAAAATGCCTAATCTCTCTTACATATGTGTGCATATGGAGAAGGTTGTGACTGATGACATATATGGAATAATATCATGTCACAGCTAACCAGACCAGTGCTTTCATGGTGTAACACTTCGCTGTTTCTTTCAGGTTTGAGGCAATATTAATTCATAATATGGCTTTTTTATGACTTTTTGAGAGGAAAAGAGAATTTTTTTTAAATATATTTATAAGAATTGTATTTAAACTGAGATAACTGAAATTATCAATATTAATTCTGCATTTTTTGTCCACTATGCCCCATTACCTCAATTTTTCATTAAATAAATAAATTCATTAACTTATCTCATGCAGATTTTCTTGTCTGTGTAAGTTTTAACTTTCTTCATCTTGAATTTGATTCTCAACACCTGGACCTGGGACAGCTGTAATAATGACTAATCAATTGCTGACTGAATCAAAGCAAAATGATTGACCAGTAGTTAAATTAATACACCTCTGACTTTTCTCTCTAGGCAGTATAAAGTTATCTATTACAGCAAATAAGCCTCCAGTTTACATGATAGGCTTGTTACAAACACCACTCCTGAGATTTATTTGATTTTTTTTCACAAGGGAAGGAAAGAGAGGGATGAAAAATAACTGTGGCTAAAACTACGCATATAAAATTAGAGGAGGGTTTCTAGCCCACTACAAAAACAGTGAATAAAATATGAGGTTTTGAGCAACACTGGAACATTGGAAAATTCATTTTCTACCTCCAGTTATAATGGTATTGGTTTATGAAAGCTCGTGCAATCTGTGATAACCAACAAGGTAGCTTTTAGGATATAAATGAGATTCCCATATAAACTGGTGTCAAGCTGAAATGGCATGCTGTTCTGCCACACAGCCAGGATAGTAATAATTCTCTGCAGCAATCCTTTGTTAGCTACTCTGTGATGAAATTATACTCAAATTGCAAAAATAACAGACTGACAGTGCCCATGAAAGCCAGCTTCTCTCATCTCTGTCTCTGGACCCATTAACACTCAAAGTAGTTTTTTGTCACTGCACTTAGTCACAAGTTAGGATCTCTCAAGAATGGTGTGTAGCAGTCTCATAGTAATCAGGAACAGTTTTCACCTTTTAGGTTAACATAAAATGTGAGTTACCAGCCATAGAGCCACTTCAAAAGGAAAAATATTTGTGGAATCATCATTGCTCTCTACATGTTCCTGAGGTGGGTAAGCAGAGAAGAAGATGCTGATCTCTTCTCCCTGGGATCCAGTGACAGAATTCATGGGAATGACAAAAAGATGCATTAGGGGAGGTTCAGACTTGACAGTGGGAAACATCTCTACTGAGTGGATGGTCAAACATGGGAACAGGCTTTCTGGAAATGTGATTGATGCCTGTCAGTGCTTAAGAGGCATTTGGATAATGCCCTTAAAAATGCCCTTTAATTTCTGGTCAGCTCTGAACTGGTCAGGCAGTTGGACCAGACGATCATTGTAGATCCCCTCCCTCTTCCCCTTCCTCCTCCTTAAATAAGAACTACTAATGAAAAATAACTATCTGGAAACATACTATGAGATTTCAGCATAAAAAAACCCAAAGTAAATAATAAAGTGTGGCAGAAAACTAGCTAAATAAACGCAGCTAAATGACAACTCAGTTAAATAAAGATGGGGAAATTTCACCACATGTGAACAGGCAAATTATTATGAGGTAAGTAATGATGAATAAGAGTTCAGAAGTAAGAAATGTATATATTTCTGGTTTATTTCTGATGAAAGATGGTTCTATTTGTAATTTCAAAAACAACTGACACCATTGTAACCATTAACACTTGCCTCACACATATATGTACAAGATCACATTTCTGTCCTAAATTCTTTTTCCTTCCTTTCCTGTTGCTCCCTTCCTTTTATATCACCATTATTCTCCACAACACCATTGCTTTCTTCTGATCTATAGCAACATGGATTCAAGGATAATTTCCTCTTTATTTTCATTTTTTAATGTCTTCTCTCCCATCTATGACACCTTTTCAAGACCAACATCTTGAATAATCAATCCCTGTGTTCTCTGTCAGAAGGGTTTAATTTCCATCTGCTCAGTGATAATTTCCCCTTGAAGAACTGCCATCTTGATAGTAAGATTTCTTCTTCCCCTAGGAATGTTATGGGCGTAAATAGTACAAAAAGAAGTTAGTGAAAGGAGTGTGTGAAGTTCAGGTTTTCTTTAATGAAATTTTAAATTGTTTCGTTACTATCTTGCTACTCATTGTCCTGCTAGAATTTGGATAATCCAGTTATTTGATCAGAAACTGTTAATCCTGTTAGAAGCAATAGACTTCTTGTGTTTTAAGGCTCACTGCCTTTTTGCATGTTAACATAGGTTCAGAGACTAAGAAGAAAATTTCCTTTATTATAACATCTGTAACAAGTATTAGTATAGCTTATTATGACAAATGCCAGTGTCAACAGATGGTCTTTTGTCCAAAACATCAGCAAATGAACGTCAAAACAGCTGTGAGTGTGTTCTAATTTTTTTCTTGAAGATGAAATGTTACCAACTGGTCAGCATTAATTAGCTCTGAAAACAGTGCTGTCATGTAACAGGCACTTCTGTCATCCAGAAAAAAATATTTTTTCCAAAGGAGCTCCCAAAGAAACTCTCTCTAGATAGTGACCGGCTATAAGACAATCAGCCATGCTGTCACTGGATGTTTGACACCCATATAACCTTACAATGCCACAGAAATTGCGATAATTTGCTTTGAAGATTTATAGTGAGCCAGAATGAGTAGGATTAAAGCCATAGGATTTATTGTGAATGTGTTTTGTTTACATTTTTCCCCTCAGTTCTACAGGATACAATTTGAATAGAAGAGACTGGGATGAGGACCAGAAATGCAGAAAGTATATCTGTATAAATAGGTTAAATATTAGCTACAATTGTGGTGTTTCTGTAAACTCTTCCCTTAATAAAGATCCAGTTCAGTGTCAAATGCATTGAGTTTCATGCATAAAATAGGTATTACTGGCTTACTTGTACCAGCCACATAAATATATAAGGCTTTTTTTCTTTTGTGTTAGTGAGAAGATACACTGTATTCCTCAAAGATAACCTTACAAATCAATGTGCAAAATGCTTTGTGTATGAGAACAAATACGTTAAATTCAAGTGAAAAAAGGATTTGCATATATACTCCTCTCTTACCCTCCAACAGGTTCTGTAAAATATCATTATATTATTATAAATTATTATCAAAATATTATTATAAAATACATTTCAGTATGCAAAACTACAAAGATAAACCCTAGTATATTTCTGTTTCCTTGTGTGTGGCTTTTGTGGTAATTACACTCAGTTTGGAGCATTGATGAAATGTTAATATAAATTGTCTCTTCTTGCAAGAGACAATTGTAACTTTTGTAGCTGAAGAGTCATTATACTGCTTATTATTATGTGCATGATAATATTGTTTTTTATCAAGTTATAGTTACTTTCTATAAAACAACAGAGAAAGGTCACTCTAAAGGTTATATCAGCTTTGCTATGACAGTGTTTAAGCTGCAGTGCAACTTTCTGTGATGTCCTGACAGACTGTGAAATATATTGTTATATTTTCACATACAAATTAGTCCTTCCTAGTGATCTGATTGTAAAGCAAGTACCTCAATCTTCATTACATAATCAGAGAGGTATGTTTCCATGCAAATTGCAGAGAACTATAAACATGGGAGGATTAAAGACAAAAGAAAACCAAGGGCAGAGGTTGCCATCAGAAACCTGGGGTATTTAAAAAGATCACAAATTGTTGGTGAAAGACAGTTTAAGATGTAATACGGCTTTGCAATAATATTAGAGAAAAGGATATTCAATGACTATGTGTTATTATTACTGACAATAAATATTTAGCTTTCTCCATAAGCTCCATTCTCTTTTTTCCCCATAACCACATTTTGAATACTAGATCTGATTTTTTTTTTACTTCTTATTTATCTGTATTTGATTTACTTTAGTCTGCAAACTACAGAACACAGCCTACATTCTTCCAATCTCATTTCATAGAGAGTCCTTCCTCTGTCTGCCTCTCACCTCTATTACTTCTAAACCAGGAGTTCTACTAGTCACCTGAAAATGTGTACACTTTTATTATAGAACTTCAATCAGCTGGTTTTACTCATTAACTTCAAAACCGCTATCTGACACCAACGTCAAAGACATTTATTCAAAGGGTTTACTTTTATACTGTCATAGGGAGAGACAAAGAATGCATATATAATTGGCTAAAGTGAAGTACTTTATGTGGATGTAGCATACTTTGCTCCTTTCACACTGCTTCTCCTTTTTTCTGTGAAGCACAGACATTTTTTTGTAAATTGCTGTGAGACAATGTCATGTGTTTTTCACATTTCATTGATTACGTATATAAAACAGATTCAGTAAGATATCAACATGGATATTATAAATATTTATTAAACAGCTGCTTCAAAAATTTCTTGCTCCAAAAAAAAAAAAAATCACATTATAGAGCATCCATAAATGTCTGTGATGACACTACTCTTTCGCATTAAACTACTGGACTCAAAAGTGTCATTAGGACTACGTGTGTATCAGATGTACAACACAGACCAAGCAGAGAATGCATGCTGAAAACACAAATTAGCATCAATGGCTCTAAAGCTGGAGCAGACTAATCATCTTTTTATCTTCCAGCTAGTCGGAGATCTAATCCAAATTGAACAGAATGAAGAGCATGGGCCTTAAAGTGCATATAAAACAAATAACCCCCCCAACATCTTGAAAAACCTTAAAATCTTCAGTATCATACCACTCAGTAATATAACATGCAAAATCTGCACCTTTCCTTTTTTCTGCAGGGCAAATTTCCACAGAATTTGCTTAATTGAAAGGAAGAATAAAACTGAAATAGACACACCTTGACTCTTGTCATATTCTCTGGACTGGGAATATGTCAAGGTAGAAAAATGGCAATGGAGGGATCAGCCAGTGTGTTTCAGTTTGTATTAGGAGACTGTAAACCAGCCAAAAGTTAGTGAAGCCAAAAGGTGGCGGTTTTGGGCACTGTCCACCTGGCTTCAGATCCTTTACTGCATTTTCTAACTGGCAAGGCAGAGATCCTGGCTTCAAGTGATTATTGCTCTGAGTATTAATGTATTGGCTCTCGGTTGTAGAACTGGCCTAGTCATTGCTGCCAAGACATTAATACTCTTTGGAAATAGGAAATTGAGCCAGATTCTCTAACATCAAAGTCAATGAAATCATTATTACTTTTGTCCTTTCAGAAAGTCAGTCTCATCCAGAAGAATTCTTAGAACACAAAAAAACCCACATATATATAATCTTTAAAAAAGTACATAAGCAAAGAGCAGGAAAAAAGCATTCTTCTAAGCATCAGCAATAAATACAAACTTGTAGATGTGAACGCTAACAAAAATAAGATGAACATGATCAGGCCAGTACTTTTTAAGAAACTGTGAAACTGAGAAGTAGAAATACAGATATAGTTTAATTCAATCTGATAGAACATAGCAGAATTCAGTACTTTAAAGAGAAGATCCTCATACAGGGAGTTTTACCAAAGGATCATTGAAAATATCATACTACTTACTGCCAATCAAAAACATCTTATGACCCTTTCAAAATAAACTAATTCTAAGCAACTTCAGGAGAATATCAGTCCTGTAATTAGATGTACACTGCAGCTAAGACTTTTTTCACGCATATGTCATAGAATCATAAAATCATAGAATGGTTAGGGTTGGAAGGGACCTTAGAGATAATCTAGTTCCAACTCCCTGTGATGGGTGGAGACATCCCACTAGCTCAGGCTGCCCAAGGCCCCATCCAACCTGGCCTTAAACACCCCCAGGGATGGTGCAGCCAAAATTTCCCTGGGCAACCTGTTCCAGTGTCTCACCACTCTCATGGTGAAAAAATTCTTCCTAACATCTAGTCAAAATCTGCCCTTCTCCAGTTTATATCCATTCCCCTCTGTCCTATCACCACAAGTCTTTATGAATAATCCTGCTCCAGCTTTCTTGTAGGCTCCTTTTAGGTACTGGAAGGTCACTCTAAGATCTCCTCTGAGCCTTCTCTTCTCCATGCTGAGCCTGCAGAAGAGCCCAGTACTCTCTGACAAGGCTCTTTCCTACAGTCTACAGGAGGAGGGTTTAATGTTTGAATACCAAATTTACTTACTTGAAGATGTTTGATATTAAATGGGATTTTAATTTAGCAGAATATGCAGCAATGAATTGAAGTCACAATGCAAGCACAACATAGCAATTGCAATATACAGTTGGATCACATTACAAACACATTTCCCATTGTCAGTCCCTATATGCTCCCTGTCATGATGCTGGGCACCAGACAGGAGTGCATGAGGTGAAGTCAGCTCAGGCCCATTGCTGTTCTCAAAGTTTAATCTGTTGTTTGTTTAGTTCTTATACTCTGTTGTGGGCTGAGCCACAAATACGTTATTGGATTAGAAAGACTTTCACATTTTTTTTGCAGAGAAGGCCGTTTACATGGTCAGTAGATCTGCTCAACTGTTTGTCTAAAACAATGGCCACCCTCTGGTGTCATTTGTGTTAAGCTCAGCTTCCTTTACAACAGCTGTGGAGTTCTTCCTTGAACAAGCAAGCTCCCACAAACACATTGCCTGTGCTTGTCTTCTCCAAGTCTGCCTCCGTAATAAGATTTTTATGATAATATCATTTTCATGACAGCTGAAGGAAACTTCTGCTGATAAACCAGCATGTACCTGAATATGCCCTCCAGGTGCACATTAAAAAGCCAAACAACAATCTTATAATGCAAAGTGAATTTTGCACTAAAAAAACTTTGTTCAAAACCTATAGAAAATATGGGCAATTTTTAAGTGTGTGTTTATTGTTTCATTTTATTATTTCATTTTGATTCGCTTTCAGTCCCTGTTGCTATTATGATGGGAAATAAAATACTGCAGGGAAGCTTATTTTATTTATTTTAAAATATTCCTTAGAAGTTCTAATAAAATGGATATTGGATAAATATGGAGGCACTTTAACTTTTCGCTGTTTAATTTTTCACTGACTTAGATGAGTAATTTTGATGATAAATCAGAATTATAAGGGGCAGGGCAGTCAGTCCTAGAGAACTTTAATTATTAAAAGAAAACCACCTTTAAGTCTTTCACATCTCTGAAAGACAGAGCTAATCAAATTTTTGTTCTGTGCAAGGAGAAATATTCTGTTTGGGGTTGACGTTTATGTTATGTTTTATTCCCTGATTTCATTTACCATAAGTAAGTAGAGTCTTGGTTTTCTTTAAATATTCTTTGCTGATTGATCCAAGAGTTTTTACCAAGAGTTCTTGGTATTATTCTATAGGATATGATTTGACAAGTTATTTACGGTAAATAATTTTTTTCTTTTTCTGACATTTAATACATTATGGAAGAAGCAAGCTTAAATCAATACCAACACAGAGGGTCAGGAAGACTTTTTCTATAAAGAACCTTGTTTATATGGGCCATGAAATTTATTTTCCTAATATGAATTTTAAACACACATGCAAGCAAAAAAGCTTCATAGCCAAAATATTATAAAAGTAATTCTGGCTTGAAAAATGTGTAAACAAATTGACTAGAATAGTACAGAAATGTTTTAACTGCTAAAAGCCTCATATACTGGTTTTTTTTAAATATGGGATGACAATTTATATCCAATTCCTTAATATTCACGATTTATCTTGGATTTGTAGCTAGGTGTTGTCATTAACACTCTCACAGGGTAATGGTAACAGATGAAGTAATGGACTGTATCTGGTTATCTGCTTCTTTATTCTCAGTATGTTGATGTTCATTGAATGGACTAGTCAGCTAACGTGGACCCTGTGGAGGAAAAGGCAGATTGTCCCTTCCTTGAGGGAGCTACCATGGGCACTGACACGGAGGGGGAGAGGCATGATGGTGCGGTCAGGGGTGGAAGCAGACAGGCAGGGCTCCAGGCTAAAGGAAAACCCTGAGGCCCAAGCAAAGTGATGCTGGTGGTGGAGAGTAATGAGGTGAGAGAAACAGCCTAGCCCGATGGAGACAGTAAGTGGAGACAGTAAGGTCTGTGTGCAGCACATTTTTCATTATTATTGTTTTCTGGTTTGCTTGACCTAATTACTTTGATTTTTTTTTTTTTTGTTATGTGTGAAGAATTGTGTTTCTCATTCTTACTGCAAAAAAAACCCCAGCTTTCCTTATTTGAAACCTGTTTTAGTATTCTGTGGGGAGACACCCTGGCACATCCACCTGAAGGCTCCAGCCATCTCCAAATCCTGTCACAACCCCAAGTTAATGGATGTAAACAATCTGTAGTTGTAATGGAAATGGCCCTTTTGGCAGGTGAGCAGTTCAGCATTTTCCAGCTAAGGTTTGGATTGGGATTTTTTTCAGATAAGGCTGACGCTGGGTCATCTAACAACTCTTGGACACTCCTTATTTTGTTTTTTTCTCCAAAAAGTAGTGATCTATTTCTAGTATTTCTACTACCAGAAGGTTTAGAAAATCACTGTGAAGTTGCCCAACCATTGTAATGAGCTGCCAGTGTACAGAGAGCTGCATCTTTTTGCAAATGTTAGCCTGTGCTACTTCAAAAGGCTATGTATAATGGGGAAACACTCTGACCTTAAGTTCATTTGTGCTTGATGTAACTCATAAACATCAGACTCTTCCTCTCTTTACATTTTTTTTTGAGTGCTAGTTTCAGCAAGTTGAATGTCTTAGCTGTCCTGAAGGAGATTTGTATGAGCATTTATTTGGTAGATAAGCATATTAATAATCCCTGTTTTTCTTTAATGTATTTTCATTAATGCCTTAAATTATAGAGCATCACATTTCTTTACATGAAATGGGAAATTGGTTTTCCCATTAACAAAAAATTATTTATGTTTTTTTTGTTCTGTTCTGAAAGATTCAATGTAAGATGGAAACCAGGCCTGACGATTTATGCTAAATTAATAAAAGAGTGCATATGTAAGAAACACAGGGAGGTGGGGTATGCATCATTAACTCTCATTGTAAAGAAAAAAAGAAATCTATGAAAATATATTTTCTTTGACAAATAGAAAGGGAATTTTCATTCTCACAGATTATCGTAGGATGTGATGGGAAAAAGACACATGAGAAAATCTTATTATGTTCATGTATTGAATGAAACTGTAATCATGATGGTTTTGTATTAGATTTTTTTCATGGTTTACAGCAATAGAAAAAAACCCAAGAATATTAGTGTTATTATCTCGTCTATAATGACTAGTGTTATATAGAATATGGTATTTCTTTACATTTATGGGGAATTACTTTGGCAAGTTAATTTGTCCTTATTCTCTATAACATGCTTTCCAGATTTTATTTAAGTTTTGCTAAGTAACTCAACTCTATTAGTCAGTTGTTGTAAATTTAGTGGAAATTGACTTGCAGTTATACCAGTGATGGAATGGTTTGTCACAAGTAGTAGGTTTTGTGGATTTTTGACTTGGAGAGACTCACATTTTGTGCTATTAAGAGTCTCCTGGTATTCATGTGGTGGAATAACTTCATTTGAAAAAAATTTAGGAAATAAGACTATCACTATCACTTTCTCCTCTTACATCACATCAGATCTAAGTCCTTCAGCTTAGTCAGGATAACATATTTCAGTTTTATATGAAGACACTTAGGCATAAGCTTGTGGTATCTAGCCCTTAGGATCAAATGCCTTCTTTATTATAGAAACCTGAAGAAAGAAGACAGAACATTTAGTTATTTTAACTCATTACAGGCTTGTACCAATTGATACCCTGTAAATATGCTATTATGAATATGTACAAGAATTATGTAAAGCAAGATTTCTGTTATGAATAGTAAATGACACTAGAAAATGAAATTTAAGAGAAATAGAAATTCTGAGGTTTAGACTAACACATTTACCAGCTTCAACTAAGATATGAATTTGTGTTCAAGTGACAATCTTCATGATTAGTAATTCTTTGGTTTTGAGAAACGATCCCTGAATAGCACTGTAGTAATTTGGTTCCCATTATGAAAATAGGGCAGGAAGACCATACCATTCCTTGAATGGCAAAGGATTATGCTCCCAGAAAAGCTTGAAGGGCTGGAGGTAGAAAAGAAGAGCAAAGCTAAAGAACTGAGAATTCATGCTGAAAATTTAAAAGATTGCTGGAAGCAATAAAAACCAGACAGCAGTGCTTTGGATGCTATGGGAGGATGTCTTCTCCTAGGAGAGGAGAGTGAGAGGTCTGTTGCCATTCAGAATAGCACAAAGTTGAATGAAATAGATCCAGGATCTTTAGCTTGTTCTAATAGACAGGATGAGAAGGAGGAGAGCTGTTGCAAATAGACATTTCTTTATTTCTAAACTGAACCAAAAACTTTGAGAAATGTAATTTAAAATTCTACTTCGGTTCATCTTCTGTTAAAAACTGTTTGTTTGGAGCAGAGTTAAAAGAAAATGGTTCATTCTGAGGAGTTTAGTCCATGAAAAATGCTACTAGTCTATCTCAAAGCATTAGGAAACTTGGATTTCAGAATCAGTTAATAGAATCACCTCCAATCTCTACTGTCAAATGCCCAGAGGTTCAGTAGAGACATTAATGTAGATAAGACTTTCACAACTTCACTTACTGAACTGTGAAGTTCTCTTTTGTTCACACATGTTTAAAAATAATTTTCAGTAAAAATTTTCAATGTGCTTGGACAATTGGCAGTTTGTTTAAAGAAATGATGAAATCTGTTTTAAATAAGATCGGGAATTCACAAAATTAGTGTATGAATAAATAAGGAAATTAACTTGCTCAACATACAGAGACCATAAATTAAGCATTAAACCAGATGGAAGCATAGCAGATTCAAAAAAGGTGAAGCACATATCTATTTGTTTCTATTGCCGGATTTCAAACTGAAGTTGAAAAATTTATCAAGATGAAATACAAGTCTATTTAAAATACAGTAAGAAAACTATATGATAGGGATATCATTAAAAAGGGAGTATAAGATATCAGGAAATCAAATCCCTTTCAAAATTCAAGGCTCTGTATCCTAGTCAGAAACATGTTTTGTGTTTTTTTAATTTATTTAGGAATTTGGATCTAGTTGTTCAAAATCTAGTGATATGCTAAGTGTTTAAAAAACAACACATTTGTATGAATGTATTATCATGTAAGACTACATATGAAACACAAAGAACCTTTTATTTAGTAGTTTAGACTCGGTTACTGCATTTTGAGGGTTTATTTCGAGGCTTTTAGATTCTGCTTTTTAATAGCAATTACTTCTATGCTTGGGAAGTATCTGAGACTAAGATTTTAATCACATAATATTTGTTTTCTGTTTCACTTCATAAAAATGTCAGGCGTATTTCCTTTTAGAGTATTTATTTTTATTATCATTTTATATCTTACTTATTAGAAAAAAAAAGATTTTATTGCAGTCATAAAATCAATGAGTCAAATTTAATTACATTTATATGTAAATAAATGAGATTTTAAACATTGCAGAATTGATCTGCTTTCTTTTTTCATGCAGGACCTATCAGAACTAGACGTCAGGTAGCCACTGTTGACTCTACATACAAAAAAATGTGCACTCTCCCTCCATTTTTTGGCCAGCACCAACTCCTATCTGTGTTCCAAGAACAATGACAGTGTTAAAAGAGAACTAATGGCAGCCCAATGTCTTTTTCTGCCTGAAAGATATATAGTTCTTGTCCCAGAAGAAATATCAATCTACTTTATTTGTTTAAATATATTGATTATTTATTTATTTGTTTTCATCTTCAAGACACGAATGACAAGATATAAAAAACTTTATCCTAGAGGATGATCTAGATGATGAGGTAGTAAATATGAGAAGTAAAAAAAAAAAATCACATTTTTGCATTCATGTATAAAATATTGCACTGAAACAGATGTGTTATTGGCATGGATAATCAAGAATATTCTTCTGATTCCTTCATGTCCTTGCAGACAGTATGCTACTCTCATCACACTAGAGAATTCAATTTCTCTTCTACTGTTTGCCTTTATATTTGATATTTTAGATGACTTTGTGTTTAATTAACCCTGTCTCGATCCAAATCATTCTAACTTCCTTGATCTGAATTCACATTGGAAAATGTTAATGTATTCCCAAATACTTGTGTGGTATCAATTTTGCAAGATGCACGTTTTGAGCTACTCTTATCAGAGATGGGCAATTTAAAATCATCTCATGCTGTTAAAAAAGATTATGTTAATGAAGAAGTTGCATGCATAGCCTCGATTTTAGCCCAAGAAGTACTTCTGTTGAGCTTTTAGTAGCCGCGAAGACTGATTTAACAGAAAGAGCTCTGGGATAATTATATGCCCCATTTTTTGCCTTTCTCCTGTCCTATCATCTCATTCTGACATTAGAGGAACCTAGATCTTTCCTTTGAAGGAAAAAATATGGTACAGATATTGGTGTAGAAGCCTTTTTATTACAGATTTATTCAAACCACATCATTAGGGAAAAATTGATGGTATTGTGCTACCAGACTCAGTTAAAGTATAGGTTTTTGTCAGACTTAACAGGCATCTTTACAGTGCTTCAAGGGATCCTGTGAGTGAACAGTTTGCTTTAGGCTTTATCTATATGACAAAAAAAAAGATTAATAATCAGGAGACACCTCTGATCACTCCTTCACAGATATTTCTTCTCCCGCTCTCCTCTTCTAAATGTGTACATGCTGAAGGCACAATTGGATCCTACAATCCAGCAGACAGGAAAGGTTCATCCATTTGATGACAATAACACTGCAATTAGCAACATTCTTATGTTTCATTATCTTGTTTATATTTAGTTGGAAATCATTACTTTTCTGAAAATAATCTGTAATAGTTGTATACATGTTCTGAGTTAATGCTGTCTAATGTAACCCAAGTATTACTCCTTTTAGAATTAAGAATCCCCCCAAATAAGGTAAAGTTTTAATGCCATCATATTATCTGTATTACTAATTGAATATTTGTGTTGGTACACCAGACTTTATCTGTTATACTGACACCTCCAGAATAAAAAAAAAAAAAGAAAAAAAAATAAACACCCATGCCCTACATGATTTCATTTCCTCCAGTATTGCCCTTTTCAGTCCCCACTTTGTTTTGTCAGTTTGTCTTAGAATCATTATATTTGTTTCTGCCTTACTTACCTTTTTTTCCTTCTTTTCTAATATATCTTGTATTACTTATTATGTAGATTAAACCTCACCCAATTTGCATACACAGTTCGTTCTCTCTGTCTTTTTTTAAATTAACTGAGCATTCTAATGTAGAAACTATATATGGTTCAGTTATCACACAGAAAAAAGCAGAAAGATGATAATTTCTGTTGCCAGTTTTATGTTTCTTCTCCTTGGCTTTAAGCAGACTGTAATTTATTTCATCAGCTATGAGAACATGGTGTGATATTTTCTAGGTGAATTTAGCCACTGCATGTACTCTAGACACTGACAAAGATTTGTCAATCTGAACTAATAGGTGGCTGTGTCATTTCTGAAAATATAGGGTAAGATGTAAAATTTTCAAAACACTGTAAAGAAGGTCTGTGATAATTCTGAGTTCTCTCCTGGGTCCACAAACAAGAAAAGTGTAGTCAACCTCAAAAAGAATCTGAAATTGGAAGGAGACTATTCTAGAGCCATGGAAATAGAGACAGACTTTTGAAAACCGAAAAAAAATACCCAGCCCAACCCATAATTTTGACTTCTAGGTTAAACATTAATGTAAAAGATTGATTTATGTGTAATACATACATAGAAACATAGAAATAGTAAGCATGTTTGTCTTTCATTTTGTTTGAAAAGAATATCCCTCATTGCTATACCCAAAAGACTGAAAATGCTGTTGAGTGCGTGTGGTGAAAAAATAGTAATACTTACCGAATAGATACTCTAGCTCATGTGTTAAACTCCGGAGATAAACTTTACTTTGTTGTAGAATTACTGCATAAAGTTATTGTGGAAACAACTGGATGTTGATTTATATAGTTTTTAGTGGTGCCTACGACATACTTTACTAGTGTGGCTTACCTTGTTTAGCAAACACACTGGTCTTGTATAACTATATTAAAATTGTAAAACTAGTGTATAGTAAGTGAGGAACTGATGAGAAAAGAAAATAATTTTTAGGCAAGGCTCTGGTAGAATCTACTGTTTCCTTCTTTAAGGGCTTATATTAACAGAATTGTTTGTTTCTAGATAACAAAATAAATAAAAAGGTTTTCCATTATCTACTGAAAAAGAAGAAAATGTTAAAAAAAATTCAATTATTTGTTTGGAAAAAGGATAATTTTACATTTTTTAAACAAAAGAAGTATGAATAAAATCCAACAAAAAAGTTTAACAAAAAAATCATCTTCCCTGTAAAGAAACACACAAAAAAAAGAAAAAGCACAAAGAAAATGCTATATTATTTAATTAAGGATAATTTATTAGAAGAGTAGATTAATTTTGTTGTTAAATATGTTTATGATGCAAAACAAAAAGAGTATCTGTCTTATAGCTAATTGATTTCTCAGTAGCTTAGTATGACTGCTTACCGTTGCAACAAATCGTGGCAGATAAGGGATTATGACTAGTTCCATATGTTCTTTAGAGCAGTATCAATTAAATTTGGTTTCTTCATGCTCTGAATAGATGACCGAATATGCATATATGTTGGCTATGAGGTTTCTGAAATCATCATAGAGCACAACAATAGTACCTTCTAAAATGAGAATTATCAAGGTAAGATAATATTTTGAATTTATTAATAAATAATTGAAGAAATTGACAGTTGTTTACTGCTTGAAAGTTTTCTGAATACATTTTTCAATATGTCAATAATATTAGAGTTGCTATGATAATCCAAGTGTATAAGAAAGGTTAGTTTCCAAAATACCCTGTCATATATTCCATCAGTGATTTACTAAAATCTGAAACTTTTTGCTTTTCAGTATACGGCATTTTTCAAATAATTTAAACAATAAACATATTCCTCAGATTCCTCTGTAACACTGTGTAGACAAATAATCTGCAGAAGTAATATTGGAACAGCCTTAGGATTGTTGAAGGTTAGGTAAGGGATGTGGCAATTTTTACCACACTGTGAAAATTTATAAGCTGTGGATCTGTGAAATACTTGAGAAAGCTCCTTCACATTGGAATTGAAGCGGTTTTTATTGCCCAGAGAAGTTGTGGACACCCTATCCCTGAAGGTATTCAAGGCCAGATTGGATTAATATTTGGTAGGGAATTCTTCACACTCATATCCAAGCTTCATTACAATATACCACTTTAATATCAAAGAAACTTTGAGTAAAGATTATCAATGAAGATTATTGCTATTTTGTTAAGAAAAACTTACAAACCCAGTACTTTAAAGTATCTGAGCTGATGCATTCACCACACACTGTTGTAATAACAAACTAATGAGAAGCAAAACAATCATCGTTCATTTATGTCCTAGCTTCTTTCCTGATCCCAAGGAAGAACAAGAGTTAGTTATATTTGTCTCACAGAAGCACAAAACTCTGATTAAGGAGTCTGTTCAAAGTGAGTCTATGGGAAGTGAAAAGACCAAGAACCTCATATGAACATGGCAGAAAGGTTTTAAAAGTTAGGATTTGTTTCATTATTGGCTGAAACAATCAGATGTGACTTTCAATAACATATTTTAGCTTGATATTTTAAACAGGCAATTTGTACGTCCCTTAGAAAAGGGAGTCTGAAGAGTTTAAAGACTAAGACTGCCATGAAAATGTTTCCATTAAAATCAATGTTATCCTCACATTAATTCCTTGGTGTGAAGAAATAGTCTCTGCTTGCTATGTTCCCAAACTTCCACTCCTGTAAGTAAAGCCTGAACCCTTTGTTTATGGGGGTCTTCTTGTAATTAATTAAGCAAGTCTCAAAAGGCATTATCTACCCCTACCTCTTTACCAAAGGCATAGCATTTGGATATGATATCTCTGCAATTACCTTGTTATTCATTCCCCTGCTAGCTGACAATAGCATTTAAATGCAATCTATTATTAACAGAATTGTAGATTATTACTCAGAGAAAACAGCACAACATTAGTCTTTTTGCTGTGAGGATGAAAGAAAAGGGAAGAGATGTAATTAATTATATTGGACAATACATACTCTTCACAGCAGCATTAACAGGTTAGCTGGGCTGCTGCCAGATTAATGAACACCTAGGATGAAAGTAGATGGTGATGACACCAATGCAATAATGTACCTTTAGTTTTTGCAAACACTATTTACTCAACTCCATTTTTGTTACTGAAAGCATCTGATATCTTATATGTGGTAAAATATATCTGTTCTTTTGAGAAGTCACAATGCCCTTCTTTTAGAGGAATTTCTTCAGTAAACCAGTCTGCACAGTTTTCTTAGGCAGAGATTTTCTTGTGAACTAGAGAGTTCTAACTGCATTCTTCAAACAGTCAGTCATTAAAAATGTATTTATTTTGGGTACTCGAGACAAACCATTTAACTATGTATTCATGGTCTTATCGCTACCTTATGTTTAAAAAAATTGTCTATCAATAGAAAGAGTTGGACATGACGAGTGTTCTAAAATTATCAGGAAATAAAAATGGAAGGAAATGTTCTAGTACCAACACTAATTATTATTAGTAGTTTTTTAGAAGATAAAAAAACATGGATAAGGAAAAAGCTGTGTTTATATATAAAATTATTGCTTGGGTACGGGTAAAAATTTTCCAGTTAATAAAATATTTTCAGATTACAAATTCCTTTTGCTCTGATCTCCCTCATACATACACATACACACTCACACATGTTAAAATAACTAACCGTGAAATGCACACTTATTCTTTTAGCTTGGCTTACATCTCTGTATGGTGTGTGGTCCAAAATTCTGCTTGTCCCCAGTGACTTGCACAGAGTGTTTCCAGTGCTTTACATCCATTGTCAGTGTTAGTAGGGTGTTAAATGTGATGCATTTTCCCATTCTCAAAGGAAAGAATAAAGATGGAGGAAAGAAATCTACTGAAAAGATTTGGAGCAGGGGTTGATAGTTTTATTTTTCCTTCAATATTTCAAAACAAAACACATTTCCTAACAAAAAAAGAGTGCTGTAAGGTGGGGTCAAAAGTATTAAAAAGTTTATGAACCTCAAGAAACCATTCTGAAAAATGTGTCAGACCTCAAGACTGGAAATGAAAGCTGATATTAAGTGAGATTTACATGATTTCAAGACCACTTGTGATTTTCAGTGAGAGTTACATGTCTTTATTCTACTATTTTTCTTTTTCAACTGAAATCTTCTCAAGGCCATGAATAAAGCCCAATATTAAAGAACTTTCTCATCTGAAACAGAGAAAAAATACAATACGCATCCATGAATGTCTTCTCTAGATTCTTTTTTAAGTGTGTGAGGGAATATGTTAGCAAAAAGGTCCACTGAAGTTCCCAGGAAAAACAGTTCAATGCAGATTTAAAATCAAGTGAGTTGCAAAATTAACTTAAACTCTTATTACATTTTATTGTCTGTGATTAATAGAGTAGTGTGGCAGCATATGTCTGAAGTTTTCTGAAATAATGTGTTTAAATTCAGAAGAAAACATAGTTAATGAGAATATAAAAATATAAGAAACAGATAGAGCAAGGTCCTTCTAATTCTACATCCTTTCTCCAACGATAATGTATTTGTAGGAAATTGCTCTTGGTATATAATTCCCCTGTCCATGGCCCCTTAAGTAATTCAATCATATATTTAATCCACAAAACCTTTTAGGACTATAATTAGGTTGGGGAACAATACTAAAAATCATATTCTCACTTTAATAGATTTAATTGACTTGACTTTTACAGCAATGGCAATGTAGAAAATAGATAATTTTGTATCGCCTATTTTAGATATTGTGCATATTGCATATTTTTTTTTAGAAAAACAAATATATCTACTCATGATCCTTATAGAAATCTGAGTTTGTAGTAGGAAACCAGGATAATATCCACAGCCTTTTTGATGCACGGATGCACAGCAGAACATATCATTGATGTGCTATAAATGTGCAAAGTAACCTCCAATTGACTGGTATGATCAACAAAAATGTCTTATTGGTAGAATTAATAAACCTAAACTTATTGCCTAGAGAAGTCCCTAGAAGAGATATTTGTCTACTATGAAATTGATCTGTATCTTTTCTTAATTACCCTCATCAGTATATTCACAAAATAATTGAAGAGAGGGAGAAAGATCTGCTGAATCAAAAAAATGTACTTGGTAAATAAGCAATGCATAAGGCACATGCTGTTTTAAAGGGCTTCTCATCTGCCCGTTCATTCATTGCAGAGCTGAGTGTCATGGCGGTGTGCTGGTAAGTCAATGTCCATCAAACATGATCTTCACAGAGAGACATGCATACATCTGCTCTTTCTCTATTTTCCTTTCAGCTTCGCGTGCCCTAGAATATGGTTGCAAAGCACTGCATTCATATCAGCACTGGGACACAACTCAGCTTCAGTTGACTATAATTCAAGAAATGTTTAGATATTTATGTAATTGATGTAAACACGAATACTTGATGTTGGCAGGTATGTATGCATCAGGCATATGAAATTTTAAGAGTACCAATCAGTCAACAGACACCTTAGGTATGAAAAACCAAATCTTTCTGATCTTAGGGTTATATGCAACCCAATTATTTTTCCTCTTTCTCTGTAGGACATGTTGAGAGGTTCTGCACTAAAAATTAACTGGTGTGACAATCTTCAAGGAACTGCTTTAAGCATGTAGCTGCATGCTTTCATCTAGTACTTTAATGCATATGAACCTAAGCATATGATTGCTGGCTTTGAGTTCATTGTGGAATTTCTACTTAGCATTGCAGACTCCCTCTGTTTTGACAATATTTCCCAAAGTTATGGCATCAAGACGATTAATCTTTCACTGTTAATCTTAAATCAGTAACATGAAAATATTAACCAAGATATGTCCCACAATAAATACTTGTACACTTCCAGTTTATATTTTCTTATAGTTGGATACTGTTACAACACAAATTGTAGTCATTTCCAGTTACTCATTTTGATAGTTTTATGCATTCTACATTCTTGTCCCAATCCCCATATTCACAACCTTCACTTAGAATTTCATATGGGTAGCCATATAAAATGTTTGAATAATTCTACTTCATTCTTGTCTGGAAAATAAACTAACTCTTACAAACTAGTATGGATTTTGTTTTGCAAAACCACATGGAATTTTATGGGTCTTTTCCTCACTTAACTCTCTCTACGTAATTCATTATTTCAACATTATTTTCAAGGTATCTCATGTCATCTCAGCTGGATACACAGATCTGCACTTATGTGACTCCTCCCCTTATACACCTGCCCTTCTCTGCTCATACCTTTTTCCAACACATGTGCGAGTTCTCAAATTTTAAAAGTTCTCATTTTAATACTCTCCTATTCTACCCCTCTGTCATGGCATCATTGTCAGCTTGCACACTTAATAAAAATTAGTTGTTACTGATCTGCTATATTATGTGGCACTTCTTTCAGAAGAGATGATATCTGATTACCCCTTCTGCAACAGAACTACTCTCTGTTTTGGTGCTGCTATAATACTGTAACTCCCATATAAGTAACTTTACTATTCTCCTATTCACATTGGCAGTCTTGTGCATTTTCAAGTGTTTTGTCCAGTCTTAAGCATCTTAGATTTTCCCTATATCTTTCTCAAGTACTTCATGTATATTCCTCAATCAATATTTTCCAATTATTTATAGGTTCCCTTCTTGAGTGATATACTGATCAATATAACTATTCATTTAGCTAGATTTTCAGTTTCTTCTTCCACTTGTTCTTTGTAGTTTTGAAAATATTTTAAATAGATTTTTAATGGAAATTAATTCTTGGCCTCTTTTGCTTCAGTTCCACAAATTCTCTAGTTCACGTAGTTTTACATTGAGAGCACACACAAGAGAAAGTGAGAATATATAACATTACAGTTAATATCTGTTTAGGAAGTATTTTGAATCTCATCTGTTTATTTTGAAAACTAGTTTTATACCAAGCTGGCAGTAGGATAGAATAATTGCAACATGCAGAAGTATACTAATCATTTATGGTATAGTGTATATAGTATGTACTTACTTCTGAACTTAGTCCATGACTGAGCATATTTTTTGGTGAAAATTTTTTAATATATATCCATGCTCCATTTTAGGTGCTTCTGTGCATCACTGGAATTAGACATCTCATGCTAGTTGGTCTTACAGCCTTACTAATTTCTCATTGATCATGAGAAAATGCTTATTTTTATTTTGTTAATTTTTTTAAGAACATGGAATACATACACTATTAGTGACAAATAAATCTCCCAAATCAGTGATATTTTTTTCTTGTTTCCTTAAATAAAAAGTGTATTGCTGACATAAAAATAACAGTAGCCAAAAAAACCTCCTCTTATTTTGTATGGTGATAAAACACAGTCTTCACAATTTACCATGGTAAACATATGGAGTTACATTCACCTAGATACGACCTGCTGCATGATGTTTTATCAGATCTTTACCTGCTTTCAAGCAGTACTTGGTATAAAACTGTCAGCTATGAAAGGATATATTTTTTGTTGTGTGAGTGATAGCTTTGGAAGAGTTTCACGCTGAAAACGCCACCTGCTCATGAAGACATAATTCAGACTTCTTGCAAGTGTATGAATCCACTGATGTAGATGCATGATGTATATTGTTGTGACTGTCACATTACTCATATTTTAAAAGTCAAACCTGTCTTATTTCTTGATTGAAGTACTCTTAATATAAGATTCATGATTTTTTTCTGTTATTCAACTGAGACAAGGCCATGCCAGTGAATAGCTAGCTTTTTAAAGCGTCACCTAGATAAAACATTAAGAAGTACATCTTATACCATGGTCTGAATGTATTATTTCTACTAGTTTACAGTTATATCCTTCAGATGAGTCAAATTTCTACTATGTATTTTAAGCCTACCTAAAATGTTGTGGGAAGAACACATCACAGTGATTTTTCAGCTGTCCACAAAATAGGATTGAATTGACGACGTTTAGTCAGGACACAGAAATGCATGCTGCATGCGTATTTATTCTTGAGTTCTACCAACTTTTTCTTTTCTGTCATAACACAATTCAAACATGAATACATAAAAATTTGAAAGTGAAAGTATGGGAGACCACCATCAATTTTTGACTTTCAAAAAGATGATATTATGCGTTCCCAGTTAAGCGGCAGGAGGAACAAAAAAAATAAGCCAGAAACTCAAAGGAAGGTAAAAGTAGCTGAAGTGCTACAGAGACCACATTGGCTGTAGTAGGTAAAAACAAGTACAGTGGAAGAGCTTAGGAAATTCTGAGATAAATTTAAGGTATAAAGACTTTAGAGGAAACCTATGGATTCAAAGCATCTATGATATATCCAAAAAAGGTGTGAAATTACATGTAAGTGGAGGTTACAGCAGTGGAGGAGTGAGGTCCAAATGAATGTTTAACTCTGCCACTTATCAGATAATTTACTGTATATTGAGTTCATTGAGTCCTCCCTTAGCAAGTTTGCAGATGATACCAAGCTGGGAGGAAGTGTCGATCTGCTGGAGGGTCGGGAGGCTCTGCAAAGGGATCTGAACAGGCTGGACTGCTGGGCTGAGACCAACGGCATGAGGTTTAACAAGGCCAAATGCCGGGTCCTGCACTTGGGGCACAACAACCCTGTGCAGAGGTACAGACTAGGAGAAGCCTGGCTGGAAAGCTGCCAGGAGGAGAAGGACCTGGGGGTGCTGGTTGACAACCGACTGAACATGAGCCAGCAATGTGCCCAGGTGGCCAAAAAAGGCCAATGGCATCTTGGCTTGTATCAGGAACGGCGTGACCAGCAGGTCCAGGGAGGTTATTCTCCCTCTGTACTCGGCACTGGTGAGACTACACCTCGAGTACTGTGTTCAGTTCTGGGCCCCTCACCACAAGAAGGATGTTGAGGCTCTGGAGCGAGTCCAGAGAAGAGCAACAAAGCTGGTGAAGGGGCTGGAGAACAAATCTTATGAAGAGCGGCTGAGAGAGCTGGGGTTGTTCAGCTTGGAGAAGAGGAGGCTGAGGGGAGACCTTATTACTCTCTACAACTACCTGAAGGGAGGTTGTGGAGAGGAGGGAGCTGGCCTCTTCTGCCAAGTGACAGGGGACAGGACGAGAGGGAATGGCCTCAAGCTCTGCCAGGGGAGATTTAGGCTTGAGATAAGGAAAAAGTTCTTGACGGAGAGGGTGGTTAGGCATTGGAACGGTCTGCCAAGGGAGGTGGTTGAGTCACCGTCCCTGGAGGTGTTTAAGGTTAGGGTAGATGAGGTCCTTAGGAGCATGATTTAGGGATTGGTGGGAATGGTTGGACTCGACGATCCAGTGGGTCTCTTCCAACCTGGTTATTCTGTGATTCTGTGATTCTGTGATTTTTTATCTTAAAATTCTTCAAAGAATAGCAACACCATAATTTTAGCTAATACCTTTTTTGCCTTTTCTCTGTGCTAAGGGATGCTGTAAGCAGATGCAGCCTCCAGGAGCTCCATGGCTGAGGTTTCCTCCTGTGCAGGCACAGGGTTACTATCCAGGTTTGTGATCATGTCTGCCAATTCCCTGTATGCAGGTTCAACCAGCAGTAAAGTTTAGCCTGTATCTCAAAGAACCATACACAGATACATTTACATATTCATAATCACACAGCACCAATTACACATACTGTCACAGTCAAAGTGCTGCCTTCAGCAGATCCCGGATGCAGTGTTCATATCACCACAAGTGCAGACAGTCAACTACCTCCTAGCTAACTGGTCAGGGTTGAAGGTCATTAGTGCACGTGTGCGCATGCATGCACTCCCACTCCCACCCCCACCCACTTTCCGGAGTGACAAGTGCATGGACATGCATGGATTGCTTGAGTACTAGTACTGCCCCTCTGTTCATCTTTTACCTACACCTAGATCCTGTGATCCCTTACCTGCCCCAGTTCCCTAAATCACATGCAAGTCCCTCCTGGTGCTCACCAGCAAACAGATGTTTGTCTCACAGCCACCCTAATCTCATGGATTTTTCCAGATACTGGCACTGACCTGCTGCCAGCCTGGTGCCTGCCCGATATCAAGTTTAGAGGAGATATAGACCACTTGCCTCCCATCCCATAGACATTAGGAAGAATTTCTTCCTCAAGAGGGTGGTGGGGCACTGGCACGGGTTGCACAGGGAAGTTGTGGATGCCCCATCCTTGGACGTGTTCAAGGACAGATTGGATGGGGCCTTGGGCAGACGGATTTAGTGGGTTGTATCCCTGCCCATCTCAAGGGGAGTTGGAATTAGATGATCTTTAAGGTCCCTTCCAACCCAAGCTATTCCATGATTCTATCGCAGCAGGCAGCACCAGGCACCTGGCACTCAATCCTTCATTTCCCTTGGTCACTTAATCCCATCATTGATGTTCAGGACATGCACTGTTTTTCACCAGCAGCTGAGACTGAGACCTCACCTGCTCCAGCTGTTGTCCCTGAGACCCCACTGCCTCCAGCTGCTGACACCACTATTCCAGGGTACCTGCATCCCCATATGACTGCAGTGTTGGCCCCAAATGCACTCACACCCTCACCAGCCAGCACTTCATCGCTACAGAATTTATTCTCACATGAGATAACAAATGAGGTGGCACAGGAAGAGCTATAACAGGATTTAAGGAGACAATAGGTTCAAGGCTGGTTTAAACAATCCTGCGGACCAGCCACAGTCTCCACACAACAGGACTCTCTTATACACTGTCCTGCCCACCTGTTGCCTCCCTTTGCTCCTCCCCATTCCCTTCTTCTACACACTTCCACCTAAATTTATCATAATCCCACTGACATCCCAGATCCCTGTGTCCTTGTTTGCTCCATCTTATAGGTGAAAAAGCCCAGGCTGTTCCTATCCAAATCTGCACCAGGGGTTTCTTAATGGCCCATTGGCTGGTGACTGGAGACTTTTTGTCCTTGGCACTGTCTCTGCTGTCCCTTGTCTATCATCAGTATGTCTCTGTGTCTTCTTGTTTATCACTTTCCCCTTTACTTATTACTCACTTTACATTGAAGACGACTTTGATGGCATCACCTCTGTGAAGCTTCCACATGTGCTTACATTCTGCCTCTCTAGAATTAATTTCTTTCACTCCTAATAAAATCTAAAAGATATTCTTTCAAGTCTTGGTTGGGAAAATTAGTTAACATTTAATAATAGCAACAACAATAATAATGAGAAAAATAATAATAGCAACAACCATGATAAGAAATTGAAGAAAAATCTAATTCAGAACAACTTCCAGAGGAACTACTAGTGAAAACCTGTCTCTCACAAAGTTGCTGACAGCTTTGCAATTGATTTTATTAGTGCTACAACTTCAAACAACATCTTTTGTATGGGGTGTTAATTAAATGCTTCTGGACTTGAGGAAAACAGAAGAAAAAGGAAATAAAAACAGCTAAGGCTTGTTGGACTGACAAGGTTTTGCAGCATACTTCAACTCTTCATATTCTTTCTCTCTTCATCCTTCAAAATAATCTTTTATTTCCATAATATATTGCACTTTTTAATTATTAACTCAGTTTGATGTCTGGACCACTTAAACTGAAGGTTTTATTTCTGTATATCTTGCAGTTTTCTTACACTAATGTCCAATTAGAAAATTTAAAAAAAAATATATTGCTATGGAAGACTTACTCTTGTTTTTTCTTTCCTACATGGAGAGACCTAGAAGGTAAATTAGAGAACTCCCTTTAGCATCTTCTGTGTCTCAGGAGCTACAGTGTGTCTAAGACAGGAGACTACTGTTCATCGGTACTGCCTTATATTGAAAAAAAGATTGAGAGGGTATATATCAGTCTGTCCCTCACTTTCACTGAGCAAAATGAGGTCAGTATTATCACTTTCACATAAGATACAGATAATGCTGCAAGCCAAAGGAAATATATAGAAAACGACGTATCAAAGAGAATTCTTGTTAGCAAGGTGAGCAGTGGAACATGCCCAAGAGATTCCCTGCTGCATTTAGATTGTTAAAGATAACAATAAATGGTGCTGCTGTCTTTGAATTTTGCCCTGCAAAAACTTCTTTTATCTTTGTTTCCATTTCTGACTGAGGCTGTAATTTATGCTTTTGTCATTCTTGCACTGGGGCTTATTTTCCCACTACATTACATCTTTTGTGTTCAGTGAAAATGCAATGCTTAATATGAAGATTGAAGAGAAAGGAGACTCAGATCTTGATTCCTGTGGTGCAATTTACTTGAGGACAGGCTTGCTCAGAAACAGGTAAAAGAAGTAGGTCTTTTTATTCTAAATGCATAATTAATCAGCAGTTTCTGTTGCCAGAAGGCATCACCAAGGCAAAGAAGTTACAAGGATATAATGATAATCAAACTTTTTTTTGAGAGTAAAGTAACATTTTATATAGGTATTAAGAAATAGTAAACTTTTCTTTAAAGCATGTACTGGTCAAAGAGGAAACTCCTTGCAAGGGTAAATTCCTTCTTACTTGCCTGTGAAGGGACTTTCTAACCTTGATATTATTCATATGATACTGATTACTATTGAAACAATACTCTGCTTTTTAAATTTATCTTTTAGACAGACATCTAGTAAGATAACACAGCATTTCCTAGTTTCTTAGAAAAGCCTAGCAGAAACTGTATATAGAGACAAAATCAGTGGTGACTGACTGTAAGCAATATTTAAATTTAAAGGGATTTATTATTAAAATAAATCATCCTTTTATACTATAAAATACTTCTGCTTCAATTACCTGTGGCATTCATTCAGTAATAGAAAAATAAGCACATGCTTATTCAGATGAAACTGTCTGAAAAAAAAGAGTTCTGATGTTGTTGTTTTAAATATGATACAAAATGGCATTCTATATGTGATATTAAAGTTATATTGCACATTGGTTATTATATATTATACATTATCTGGGTTTTGTTATATATTATTATAAATGTTACAAAATGTTACATATTCTGTACTGTACTTTTACATATACTTCTGTCATTCATCTGGATTCATAAAATACTGTGGCAGAAGAGGTGATTCTGTCTGCATAAAAGGAACACTTCTCCATGTGAGAATAAATCTAAATTTGGGAATAAGGCTAAATATGGAGAGGAATGGGAAGCCTAAAGTTTTATGAGTACTAGGTAGTTTTTCTTTATGAGCAAAGTCAGTGAGGATGCAACATGCACAAGGGCAGCACATTTAACATCAGAAAAGAACTCAGTAAGGACATCTTCCTCTATGAAGTGGGTGATGGGATGTTTGGAGACAATGTAGCCAGCTCACAATATCAGCAAGGGGCATGGTACAATTACCCAATTATTTTCCAAGAAGATGAATTGCAGCTGCTGCTCTGACAATCCTGTCCTCCAGGTGACCTGTACTCACTATAACATCATTGTAATATCATTATAATACTAATATGCATCTCCACACCTAAGGCCACATGGCTTCTCCCAGTCTCTGAGTCAAATCACTTCTATAACCACTCCTATTGGACACGAGCAGTTAAGTTTTGGCAAGAGAAATGAGGACTTTTTCTCCACCAATCAGCTGGGTTTGATATAATTTCAGTTATTCAAGCTCCACCTAAAATTCCACAAATTATTATTAAAAAGCAATGCAATGTGGGGGTGGGGGAGTTGAGGAAAACCTGTCATCAATACTTTCTGGGGATCAGTTGATGAATTGATCTCTGGTTTTCCTCCAAGGCAGGATAGCCCCTGGTATGTATATACACGCTAACTTCTATTCTCATACTAGCTATCATTGCTTTTATGTACGTCAACCATAACTATATATTTTCTACCTACTTGTTACTTTTACTTACACTCAGGTGTATGCATCACTGCTTGTTGTGTTCCTGTATGCGTTCGAGTGTTGGGTCATATATAGGGTTGTTTGATGTATTTTTACAACTAGTATCTTATCCACAGTCACCATCAAACCCTTATTTAATCACAAATTGTTATAATCCATTATTATAATTAAAACTGACTTGTTTATACAAGTACAAGTCTCAGGAATCCTACTAACTGTGAAGGGGGATTTGAAGAAAGTTGCTGATTTAAACTTGGCAAGATAGACAAGATTAATTGTCTATGTGTGATTGTTGATAACAGCCCGGTAAAGTGGTGTAGAGCAAGCTGGAAACTATTAATTGTCCTTGCATGATTGTTCCGTGTTTGTTGCATCCTGGAAAGCTGGATGATATATTTTCATTCTTGCAAGATTGTACGAGAAAGAAAGAGTATAGACCAAGCTGGATAATATAAATTGTCCTTCTGTGAGTGCTCAGTGTTTACTGCACTCTGGCAAGCTGAGCAGTTTATTTCCATTCTTGTGAGCTTGTCAGAGAAAGGGTTAAGTAGACTGGTAAACTATCCCTTAAATCATGACACTCCAGCTTCACAAAATATAATTTCCCTAAATTACTTTTGCATTATCTAATAGCTCATTACTTTTGCATTATCTAATAGCTCTTGCATGTAAAACCAGAGAGGACAGTAATAGCATTGCACAGGCATTCTGTATGTGTGGTTTGTGGAACCAATAAAGAGGAGGTTGAGATATTTTGAATTCATTGTTGCTAAAGAAAGAAGAATGTCTCTCAAGCCTGAGTTGTCTTATTCTCCTGCACCCTAGGTGCAGAAAGCAACACTATACTGAATGTACGTTAAGGTTACAAGAAAGTGAATAGTTAGTTTAAAAAAAAACAAACCAAAACAAACCAAAAAAAAAAACCCCAGAGTTTGAAAGATCTTCTTTTAGGAAGACAAAAAAGTTAAAGTGAAAAATGAATCACAGAATCACTAGGTTGGACAAGACCCACTGGATCATTGAGTCCAACCATTCCTATCAATACTAAACCATGCCCCTCAGCACCACATCCACCTGTGCCTTAAACACCTTCAGGGAAGGTGACTCAACCACCTCCCTGGACAACCTGTGCCAGTGCCCAGTGACCCTTTCCTGAACTTTCCCTGGTGGAGCTTGAGGCCATTCCCTCTTGTCCTGACCCCTGTCACTTGAGAGAAGAGGCCAGCTCCCTTCTCTCTACAACCTCCTACTTCAGGTAATTGTAGAAAGCAATAAGGTCTCCTCTCAGCCTCCTCTTCTCAAGGCTAAACCACCCCAGCTCTCTCAGCCCTACCTCATAAGACTTGTTGTCCAGCCCCCTCACCAGCTTTGTTGCAATAAAGTCTAGATTTGGGGGTTCTAGATTTAGTAGACAGGGAATTATTCTGAAATATGTAAGCAAAGGAATCACTTAATAAGTTGAAAAATACCAAGTACAGGAGAAAGTACTTTCTATGGGAAGTGCTCAGTCAAGAGCTTAGAATTAAGCATTTTCAATAAGGTTACAACAAATATCCTGTTAATATCCAGTGGAAAATATCAGACTTTGAGGCACAATGATTTGAGTCAAGGTCTGCCAGTGACCTACCCAGAGAAGACTGCCTTTTCTTTTTATTTTTCCGCACACATCCCAAACTGATTTCAGCTAAAAGGAAAAGGAGTGAATAATGAATAAAGAAAGACAGCACATTAGTTTCAGAGAAATATCAGCACTGGGCTGATAGTACTTCTGAAGAATGTTAGGAGTGTTTCTTGTGTTAAATATTCCATCTCTGCTACTGAGCCACGTGTTTGTTCAAAATGAATGGCTGCCATGCTATCTGATGGCCTTGAATTGTTCTCAGAGAAGACAATGAATATTTAAAGTTCAGTGAGTCACATAGGTCAAGCAATGCTTCAGCATGAACATAGAAATGCACTGAATTGTATCAATTCAGTCTGAAAAGTGTATGAGAGCTACTGCATTTTTTTAGCTGCACAATTTCACATAGGAAAAATACAGCATTAAAATATGCTCTGAGAAGTATGCATGTATGCGTAGTCAAATCATACAGATGTTCAAGCTCAAGATAAAACAATCTTGATTAAGAGGTGCTTTATGCTACCATTTGCATTGAAATAAACAGATCACTTATATGAAATTATTTACATGGTTTTGGAGCAGAACTGCTACAAGTTTTATAGGAAGAATGTTATGAATAACATTTCCACATCTGCAATATCTGAAAGATCAAGAATATTATTAAAATACATGTACTTCCTGCAGTTAGAGAAGCTGTTATTCCAGATTTTCAGAAAATAATCTAAGAAAGTAAATTTAGTCAAGTTTGTGCATTACTAACTTCCTTAAGCTCAGTCTCATAGGGTGCATAAATCTGTTGCAGAATGGAAGTGAATCTCCACCAAGGAGATTGACTTGACTTTCTGGCAGACACAGAACTACAGCATATTTCTCTTTCAGCCTAAATGTTATCAGAAGATTATTTTATCAGAAAATCATGCTTCTCCTCTTCAGGACTTGTACTTTGTGTCATCTCTGTAACAAAGACAGAAGGTCAGATTTTGAGGCATAAATCAATACACCTGAGCTGATTTTAAAATTATAGTGCTCTATGGAGCTGAGCTTATCCAATTTTCTCCTTATAATTTAGACCTTAACACGTTTATGCTTTCAGGTTATAAGCAGACTATAAATGCTTAAAAAATGCATCCTTTTTGAGATGTTAGAGGCAGAAACAATACACCATTATTAATAGACACAACTATGTTTTTAGTTCTCCTTTCCTTCCAAGACAATGACCCTTATAATCTGACAGGAGACAAAGGAATCTATGCATCTTTTACCTATATATAATAAGAATTTATTGCTTCCTTCAGCTTTGATACTTCTTAAAGCAACTACATATCTTTGTTGACACACAAATGGCTTTTACTCATGCTTCTTCATTTTCTGATTGCTTTGCAGGGGATTCATAGTAAAGAAAGGAATATAGTCTTTGGAAACTGTGCTAAGAGTGGCTTCTAGATAGGTGGTGTAGCAACAGCATATTCTGGTAATTCTGTAAGTGTTTTCTGTAATTAAATTTGTTTCAAATGATGTTAAAAATACCTGTGCCCCATGAACACTTAAAAAACCAGCAATGCTCTTTATGGATTTGGCTAATTATGTTGTAGTTGCTCTATACCTTGCATAGGGAAGATTTTTGAGTCAATGAGATACAAGATACTGAAGTGACGGTATACTTACAGTTGAGGCGTAATATCACAGCATAAATTTCTTTCAAGAAGAATTTTTGCTAAAAAATATGAACGACACTGATTAGTTTCATAAATTAGAAATATCTTCAACTGTAGCACAGAATGATTAATTCTATAGTCATATTGTTTTAGATTTTTTCCAGGTATTTATAGAAGATTGAAGATGTGGATTTTCAAAAAAATTTTTCTAGAAATTGTTTTTTGTTAATTTTGGGTTTGGTTTTTTCATTCCCAGATACAGTTTCTTTTTTTTTCCTTTTTTTCCCCTATTCTTCTACTTAAGTTAAAAAATTAAAACACAAAGCCTGAGAGCTTCAGTGCTTTGAAAGTGTTTGTTTGAATTCCAATTTTACAAACTTCTCAAAATTAGGACACTTAAGTACTAATTTTAGCCATTTTCCACAAAATTTATTTTTAAAAAATCAGATTTTTTTTTCTTTTACAAGAATAATACTTTCACTTTTGTGACTGTTTGTTTTGCCATTAATGTTGACCCACCAGCTGTTCACCAAAATGAAAAGTCTGCTCAATTCTTTAGTGAAGAAAGAGCAGTTAAAGTGGGCAGGAGAAGAAAGAAGAGAATCAATCATATCCCATCATGACAGTGATATGATCCCAATTCTGCAATAAGAATAAAATAAGCTGATGCCTAACTCCATGTGCCCAGAGTAGCTTCTGTGTAAATGAAAGTTTCAGGCCTTGTAATTTTCAAACCTGGACCATAAGAATCTCCCAGCTTCATTTGTACACACATGAGATGTCTAAGATTTTAGAAAATTTTTGCAAAAATATTAGTAGCAGCAATAACCATATATAAGGGCTGCAATTAAATTCCTGTGATAAAGTAAAATCTCTAAACACTTTTTTATTCTCATTATTTTGGAGTTTTCTTACAGAGGCAGCAGTTAAGTACTGTACAAATCAATCAACATCAAAGTGTAGCCGAATAATGTTCCTAATCTTTTTTTTTTCTGTTCTTCAGATGTTTTTTGCTTTATTCTTGTTAACAAGAGAATAACTTATGATATAGCCTAATTATTAATATATATCTATTTATTTTTTCCCCAAAATTCTATTGGAAATGCTAGAAAACTCTAAGAGACAGCCCATAGCCTACTGCAACTTTGACTGTATTTTGCAGAAAGTCTAAAAATTTGATTCAGAATAATGATTCTAAGATGGATAAGATTTAGGAAATGTAGTGCTATGTTCAGTAACAAAGTATGTGGGAATAAAATACATTTAACAAATTAAGGCTAAAATCCAGAAGGAGACAGCAGAAGAAAGGCAAGTACTTTTTTTCAAGTATAAAAATCAGAATTACCATCTGACTTTTAAAGACGTGTCTTTAAAGATATTTTCTGATTATTTTAATATTAATTTTACTCATGAATTCGAAGAGAGCTATTTGGCCTCTAGGAATTTCTCTGTATTGAAAAATGATAAGTTTTAGAAGACCTGTTACAGTGTCTGTGTATAGATAACAAGTTTAGTTACCACATTTCTTGAAACTATTTTATTAAATATTGATCAGTGTCTCTATAGAAAAATAACATCAGCTACAGAAAGACTCCAGTCTTTTGGGTTTATGTTGTGGCATATTAGTGCCATTGACTAGTCAGTGTTTTTTCAGTATCTTAAATCACTAGTCAATGGTTCATATGTGTAAGAGAAGAATGATTGCAAAGTGGAAAGCAATGCCCTTGATTCTAGCTGGCCACAGATATATGTCTTGACTAGCAATTTTGACAGATAGTTAACTGTCTAGTATAAATAGCCAATTATTTGCTCAGCCATTTTCAAGCTGGGTCTCTAATTTATTTACCCCTGATGTGCCTTCTTAGTAAAGGATATTTTGTTTTAGACTGCTTAGGACCTGGTAATTCTCAGTAGGACAAGTAAAATATGAACAACAGCAATTAAAAAAAAGAAACATGCTCATTATAAGACACTAGAAGAACCAACTACAAGCATAAAGGAAGAAATTTTAATTTTCCTGCACAGTCATTGCATAGCTTCCCTGAGAGCAGATTAGGAATGCTTCACCAACTCTTTGAAAACCTATTTGTTTAAATCACATCTAAATGCAAAGTTGTGATACTGTTCAGATGCTGTCTAAGAACAGAGGAACTCCAAATCTCTTGAAGGCTGCAGTCTGAAGTGTGAGGATAACAGTGGGAATACAAAATCCATAACTGTGAAGGGAGAACAGAACAACCACCTCCAGCAGTCTAAGGGTGTTTTCATTCCTGTGTTACCTTTCATGCTATCATGTATTTCAGTTTCAAACATTTATTCTACAGATTCTTGGAGCTATTTTCTGTCCCCTTCCTGCATTCCTCCAGTATGAAATCCAAGAGTTTTCCAAATGTGTCCATAAAACCTGTCATACAATATGCATAGTTTCTTGTGACAGAATTGCAGCTCCCTTTGATATAATTCATCATACTGATTTGATCTGAACAGGCAGATAATTTAAATGACTAGGGGAAAAATGGTGAAGTCAAGATATTTGAAAGCATCTCATTGCAGTTTGCAGGCACACTTTGAACCTTTTTTTATTGTGCTTTTAAGCTCACAACCCATTTCTGAGGGAAGAATTTGTTAATATGTAACATATTGTTCATATATGTAAGCTGAAAAAACCAGTCTTAATTCATTGACTTCTTAAACAAAACTAAACAGAGTGTTCTTCTGCATGCTTAGTATGTTCCTTAGCATTCTTGTGGCCCAAGAAACTTATCCTCTTCCAAAAAATAACCAGGAATGATTTGGAAAAAAACACAGGCCAGCAGCTGTTCTCAGTCAGCAATATAGAGAAGACAGTACTATTAATAGAGAAAGTAAGTTTAGCCTTACAGATATTGGCCATAATATAGCAGCTGGATATATATATATCTCTGTATATATCTATATATATCAGAGTACAGTCCTGGACCATTTTATTTAAAAGTATGGATGCAGACAAGCTGAGTAACAACTGGAGTGTTTTAATCAGCACTTCACTGACTACAGTCATGTCAGATTTGGAGGACAACAAGTGTGACACTATCTTCAAAATATAGCTGCTGGTCTAAGTCTCCTGAAACATTAAGGCAGTGACTTTACCTCCTGTAAATATCTTCCTTCCTTCTCTCTCTTCTTACATAGCTACCATCCTGTTAGTATATTGCACTATCACCTACTTTATAAATATTTTAGTCATTTTTCTCAGAAACGGAAAACAATTTATTCATGGAATTCAACATTTTAAAATGTTGGGTTTTTTCCAGTAACTATGTAGCAGTAAATACCATAGAAATAATCTCACTTTCAGATTCTGAGTTTATCTGTTGAGGTAAGACTTCTACCTCGACATTTTCTCTCTGATAACTTATTCTGTCTTTAAAAACATATGACTAGGAGAATTTTGATGCCTAATTTTTGTCTAGTGGAAATGTTAATAAGATAATGGGGATGAGCTTGAGGTGAAAAAATAACAATGAATAACGACTCTGGAAAATAGAACTCACTTCACCTGTCAAGCAGGTTTTCTTTCGGAGAAGAATGTGAATGTATGTGTATACTTGAATTGATGTTTCTAAAAACAAAATCTCAGCACTGCAGTATTCCATGCTGCCTGAAAAGTTCTTCAAACTTTTTTTCTCTTCAAGGGACACTAGATGTATCTAATCCTATTTCAGAACCCTGTATTTTATTGAGAATGAACCAGCAGTTATCTTCCTTAATTGCATTGTTGCTCATCTACATCCTAGAAATGAATGAAATTTTTCAAGTGCTGTCTTCCCATTCCCACCTCTAATCTGTAGCATCAGCAGCACTTCATGCCTGTGAAATCAATTGTCCACAAACAACATCTACCGCCCCTCAAAATAACATTATAGTCTAAACGCTGCTGAATGTTGTTAACTTGCTTCAAAAGCATTCAACTGTGAATATTGCTTTTAGACTCTGCTGCTGCAAAAGTCTGTTTCTTAAATGCTGATCTTATCTTAGCTTTAATTTAAAGAAATTTTTAGATTACAGTTCTGGCAATTGTTCATCCAAACTAGATGGGTCCTTACATTACCGGATATATGGTCAGCATTTTTGTAACAATTCAGTTCAAACAGTGTATCGTTTTTTATTGAACAGTTATTATATGGTTTTTTTACTGACAAAAAGGCTGCTTCATGCCTGTAGTTTGTTTAAAATTTCCTTAAAATCCTAACAGAACAAAATAAAACCCCCAAAGCTCACTCCTTGGTATGAATACTTAGTATCACTACGCAAAGGTCAAAAGAATCAAGCAAGACCAACTTGAAGAAAGAATGGCTGGTAAAACCTGATACTGCCCATTATCTGAAAACTCTGCAGCCACCGTGAAGATATTGATAACAGATTTACAAGCACATGAGGTCAAACTTCCCATGAAACCATGATACCATATTCTTCTTAGAACAGTCTATTGTTTGGTATCCCTGTCTTTTAGGGAATGACACCTGAAAGGTCCTAGCCAACTGCAGGGAATTAATCCGTATGAGGATTTCAATTGTAGGAAATTCCAATAACAGCACAATGAAGAGCATGTCTTTTCATCAGTGTACATTATCACAAACACTTCACCAGTCCTCTGCTTTCTGCCATTGTCTTTCTATAGAAAATAACATTACACATAAAGAGTATCAATCATTGTTCAAGGTATAACAACTCTCTGAAAATAAACAAAGATTCTAGCTGAATTGTGTTATGTATAATGCACCTTAAGTTTTGAGCTCTTCTTTGTCCTTAATTTACATCTCCATAATATACAGATGTTTGTCTATATATTGCTTGCAATGCAGTTATTACTTGAAAGACATTGAGAAGAGACCAGGTATTATTATTTACATATCCCAAACTGGAAAACTTCCAATACTGTATTCACAGCTTTTGAGTATCTCATAGATTTTGAGGAGTTAGTTAGAAATTTCAGATGAACTAACTCTTGAACAATGATTATTTTTTTTCCCTTGCAGTTTCATTTTGCAGTTTATTCATATTTTGCTGTCATTCTTCAGTGTTGGTATTCATACTACCTGTTCTCTTCATTATTGTTCAATTTTTTATGTGAATAATTTGCTTTGAGAAACGTCCAAGTTTTGACAGATATTCTTTTACCAGTCTTAAGGGAAATCTGACAGACAATTAGAGCATGAAAACAGGCACATTGGTGTTGCAGAGAGAAATTGTGTTACACTAATCTTACATCCACTGGGCATTTTAAAACAGTAGCTTTAATGAAATAGACACAACATATCTTAGTAACATTGTACAGGGAAGAGAAGACAGTTGATAAACATGCATCTTTCCTGGATGAAGTATATTGGCCTCCTTTGTAATTCAATAGAAATCTGTTGTGATGCAATGTTTTGTTGCTGGAAAAAATCTATGTTACTGTATTCAGAAATTAGGTGGTATTTTAAGTTGCTACCAACTGCTTTTTCATAGCTGGTTATTGCAATTGTTTAGCCAGAGGTCAATGACTTGGAGAACTGAGTCAACAGAATAAGACAGACTGTATGAGCACCTCTAATGTGCTTCAGTAACAAGTCTGTAAGTGTAATTTATAATTGTAAAATTGTTACGGAGATAACTAATTTTTAATTTATTTTGTTTTCTTGTTACAAATACTTCTTACTCATCAGCCTGATGTACAGATGACAGAAAAAAGGCAGGTCCTCCTGACATAATAGTGTGGTCTAGAAATCCTCAAGTTTGCACTGGTTACATTGATGAAGTCATATACCTCCTTATTCCAAAATCATTTCAGATAATTTCGCTCATTAAGCTAGTCTTAATTGCACTCAATATAGCTATAATCTAAAGGAATTTAAGGCCAAAGAAATTTACATAAAAATGTTTCATGTAACAATACGTTTGTATATATAGTATAGATTTAATTATATTAATCTTCAGATATGTCTTACTGGTGAGAAAGATGTTACCATGTAAGCAAAAGTGGTCAATGACCAGGCTTTCCATCAGGAAAACAAAACTGTAACTTGACACTTTACTTTTATTTCACTTTAGCACGAAATAATGAAAATACTCTATTTTCTGTAGCAACAGATATCTTAAAACAATGAAAATCAATAAAGTTTTGATTTTGAGCTATCATGTAAAATTTTAATATACAAACACTGTTATGGTAAAATATTGAGTTAATAAATTATGTTATTCAGTAACTGTACCTGAATAATCTGCCCCACTGTTTTCACTACAATTAGAGCTTTGCCTTTAGTTGTTCTTCCCTGGAGCTCACATTGGACCTGCACTTCAAATATATTGGCTCAATGTACTGTGATCAATGGCTGCAAGATCAATAATAAACCCTTACTAGTCCAGAGGACAGAGATGTGTGCCTGGCAATCTGATGAAAAATCAAAACATGCAAGCAATTATGAAGAAATGTCTATGAAATGCTTTGCTGAATTCTGCCACACAAGTGACAAATTGCCTCATAATATATCTCATTGTTGGTAAATGATGAATTATATTCCTTTCCTAATAAACAAAATACTGGTTTTAGTATGAATGTGAAAGACCTACCATGTTTTTTGTTGTAATGTTTTTGGAGGTTTGTTTGTTGGGCTTTTTTAAAATATGGGAGTATTTCTAGCTTTCATGAGCATTCTATCTATGTGATTTAAAGTATGGGAGACAGAAGGCACTCAGAACTATTGTTTTGACCTGTGGAATTTTGACACTAAATCTGTCTTAGATTTTGCCTAACATTTTTGTTTTCAAGCTTATATTTATAAATGCTTTGCTTGCTGTTTTGGCAACATGTGACACATTTCACAAGATGTTGTATTGCTTGTTTTTCTCTGATGTAACGGGAACAGAAAGGATCAAAGAGCAGGTTCTCATTATTAATGGATCAAATGAATTCTTTTTCCTTCAGGGATATTCTTTAATGTCCAAATATTTGTCAGTTACAATCTTGTGCTTGACTTTTTTTTTTTTTTTTTTTTACGTGCTGAACTATTTGTGTTGTATTTTCATGTAAATTAACACAACTAAAATGATATGCCACAGAGTATGGAAAAAAATAGCCCATGTCAAAGAAATGTTGACATCTGCCTTGACTGGAAGCAGCTGTCCATTTCAGAATCCAGAATGAGTGCCATAACTTCATTGGTCTTCATGTGTTAATGCTGACTCTAGTTATGAGAAGAAACCAGCAGTGCACAGAATTAGATGGTAAAAAGCACTTATCGGAGTGTCCCTAAATCATCATTTTAAAAATATTATTACACATATGCATGTAAGGCAAAGAGTTAGTCACATGGACCTCAGAAAGCTCAGAGCTGTAAAAGGAAATGCATCACCCAATTAAAAAATGCATAAGGTTCAGAATATATAGAAGCTTTTACATTTAAAGTCAAAATTCAGCAGCAAAGTGGACAATTTTACACATTAAGGTAGGGAGTCTACACAACAGAAGTTACCATCAGATTAAACTGGAAAGGAAATTATATTGTGGAACAGATTGATATTCCTTTGACAATTATTACATGTCATGGCTCGGAATACCTACTTTGCATCAGAGTATTTGGATTTAAAGAGCCAAATCTTCAGGCGAGTAAATCTTCCTAAGTGCTAAAGCAATGTTGTACTCCACTGCCTCTCAGAGTGCTTTGGCAGAGTACAAATAATATAAAATCTAATAACTTTGTAACTTTGAATTAGCACTACCTTTCATATGTACCTTAATTAAATTTCAGTAACTTTAATTCATGCTACCACAAAATAATTTAAGAATAGATATGAGGTCAAATTAAACTTTTTGTGGATGGACTTAAGTTGTTCCTTGAAGTGAAATTTCTCTTCTCAAATCTTGCCACTCTTCATATACAAAATTGTAAGTATTTTAATTTTCTTTGATTTTAGAAATTGACATAAGGAAAAACAGTCATAATATATACAGAAGTGATTGCCTACAGAGAAAAACATATTTAAATTCGAAGGCACTGCCTGGAATTCTGAGATTCTACAACCTACCAAGGTAATCTGCCCTAATGCTTGTTATCCTTGTAGTAAAAATGATCTTTTTCATTATTTGCAGCCTGAATCTCTCTTGTTTCAACTTGAACCTGTTAACCCTCGCAGTCTGTCCTGCCTCAGTGTGAGGAGCCCATGACCATCTCTTTGATGACCCCTCATGGATGTTAGGGAACATTTACATGCCCCCCAAATCATCCCTTTTTCCAGGCTGACCCAGGCTTTCCCACCCTCTCTTCATGGGCAAGTGTTCTATCCCAACCATTTTGAGGTCCTCTGAGCTCTCTCCAGCTTGTATGATTTTGGATAAATGCCCTCTTTTCTAGAAAAAATACAGTAACATTAATCAGAGACAACAGATGACAACCAATATAATAAAATGCTACCATGTCATCTGAGGCTATTATCTTTCTTTATTCTTTGATATATTTTTTTATTGGAGTTCTGTGTTTTATTTGATAATAAAGGGTAATGTCTGGTCTATTTGAGATTAAAAATATTATGTAATATGATTATTAAATTGGATTTTACACAGATAATATCCAATGATTCCAAACTGCTAAGTACTGTTTAGATTACTCAAAAGTAACATTGAAAACCAAAGTCAATTATACCGGATTTTTCTAGTACTTAAGAGAATTTTTTTTTTAAATATCTGATCTATATCTGTCTCAGATAGTTTCTTAAGGCTGTGCTAGAAGAAACATTTATTGGGGTTACACCATAGAGTTATAATAAATAATGCATAAGTAAATGTGTTAAAATGCAGCTTTATGGGGTTTTATTATAAGTGTATAATCAACCTTATATTCCAATCACCTTAATTCTGTTAGTGTAAATGTAATATTGAAAGCATTCATTACATTATCACCTGACCAGTAGGGAAGTTACAATAGAGTGATTGTATAATTGCTTTAATTGATCCTTTTGAAGTAATATTGTGTGCATCATAATTTATACAGAATAGTGAGTTTTAGCACCACAATCTGATATGGAATTACTCATGATTATTACCAGAAAGATTTCTGGATTAGTGCTTATGTTTAAATTCTTCACTGTAATCTCTCATTTGTAGTTATGTAATCAATAGAGGGCATTAACTCCTATGCCTCATTTTAATGATTTTTCCTACCACCCTGCCTCTTTCCTAAAGCAGACAAATAAGTTAATAATGCTTTACTCCACAAAAAAAGGTATTTCTTGCAGTTATTTTGTATATTCTTCACTACAATATAGGGAAAAGGTAATTACCAACTCAGCGTATTAGAGAGAAGGGGAAAAATGTATAATTATGTTAATTTAGATGGAATAAAGCTTGTTACTATACCTGTAAACAAGGATTCTCACAGATTCCCCAAATTCAGATGTCTGTCCTACACAGTAAACAGAACCGCTCACAGGTGGCCCCATTCCCAGCCTGTCCCTGCTCTCCCACAGTGTGATGCAGAGTGGGCTCCAGTCAGTTAAGGCATAGTAGATGTTTATTTTCAGGTTATCACCTCTGGTATTTTGTCAACCATAGAGCTATGTTTCCATTGCCTTGTTTTCTGACAATATTTTTTTTCTACTGGAATAGCCACGTGCTTATGTTGTGGGACTGTGTCTTCTGCCTCAGAATCAATCCTATAGCCACACATAGTCAGTAGTAGAGGAAATCATACTTGACTGTTGTACAGCGTCTTACTTGGGAGGCAACTGAATTACAAGGTAGTTACTAGCTCAAGTTACAAGTTACAAGGTCAGAAATAGCATTTCCTGATAGATTCATTATCTCTTTTTAATTACAGCAGGATTTCAGAAAGGGGAATAAAATACAAGGGTCAACCAAATTACATTCTTGGCATCTAGTAGGGATTTTATGTGGATTAGATGATGAAGATTAAGAGAAAACTTAACAAGTCTTATTCGTACAGAAGCATTATACACAGAAAGCAGGTCTATATAAATAGATCAACCAGGTTTATATTAATAATATTGATGTTAGACTGAGGTTAGATTAAAGCAAAAACTATAACTGAACGTGGCTGTGAGCAGGAGAGGAACAAATTTTCTAATATTTTGCATATGACTGAGCAAAACATTTGGATATTGACTACTTGTCTGCAGTAATTAGAAATGTAAACTTTCTGGAATTACACTAAAGCTACCTGTCCTTTTGTTGAACCTGGAAGAATTTATTACAATGATAACATTAGAATGATATTTAGCATAATAATACCTTTCTAATAACATGAAGCAAAAAAATAAAAAGCATTTTAAAAAAGAACATCTACACTTACTAAAAATGTAATTAATTTGTTGTTTAGCTATTCATTTTTAAAATCTAGCAACTATAAATTAGATTAAATATTCCTTAGCTATTGTTGTCAAACTGTATTAGTACATATAGTTCAAAATATAGAAAATCTTATTTCAAAAATTTTAAAATTATCAACCTTGCCTTCCTTACTATTATGTCATATTAAGTGACATGATGTCACTAACCGCGGTTGAAAGCAGAGGTTTGTAGCTAAGCAAATATTAATTTCTTGTATCTGCTGGAGTGGGAAGTAAATGGCTTTTTGTAGTTGTATTAAGGGTAATAACTGTTACAGACATACAATTTCATCTTACTAAACTTTGAACACCTGTAATACAAATATCTGGTTTAGTCATCACCAGCATCTAGCACAGTTAATGGCAAGAATCAAGTAATATTAGGAGAGAAAATATCCAGTTTTAAAGTCCAGTGCTCCATATTTCTATGTAAACAATATAAAATGCACTTAATTTATTACAATAAAAAGTTTAAATTGATCTCTTTTATGTATTTGTTTATTTACATTTCCTTAGTTATGTTTGTACATATTTTTAAATTTTTGAGTATATAACATCTTTGAACAACCTCTTTTTCAATCCTGATATTAAAAGACATATAATAATAATACATTTTTCAAAAACTCTTATCAGAAAATAAAAAAAAAAAATTGTTACAGAAGGACTTAGTGAAATTCAACTAAATTTCTGGATTGGAGAAGACAGAGAGTATTTTAAGTATTAAGAGAAGAGTGTTAAGAGAACAGTACCTTCCAAATAGATTCAGTAAAATTATAAATTATTTCTATGACATGTGCTGAAGACCGTAAAATACAGAGCCATAATTTAAATTAGGTACAGATAGCAGAACTAACTGAAACAGCTGGAAGCAGTCCTTAACATTTCTTTAACTTCTTAGCAATGGCATCCATAGCATAGAATGTTCTTCCCCCATGTCTGCCCTAAATAGTTATTGGTTCATGTATTGGCTGGTGACTGACATCTTGTTAAGCAGGTTGAACTCCTAAGCTGTGCTTTAGGATAGCTAGGTATTATGCAGCAACTGTAGTCTAATTGTGATAACGTCCAGGAACAGAGCAGTTGGCTATCAGTTCCACTGCTGATAAAATAAATATTCTATCAAAATGAGAAAAATACCCTTTCTGCCTTCCAAGACCCACAGTTTTCAAAGGAATTGCTAAGAAAATGGTCATTTAAAGCAGCACAAAAAAATATGTGTTAGGTTATGCATTTCTGAACATTTAAAGACAATTGAGCATGGATACTAGAGCCCATCTGAACCACAAATTTACAGAATCACAGAACAGTTAAGGTCAGAAGGTGAAATGGAGATCAGTTAGCTCAGAGTCCTTGCTCAGAGAGGATCAGAGAGCTTTTACAGCTGCATCCAGCTACGGGACAGTGAGTTCTTTGGTGGGGTGGCTACTAAAAGGCAGTGGGGCGCTTCCCTGAGCAGGGAGAAGCCTAAAAAACTCGATCAGGCGCCACCGCTGGGCTCCTGGCTCAATGGCCGCTCCCGCGTGGTGCCTGATGGGAGGGGGCGGTCCCAGAAGCTACTGGGGCGGGGGGTGGATTTAAACGGGCCTTAGGGAGCACAGGTGAAGAGGAGCAGGGCACGTTGAACAGGGCACATTAAAACAAGGCAGCTTGAGTGGCAGTTTGGGTGAGCAGAGAGGGCACAGAGAGGGGCTGGAGCATGGCCAGAAGGGACTGAGAACCATGGTGGCTACCGCTCAGAAGATGAAGGCTGCACCAAGCATGATGGAAGCTGCCACCCAGACGGAGCCCCAGTGGGCACATGCAGCTACCCAGACCCTGGGCTGCAGGCAGTGCCCCCCTCCCACTGCAGCTCGTGCCTCAGTCACTGGCTCCACTTGTGAAAGCTGCACTGTAGTGGAGGAACTCTGTTGTATGGTGGAGGAATTAAGGGAGGAGGTGAAGAGGCTGAGGACCATCAGGGAGTGTGAGAGGGAGATAGACCAGGGAGTAGTGCCCTCTCACTCACTCAGCAGCCTGCTGGAGCTGGTATGTCCAAACACCACCCACCTGCTAACTGCAAGGTTGGGGTTACAAGAGATGGGGAATGGCAGAAAGTTCCTGCCAGACAAAGGAAACCTGCTCCCCTCAACCAGACAGCAAAACCCGAGATCCCCCTGGTAGACAAGTACCATGTGCTGCAGGTGGAATCCTGTCCTGAGAATGAGGATGATGGCTCCCACAGCCTAGAATCTTTCCCTAGGCTGCACCATCCTCAAAAAGAGATAAAAACCAGCCTCCATTAAGAAGAAGAGGAGGGTGATGGTTTTAGGAGACTCCCTCTTAAAAGGAACGGAGGGACCCATTTGCAGACTGGACCCGCTCCACAGAGAGGTCTGCTGCTTACCAGGGGCATCAGTGAAGGAGGTAGCTAGAAAACTTCCTTCCCTGGTCCACGAGACAGACTGCTATCCTCTGATAGTAGTCCAAACTGGCAATGATGATTTAGTCAACAGAAAGACCAATGCCATCAAGAAAGACTTCAGGGCCATTGGGAAAATGATGGAGGGCTCTGGGGCTCAGAGAGTATTCTACTGTATCCCCAGGCTAAACAAAGAGGAGCAGGAAGTCAGGAAGAAGAACTCGATTAATGCCTGGCTCCGAGCCTGGTGTGAGGAAAGGGGCTTTGGCTTCTTTGGTCATGGGGTGGCTCACACACCCCCAAACTCTGCTGCTGAGGTTGGGACATGTGTGTCTCCTAGAGGTGCTAAAGCCCTTGCTAAGAACTTAGCTAAGCTCATAGATCGAGCTTTAAACTAGATATGAAGGGGGAGGGGATTGAGACCAGGCTAGACAGGAGCAAGCCTGGACGTGGGGCACTAGTGATTCTGAGAGGGTGTGCTTGAGAGGACCACCAGTGCAGCACCACAGAGAAAGTAGGGGTGAACACACATGGGGGTAGTAAGGGAGATACGGGCACTCTGGTGCTAGCTACTCCAGTTACCAGGCAATTGGGAATGAACTCTGTTCCCTCTAAGAGGGCTGAAGGCTCAGCGGCTCAGCTGAAGTGCATTTACACCCGTGCACGCAGTATGGGTAATAAGAAAGAAGAGCTGGAAGCTGTCATAGGGCAAGGAGCCTATGATGTCATTGCCATCACAGAAATGTGGTGGGATGACTCATAGAACTGGAGTACAGATATGATGGGGTAAAAACCCTTCAGGCGGGATAGGAAGGGAAGGAGAGGAGGTGGGGTAGCCCTCTTTGTAAGGGAGGACTTGGACACTGTTGAAATGGATTGTGGTGATGAGGATATTGAGTGCCTGTGGGTTAAAATCAGAGGAGTCCATAAGAAGACAGATTTTGTGATGGGAGTCTGTTACAGGCCACCCAGCCAAGAAGAAGCAGCTGATGAGCTCTTCTATAAACAGCTGGTTAATCTCTAGATCAGTGCCTCTCATTCTTGTGGGAGACTTCAATCTTCCTGATATCTGCTGGAAGTACAATAGAGCAGAAAGGAAGCAGTCTAGGAGGTTCCTGGAGTGCATGGAAGACAACTTCCTTGCACAGCTGGTGAATGAACAAACAAGGGAAGGTGCCCTCCTGGACCTGCTGTTTGTGAACAGAGAAGGCCTTGTGGGGGATGTGGCAGTAGGAGGACGCCTAGGACTAAGCGATCATGAGATGATAGGGTTTTCTGTTCTATGTGAAGTGAAGAGAGTGGTTAGCAGGACACTAGCATTAAATTTCCAGAGGGCAGACTTTGAACTTTTCAGAAGGCTGGTTGGCAAATTCTCATGGGAGACAGTTCTTAAGGGCAAGGGAGCCCACGAGGGCTTGGAGCTCTTAAAAAGGAGATCCTAGCAGCTCAGGAGAAAGCCATCGCCATGTTCTGGAAAAAAAGCCAGCAGGGGAAAAAAACAGCTTGGTTGAACAGGGAGATCTTGAGTGATATCAGGAAGAAGAGGAATGCTTATGGGCTCTGGAAGAGGGGACAGGCCTCTTGAGTGGACTACAGGAGGGAAGTGAGATTGTGTAGAGAAAAAATCAGAAGGGCAAAGGCTTAACTAGAAATCAGATTGGCAAAGCTGGTGAAAGATAACAAAAAATCTTAATATAAATATATAAATAATAAAAGGAGGACTAGGGAGACCATACAGTCCCTGTTGAACACAGAAGGAGCAACAGTGACAGAGGATGAGGAAAAGGCTGAGGTCCTTAATGCCTTCTTTGCCTCAGTCTTTAATTGTAAAGAAAGTTGTTCCCTTTCTGTACAAACCCAGGAGCCAGAGGAGCAACATGAGGCTCCCATGGTCTGAGAGGAGGTGGTCAGAGCCCTGCTAGCCCGACTAGACACCCAGAAGTCTATGGGGCTGGATGGGATTCACCCAAGGGTATTTAAGGAGCTGGCGGATGTGCTGGCCAAACCCCTTTCCATCATCTTCCAACAGTCCTGGGAGACTGGGGAAGTTCCACTGTACTGGAGGCTGGCTAATGTTGTGCCTATCTACAAGAAGGATCGCAGAGGGGATCCAGGGAACTACAGGCCTGTCAGTCTGACCTCAGTGCCAGGGAAAGTCATGGAAGAGGTGATCTTGAGTGCTATCATGAAGCACATGCAAGAGAACCGGGTGATCAGGCCCAGTCAACACGGGTTCACAAAAGGCAGGTCTTGCCAAAGTAACCTGATTGCCTTCTATGACCAAGTGATTCAAATGCTGGACAAGGGAAAGGCTGTGGATGTGGTCTTTCTGGACCTCAGTAAAGCCTTTGACACAGTTTCTCACAGCATTCTGCTTTGGAAACTGTCAGCCTCTGGCCTGGACAGGCGCACACTCTCCTGGATGGAAAACTGGTTGGATGGCCGGGCCCAGAGAGTGGTGGTTAATGGTGTTAAATGCAGCTGGAGGGCAGTTATAAGTGGGGTTCCCCAGGACTCAGTCCTGTTTAATGTCTTCATCAATGACCTGGATGAAGGCATCGAGCACTCCCTTAGCAAGTTTGCAGACGACACTAAGCTGAGTGGAAGTGTGGATCTGCTGGAGGGTCTGGAGGCTCTGCAAAGGGATCTGAACAGGCTGGACTGCTGAGCAGAGTCCAGTGGTATGAGGTTTAACAAGGCCAAATGCCAGATCCTGCACTTGGGGCACAACAACCCTTTGCAGTGCTGCAGACTAGGAGAAGTCTGCCTAGAAGGCTGCCTGGAGGAGAAGGACCTGGGGGTGTTGGTTGACAGGTGACTGAACATGAGCCAGCAGTGTGCCCAGGTGGCCAAGAAGGCCAATGGCATCTTGGCTTGTATCAGAAACAGCGTGACCAGCAGGTCCTGGGAGGTCATTCTCCCTCTGTACTTGTCATTGGTGAGACCGCACCTCGAATTCTGTGATCAGTTCTGGGCCCCTCACCACAAGAAGGATGTTGAGGCTCTGGAGAGAGTCCAGAGAAGAGCAACAAAGCTGGTGCAGGGGCTGGAGAACAGGCTTTATGAAGAACACCTGAGAGAGCTGGGGGTGTTTAGCCTGGAGAAGAGGAGGCTGAGAGGAGACCTCATTGCTCTCTCTAACTACCCGAAAGGTGGTTGTAGAGAGGAGGGAGCTGGCCTCTTCTCCCAAGTGACGGGAGACGGTGAGAGGAAATGGCCACAAGCTCCGCCATGGGAGATTTAGGCTGGACATTAGGAAAAAAAATTTCACGGAAAGGGTCACTGGGCACTGGAACAGGCTGCCCAGGGAGGTGGTTGATTCACCTTCCCTGGAGGTGTTTAAGGCACGGGTGGACGAGGTGTTAAGGGGCATGGTTTAGTGTTTGATAGGAGTGGTTTTGCTCAATGATCTGGTGGGTCTCTTCCAACCTGGTTATTCTATGATTCTATGATTCTGTAATCAGGTACAGCAGGTTGTTCAGGGGCATTTATGGTCAATTTTTTAATATCTCCAAAATGATGACACTATAATCTCTACAAGAAACCTACTCCACTGTTCATTCACTGTTGCAGTCAAAAAGCTGTGGGTTTAGGAGGGGGTTTGACATGAAGGTGAATTGCTGGCTTATGACCTATTTGTTGTCCACTGGAACCTCAAAATCTTCCTCTACAAACCTTCTTTCTAGAAAGCTGGCCTCTTTATGTACTCATGCGTAGGGTCATTCATTCCACTCCAGACTCAGAGTCCAACATTTTCTTTTTTTCAGCTCCCTTGGAATTCTTGTTTGTCCACCTCTTGAACCTGTCAAGGTCACTCTGAATGGCCACACAAACATCTGATGGATCAGTTGCTTCTCTTAGCTTTGTGTCCTCTACAAGCTTTCAGAGTGTGCATGCTGTTCCATCATCCTAGTTGTTAGTGAAGGTTTTGAACCATATTGGCCTTAGTACTGACCTTGGAGTACAGCACTAGTGACTGGCCTCTAACTGGATGCCACGATAATAACTCTTCAAGCCTAGCAGCTGCATCAGTTTTCAGTTCTCCTCATTGTCCGTTTATTTATCCTGAACTCACTCAACTTGTCAAAAAGGACATTATGTGGAACAATGTCAAAATCTTTAATAAAAGTCAAGATAAGGAAGATGCATTGTTCTCCGTTCATCCACCAAGCAAGTGATTTTCCCTTCATAAGTCCATACTGACTAGTTCTATTCACTTTCTTGTCCTTCATGTGTGTAATTTTTTTCCAGAATTATTTGCTCTGTTAAATTTCTAGATAATACTGACTGGACTGCGATTTTCACATCCCAGTTCTGAAAGATGACAGCAACATTTGTTTTGTTCTAATCATCAGGATCTTCCCTCAATCACTATGACCTTCTGATGATACTTGGGAGTGGCCTTGTAATGATATTGGTCAGTTGTCTTAGTACTTGGGGTTGCTCCCCATCAGGTTCTACAAACCTCTGTGCATGAACATCGTTTAACTGTTCCTTACACTGAACCTCCTCTACAAGTGATAAGGCTTCCTTGCTCCAGATTATGGAACTAATCTCAAGGGCCTAGGACCCCTGAAGGCCACTTTTGCTACTGAGAACTGAAGCAAAGAAATCATTGAGTATTTAGATCTTCTCCATGTCCTTTATCATTATGGTCTCTGCTCCATTTAATAATGGTACCACATTTTCCCTAGTCTTCTTTATGCTAATGTTGTACCTGTAGAAAGCAAGATCTTACAGTACCCCTGCTTTTATCTCTTCTATACTACTTTTTTATGTCTTTTCCTTTTGTAAAAACATTGTTCATCAGTACAGAAATCCTGCCACCTTTGCTAAACCTCCCGCACCTCCAGACGAACTGTTATTGATCTTGGAGGAATTAATCCTTAAATTCAAACAACTGTCCTCTTCTCCCTACAACTGTACTCTATGGGGTTCTTCTCTTGAGAGGCCATAGTCTTCTTTTCTGAAGTCCAGGGCACTGACCCTCCTTTTTGCTTTGTTTCTTCCTCTCAGGATCTTGTACTCCACCAACTAAGGGTTGCTGTAGCCTAGACTTCATATCACAAACCAGCTATTCTTTGTAAATGTCAGATCTAACAGACAATCCCTTCATCATCTCCACAATCACCTGATTCTGTGATATAACAAACATCCTTTTATGTTTTCATTTCTTTGTACCATAATCATAGTAGCATAATATGCCACAACAGTAGTCAAAAGGTCAAAATGTCAATGATCTTCTATTTGTTGTGTAAAATATGAGCCAAACTATCACAATCTAGTTGTTTGATTGTCAAATATCATTTAAATAAAACTGTGATTTAGTAGATATGGCAAATGAACACAAGAGAGTATTTTCAAAAAACCTCATTTTTACATATTATTTATTATTATTGTTTTTATTATTAATAACTGTATCATTTATTATTAATATTTTTTCACATGAATTCACAAAACACAAAAGGGATAGGTTCAAGGAAAAGTAAAAAGACAGTGAAAAAAATTACTTCTTTCATTTATGGCAAACAATGCTACTGTGAATAATCAATTTTATGTTCAATATCTACTAGTCATAGGCAGATAATATGCATGTAAACTATATTGGCTCCTGTAGGACATTGGCTTTGCCCTACATTAATACTTGATAATTTTCAATTTTGCCAAAATTTTGGAAGCTTGAAAACCTGATGGAGTGCATTCAGGACTGAGAGACAATAATTTTCTTCGCTGATCAAGTTATGCTAGATGGGATTAGGAACAGCCAAGATAATTTACCAAGGGCTAATTCAGCCTAAGAACTCAATGAACACAGGTAAATTGATGGATGTGATCTATCTGGACTTCTGTAAAGCCTTTGACACGGTCCCCCACAACATATTTGATGGGTAGATGGCACAGTGGGTAAGAAACTGGTTGGAGGGTCGTATTCAAAGAGTAGTGGTCAATGGCTCAAAGTCCAGATGGAGATCCATGACAAGTGATGTCCCTCAGGGGTCCGTACTGGGACCAGTACTGTTTAATAGCTTCATCAATGATATTGGCAGCGAGATTGAGTGCACCCTCAGCAAGTGTCCAGATAACACCAAGATGAGTGGTGCAATTGCCACATCGGAAGGACAGGATGTCATCCAGAGGGACCTGGATGAGCTGGAGAAGCGGGCCTGTGAGAACCTCATGAGGTTCAACAAGGCCAAGTGCAAGGTCCTACACCTGGGTCGGGACAAACCTCGATTTCAGTACATGATGGGGGATGACATGATTGAGAGTTGCCCTGCAGAGAAGGGCTTGAGGGTGCTGGTCAATAAGAAGCTCAGCATGAGCTAGCAGAGTGTGCTCACAGCCAGAAGGCCAACTGTATCCTGGACTGCATCCAAAGAAGCGTGGCCAGGAGGTTGAGGGAAGTGATTCTGTCTCTCTATTCCTCTCTTGTGAGACCTCATCTGCAGTACTGTGTCCAGTTCTGTAATCCTCAACATAAGAAGGGTACGGAACTATTGGAGCTGCTCCAGAGGAGGGCTACAAAGATGATCCGAGGGCTGGAGCACCTTCCATATGAGGACAGGCTGAGAGATTTGGGCTTGTTCAGCCTGGAGAAGCGGAGGCTTCGAGGAGATCTTATAGCGACCTTCCAGGACCTGAAAGTATTCTACAAGAAAGCTGGAGAGGGACTATTCATAAAGGTTTGTAGTAATAGGACAAGCGGGAATGGGTATAAACTGGAGAGGGGCAGATTTAGATTAGACATTAGGAAGAATTTCTTCACCATGAGAGCAGTGAGGGTAGAACAGGTTACCAAGAGATGTTGTGGGTACCTCAACCCTGGAGATCTTTAAGGCCAGGTTGAATGGGGCCTTGGGTAACTTGATCTAGTGGGATGTCCCTGCCCATGGCAGGAGTGTTTGAACTAGATGGTCTTTAAGGTCCCTTCCAACCTTAACTGTTCTGTGATTCTATGATTCTATGATTCTATGATTCTATGATTCTATGATTCTATGATTCTATGAACTCAGTTGCTTCCTAAAAAGAAATGGCTGGCTCTGTGAATAAGTGGAGAGTGCTCTTAGTCCAATCAACAGCTGAATGATACTGATGTTCCTCAAGCATCAATACTATACCTCCTGGAGAGTCCAGTAATGGGAGCATCATGACCTTGCCTTGACTGAGAGCAGAGCAATTGAATATGACAAGCTATAGTCAACAGCAATGCAATGGAGAGTGGAGTGAGAAGAGCCTTGGGATGTCCATGGACTGATTTGATTGGTGTCATGTGCCAGCATGGGGTAATAAAATCTTCAATACTGTAGATGAGGGTAAGCATTGCTAGACAGCTGCTTGACACCACCTGTAATAGAAGAAAGTGGGGAAAGGTTACATGTTGAAGCCCAGTGTAAGGCTGTTGGGAGCTAGAATCACCTTCAGCTCACTTCAGCTGAGTGGAGCAAGGGACACATCTTAGAGAACTGTAGATGTGTATATGCATGCATGTGTACATATAAAGTTTTCCCTGACACAGGCTATCCCTCACTTAATCTGCTTAATAAATTAACCTTAGCTCTGTTATGTTGCTTGCTGTCCTTTTCTTGGCATGAGAAAGCTGATAATGTTTAGAGGTTTTGTTAGTGATCAAGCCAATAGATTCAGGTGCATCCTTGGCGTCCAGAAAGTCTCACTTGTAGTATTTAGTTTGGATGCACACACAGTTTAGTATTTCACAAACAATTTATTTTACAGGTAGAAGTGATTAATACCTGTGGTTTCTGTCAATAAGTAGGTCTTAGGTGCCTGAAACTCAAATTAGTGATTGATTTTCTTTTTCAGTGTCACATTCTTCTTCTACTTAATGATCTTTTCTTAATGTCAGAGGAATATATTATAGATGCATCTCTTATTTCACAGCTTATTTATTTATTTGTCTATCTATTTATTTATTTCAAATATGAAATGCAGCCTCACCAGTGCCTAGTACAGGGGCCCAATCACTTCCCTGGTGCTGCTGGACACAATTTCTGATATAGGTCAGGGTTCCATTGGCCTTGTTGACCACTTGGCCACACTGCTGACTCATATCCAGCCTGCTGTCAACCAACACCTCCGTGTCCTGTGCCAGGCACCTTTCTGGCCACTCTTCCACAAGGCTGTACATTCATTTAAACAAGGTTCCAGTATAGAAAACATCCAGAGAGCTCAGTAAAACCTAGTTACCTGGCTATTAACCTAATTTCCCAGGAGCAGTAGTCACAATTCAAAGATTTAATACTTTGTTAAAAATAAGTCAGCATTTAAGATATCCTCTATGAATGTGCAAAAGTCAGATTGAAGACCTTATTGACATTAATCCAAATGAAAAACTTGGTGGCGAAACTTATGCATCAGATGAGACTATATAAAACATAATTTTTCTACATCATTCTACATCCAGAAGTTTTCTGATTCAGTCGTGATATAGGACAATAAAAATTATGAAAATGCATAGATTTTTTTTCATTGATGACAACTCCAGTTTTTTAATAATAGTCACCTGAACAGAATATTCTTCCATTCATTGCTTTTCATCAAATGCAGATCTCTTTGTTCCATGCATATAGTATACTACCTCCCAGAAGATGATGTCTCACTCCAGCCTTTTAGTCACGCCTGCCAGCTGTGCCCTTCTTCATCAAGATTACAGCTCCTTTTTTGTACTTCCTTTTCATATTATAAAAGCTATGCAATATTTTGTAAAGCTGAATCATATTTCTTCCCACAACCATTTTTGCTTTCATCCAGAAATGCATACATTTTCTGGATAAAATATAGACTCATTGAATCACATGGTTGGAAAAGACCTCGTGGATCATCAAGTCCAACAATTCATATCAATCACTAAACCATGTCCTGGAGCACCTCATCTACCCATCTTTTAAATACCTCCAGGCATGGTGACTCAACCACCTCCCTGGGCAGTCTGTTCCAGTGCCCAGTGACCATTTCTGTGAAGAATTTTTTCCTGATGTCAAGCCTGAACCTCCTCTGGCAGAGCTTGAGTCCATTCCCTCTTGTCATGTACCCCATCACCTGGGAGAAAAGGCCAGCTCCCTGATCTCCACAACCTCCTTTCAGGTAGCTGTAGAGAGCAATAAGGTCTCCCCTCAGAGAGAAGAGACAAGTAAATGCTTTAGCCTGTGGCCTGGCAAGAAGTGCAATTTCCTAACTCTGTCTCAGTTTAATACTCTCTTTTTTGTTTTTCAAATGTCAGCTTTATGTAAGTATAGTCCATATTCATAAAGCATAGACTATATAACATTCTTGGCTTCAATAAGAAGTCTAATTACTTCTCAATATGTTTGTGTTTGTGCTTAATAAACACTAGTTAATGAATAAGATTATGAAAAGATATGTGTGACCTCAACATATAGTAGTATATTTTAAATGAAATTTTCAGTGTAGATTTTTAAGAAAGTATTTAGATGTGTTTATCGTATCTCTAAGGATTTTCCAACAATGTTCTTTATATATTGCAAATGCATCTAAAACATAATTAATGTCTACTCTGTGCCTAACAAGACTTCTTGAGGTTTGATGCAGAGCCTGAATAATATTTTAGATTTGCAATATATCATAGCACACTTTGCTGTCATTTAAAGAAATTTCTTCAGTGGATTCACAAAAGTAATAAAGTTAAAAAGTTGAATAAATCTCCTCTTCATTCATCTTATTTGGATCATGACTGAAATGTATTATTATACTGAGGCACAGAAGGGCATCTATTAAGGCATTAGAGAGAGGGTGCTTGGGTGATATAAATTTCACAAGAGTACAGATTCTGTACAGGACTGCACAGCCCCCTCTAAGCATCAGAAAAGTACACCAACCTTAAATAGTCTTTAAGATAAGAGATACAGTAAAAGCATGGAAAAAATCCATTATGAAACAATAACTTTCTCTCTGAGCTGAGGTTGTGAGAGTTCTAAGAGAAAAAATTAGGTTATATTCTTACTCTGTATTATCTAGACCTTTTAATGACTTATGATTAATATTAGTATATGTAATTTGACTTAAAAATTCTGCTTGCAGTTTTCTACACAGTTTCTTTAGTTATCGTGTATAAACAGGTTTCCATGTCTTTCTCCTTTGAGGATTCTGCCATATATAGTCTATGGAATAATAACAGCTGCATATAAAAATAAAAAAAAAATCATACTGTTCAAAAAAAATAGCAAAAAAATATTAATCTGAAAGGAATGTGACAAAGGTTCTTCAGTGATGATACGTCAATAAATAGAGAGAAATGGAGGGAGAGAAAGAAGATAACAGATACAAACTACAGTTAGAAGGAAAGATTATTGACCTGTAGAGAACACTGAAAAAGAAGAAAATAAGACTGCATAGAGGGGAATATGAAAGATCAGAGGCACATACCTACTGCACTACAGATGTGGAGAAGATTACAGCAGCAACTTAAAGAATGTACTATAGCATTGTGAAAGCCCTTCTTCTGATACTTCACTGATTGCAGGAACAAAATAAATTAATTTTTTAAAAAGTAAATGAAATAAGGGAATTTTGTTTGAAAATATAATGTCTATGTAGTCATGCTGTCAACAGCATGAAGGACTAGTCTGATACAGAATGATGAACAAAGATTAATGTTACAGCCCAATGTAATTGTGTCTCTAATATGTACATAGTCAGAGTAGTTGATCGTGCTTTCATTTTAAAGCATTGCATAAATTAAGTACAAATCACTAAAGGATCACTAAAGAAATCAGACTAAGAAGGCTCAATGAAATCAAAGGAGAAGAATTAGGGAACAGCGATTATGACTCCTGCTAATAATTGCCATTATTTTCTTCCTCACTGAAACAACTGTGTTGCTTGCTTCAGAAACTGACACTTTAAAATAAAACCTGAAGTTTATAAAATTAATAAAATAATTATCTAATATTTACAAACTTCTTCTAACCAACCATTGTCTTCCACATCTTAAAGGAAACTTTACATTCACTTTACAGATAGAGATTTCTCTAAAGATTTAGATTTTTTAGGTTGGAAAAGACCTTTGAGATAATCAGTTCCAACTGTTAACCGAACACTGCTAAGTCCATGACCAAACTGTTTCTCTGAGCACGAGGCTATATGTCTTTTTAATACTTCTAAGGATAACGACTCAACAACTTCCCGGGCATCCTGTTCCAATGCTTGACAATCCTTTCAGTAAAGAAATTTTTCCTATTATCCAATCTAAACCTTCCCTTGCACAACTCGAGGCCATTTCATCCTGTCCTTTCTGTTGTTACTTAGGAGAAGAGACTAAAACACTCCTTGCTGCCATCTCCTTTCAGGTAGTGGTAGAGATTGATAAGGTCTCCCCCAAACCTCCTTTTCTTATGATTAAACAATCCACTTCCCTCAGCCACTCCTCATGAGACTTGTAGTCCAGACTCTTCACCAGCTTCATTGCTATTCTCTGCCCAGACTCCAGCACATCAATGTCTTTCTTGTAGCAAGAGGTCCAAAAATACAGAGCAAGTATATGTAAGATACAAAGACTGCAAAGGAATGGAAATCTTTTTGTAATGCTTATACATCTGTTATGTCATTGATGTCCAGATAATGAGAAACAAAGAAACCTCATTAAATAGACAGGCTGAAAGAAGAGAGAAAAGGAATTGTGGAAACTACTTTCTCATATGACAATTGTAAGGAAAACAATAAATTGAATTTTATAAGTGGAGCACACTAATAAATATACTACTAATACAAGATAACTTTCAAAGTTTACATGTGTTATCATTTCTACTGCTCTAATACTTTGAGATTGCCCATTGTTAATAAAAGAGTATGAATTAGTCATTTTATGTAAGAGCACTGAATCTTGGCCTTGTTGAACTTCAAGTGGGCCTGTGAGAATCTCACGAGGTTCAACGAGGTCAAGTGCAAGGTGCTACACCTGGGTTGAGGCAAACTCTGATTTCAGGACAGGATGGGGGATGATGTGATTGAGAGCGTCCCTGCAGAGAAGGACTTGGGGGTGCTGGTCAATGAGAAGTGTAACATATGATTGCAGTGTGCGCTTGCAGCCCAGAAGGTCAACCGTATACTGGTCTGCATCAAAAGAAGCATGGTCAGCAGGTCGAGGGAGGTGATTCTCCCCCTCTATTCCTCTCTTGTGAGACCTCACCTGGAGTACTGTGTCCAGTTCTGGAATCCTCAACATAAGAAGGATATGGAGCTGTTGGAATGGGTCCAGAGGAGGGCTACAAGAATGATCAGAGGGCTAGAGTACCTTCCATGTGAAGACAGGCTGAAAGAGTCGGGGTTATTCAGCCTGGAGAAAAGAAGGCTCTGAGGAGATCTTATGGCAACCTTCCAGGACCTGAAAGGAGCCTACAAGAAAGCTGGGGAGGTACTATTCATAAAGGCTTGCGGTGACAGAACATTTTTTGTACCATTCTCCAAAAGCAAAAGGTCTCCTAAAGGTCATTCCTTGTAGTATCACTGGAATTAATCATAATTAAAATTCAAATATCTAAACCTCAGAATAGTTAAGACATTAATTAGCAAGATGTTTAAAAAAAGATGATGCTGAAATTTTTGAAAGGACACTACCTGAACTACTATTTCCCTGTAATAAAATTAAATATTAATTTTTTTTCAGCTACTTTGTGTTCCATCAAGAATTGGATTAACATAATCAGATTTTACATTTTACTACTGTAAAAGGGTTTATTAGATGTAAAATTATTTTCCAGTATTGTTGTCAAATTCAAGAACACAAACTATCCCCCAATCAATACTTCAGACCATTCTAGACTATCAGAGCCTACACTTGTAAAAGTGTTATCTGGGGTGACAATACCTTTATGAGTAACTTTATCTTAAAAATTCCTAGATGCATATAATAGTTCAAAATGTGAAGTCTCTAGTGATGCATCAAGTTCCTACACATTCAATTATTAGTATTAGTATTAGTATTAGTATTAGTATTAGTATTAGTATTAGTATTAGTATTAGTATTGGTATTGGTATTGGTATTGGTATTAGTATTAGTATTAGTATTAGTATTAGTATTAGTATTAGTATTAGTATTAGTATTAGTATTAGTATTAGTATTAGTATTATTTCCTCATGTGTGTGCAGGATATATCTTTCAGGCTTTTTTCCTTTGTTGTTGAAGGCATGGAATCCTTTTTCCAGAATCCCAGAATCCCAGATATGTTCTCCACTAGATGAGGTGAAGACCTTCAGATTTAGGTTGCAAAATACGATCCTCATAATTTTGGTTCCAGTTCTGTCCAAAATCATTTTTATTCTTGACCAGAGTGCCGTCAAGTGACATAACCTGAACAGGAAAATTTAAGAACAATCCCCTGATATTTTTCTTGACCTCTCCTGGCTCAAGTTTTAATTTGGAAAGCATTGCATATACACCTTCTATTCATATTTTACATTCAATTGTCTTAAAGACACTTCTTCCCAGTTACCTTGAGTTTGTTTATTTCTTTTGGAGTTAATTTTTTTATTAGCCAGCTGGCACTGTTGACATACTCAATACAAAGTATAAAAAGCCTAAAAGCTTATATGGGGTCTTATATTCATACTCTCAAGTCAATTACTAAACCATTATGCTTTGTAAATCTTTTTAACCCTCAAGTCCATGGTCCCTCAAAGAGAAGACAGCTTTATACAAATTTTAACAAATTCTTTGTAACACGGGATACCAGAAGTTCTGCAGATAACACATTCCAAGAACTTTTTCTTACTTTTTCCATGTGAAAGGAAGCTATTTTGCCAGCAAGTTAAAAAAAATCCCAAAGCAATCCACTTATTTCTCTTTCCTTCCTAAAATTTGCAGAATTTACTATTGAAATATGAAACACAAAACTAAAAAGAACTTGGTGGGGGAAGAACATTCTGCATTCAGCCTCTCAGAAGCAAATGTGTCTTTTAATTACATTCTTGGGTTGGTGTTTTACTGTTGTTTGGGAGTTTTGGCAGTTTGTTTGTGTATTTGTTTTTCTTTTAGCCGTATAACATTTTAAATCTAAATAATAAATGAAACATATTGCATGACTGATGTTTTGGCTAATTGTTAGCTTAAGTACCATTTATAACATCTTTTCACTTTCATTTATTTAAATTCTTATGTCTGCAGTAGGTGTAGTAATTAGACTGAATTTTAAAGTGTCACTTCCTCCACAGGCAATTTTCACTATCTTTACTGCATATATCAATTCATAAAGAGCACAGAGGATACCAGAAGAAAAACTCTAGTTTGCTTCAAAAGAAGCCAATTAACAAATCTCATTTAGTGTTAATTTTAACAGCGGTCTTCATTGTAGTTTAATCAACACCTTGTTGTAGAGCAATCTAAAAGACAGAAAGAGATAGACATCTGTTTCATTTACAGACAGAACTATATTAACACATTTCAACCTCTGAACATCTTATATTCCCAACAGGCTGAAGTGGTTCCTTTCCGCACAAACTGTTGAACAAAAGTTGGAGGTTTTAGCCTTAAGAAAATAAGAACATATATCTGACATGTATTTTCTGAAGACACTAAGGAACACGGCTATATATTATGCTGAATTCCTTCCAGTGTTAGGACATTATTAGGAAGCAGAGACCTTCCACTGTCCTAGCTATAAGCATTAACTTTATGTACAGATTCATTTTATCTCTCGAAGTCAAATAAGGTAATCACATCTGTCTGCATATTAACATCGTACAAGTACACATCAAAAAAAAAACTAAGCAAAAAGTTCATTATGTGTGAGTGAATCCTTTTTTAAAAAGCATTGTCAGTGTGTGGCTATGGCTGCCATTCAGATCCAGACTAAAACAGTAGTTGACAAGCCATAGGAGTTGCTCCAAGCCAGAAGTTTTCATAACTAGTCGCTTTACTGTGGTTCACTGAAGCTCTGAATTACTGCTCTGTGTTTTGGGCTTAAAACTGTCAGATAACTCTTGTATTTTTTTATTCTTTTTTTTTTCCCTTGCCCTTAAAGCATTAGTAACAGATATTGAATGGTGAAACACATTTATATGTGACATCAATTACATGTAATAACAGTCCTTAACAAAACTTAAAACCACTTTTTGACCTGTTAAAATGGTTGATGTTCTCTAAATAACACACGAAAAAAAGCAGTAGATCCTTCAATAGGATCCATTTAACTAAAATAAGCTACCTGGCACTCCACAAGTCTGTGAGTCTTTCTGACCACTGAACAAGTCAATATAATTGCAGGAGACCTGGTGTTATTTAGATACATAAATTTCCATTTAAAAAACTTCCAAGCAGAGCAGCTGCATTCAATCCTGTTTTATATTCAATCTAATCCCATTTTAATTCTGATTGGGCTTTCAATGAGTAAACATTAAATCCAAAATCAAAATTAATTTTGTGATTAATAAACACAAGATGATTAATAATGAAGAGATCAATTTAACTTTTATAGTTACATTTCCATAAGTAAAATCAAGATATAAAATGCGTGGTAGATCAAACCTAAAAACTAGTTTACCATTACAGGTAACTGAACATGTTTACAAACCCTGAAATTTACTTAATATTAAAAAATCCCTGGGTTCAGAGGAGTTACAAGTTTGGTTTTTTCCTTTACCTCCAACATGTTCTTTCTTAAAAATGCATAGAATCTATCCTAAAAAATACAGTACAATATAAGGTTTTCAACAGTTCAATGGCCACTTTTGAACATTTAAGTTTTGTGAACTCTTTGCCATTTTGTTGATTTTATTAGTACCTGAGGAGAGGGAATGTGGCTTTTTTTGGTTTGTTTATTAGGCTAGGTTTGTTTTGTTTTCCCCTCAGCCTTGATGTTTTGACTTACTCTTCTTGGAACACTTGCAATTTTTTTTAGATTACTTAGTAGAATCCAAAAGATCAATAAAATTTCCTGTGGAAGAATAAATTGCCAGAAGTAGCAATGACAAGACTGTTGTGTAAGAGTTAACATGATATGGATCAGAAGGATATGTGATAGAATAATTAAAAACTATTAAAAATTTTAAATATTTTAATAACATGATACTTAAATAACATCCTAATGTTTACACTCAGTCTTAGATTCAACTTTATAAAGCACTCTTTCTGCTTATTAGAATCCTAAGCTACTACCAGTGGCATCTTTGCCTGCATCAGGAATGGCGTGACCAGCAGGTCCAGGGAGGTTATTCTCCCTCTGTACTCGGCACTGGTGAGACTGCACCTCGAATCCTGTGTTCAGTTCTGGGCCCCTCACCACAAAAAGGATGTTGTGGCTCTGGAGTGAGTCCAGAGAAGAGCAACAAAGCTGGTGAAGGGGCTGGAGAACAGGACTTATGAGGAGTGGCTGAGAGAGCTGGGGCTGTTTAGCCTGGAGAAGAGGAGGCTGAGGGGAGACCTCATTGCTCTCTACAACTACCTGAAGGGAGGTTGTGGAGAGGAGGGTGCTGGCCTCTTCTCCCAAGTGACAGGGGACAGGACGAGAGGGAATGGCCTCAAGCTCTGCCAGGGAAGATTTAGGCTTGAGATAAGGAAAAAATTCTTCACGGAGAGGGTGGTTAGGCATTGGAACAGTCTGCCAAGGGAGGTGGTTGAGTCACCATCCCTGGAGGTGTTTAAGGTGAGGGTGGATGAGGTTCTTAGGGGCATGATTTAGGGATTGGTGGGAATGGTCGGACTCGACGATCCAGTGGGTCTCTTCCAACCTGGTTATTCTGTGATTCTGTGATACAACATGCCATCATCTGCCCAATCTTCTCAGTTCAGTACCCTTTTATTCCATATGGAAAATGCTTTTTGTCATATGGTGTTCCCATTCTTCTTTTACTACACTACAACAGGAAAAGAAGACTTGCCAAGGCAGTCAACACATTTTTTTAATAGATTAACTCAGTGGCTAATTCATTCAAGTGCATTTTACTCTTCTTGTCTGTATTTCCTAGTCACTTCATTATGAAGGGGAGCTAGGGGCAAGAGCTTATGAGATGAAAAGTACCTCGTCTTTCTGTTGTAGCATCGATAGCCACACATGCTGTGTCCACTTCTAGGAGAGAGGGGCATGGTTTAGTATTTTGTAGGAATGGTTGGGCTCAATGATCTGGTGGGTCTCTTCCAACCTGGTGATTCTATGATTCTATGATAGCAGCAAAAGACAACAGTGAAAATTTATAGAATAAAAATATAGAAGTATTGATTTCAAGTGAATCAGTGCTAAATTATCTTACGTGAACCTGTCAAAAAACACACAGAATCCAAAAATACCCATGCAAAGCCTAGACATCTCTTTGGTCAGTTTCCAACTTTTCCTTGCTAATGTGAAATCTTTGTACAGATCAGTGGAGTTTACTCTTATTGTTCTCTCTAGAAAGTTTATGCAAAACCAGTTCTCAGAGACTTAGCAATAGTTTATGCTGATCAACAGCATTATTTTCTGACGTTGTGGAAAGCAATATGTCAGCACTTTTAAAGAAGTGCTGAACACCATTGTTGTCCTCAAACTGCGTAATTAGCAATTTGTGTCCATTGATGCATCACTGTGAAGGAAATTTCAAATTACATGGACATGCCACTGTGAAATTGCTATAAAAGGACTGTATTGAAGGAATGAGACTATTTGTGAATTCTTTTAATAAAGATATCTAGATTTGAACTATAGTTAATTAAGAAAATATTAATGTAATCTTGTCTGAAGTTTTTTCCGATATTTCAAACTACGCTGCTTATAAATTTGAGTCACAGGAAAAACATTATCTTGAAGAAGTTTGCCAACATATCAGTCAATATTTGACATATGACACCGATACATTTTTAGTAGTACTCAGTTAAATAATGTTTTATAGTAGGAAATAGCCAGTAATACTAAAAAAAACCAAGGTAGCCCAAATGGAAACTTATGCTGATAGATATCTCAGATTCAAACAGAGAAGGCTATGAGGCTTGAGAATCCTAACTGAAATTTGGAAGCAGCTTGGACTAATTTATTTTTTTTAATTTGAATATAACTTGTAGAAGCAGAAGTAATTGCCCTTTCCAAGAGCTTGAGTTTAAATCCTGATGTTAACATAATCTTAATCTGTCTTCTGCTGTATTCAGTATGCTTTTTTTAATAATTACAGTTTAAATCATTAAGTGTCTTTCTTGGGAAAAGGGACCTCCTCCCAGCCACTACCTTCATGCTCTGTGTGACACCTTGAAACACATGCTTTGGTTCATGGGCTATCGGCCAGTTCTTCTGGTTCCTGTGATATTTTGGAGAATCTCCTTTGTTTCTTTACCTTATTGTCCCCATGCCTGTATTCTTCTGAAACTGATATTTTGTCCTAGTTTTCCATTTTTGCAGACAAGTTTGCCTGTGTCTCACAGCAACACGCAAAGACTAAAGCCTGCCCCTGTAACCGTGTCACCCTGTTGGGCTAGAGCTGGGTGAAAGAGCCTCTATGCCTGGCTCACAGGACTGAGCTTGTCTTTGCATGTGACAGAATTTGCACCAGAGACCTCTTGTTGGGCCTTTTTAGAGTTCCTTAGCCCTCAGCAATGTTCTGACTTGACCATGCTCCTAACTGGCACCCTTCTGTCTCCTGAAGGTCAACCTACCATCCCAAACGTGTCAGGGCTTGTTGTGAAGCCTGGTCAAGTGATGAAGTCCAACCTATCTTCTAGAGTTTTTTATATTAATATATAAACTTCAATTATTCCTTCAAGTGGCTCTTATTATGGAATGTTTTATCCATTTTATACCTGTTTTCATGGTCATTGAGATCTAATTTCTATAGCTGTAAAAACATATGTATATAAATATATACATATATACATATAGGATTATATGTTATAAAGCATACCCAGGTATAATAAATGATACATTTATATATATTTAAATATTATTTTTATCTGTATATTTCTACGCATGTATACATTTTTTGTATTTTATTTTTGTTAATTAGAACTCCTTGGTCTAAAGGAGGTAAGCAGCAAAACACAGAAGTGTTAGAGGAATTTTTCACAGAAAGGGTCATTGAACACTGGGACAGGCTGCCCAGGGAGGTGGTTGAGTCACCTTCCCTGGAGGTGTTTAAGGCATGAGTGGATGAGGCACTGAGGGGCATGGTTTAGTGATTGATAGGAATGGTTTGACTCTATCATCCAGTGTGTTTCTTCCAACCTGGTGATTCTATGATTCTGTGATTCTATGATTCTATGAAATGTGGAATTGATAATGTCAAAAAATGGCTGTCAGTCAATTGTAATGCAGTATGAAAACATTAGGACTGATGCTGTCAAAAGTAACGACATGATCATTCCTTTTCTGACCTGCGTTTGGATACGATAGAAGGGCCAGGTAATCCTGCCAGCAAATCATGAACTTGTGGGTGTGATGATGTCAAGAAACATCTGTGAGGCAATCACAGAGCACTAATTAACAAAATATCAGTTAAAAAAATGTCAGCTCCTTGCCATAAAACGGCAGTGGCCAATCCTAAAATTGTAGCAAAAAAAAATGGTGGCCCCTGTGTATGTAAGGAAAGGACCATCCTATAAAAAATAGGAACTGCAGCATCAGGACTATATATTGATTCTCTTATTCCAGTAATAATAAGTATTTCAGCTTCTATTTTTTTTTTTTAAGTTCAATGTCTTAGGGCACAACAACCCTAAGCAGAGCTACAGACTAGGAGAAGCCTGGCTGGAAAGCTGCCAGGAGGAGAAGGACCTGGGGGTGTTGGTTGACAGCCGACTGAACATGAGCCAGCAGTGTGCCCAGGTGGCCAAGAAGGCCAATGGCATCTTGGCTTGTATCAGAAATGGCGTGACCAGCAGGTCCAGGGAGGTCATTCTCCCTCTGTACTTGTCATTGGTAAGACTGCATCTCAAATTCTGTGTTCAGGTCTGGGCCCTTCACCACAAGAAGGATGTTGAGGCTCTGGAGAGAGTCCAGAGAAGAGCAACAAAGCTGGTGAAGGGGCTGGAGAACAGGCCTTATGAAGAACACCTGAGAGAGCTGGGGGTGTTTAGCCTGGAGAAGAGGAGGCTGAGAGGAGACCTCATTGCTCTCTCTAACTACCCGAAAGGAGGTTGTAGAGAGGAGGGAGCTGGCCTCTTCTCCCAAGTGACAGGGGACAGGATGAGAGGGAATGGCCTCAAGCTCCACCAGGGGAGATTTAGGCTTGAGATTAGGAAAAAATTCTTCACGGAGAGGGTGGTTAGGCATTGGAACAGTCTGCCCAGGGAGGTGGTTGAGTCACTGTCCCTGGAGGTAAAGTTTAAGGTGAGGGTGGATGAGGTACTTAGGGGCATGATTTAGGGATTGGTGGGAATGGTTGGACTCAACAACCCGGTGGGTCTCTTCCAACCTGGTTATTCTGTGATTCTGTCTATTCTACTTTAACTCATTAGCAATATACATTTACCTATTTTATAAACCAAAGCATATGTCTAGGTTAAAACCATTGATTTTTTATAATTGTCCACTCTAGCTGACTAGTAGAACTTCAGGTTTAAGGTGTACTTATCAAAGTAACATAAATAGACATTAACCTGTTGATTCTGTGAATCTTAAGGGAAAATCTTCAGTTTGGAATGAGCTGTGACAGAGACCGATAAATGCACACATGAAGAGCCTTCTGATCAGCTGTGCATAGATTGGGCTTACACTTGTATTTATGTTGTTGCATTGTGGTAATTAAGTAAGTCATGATTTAAGTAATGGAAATATTGTGCCCATTTTTAAAAAGGGTAGAAAGAATGACCCTGGGAACTAGCAACTGTCAGCCTCACCTCTGTGCCTGCGAAGATCATGGGACAGACCCCCCCAGAAGCTATGCTAAAGCACAGGAAAGAAAGGCAGGTGATTCAAGACAGTCAGCGTGGTTTCACCAAGGGCAAGTCCTGCCTGACCAATTTAGCGGCTTTCTGTGATGGGTTAACCACCAGTGGACACGATAGGAGGAATGAATGTGATCTATCTGGACTTCTGTAAAGCCTTTGACAAGGTGCCCCACAATATCCTTCTCTCTAAATTGGAGAGATATAGATTTGATGGGTGGACTACTTGGTCAATAAAGAATTAGTTGGATGGTCGCATTCAGAAACTAGCTGTCAACAGCTCGATGTTAAGATGGAGATCCATGGTAAGTGGTACACATCTGGGATCTGTACTGGGACCAATGCTGTTTAACATTTTCATTGATGATATAGACAGTAAGATTGAGTACACCCTCAGCAAGTTTGAAGATGACACCAAGCTGAGTGGTTGCCACACCAGAAGGACAGTATGTCATTCAAAGAGACCTTGAAAATTTGGAGAAGTGGGCCTTTTTGAACCTCATGAAGTTCAACAAGGCCAAGTGCAAGGTCTTGGGTCAAGGCAATCCACAATTTCAATACAGACTAGAGGATGATGTAATTGAGAAGCCCTGTGAGAAGGAATTAGGGATGCTGGTTGATGAGAAGGTCTACATGAGTTAGCAAGGTGTACTCATAGCCCAGAAGGTAAACTGCATCCTAGTCTGGATCAAAAGAAGCATGGCCATCAGGTCAAGGGAAGTGACTCTGACCCTCTATTCTGCTCTTTGAGCACCCACTTGTTGAATTGTGTCCAGTTCTGGAATCCACAACATAAGAAGGATATAAAACTGTTGGAATGGGTCCAGAGGAGTGCCATGAGGTGCTGGAGCACGTCAGCTCTGAGGACAGAGTGTTAATCATAGACTGCAATCAGCATAAAAACCCCAAACTCTCGAATACTATTTGAGATTAAATTTTACTTAACATATTAAAAAAGAAAGGTATCAAATTATTAGTAGTGATTAACAACAAGTTAACAGCTTTAAAGGCAATGTTTCTAATTATTACTATAAGAGAATAAGTATAGTAATTAAGAAAGATACATCACCAATCCCCCCATAATCATCATCCAGATCTGCAGTTGCTGGGGGAGTCCCTCTTGCAGTTAGGATATGTAGAGCCTGGGAGGCCCTACACAGTGCGTTCACTCGTAGGTGAAGCCCTGAAAGTCACTGCAAGAGGCGCCAACTTTTATTTCGTTAAATAAACAAATAATTCTAAAAATTCAGAATATCTGTTCTTAGCTGCTCGTTGTTGTTGTCCCCCCCTCCTCCACCCCGACCTATCCTAGAACTTTGTCAAAAGCCCAAGAAAGAAGATAAGGAGACAGCTGGATATCTCTTACCTTTGAAATAAGTGGCTTGCTCATGCTGATTGGTCAGCCAGGGTGTTGGTGGTCTTTTTCTCGTGCTGCGTGTGCTGGAGAAGCTACAGTTATGCAAATATGATACATTTTCTTACACTCTAAGCATTAAAAAATAGTACAGTACACTTCTACTGATTATAACAATGTGAGAATTTACAAATTAAACAGTGCATATAACAACGCAATACAAATCATCTGTGGGTCACCTATATTGTTTTATACCTTTTGATCAAGCCCTGTTACTTCAAACGTTTTTGATTGCAGTTTATAAACTTGAGTGAAGAAGTATTTCTAAAAAGCTATGGCAGTAGCAAATTATTCATATATTTGAAAAAATAGAAGGATAATAATCTATGTTATCAATAATTTTTCTGCTGAAAGGAATGTGTTAGTATATGATAAGGATCATGATGATCCTTAATAGGCAAAATCTATAAAAAATATGTGCACTGAAGTGCAATGTATCCTGTTGTATTTAATCCGTTACAGCATTAAACAAAGGATCAGATTTTTTGAGGGAAATAGGAACTTTCAGAGAACAAGTCACCTAATCCACAGGTAAATATTTAAAAAGATTTGGTAACCACATCTCAAAATGTCTTTTTTCTCCATTGATTATAAAGAAGATTAAGAAGAGAAACTCAAATATAGACAACTAAATCCCTGATTTCTAGCATGAAAAAAATCTCACCACAGGTGTTGTTCTGCCTAAGGTACATGCTAAATATACTGATAGGACAGATTTCTGTAGACAAAATGTTTGTAGGTGAGTATTTTTATTAAGGTGAGATTATGTAAAGTGGTTTTGTCCACCACTTTTTTTCTGACAGTAGAAAGGGATTCAATTCACTTTGCAGCTTATGGACAAAACTATTCTTTCCTGTTCACCAAGCCACAGGTTAGTCAATTTTTTCAGCAGCTAAGCATACTTTAGTCAAAACAGAAAAATACTGAGATGAAATATGATGATGTAGCTTATGTAATAGGACATCGTTCTAGCAGATATATGCATAGTCAAATAGCCCAATAAACTTTAATATTAAAGAGTCAACTTTGTGGTACCTTGTTCGGAGTGAGCAGACAGGCTGCTCTACAACAGTAATGCTAGGCAGTGCCAGAAGCTAAGTGCAGGAATTATTATTTTTTTTTTAAAGTCTTTACTTTATAAATGAAAATATAGGTATGTGTGATAAAGAGATGTTAAACTCTGTTGGACTTCGGCATTCCGAACCTATCATAACCATTTCTTAAAGATAAATTTACTGGCAAATACTCCCTAGGACTTGGGAAATAACCAGCTAAGCATGGTTACATAAGCTAAGCAAGGTTTAAAGTTGACTGTAAGAATTGCTCACTTTTGTTGGTTTTGAGAATAACTCTGAGGCAGGTGGGCCTGTCAGTAATAATCTCTTGATAGCTGTAAAGTAACTCAAAAATACCATGCAGAAAGTGAAGACTTCTAACTTAAAGAACTTCATTATAAAGCTGATGGTGACCTTCTAGAATGTGTGTGCACTGATGTGTCAGATATCCAAGTGTACTCTTTCATTTGTTATGGACACAACCTCAGAAGGATTATTCAAAGGCAGACAATTTCACACACCATACATGTACTAATAAAGTCTGCCTGGGAAGCAATCTACTTAAGCTAAACTGCAGAAGGATTTCCCCAGGCCAATAGGTCTCATTTTTCCTAGAAATAATTAACGTGAATATGGACCATGGTAAAGTACTCTAAAATTTCCTGAAATATTGCGGTTATCAAAGTTCAGACTGTGATGCATATAACCCATACTGCTTCCCTTTATGTCTCCATCACAGAAACATGACTGTGACATCACATGAAATGAATACCTTAGTTACCAATGCACCTTGCAGGTGAGTGATCTTGTTCAAACCCCTCCCAAGATGGGGAGAACATAAAAATCAAGCTTTCAAAAGCCAGAGCAAGTGGGTTATTTATTAGACTACTGCATAAATACTTTCTATAGGGCAGTAAAAGTAAGTAGCTGAGGTTATTTATGATCAGAATTATTAAATTTTGAACTAGTTTAGGCAGAGTTGTTGAATCTTGGGATATAATGTGAGAACCAAGACTATCTATCCAGGATATGGTATTACATCTGGGTGACTACGTGAGCAGGAAAACATGTGAGTTGGCACAAACACAGATCAGTCAGTGAAGGAAAGAGAGTGATCAGGACAGTCATCGGAAAAAAGGATTTTTTATGAGGGATGTGTGCAGAATATATCTGATCTTTTAATTAGAAAATAAGTAATGATTACATTTTACTCACAAAAAAAAATTACTGACAATTGCAAGCACTGTAATTCTGTATGTTTGGATCCAAAGACTGCAAGTGCAACGATTATTGCCTGAAAATTCTTGCATTATTGCAGCCAGTATTTTTCAGTAATAATGACCCTGTCATATAATTAAAATTTCAAAGTTCTGTATAATTACAGTGGTGTGTTTGATCATATTTACCAGCCTATTAGATACTCTGTTTAACTAGTAGTGGATATGGAAAGTCACACATACACAAAAATAATAACTGAAAGTCATAGAAACATAGAATCGCAGAATCACAGAATCATAGACTGATTTGGGTTGGAAGGAACTTTAAAGATCATTGAGTTCCAATCCCATTGCCATGGGCTGGGACACCTGCCACTAGATCAGGCTGCTTAAAGCCTCATTCAGTCTGGCCTTGAACATGATGGAGCACCCATGACATCTCTGGAAAACCTGTTCCAGTGCCTCACAACCACTGCAGTCAAAAATTCCCTCCTAATATCTAGTCTAAATCTACTCTCTTTCAGCTTGAAACTAATATCCCTCATTCTATCACTGCATTCCCTGATAAAAAGCCCCTCCCCAGATTTTCTGTAGGCTCCCTTTAAGCACCAGAATGCTGCTAGAAGGTCTCCTCAGTGCATTCTCTTCTCTAGGCTAAACAAGACCAACTTTCTCAGCCTGTCCCTATATGTGAGGTGCTCCAGCCCTCTGCTTATCTTCATGGACCTTCTTTGGACTCACTTTAATAGATGCATGTACTTCTGAACTGGGGACTCCAGAACTGGATGCAGAACTCCAGGTGATGTCTCACAAGAGCAGAGTAGAGGGGGAGATTCACCTCCCTCAAACTGCTGGTCACACTCCTTTGATTGGCTTTCTGGGATGCAAGGACATATTGCTGGATCATGTAGAACATCTCATCCACCGACACATCCTAGTCCTTCTCTGCTGGGCTAGTCTCAATCCATTCTTTCCCCAGCCTGTGTTTGTGCTTGAGATTGCCTTGACCCCAGTCCCAGACATTGCACTTCACCTTGTGGAATTTCATGAGGTTCTCACAGGCTCATATCTCAAGCACTGTTGAGATCCTTCTGGATAACATCTCTTCCCTCCAGCATGTTGACCTCACCACACAGATCAGTGTGATCAGTAAACTTGCTGAGAGATCCCTCAATCCCACTGCCTATGTCTCCAACAAAGATGTTAAATAACATCAGTCCCAATACTGACCCCTGAGGAATGCTACTCGTCAGAGATTTCCACTTGGACATTGAGCCATTGACCACAACTCTTTGAGTGTGATCATCCAGCTAATTCCTTATGCACCATGTGGTCCATCCATCAAATACATTTCTCTCCTGTTTAGAGACAAGAATATCATTTGTGTCAAATGCTTTTCACAAGTGCATGTACTTGATGTCAGTTACTCTTCCCTCATCCACCAACAGTGTAGCACTGTCATAGAAGACCAACAAATTCTTCAGGCACAATTTGCCCTTTGTGAATCTATGCTGATTGTCACAAATCATCTCCTTAATTTCCATGAGTTTAAGCAGTTTCCAGGAGGACCTGCTCCACAGTCTTGTTGGGCACAGAGGTAAGACTGACCAGCCTGTACTTTCCTAGGTCTTCCTTTTTTCCCTTTTTTAAAAATGGTTGTTATGTATCCCCTTTTCCAGTCAGTGGGAACATCACTGGACTGCCGCAACTTCACAGGTATAATGGATAGTGGCTTTGCAACTTCATCCACAAGTTTCCTAAGGACAGGTGACCAAGGCAAGTCCTGCCTGACTAACCTGATCTCTTTCTTTGACAAGATGACCCACTTAGTGTATGGGGGCATGGCTGTGGTTGTAAACTTTAATAAAGACTTTGACACAATTTCCCACAGCATTCTGCTTAAGAAACTGTTTTCCAAAAGCTGGCACGAGCATACTCCCTGCTGGGTGAAAATCTGGATGGATGGCCAGGCCCAAAAAGTAGTGGTAAATGGAGTCAAATCTGGTTGTCAGTTGTTCACAAGTGGCATTTCTCAAGGCTCAGTACTGTGGTGAGTTTTGTTTAATATCTGTATCAATTACCTGGATGAAAGGATTGACTGTAGCCTCAATAAATCTGCAGATGATACTAAACTGGAAAGGATTATCAGGCACTGCAATGGGCTACTAAGGGAAGTGATTAAGTCACCATCCCTGCAGGTATTTAAAAATCACGTAGACAAAGTGCTCGGGGATATGGTTTAGTAGTGGGCAGGCACGCTGGGCTCAGTAATCTCAAAGGTCTTTTACAAACATGCAATTCTATGGTTCTATGACATTCTGATGCATCTCATTGGTTTCCCATGGACTAGTGCACCTTGACGTTCCATAGATGGTCTCAGACCTGACCCTCCCCTACAGTGAGACATTCTTGCATCTCCCGGTCACTGCCTTTGCTTTCTGCAGTATGATTTGGACAGTATGATTTGAGCACTTACTGGTGAAGACTGGTTGATATCATTTACTGGTGATAGGAATGGTTGGACTCAATGATCCAAGAGGTCTTTCCCACCCTGGTGATTCTATGACTCTATGATTCTAAGACTGAGGCAAAATTAATTGAGTACTTCAGTCTTCTCCATATCCTGGGCAACCAGGTCTCCTGTTTCCTTCCAGAGAGGGCCCATATTTTCCGTAGTCATCTTTTTTGTCACTAACATATCTATAGAAGCTTTTCTTGTCTTTGACAACCTTGCCCAGACATAATTCTATCTCGCTTTAACTTTCCCAATCTGGTCTTTGGCTGCTTGGACAATTTCTCTGTATTTCTCCCAGGCTACATGTTCTTGCTTCTACTCTCTCCAGGCTTCATTTTTGACTTTAAGTTTGTCAAGAAGTTTGTTGTTCATCCATGAAGGTCCCCTGGACTCTCTCTTTGTCAGAATACATCATGTCAGACTTTGGAGGAAGTGATCTTTGAATATTTACCAGCTTTCTTGGGCCTCTCTTCCCTCCAAGGCTTTATCCCATGGTACTCTACCAAGGAGATCCCTGAAAAGAACAAAATCTGCCCTCCTGAAGTCCAGGGTAGTGAGCTTGCTGCATGTCTACTGGCATGAAAAAGCTTGTTAGTAAAAAAAATATGTTAACATTTCATCAACATATTATTCAAAGTCAATAATAAAACATACGGAGAGTTGTGAAAGACAAAAAGTAAGTATGTTCAATTTTTATTTAATGTTGTATGCACACTATAGCAGGATTGGGAAGCAGGGCAGGGAAAAAGAGCAGAGCTTGTAAACCCTCGTTCCATCTTAATTCAATTGGTGCTATGATGATAATGCTTCTACTGCCAAAGCAGCACCTGTCTGTCCCTTATGGTTATGTGTCATTCGTAACTCCTACTCAAGTTCTTAAATTTTCTCAGATTTTGCTTGGAGATTGAGTTCAGTATTACACATACTATGTCAATTTATCTTTTCTTAACTTTTCATTTTGTTCTGATACTTGAACAAGTCTTAGTTTAAGATGGTGAAGTAAAGGTTCTGGAGTCTTGATACTGGCAGGATTTAAGAGTGAATAACATAGGCTCAAAGGCTGACAACCAGCATTATGGGAATGTTTCACAAAAATTATTCTAAGAGAATGAAATCCTGTCAGGTATCTATGTGTCTGATCTGCCTGTTTCTTCAGAGATTTCACAGAAATAAAGAAAGAAACATACTTGAGTACACTTTAAGGAGGGAAATATCCATTTTATGAAAAATCACTGTAAACTTTCAGTTTAAATCTTGACTACCTGCTGGTTGCCTCTATAAAGAAATGACAGCCTGAGGTAAGTAGTTGTTGAAGTATGTATTCCCCATTTATCTTTTCTTTTACCCACCACAATTTTCATTTTTACAGTTCTTCAAAGTCAGTACAGCATGTCTTCCCTTTATAGCTTACAACTGACATGCTACATGTTTATTGTTACTATGCTTTACATGTTCTAACTCTTATGTCATAGAATCATAGAATAACCATTTGGAAGAGACCCACTAGATCATTGAATCCAACCATTCCTATCAAACACTAAACCATGCCCCTTAGCACCTCGTCCACCCGTGCCTTAAACACCTCCAGGGGAGGTGAATCAACCGCCTCCCTGGGCAGCCTGTTCTAGTGCCCAATGACCCTTTCAGTGAATTTTTTTTCCTAATGTCCAGCCTAAACCTCCCCTGGCGGAGCTTGAGGCCATTTCCTCTCATCCTGTCCCCTGTCACTTGTCCTTCACTATTCTCTTTCCTTAGAAAAAAATCAGCAAATAAGAATCTTAAAAACTAGTATCAGTGAGGAAGTTAAAAATTTCCAATATTATTAGTGTGTTTTCAAAGCACTGGTGATTCTGATGACTTCACTGCTGATCTCTATTTGGAAGCTGCCGTAAGAAGTGTTCCTTCACTTCCTTTTTTTTGTTTTAAAAATGAAGTTATCCGTACCTTCCTCTAACTCAGAGAGCAGAATTACAGCAGCATATATAAGAAGAATATAAAGAAAAATAATAAGAACACTTCAGATAGAAAAAAAGCTAATGACGACAGAATTAGCAGAAAAAAACCTGTTGGAAGGAACAAAGGGACAGTAAAGACGTAACCAAGGTAAAGGAGGAAATCAGTGAGCAAGAAAGATATTAGTTGCAGAAAAGTGCAGAGAAGTAAATAGAATTAGACAAAAACAATTCAAAGTAGGATATCTGATGAGTAAATAAAAAGGAAAAAATATTGTAAGTAAATATAGGCAATATGAAAAACTGATAAATGTTATAAAAATAGAGTACAAATAGAAGACCAGAGCAGTAGGTAAGGAAGAAAGGCAAGGGAGTAATATCGTAACACTATACAAAGGCTATGAAGACTGCTTTCTGGGCTGCAGGAGATTGAAACGAGTGAGTGATGCCTTCCCCCAGTAACTACAGAAAACTGTCATAGACATTCAAAATTCAGTTTTAAACCTGAAATGACAGTTCTGAAATTAGAACCACACAGCATTCTTATCTATTGAAAGAAAAAGGATAAATTCAATGAATAATATAGTTAATGAAACAGAATTATATGTTTAGAAACCAAATCTAACTTTCCCCTCCCTCTGCAATCATGTTTTGTATTAATCAGTCAATAATACTTTTGCTGTAACAATTTTTGGTTGCTCAGGGCTGTAACCTTTCCCCAATATTATCTTATAACCCTCCCTTGGGAAAAAAAATACAATTAAAAAAAAATAAGAGCAGCAGCAGTATTTTTTTTTTTTTATTCATTTCTCTGTCATGCAGTATATGTTTGTAAGGCAAAGAGCTGTGTTTTCTTCACCTGGAAAAAATGACAATTCATAAGTCCAGTCTTCCAAGAAAGACCTAGAAGCACCAAGCAGGAGAGTATTCTTAGTATAAGTGTTCTCCTTCTCATCACCCATTGCATGGTGTATTTCAGATCTTAAAAATCTGTATCAGTCAAAGGGGTCTGGTACTGCACTGTCTGCCACCATATCTTTTTAGCTGCTGGAGGCTTTTGGAACTTAAACTTTTATAATTTCTTCTTGATATAAGTTTCGTGATCTGGTAACATGGCTATAGAACTGGTTTTAAATAGTCACTGCAAGAGTAATGCCAGTATCTCCTCTTCTTCATAAGTATTTTTTGTCACTATATTAACAGAATGAAGGAATGGAAAATCACAGAATCACAGAATCACTAGGTTGGAAAAGACCCACTGGTTCATAGAGTCCAACTATTCCTATCAATCACTAAACCATGCCCCTCAGCATCTCATCCACCCATCTTTTAAACACCTCCAGGGAAGGTGACTCAACCATCTCCCTGGGCAGCCTGTAAAGCTTCATATAGTCTTACCAGGGAGAATGAAATGAACATACCACAACTTCTATACCCCCAGGACATTCAAAAGAGGATGGTCAAGCAAGGCTGAAGGTATTAGAGCATACATGCAACACCACAGCTGGGTAAATAGTGGATTAAAGATGCTTCGTAAATATATCTGGTGCATGAAATTCAACCAATAAGTTCAGTAGTTTCATTTTATCTCTTAAAAGAAACTGAATAACTCAGAAAAAGTAGAAAATAATTTCTTAGGGAAAATCATACATAAATCCATACAATCACCATGACAGTTTTTAATGCCTATGGAAAAAGTGCAGAATTTTTTTCCAAGCATTCTTTCTAACATTAAGTTAAAATCCTATTGTTTACGTAGAAAAGTTTTGTTCTAAATGTTAGAATGATATAAATGCACTGTTTGCTCCTCTAGCCAACAAGTTTGACAATAAATTCCCACCATGAAGGTTATGTGTACAGACCCCACCGACCCTCACCTGGGATTGACTGCTAACTTGTTTATCATGGGTCACCAAGCTACCTTCAGGCAGCAATAGCTTATTGTTTGCAGTCGTGAGTTTAGTCTGTTTGATAGGAGGAGGAAGGAAGAATGCCCTTACAATGGAATTGTGTTACTAGCATCTCTAATCAAAGACAGAAGAAATAAATATTGTTATTTTAGGGCCCTTGTCCGATAGTTTTATGAGAATGATTTATTTTTTTCCATATATATGACCTAGATTACATTTTGTATTTCAAAAACTAACCCAGTTTTTGCATTTCAGCTCCCATAGTATGCATGTTTCCAGCTGGGCTCTGTCAGCCTCTGTTCCACCATAAATCATATCTGCTTTCTCATCCAAAGGTGCTAACTGATGAGGCAGAAATAACACAATGTCAGCTGGCTTTGTGGCCTACTTACAGCACAGCTACAGCGGGAATGCAGATTGCATCTCTGTTTTTCCAGATAAAGCCATAAAAAAGTTACATTCCTTTACTGTTTTGGAATGCTTCCCAGCTCCAGGGACTATTCTTTTCACTAAGTACAGAAAATAATGCTTACACTGCAAATAGTCGTCAAGGTCTTAGCAATGCTGAAAATTTCTCCAATATCATAGTCATGAATTAGTATAGGGATTTAAAAGCATTCACTTTTCAACTGCTTGCTATTTGAATTAATATTGAAAATCAAGATAGCAATTGATGTCGTAAAATTTCGTGGCTCACTATTATGCTTTAAAATTAAACAACAGATTTTAGGGTTTAAAACAATAATTATTAAAAACTGATATGAAAATTGAAGGGGTGAGAACAGATAATCACTGCAAACTTGTCTGCTTTAAGCCTGATCAGTGCAATAATGCCTGTGTTTCTATATTTTATAAATATCTCCCTCTGGTAGTGAAGAAGTCAAATTAAAGACAGGGAGGTTTCTCATTTGTTGTTTTTTATTTCTAAGCTCCAAGTTTATATATGTCTTGCCCTTATTCCCTTTTGTTTTGAGCTAGTAAATGTTATTGTATGCATTTCTGTTTATACAAAAGAAATGAGAATGTGTCCAGTGGTGAAGTTTCTTTTTCTCTATTGAGTTCCACTTGCCTTTTCTTTTGATTTAGAGTACTGTTACAGACGATGACTTAAACAGAATTGTAGTCTGTACAATTGTTTATTTTTCCCATCTTCAATGAAGCTCCAAAAATGCATTTACACACATTACTGTGTCTGACTAGGATGGAGTTAATTTTCTTCATACTATTGTGTATAGTGACGTGTTTTGGATTTGTGGCTAAAACTGTTGATCATGTACCAGCGTCTTGGTTGTTACTGAACAGTGCTTGTGCAGCATCATGGCTTTCTTTCCAACTTCCTCCTCCTCAGCAAGTAAGCTTGGAGCAGAAAGAAACTGGAAGGGGACACAGATAAGACAGTTGACTGGAACTGGTGTATTCAAAGGTGTCCTCAATACCATATGTCATCATACTTAACAATAAAAGGGAAAGAGGAGGAAGAGGAGACATTTATAGTTATGGTGTTTGCCTTCTCAAGTAACTATTTCATGTTCTGAGGTCCTGCATTCAAGGAATTGGTTAAACACCTTCTTACTGATGAGACTTAATGAATTTGTTCCATTTTGCTTTGTTTCCATGGACTGCTTTTGCCTCACCTATTTAACTTGTTTTGTCTCAATCCACAAGCCTTCTTACCTGCTTTCTACTATCTCCTTATCACACAGAAGAAGGGAGTGAGCTATGTAGGGGGCTGTAATGGTGTTTTGCTGCTGGCCACAGTCAACTTCCCCCTAAAAGACACTAAGAGAAATTTAATTTGCAGTGGCGGGATAGTGTTGTAAAGAACTCTAGAGAAAATAATAGGATTACAAACTACTGACTGTACATATTACACACAAGAAGAAAGGCTTCCTGTGGAAGGTAATAGAAAAGCCAGAAATATCAAAAAATTTTCTTGCTTACATTTTTTAAACACCAGTCCTACAGAAGTAAGAGTTACTATCATCCTGAGATTCCCTGTGGATGAAGTTTTATCACAGACAATGGCAGATATTGAAAAAAAAGTGAAAATACAGAAATGCAGAAAACTATGGAAATTCTCAAAAAAAAAAAGAAACCTACATCATAAAATATCTTTCAGTTCTGAAATAAAAAATTCTTAGTCATTTCTGCAGCATTTATATGCATCCTTGATTACATCTTATTTTAACTGGCTGTCAGGAGTTGTCCAGCATAAATATTCTGGACTTTTGCTCTGAAATAGCAATTGGTAATATCAACTATTAAGAGGCATAATTTATCACATCTTCTATGGAAGAAAAAATATATATATTTATCTCCACACAGACAATCAATACACAGTCAAATAAAGTGCTGTATTTCTTAAAAATTATTGAAGATGATGAATAAATAATGTGATAAACCAATTTTTACTATAAAGAATGATGCAAAAGTATAGGGGAAAGAAATCTCATTGTGTAAACTGAAAAAATCAAAACTAGAATGTCAGGTCTAAGATCACACAAATGAAACTTGCAGTCATGGTGAAACACTTGAGAAATACAAAGAGATTGTCCAAGACTCATAGAATCATAGAATCATTGAATCACATAGTTGGAAAAGACCTCGTGGATCATCAAGTCCAACAATTCCTATCAATCACTAAACCATGTCCTTGATCTACCCATCTTTTAAATACCTCCAGAGATGGTGACTCAACCACCTCCCTGGGCAGCCTGTTCCAGTGCCAAATGACCCTTTTTGTGAAAAATTTCTTTCTGATGCCTAGTCTGAACCTCCCCGGCAGAGCTTGAGGCCATTCCCCTTGTCCTGTCCCCTGTCACTAGGGAGAAGAGGCCAGCTCCCGCCTCTCCACAACCTCCTTTCGGATAGTTATAGAGCGCACTAAGGTCTCCCCTCAGTCTCCTCTTCTCCAGTCTAAACAACACCAACTTCCTCAGTCACTCCTCATAAGGCCTGTTCTCCAGCCCCTTCACCAGCTTTGTTGGTCTTCTCTGGACTCGCTCCAGAGCCTCAACATCCTTCTTGTGGCGAGGGGCCCAGAACTGAACACAGGATTCGAGGTGCGGTCTCACCAGTGCCGAGTACAGGGGCAGAATAACCTCCCTGGACCTGCTGGTCTCACCATTTCTGATACAAGCCAAGCTGCTATTGGCCTTCTTGGCCACCTGGGCACACTGCTGGCTTATGTTCAGTTGGCTGTCAATCAACATCCCCAGGCCCTTCTCCTCTGGGCAGCTTTCTAGCCACTCATGCTCTAGTCTGTAGCACTGTACAGGGCTGTTATGTCCCAAGCGCAGAATCACAGAATCACAGAATCACTAGGGTGGAAAAGACCCAAAGGATCATTGAGTTCAACCATTCCTATCAACCATTAAACCATGCCCCTCAGCACATCATACACCCATCTTTTAAATACCTCCAGGGAAGGTGACTCAGCTGCCTCCCTGGGCAGCCTGTTCCAGTGCCCAGTGATCATTTCCAGTATTTTTTTTTCCTGATGTCCAGCCTGAACCTGCCCTGGCAGAGCTTGAGGCCATTCCCTCTTGTTCTGTTCCCTGTCCCTTGTGAGAAGAGGCCAGCTCCCACTCAGCATTTGGCCTTGTTGAACTTCATGCCATGGGTCTCAGCTCAGTGGTCCAGCCTGATCAGATCCCTTTGGAGAGCCTCCCTGTCCTCCAGCAGATTGACACTACCTCCCAGCTTAGTGTCATCTGCAAACTTACTAAGGATGCACTCAATGCCTTCCTCCAGGTCATTGATAAAGATGATGAACAGGTCTGGACCCAGCACTGAGCCCTGGGGAGCCCCACTTGTGACCAGCCTCCAGCTGGAATTAACTCCATTTACCACCACTCTCTGGGCCCGGCTATCCAAGCAGTTTTCCATCCAGGAATGTGTGCGCTTGTCCAGTCCAGAGGCTGAGAGTTTCCTAAGCAGAATGCTGTGAGAAACTGTGTCAAAGGCTTTACTGAAGTCCAAGAAGACTATACCCACAGCCTTTCCCTCATCCAGTAAGCAAGTCACCTTGTTGTAGAAGGTGATCAGGTTAGTTTGGCAACACCTGTCTTTTGTGAACCCTTGTTGAATGGGTCTGATCACCCGGTTCTCTTGCATGTGCTCCATGATAGCACTCAAGATCACCTCTTCCATGACTTTCCCTGGCACTGAGGTCAGACTGACAGGCCTGTAGTTCCCTGGATCCTCCCTCTGACCCTTCATGTAAATGGGCACAACATCAGCCAGCCTCCAGTCAAATGGAACTTCCCCAGTCAGCCAGGACTGCAGGAAGATGATGGAAAGTGGCTTGGCCAGCACATCCACCAGCTCCCTTAATACTCCTAGGTGGATCCCATCTGGCCCCATAGACTTTTGTATGTCTCATTGACCAAGCAAGTCTCTAACCACTTCCTCTTGGACCATGGAAGCTTGGTTCTGCTCCTCTAGCTTCTGGTTATGTCCACACAGGGAACAACTTTCCTTATGATTAAAGACTGAAGCAAAGAAGGCATTAAGTACCTCAGCTTTGTCTTCATCCTTTGTCAGAGTTTTTTCTTTGCATCCAATAAGTACAGGATATTGTCCCTGGTCCTTCTTTTACTGTTGATGTATTTATAGATATATTTTTTCTTATCTTTCACCGAATTGGCCAGTCTAAGCACTAGTTGGGCTTTAGCCCTCCTGATTTTTCCTCTGCATGGTTCACTTCTTCCCTATAGTCTACCCAAGATGTCTGTCCCTTCTTCCAAAGTTCATAGACATTCCTCTTCTTTTAGATGTCCATCCAGATCTCCCTGCTCAACCAAACTGGTTTGTTTTTTTTTTCCCCACTGGCTCATTTTCTGGCACAAGGGGGTGGTTTGCTCCTGTGCTGCCAGGATTTCCTTCTTGAAGAGCATTCAGCCCTCGTGAGTTCCCTTGCCCTTAAGGACTGTCTCCCACTGGACTTTATCAACCAGCCTTCTGAACAGTTCAAAGTCTGCCCTCTGCAAGCTCAAGGTGGCCATTCTGCTAACCCCTCTCCTCACCTCACCTGGAACTGAGAATTTTGCTGTCTCATGATCGCTTTGCCCTAGTTGTCCTCCAGTCATCACATCCCCCAAAAGGCCTTCTCAGTTCACAAATAACAGGTCTGGAAGAGTCTTCCCTTTTTGGCTCTTTCACGGGGTATGTGAGGAAGTTGTCTTCCACACACTCCAGGAACCTCCTAGACTGCTTCCTTTCTGCTGCATTGTACTTAGAGCAGGCATCTGGTAGATTAAAGTCTCCCAAAAGGACAAGAGCTAGTGATCTTGAGACTTCTTCCAGCTGTTCATAGAAGAGCTCATCAACTTCTTCTTCTTCTATTTGACTAGGTGGTCCATGGACTCCCAACACAATATCTACCGTCTTTTGGGCTCCTCTGATTTTTATCCACAGACACTCAATCCTGTCATCACCATGATCAAGCTCGATGGTATCAAAGCACACTCTAACACATGAGGGTGACCCCACCCCTCTCTTACCTTTCCTGTCCTACCTGAAGAGTTTATACCTCATCATATCAGCACTCCAGTTATACGAGTTGTCCCCCCACATGATCCCATTTATAATGCCCAGCAGAATTATAAAGCCTAATTCATGATGAGGGTGGTGAGACACTGGAACAGGTTGCCCAGGGAAATTGTGGATGCCCTCTCCCTGGAATTACGCAAGGCCAGGTTGGATGGGGTTTTGAGCAGCCTGAGGTGTCCCTGACCATGGCAGGGGGGCTGGAACTGTGTGATCTTTAAGGTCCTTTCCAACTCAAATCATTCTATGAGTCTATGAAACAAACAAACAAACAAAAAGCCACAGCCACCAAACTACACATTCTAATTTGCACCCTATTGCTAGTGAGAGTCTAACAATAACCACAACAGATTATCCTGCACATCCTTCTTGATTCTTTCACTGAATCTACTTTTAACAATATGCTAAAGCTTAAAAATTTTGGTGTTTTCTGGTCTAGGATGCATAGATCCACAAAACAGTTAGACCTGTCTCTAATATGACGATCACCATGGAAGTAAGATTTGTGGTAGAAACAAGCATTACTAAAATGGCCAACTGCAACACAGCATTTTTTATGCTTTAATATGAACGAGCTAATGGACAAAAATTAAGTGGTCTAGCTTAAATATACTGATATTCTGGCTGATTTTGACTGAAATTAATTCAGGAGAAATTGCATGAGTAGCCTTTCTCTCTTTTGTAGATAGATCTCATTCTACAGAACGTATATGTTAGTGTATTTCTTTAGTTATAACTATGAAGTCACTGTTTAACACTGTTCAGTGTGTTTGATGTTGATTTGTGGTGATTTGTTTGTTTGTTTCTTTGTTTTAAAACGAGTGCAGGTTTGCTAACCCCTGAGCCTGTTCTTTTTAATTATTTAGTATCTATATGCATTTCTGTTCTTCTAATTGAACACTCAAGTTTATGTGACACACGCATATGTGTAGATCATATTAAACCTGAAAGTATTTAGTTTAGTATATGGAAACACATAAATATTTGCCAAACTGTGATGTATACCTTTGTAAATAAAATTATTATATAATGTTTGTTCAGGTTTATATATCCATGCAACTTTGTTTATAGTTTGAGAGCTCTTCCTCTCCTTCCCCTTTTTTAAGGCTTCATCCTACAAAGGAATGGATGATTATTGAGATGAAGAACACATTATTTTGTTAGTTTTTGCCGTAGCCGGTGTGTATTCAAATTCTCCTCTAGTTCTAGATTTTCTAAATGAAAACATTGCTGCACGTGTCTTTAAATATTATATAGGGTGTATATGCAATTGTCCTCTAATTTATTTCAGTCAAAAAAAATGGGCTAGCTTAAATAATTTAGACAGTAGCTACTCTGACTGATTCCAACTGAAATGAATTCAAGAGCAATTGCATTAGTAGTCCTACTGTAAAACCTAAGACAGAGCTAATCTTCAACCCAAGGGTGCAGTTATAGCAATAGCTTTTCTGTCTGACATGCCTAGAACAAGAAGCAGCCATGTTAAGACTAGTGCCCTCTTTTACAGCTAGTGAAATGACCCAATTCCAAATAAAACAAACAAAAAAAAAACCCAAAACAAATTAAAATAAAATACTTCTACACAACCCAAATTATTTCATTTAGATTTGTTCACTGACATAAGTCTATTTTGCTTTCACGATCAGTGACTTCGGTTCAGTTCCCAATAAACAAAGGAAATTGTGATCTTTCAGTAATATGACACTAGGGAAAATCTATTTCAAGGTGAAAAATTCCTCTGGGTACATTGCTGTCTCTTGTGTTCATCTGTGATCTGCAGGTGCTTGACAGGAAATGAGCATAGTTGTGGCAGGACTACTTCTCTTTGAAAAATGTCACAAAGCATTACTGATGGAAAATTTAAGAAGCAGACATCACATCTAAGCTGCAGTATAGTGCTCAGCTCACAGTATCTATTTCTGTCTGCTAAATTTGAAAACAGAACTTTATTTTCATTTCTTCTTTATATTCTCCTGACAGATTTAAATTTATTTCAACCAAAACCTATTAACGTTTTACCTGCAAAAATGTTAGCAAAAATTAAATTATGACAAAATTGTGTTATCTCCATCTGTTTAGGTGTCCCATTAAGAAAGTCTATTATTTTTTTTTATATTATTACTGCTTAACATGCACAATGTTGATTTCTGGGTAAGATATTTTAGAAGAAATTAGTTCTTGGATTCTAAGCAGTAGTCTACAAAATATGGTGAGAGTATCCATAAAACTGTTTGTAACTGTACTGCAGTTATATATGCAACCATATTTTTCTGTTCTCCTACAAAATATCAATGATGGTGAAATATATTACATTAAGTACAAAAGTTATAGGACTGTGCATCTCTAGAAAATGACTAAGAATATTAGACGTTTAATTATTAATTATAATATCATTTCAGTTGATTTTTCTTATCTACAAGGGAAAATGACCACTTCTGAAGCTGCCTGTTACCAGTAGAGTCTACTTCTAATTTTTTATCTTTTTCTGTTTTTAATTTAAAGACTGTCTGCACAAAAACTGCTGAAAGTAAACATACCAAAAGTGAGACCTCTGGATTGTTGGGAAGGTAAGGCAGCTCAAGTTTCTTATTTTAAGAGCAACACTCCCTGAAGAGTATTCTTTCAGCCACGGAAAAGAAATTGGTATAATTCCTGCTGTTCATATTTTGTCATCCGTACCTCATTAGCACTGTAGCTCAATCTATTTTTTAATAAATTTTACAGACTAACACCTACAGGAAAAGAGACACATGTTCTTTCAATGTGCAAACTGATAAATGAAATTGAATATGTATATCTGTGTATCTGCATATGTGTGTATATGTAGGTATGCAGTTATGCATATATACATATATGTATATAGAACACACAGACAAGCTAGATGTGGAATAACATAAATACTATAAAACTGCATTTAATAAGTATACAATTTCTTTAAGTTACAGCAGCTTACCTATGAATTTCTGCTGAAATAATATATTGCTTTGATGAATCATTCTGTTGTTCTAACACAATAAAACAAGTAGTAGTCATACTTTTATAATAGTAGACTTAACCAAAATATCAAGTCAATCAACAAAAGCAGCCTTTCAAAGTCTCAAAATAGCAACCCAAGATCACACACAGGAAACTAGTGTTTCATATATGAGGATCAAAGCAATTCTTTTTAAACCAAAACTCACAGCCCTGCAAAAATAAATTGTGAGCCACACTCACTTTATGAGGTCATCTAGTTGGACCTTCTCTTGTTAAATATCAGTGTCCTACAATTTCCTTTTGTTTCCTTATGTTTTAGTGGCAAAATAGGCAGTTTGTTATGATGAGGGGTTTCTTTGTGTGTTTTTCTTTTTCTCAAGTTAATATAGTAAAATGATTGAGGGAAATTAGGGATATAATCAACATAGCTGCCTGTTGCTTTTAAAAATTCTGCCTTGGAAATAATGCAGGGATATAAGCCTTGGAAATAATGCAGGGATATAAGACTTGGAGAAGGCTGTTCAGACTACCCTAAATGTAATGAATATTCTAAATTACTCTATAGAAACTTCTTTTTTCTCCACAACTATCATAGGAGCGTAGGGTACAAAACATGATGTTTAAAGTCAGGGTTTCTAATCACTGAAGTCCTTTCATTTCTCCCAATGGATTTTTTCATTCACTAAGGGAAAACCTGAAAAGAAAGTAAGTATTATATATAAGTAAAGCAATGGAGATACAACACATACTAATTTCACTCTGAGGCCATTTTTGGGGCTGTTGACAACAGTGGGATGTGTTAAGTACTGAGTACTTCAAAAAAATGTATCCCCTTCAGCTCCAGAACTAGGCTGAGATGCAGTGTTTGAAGTAGTGTTATACTCTCAAAGCTTTCTTTTACCATGAAAATCCTGCTGAGTCTCATGCCTAAGTTTCACTTTTATTTGACAGATTTCTTAATAAGCATTAGATATACTGTAAGGAGGCATAGGAGGATTTCAATATTCGCTAGGGATATTATTGGTGTAGATAGATCAAAGAAAAAAAAAATCGTTCCAGATTGGATAGATTTCATCTAATATATGCATATAGATACATGTAATTTCAACATATTCATTTTGTTGCTGCATTAACTATAGAGTGGTAATTTGTAACAAAACCTAGGACAAAATTACTTTTAGCAGAAAACTTTTTTACAGGTGGAAAAACCCAATTATGTTTCAGTGAGTTTGTGCAAGTGTTAATTTTTTGTGTGTTATATTTTGGTTTTGTCACTAGTTCCTTGGAGGAGAGGGATGATTGCTTTGAAACCCCTGGAGAGAACCAGATGATGGAGTTTCAGAAAAAGTAAGAACCTTTCTAAACAAATGCACTTCCTGCAGAGAGAATCAGAGCTGTTGATCTTCTCAGCAAAAATACTACCTAAATGTAGCCACAGTTAATTACATCCTGTTGACAACAGACACCTAAAACACCGTGCATTTTATCATCATGCAACAGCACACAAATGACAAGTTTTGACAAGTACCTATTTGTTGTTTCCAGAATTTGCATTGAATATGACAAGTGTACTTTAAGCTATTATGCCTCAATGCTATTTAATCAATCATCCTTTACTTCTAAAGCTAATTCTAGTTCAGATAAACATGATCAGATCTGCGGCTTGTATGATATCAATAGAGGTTTTAGGTCTTAAGCAGAACATTAACACAGTGATTGTTCCAGAAGCTAACAAACACTTGATTAATGATTTTACAACCATGAGAATAATAGAAATGGAAGATTTTGATTTCCTGACATAAATTCATTCATTTGAAAATAATTATTTCACTCCCCTTCTATATGGCTATTGTAGCTCTCTCCATTAGTTCTGCATGCCATTGTTTCCACTTTCAAGGTTTCATAAGTCTTAGGTGTTATTAAAATGTGATATGAAATATAAAGCACACTGTTTTGTCAGTATAAGAATATAGTGTCTAGATTACTGGCATGCTTTTACAGGAAAGAAAAAGAACAACAACACACCACCCCAAGCTCCAAACCCTGCTTTCCTGAAGCAAGTTCTATTTTAGTAGTGGTGGAAATATGTTTATTTGGGTCTGTGGGTCAATATACTCTGAAAAGGTGTATTTAAAGACCAAAAGTAAACCAAAAAGAACATGGAAGTTGATTCCAGGTAATTTAACTTTTTGTCCTGAAGGATATAGAAGGATTCTTTCAGGAGAGAAACAGAGAATCCAAACAACAGAAAAGAGCACATTCATTCAAGAAGACAGCTGGATCTATGCACAAGGTAGAATTAATATCCACAATATTGTGGGCAGCCTAGAACATGATTTTCTTGTTCCTTCTGTACATGGAGATTAAAATCTGAAGTACAGAGAAACCATCCTTAAGAATGCAGCATTATTTCTGAAACAGAAGACAGTGACAATACAGGGGGTAATCTCTATCTAAACTTTGTTAGAAGAGCTGTAGACACTTCGGAGTTTTTCCCACAAAATTTATTTTCTTTATTCTAATGATTTTAAAGTGAGGTTTGTGAAACTCTGATACTGGTGAGGAAGACTCCTAAGGATCACAGACTAGGCTAATATTCATGATTGACAAATTTAGGACTGGAAAACTAAAGCTCACCTGTACCTTTTTAACACAGACATTCAAATAGTCAAAGGAAGGGGGAAATGACAGAGACAAAAGAACTGAAACATGCTGATTTTCCATGACTGTAATTTTATGGCACTGCATGCAAAAGCCCCCAAATAAACACCCACACAGAGCTGAGGAATGTAGCATACTTTTCAAATGGCTTATACACATTCTTCAAAGAATGATGCTCAACTCCACTTACCTGAAAGCTGGATTTGCTTGAGCACTAGTTTTGAGTGTCACAGCAAGTTAGGAAAGGCTCTAACAAATGCCAGATAAATTTTTCAGCCTGCATTTGTGAATGAAATTTTGTTTCACAATCTCATGTGCATCCTAGATCTTCCTTTCTCTTAATATAGGATCTTCTACTGTGCTGCCTGTTTTGACTAACAGAACCTCTAAAGCACTGAAGTCTTGCCTCATTTCCTAAGGAACACTGAAATGGATACATTGAACTGTCTTACTAAGACAGTGATTTTTAGCACTCTGAAATCACTGAAAGGTAAAAAATAAACAGACAACTTGAAAAATAATTATAGAGACAAATATGTATTAAAAAATAATCCAAGCAGATTCAGTGTGATACAAGTTATCTAGAAACAACATAAGCATAGGCACAGAAGTCAGAACAAAAGAGAACTTCCTTTTTCCTGTTATTGACAGCCTGAGCAGTTCTCTCTGGAATGTCACCATTGTGTACCAAACATCACTAGTTCATATTTCTGCACTCATATGTTTTAACTCAACCTTTTGTGGTTTATTTCACTAGTTATCCAATAGTATCTAAACCCAAACAATATATTTTGCCATGAACCAAAAATATAGAAAGGAAAACAGACATTGCTGACTGAAAGTTTGTGATTAAAAATCTGACTGTCTGGTAGCTTAAAATGTTTGAATACAGAATGGATTTTGTTTTGAATCATCACAACACTTATGGAGCTCAACTTGCATTGTGTGTAAGCAACAGTAATTACCAGAGTTTGCACTTGCTACTAAGACAGCTTGAATAAAAATGTTATCCTGCACTGCCAAGCATTGCCCTTGAGATTTCAACCATCTTTGCTGTTGGTGATTCTCTTTTAAGTCCTTTTAACCAAATCATACTTAAATGGAGATCAATAAGATGGGTATCTCGCAACTTACAATTGGCACATTCAAGTCAACACTACAGAAAGCAAAATCAATTATCCTAAGAATTAACCTTCAATATATTCATGGTTTACTCTAGAAATATATTTAAAATGTTAATAACATTTTGATTAAGTTTACCCCTTTTTTCACAGGATATGTTTTTAGTTCTATCTAAAACTAAACATGTTGTCAAAAATAATTAGTCAGTATTTCTGTCACAGATCAAACCCCAAAATGATAAAAAATCCTTTCTTGTTGGCTTTTCAGCTAAAGCTGTTGTATCAAAGTTCAGATATATTTCATATAAGCACACGGAATCCAATAACAGAAATGAAATATTAAAGCATGGTTCATTTCCCACTCACATCTGTCTAGGACGAAAGAAATGTAAGTTTTCAAAAAGCATGATTTAAGCATATTATTTCTTGTATTAGAAAACAATAGATACTTTTCTATTGTTATGATGTTCCTTGTAAAGATACAATTGAAACGTTATTCAATTCAGTATGTCAGAAATTAGCACTACCAAGCATCTGTGGGCAATCCTTCTCAGTGGCAACTGTATTACTAACAAAGCAGCTGAATGTGACAGAAAGGTCTTGCTCTCTGCTGTAGACTTTAGATCTTTCTCAATCCAATTTTCTTCTTTTCTTTTTAATCACACAGTTGTATTTTGGAAAGATATAAGCGAACAAGGGAAAGGGAGTAACCAAGGATCTCTCTGTACTCATTCCACAATAACAATAAACATAACTTACCATACAGTGGTAGTTTGCTAAGTATTTCTGTTCTTTTTCTTAAAGACAGAACCCAGCAAAACTAGAGTAATCAGCAGTGTTTAAAGTCAATAATTTAAAACTCTTACTTTATTTTCACTTGCCCAGTATCTGTTTCCAAGGAAACAGGAGGAGAAGCCAGAACCAGTAGCAAAGCAGTGATACAAGCAAATGCAAAGGAAAAGGAGCTGCTGGCTTCTTTCCTGCTTTTCTAGCTCCTGAAGTCACAGTTAATAAGGCTCCTGGTAGTTTAGAATAACATAAAATATGAATATAGTTTTAGTCAATAGCTACATGCATATGAACAAAAGACAGTTGGCAACAGAGGTAGTTTTCAGTGTGGATGGTTTTAATTGGCCATGGTCTGGAGGATAGAGTTTGAGATTGGAGAACACATAGGCCTAAGAGATAATATTGTGTTGTGTAACTCAGAGTAAATTATGGCAGTATAGTATCAAAACTGTTCCACAAACTACAGAACAGAGAAATAGAAACAGAATTGCAGACTTATTTTTTATTATTTTTATGTGCTATCTACTCTCCAGAAGTCACCAGGCTAATCAGAAGAATATTGTCTAATTTCCTTACCTTCAGTGCACTCATAGACTAAGATAAAATACAGGAATTTATGGCAACTTGAGCAGTTCAGAGTTTTCTGAATTTTCAAAGGAATGACATGCTTAAGAATTACGTGGCAGACTGCTGAATGTTGTGTACACTGTAACAGTTACTCCTACAACATTGTTTTTAGAATACATACTGAATATCAGCAGAACTGTTTAGATATTTTATTGAAAAAAAATGTTTCCTGTTCAGAAAATGGCCATTTGTCAAAATGGCAGGGTGGGGGCGGGGTGGGGAGCAAGAGATGATCCATGCTGCATTTTATTCTGTGGTTGAGGACATTTAGTTCTATACAGAATAGTTATTTGTTGTTCCTGTAGCTGTTTTCACTAAGGAAATTCATTTTGAAGCATATGTAAAGCTACACAATTGTACAAAGCTAAACAAAATCTAAAACAAATTAGACAGCCATCAAAATATGGCAAGTTTGGGTGTTTTCGTTACAGTCAGTATGAATATGTGACACCTAGAGAGGTATATGGATATAAATGAATACATAATCAGGATACTTACAGTGCAACTAAACACAGAGGGGTCTATTTGCTTTCAATCTGGACTTCAAACTTTGACCTTCAGTGTTCACTGTTGCATCAGATTTGTCCATGGTTGCTAAAAGCAGAATTCTTCCTGACATAAGTAAGTTTCAAAGATAAGACTACTACTTGTTACAAACAAAATGGAATGCAAGACAACAATGTGACCTCAGCTGCAGTATACTGTGAAACCCAGGTGTCAATCGCTTTCTTAAAGTAACTCAATGTCAGAAATAGATAGGTATCCAAGCAGCAAAACTGCTTAAAAATATTATCTAAATCCTCACATAGTAACATGGCATAAATCATTATCAGAGCTATTCAGTACAAAAATTCCCGAGGCTTTCAGTCATGTTACCTCATAACCATTGCTTTTGCATGTACTCTTTCTAGGAAAGTATTGATTTGCAAAAGGCTAATGAGCATGATTCACACAATTGGGTTTCTAATTTACGGATTACCTTCTCTGTTATTTCCATTCATTATTATGTTAATTATCTGTACTTCTCCCTGTGGGAATAAAGCTAAATGGGGGAACAGGGCTGAATGTGGAGAGAAATGGGACTGAGTGCACCCATCCCACCCCCAGCCTTGGGTTGAGTACAAGGCTTTCAAAAGCAAAGTCAGTGAGTTGAGTTACAGCATGCACAGGCACCAAGGCCATCTCCCTATCTGAAGCAGAGGATGAGATGTCTGGGAGCAGGCGTAGGCAACTCCTGCTATCAGTAAGAAGCATGATCAGCAAGGATGATCAATTATTTTTCCAAGAGGATGAATTTATCTATCAATCCTGCCTTCCAGTTGATCTGTACACATTATAACATCTTTTTAATATGATTATAATATTAAAACACATCTCCATACCAAAGGCTAAACACCTCCTCCCTGCCTGTGAGGCAAACCGTGCCCATAACTACTCCTACTGGGCATGTGCTGTTAAGTTTTGGCAAGCAAAGCAAGAATTTTTCCTCCACCAGTCAGCAGGGTTTGATGTAATAACTTCAGTGGCTCAAGGTCCCCCTAAACCTCTGACCCAAACATGCAAGTTACTATAAAATATCTGAGCAATGGGGAATGGTGGGAAAGGAAAATGCCATTGAAACTTTTGGGATCAGCTGATAGACTGATTCCCCCAGATTCCATTAGGGAAAGACCACTGTATTATATGCTCTAAATAGATACTTTACTGTCAAGTTAATTAACATCATCTCTTTGTACTTTAATCTTAACTATATATCTTCTATCTATGAGTTATTTTTAATTAAGTCTGTGTGTCATTGCTACACATGTATCATTACTTGTTGCATTCCTGTACATGTTCAGTTGTTGGATCATATATATGGTTGTTTAATTTATTTTCACAAACAGCGTCTTATATCCAGCCACTACCAAACCGTATTTAGTCATGAGCTGTTATAATCAAATATTCATAATAAAATCAACTTGTTTGTGCATATACAAGTCTCAGAAAATCTACTAATGCTGAGGAGGCATTTAAAGGGAGTTTCTGATTCAAATTCAGCAAGCTAGACAAAATTGATTCTCTTTGCAAGACTGTTGATAAGAATCTAAGTGAAATGGTGTGTAGAGCAAGCTGGACAAATATTAATTGTTCTTGTGCAGTTTCTCAGTATTCACTGTAACTGACAAGCTGGACAATTTAAATATTTTTGTTCCTTGCAATACTGTTGGTTAAAGGGTTAAGCAGACTGGTAAACTCTGCTTTCTGATGTCTCATAATTTTTCTCAAATTTACCTTTCATGACACTGCCACCTATGTTATGCTCTGTGTATTTCAAAACATTCCATAAACACTTATTTTATTTTCATGTTTCCATTCACTTTTCAAATGGCAGAAATTTTTGTAAAGGTATGGTTGCATTCTAGTGGCTGGTTTTTAATGGATTCTGGAGCATTTCAGCAGTTTGTCCTTCAATGTGTTTTCAAAAAACACTTCAATGTGTTTTCAAAAATAGTTTTATTATGTATCATATTGCTTCATTTCAAATCCAAAAGACATTGAATCTTCCTTGTAAGCAGTTCATAAAAGAAGTAACAAAGGTAGTTGGGAAAACACAGATAAACTTCTGTGTCATGATGTTGACTTGGGAGGCTTCTGTGGAGGAGGTGTAAGGGCAAACTGCACCTCAGAATGGTGGAAATTTATGCTTACATGATTAGAAATGTTTGCAATATTTTTGTTTATTTTCATCAAAATTAATAACTGGTTTACATTTTCCTTGAAAGTGTTCAAGAAATTTCAATTTTACATGAACAGGAAAGCTAAAAACATATAGAAATTCACTACTGTTCATCAGACTACATTAACTCAGGGAAATGCATTTGATTTGGGTGCTTGGGTGACAGAAGTGTGGGGCTACAGAGTGGCATTGGTGAGGAGAGTTGGGGGCTGTCCCATTCTGGACATAGACACTTCCAGATGGCTCCAGCAGATCCACTACAAGGCGTATCCAAGGCCCTCGGAAAAGCTGATGGCATCTCTAGGAAAATACATTTCAACAGCATTGGACAGATAGAGGAAGAAAGATCAAATAAAGGGAGAAACAATAGAGGGAACACAAAAGTCATATGAGGAGGAGGCACTCCAGTCACTGGAGAAGATACTCCCTGCAGCCCATGGAGATGATCACAGTTAAGCAGATTGTCCCTCTTGCAGCCCATAGAGGACATGCAGAGCATGGAAGATGCCACAGTGGAGCAGGTGGATACTCCTGAAGGAACTGTGGCACATGGAGTACCTTTGTCAGTCAGGGGAAAAATGTGAGGGAAGAAGCAGCACAGAGAAACTGCTGTGTGCTGACTGTAACCTGCCCAGTCCCACCTGCACCTCTGGGTGGGGGAAGGTGTGTCTGGAATAAAAGAGTGAAGTTGAGTCTGGTAGAGGAAAAGCTGTTGCTTTATATTTGTCATTGTTTCCATTTTAATTGGCAATAAATTATATTAGTTTTCCCCTAGTCAAGTCTGGTTTGCCCTCAATAATAATTTGTAAACAATCCCCTGCCATTATTTCAACCCATGAATTTCCTCATTTTATTTTATTCCCTTCTCCTACTGAGGAGAGAAAGTGAATGAGCAGCTGAGAGGGTGTTTGGCTGTTGGCCAAGTCTAACTGATGGCAGGAAGAAAAACCCTAGCATTGATATAAAAAAAACCAAGGAAGACAATATTTGAAAAAGAACTGCTTTTAAATGGTATTTTTTACTCTAATCATAATGACAGGATCTTAGAAAGTGACAATCTACTTTTGTTCACTTCAATAGTCCCCTACAGTTTCAAAGCACTTACCCAAGGAGCTTTTAGAAAATTCTGAACAATCGTACTTTTAAAGTGGAAAACAGAACAGAAAAGGAAAATGTTAGAGAACAAGTGCTACAACAGTAAATACAGAGTAAACAAACCTAGACTAGCATTACACTGCCTGTTGCTGATTCCAATGGAAATCTACCCTCAGCATGATGAGGTTATCATCAGATAAGAGAACTCAGCACCCAGGGTCATTCTGTGACTGTCTTCACAGTTCAAGGGCACTCCTCCTACCTGACCCTTATGGCAGAATAGTGGACTCTACTCAGAACAGAAGCTGCAGTTCCACCTAGGACCTGTACCATCTACCCCAGCAGTGGCCAATGTCTCCACTCAGATTGAGCTACCTGAAAAAGGAGTACTCAGGTAGAGGAGCTCCTGCAACAAGTGGCTGAGCTGAAGGAACCAGTAAAAAGACTGTGTAGTGTAATGAGGACTGAGGAGGAGTTAAATAGCTACTTCCAACTCTAGTCTGCAGTGGATCCAAGCCCACAGCCAACTGGCAAACTCTCCCATCAGCACACAAATGAGGGAGAGAGACAATAATAAAGAAGCATGAAAGCTTGCAAATGCAACAACCAGCAGAAGAAGCTCCCCCTAAAGCCTGAGGTGCCCTAGCAGAACTGCTCGCTGGAGACAAGTAAAACAGCTTGATCTGCTCCCTGGGTGACAACCAGCAGAGTGAAGAAAAGGCAATGAGTGATAGTAGTGGTAGACTCTTCTGAGAGGTACGGAGGCACTCATTGGCCAAACTGACCCACTCTCCAGAGAAGTGTGCTGCCTGCTGAGGGCTTATATCAGGGATGTACTCAAAAGGCTACCAAGTCTTGTACAATGCACCCACTACAATCTAACTGTTACTGTTTCACATGGGCACCAGTAATAAAGCCAGGAGCAGTCAAGAGGGAGTACAGAGCCCTGGTAGCAGCAGAAAGGGACTCTAGAGCTCAAGTAGTTTTTTCATTGCAATGTAAGTAGAAATTACCCAAATGCATAGTGAACCACAATTTAGTAATATCAGTCTAAGCATATAATTTTTAGTTATTTTATGATTGTAAATTTCTTCATATTTTGAAAATTGTACTAAGGACTATTAGAGGTTTTGTTAGCAGTTCTGTGGCACATTCTGACTTCAGCTTGCAGCACTTCACTTTTCTACAGAGGATGTTCATCTCAGACAAATTAGGTAGTTAATTATTATATGTGAAATTTAATGTGAGACATAATTTTCCTCTTTTCTCAGACTACAAAGAATGCTCTTTACATTAATTGAAAAAGTGTGCTCCTAGTATTTTTTAACCATGCGAACTATAAATAATTGGGACTTGGAGAAATCTGAGAAATCAGTGACACACGGAGTGCTAATTATTCTCTTGGTTCTTCAGTTGGAGAATCTGCTAAGTATGGCACATTATCTTTATGAGGTAACAGTTTCCACACATAAACATCTCTTGCCATTTGAGATGTTAGAGGTTACCTTAGATATTCATGTTGAACAGTCACCAAACTCGTGCATGCTGCCCTGCAGATCTTAAGTTACCTTTAATTGTCTACTTATGAGCAAATGAATTAGGCTCATTTGAAAACTGCAAGCTAGCGCTATAGAAGTTTTTGTTTCATAGTGTTTGAGCAATATTTTTGTTATAAGTTTCACAAGGAGAAATTGCAAAAAAAAAAATTATAGGAAACTTCTTGACCCTGTCTTCCTCAGAAAGAAGCAGCTTTGAATCCTGTCACTTGTCATTGCCTTCAGAGGTTAAATCAATTCCAGGTTCAGACCTTAATTTCAGTTGCTGATAATGCAGGACTGGGATTCTGCTAAGTAATAAAGACACGTAAGTGTGGTATCTGCAGATAAGGTAGTGTCTAAACTCATGTTAAAGCCAATGTGGAGGAGATGGAGAAGTTACCAGTGCTAGTCAGAGGACAAAAAAAAAATCCCCAAAACATTTGAACTGAAATTTTCTCTGAGTCTCTTGGGTTAGGAATGCAGACTACCATCTCATGTAGACACATCTGGGGACATGGGCACCGTGAGGGCCTGCTGCCTTCAAAAGGAGTACACCAAGGACAGCCATGGTAAGTCCTCCATGTTCACCACTGTATCCCACAGCACTTAGCAAGGAAGCAGGGTCAGGCTGGGTTGTGGGTCTTGACTGGTATTGGGGTATGGAATTATGTTATTCTAATGTAAATATATTTTATGTATTTTTCATTAAAATATACTAATCTTCCATCCACAAAACCAGAAACATCAAATTTTATATCCAAACCGGACACAAAGTACAGAGAGAAAAGAGACAAATGTGTATGTATATAATTTTCTGTTGCCTAGAATCTGGGTTTCTTTCCATTTACCACAAAAGGGCTGAGGCATTTATTTGAGCTGACATGAATTTTCTTGCTGGGACAAATGATTATATTTTAAATAATATTATGCCTTACTTTCTCCATATCTCACTAGAATTACATTCTCAGAAAAAAAAAAGGAAGAAACAAGTATTATATTTTCAAGTTTACCTCTAAGTATTTGCTTGAAAATCATTATAGTACTATAGAATGAGAGACCACAAGATTACTTCTGTATTTTCACTGAACTGTATCTCCCTTTCAGTTTTCTACATCTTTGTGAACTCTCTGCCTTTGATTTGTGAGTAATATAATGTGACAAGATAGCCACCAGACATGCCAAGCTAAGCTAACATTTTCAAATAGTAAAGTATTTTTCAAAACACATTTAAAAATGCATGCAAAGGTTCATACACAGTGTGCCACCTTTTACTGCTTGTAACCAACCTGCAGTGAACAGAAGTGGCCTTATGTTCCCCTGTGACCAACTGCCATATTCCTCATAACATCTCTTCATGCATCTATGTATAAGATAGAAATGTTCCTCAGCCATTAATAAACAGAAGATTGCCCTTTCAAGATATCAATCTTCAAGATCTTCATAATTTATAAACTTCATTTTTCTAACTCACCAATCAGTGTGGAACCCATCTGGTGCTATGGTCACAGATGGCCTTGACAGCAGCAGGTGGACGGAACAACAACTTGTGATAGTTGAACATAGTGCTGCAGGTGCCCAACGTACATGTAGGCTCGTTTGCCTTCTCATAGGCTCAATGATTCCTACTGTAGCTGTGAAACAAAAATTGAGGTTCTTCTAATGATTTCTTCTCACGTTCCTCAAATGCCCTGCCCATGGCAGGGGGGTTGGAACTAGATGATCTTTATGGACCCTTCCAACCCAAACTATTCTATGATTCCATGATTCTATGATTTTATGATTCTATGAAATGCAGTAAAGGTTGGTAGGGATATAAAGTGTTGTTATTACCCCACAAAACTGAAATTCTCTATTCTGAGGGATTCCAAGAACATTATCAGCATGTAACAAAAATGTTTAATAAACTTTTCCATTAGTTCTGCTTAATGATTCTTGTGCTTGGGTAAGGATTTAGACCTGAAATATGTGATATAGGCTTAGATGTAAATATATATATTATATTGAATGGCTGCTCTAGAATCTAACTTAAATGTAACTGCTCATAAGACAAAAGGTCCTCCAGCTTTCCTATTGCTGACCGCAGTGTAATAAAATCACTGTTGCTATCTCTGTTAGAAAAGAATGGCTCAAAAAATTACATATACTTTGAAATCTTTTATTCAAAATTTGATGTCGCTGTATATTCAAAAATTGCTGACATTAAGTAGGAAAATTCCATTCTTTCTTGAAACAGGCCTTTTCTGATGAAAGCCTTTTTACAGTTTAAGTTCTTATGTTAAAAGTAAACAAATGAACAAACAAGCAAAAAACCTCCCAAACTAATGTAATTTGACAGATTATACTGTAATTTATTTATCAGATTAAAATAGCTCAATAACACTAGTAACAGCATTCTGATACAGATTTACTTTCATTAAACCAAAAAAATGTAATTACTTTGTAAAATAAACATTAGTCCCTAAATATTTTTGTGGTGGGAAATGCACCATTTATCCTCAACTCTGTGTGTTTATTTGTAATCCAGACAGTTAAACATTCATCATACAAAATCTAGTGCAACAAAATAAGTCACACTCCAACTTCAGCATGAGGGTAAATATTTTTACTGCCTGACATACTATCATATTGCTCACAGCAAAGAATTTAGCCAGCCTTGTAAATTATTCTCCATAAAACATCTATTACTCAAATAAAATTAGCTGAGTTTGGGCGTAGGGGAAGGAAAGAATAATTAAGGAATCTTCTTCTAATATTTGGAAATTAAAGACTTCATCTGGTTTCTCTGTCCATCTTTCTCGCTTGAAAAATTAACATGGGAAAAGAATTTTTTGTCAGTTGCCACTGACAATTCTTTCTAAAAAATTCCTCTTTTTTGTGATATTAGAATAACATCTAGATAAAATAGAATGATCAAAAATTTCAGAAAAGTAATTTTAGTTTAAAAATTCTATATCCTTGAAGATGCAGTATTTATGAACTGATTCTACAAATCAATGACGGTGTAGGAAATCTCAATAAAATAAAGAAAAAAAAATATAAATATTAAAAAGCACAACTCTCAGAAACCAAGCCAACAAGACTGCTGTGCATCCTTTTAGTTCCTTTGAAATACACCACCTGTGTGCACATAAAAAATATATATTTTCTTGATATCTTACATTTTTATGTTATTCTTTATTACCAAATAATTATTACTGGTGCTAGAAAAGGAATGTTCGTAACTGTGTATTGGGGAATTTAACTCTAGACCTCAGCTTGTGAAAATCAGAGGAGAATCATTAATGATTTAAGCTTCTCTTACGTAATCAAATAGACCCTCATTGCACTCACAGATGAAGGTGTGGTATACTATGACAGTCAGTCTAAGGTGCAAAGAAAAATCCACAGGTACATTTAGATTGGAAGCTCATTTGCTTCAGAACATGCTAAAAAAGAAGCTGAGCTGTTAAGATAAGAGAATAAAACCTCAAACTTCTACTAACAGGGTTTTCAACAGGGAAAAACAATTACTAATTGAACCTTCATTGATTTATAAGAAGCTTCAACCTGTATGTAGTAAAGATATTCCACAACTGTGAGAGAACAAGGCTTGAGGAAACAAGTGTTAATGAATTTTGCAGGAAATTATACATTGTGAGCATGATACGCACAAGCTATCTGAAGTTTTGAATCAAACGTAACTAATAATTTTTTATTTAATCCTTACTACAATGGCTGATTTAGATGGATTTGTTACTTAAAGTTTGTATGCATGTACTCTACCCTGAAAGTGGAAATAATTGACTAATCTGTCAGGAAAATCTGTTTAAAACCACACTGTGACATTTAGTTGCACCTTCAGCAATAAATGGAAACACGTTCTGCTGATGTCAGACCAAGCACAATTGTGCACCTGTAAATTCTACATAATTGAGGCCACAATGTCTGTGTGGGTTGTTTTGAGATTGCTACATCACTAATCAAAAGTAACAATTGGTTGGAGTTTGAAAGGTCAAAAAAAATTAGTATGAAATTCTTTGTTCAGAGGAAAGCCAGGGTAAATGCATAACAGGTTTCTAGTTTAGTTTTTTCTTTTGGCCCAATTACTTTCCAAGGGGAGCTTGGCATGTTGGAGAAACCCAGTCAGAAAGAGTTGTAACTTTTTAGTACTACATTAGATACTGCAAGAAATTCCTACTTGGCAATAAACAACCCAAAAGGTGAAAAACATTGTTTGGAAAATGGATTATTAGTTATAAAAGAAAGAAAAAACATACCAAGACCACATTATGCAAATCTTTACAGGCATAGCTCAAAATGAATGTATTAGTTTGGTTGTGAGTCCAATTTTATAAACGTTTTCTAGAGCATGCCACCATCTCCAGGTGTAGGGTAGCAATGGAGATGGAACACAATGTTTAGGGCATGAGGGGGAAGAATAGGAAGTCATCTCCTGCAAGAAATTTATTGTATGTCTTCAAATAATTACTTAGAACTAAATTCTTCAAGAGGCTTGGGTAGTAAAGCGTCCATATTTGATCCTTTGATATCCAGTAACATTGAACTAGTAACCAAGAGGATGACTACAACATGATGAAATAATAATAATAATAATAATAATAATAATAATAATAATAATAATAATAATAATAATAATAATAATAATAATAATAATAATAATAATATTCTTCCAGGGGATTTCTGTCCTTGGGAGAGGTAATTGATTCTAGTATCAGTTATCCTACTTAGAGTTCCCTTGCATATATTCATACCTGAAATACAGAAAAGGACTAAGAAACTCCCCTCCAAAAAATTACAACACACAGCAATTTGCACTGTTTGTGCCCCGTCTGGTTCTGTGGAGTGCCTGGGAGGGCAAAACTGGGCTGTTCAATCAATCTGTTAGTGTCAGTGACAAACAGAAGGTTTCTAGAGTGATTTTCTGAACATAAAGAGTGGTGTCCCTGTACCTCTAAGGTAAATTAGACACTTGTCAGGTATGGAGTTCTTAGTGCTGATAAGCATGGAAGATCCAGTCAAGTAGCTGGGGAAGGACAGCAACATTCACCCTTGGAGGACAATTGAAGACATGTTTACTTTCCCCTAGAAACAGGGATTTCATTGATTCAAGAGAACCTGAATTGGCAAGTCAGACATACAGTCTTATCTGAAAATGCACAGTAATGGTATACATACTTCAGCTGTGATGTGCTTTCCTGCAGTTTCAGGTGTTGCTGTCCTGTCACTTTTGTTGACTGGTCCTGATCACCCAGTTCTCTTGCATGTGCTTCATGATAGCACTTAAGATCACCTGTTTCATGACTTTCCCTGGCACTGAGGTCAGACTGACAGGCCTGTAGTTCCTCATCCTCTGTCACTGTTGTTCCTTCCGCGTCCAATAGGGACTGTATGGTCTCCCTCATCCTCCTTTTATTATTTATATATTTATAGAAAGATTTTTTTTATTCAAGGTCTCCCAAGTGACACTGGAGCCAACATGGAGGAAATGAAATCTAGCCTGCATGCTCAGCTATTTATGCAGCAGCATTTCTCAAAATCAAGTGTCACATAGTGCAGTGCAGTCAGCACTTGCTTCCTTTCTATCCCTGTGTGCAGTACAATTTATTACACCTCACTCTCATTGTTTTCTGCTTAAACACTTTCTCATATATGGTGCACTGTTAGGTTACAAGAGTAATTCAGCTCTCCTGAATTGCCTCGCCCACAGTGGATCACAGGGACATGCACTTGTAAATTATTCAATAGCCTCTGTTGAATACTATATCATCACCACAAAAAGGATATGAATAAATGAAGGATTAATCTAGTTTTCCTTCCTATTGCTAACAATAGTTTTCCTTATTCTGCCATGCCAGAAAAGATACACATCTCCTCAACACCTGCCCCCACTGGATCCATCTGCTTGTATATCAGTAGAGAGCACTAGGTCTTTCCTATTTTCTCTTCTAATGCCTGCTGATTTTTCTCAGTAGTTGTCTTGTAGAGCACTCACCACTCCTCAGCAGACACATTGGAGTTCTGACTACAATCCTACCTTAGCACTACCTATGGTCAGAGATGAAGTACAGACTGGAAGGAAATAGTCTGTTATTGGACATGTTGTTTCCATATCAGGAGTAATAGGAAGGGGGCAATGAATATATGAAGATATTTCTTTAGGTCCCTGAATCACAGGAGAAAAAATATTGCATCAAATGGCATACATTTTATTTTCAGAAAGAATGAAGAACAATTGTTGTCTGGGATGGAGCGTTTTGCTCTCTTCATCTACACAGAGCTGTGAGCAAAGAATTGGTCCCCAGAATAATATAATCCTGGGAAGTTAACAAGACATTCACTGCCAGAAGTCAGGGAAGGCACTGGACAAGGCACAGCTGTGTCCCGGTTTATCCCTGAACCATCTGAAACCAGGTATCCGACACACAGCTGATTGTTGTTCCCCGCTGTATAGTAAGTGGGAAACATTTGAGCAACACGAAGTCCATCAAAAAAGAAACCATCAATTCTGTTCCATCACATTAGTTTCCAACTCAGAAGTGAGAGATATCAGCCTAGACACTGACACAGCTGACCTAGATAGAACAAACTGAGTATATATTTCAGTGTATTTTTGCTTTAAAGTTTCAGGTGTGAAAAATGTAAGGGAATCAATTAAAATTACATGTAAGGGAATCAATCCAGGACATGTATTCAAATCATTCAGAACTTAAGTGTAGATGATGACTGTCATTTAGTAAAGAAAAGACTAGATACTTTTTCAATAGTAAAGATAGAAACAAAACACATAAAATTGTTTATACTTCTTTTTTCTAAGCTTTTGACACTTAGAAATACGTAGCAAAACACATAAATACGGTATATCCATTATGTCCATTTAAAAAATCTGTAACATCCTGAATTAATGATACAGAGTATTTCTCCCTTATTTCTTCAGCAGATTGCATTGCTGAGGGTTGTATTCAAACGATAATGCTAACCGCACATGAATTTTCTCATCAAAGAATGGGATATGTATTTCTGTCTTTATTTCCTATTTTCCTCCAGAAATCAAAAATAAAAAGGACTTTCAGATGTAGAAACAATCAGGAACATACAGTAATGTCAATGAAAATTTGCTTCTTTTTAGTTGATATTAACAAAAAAAAATGAATATGTGCATTAAAAGTTAGCTAAAAAAGCAAAAGAAGATTATTGAACCTGTTGTTCATTAAGAAAAGGTTGTGTGCAATTCTTCCTATAACACAGAGATGTAAAAAGAAATGTATTACTAGATTATAGTAGAAAATAACCTCTGCTAATTGAAGTTTAGCTGTTGTTTTCCTTTATGATGCATGGTGATAGAAAAGCTTAATGAAAATACACCAGAATTACTGTCATTTTTTGGGGTTTTTGTATTTTACCTCTTTCCACTTAATAATTTAAAAGAATAGCATGATTTTATCTTCTTTACCTGTATTAAATAAGTTATCCTACCTCCTAACATACAATTACCATAAAGTCTAAGTACCACTGAAGTGCTATCTAAACTGTTAAATGAGGTTTTAAATGTTCCTAAGTGATTTCCAGCTCTTATACAGTCCCTCTGCACAGAGGGGCATAGAAAGGGGAGGCAATTTTAGTCAGTGAGCATAGAGGTTTATCCTGTTAATTAATTTTTTTGAGATTAACATTTTTTGCTTCTGGCCACTAATCATTCAGCTGGGCAGCTTGCTTCTATGGCATTTGTTCTCTTTGGTGATGTTTGTACAAATAAAATAGTCTCAACTAATAATCTGAAATGTAGCAATGCATTTCCAACAGTATTTATAACTTATGTAGATTCTCTGTTGTATTCCAAGGTTTTTACGCTGGAAATTGAAAATTATGCAATGGACAAGGGAACAATGGGAATGATAAATTAGGATGCTATCTCAGAAGGCATAAACATACAAATGTTCCTGTTTTAGAAACTTTTGGGGGCTTTTACAGTGGTTTGTTAGCTGTAATTCAGATCAGTTAGGACTGAATTCTGTAAAATACTAGCATTTAAATCTATGAGGTCATTTGTTCAGCTTACAAGTAAAAAAGCAAAGATGTAAAGATACTGCTTGGATATAAACCCTTGTGAAGTTCCCATAAGTAAAGCACAGTATTTCAGTATGTGATAGCCTTACTGCAATCTCTGCACTGCACAGCTCTGGACACTGCAAAACTATCTATTGTACTATGGTGCAAAATGTACACAGCTAATTTTCAGCCACCTTATAGAGGACAGAGGACTGGAAGTGGTATCTTCTTCCTCAGGACACTAACAGATACATAGAAATTTTTCTTTTTATCTGTATACATTTTTTTAAGATCTTAAAAACCTATGTGTTCAAAAGTGTTGAAAGAAGTGAGACAAGGAGAGAAGAAATAACTTAGTGGTCCTGTTGTGACCAGAAGTGGAATTATATATATTTTGAGCTTCCTTTCTGTACTCACTACACTTTGGATAAAAATACCTAGGTAGATATTCTGTCAAAAAAGCTATAAAATATGACTTCTTCAACACATAACATCTGAATTTAAAGTTTTCAGTAAGACCTGTTATTAAAGGAGTAACCCATCATCCCACTATTACTGCCACTTTGCTTCCTTGCTTCTGAACCTTACTCACCTCCTGCTGACTTTTCCCTAAGACATAATACTTTCATGCTGAAAGACTCTGTAAAAAGCTACCCACTGGGTTCTTTAATTGGCCAGGTTTGAGGCAGAGAGTCAAAGTAAAAAAAGTGGAAAGTGTAACTAAGCTGTTTAACTATTTGTCTCCTTTAAAGGGCTGCTGTGATGCTTAAACAAAAGAGGGTAAATATGTACATTGCACATCTCAAAGAGTCAATAAAATATGAATGACATTTTTAACATCTCATGAGTGAGAGGAAACTTGGGAATCATAGACATTCTTGGGTGGATGGATATTTTAATGCATTTCTCTCTTTCTGGTGCTCATAAACTGTAGGCAAGATTATGGATTTTAAGGAGTCTGAACAGAGGTCTCTTCTCTGTTTCCCATTTCTCCCTGTTCTGTCTGCCAGCTTGCTGGTGAGCAGTAGGACTATTGTACTATCAGCTCTCTTCCCTTATTTTATTACAGTTCAGCCTAGCCTTCCAAATAAACCTAAACAATAATAAAAAGGTTTCTTTCTTCTTATCTTTTCCCACAGATTCATGTCTAGTTTCATTAAAAGAACAGAACACAACTGGAGGTCTTGAACTCTGTAAATGAAGGACTGCTGCTGGCCTAAAATTACCTTTTTTCAACTGAATTTTCTGTTTGGTAGTCCATGAAATTCGACAATGGGAAACTCCCCTTAGAATACTCAATAGCACAGCTGAGACAGAGAAGCCTCAGTTTCAAAGACACTTCCTATGTGATCAGGTCTCCAGTTTTGAGACAACAATTATAATCCCTTGATTTCTGCCTTCTACAGAAAATTTATTTTCTCTCCAGGCAACTAAGTGAAAAATTTTTAGATCAAGTGGGTTTTTAATCATACTTAAAATATTATTAGTCACACAATTCTGATTTTGGAAAGAAAGTGCCTCTAAATTCTGCATCAGGCTGTAATTTAAGATTTTAACGTGTGGAGTATTCACTGCAAGAGAGTAATAGGTTTGTTGAAGAGTCAGATTTCTTCCTTGTTAAGTAGTGTGGGCTCAGTTCCTATCTGAAATTGTCTGGTTCCCACCTGCAGCCAGAGGGATTAGTTTGCTACACTGTACATTCTTCTGTTACATGAATTCATATAACCTTGGTCTGCTGCCTTCCGCTAGATTTCAAAAAGACTGTCAACTTGTTTAGCTCTATCACTGAAGATGATAAATGCAAAACATGCAACATATAACAAAATATATTAGATATATACGATGACACCACGCTGAGTGGTGCAGCTGCTACACCAGAAGGACGCGATGTCATCCAAAGGGACCTGGACAGGCTGGAGAAGTGGGCCTGTGTGAACCTCATGAGGTTCAACAAGGCCAAGGGCAAGATCCTATACCTGGCTTTGGGCAGTCCCCAATTTCACTACAGGATGGAGGATGATGTCATTGAGAGCAGCCCTGTGGAGGAGGACTTGGGGATGCTGGTTGATGAAAAGCGCTGCATGAGGTAGTAGGCAATATGCGCTCACAGCCCAGAAGGCCAAACATATCCTGGGCTGCATCAAGAGAATCATGGCCAGCAGGTCGAGGGAGGTGATTCTGTCCCTCTGTTCCTCTCTTGTGAGACCTCATCTGGAGTATTGTCTCCCATTCTGGAATCTTCAGCATAAGAAGGATATGGAACTGTTGGAACAGGTCCAGAGAAGGATACAAAGATGATCAGAAAGCTGGAGCACCTCCCATATGAGGACAGGCTGAGAGAGTTGGCATTGTTCAGCCTGGAGAAGAGAAGGCTCCAAAGAGACATTATAGCAACCTTGCAGTACCTGAAGGGGGCCTACAAGAAAGCTGGGGAAGGATTGTTTACAAAGGCTTGTAGTGATAGGACTAGGGGCAATGACTATAAATTGGAGAATGACAGATTTAGGCTAGACATAAGGAGGAATTTCTTCACTATGAGAGTGCTGAGGTATTGGAACTGGTTGCCCAGGGAAGTTGCTGTGGATGCCCCATTCCTGGAGGTGTTCAAGGCCAGATTGGATTGGGCCTTGGACAGCTTGACCTAGTGGGAGTATTCCCTGCCCATTGCAGGGGGTTGGAACTAGATGATCTTTAAGGTCCCTTCCAACCCAAACTATTCTATGATTCTATAGTTCTATGAACTCTATACTTTCTGATAAAGAAGCAAATATCTGAAGAATTTTTTTAGTCTTCTGTGCTTAACTGTTCTGCTTAATTTTTCTCTAACTGCTATGTAAGCCATCAATAACTTTTAAGGAGAGCAATCCTTTTGGCTTATTGAATGTAAGAATATATTTTCCTGTGAAAATGCAAAAGAATGATATAGAAGTATCACCAAAATGAAATTCCTTTTTCTATTACTTGTTTTGCTTCCACATGTTAGAGACAATAAATTAATTCTATCTTTGACTATTATAATCTAATAAGGGAATTGGTTTTGACAAAAAAAGATGAAAAAAAAGTATAACTGCTCTGAAGAGAAAGGGGAAAATACACCAGTGTATGGCATAAGCCAAAATGATGAAATCCTTCCTATTGACATTTTCCTGTAATTAAAAATTCATTAGTGAGAAACTACAAAAGAAGTCCCGCTGTATATCCTTTCTAGGACAACATACAATATTTTAAGGAATATCTATTTTCATTTCTTCTGTCCTGACAGCTTTACTTTCTTCAGAGTAGTGAAGTGGTCACTAATAGCAAATACTGTTCTTTAGTATAATGCATAGGTCATACAAGGCGTAACAAATGATTTCCTTTTTGTTGTCTTATTTCTATTGATAAAATATGGGGAAGTTTATAAGGCATTGTCACATATACCTTCCCTGAGCTTCCAGAATACAGAATTAGAGCCTTAGTTTTCAAGGTACTGCCCTGGGGTTGTGACATCTTTCTTTCATTCTCTACTTAAAGACAGGTCATGTATACAAAGTTGGCAGCCTGAATTTCGAATATAGTCTTAGACACTGGGAAATGCAATATTAAGTCTCTTGATGCTGAGTTAGATACTCTGCTTTTTCCACTTGTGTCTGCCTGGTGCCTGAAAACTGAGAGCTTTTGCTTTCAACTTTGTGGATCTAATTTTTCATGTCTTTTGGTTTTATTCCGAGTATTTTAAATTCAATACAATTATCAGGAAGACTGGAATGATCCATGTTGGACAAAAGTTTTTGTTTAAGAAAGAAGAAAAACAGCTTGTGTCATCCCACATAATTTTCCCCTTAGCTTTATGATTTTGCAATAAACTGAAAATCATGCTACTTTCAAGTAGCATAAATAATCAAATCCTGTCTCTGTATTACCAGTATGTTTTTTCTGCTAATGCTCAGAAGAAAAAAAGCTGGAACACAGGCCAATTCCTACTTAATGCCTTCCAGGTATCTACCTCATCACACCAGAGCAATATGCAGTTAAGGGGACATGACCAGTTTCTGCTTCCTTTCTAAAGGTTTGGCACTGCAATGAGAAAATAGAGCTAGAAAAGAACACCTCTAGATGCATACTGAAATTATCGTAATCGCCTCAGTAATTTGATTGTATTTCTTATGTTTTTCATGATGCTTAGTACTCCTAGACATTCATATGTAATATCTAACATTAAAACATGGTTTTATCTGGATATTGTGATTTTTTTATCTGGTTAACTAATCACAAAGGCTTTATTTATTACAGATCTAAGTGCTTATGTGTGGTATATTCGGGCCATTCTGTCTCCTGTCTAACAAATGTATTAAATAAAGAATGGAATGAACCATTTTCAAGCCTGAAAGAATTTTTTCCAAGAACTTGCTTTGGAATTTCAGCCAATTAAAATAGATGTACACAGTAGGTGGAGAAAAGGGTAAATAAATAAATCACCAGTAAAAAAAAAAATATTGCTACCCCCCCCAAAGAAAAGAATAAAATAAATTTTAAAAGGAGAAGGAAGGTTCTCTTTCAGTTCAGGACCTATGTTCATAACAAAATCTGAAAGAGCAGGCACTGACGGCAGCATAGTAATTCAACTTCTGTTTGAAGATTGAAACACCTGTGTTGAAAAGGTCTTTCTACTAATATAAAAACCACTGAGCTTATTAAGTTACACTTCTGTGAGAAATTAGTTTTTAAAACTTAATGCCTTTTGTCCATCTTTATTTAGTTATAGATGAATCTCCTCAGTCAGTATTACTACATATAAATTTCAGAAGAGAATTACTTCAGAGACATGACTGAAAAGACAACAACTTAATATGATTCTATTATAGGTTATTGCTGGTCACTCTCTTTGGTCACTTTGATTTTTGTTTTCTAATTAGTGATCTAAAAAATAGTGCAAATGTTTTCTGGGGGTTTTATCATGTTTAAAAATAGCACAGGGCATACATAAAAGAACAAAGCAGCCTCACTTTCACAGATACAGTTTAGGATGTAATCAAACACCAAGTTCTAAAGGAACACCTGCACTGAAACCTTGTCCACCTCCTCCTACTTATTCTCCTCTGGCAGCAAGCCTGATCTGGCCTGCCAGCTCCCCTCCACAAGCAAGGACAGCTGCAAGAGAGAAAGAAAGATCATCTTCATCAAAACAGTCTTTGAAGCTCTTCTGAGGATAAACATTCTTCATTTATTAACAGCTTAATGCTTTGATAAAAGCTCACTTTGTTAAGTAGTTTGGCTTTCAAGAACACCCACATAGATATTTGCATGATGTTTATAAGGACTTTCAGACAACATAGTATTGCCGGAAATATTGCTGAAGGCATAGAAATAAGTAAAGGGACCATATTCCTACTAGGAAAAGAGAGGAAAAATCAAAGGAAACTTATGTTCAGCAGGCTTTACCATTTTCTGAATTATCATAGTCCTTTCAGTATGAAACTGTAATTATATATAATGCTGAATATCTGTGTACTTTATTTTGAGTAACATAATTAAAAGGAAAATTTTACATGATGTATGCTGTTATACCTATAAGAAAGCAAAAATACAATGAACATTTCAAACCTCATGTGTCTCAACAGTCACTTACATATCCATGAGAAAAGGTAGGTAAACAGAAAATACTGCCTAGTCATAACTCATGTAACTAACTGGTTTAAACCATAATTTTTCCTAACTACAGTAACTGGTGACTAAGTTCAGCACAATATGAATTCAGGACTAACAAAATATTATATGTTATAAATAATTGATATCTATTTCACAGTTGCTTTTATAGTACCGCTGCTGCCTTCTTGTCAGAGTGAAGCTAGAAGGCTGAAACACTCTAATGAGACTACCCAACTATGTGAACTAAATTTTTTTATTTATCTTGTTAGGAATTAGTTTCTAAATTTTCCATGGAAAAACTCACTCACTTTTACCTTTATGTTTCATGAACTATTTCATAGTGATATATTGAAATGAAAAGCATTTATTTTGTTGGTAGAAAGAATATCATATATGAATGCAGAATAACAAGGGGTTTGTGTTTGGTTTTTTTTTAACTGAAGAAATTTAGAATACCTTTCTTAGTGTATAGAAAATAAAATACTTAAAGGCTTCACATTCCCAGGGAATATAAGAAGCTTCCTTTGAAAGACATTCTAGTCTTGAGAAATGTTAATAGCAAAAGATCCTTCTGAAAAAAATGTTGTTAATTCTCTATAGCTTAAAAAATACATGGTTTACCATTGGAAAAATGTGAAAGGATTAAGCCCTGAGGAAATTAGTTGAAGACCCAATATAACAACAGATAAATGGGTAAAAAAATCTGTTGCAGTATTTTGATAGAATGAATCCACAGGAAGTCAGTGAAATTAGGGCCAGAAAAATTATTAAGAATCAGAACATCTTTCACAGTGAAGAGAGTCTGAAAGAACTGGAACAGTTTAGTCTGGAGATGATAAGTTTGGGTGTGGAGTAAGGTTGTCTTATCAATGTGTATAGCTTCCCAGCATCAAGGGAGAAGTTAAAGAAGAAGCCAGGCTCTTTTCAGTGGTGCCCAGTGACAGAACCAGAGGGACTGGGCACAAACTGAAACACAGGAGGTTCCCTCTGAACATCAGGAAATACTTTTTTACTATGAGAGTGACTAAATATTGGCACAGGTTGCCCAGGGAGGTTGTAGATACTCCACCCTTGGAGGTAATCGAACTCCAGCTGGGCTTGATCCTACGTAACCCTCTCCAGCTGACCCTGCTTGAGCAGGGAGTTAGACTAGATAATTTCAAGAGGTCCCTTCCAACCTCAACCAACCTGTGAATCTGTTAAACACCTCCTGGCACGACAATAGTGGCTGGAGACCAGTAAATGCCATCCACCCAACATGATAAAAAAATGTTGATGGACAATGTATGCAAAAGAGTTCCTCTTGGTTCTTAACATTTTGTTAACACTAGGATAATTATAAATGAGAGTCAGTTAACACTACTTTTAACTATATATATATATTTTTTAACTATAGTTTTTTATTAATAGTAACTATCTCAAATATTGCAATGCATGTATTAATTTGAAGAGATTTCTACAGAAATGCTCAAACAGATAAGAAGTAGAACATTTTTATGACACATAGGATTTTCAAGATAAGAGATATTAAAAATTTATGTTGATGAATTTATTCTTATCTAACCTTATACAAGTTACTAACAATTCCTGGTTAAATAGTTCATGTCATATCTTTAAAGTTATTTTAATATTGCTTATTTTTCTGTATTCAGTGACATTAGCATGATAGGCAATAGACAAGAAAATAAAATGTTACCCACTTTCATCTCTTCCCCATGCTTCTCCCCAAGAAATATATTCTTGTTTTTAATATATATGGAAAACCACGATCTTCTTAGAACAGTACTATATTTAATTAGTTCTATTGACAGCAAGTACTGCTAATGTCTCCTATATTAACATAATCTTCCTTGTAACTCATTGGGTATGTAATAAATACCAACATGAACAAAGCTTAAGCTTAATAGGCTCAACATTTTGGGTTTTTATAAGAACACATTAATTTTCTAGAAATATTTCTGTGACTTTTGGTTACAAAACATGAATAATTATGAAGTATCTGATTCTTACAAATACTACTAGGCAAAAAAGACTGTTGTTTTATCAACTAAAAGATATCTTTATTGGGAAAATGTTATACAGTGTCTTTTCATTCCTGGAAGGAACTATCATTGTTAATTTGTAGCTTTCTCTCTCAAAATATGAATTCTTGTTCATTCAGCATTTATACAGCTTTTGGGTCTACTACAGAAGGAATCAACTGTGTCAATAATTTAACATATCTGTATTTTGTGGACTTTGGTTTTGAGTCCTGAGAGTTTCATACACCTGGGAAGAAAAGTAAAAGCTACTGAAGTAATTTATATTGTAAAAATCTACTATCTGTATTTGCAGTGTGAAGGAAATTCTTGAAAAGCTTTAGACTCAATAAATTTTCCCTAGAAGTAGTTAATATTGCTCAGTAAATTAATAACTCTAATAATACCTTTAACATTCTTTAAATTAATGTAACCTTATTTTTTCTTATGTTTTATTTGCGTTATAAAATGCATTATTTATGTTATTGATGCAATTAAAAATTGACAATTCTGCTGTCAGTTACCTTGGGAGATAAGCTGGAAATACATAGGTTTTACAGACTGACTAGGAAACAGAGTCTTTGAGGTCTGAATTTCCTCTGTGCACACTCCCAATAACTGTGCATGGCATGCCACAACTTTCCAAAAGCAGAGTAAGATAGCTTTCAATCCAAAAAATACTGTACTTTTGTTCCAAGTTTAAATGTTTAACTGTTTACAATCCTAATCATCATATTCTTTCCAACCTCAAAACTGCATGTATTCCAAAAGTCAAAGCCTGTTACGTTACTTCCCTAATGTTTGCATTAATTAAAATTTTTATCTTAAAAGTTTTCTTTTCAGATGTCACTCCAAAAAGAAAAGTAGCAACTCTACCTTTATAAATTAGAAAGAAATATTCAAGAAATAAGAATATTAGAAATAAGAAAATACTGTAGATGGCAAGATATTCTTTCAGTGTTCTAGAACAACAGATTCAATTTATAAAAATGCATCTCTGATATAGAATTTATATAGGAAAATCTTAGATTAGTGAGATTTGCCTAGTTTTTGTAGCTGTGACATTCAATGTATAAAATTCAGATAAAAATTGTCAATAACCCTGATATTGGGAACTGGCTTTGTATTAGTGAAGTAGAAATCTAGAACAGTTGAAAAAATATTTCAGATATTCCTTTCTGTACTGACATGCCTTTTAGAGTGTTAATAAATGTTCAGAGGGCCTTATATAACAATAATTTATTGCATTTGAAGAGAAATGATGACATAGTTTCTCATACAGAGTTAAGTGATGAATATAAAAAAAATAAAATACAGATTTTGATAATGTCACCACATTTGACTTATCTTGCATGAAAAGGTCAGAGTCAGAGTATTTCGTAAAATTCCAATGAAGTAACAAGACATATAAGGCATAAAACTCAGTAATTACTTGGTTATTTTGAAAGGTTATTGATCCATAGGCAGAAAACGTGCCTTTGGCTTTGACACACCAAGTGCATTATCACAAGAAGTGTTCATATCTGAAGTTGCTTTTTAACTTATTTTGTGGACATGTTAGGATTGATTAATGCAATCAAAGAGATTGAAAAAAAAGAACAGCAAATAATTTTTAAAATATAAAATGAGTTTTATAAAGGAAACAGGATGGGGGTTCATATGTTATACTTAAATCCATATTTTTGAAAGTTACTTTATCTATTTTTACACATTTCCAACATCTACAAACTATGTAAGAGCTGGAAAGTATGTTGAATGTTAGGAATCAATTATTTAAATACTGTTTTTATAAGCATAATTGTGAAATTGACAATAAGATATTGACCCTATAGGACTGTAGTTCAATTACCTGAAAAAGAAAATTTTTGAAAATAAAAACTTCTGGGTATTCTTATTATTAAAAATAAAAAATATATATTTTTTAAAAAAAAACTACAAAAAACAGGCTATGTTTTCTGGTTTTATTTTGCTTTGAAATTATTATTGTTTTTATTTAAGAAATTAACAACTTCTACATCTGTCCTGGGACTTCTTCATAAGCCCACAAATTGTTATAATGAGATAGAATTCTGCTATGGTATTAATACAACATCAAGTAACAAAATCCAAGAGGAAACTAAACCTTATCTCTTCTGACTAAAGACTGGTAAATAAATAATCATGGAAGGTATTTGTTATATGATGTAAAACAGACAAAATCTTGAATTACATCTGCAAAACCTTAATAATTCCCAAGTCTTAACACAGGGTCTTACAATTATAATTTTGAACATAGCACAGGAATCTTATCCACAAAGTGAAGATTTGTGCTGTACCACCCTGGCTATCGTACTTGCAAGCCACTGCCTGGATTTTTAAGTTCAAGAAGGCATTCTGTCATTCAAAGAGTGACATCCCAAGAAAGAATTTGGATGTGAGAAAGGTGTTTAAGTCAAAAAGAACAGGATTCAGTTGTGCAGAAGAATGTAACCCCTACATTGACATAGGATGGGCAGATATGATGTGGAACCTGAAGAGTGCAATTTGTGATGCTCCGGCAGGGTTTAGGCATCTCATGGGCCCTACGCCACATCTCAGCCTTCCAAGGAGATCTCACATATCTATAAATGTCTTGGGTGAGGGCTTTACGATATGCGGGGCTCCAAGAAAACTGGTTAATATTCAAGCACCACTTCCTCCAATGTCAATCTCTCTCTATGAGTAAGAAGTACAGCGAAGGAGGCAGGAGACTTGCATGGATGAGTAAGGAGAGCAAGGAACTTCTGGAAGAATTCAAATGGAAGAAGGAAGTTTACAGAATATAGAAAAAGGGATTGGCCAGTTGGGAGGAATATAAGGAACACTATCAGATTTTGCAGGGATGCAATTAGGAAGGCTAAAGCCCACTTGGAATCAAATCTGTCAATGGATGTCAATGACAACAAGACTTCTTCAAGTACATCAGTATGAAACAAAGACTAGGGAACATGTGGGCATACTGCTGAATAAGGTGGGTGCCGTCATGACAGAGGATGCAGAGAACGCAGAGTTACTAAATGCCTTCTTTTTTTCAGTCTTTACTGCTACAGATGGCCCTCAGGAATCCCAGACCCTGGGGGAAAGATAGAAAGTCTGGAGAAAGAAAGACTTTCCCTTGGTCTTGAAGGACTGGGTTGGAGATCATTTACTCAAACTCAACACCCACAAATCCATGGGCTCCAATGGGATGCACCCATAATTGGTGAGGGAGCTAACATATGTTATTGCTAAGTCACTGTTGATCATCTTTGAAAGGTTATGGGGAATAGGGTTGGTGCATTTATAGATTTCCTTGACACTTTTATACCTTTAAAATTTCATTAAATACTTAGTTATGTCAAATTCCAGTGGAACTAGGCTTAACTGTGCAATTATATGAATGAAAAATGAGTTTATTTCCAGTGATTTTAATTGACTATCTTGAAGCATCTCTTACCAACCTATATTGGATAAAAATGTTTTCTTCTGTAACCCCAATTTTAAATTTGCTGTTATACATGTTTGCAACACATCTTTCATGATTTGTGTAACCTAAAAAAGTAGCAACAAGCTACACAAGCTAGGACTCAAGGAAGTCATGGACTAATAAATGTATAGGCTTTTTCTTAAACAATGCATATTCAGGTTTTGTGTATGAGAAATACTTTTGGCAAACAGCTTGATTTCATCTGTCCTGATATTTCAGAGTCCCTGGTAAAGTACTTTCTTATCTGCCCATCAACCCTCACTGGACACAAAACAGAGTTGAAGAGAAGCAGGGGGCAGAAGGGGTTCCTTCACATTCCATGGTCTCTTCTTCATCTTAATCATCCTGTCCAAGGCAGCAGTGGCCAGCAAATTAGTGATTGCAGTCAGATTCAAGGAAATAGTCCTTCACTAACAGTGCCTGAAATTACCATATTAAGGTCAGCAGATGTGACAGAGAAAGAAGTTGTCCTACTTCCCATTTCTCCAATAGTTCTGTGACAGGACAAGACACTGAAGGAGAAAACTACTCTCTTCCTCAGTTCCTACTGATATCTACATTTTTTTTCTCCTAGTCCCACTAAAAGCCCTATAAAACTACCGGTGGAATGTTGTGCTTTGCAAATACACTAGGTGTTCCCAGTGCCCATATCTGTCTCACTCCGCATAAGTGCTGGAAAATGTTATCCAGATAAAATCATTTATCATTCATACAAATCTGCAGTATCTTTAGTAGTGCATTTGATTTATACTATAGCTTTTATATTTATTAGGTTTTTTGGTTTATTGTTTTTGCTGTATTTTATTTTTCTTTTATTATAAAAAGATTTTTTTTTATTGTTGAATTATTACTCGATTTTTTTTTTATTGTTCAATAAACAATACAATTTGCTAACCATCCACGGAAACAAAGAAACCAAATAGCCACAATATTGGAATCAAAGATATTTTCCATCTCAGGATATATTCAGAGTAGTAGTAGATATCACTAGTATTGAGAGCTTCAAATCAGCTAGCCAGTTAACGGATTCTTGCAAACAAGCAGATAAAATATAATTGTACATGCAAAAATCAAGTGACATGGTCTCACTAATGGAAATCACCTTTTCTGTTACAGTCAAGACTTTTGAAAAGTAAATTATTAAGGAATTTCAAGTCATGAAAGCCATAAAACATGCCTAATACCAAAATTTTTAGGAATAAGGAGTTTATGAATAATTGAACCTCTAATAGTAATACAAAGGTTAATGTGGCTGGAAAGGTTAAAACAGATGGCAAAAAATGGAACAGAGAGGGGTCTTTTACAGCATTCATTTCCTGAAGGTATAGCAGAATAAAGTATGTCAAAAGGCTATAACATAGTTTTCTTCATTCTGTTTCAATGGAAAAAAATAGTTCGAATTTAATATTACTCATCCTGATATAAAACAGATGAAACTGCATGTAATCTATGGAATTTCTCTGGGGTAACACTAGGAACACAATAATTATAATCAAAACGTTAATGGTTCATATGAAATGGTATAGTGGAGGGGAAAGTCATTCAAGGAAGAAGAGAAATATGAATTTTGAATTGTAGGAAAGTGTATAAAAATGGTGGATGTCAAATAAAATTTGAAAGTGTATTCTCATATTTCTTGTTCATTTCTTTAATTATTCACTGATCTTGTCATTCCTCATGAAGTTTTTTGTTTTCCATAGGAATTTATGCGCATAGATCAGGATTTCTACTCTGCAACACACATATGCTCACTCCCTCATACACCACATACAGTGGTGTCCCCTGCACCTTCACCACCATACAGACCCTGGGAAACCAGGCACTCACTCTAACTGCTTGATGTCCCAGGACCAGGTGGGGATCCAGCACTGTTATATGACTCCATTGAAGATTCAGCCTATTGCTCCATGCCCAACTTATAGGCATGTGTTCTTGCCCCAAAACAAAGGAATGTCTTTTTCAAATATTTTTCACTTTCTGTAGAAGATTGACAGCCTAAGTCTTCAATGGCTTCTCTAGTCATGTAGCCCCCAGACTAATGTCTTTGACTTTCTCTGCATTTAATGCCAAAGAGCAGTTGTCACCAGGCTTTCTGTCATGTTCTGGTTTCCGTTCCCAAACACGCTGCAATCGTGTGAGGTTATGCATGGCACAATTTGTCTCATACCTCTTTGTCTTCCAGATCATCTAGATTAATCTAGTCAGTTAGAGCTGGTCAGGTGTAGTCAAGGTGTCTTTTGAGTAAACTTACCCCATGACACTGTGGTATTATGAATGGATTCATCCTATACTCACAGATGAATTTGTGTTTGAAATCTATTGTAAGAAAAAAAAAAAGGACATAAATGCATGTCTTTCACTATTTCTTTTTATCCATGTAATTTACCTAGAGTTCTTCGTTAATAATATTTTCTCATCTCTACCCTTATAAAAAAATAAAGACAGGAAGTTCTACTCTGTAAAAAAAAATAGCCTAATTTACTTTATTTTTATATGAATAAATATTTAGGAAGGAGAGGTGCCATGTTTAACATGGATAAACTTCCTTTAAAATTAATTTTCTATATTGCACTGTATTGGCTTTAATTTAATTTCCCACTTTATTCTCAGAAAAAATCTATTCTTTCAAATAACAGAAACAGATTTTGTTCATGATTTATTACACACGCTCATAATAAAGTAAAAACAGTTTGAATAAGTTACTTTCTACTACTCATGTATATGCTTTTAAAATTGTCTGGTATAGGTTAATTTGAAAATCATATATGTAAATATGATGATGATATAAATCATAGTAGGTATTTCAAATTGTGTGCTATTCATCAACATTATGTGCATTGAGATGGAATTAAGTAGTCTTATGAAAGTTCATTTGCTACTATTGTTTTTTGAAAAGTTAACTCTTTGATAGTAGTAATTCAAATGAGCTCTTTCTAATTTATTTTTTTAAAATAAAATATGATTAACTGACAAACTTTAAAAAGTTCAGCAAGGAAAATCTATGACAGAAGCAAATACTTAAATTTCCTGTGGTTACTGTGAAGATAGATCAAATATTCATGAAGATACAAGGAATGAAAGTGTATAATATAAAATTATATCTAATGTCAGCCAATTTGAAAATGAGTGACTTTCTAACATAGATTCTGATATAATTAAAGGTTTGAAAAATACATAAATTTACATTGTACATATAAAACTAAGGATATTATTATGTGCACTAACTCAGTTTTTGGTTAAAAAAAAATCGGAATAATATTAAAAAAAATCTAAATGCAGAAAAGCATAATGATAAAAAAGGACTTTTTTAAGCAGAAAAAAATGTCTGTGTTCTGCCTTCTGTGTCTTCTTTATTGCATCAACCTGAACAGAAAAGAAACAGTAGAAGATAATACTCTAGCTAATCCATAAATGTAATTATGCCATGGCTTTTCTGTACTTAAAATGACTAAGTGCTCTAGAGTGCATGCATAAGTGCAGATGGTGCTATATTAAGGAAGGAAGTGGGAATCAACTGTCAAGAACATGATTTGTTTTCTATAAGCAAACCTTAATAATTTAAGATAAACATCAAAGACTCAGTTAATGCAGAGGTATCAGCAAGTGCCCAAGGAAAGCTCGAATAAAATATGCAATTAGGTAAGTCACTACGGTAAGCACTGAAAGCTGAAGTCACCGAGAGACTGAGTCTCAGAAACAAGTGACGGATAGGCCTATACAAACAAAATGTTTTGCCTCCTTTGTTTCACTCATCTTGATTACACCAAAGGATGTCAAGCACTAATATCCAAATCATGGCAGTCTGACTAGATAATGTGATACTAAGTTCTCAACTAGGAACTGTTAATTCAAAGAACAGTCATCTGATCAATATGATATTTTAGATTCTTAAGACATTAGAAAGGTACTAAAACATGTGAGCTGAGAAAATCTGTTCTAGAGCAGAGTTCTAAAGAACGTCAGTCATCCTGACCACCCTCACTTTACCTTTTAAAAAAGTTGTGACTTCTATTACCTAGGCTCTCTTTTTAGTTGATGGAAAGAATTACCCATCAAACTTACACTGGACACATACTCTAAGACAAATGAGTGGCCCTCATTGACTACAGAGAAAGAATAGGCTAAGATTAAAAAACTAACTTTAAAAGTCACTCAAATGTCTATACTTAGTTGGGAGATCAACATTGCTGGTCAATGAGAAGCGTGACATGAGCTGGCAGCGTGCACTCGCAGCCCAGAAGGCCAACTGTATCCTGGCCTGCATCAAAAAAAAGCGTGGCCAGCAGGTAGAGGTTGGTGATTCTACCCCTCTGTTCCTCTCTTGTGAGACACCATCTGGAGTACTTTGTCCAGTTCTGGAATCCTTAATGAAAAATGGATATGGAGCTGTTGGAACGGGTCCAGAGGAGGGCTACACAGATGATCCGAGGGCTGGAGCATCTTCCCTATAAGGACAGGCTGAGAGAGTTGGGATTGTTCAGCCTGGAGAAGAGAAGGGTCCGAGGAGATCTTATAGCGACATTCCAGGACCTGAAAGGAGCCTACAAGAAGGCTGGAGAGGGACTCTCTACAAAGGCTTGTAGTGATAGGACTAGGGGCAGTGGCTATTAGCTGGAGAGGGGCAGATTTACACTAGATATAAGGAGGAATTTCTTCACTATGGGAGTGCTGAGGCACTGGAACAGGTTGCCCAGGGAAGTTGTAGATGACCTTTAAAGTCCCTTCTAACCCTAACTATTCTGATTCTACAATTCTATGATTTGTTAATTTCAGCTGAAATGCATACAGTTGTTTTCCTGCATAAAATATCTGTTTATACTTTTCTTTGTCCCATAGCATTTTAATATTTATAAAATTTTATTTCATTAAAAATGTGTAACACAGTTATCCACTTTCTCAGTACCTGATTACCACTTCATCCTCACACTCTGCAGTAATAGATTATGATCCCACATAGGCATAACCAAATGGAATATTCATGGAATCATAGAATGGTTTCGGCTGGAGGGGACTCCTGTACTACTTACAGCTTGCTGTGCTGTTATGTGTATAACATCCTTAGTGTTTTCATGCAAACCTTCTTATATAGTGGAACACTCTTTCTATTTTTTCCACTTAGTAGAACTAAAACCTGCATATATTTATAAATTCTGAAGTCCTTAAATATTGATTGTATGAGGATAAAATCTCAAAAAGTCAATTTTTTTTCCATACTTAAGCAGTTGCAGAATATTAACATTAGTTTGTCACCTATCTAAATACTTCACAGAGGAAGATAAGAAGGATAGCAAAGCCTAGCAGTGTGATATTAAAGCTACCGTTGTCATATTTTTCAGAGAAACACATGAATATAAAACCTAAAGTTCCATAAAATATTTTCAGTTTTTCACATATTGATGTAATTTAACTCTACTATACAGAGAGAAAGATGTTCATTAAAAATGCATAGTTGATATCATCCTGGCAAATGAAAAATTTTTATCTTGAGGTATGCCAGATACAACAGCCTAACAACAGAAAGAAACAGAAAAAAACCAAACCCCCAAAACCTCTGCTTCTTTATACTCATACGCTTGTACATTTACATATATGTGTTTAGACAGAGGCACAAACTATATAAATAATTGAATTTAGTATTAAATTTCTTATGAGTAAATATTGTTATAGAGATTGCATCTTAATTTAGTTGAAATATATTCAAGAATGTTAATGCTATATCTTAAACAATGTCTTGGGTAAGAGTCAGGTAATCTTGCTGAACAAAAATGTGACATGCGAATTAGATCAGCAGAGAGGAAAACTCATTGTGTGTGTAGTTCTGTAAGCATTTTGATGAATTACTGAATACAGCCTTTGAAAATGTGGACATTGCCTCTTCACTAATTGCTTCCAATGATGCACGTAATCTTAGATACCATTTTTAGTACCAAGCTCCTTTGGTCATGTTGTATAGTGATACTGTTGTCTTTAAAAACATTACAACAGGTTCTGACTTTGCATTCAGGTGAGTGCGTACTATGAAAGATAATGGGTTACGTGGTGAATAACTAAAGGCCTCTAGGCATACTTTATCTACAGAAGTCTTTAAACCATGTTTGAAGAGCACTGATCTGCACAAGTACTTCATGTTCACAATATTTAATCTGTACATAATAGGAATCTAACAGCATTTATCTGGTTTAAAACCTTTAAGTCTCTGAGGTAAAAGACTGTAGAACTCTTCTCTTTGTTTCAGACCAATGCATGTGTCTCAACCTAGATATTCTTGTAGATCTTTCATTGCTGGAATTTTTGCTTAATCCTAAAATGTTCAAAGATTAGATGTTACATTTAGCCAGTTTGCCATACAAAACTCATTATCCATTATAATCTGATGGCAGTTCTGCAAGAAAAGGAACTATTTCTTTCTCTTTGACAGTTCTAATGTAAAATGATACAACATCAAGATACAAAATTAAGAAAGAAACTAAAATTAACTTTCTTCGTTATCTAATCTTCAATTTGATCACATAAGATTTTATTTCCTCTTATGACTTCCCTTTTTGGTTTTGGAATGTTATATGTATTTTGTTTTTTATTACTAAAGTGAACATTTAGTTTACATTATGACTGGACAGAAGAATGACAGCTGAAGGGATTTCTGAACTGCCCTTGTGTTCTGTTTTGACCTAAAGTAGAATCAGTTTTTTGAATTCAGCTAAGTCTCTTCTAAGTAATTTCACCTTCTGAAAGTTAACTTAATGCTTTTCAGACAGTATTTCTCTCTAGAAGTGATAACAAGGTTCAATTTTATATATTTCTATATATTCTACTATTTTCTTTTTTTATTATTATTATTATTATTACTACTATTTTATTAAAGCTGCTTCAGTGTAGTTTGCAACCTGCAAGTCTTTTTTTCCTCTCATATCCCCTTCCCATTTCCCTGGGGTTGAGGGAGAAAAGGAATTGGGAGTTCAACTGCTTACTTTTAGCTGCCAAAATTGGCTGGGCTGAGCATAAACTGTGACACCTTGACACCAAATTCTAACTTGAGAAGACCTGAAACGTCTAACGCTTTCCAAAGGCACTTAAGAATAAGAAAATATCTCCCAGGACTGCAAAGTACATAATTAGTTTACTCACATCTAAATGGTGAAACATCTCCAATAAAGAAGTGGAAGATAGGGTAATTTCTTCTTTAAATTATAAAAACAAGGACTTTGGTTCCCTATGAATTTGTTCTTTCAAAAGTCAGCTTACATTCAACTCTCTTGAAAAAAGACAGTTTAGGTCATCATGCACCACCTAATCTTCAGTAGGTGAGTTATCAGTATGTTTTTGTTAATTCTGAACAAGGCAGTTTTTATTTTTCAGTTTGTGAATCTCCATTCTAATCTCTTGAGTCCTCATCAGGAAAATGTATTTTTATAAGAAATGGAAGCAATAAAAATTTTGAATTAATTAGAATGGACAGTGTAGTGATCAATTTTTTTAAATTTTTTGTTCTAGGGGCAACTGATGTCTGTAAAGACGGTACCTTCATTTTTTTTCTCTTTCCATGTGTCAAGTGCTTTTTCTTAACCTAGGCTATTGATCACTGCACTCATTTTCCTCTAATATATGAAAGTAAATTCAGATTCAGGTTATTTTTATTGGCAATGCAATTAAAAGCTATGAAATAACGAAACAGTACGTCTTTTGCATTTCTTAATGTAGTAAAAGTATATATGCACTTTTAGCTTGATACAAATACTTTTTCCCCTAAAATAGTGGCTTAAAACTTCTATCATGTTATTTTTATTTAAGGGTAAAGTTACTCATCTATATTTTATTGTATGCCAATACAATATAAAATTTTTCATGTTTGAAAATCCAACTTCGCCTGGAATCTGGTAGCTAGCTTTATTGTCCATTAATCTATATCAAAAAAAATTATAATGTTCAGCTGTAATACATCTGGCAGTATTCCTCATATTAGCATTTCATGACATAAATGCCTTTGATCACTGAGTTTGATGAACTAATTAAAAAAACTTCTAAAAGTAATTTCTCAGTAGAAAGATTATGAAAAATTACATGGGCACGTTTAGATCGCAATATAGGCTAGAAGACCTTTGGCATGATCGTAGAAACAATTTCTTAAATAATATTTTTATTATTAGACAATCAGTTTGTTGTAGAATTATGGAATCATATCATTATAGAATGGTCTGAGTTGGAAGGGACATTAGGAGACCAAGTAGTCTGACTCTCTGTTATGGTCAATGACACCTTTCACCAGAACAGGTTTCTCAAAACCCCACATAACCTTGGACATTTCCAGTGATGGGGCTTCTATAGTTTCTCTAGACAACCTGTTCCAGTGTGTCATCACACTCATAAAAAAGGTCATTATGCCCATTTTAAACCTATTTTCTTTCAGTTTAAAATCATTACCCCTTGTCCTGTCACCACAGGCCCTGGCAAAAAGGCTCTTACCATCTTTCTTATAAACCTCCTTTATATATTGAAAAGCCACATTACAATCTCCCTGGAGCTTTCTCTTCCCCAAGCTGAACAACCTCAACCCATTCAGTCTTCTTTTTTTTGCAACTGATCAAATAGATCCACGTCTTCCTGGGAGTGGCAGATCTGGATGCAGTAGTCTAGAGGGGGTCTCATAAGAGTGGAGTAGAGGGGCACAAACACCTCTCTTGACCTGCTGACCATGCTTCCTCTTACACATCCCAGGGTACAATTGGCTTTCTGAGTTTGAAGCATACATTCCTGTCTCATGTAGAAGTTACTATCCACCAGTACCCCCAAGTCCTTCCCTGTATGACTGCTATCAGTCAATTTGTACCCTGATCTGTAGTGACATGCAAGATTGCCCCAAAACAAGTGCAGGAGCTTGCATTTGGCCATTTTGAACTTCATGAGTTTCACATGTGTCTGTTTCTCAAGGCCATAACAGGTATTCTGTTTGGAAGCACTTTATAGACTACTCAGAAAAATATTCAGTCTTTTCCTTATTTTTTTTTTAAGTTTAAGGATGAGTCGGGACTTTTCTTGTATTGAACAAAACTTAGATTGCTGTATTATAGGGTTTTTTAGATAGAAGAATTGTTATTTCTCAATTTGCAAAGGAATTTCCAACAAGAATAGAAGAGTTTGGAGATCAATATGTTTGAATTGTTGCTCCAAGCTGTACTTAATCTTTTTGTCTTTATTCTTGTGTAATGGATGAGGGATTCCATTGTTATTTGAATGGATTTTAGTACATATGTTATCTCAGTTGTCATCTGCCCGTGATGTATCCTTTTGGTTCCCAAATTTATAGCCTGTGTCACTATATTCTCTTTTAATAAGTTCAATGGATGTGCAATCATGCAAATATCATTTTGAGCTGTGTACTTGTTCAAATTTTGAATCAGGTTACATCAGCCAGTTAACTGAAAGACTGAAGTAGGCTGCAACAGAATGTGTGGCTAATCAGTTGTGTTTTTCTATGAAATAGAGGAAAAGTAATTATACTGTAAGAAACTGTCATCTGTCTCAGGTGGACAAAGACTATACAGGAGTAGATGTTACTCTATTTCAGATAACATGCAGTATTTTCAACCCAGGGTGTCTATTTATAAATATTCATGCATACATGCATGCTTGGGTCTACCTCTAGAAGCATACAAGAAATCTATAAAAAATTAATTCAGTTTTATTTTTAAATATGTCTAAAATACAAACCATATAAATGATAGGTATACATGCATGCACATATATGTACTTGTATACTGGTATACACAACTGTGCTTCAATGTACACACAGGCTTATATTCTACATATACGTGCATTTGATATATGTACATTATATTCAAATGTAACATTGTAGAAAACTGATTGAGCTCCTTAGAAAATCATTCTTCTCTTTAGCAGTGCTATTGTGCTAGAATGGCCTTGAAAACACATGAAGAGATTTCCATCAAGATATGAAGTAAGAGACAAAAGGATATTCAAAAGAAAATCCAAATCATTTGGGGGGGGGGGGGAAAGAACAAGCATTTGGAAAGAAAACTGATTCTGAATAAAATATGTATGAAATGTATCAATTTGGATCTTCTAAAATAACATAAATAGCTCATGAAGGGATGAAAATCTTAAACTTTATTCTGACATCATAAGCATCAGATAGGGAAATTCAGACTGAATGATACTTTTAATGCTAGAATATCATAATTGATTTGCTTTGTTTCACAAAATGCTCAGAAAAAGAAGGGAGGGAAGAATAAATGCTTTGGAAACAGTCATTTTGCATCTGTGCCTGCATAGTGAAGGTATGAAATATAACAGCATAACCAACTGCACTTAGTTCAGATAATTGGAAGATATTTTTGCAAGGCTGACAGCAAATAAGCATGATGGGTAGCAACAAAATTTTGCCTGAGCTACACATCCTGAAAGAATGAAAGCTTTCCTCATCCTAAGCTGATTAAAGAGGACAGCTCTGAGGAGGTAAAAGAAGAAAGAGAAGTGCTATATAACCTTTCATCACGTAACATGTCTTTGGTTTCAGAGGCAGCTCCAAATGAGCTTAACAAAACCGGCCGCTGGATGCAATGTTATCAAGGGATAAAGAACCAAGCACTAAAGCAACTCAAGGAATGAAGCAAGACCTTTTTGAATGTAAATTGCTACTCGCTGTAGTTTGTTCAGTCTTGCAAATACTTTATAGTATTAAGTACAATTTTTATTTTATCTTTGACCCAGTAGTACAGAATTGTTTTTTATCTATAACAGAAGCTCTACTATTCATATTTACAGAAATGTCCATCACCCTTAATTTAATTAAAAAGAAAAAGCAAAAAAAAATATCCTCTATCAAAAACTATGCCTTCAGAAGTGCCCATTCTTCATGCTGCAAGCTAATTACTTTCTCATATTATGAAAGAGACTTACAAGTATAGTATGATGGGAAATAGTTATTCTATGACTATTAGATTTCAGCCTACAGCGTAACTGTATATTTCACAAACAGCAACACTGAAAAGTTAGTCTCCCTCATTACTCAGTCAATGAATTTTTAAATAATTACTGAATGCGAGGATTTAGAATAAATAAGAGGAAAGCTGAAAGGTGAATGAAAGATAAAAATGAAAGGGATGAGAGAATATATATTCCGTCTCCTAAGCAACTATTAAGGCATAAAGAGAGGACTGAAGAAAAGATAAATGTAGAGGCAGATGTAGAACAGCATATATCTTATAAGTAGCTCCTAGCAAAAACATTCTTTAAAGCTGAGTGTGCATTATTAATTCTGTAGCGAATCTTTAATGAGAATGTTGCAGTAATCCCCAAATAAAGCACTACCAAATCAGGAAAGCCTCCTAATCATGGTTCAGTTGAGATCCAACTGTGAGCAGAGTGACAAGGGTTGAATTTCTCAGTTAATTTTCTTAGTCTTAGCTCCTTTCTCTAATAACAATATGCATTTATATAGTCTTAAACATTAACATTAAAATTTAAATGTTGCTTAATTTTTAAAATGGAGATGTAATTCTTATTTCTTTTCCTCTCTTTTAAATATGTTAATAATCTTGTATTAAAATTCTTGTTAGTAACTACAAAGAGGTAGTACACAATCCTGAAACCAAAACTTTCCTGGCTTAATGGTATTTCCCTTAACAAACAACAGGCAAGAGTAGAGTGCCTGAGTGCTTCTCCATGATATCTTTGAAATGGCCACTGAGAACCCTATGGAAACAGATAGCAATCATAGAAATAACACTCTAGCAGTGATCAAATTTTCTTATTAGTTTTGAAAATTAAAAATGAGCAAACTGTAACTCCTTTTAAATAGAAACAAACAACAAAACCCCAAAAATCCAGACATAATTATGTTTTCATAAACTACTTCCTAAAGAGCAGGTGAATGACCTCAACCTGCCATATGTGAAAACAAAGGGAATTATCTAGCATCAACAGGATTATCTAATGACAATTTTAATCCAGATCCCTATCCCTCAGTACTTCCAAGAAACATGTGGTGATCGTATCTAATTAGAGAATCTGATCCTAACATTTTAGCATTGTGCTGATTCATGCATATTCTTACATGATATGGCTTTCCCTAATGAGAAACCCCACAAAATAATGTCAGGTTATAATGAGATTCATTTTCTGATTGTCGAGCTTGAATCAACTTTCCAATATTATAAATGTAGTTTTTTCTTCCTTAGTGATGAAGAATGACTACTTTGTAATTACTTCAGATTTGAGCTTCAAAAGATAACGGTGTAGAAGTATTTCTGTCACCCTTTATATGAACTGTAAGAAGACAAGCTTAACCTTCAGTGGATTTCAGGTCTCAGAGTAAAATTTCTGTAAAGGACAAGTTTATAAAAAAAAAAATATGGCAAACAAAATATTAAAATTATTAAACATACCTTTCTTTCTACATTTCCTCCATATATCTCCAGAGCTGTACAAAAATCACATTTTCACATATTTTCTCAGAAACACCTAAGCTATTGTTCTGCTAAGTGCTTTCATTCAATTTAACTCCACTGAACAAAAGTGTCTGGGCCTCATTTTCTGTGAGGAATTATTTTAAAACCATCTTGTAAATCTTGAATTTGTGCATACCCATTTGTAAAATTCGCCTACACTTAAAGAAAAAAAAGATCATTTATTAGAATATTTGCAACATGATCAAAGATTTTTATGAAATTGACTTATATTTGTGTAAGAAAAGAACAGTAAAGGAACTAATGTTGAATTTTGAGTAATTCTTCATTTAGCTATGTATATCATCATATTATAAATGCTCAAAGTACTAATGATTCCTGCATATGCATTACTTGAAAATATGATGCTTTGCTCAGAGCATATTGGTGAAGAGCTTATTTAATAATACTAAACAGTATTTCTGAAGGATATATCTTTATTCCGACATTCTTTTAGCCAATATTCCCTTGCAAAGCAGACTTGTTTCCTTCATGAACTTAATTAGATTATTTAACAAGCAAACAAAATCTCAGGCGTAATAATGTTGTCTTCTTGAGCAGCTAGCTGTAACTCCCTTAACAGAATGCATGGTGGCACCGTACAGTGCCAGGAGCTCATTGCATTCTTACGGTCATTGCAGCGAGAAGCACAGAGTTTGTTAACATCAAGTGCTGAAAGCGCTTCTAGTAGGAAGGACTGATTCTGCTTGAGAGGCATGAAAAGCAGTCTTGTGCAATGAAAGAACAGAAATTGAACTGCAATCCCCGTCAGATCCATAGGAATGCAATGCTCGCAATGCAACAGAGTGCTTCCTACCAAATCGCTCAGAAGTATTTGGCTCAGGTCAACTTGTGAAATCCGGGAAATCATATTGACAGATTATGCCCTCTAGAGAGGGCATGTGAAAAACATGTAGAGAAAGCACACTTCAAAATAAAAACTGAGTCTCAGAGGAATGCTTCAATGGACTATTTATATGCTTTAACATATATTTAAGACTGCTACTGAATAATGACCTTTACAAATGTATTCTTAAGCAGCAGGTGATTATAGTTCAGTTTATGACCAGGAAAAAAACTTGGCACTACTGTAATATGGGCTGGCCACTGAGGAACAGGAAGAAAATAACTAATGCACATTTCAGTTTTGTAATAGCAAAATAAATTCCCGCACATATTCTTGTATTTAGAGTCCATATTCAGTCACACTTTTTCAAATTATTTTTTTCATAACTTTTGTAGCTTTAGAAATTACCATTGTGCTAGGACATTAAATACAATTAAGTCTGGCCTTCCTCTTTACTGTACAGTCTGTCGTCCAATGTGGTACGGAATTGAAACAAAGGAAAAGGATTTGCATTTAATATTATCAGACTTTACAGCAGACTGAAAGTCTTCACAAAACCTTAACATTTTCACATTGTCTTTTCGAAGAGAGTTAGATTGTCCCTTGATATTACTGTTTCATCTAAGTCCTGAAAGTTGTCTCAGTGTTGTTAAAAATGAATTCAAAGGTAAGAGTAGAAGAATAGAGATATATGGGTGCACACAATTCTGACGGGGTAAGATTAAATGCACTTACACATAAAAATGGACTGGTCATCACCAATAGGAAGCTTTGAATGTCTTGTACAATGCGTTCTAAGAAATTCTTGACAGGCAAACGCCCCCAGAATCTGAACACTTGAGTAAATTTTTATATATTCATATGGCCTTAAAACATAAAGGATAGAAAAGCTTATCCATTTTGGAATGGGGTGATCATTTGCTTTGGTTTATTTTTACTTTTTTTTCCTTCCAAGTGACTGACAAAAGAAAATATTGATTTCTCTTGAGGAAGCCTATTTCTATGCACAGGATGAGTTAAGGAGACAAGCTTTGTATTAAGTTTTCAAATTTGGGCTAATACAGGACATCAACATGGTACAGCAGTTGATTTGTTTTGCTACATTAATAAGGATTCCATGCTTCTAAAATTGAATTGAACACCAACTTTAGCATAAATCCTAACATGGTGGGCCAGTCAATTTGTGTTAGACAAGCTTGGGATTTACATGCATTTTGTTGTTGACCTATATTGTACAGCTTATGTTGTCTTTCTAAAAGATACTGAGTAATTAAAAAATTTCCTTCAGGGACTCTTCACCCTGATCTTCTTCAAAGACATATCTGTCTGTGCAGAATGGTAAATCCCCTTGGTTGCACAAAGTGTTGAACTTGATTCTTTGGCATAATATTGTAAAAAACACCAATTTTAATGACCCACTCACCTTCTTCAAAGATGGCAACCTTAATTGGCAGGTCATATTAATTAATTTCTCACAAAATGAGGGCACAAATCTGTTTTTTCTTAGATCATTGAAAAGACACAACAAAACCAACACAAAAAAAATCAGATCTGTATTTCTTAGGATGTAACTCTAGATAATGTGAATTAATTTCAATCTGGTACTTTTATAGGAGCAGTCAGTCTTCTTCCATATCCCCTTACAGCATTTATGAGAAACTTGGTATGCAAAATTCTTGTGTGAATTTAAGCCTAAATATTCTAATGCACATGTTTTACTGTATAGTAGATATTATGTAGTTTATCTATTCACTCAGAGACCCAGTAGAGAGGAGACAGCGCATTATCAATAAATACCGTATTGTATAACATTCCTGGTTTAAAAAATGTAGCCACTTTAATTTCATTATTTTTAGAATTATGTTAAACAAAGACCACTACTATTTCAATATGTGAAAAAAATTACACATGATATATACCAAAACAGAATAGGCTGGCTAGCCTACATCCCTGAGATGTTACAAATTATGTATCTGGAGCTCACTTTTGGAATCATCATCAAGATGAGAGATTTAATAAAGCCTGCCTTAAGGAAGCAAATCTACTTGATCAATGAAGCTAAAGAAATATGCTTCCTTTAGTAAAGACAAGGAGTAGAAAAATATTCCACAAACTGTTTCTATTTCTTGCAGTAAAACAATTTCAAGTGCTCTTTTTCTTATGGAAATGATTTCATATTTAGGAAAGGCATTATCCGAGACCAGTTACCAGTTTGGCTGATCTTGAATTTAAGAGGGAGGTTGATTTACCAAGTCTTTACCTAATTTTACATTAGCTGACGTGATAGGACGAATTTATCATGAGGCTTTTCATTGGATCTATTTATAAGTATACATTTCTTACAAAATAGCATAAAAACAAATTATAGCAGTCATCACTGTATAGCTACCTATGCTGACAAGAATCCAGGCAAGACATATATGTCTTTATCAACGACCTGGATGAAGGCATTGAGTCCTCCCTTAGCAAGTTTGCAGATGACACCAAGCTGGGTGGAAGTGTGGATCTGCTGGAGGGTCGGGAGGCTCTGCAAAGGGATCTGAACAGGCTGGACTGCTGGGCTGAGACCAACGGCATGAGGTTTAACAAGACCAAATGCCGGGTCCTGCACTTGGGGCACAACAACCCTAAGCAGAGGTACAAAGTAGGAGAAGCCTGGCTGGAAAGCTGCCAGGAGGAGAAGGACCTGGGGGTGCTGGTTGACAGCGACTGAACATGAGCCAGCAGTGTGCCCAGGTGGCCAAGAAGGCCAATGGCATCTTGGCTTGTATCAGAAATGGTGTGATCGGCAGGTCCAGGGAGGTTATTCTCCTTCTGTACTCGGCACTGGTGAGACCGCACCTCGTGTACTGTGTTCAGTTCTGGGCCCCTCACCACAAGAGGGATGTTGAGGCTCTGGAGCGAGTCCAGAGAAGAGCAACAAAGCTGTGAAAGGGCTGGAGAACAGGCCTTGTGAGGAGCGGCTGAGGGAGCTGGGTTTGTTTAGCCTGGAGAAGAGGAGGCTGAGAGGAGACCTCATTGCTCTCTACAACTACCTGAGGGGAGGTTGTGGAGAGGAGGGAGCTGGCCTCTTCTCCCAAGTGACAGGGGACAGGACAAGAGGGAATGGCCACAAGCTCCACCAGGGGAGATTTAGGCTGGACATAAGGAAAAAAATTTTCACAGGAAGGGTCATTGGGCACTGGAACAGGCTGCCCAGGGAGGTGGTTGAGTCACCTTCCCTGGAGGTGTTTAAGGCACCAGTGGACGAGGTGCTAAGGGGCATGGTTTAGTGATTGATAGGAATGGTTGGACTCGATGATCTGGTGGGTCTTTTTCAACCTGGTTATTCTATGATTCTATGATTCTATATTTATCCTCATTCCCCTTCTATACATTCTTTCTACAGCATGTTAGACACAGATTCTATTTTCTTTTCAACCATTCAGTGTTATAAAATTTACATGAACCATAACAGAAATCAAGTAAAGCACTATGATGTTTAGCATCAGATAAAGAGATTTGACACAATTTATCCTACAGTTCTGTTGAATTTACTCTAATATTATACTATAACATTTACTTTCCATCCTCCCTTCCCAAAATTAAATAATATAAGCTTTTCCACTATTACACTGAATAAAGCCCTTTATCCTACCTCCTCATCAGTGAAAATGAGATTTATCATCTTTATTTTTCTTGTTCTGATATATCACTTTAAAATGTTAGCTGTGGCATTTAACACATAGATTAATTACTGACACAATAATGAAACTGTAACATTTTACGTATTACTATATGACATTTGTCTCCTCCTTAACAATGTCAACACCCTGTTCAGGCTTTCAATATCTTGTTCACTGAAGAGTTTTTCAATGGACTATGGTGACATCTCTCTTTTCTCTAGGAAGGATACAATCCAATCATTATATCTGAATTATTTAACTTGTTAGTGCCAATGTGCATAGACTGTTGGCTCATGTTATCACAAGTGACCTTTTTCAGTGTGGAGCAATGAATTTATTTGTAATCATATTTCATTTGGTCTTCGCATGTTTTTTCAACAGTGGCTACATACATCAAAAAATATAGCATTCATGCCTAATTGTTCTAAATTTGATTTAGAAGTGCAAAAATTTTATCAGTTTCTCTTAGAGGATATTTGGATTTTCTTTTGGGTAGAAACCTAGTCTAAAGATGTAATTATAGTTCTACTATAACTGTTTTTTCTCACCAGGCCAAAGAACATCATCGGCCAAATGATTGCTGAGCAAGTAAAATTACTTATAAGAGCATGCATTTTATAATATTCTTTTTAAATATGAATGTATAATAGATATACATAGTACTTCATAGCATTTAGTAACCCATTAATATCTGTATATGTAAAAGAGAGAGACAATTTATTGATTGAAGCACTAACATGATAGTTGTCTCTCTTGAATGTCCTTACTAACCATTTTTGCAATCTCCGTAGACTGAAAAAACCTATCTATATTTTTAAAATAAACATTAAAGGATCCTTTAAAACTTCCTGATTTTTAGCCAGGACATTAAGAACATAGTTTGCCTGATGAAATGTCTTAAGAAAACAGGTGACTAAAATTTAATTTAAAAATATTCTGACTATTTTCTGTCTTTTTTTGCAAATCCTACTTAAATGACTAAAAGTGTGTTCAATTTGGCTACAGTTAAGAATGATAGTAAAGCAACCATTTTTGAAGAATGCTTTTGAAAGTGAGTCTTAAATAACAAAATGACACTTTTCCTTTTTAAAAAGTTTCAAACAGGTCCTGAAAATAATAAGCATTTATGATATGGAAACAAGCTTCCTAGAATAATGATCTCTCCTAAGTATCATGAATCTATTTAATAAATATTTAAACTTAAAAAAAAAATCTAAAGCAAAAGGAAAGGAAACAGCTGTTTATTTAGGATAAAAGTCTAATTAAGACAAGCTTCTTTTCATTGCTGACAGTATGACTCTTTTTATAAAAGTAGTAAACCCCACATCAGTTAAGAACATAAACCTAGTTGAAACATAAACCTAGTCACAGACTTTTTTAATAGCTACAGGAAGAGACATAGAGAGTCATACAGAGACAAAGATTATGCTATAACATAAACAAAGAAATTAAATGGATTGATTTTGACTTTTGCTTTGGTTTTCTGTCAGGAAGAAATACTGCCTATGTGTATAAGACACATAGGGAACATTATTTTGTTAAAGAAATCTCATATATTTAAAAGATCTTCAATAGAAATTGTGATTGATGAAAGAATCTGTTGTACTCTATATTCTGTGCCTACTAGCTTTAAAACTTTACCTTTCCTAACTACATCAAACAAAAAAAAAATTGCCTTGCAAGTCTTCTCTTTCTGGGTAGAATGAATGTTGTCCTAGCCCAGACTCCACAACTTACTTTCTTTGATAATCAAAACAAATCCCTCACCCTATGTTACATTTTCACTATTCTTTTTGAGGAAAAATATTAAATCCAAGTTTCTAAGTAATGATATCAGATGTCTCAGAATACTTTTCAAATATATTTTTGCTTTTCCTTCATTTTAAGTCCTAAAAAAACCAAAATAGTCGTATGACTCCTGAACTTTATCAATATCTGGCCATTGTCCATAAAAAATTGACTTAAATACTTGCAGACAGATTAAAACTTGTTCTATGTGATTAATCATGCCTCATCCTATCTCACTCTAAAATGCATATGACACTGCAATTCCCACCAAGTCAACACAAGAGAATCCAGCTTTTGTTGCAACTTTTAGGGCAAATTGCCCCAGTTTATACAGAATCCCAAAAATATATGTATAGTTTGTTGTAGCTGCAGCACAGTCTTCAGCATGACACCATATGTGCTGTGAATTCCCAGTCTGGTTTGTGCTTTTATCCTGTCAGTCTGTACTGAGCAAAAGAGAGATAGTTCATATAGAACTGAGCAAAAGAGAGAGAGTTCATATAGAACTGACCAAGATCTTACTTGTGGTTATTTTAACTTGCTGAATGACAAAACCTGAACAGTGATAAGTCTGTGAGTGCAGCTGTAATTTTGTTTCAAGCAAGATGTGCCATCTCTGGAGAAATAATGACAATATCACAGAAACTTTATTAACATCTGATGGTCCCTGCAAGGCTCTTGGTCAGAGACAGCACAGTGCTACGGTAGCAGAAATATCCAGATTGTGGTGTTACACTGTCAATCCGTGTTAACAGACTTGACATGTTTTCCATTATGGTAAGTTTGGAACAGGACTGGTATTTTTTTTAATGCAGCTAGGAATTACTTTGTCACACTAGTTAAAGTAAGTTATTTTCTGTCAAAATTACCTTGTGTGAATTGGCTCTCAAACAACTGTTGGAAAATGTCCATATTTTAATAGCAATAAAATTAAATACTAGATGTTGAAATCATTATGTAGATAATGAATCTACAATTATTTAAAGAATATAAACATAAGGGAATGAAAGGATATGTTATTTTTACTATAAGAAACACTTCTAGAAATAAATGTAGACTACAAAATATCAAACCAAATATGCTAGACATTGAATCTGTCTCTGAAGATAGTGATAAGATACCTAACTATCTGAGATTTTTTAAAAGTACAGTAGGTTGAGGGTCTAAAGTCAGGTAGGAAACAATTTAACATTTGACAGAGAGACAAACTAAAAATACAGATCTTTAAGACTGGAAAAGAGTGTTATCTAAAACACTGATAAAGATATAACATTCAAGATACATTCAAATATAAGAGAATAAAGCAAGTAGCAACACTTTGAAATTTTAGGACCGAATTTAACCATCCTGATGTTCGCATTTTCCTTGAGATGCCTATTTAAATATAGCAACATTGCTTTTGGAGAGAATCCCAAAGATCAGTATACTGTAATAAGAACAACTAAGATATGAGAATCTACTTTTAAAATTCCTTCCTTCAGACAGACTAAAAACACTGACACAGTTTGACTGTGGGGGTCTGAATGTGAAGAAATTCTTCAAATATGACTATAAAAATTTTTTGAGATTTTTTTATTAGGAGATACTTATGACAGTTAATCGTCATAAGTAAATGTTGCATATTCCATTACATTTTCAGAAATTAATTTCAGCTCTTGCAGTTTTGCTTTAAGGGTCACTGAATGTGAGAGATCCACACTAGGGTTTTGAGTTGCCCTTGTAATCACATTACCAAGTCAGGTCCACATTCATTATAGTCTTCAAAACAGGACAAGCGGAGAAGAGTTGTCTTGCACCTCGACTGGTGATTACAGCCCGAGGACTAGAAATATTTTGCTTAAATGCACACTGACTGAGAATTATGGTCAATGCAGTGACATTGTTTATCTGCAGACAGCAACTAAGCACCACACAGCCACTCCCTCCCTCCCAGCAGAGTGAGGGAGAGAATCAGAAGAGTGAAAGTGAGAAAGCTTGTGTGTGGATATAAAGAGAATTTCATAGGAAAGCAAAAACTGTGTGTACAACCAAAGCAAAACAAAGAATTAGTTCACTGCTTCCTATCTGCAAGCAAGTGTTCAGCCACCTCCAGGAAAGCAGAGCTCCATCACACATAACAACTAGTTGGGAAGGCAAACATCACCACTCTGAACATCCCCCCAGCTTTATATGCTGAGGGCAGCATCATATATTGTGGAATATCCTTTTGATGAGAAGGAGTTAGCTGTCCCAGCTATGTCTCTTCGTAACTTCTTGTGAAGTCCTAACCTACTCACTGGTGGAGTAGGGTGAGAAGCAGCAAAGCCCTTACTTTGTGTAAGAACTGCTCAGCAACAGCTAAAACGTCCCTGTGTTACCAACACTGTTTTCATTACAAATCCAAAACATAGCCCCATACTAGCTACTGTGGGAAAAATTAACTCTGTGCCAGTCAAAATCAGCACAGCCAGGTATTTGTAACATGACTTCTGTAATCAATAGACTTTTATATGAAGGTAGGCTCTTCCTCCTCTTCTAGGCATCCACTTTCAGAATGGTACTCCACAGGGAAGACAGGCTTTTCTTCTGACATGCTGCTGTGATTGAACTTCTATAAGATTGTACTGGATATTTTATGATTGTGTCTCATTCACTATGTACAAGCTGTGAAAACCCTAGAAGAGTAAAACTCAGCTCCATAAGAGAGAGGCTTTCTCAACAGAAAATAGAAGTTCCCTGTTTAAGGTATCTGATCTCTTTCCAGAAAAAAAAAAACAAACTTATTTGCTTACTAGATAGGAAGCATCTATATTTAGTTTAAGAGCTTTGCTTAGCTGGGACTAGAGATTTAGATTTCAATACTACAATATCAAAATGCAATGGAATAAATGTGACCATACATTCTCTTTTTTGCTAACAAGCCATTTTACAGTAAATAGTTAAATATTAAAGTGAAAATATGTTTGCGTTCTTCACTAAGGTTCTGTGAAAGAAAGTTTTGTTTTTAGTAGTACAGGTGTACAATTATTCATCTTATTTGTACAGTTGATTTTAAGAATTTCCAGCAGCATAACAACTCATTTATTGGCTTCTGGATATAAAAGACGAGAGGAAAAAAAAGTTAGGTTTTTTCCAGCATTTTTCAGCATTTGTATTCTTGACACATCTTATTGTGTAATGAAAATTCAAGATACATTTGGTCATCCCCTCTCATTTGAAATAGAATGCACTTCTAGAAGAATTGATCCTGTTCCTTTAAAGAGTGTTCACCTTACCTAAATCTGAAGAGATTAGATTTGCTGTGAAGACTGAATAATTCATCTGTTTCATGTACCACAGAAAAACAACTAGTTGATTATTAAGATTATTTTGGAATACTTAGCACTTCCTTATTTATATTTTTTCTAATAATTCACTCAGTAAATGATGTAAATACTTACTTATGACCAGTAAATAGTCTTGTGGCTATAAAGATTCCTTTTTTCACAACAAAATGAGATCATGCATGAAAATGTTGTTTGGAATGTATGAACAGATAGAAGGAAATAATATTGGAGAACATGCAAAGAGGAACAATGTTATTACAGTTTTTTTTTCACCCTGAATATCACCATCAATGCAATCTGTTGTTTTGTAGAAAAAGCATGTACAGATGGAAGAAGTCACATGGAATATCGATTTCCTAAGTACCTACTCAAAAAATAACAAGGTTGTACCATGAAAAAACATTCACTGAAATTCCAGAATAGTAGAAAAGACCAAAAAAAAGGCTAATGAGGGAAAAATAAAACCCTATCTGAAAATCTGAGGATATACAACTATTCCCAAGAAAATTTAATATTGTCCTCCACATTTTATTTGATATGAAGGCACTACTTTCTGATATCACCTAAATGGATTACAGCAACAACAGCAGAATTAATTCATGAATAACATTCTGAAGTGGGAGGTGTCATGCCTTGAGAGTGCTCCTATCCTACCATGGCACATGGAGCTGGGACTTGTGGCTGCTGAGGGTCTGTCTAAACGAGCTTCAATTCAGCTCTTCCTCGTCATTTCCAATCAACCCCCAGGTACCTTACCTCTTGTTTCCAGATCCCTGTCCCCCTCAGAACAGTGATTAAGGCTTCCCAGTCCTGTTTCCATTTGTCCTTTCATCTCTGAATGTGCTGCTCTGTGATTCATCATTGCTGTCACTTCCACTAATCCTGGAGCCTGCTGAGCACCCCTTACAGCACCACTCTCAGCAGCAGATATGTTTTCCTCTGTTTGCAGCCATCAAAATGTTCTTTCAGCTTCTGAAGATCAACCTCCTGCCTAAATCCCTTCTTGAAATACATACATAAATAAGCAACACAAAAAGATTCACTAATCACCTGCTTTTCTTATGCTATTCTCTTCTTCTGGAAGACATCTTTCACAGTGATACCTATTTGATCTTAATCCCAAGGAAGAAGACTATGGATTTTCAAAGTCAATTCTTTACATGGTCTAATCAGCTGGGTACTATAAAGATATTTTGGGAGTTTTCTTCCTTAACTTGTGATCACGGAACAGCTACTAAATTCTAAACACCCTTTTCTAATTAATCCCAACAAGTTTTAACTGCATGCAGACACACACACACAGAGGTAGATATATATCCCAACTCCTCAAGCTGTGTGGTTCCCTACCACCCTCCCATGGTATCAAACCATGTTTGGCTGCTGCCATCTTCCCATTCCAGTGCCTGTCTTCCTGTTATAAATGTTCACACTTTGAAAAATATTGTTTTGTAAGCTGATTCCTTTATTTCAAAAGTCTTTTGTAATTCCCTGGTTTCTGTTCAATAAAAATGATAATCATCTTTCTCTCTAGCACTACCCTGTCAGTTTGAGGCAAACGTACTCTCAGATAGCTCTGGGTATCTCATTCGCACACAGGCTGCATTCACATTCCTATCTAGCAGCTGTTGTTATCCAAGTCATTTTACAAAGTCTGTGCTACGCAGACACCCCACACAAGAGAAATCCAGTTCTGAATTAGGTATGGCATTTGAAAAGTGTTATGAAAATATTGAATGAGACATCTTGTGGAAGGAAAGGTAGTTTTGTTTTGTTTTTTCTTTTTCTAAACCTCTAAGTTAATTTTACCTATTCTTGCTGTCATACCCATATAGAGGAAGCATCAAGGTATATGTGTGGAAGTGGTCTGGCCAGGTTTAAAACAAAGCATGCTTTGTTACTCTCTTGTTGTTATGCAAAACAGGATGAGGCAAGTTATCTGTTAAGATAAGGTCCTTCTTCAGTTGTTTCTTCCGGTGCTTCACTGTTGACCTGCACATTTCTACATGGTAATTCATAGCATATCTTGATATTTGTTTTGCACACAGTAGAATGTCCTGATGGGTGGCCTGTGCCAGTACTCAGTCACCCTCATAGCAAAAAAAAGATGTTTTGAGATGCTCAAAGGGAACCTCGCATCTTTCAACTTGTGCCCATTGTCTCTGGTTCTGTCACTGGGCACTACTGAAAAGAATCTGCTTTACCTCTTTGCAACTTGCCTCCAGGTATTTCTATACATTGATAAGATAAACCCAAGGCTTCTTTTCTGTAGGCTGAGCAATCTCAGCTCTCTCAGTCATTCTTTAACAAGACATAAGGGACTGAAGGGATCAAGCAATTGCTATCCACAGAAGAAATATGTGGAAAACAGAAAGTGAAGGATTTATACATGAGTGTCTAGAAGACTAAGAGTTTAGAAAACCGTGTTACTACATGGAATTCTAAATCAATTTGTTCCATTCAATTTATTAATATACAGTAACAATGTAATTTGGGCACAGCTTCTAAACAAGAATGATACATTAGATAGTTTTCTCAGTCTGTCACACAACAATTTAATTGAAACTATTGGTTAGAGTTAAAATAATTTGCTGTAGCAATTCATGTAGATTTTTAGCCAAAACTGTACTAAATATTATAATAGATGATGAAGAATGTGCTCTCTTCTTCATCACACAGCTATCCACTACTGAATATTAAATACACCTCAATTTTCTTTTAATTTTAAGTATATACCTTAGTTCAATCAGAGCTATTGAGCAAGGAGCATGACACGCTCAACAACTGCACATTCTGATCATAAAATCTGAGGGGACAGGTCCAAGGGGTGTAACAGATGGTGTTTATATAGACTCACAGAGTCATTAAGGTTAGAAAAGATCTCTAAGATCTTGGATCATGAAGTCCAACTGTCAGCCTACCACCATGGCTACTAAAACTCTTGGGTGAATCATATCTGTCCCCGTTGACTTGTGAGTGTTCATGTGACATAGCAAGTCATTGGCTGCTTTCACCTGGTATATGGCCCCATATCTCTACAGCAGTAAAGAGGTGAAGCTGGTATCTCTTAAGTATTTATAGGAATCAGCTTCTCTCTTTTCTTGCTCATAACAGACCCAAACGCTTCCATCCTAATACTAATCCATTCCTCATTGTGTTAAATCTTTATAATATTGTATTTTCACTGTTTTGATACTTCTCATTTGCTACTTCTCTGCCATCCATCTCTTGGCCTGGAGAGGAATCAGGAGCTCTTAACTTAAAAGGAAGAAAACATAAATTTAATTTTTCTTTTTTTTGCAACATTCCCATTTCTGAAGTTCCAATAGAATTTAATTAACTGCTGTACTTCTATGAAATCTTTCAACTTAACTAGTATAAAGCATATGACAAAGCAAAAATGCTTTCTAGAAAGCTTCTCAGCAGACGATTATAGTTCCTGTGCTGGGGCACGGTTTTATTTCTCACAGAAAAAGTTAGGGAGGAACTATATCTCCTCTTACATTTTGTGATATTCAGGATGTACTGTGCTATCTGACTCCAGATCTCAATTTGAAGGATCAGTAGCAGCACAGGTAAGGGCCATTATGTTAATAAGTTTTTCCATTCCCTCAACATAACACCATGAAATTCAGCAAAGATGTATGGAAAGTCTGTGGCAAATTAGAACAGAAAAATATGGCCAGATGATATGCTTCCAAAAGTGTTTCAGAAGAGACTCACTGAACTGCAATTGAAAATGCCCTGAGGTTCTCTCTCATTGAACATAATCTATTCTAGGACTACGAGAACCATTTTTTGTATTAATCATTAAGAGATGAAGTGTCTCTGCAGGAGCAGGGCATTAATATGTGAACTAGGACTAAGAATGAGAGATAAAAAAGGGAAAGGTGTATTTAATTTAGAACAGAGTTAGAAAAAGAGGGCAGGTCTGGCAAAGCTCGTAGGACTGAAAAGCCACAGAGAAGGAGTGGAAAGTGAAGCCATGAAGACACTGCAGAGAAATCTTAGAGGTAGCTTTCTGGTTGGATGTTCTCTTTATAAAAGCCAGAGGAATCTTTCCTCATCCAAAATCATGACTAGTGTTCATTTGCATTGCTTTTTTTTTTGTGTTCTTTTTTCATTTGTGGTTTTTCCATTATATATTCACAAAAGGGCTGTTGTATTAAGCTTTATAAATTCTAATGTCTTCCGGTTTGTGAATTGCTTACACTTTTGTACCTCTTGATTTTCTACATTTGCTGTATTTATGATGCTTCACATAATGAAATTTGATCTTGTTAAAGAGATCCTAAAAAATTTTATAAAGGACTTGTCTCCCAAATTCATCTTAAATAGAGCTAACAGTCTTCTTTAAAATTAATTTTATACTGGGATGTAGAACTCCTTATTCTAATTAAGCTTTTATCCACAGCTATTTCGAAGCCTTATTTCAAGATCTGTTACACAGGGTTAGTAATATCTTTCATCAGGCTGAGCTAGAAACTAACTTTTGATTTATTTTGCATGGAAGTACCAGCCTTAAAGATATATTTCACTTTCTGTTTTGATATTTCTCATGTATATGTCTTAAAGACTTCTGAGACATCAAAAATAACCTAACCCCCCAGTTTCTTGTTTCCAAGCTACTAGAATTTTCTGGTTTGTATTTCATGGCTACACATAGCACAACTCTCACTTAGAGAAAACAGCAAAATAGAGACTCTACAGATCAGTTACCCAATAAAAAACCCTAAACTCCATATCATCAGAAAAACCCTGCAACTATACTCCTTGCAAGCTACTTATTCATTCTGCACTGAGAAACTTCGTTTTACTCTTTACTAGAGTGAATGATGGGCTTTCACTATTGTAGTTTTAAGAGTATTCTCACAGATGGTTTCTCCTGATCATTAATGTGTAGAGTACAAAATGTTTACATGCTTTAAATTGAGAAGACAGTTGTTAAAAAATGGTTGAGTTCTGTAGTTTTCAAGTAGCTCTTTGCATGAGGGTTCTTTTGGTCTTCTTTGGTCTTTCTGAAGAGTAGAACATGGTTTTACATTTTTAGCACCTAAAATATCTTTTGGAGAATGGGACAGCTAAACCGAAGGAGTGAACTGAGATCTTAAAGATAAAATCTAAATATTTATCAGGGAATTATGCAATACTGTAGAGACATCCCAATATTAACATTTCAAAAAGTTGTTATAATAACAAAGACAAACAAAACAAAAGCAAACACCAATAAAATAACAAGCATTTTCCCAATTCTGCTGCTATTATCCTATTTATTGAAAACCTGTGAGACTACAGGAGCAGTGTGATTAAAAATGGTTGCTACTACTAGAATGTCTAGCAAAATACTCCATGGAATCATAGAATAGTTTGGATCAGAAGGAAACTTAAAGATCATCTAGTTCCAACCCCATTGCCATGTGCAGAGAAACTTCCGACTAGATGAGGTTGCTCAAACCCTCATCCAACCTGGCCTTGAATACCTCTAGGGACAGGACATCCATGACTTATCTGTAAAACTTGTTTCAGTACCTCACCACCCGCACTGGAAAAAACTTTTTCCTTGTATCCATTCTAAATCTACCTTCTTTCAGCTTAAAACCTTTACTCCTTGTCCTATCACGGCACTCCCTGATAAAGAAACCCTCCCCAGCCTTCTTGTAGGTCTCCTTTAAATGCTGGAAGCCTGCTATGAGGTCTTTCCAGAGTCTTCTTTTCTCTCCTCTGGGCTAAAAAACACCAACTCTTTCAGCCTGTCCTGATATGGGAGGTGTTCCACCTCTCTGATCATCTTCGTGGCCCTCCTCTGGATTCACTTTAATAGATCCATGTACTTCCTGAGCTGAGGACTCCAGAATTGAATGCAGTACTGTGATGCGGTCTCACAAGAGCAGAGCAGAGGGGGAGAATCACCTGATGGTCACACCTCTTTTGATGCAGCCCGGGATACGGTTGGCTTTCTGAGCTGCAAGTACATATTGACAGCTCATGTTGAACTTCTCATCTACCCACACCCCCAAGTCTTTCTGTGCTGAGCTATTCTCAATCCATTCTCTACCTATGTATTTGTGCTTGGGATTGCCTTAACCCGGGTGACAGACCTTGCACCTGGTCTTGTTGAATTTCCTGAGGTTTGCACAGGCCCACCTCACAAGCCTGTCTGAGTCCCTTTGGATGGTATCCCTTCACTCCAGCATCTTGACTGCACCGCACTGGGTGATGTCATCAGAAAACTTGCTGAGGGTGCCCTCAGTCCTATTGTCCATATCTAAGACAGAGATGTTAAACAACACCGGTCCCAATACCAAGTCCTGCAGAATGCCATTTGTCACTGATCTCCACTTGGATATTGAGCCATTGATCACAATGGAATGAGGCAATCCAGACAATTCCTTATCAACCAAGCTATCCATCCATCAAAACCACTTCTTTCTAAGAAGGATGTTGTGTGGGAAGGAGTAGAATGCTTTGCACAGGTCTAGATAGATGATGTCAGTTACTCTTCCCCTACCCACCAACACTGTATCTCCATTATGGAAGGCCACCAAGTTCATAAGGCACAATTTGCTTTTAGTGAAGCTGTGCTGGCTGTCCTTGTGTGTGAGAAGAAGGTCCAGCATAACTCCTCTCCTCACTGACTAACCTGTCAATTGATTTTATTAGAATTGCCACATCTTTCTAGAAAATCTGTTTCTGATAAATGATGAATGACACATTGGTAAGATACCAATAACTAGATTTACCAAATATAATGTACTCACTAAGGACATATCTTGTCAAAGTAGTGGAATTGAAAGTAGAACTTAGAAGTGGTAAAGATACCACATACCCCGGTAAAAGGATTATACAATCAAAAATTGTATTCATATAAGTCACGCTGCAGGACAACTCAAAGTATTATAATATCATCTTTATTGAGAGGAAGAGAAAGTATTTTGACAAAAATGATTATGTGGTTACTCATTTTCTCTGAGCAAGGACCAAAGCAAACCGTAAAACAATTAAGTTTATAAAGACAAAGATTAAAAAAGACTTGAGGAATTCTACCTACACACTGCTAAGAAAAGAAAACCCAGTATATTTGAGAAGGCAGCACAATCTAAAATGGGGGTGGACACATGGTTTGTCTGTTCCAAAAACAGATTGTACTTTGCTTGCCCTTAGATGTCACTCAGACAGTATAACTCAAAAAAGGAATCAGACAAGAACAGCCAAGTCAGATCTGTCCCAAACTCTTCCAACCAGATGTTTTATAGTGTAATTCATAGCTGGGATCCCAAAGGTTGTGTAGGCTGACCAGCTCCTTTATGGCCAAAGAAACACACCTTATCTCTATGTAAAGCCAAGAATTTATTGTTACCATAAATTAAGTGGTCTAATTCAAGAATCAATACTGGTTTATATCTACTTGTTATTAAAAAAAAAAAGTGAGAAAAAATAATAATGCAGTTAAAAGTGTTATGTACATACTTAGTTTCTACCTCTTCTCCTGGTATTCTTGCTTTTTGTGCTCCTCTGGGCCCTAAGGCTGGTGGTTTGATTTAGCTGAAGGTTGTGAGTTTTGCTATAAAAGTACTCCCAAAGTACAAGGCAAGATGGAAAATGAGAAGAAACCACAGATTATTGCCCGCTGTACAGTGCAACACTGGGAGTGAGGGGAGTTGAGGAAATCTCATGAAACTCAGGATGTATAATGTAACAGTAAACAAGAAATTTTTATCTAGCTGCTACTTTCAGGACTTCTTCTTTTAATACCAACCCATGCACAATTCCAAACAGACATATTCAAGAAAATGAAATTCAAAATTGAATAAGCACAAAGAAGAGTTACTGAACACATAGCAAGTGAAGAGGCTTTCATAAGAGAAATATGTTTTCCTACTGTAAACCAATATTTTTGTAGGATCTTTGTGATTCCTAGCTGCACTGTCCTCTGAAAGTCTTATTAACATAACTAAAACTACAATTTATTCAGTCCTTCACCAATTGCTTCAAATGGGTTTTCCTCTTGGAACACTAATTCACCCATTCATTTCATCAGACATGTAATGCTGAGAGGCAGAACAAATGTATACCATAAAATTACTTCACTGCTTCTAGAAAAGAGGATGCCCTTTAAATCTACTTAAATAGCATGGATTTACTAGGGTATCAGATAAGTTCTTAAATATCTATGATGATTTTTGTTCTTTCATATTACTAAAATGTAAATAATGACTTTATTAAAAGATGCTGTGGTTTACTTGCAGGCACGTGGATGATAATAATCAGCTGAAGTATCTTACTGTACTGCTGTTTATTTCCTGGCTCATAGCTGCACAGAGCAAGTTGAAGCAACATTTTTGTGTGCATAGAAGCCAACAACTTCTCTTAAACAGTATCTTTCATCTTAGAAGAGTCCTTTCTCATCATTAAGGACTGCATTGTTTGTTTGACTAATACACGATATTGGTAAGATTTTATCAACAGGAATAAATTCATTACCCTGTATGAAGTACTATATGCTTTACCTAGGTGCCCACAGCTTTCCTCAGGTGCCCCTCAAGCGATGCATAGCCCTTTAACTAGCAGTATAGTAAAAATGTGTGCTGCTAAAGATACATGGACCAGACTCAAACCTTGGGTGCCAGGCTGATCATACTGTTCAGTTTTCAGGTAACACCTCAGCTTTTCTCTGAAATTTCATTTCTCCAAAAGAAGTCTAGTAATGGAAGTACAAGCTCAATGCAATGTCAGAATGAATTTGCTAGTGCCACTAGGCCACAGAGCTGGGCATTCTTTAGCCATTTTACTTAGCAACATGAATATGCAGACTGGGGATCTTACTTGAGCCCCAATACACATACTAAATACTTGCTTCACAGTTGGTGCAGCAGTTGCAAATCTTGCATATCTTCTTTTTTTTTTTGACTGTGAACAATGTGATTATGACATTTGCATGCACTGAATGCTGTGTGTATTAATAAGTTTCATGGTTGTTTTTTCCCTATAACGCACACAATCCGATGAGATGTTACTAATTATTAATTTACCATTATAAATTAACAAGTAATTACAATTAATAAGTAAAATGTGTAAAACCATCTAAGACCAAAGAAGTGAGAGGAAGAGAGGAATAAAGGGAGGGAGGGAGAAATAGAAGAAAGAAGGGAGGAAGGAAGGAAGATAGGACTGGAGGAAAGGACAAAGGGAGGAGAAGAGGATGAGAAAAAGGAAAGAAGAATCATAGAATCATAATAGTTTGGGTTGGAAGGGACCTTAAATATCATCTAATTCCAACCCCTCTGCCATGGGCAGGAACATATCCCACTAGATCAGGCTGCCCATGGCCCCATACAGTCTGGCCTTGAACACCTCTAGGGATGGGCATCCACAACTTCCTTGGGCAACCTGTTCCAGAACGTCAACACTCCCATAGTGAAGAAATTCCTCCTTATGTCTAGTCTAAATCTGCCCCTCTCCAGCTTATAGCCACTGCCCCTAGTCTTATCACTACAAGTCTTTGTAAACGATCCCTCCCCAGTTTTCTTGTAGGCCCCCTTCAGGTACTGGGAGGTTGCTATAAGGTCTCCTCAGAGCCTCCTCTTCTCCAGGCTGAACAGCCCCAGCTCTCTGAGTCTGAAGGAAGGAAAAAAAGAAAGGGAGAAAGAAAGAAAGAGAAGGAAAGATTTTTTTAGATGTGTTTAACCTGTAATGTCACTCAATGGAGAGAAAGTGACTGAAATTTTTGACAAGAATTAGGCGGATAAGTATTTCCTTGGTAGGTTTACAAAACAATGATACATGAGACTTCACTTTGTCTACTAGAGTTTAACAAAGTGAGAGGAATGTTTCTTTATGCCAGTTGGCTAGCTATCAGCCATCGTTGTTCCACCACAAATAATTCCCAACTCTGAGGAAGGACTACACTCTTTTGCCACAACGGTTTTCTTTCTTAGACTTTGATTTACCATAATGTATTTTTTCCCACTCTTCATTTAGAAACAAATCTATTACACAGTTTACTGATTTTATGTTCAGAGTGCTTTGCCTTTTTATGATAGAGGCTTGTTGGATTACATTTCACAAGTGCTAAACCCATTAAGATTCAAAAGTAGTGGGGGGGAGTGTTCTCCTCTGTATCTTCAGTATATTCTATATTTTATATTTAGGGCTGTTACAAATCTATTACACAGTTTAATCTTTCATTTCTCCTCTGACAGATCTTGCTGAATACTTTGTACAGTACAGCAAAATTAATCACGTTGTCTAAAAAATATATTTTTAAAATGCATCAAAGATTTAATTACAGTTCGCAAAGATTTCTTGCATTACTTTAAATGCTTATGGTTTTCTTTTTCTTTCATTCTTTTTGTTTCTAGTGTATTTACTATTTCCTTTAATATTTCCTTTTCATATAGGGTGATGGGATAGACTTTATTGGGTTTTTTTAAGAAAAATTGCTCCACAGAAATACTAGGGACAAGGGTTGTAATTCCAGGTAAATACCACAGCCATCTCTAGACTACTTGTCTCTACATATACCATGTGGTTTCTGGATATGCATGGAATTTTAGTATGCAACTAGGAAGTTGCATTGCGATTGCAACTAGTGATTGTCAGCCAAGACCTGAATCTTGGCAATCAGTAGAACAAGGACTCTAGGACATAACATAGCATGTTTTCAATTTAGATCAGTTCATTCACACCCTTTGAAGAAATTTGCAGTCAGATTTGATTACTGGAGATCATAATCTAATGTTCTGCTTCTCAAAAGTAGGAAAGTTCATCAAGCTGTTATTATCAAAATAGCTTCCTTCTATATGACATGTAATAATCAAAACTATATGAAGCTTTCAATTTAAACTCTTTCTTGGAAATGCACTAGACGTTTTCACAATGAAAGCACTAGAATCCACTGTTGGTTCTCATTCTGCCTGTATGCCTGCATTTAATTCATGAGATATAGTTTGTATATAATACATTTATTTTCATTTTAAAATAGATATTTCATTGGAAAAACAGATAGATATGATATTTGTAAAAATATATACTTGTACATGTTCTCTAGGTAGAAAGAAAATGTCTTAAAAAAATCTCCACAGATTTCAGAGGAAATACGGTTTTTCACTAGTCTGTCAAGTAATATTTTCATTTTGTGTAATTAATTTTAGCTCAGAAATAGATTTTGGAATATAATACTGTCTTCACTTTCAGTCTTTTATACAGTCTGAAATAAAAAAAAAGCTAATTTTTAAAGGTTTTGTTTGTTTCTTTTTTATTGTTGTTCATTTTAATATTTACCTGAATAAGCCTGACTGACATGGATTTATTTACAGTTCTAAAATTGCACTGGACTAAAGTGGACAAGCAAAATAAGTGTTAGAATAAATAATGTACACCATACACATTGTGTTCCTGCAAGCAAATAATTTAGGTGCTAACATAACTCAGCTTCTAGTACAAGATTTGTTTTCCTTTGTTGTCAGGAAATCTTAATGAAAGAGCTGTAGAAAAAAAATCTGTGAATGTGAATTTGGAGTGCAGACAAGACAATCTGTACAACACTTCCTTTATTTGTACAGAGTAATTTATTACTATAGTGCCAAGAAATACTGAAGAAATCAGACTGGCTGCAGATGCTTTCCATTATTTCTTCTTTCTATCAGATATCTTCTGTTAGATTTAATAGAATCTTCTTCAACAACCAATTTTCCAAACAGAAAATGTTGTCACAAATTAGTAATTGTTGCTTTTCCTCACTTATCTCATTTTAAGCCAATCTTTTTGTGCATTATTTTAAAGGTCTTAATCACACTTGCATAAAGACTAGAGGACTGAATAAGAGAAAAATAAATTTTTCCTTTAGTCCTTTCTTCCACTAGACCAAACAACTAGCAAGCTAGAGCACTGTGAAAAACTGCCACTTAGAGCTGGTGTGTTTTTTTCTTCAGTAACAGATTAATGTAGTACTGTTTTTTTTTCAGCTGACTTCTACATCAACATACAGAACCTCTAATTTTGGCACTGCGTTAGATGTCAAAATGTCCTTATGAAAAGACACACCCACTCTGCCACAGAGATTCATGGCAAAATGGGGTTGATATTGCACTACTTCAAGGCCTGCACATGGCTCTAGTTTTTCTCAGTATCAGTGTGGTGGGAACCAGGCTGTCAGAAGCACCTTTAAGGCTATTTTTCTATATATATCTTACTCAAAAAGAAGATGTAGAGGGACATGAATTAACATAAGCATTGACAACATCGATTTAACTGTCCCAAGTGAGCGTTGTCATGCAGTGTTCTTATCTGTCTCAGTAGTGTTAAGCAGGATGATCTTTTTCTTAACCACTTAGATGATTCACTGGGTTTAAGTGAAAATGGAAAAGAATGAAGTACTGTCTTTGGCAATTTGTATGCCAGATTTCATTTTATCCTAATTTTCTTATTCTGTGAAGGTAAGGTAGAAGGTTGGTACTAAGAAAACAAAGTCCTTATGGCATTCATCATCTTCTCTACACATACAATGATGATCACATGTTCTCGTATGTGCACTGGGATTTCCTCCAACCTCTTTACTTGGTTTTCATTTAATTTCTTGTGTTTAATTGGCTTAAAGAGATAAATTAAGTCTTTGGTTACAGGAGTTTGCAATCTAGCAATTTTATAGAGCTGGAAGGGATAAACAATTAGCTTTGAGAAATAAGTAATTCTAAATGCAAAAGCAAGATGCCCATGTAACTTTGTCATTACTTAGAAATCATGACTCTGAGCAAAGAACTTTCTAACATGCCAGCAGGCTTTAAGACTTCCCTTTTGTAGTTCATAAGTTGGAAGAGACGAGAGGGTGTATCTAAACCAGAAAGAATTTCAGAAATTTCCATTATATACATTGTCCTCTGTGCTCTGGTGGTCTGCCTAAAGAATTTGTGGACCGGTTAATCCAACTCAGAGATGGATTGTTCTAAACACATAACATAATGCTCTTCCATCACTAAAAGACCCATTTTTGATCAAACAGATTCAGAGAAAATGGCAATGGAGATGCTTATTTTAGGGAAGTGTCCTTCCTTTGTTGTTTACTGAAATGTATACGTGGAAACTGAACCTTGCTCTTGTAATAAGAATACACAGCCTTGTGAAATTATTCCTTTGGATTACACATGTTTGCAATTTTTAATTGATAAATAAATCTACAATAACATTATCTGCAGCACTATGTTTTTTACATTCAAGTGTTTTGTTTTCAAAGGTCTTCTATGTATTTTATCTGCACAAGGAGGGGATGAATGTATCTTGAAATAGATGAGCAGCTGTGACGTGATTCACTTGTTTTTGGTAATATTTTAAAAAACACTGTAATAACACCTGTCAGTATAATTAGTCTTGTCAATTTCAAGTGTATTACAATTTTTTAAGCCTATTTTTATTTATGAAGAATTATTAAATGTTATCTCTAAACTGGTGGGGAGCCAATGAAGCCATCTACATAAATATGTCTATCAAAGCTGCATCACATATAGAATGAGAATTTATTTTTTAGTTGCTAAAGATGTTAATAAAGAAGCAGAACTTCCACTGAAGTGGTTTTACTGTCATAATAAAACATAGTCTGGGAAATTGGAATGTAGCAGTATCTTGGAGATGTTTGTCTGGAACTGAAGCATCTAGAAACATTAAGTAGTGCTTTTTGTTTCAGCAAAGAGCAAGGACTGATTTGCATTCTTGTATGGCTCTTCCTACCAGCAGATCAACAAAGCAGTTTTGGCTTCAATCCTGACAATTCTGGCTGATAGCCTCACTTCCCTGGCTGCATGGTGTGTGACTCATGCATTTACAAAGTGTACGAGGGATAAGAGGATTCATCCTGCACACATTGACTTCAGTAGGACAGTATTAAACACAAAGACTCATTGAAACTCAATGGGACTTAGAATCATAAGCAGAGCTGTACAAGAAACTGATTCTTTGGCTGTGTCGCTAAATTTTTTAATTAGGTTTAAAGAGAAAAAAAATAGAATAATTAGAAACGTATCTGTGTTAATTTCCGCAGAACTATCAAAGGTCAAAGAAAACATTGCATTTGCCCTACATAAAATTTCCTTTGTATGGAGGGAAAGTAAAATATTATTCTTCCACTATTTTATAAAGTTTAGATGTGGAAAAATATGTTCAAAAAACCCACCGAATTTAAATATTTCACTTTGAAAATATTTATATTAAGCCTTCAATTAAAATAGAATATTTTTTTCACCAAATCTGTTCATGAAAAGTTTCACTCTTTCCAGATTTCAGAAAATAATTTACAGAAAAGTATATTACTCCAGCTATTTATAGTAGATTACTTTATTAGTTTGGGATGTATAGCTTTGTTTCCTTTGTGGAGAAAACCAGTTTTAAGGAATTAATTTGTCCTTCTTTCAGTGTAGTTCTTTCCCTCAGAGATTCCTTTTCTTTCTATGTCGATGACTTTTGAAGACCTTATTTAATCATCCTTCCTTTTTAAAAAGAAACACACACACATTTTGTCTTAATTAATACAGCAGACCATAAACTGTGCTCACTCAGGTCTGCCTTAGAGAAAACTGAACAGGGTCTGTAGGGAAAAAGAGGTGGAAGAACCCAGGAGAAGTAAAAATGAATTGGATGCGCAGTTAATTGTACTCCAACTTGATTTTGAAAAGCATTTTTTTGTGAGTCAAAGCTGTTGGGCAGACATTTTAAAGATATTTAATGAACCATTCTCATTGATTACAGTGGGATGTACGTACATCTATACATAGTCTTGTCTTCAAACAGCACAAGTCTAAGTAGCCCAGTAGTTTAAATACCTTAAAACCTCTAGTTGAACTAAGTAGTTTGTTCTAGGTTAGAATTGTCTCCTATTCCCTCTCCTTCTCCCTCTCTGAGTTACTTGAGTAGGAAGAAATCAGTAGTTGCAACTCTTTACCGGACTGGACTGGTTAATTTACAGGAGTAAAGCCTTTTTATGACTTAATGTCACCCCTACTACTTTTTACTTGATAGCTGCAGTCATGTGCTACTCTTTTGAAAAAAACAAAGAACAGGACGTTTGTGTCTGGATAATCAGGACTTTATCACGATCTCCCTGTAAAATTAAAATCAGTCAGCTACAAAGTAAAAACTCTAAAAGAAGAAGACAAAAAAACCCTGTCTGTAATTTGTTATATGGATTTAGGCTAGACATTTAAGAAGGCTTTTCCCAAGGGATATAGAAATAAACTGCCATGTTTATGTATCTACTTGGAACTTCCTTTCAGAGATTCTTTCTTTTCAAGCTAAAACTCTGCTAGATAGCTCTGATTTCAGTGTGTATTAGTTAAAGAGACACATTACTATAGGGCCTGTAGAGTATTACTAATTTTAAGCAAAGTTTGATTAAAAACAAGTACTAAAATGCATTATTTAACTCCTTATAACTAATTTCAAACCAGCCTAGAAACAATTAGTAAAAAAAAAAAAAGATTTTTATTTCTTTCATCCTGTAATCTTCATATGAAATTTTAAAAGGTTAAAGATTGCTTATGATATATGAATTTCTAAGTAATGGCAAATTAACTACTCATGTAATTAAGCAATCTGCTCGAAGTTCTCACTCTGATTTTTGAAGTGCTAATAAGACTAAATTGCTCAAATCCAGGAAAGAAATTAAGAGATGTGAAATGTTAACTAAATGAAGAAACAGAATTAAAAGAAGTAATGCAAAATGGGGATTAAACAGGAATAAACAAGTATTTCAGTTTGGAATAAAAAAAAAAGGAAATGAAATAGAGACAAAAATAACATTATATAAACTGAGTGCTCCCATGATATACTGGAATATAAGATCTCACTTTCAAGGTACGCTGCTGAGATAGCACTATAGCTTCCTATTTAGTATAAGTTTTGGAAATACTTGGGATGTTTCAAGTTGCTGGGAATGTGGTTTCACATCATCGTGGACACCAGGATGAACCACAGAGCCAGGCTGTTAGAACTTAAATTTACAGGTAACATGTCTCTGTAAAGTCTCATTACAATCAAAGGACTATGAAATGATGTAATTGAAGGTAAGAAAGTTCCTCAGCTCACTGGAAAGTTTCTGCCTTATGATGAATACACTAGTTCTGTAAATTCAATTGACTATGGACTAGACAATAGTGTAGACACACAATCTAAAGTATGCTGTAGATCCCAATATTAAAAGCATCTACATTTAAGCATCTGAATCTGAAAATCTTTTTTTCCCCATTTACCACATAATCTCAATAGATGTGTACAGAAGAACATACAGTACTGCTAGCAGTAGGCTTGACATAGTAGATAATAGAATATGATTGGATTTTATTGCCCAAATATTCCTGCTTTATGTCTTTTGATACTTAATATATGCCTCTGATTGGCTGGCATAAGTAAAAAAAAAGATCTATTGGAAAGCTTCACACTTTGAGAATGAAGAAGGGCCCACACGGTTGGAAAATACACTCCCTTTTAGTGGGAGAAAAGCAAGCTCTACTGTTTGCTCTCCTCAGAAGAGCACTTAACTCACCTCCCTGGGATATGGAGAGTGTCTATTCTTTTACAGTTTTGCTATCGTTTCTCCCATATTTCACTTTTCTTTATTCCTGCAGGTTTGGACTGTGGGGATTTTTTTGTATTTTTTTCATTTTGTCCTGTTCCAACTGTAGGTTCATGACCTACAATAACCACAAAGCAATATGGAAGCTTAGACTATTTATGTGTGAAAAACTTAAAATATAATTTAAAGGGGAACCTCTTTAGGGGAATACACAGATGAAAGAGAAGTAATCAGTGTAAAAAAAAACACAAGGAACATTTTGCCAGGAAAAATATCTGTTTTCAAGTATTTTCAGTTTGGCAAAAAATCAAAAGTCACAGCTCCATCCTAAGTCTCCATTCCTTGAATTTATGAAAAGAAGTGCTTTAACACCTTGTTATCATCCTTGCCTACATCTGAATGCTCAACTCATGCACAGAGAGCAGTTTTATGCATGTCATTCAGAATTTTTATTGAAAACAGGTTCTCTGTGTGCTCTCCTCTGAAGGTCACAGGTCATCTTTTAAATGACTCTCAGGTGATACCTTCATCTTACGGCTTGCTTGCTTGGGGATAAAGGGTGTTGCACTGAAATTAACGTCTCTGCAAGTATGATTAGCTGAAGGTAGTAGGAAGGGATTGCTGGAATGGAAATAACTTGGAAAGATTGCCCATCCTTTCACCCAATGCCTGTATGAATCATGACAAAATAGGAGACCTGGTTTTGGACATGTTTTGGGGATCATCATAGATTGGTCCCTAATATCCATGACAGTCTGAAAGGTAAAAATAAGAAAAATGAATGTCAGCTAAATACAAGTTAAGAGTCATACTTCATTAGGAGAAGTTGCTTGTTTTCAACATGCAGCTGATATACCAGCAATATTTTTCTTGCACAAAGATTTGTAACATGGATGGTATATAACATCATTAAATGTTAAACAAAAGTAAGCTGCTATGTCAGGAAACTTTGTATGAAAATACATGTTTAATAGGATCAACACAAAATAATGGAAAGCAACTGAAATAATACAATGTTAGAATATTGTATAAGTATGCTGCATAACACTGAATCAATGCTGTATAAGCAGTTAATATTTTTGGTTCTTCTGCTGCACAAAAACTTATTAAATTACTTTTTATTTACTCAAGTATAGTAGCAAAGCCTTATTGAATGCTCTGTCTAAAGGAATAATGCTGTAAGTTACAAGATACTATGTTTTATTTGGAAGATTTTTCTTTTTTCATCAGAAATGCATTATGTTAGCAATTCCTATATGTTGATTTCAAAATAACAAAACAAAAAAATCATAAAATGTTATCCTATAATTTGAAAATTTTTCCCCTCTTCTTTATTTTTCAATCCCAAAACTTGGAAAAAAATTCAGTTAGTCCAGAACAAGAGGAAGGGGAAAATGACATGGAAGGTATTTATCCATTTCATTCAGAACACTTTAAAAAAATTATTACAGGCTCGATCACAAAAAATAATATTTAATGGAAAGCAATACACTGAGGGCTTCGTGTCTTCACTGAGCAGGAGGTATCTACTTTATTTTTTTTTAAGTTCTTCTGATTTCTTTACCCTGAGCAACAGTAGTGAAACTTATATAATGCCTCAACCTTGTAATTTAAAGTGGTGCAATTCAACAGCAAAAGCCCAATACAGTTTAGGATTGCTTTTGCAGAAGCATATTAAATACTTCAACACAGACATGTACAGAGACATGTTCATCACTGAATAAGGACAAATTCTGAGAAACTACAGTGAGAAGTGAAAGATTGAAATGTAATTATGTGCAAGGGAAATTATGAAGAAAGATATCCTACTGATAAGATCTATTCTTAATCTTTGACTACCCAAGGGAAGTGACTGAAGCACCATTGATCAAGTCACACGATGTTCAAGTTGACAATATACTAGTAAATATGAGAAATAACACAGGATGTATTCCTTAGAGTATCCAATAAGATTAGTTTTGGTTTTATTGTCACTAGAATAATTTGATGTTTTGCATATAGGACATTCATTATAAATTATTTGGCTAGCAGAATAATTGGAGAAAAAATTCTTCTTACAATCTATGAACGTTTCTCTCCTTTTAGAATTGTTCCTCCTCATGTAAAAGACAGAAATACAAACAAGTTTTGCAATATAATTGAGAATTTTCCTATCTTCATATTAGTTTTGCCTATTGAATCTTTAAAATGCATAAAATCAGATGAGGAAACAACCAGAATATTTTTACTTTCTGAGGCAGCAAAATCATTGGGATTTCTTGCTGTTTTCCTTTGATTTGAAGACTGTTGTAAACAGCAAGAGAGAAAAATCCTTCTAATTTCTCAATTTACATATGATTAATTAATAGTATCTTGTATGGCTGTATAATTGAAGGACATTCTGTCATTGTATGTTAAAATTCTGAGGCCATCACCATCTACTTTCAAAGAAGTAAGGTATGTGTCCAGTCTATTTAAATTCAAAACATCAATTCAGTTTACAAGGAATATCTTGTATTACTGTAAACATTGTAATACATTTTCAAATAATGAAAGCTGTTTGGTTTAGCCTCCAACATTTTGGAGAATAACAAGTATCAAGACAAAAACATAACACGGCTATCTGAGATAAATGCACAGCTCAGTTTATAATGCCTGTAAAATTCATCAAATATTTCAGTTACAGACCTGTATGACCTTCCAAAAGTGTTACATACTTTTTACATATTTAAGATTTTGAGTAATACTGAAAAGGCATAGTTTCTTTTAGAGACCTGGTTGAGATTATTCAGGTATTATTTGCACTGAAGTAAACTAAATTCTCTTGTAGACATCAAAGCCTCATATAAAGGATTTTATTTAGAGAATGTTAAGGAGCTGATGGACATAGTGATGCTAATAAAATGGAAACAGCAGTTTCCCACTATCTAAAATGATTGATTTTCATCTGTGGGTAAATGATGATTTTAAAGTTGTAAAGGTTTCTTTGTCCTGTTGAAATATGAGGAATGGTGACTCACAGGATTATTAGCATTAGTCAGTTGAAGGAAGAAGATTTTGTTACTCTTCTTATTGCTACCATCACAACCAATCTACCAAGCTATGATTGTCAGGGCACTGCAACAATTTAGCAGTATGTAGACAATGGTAACACTAGTTTGAATTCTTTTTTGGGGGGGTAAAAAAAAAAGAGAAAAATGCAGTAGGCACAGTAATCCTTTTATTTGCTTCTTTCCCAAATATTATAACTTTATTTTTGTCCTTTAATAAGGACAACAAACAATAGGTTTTTCTCTGGGATGACAAAATTACACAGATTACTATCATACTCCTCAGGTTAGACTGAATGGTTTTGCTAGATTCATGGCCTTATCTTAAATTACAGGTTTTAATGGTCCAAGAAAACCCCATTACCTGATAGGAATTAGAGCCACTACATCTCTGACTTGTAGTAGACTCTAGTGGTAACGTAAAAAGAAGTCACTGAAAATTCTCAAGGAAAAAGCACAGGACAAAAATTGAGAACTGTGGGTTAAGGCATTGCTTTCTCAAAGTCAATCCACAAATGAACCTGGCCTTAGTGAAAACTAGCAAGCATAACATAGTACAAGCTTTATTTGTTCAGCTTCTTGAAAAGCTCTTTGAGAGAAATGTCATCAATTTTCTTTACAGAATGCAAAGCAAGCTCTGGAGAGGAAAGGGAAAGATCCTTCATAAGTAAAGGACTGGATCCTGAAAAATCCTGCATTATATGATTAAGAATGATGATGGATACAAATCAAGGAGGATACACTGAAAGTCGTGTAATATATGTAATTTTCTCACACTTTTTGCTGTTCCTTTCACTCAGCCATAGGGTAGTGTCTGCATCAAAGTGCAGTGTAGGAATGCAGTTATTTACCAGTAGGAAGTAAAGCAGTTTTTATCATCCTTTCTGGGGAAGATGAAACAAAAGTCTGACTGAAGAAAACTGAAAAGTATTTGTATGGGATTTTTTTCTACCTGCTGTTCATTCGTACACTTTCTCTATATTCTGTTACAAAGCATAAAGACCCAAAAGGCAAGCCAAGCAGACTTCTCTCTCCTTTCAAAAACATCAATAACTGCAGAAAAGCTTGTATTTTCAAAACATCTTGTAGGTCTTATATGGGAATTTCTCCTGTTTTCTCTCTGAAGAAAATCTTGTCAGTAGAGGTGGGAAAGAGTCAATGTTTCTGTGAAGCTTTGGCTTCTAAAAAAGAATGAAGGTGCTAGGTTAACCAAGACAAGTTAACCTCAACCATTCTATGATTCTGGTAGTCTCTGAAATCCATAGCAACAGTCTCTAGAAAAGAATAATCTTCCTTAAAAAGTGGAGTATGAGTACGATTCCTAGTAAGTGCAGGTTCAAGACCTGAAATGTAGATGTGAAAAAGGACTGCAGAATAAGTAGACCAATTCCTTCCATTGATATAGTCATATATTTCATCTTCTTTCACCTCCAAAACAGGTTACTTGGAGAATGGATGGTTATTTAGCAGCGCTTCTTACTTTTTCTTACATCTTGATATGGTAAAATTCATGATCTTGTTTTTTTCCTATCGTGATTTTATGTTTTGCTGATAACTTTTTTTGAAGGCAAACACCAAGGAAACTGAAAGGCTCAGGGAAGAAATGATGTGTTTTACTTCTGACAGAAGCTGACTTTAAAGAGTGAAAATATACTGAAATCTTGTGGAAGTAGCACTAGAGTAATAAAATGGGAAATAGCCCTCTTATGAAAAAACAAAGAATTTAAACCCAACAAAACACAAACAAGAACAAAAGAAACAAAAAACTCCCACAAAACAACATGGTGGCAACTGCAGCATAGAGGAATAGCCATGTAATGGTGAAAAGGTTAAAAATAAACAAAACCAAACTTTGAGATACAAAATAATATCAACACTGCTGCTAAATTAAAGATGAAAATATTTGGCAAACAAATTCCTCATATGTCTGGTCAGACTGACTTTATATTATAACAAAAAAGGAAGGAAAAAAAAATCCTTGTTGAAAGTTTTGCAAGTTGTCAGTTGAATTTCATAATACATTTATAGATTACTATACAACGATAAGCTACATATATCTTGGAAAACAGCCTGGCTAAAATTGTCTCAAGTGCCTAAAATTATTTTTAAATTAAGAAAAATATTAAAGTATTGATGACACAGGGGCAAAAACTGACCTGAGAATTACAGTACTATGGGAAGCAGCATTTTCAATAATTTATTTATACTGCTTTTAAAGTACAGGGTAGAGTACAATTACCTTCATTAACAGTAAATACACAACACCAACTATATATGTAGTAAAAATTCACAAGGAAGACTTGTGACAATTCTTCACCTACCATAAAGAGACAAAGCCCCATTCAAGTTAATGGCTTGATTTATTCTATTTGAATAACACTATCAGAAAAGGTACTGTTTGTCTTGCTTGCATGAATTGATTTTAATTTACTCATTTCATTCTGCTTCTATATAGAATTTTACTGTGGAAGAAATGTCTATATCAAATCAAAAATAATTTTCAACCTATAGCTAATGAGGGCAATTATTTTTCTAGAAATGTCACCCATGTCACATAGGAAACACTCAAATCCTTGTTTAGTTGACAATTATTTATTTATTGCAAATAAAAAAAATCTCACCTTGCTCACTTTGAAACAAACACAACTCAGATTCACATAGTGTCATGTGTGATTTTTCCTCTTCGGTCCATTTTGAAGCTTAAATGAATTTCTTTTTCAAGTACATTTTGACGAGATACACCAACTACTTCATGACTTTTCCCCTTTATTCTTTTTTGAGTGTATTGAAGCTTTTAAGAATGCACTTTTGTGTAAGTCATGGTAAAATATTGTTTTGTTAATACCATGTTTTGAGTGTGATTGTGCTTCATTGGTATAATATTTTACTCTTTTATTTATGTTGCTTAATTTATAATCCACAGGCTAAATCGAGTAAACTGCTAGTTCATTTATCTTGGCCCTCTTTATGCCTCATTTTGTTTAAAAAATAGAAATCTGATTTAACAAAGTATAAAAAATCAAAATCACTCTGATTTTGTATTTTTCAAAGATAACCAAGTTTTATTGTTTTATTTCTGTAAAAATATACTGCAATTCCAATATGATTACAATTCAGTGAAAAATTTCTAGTATTATAAAAATTCAATCATGTTATCAGTCCCCCTTCCCTAAATTTTTTTAATGGAGCAGGAAATTCTTACAGACAAATAGATACTCTTTATATATGAGTTGAATTTAAATGGTGAAAAATTAACACCAACAGAAGCAGGTATGTGTTAAAAGTTAAATTGACATTTAATTTGGATTGCCTAATCTTGTGATTTTTTTTGTTCTTTTCATTGCCTGTGAATTCAACTCATTTTATATGAATTATAAAAAGTCAGAATCAAGAATATTTATCCAACTAAGATATTTCCTGTAAAAATAGAAAATCTTTCATATAAAGAGGAAATCTTTGAATTAACCTCTCCAAAATGTTTTGCTAACACTGGAATAAATTATACTCTGATGTCAGTGAAATAATCTGGACAGTTCTTTGAGAAATAACATTTTTAGTGGCATTTCATTTTCTTTATAGTACTTTATCCAGGAAAATGCTTGTAAAACTGAGTATTTTTTTTAATATTCAACATTGTTACCAGTCCTCAGCGACAATTATAACTAAAAATACTATTCAACAATAAATTGGAGATTTAGTATGTACTACGTTTAGTGACATTTTTAATAAAAAAAAAATAAAAATCACTGTTGAAGGTTTTTTCAACAGATTTAATCAGATCCTGCTAATACAGGATAAATATTGTTTCAACTGTAATGATCTTGCTAAGGATAAGCTAATACTCAAATGTATTATGAATACAGCTTGATAAATTATCTTTTTCAGCCTCAAACAAAGAGGAAAAGGCATACAAAAAAGACTTCAATTTACAAACAAAGCAACTGCTATATATTTGCCTTACTTTTAAGACAACATGAGCATTACTTTTGATTCAGTAGTGTTGAATTCAGTGGAAATGTTGCTTTTACTTTTAGAGGGAAGAGATTTACACCAATACGCACATCTGTCTTTAAAGAACAAGTGGGATTAAAGCTTCACAGAGGAATGTATTGTGCTTTCCAAACTTACAAATGGGCACCTAACACTTGCAGGCATTATGTCTAAATGTTGTTTTCTTATTTGACCTTCTATGAGAAATCCTCTTCTGATAGCTGAATGAACTAAGGGAAATGCTTTCCATAACACTTCATTGTCTTCAAGAGTGAGTTTAGATGTGAATGCTTGCATCTTTTTCACATTAATTAATTCTAATTCTGAAATACATATTTAAATGTAATATAAAAAGAAGGGAGGTGGGAATAAGGTATTTTCAAAATAGTCCAATTTAAGGAATTATGACTTTTATACTCCTAGGAAGCTAGGAGGAAATTTTCTCAACTATAGAAAGTGGCAAAAAAGAATACTTGACAGAAAACAGCACATTTACTGGCACATAAATGCCTCTTCATACTTGGGGCTGTTATTCTTCATTCACTCCTATCTCTGGTATGGTATTTCACTATTCTACCATCTGCTAGACTTTCTACTGCTTGCAAATGTTAGTCCATGTAACTGAAATGAAAGCTGTGATTGAAGCTGTACAAGTCTATGAATTCTTCCAGAAACGTTAGGGAGGAAAGGGCTGCTTTTGCTCCTCACAGTTTATGGCCTGCCACTGGGCCAAGGAACATCTGTGGACCCATATAATAGGTCCCTTGAGGTAGCGGTGGTAAGAGAGTGACCAATACAGGAAAAAAGTCACATACATTATATTCAAACTTCCTCTGGATATATTCTGAATTTAACATTCATGCTCTATCTGACTCCCTCACAAGCTGACGCTAAAATATGTGCCTCCATGTGTGTGCACAGAGATGGAGGAAGATGGGTGGGACAGTTGAATACTTATTACACGTAACACAGCCTAATGGGCAAAGCACTTTTCAAGACAGGAATCTTGCATGTTACTTGTTTGTTTGTTTGTTTGTTTGTTTTTCTCAGAAGAGTAAAAAAAAATACAGCACAGGACGCAGGATATTTCCTCTTCCACCTAAACATTTCCCAATTAAGTATTAGAAAGGAAAAAAACATATATTTGAAACGGAAATGCTGATTTTCGCAAAGCATATACCATAATAGCAGGCTTTCGGTACTGGATAACGTAGAAGACATTACAGTGTTCTACAGCTTGAGAAAAGAGTGTGATGATGAAGACACTTTAGGATATTCTTCTGTATGTTTAGAAGAAAAGTCTGAAGAGCATACAGTAATTTATTTTCTACAATGAATAAAAAATAGTTTTTCATCTCCTGGTTGCAGTCACTCACTTTTTCCATGGAAAACTCAGACCATGTAGCTGTGGACTTAACGACCTTACCCATATGCCACTACAGCCCACATGTTATGAAAAGATTTAAGAATCAAAACTGTCTGTATGTTCTAGAAAATGCCAGAATTGACATGACTATATAATTTATGTGGGAATGCATACATGTTGCACAATATTACACAATACCTACATTTCAACAGCTTCTCCTGCCCTTTACTGCTATAGCTATTATACATACACTACACAGATTCATAACACAGAGATTACACAGTTCTGCATATTCATCCAACAAGTGCCTAAATGTAGAGAAAGAATGCATAGCTTTTTTCAGCACCATTGTTCATCTGTTGCTATTTTATTTAAGTCTAGTTTTCTACTCTTGTCTTAGGTAAGTATAATATCTTCTAATAGTCATCTCCCTCATGATCTCTTTTGTACACTGTATTTCTTGCTTCTGCTTTGTTATGCCTGGCCTTTAGGGCACGCCTGTAAATATAAACCCTGCTTTCACCTATTACAAGTTTTTATGTCACAGGTCTTCTGTATCTTTACTCCCAACAGCAGTTTCGTTTTCACTGTGAAACCATATCATAAATACTGAGCCCACAGAACACTGCTTCAAAGATACTTGATACACGCAGTCCACGACTGTAGCTTTCATTTCCAATTCCACTCCCAAAACCCCTTGTGGTCATTTCAATTGCTTTTGATGGAATGAAACAATAGAAAACTGATTCACTGGGTATGAAAATCACAGAGAAAGGCTAGCTGCCTGCTTAGGCTGCTCTGCTTAAGACCATACACACTCAGATTTATCTGTTGGATGAAATCTGTGCATTACTGGATCACAGTTTTTGCTTGATGCAAGGGAAAACCATCACTGTTGTTTGTAATGCCATGAAACAATCCAAATACTGTCCTGGTTCTTGTTCCATTCTGCATATGCTTAAAGCCTCCAGACTTTAATGATGCAACTCAGTGTTCCAATGAGAGCTGAGCATAAATCTTATTTTTTTAAAATTCTACAAGTAAAAAAATAAATTTGTGCTTACAGTAGTTGTTTAAAAAACTGGACATTTACATTAGCAATTCAGTTTTCAACATTGAAAATTAATTCGTTACCTAATCACCAAGTTAATCCTGTCCTTTCAATTTCTCTGTCAGTTTTATCTCTGGTTATACAAACTCTTGACCACCTTTTCTGCTGCAACATCTCTCTTCAAGCACAGTGCCATATCTGTTCTGCTCTTCTCTCCTTCATAGGTACCTCTTCTCCCTGGAATTCACTTTACTTTTATGCCTTTATATTCCTTTTTTTCTTCTTGATAGGTGAATGACTGCAGAATGACAGAACTGTAGTGAAACTAATTGCTCTCTATCGCATTCTTCTTTATTTTTAAGTTAGGTATTAGTAGGATACATAAAGCAGAAATGAAAAACCTTTATTCACAGATGTGGGTAGCTTGAAGGATGCCTGCAGCTGAATCAAGATCGAGCAGTTGCAAGCTGTTGAATGCTTTTGCTCTTCTTTCTTATCCCTGGCCTGAACAGTTGAACAGGAAGAATGAATCCCACTTGCCTGGTGTAATAATCTTGTTCATCTATAAAGAACAAAGCAGTCAGAAAGGGGTGATTTCCTAAACCACTAAGACTGCTTAACAAGAATCTGTATTTCCTAAATCTGCAGTCAGTGTGCCCTGAAGTATTAAAGTATCAGTTATTTAAATGTGTATATAATTTAATTTGTGGATATCAAGTGCCATGGAAAAAACTATTAAAAAAAGAGAGAGATTTAAAGAATATATGTGTTTTGCAAATGTTTCAACAGCAATAAAAGCATTATTTTTAAGGGAACATATATTTCTGAACATCTTTTGAGAAGGCTTCTCCACCTCATGTTTGCAAACTCCCCTTTAACTTTACAAGGGCTGTTTCTACTGCCTCCTTTGAAACAATGTTAACTGCTTCCCTTTCATAATGATTAAAATATAGTGAACTTTAATAATTTCAGACTATCTTATTGTGATAGGGCATTAGATTATGAAAAGTATACCTTAAAACTATGTTAACACCAGAATGAGAATTTCTGATCTTCTTGGAATATGTTATAATAACCAAATATTTTTCCTTTTCATCTAATTAATTAAATATTATGGTTTATATTACATACAGTTGCAATATAAATATCTTTGTTTCTTGTTCTACTATGGTCATAAAATACTCGTAGAGTAGTGGCTACCACATGTGGAGTGGATCATATTCAGTATTAAATACAAGTTTTGTTTTCTCCAAAAGTAGGATGCCTTCTATAGCTTTGTCATTCTAATATATATAAATATATTAGGTTCCACTTTCTACTTGTTTTGTTTTAGTTTGTTTTGGTTTGTTTTTGTAAAAAAAGAGGCTATTGCAAATTAAGTTATGGACTGAAAGAGATACGGTTCTATGTGCCTTTAAACTGAGAAAAATCTCAAAGTTTAGTCTTTTCAGTACATCAGTTACCCTAGGAGCTCTCTCATTAGATCTGATATGAGAATTGTCATGAAACTATTGAAAGTGTGTGCTGTTCTGTGTCTCTTTCTTATTTAACTAAGGGGCTTGTAATTGGAAATACCTGAGAATAAAATAATTAAAAGCCCAGCTTTGTCACAACAATCCTCACTATGTCTGGTACATAAAAGAAACCAGAAAACATACTTATCAGTTCCTTTTGCAGAGTGACAAGTCTGTTGTCCATGGCTGTAATATTTGCTACAAGATGTAAGCAGGGAAGAATTGTGGCAACTTAGCACTGAAATCCGTAACTCATTCTCCTCAGAACTTGTAATGAAAATAATTACCAAAATGAATAAAATAATGCCTATTAATAAATACTCCAGGTAGTATCTAGATCTGATAATATAAAAAGGATTAAAATAAAATGAGGTATTCATAAAATAAAATTCTTTTAAAGTTATGAAGCTTTTAAAAAGAAGTAAAAATGTTGTAGCAATGTTGTAGCATTTTGGGTTGGTGTTGGAACATATACTGTAATACAAAGGTTGCATATTTTCCCACTAAAATACTTAACAAAACATTTCAGGTCGAAGTGGACAACAAGTAAATTTCAGTGCACTGCTTAAACAAACAGATACACAGTTAGTCTTAGTATTAAATGTGTGCTTGCATTATTTAAAGGAAAACAAAAAAGAAATATCCTTTTGTCAGTATAATCTGCTGTGCAAAGTCAACAGAATTTGTGCAGCCTATTATAGGGCTTGACAGTTTAAGGTGCAGTTTGATGCCTTGAAATCAAAAGCACTGCAACATGAACTGAACTTAGACTCTAGGCTAGATCAGCCTTGACGTGTTGGGAAAATTCTGGGGGGCTGGGAGATTTTCTTTAACAATATATTCCTGCTTGAAACAAAAGTATTAATGCAAACACACCTTGGCAGTCCAGTATTATTTCTTTGTCCTGTGCACTGTTTTCTGAACTGTTATTCCCAGTATCATGCGCTTTCTGGTTCTTTTCCTAGTTTCTGGTTTACAGTTTTCTTCTTCTGAGTTCCCTTTAAGTTAAGCCAGTTCAAGGTCAGATCACTTCTCAGCTCCTTCTCATGTGTACTTGGTTAACAGCCACACTTCTGTAGCTCCTGCCACCCTCCTGACTCGGCTTTGTCCATTTGGCATCACCTGCTTTTACTCATATTTCTGTAACCTCATTTTTCATAGATGAATGCAATTTTTTTTGTGGGGAACAACTAGGGACTAGACTCTGAATAGAACTTTTTCATCTGAGGAATAATTTTCACCAAATGAGTGGAAGTAAACAAGATAAGGTATCTTCTCACCTTTCCCTCAGTTGTATTTATGTGTTCATCTTCTGACGCTTCTGCATATCTCTGGAAACAAAGGTGTTTAAGAGGACTAGTTCCACAATACCTGTGAAATTCATTAGTATTTTTCATATTCTGTGGCTGGTAACTAATTGAAAATAGCTTTTATATTTTGAAACAGAAAACTGACGGCAAGAAAGCAGATAATAAATGTGTGTGTGTGTGTATATATATATATGTCATAATTATATCTTCACATATAGGTAGATGTAGAAATATGTCCCACATGTCTAAATATGTAGATTCCTAGATCTGAAAATACACAGTTAGCTGAAGTTGCTACAAAGATTCTGTATTTGCAAATAAATCATAACATTGTCTATTAAATCTCTCAAAATGGCATATCTACCAAAAACGTTCTTTGCCTAAATTAAGTATCCTATAAAATTGCTAAAGTTGTGCAGGCATGTAGTAATCCCAGAAGTAAAAGCAATACAGGGGTGTTTTTCTGTAAATTGTAATTTTCTGCTTTATTTAAAAAAATTATTGTTTACCTCATTAGATCTGCTTGTGTTTGTTTTATAAGTTTCTAAATTCTTCCTGAGGAAAAAAATTAGAGCCTTCAGAAATGTCAAGTTGGATGACATTACTCCACATTAAGGAGAAAAATATTATTATACTTTAACTTTGTTTTCTTAACAGTTGGAAAAAAACCAAACAATTTAGAAAGTAATAATTAGTCATCTGCTTCAGACCTAAAGCAATTGCTCCTGTGAAAGCAAGATGGAGAGGCCCATCTTACTTAAAGATATCACTTGGAAAATATGAGAGAATTGATTTAGAGTGGTAAAAAGGTGAATAAGAATTTGACAGTTGTAAAACAACTTGTAAAACATTTCTTTCAAACAACTTTCTTGTCTCCTTCAGGCAGAAGTGACTGAAATGTGTTAGTTTTCCCATTGTTAATTACTGTGCTTCTAAATAAAGCAGAGATGACAGTAAAACTCCACAAGTACTGGATGTGTAAACACCCTCCACTATGCAAAAAGGCATAAAACAGAATAATTCCACATGACCAATAAACATGAGATCAGATCTTGAGTTGAAAACAGAGAATTATGGTCTGTTTAGTACAAATGCACACATCTACGCCTTTTAGTTTTTAGCTATTCCTCCAGGATTACCTGCAGTCTCCAAGTTATTGTGTGATTTGACAGATTGATAAGAATTTTTTGGAAATTACTGAAGTGCTTCAAACCCACAATCATCTTATTAAAACTTATTCACATTTATGGTTTTTGATCTGCATTCTCTCTCATGGTACTTTTTAAGAGGTTTTTTGTGTTTCTTATTGTTCATCTATTAGTAAACTGCTGAGTTCCAAGGAAGTTTGTAAATTTTCTCTGCAAAGGCTGTAACAGTCACTGAGATTTTATCAAAACCCTGAGGAGCATTCTTTTTGTTTTCAAATCCTTCTGGCCCCTATTCACGTGGCAGCCTTCTGGAGGAAGAAACAGTCCTCCACAGGAAAATTAATTACATGTGAGATCTCAATGATGTGTTGGTAGGAGGAGCTGAAGACTAGGACCCTAATATAGGTCTCAGCTATATAAAGTTCCTGCAATTAAATTCTTCTGTTTTCTTTAGCTATGTACTGAAGAACTGAGAGCTGCTTGTAGTTGTACCATGTGTCCTTGACATATATTATTTCACATTCCACAGACTAAGCAAAGAAAGCTGAGTAACTTCATACTTACTATTTATTGAGGCAATAATTTATAGAGCTGCTGAGAATGAAACATCACATCCGAGCTGTGTGCATATACACCTAATGACTTATCCTAGTGACTCTATTGAAACTATTTTATTGTGTCTAATTTGGAAATAAAATGACACATCTGCCGTTAGATCACAAGATTCAGAAACACTAAGTATTACTTCTCTGACGCATGTTGGAGCCTTAATTTTTGGTAATTAAATTTTTATTTGATTAATTTTTAATCATATTCTTGCTGGCTTCCTGCTAAATTAATGGTGCAGAATCTACAGGCTGGGGAGAAGAAGAAAAATTTTTAAGTAAGCTCATTATAAAGGGGTGAGAGAGTGGCATTAAAGACTCATGAATCAACTCAACCGGTGACTGTTCTTTTATCTTCAGCTACTCTCTCACTGGCCACTGCTCCCTGAGTGCCTCCATTTCCATTTTTGCAGCCGGTAGTCCTACTGAAAACTGAGTAAGGAGCTTGTCTGGCTCTCTGAGTACTGGGGAAATCTGTCAGCACATTGTTTTTCCCTTCATTCTTTCTGCGTGTCCCTCACCGAGCAAGGAAAAAAATGTTAGCAATAGGTAACCAGTTCCTATACCTTGTTTCTGGGTCTCAGGTGCAGCTTAGAGGCACGTCTAACATATATCAGTTGTCAGTGATTTCCAAGGGCTCAATAGCCAGTGGTAACTGAAACACTGTATATTCTAGTGACCTTCACTCATCATGCCCACCCTGCCAGGAAAGTGGAATAAAAGCAGATTTGGAGCATAATTTCTCTGTTGGCCTCTACATGCAAGACGGTTCTCCAGGAAGGAGCTGTGCCTGGCTCATATTGTCATTATTCCCTAATTATTGAGTCTGGCACTTTCTCTTGGAATAAAATGAGTCGAATTCTTCCTTTGTCATTCGCTGGTGTAAGTGAGCATTATACTTCGCTGTATTATCTACCATAGCAGTACCATCATCTGGATAAAGTAGGACATCTTGGGATCTAATTTTATACTTCTCAATACCCAGACGAGCACTGTAGATTATATTCAACATATCTAAATCCATCGTATTGTATAACATTATGACACAAAGTCTCTGTTCAAAGTCCTATTATAATCTCATTATCTGTAGCGATTTTGTTTGACTAGTCCCTGTAAAGATGTATCCTTTGAGATCCTTGTTCTTTTTTCTGTTGGCCTTTGACTAAGAAGAAATTCATCACATTCTTTTAAGGTTATATCAGATCATTTCAAATTGAATTTATTGTTCTCAAATTGATTTAGAAATAATTTGCATTTGACTACTATTTATTTTAAAACATTCTTCTTGCAGTTCCTTTTTTGCTGCTTATAGGTGTTCTTGAAAGTAAAAAGTCCATTAAAAATGCTTTTGCAATGCCATCTTTGTTTCCTGAAATCCACAAATTCCACTCTGGCTTCTGAAGTGAGATACCCAGTGACTGAAGTGTACTAAGAAGTCATTCAATCTGGACAAGGTTGCCTTTACAAAATAACCACCAGTGCAGGACCTTAGGTCTTGTCTTTGACATGATGTAGTGATATTTTAATGCATGAAAATGGCAATTGTAATTACTTCCCCAGACCATGTGAAACAGTTCCCCACCAAGTGGGCAGCAGTACCCCATGAATTCATGTCATACAAGGCTCACTGTGCCAGCCCCCTATTAGTTCACTCTGATGAGAGAAGTAGGAAATATGAATGGTTTAAAAAGGTTTTTACGTTTTTATGGTACAGTGTAATTAGCTGTATCTAAACAAGAATTAAGAGCAAATACTTTTTAGGGTCTGAGAAATCTTGCTCTGGAATGAAATGTCAGACTAATTTAATTTATCCTTGATTAAAGATCAAGAAAATAAAAGAAACAAATAACAACAATGAATAACAACAATGACGTAAACTGCAGAGTAACAGGAGAGTCTGGATCCAAACTGACACTTCCCACCAAGGCAAACACTGTATCAAACCAAAGCTCTTGGGCTGGCACAAAATACAAACAGCTATAGAGATTGATGCATTTTAAGGATGATGAATATCATTATGTAAACACTCCTTCAGTGGAACTTTTTTAACACTAAAATCAACAAGGAAAATGTCAGATGAAAAATGCTTCCTCACATTCATACAACACAGAATGGAACAAATCTGAAGCCAAACTTAACTGTTGTGACAGCAATAAAACCCACATGGAAACATATCAGTACCTCTTGAGGAAGTACCTAATGAAACAGTGATAAAAGAAATGAAATAATATGAAATGAACAAGGTTTGTAAGTTAAGTACAGCAAAAAAACATGACATCAGACAGCATAAGTTGAGAAAAGAAAAAATGGCGGGTATAAATGTAATACTTCTAAAATAAAATATAGATAAAGATCACTGTATTTTCGCAGTATATCTTTGACTGTTGGAGAGAAACGTAACTCTTCTGTGTAGTCTAAGTTAAAATAAATATATGCTAGTTTTGTACCTGGCCTTTCCTTCTCATGTAAACCTGGACTCTTGGGAGTGGAATGATTCTGAACAACCTATAATCCCTGATAAAAGGCAGTAGAGGAAGAACTTTTTATGCTTTCAGTACTTGAGAGTCTTCATGTAGGAGGGAAAATGAAAAGATGCCATTTATTTCATTTCACATTTATGTAAGTGGATATTGCAGAAATTACTACTACTGAAAATATATTCTTTCCGGAAAGAGGTGGAAAAAGAATTTGGGAAAATGCAGGTATTACAAAAATTCATTTAAATTCCACTGTAAAAAATGGAATGTATCTAATTTATTATATACTTACTTTACATTTGTATTGTTCGAATATTAATGCATATTCTCTTTCGTAACCATTGTGTCTCAGGGGATCTGTGGTTTACTCGGTTTATTACAAAATTATTTCTCTGTTCTGGACTTTGTGACTGGATTGCATCTATATCATCCCTGAGTGACCTGGGTTTCTTTACCACAGATAATTTGGTTAAAGTGGGTCTGAGTAGGCTATAAAAATCTGAGAAGTATAACATCCTTAAATCATAACTTCTAGAAGACAGTGAGGATCTTGATGGCCACAGCAGAACACCAAATAAATGGTTTGAATCAAAACTTCATCCCAAAGTGAAATGTTATCTATTATGCTACAGACCAAACAAGACATTTAGATACGCCCCAGCCCCTTCCTAATTTTTCATTTGCATTAATAAAATTTTAATATCTTGCTTTTCAGGCTAATTTTAGGTGCTGAGAAGCATTTTAACACAATATGATATTAAATACCTAATATCAAATTTTTTAATGGGATGAAAATCTCATTTTTTTCCAGCTGCTAATGGCCTCTGGAGACATTCAGGCTGATCAAGTTTGTGATGTCAAACAGCTGTACATGAAAATATGAGAAACAGTTGACACTAATTAAATAATGTAAACCTACAGTTCTGAGACAAGAACATAATTGCCATGGTATTATTTCATGTGATTTTTTTATGGGATATTAAATACCACAAAATTGGCATACTTTTAGCAAAGTCAAAATAGGAACACACTAATCTGCAGATTTATATTTTAGACAATAAAGAAATCAAACAACACAGTATTTAGTTAGCATGAACAAACTTCTGAAGATTTTCCTTTTTTTTAATGTGAAATTGATTAACTGAAAATAAGGTAATTTATTGAATTCACCCAGCAATTTAAGGTGAAACATTTCACAGAAAGTACACAACTGTAATCCCTTTCCTTGTGTATGAATTACCTCCAAGCAAGCTGTGAAATTTCAAAATGTACCTGTAATTAAACATATTTGCTGAACAATTCTAAATCTGCAGTTTATTTGCAAAAGCTTTATATACAAATTCAATATTCAAAATTCAAGCTGCTTGATTAGATCAGTAGGCACATAATATATCTCTATTTCAGAAGCTTGATTCTTCATATGAAAAATCTGATATGAATCATTCAGAATTTGCTTTTTGCAAATACTCTTCAATAGTATGCTCAAAATTCATCAAACATTATTGTTAGTACCTCTATTCAGCAGAATAGTTAAAGAAAGCAAACAATCCCAAGCCCAAATTACTAAAATGTCTATGTATCTTTCCAGTGAAAGGAAACCTGGTGGATAAATGGAATTCAATAGCATAAAAGAACAAATTATCTTCACTTACTCAGCTTTTGAAGAAAGAATATTAACACACCTGCAATATATGTAAATTCTTTTAAATATATGTGAGTAACTTATATAGCTACTCCTAAATAGTTTTTTATAACAAAAGTCATTGTTTATCTAAATTTTAAATATAAAAAGAAAGTATATTTACTTGTGGAGGCTGGATGTATTAGATTTGTCTGAATTATTTTGTTCCCTAATTTGGAAGATACATTTTTCAGTGGTTAAGCTATACATTAATATGGGAAACTGCTTATCTAAGACTTTTTCAGTGCTACAGAAAATGTTAACAAAGCAATTAAACCAGTGTTTCAAAGGGAGCCGCAGTGCATACATGTAATAAATATATGGAGTTTATTCTTTTATATGTTTATTGTCTGAGTTCCTTTCCTTTTACTGGCAGGCTTATAGAAGTACAAAACCCATGAAAACTCAATACTAACTTAAAAATGCAACCTTTAATATTTCTGTACTGTGTATCAAGGCATTGTATATGTTAGATAATGAAATGGAGATGAGGCAGAAAACACACCTCTGAAAGACTTTCTGCACAAAAGGATGAACACATAGTTCTTTGCACAAAGCATTAGAAAATACTGTGATATTTTATTATTAAAAATGCTGCTGAAAAGTTTATACATATGTGTCCAGCCATATATATCTTCTATCATTACTTAAGGCAAAAACCAAAAAATTGCAAAACAATAACAGAAGAAACCATTAAACCCTGCGTGCCTCTTAAGGTCAAGAATATAAGCCTGGGAAAGTACTTTTGTTTTTCTTTTATAGTTTGCAAAGTATATTTTGATATCATTATTATAGAATTCTATGAAGACCCTATAAATCTGTTCCCTCTATAAATCATACATCAGTCCAGATGTATCAAATTATTAAATCAACTTGACTGTAATTACCTTTAAAAGCTAAAATCATTCACTTACAGGAACTTCTTTTTTTTTTTTACCCAAATGTCACAAGCCTGACACAGTACTGTACATATTGCTAGCAGAAGACAGTTGGAAGTACTAAACAAATACTGTAATTCACATTACAAACATACCCAACTGATTATGATGCCAAGCATCATTACCATTTTTTTTCACTTTTTCTTTTTTTTTTCTTTTTTTCTACCTTTTTTTTTTTTTAAAGAGTTATGAACTGCTGCATCTCAGCTGAGGCATTACATAGGTGGTGGAAATGGCCTCATTTAAAGTCAGCATTAATCAACATTATGGGATGGACCAGTGGAAAAAGAAAAAATACAATTTTCCATTTGCTCCTAGTTAGACTTTGGGGTTTTTGCTTCATCACATTCCAACCTGAGCATCCAGGTCAGGTTTATAGCACATTTATTACAGGTAAAGGATTATATCAGCCACATGTTGCATTTTTATCAAGTCATTAACTTTCTTTTTGTTTCTTTCCTTCAGAATCTATGTTACTAACTGCTACAACAAAGAATTGTGCAGATAAACAGATCTCAGTGAATCTCCTTGTCTTTGATTTTATTTGTAAGGGTGATATTTGAAGATATTTTACTAAAAAAAATAAGTGTAGAAATCAAGTACAAGGTATCTTGTGTTAGATACTCACGGGGCATATGATATTGATGCAGCTTAGTTATAAATTAATAATCGAAAATATATATAGGATATTCATGTTCAAGTGCAGACCAATTTGTCCAAATATCTTTGGCTACTATCTCAATGATATAAAGCAATCATCACCTGTGAGAACTTACTTCTAGCTTTTCATGTTCAACTCAGTTTTTTGAATCAAACTGCTGAGTTCCTTTGATAGCTCTGCTCTGCCCTTGGTTTCCTAGTAAAGGAAGGGCAGAAGGGAATAAATGGCTAAGAATTTTGCTCTTCCTGACTATGATAATTTCTGGCATTTTTGGTTTTATTAAGATGCAGAACAGCTGATGATGTCTCTGCTTCTCTCTCTCTAATGTTCACTGACTATGGGACTGCTGTGCAAAAAATCAGAAAAAAAATTGTATTTTATGACAGGTATGCTCTCAAGCACGAAACAGGATACCGGGCAGAGAAGTTCTTTACACACTGATAATTTCTGAACACTTACAAAACCAGCCAGCCAATCAACCCACTATATCCTCACTTTCAAATTGTGGTTTTATTTCCTTTAGCAAAGCCAAGAACATGCTTTCTCAGCTGAGATTTCACTGCAACTGCTGGTGAATATAGAGCTAGTTTTCCTTAGAAAAGATTGACCAAAACACAGGCTTTCTTTGCTTCTGTCAGGGCACAAAACACTTCCGAAGTTATCACAATAACCAAGAACTACAAACTGGATTCTGAATACACATTATTAGATGTTTCTTGGTTTAGTTTAACAAGATTAAAACAGTAATCATTATTTTTTGTGGCTTTTTTTCTTCCACTTTTCTCATCCATTGCTGTGCTGCAATTTAAAAAAGGCTAACACAAAATTAAATTATAGAAAAAAGTTTCAGAAAAGAACAACAACCTCCTATGAATACTTTAACATGCACTAGTGTAACCTGTAAGAGAAAATATGCAGGTCACACAGACAGCTGTATCCTCTGCATGACACTGTGGCCTCATATAAATGAAACATGTTAGAAAAAAAATCATGTTTTTTTTGTTTACCACTAGTAATTAAGAATAAATTCTTCCTCTGGGCTTGGAGGAAACAGAGGTGATATGACTAATGTATATACACATAGGTCACAACAGAATGCACAATTCTTCTAAAAGCTCTTTTCAAACTGAAAACATCAATAAAAGCTTTTTTTTTAACTCACAGCTATGTACATTTTTACAAAGTATCTTTAAATATAGTTCAGGCTGGCAAGTCATCTCTTTGCACAGAACTATACGTATTTTACTGCATAGTCAGTCCTCCTCTTTTTTTTTTTTCATTTTTGTTTTTAGTAATAAAATTCTATTTCCCCCATCTGGAATACAGCTTCATATGCAGGGTAAAAGCCCATGGTGATGTCTTTGTTTTAACAAGGGCCATTCATGGTATGGCACATAAAGAATTTATTATTTTATTTATTAAAAAAAAAACAAACAAAAAACCTGTACAGTCACTGGCTCTGTGTTCCAGAAGACTCTGCTTTGCTTGTTACCCCCAAAACACCATTTTAAGTGACTTCCTCCTGGCCTCAACTTTCAATCAAAGTGGCTGAGATCTTAAAGCAGTATCGTAACAGCAATGTACACTTTTCACATTTCACAGGGTCTGTAGTCGATCTTTAACATCAGAGAGTTTCTGTGGGAAGGATCAGTAAGAAAATAATGACTGTCCTTCTCTTTTACTTGTTTTACTTTAGATTTTAGCAAGGTGTTCAATGGACGGTACTATAATCTTTTCCTCTTCTTTTTTTTTCTTTTTTGTTTATTTTTTCTTTCTTCCAAGTGGCTTGTGAGGGTAGAGGGGTAAGGGCTGAGCTATACCCTAGTGGTCGAATGTCCATGGGGCAAATTTGTACTGTTTTGTCCTCCACTGAAGGTGTTGAAAGTATGCAAAGGCTGCATTCCTGTTAATGTGTTTGGAATCATGGTTATGGTGTTGGGTGTCATTAGCGGGATGTCATCTGGGGACCTTCTCAAAGTAAGCGTGTAGTCAGGTGGACAGGTTAGTCTCAGTGTGTCATGGGCCTGCAGCGATTCACACTCATGGTCATGTTCTAGCTGTTTCATCTGCAATGACATAATCTCTTCGTTTTGTATGTGTGCAATATCATTGGTTGTGTTCCTCTGGGGGCTGGGGCGTCTGTGAGTCTCATGACGCCGCTTGTCCTTCTTGTAATATAGTGCAGCAAAAGCTAAAATATTGAGGAATAGCAAGGATGCCCCCACAGCAATGGTGACACTCAGCTCTGTGGAGTAATCTCGCTTGTTTTCTATCAGAACTGTCGTATCCTCTGGAGCTGTTTTATGGGTGTCTTTTGAATGTTTAGGATTGTTGGCAGGTGTCATTGCTGGGCGTTTGGTGGCTGGCCACAATTTACCAGGAGAACGTCGTGTCACATAAGGAAATGATGTCATGTCAGGAGGGGGGACTTTAGTTGTTGTGGAAACATACTGAAATATTTCATTCAGGTTGTGAAGGTGTGGTACAAGCTCCAACCAGAAAGCAACTTTTGTTGCTCGGTAGTGATCACGAACTCGGGGTTTCAGGCCAATATGCAGATAAAGCTGGTCTTTAGGATTGTATTTGGACCAGGCCACTTCTTCAAAGCGGTTGGGTTTTGTGTGGATAAACTTTGTGTCTTGTGGAACAGGCTGGTTTGGATCTCTAAAAAAATAAAAACAAGCAATATTATAGTCATTAAAAAAAACCAAAACCAAAACCAAAAATACCCAAAAGCTCTCTATCCTGTAGCTACTGGTTTATCTTATAATTAACATTAACTAAAAACAGGAGCTAAAAACACCTCACAAATTTAACAACAGATGTTAATAAATAAAATAAAAATTACTCTCTGTACAATGCACTTCAGACACTATAATAGTTTTTTATATGAAACAGAGAAAGGGTTGCATTTCAGCTCCCAAAAACTCATCTGAAGTTCTGTGATTCAGTATCTTAGGGAGATGCTATCTACCTTTGCCCACAGTAAGGATATAGGCTTAGCTCTTCTCTAGTTTTGACACTAACTGTCTCATTTAAGGCACCACTACTTCCACTGCTGTAAGTAGTAAGTATGGGTATCCAGTCCCTATGGGGATGTTCAAAGTCCGTGTGACTGTAAGAATTGATACTAGCAGATGTATTACATAAAACACTTCTAAACATGAAGTAACAGTGCCAATGCATGTAACTGGGAACTATTTATCTTTGTATTACTTTACCAAGCTATTAGTTCCCCTTCGATTAAATACCAGTTTTAAGAAAAAGCCTTTAAAATATTTGTAGGTCACAAATCTTTCCACCATTTGCACTAGGAGGCTACTATTAGAAAATTCAGTGTGCTCATTTCTCCTAAGTAACTATATTTAATGGCTGTAGAACAGCGAGCCTTAATTCTGTCCCAGTTTGTAGGGATGAGAAATACACTAGCTGAGTTACATAGTAGTAGAGTACTACACTACTCAGAGACAATTACAAAATTGGTAATCCAAATGTTTAATTGAAAATGTGCATTTCTTCTCTTTCTTTTTTTTCTTTTCTTTCTTTTCAAAGTTTCAGAATAAAGATAAAGTAATGGCACAAAAACACTTAAATGGGGTTAGCATCTATGTATCCTTATAAATCTTGTAAATCTTAAATAAGTATGACTTCATCTTGGCATCAAAAGATAGAGAAATTTAAAATTACTAATACCAACTTTAATCTGTTGTGCATGAGTTTGAATCTTCTTTTGCAGCAGAGCATATTTTCTGGGTCTTTGTGATATATTATATTGACGATACATGATTCATGTGCATTACTCTGAGAACTTTCCATTCTCCTTTCCATTCCCATGTGCATTAGTTTATTTCCTGTGAAAATGATTCTCATATTTTCCTTTTCTTCCAAGAGACTGTTATGTATGTTATGGGAATAACAAGACCCACTGCTATAGATTTTAAAACACCTTAAGTTTTTTTTTTTCTTCTTCCATTTTTGAAACCTCATGAACATGATTGCCTAGATTAGCATTCCTTTGCTGTTCATAAAGAGCTCCTTATTTCTTAAACCAGACCGTTAATTTGACTTTAATAATCTCATAATTCCTATATCCTGCTATTAACCTGAAAGGACAAATTTTACCTTTTTTGAGTGAAAGGATAAATTTTTTATATATATAATTTTGATACTTACATATGCTTGTGGTTTTATGTGTTTGGTGGGGTTTTTTGAGTAGCTTGTGTGGTTTTGTCTTGTTTTGTTTTCCTTTTGGTCTGTTATTTAACTTCAAATTTCCTGTTGCTTTTTTTTAGCTTCTCACATCACCTTTGCATTTCTGGACATTCCTGAGGTTTGAGTGTGCAATTTGGGAACAAAAAGCTAATAGGAAACCTTCCTTTAAAAATCTACTACAATCACAGTAATAAAAATATAACCTGAATTATATTTATCATCATGATCTGCAGTCATGGTTATAAAAATATTATCTACAGTGGAACCGCAGCCCACAGCCAAAACCTCCCCCACGGGCACATAGAGAAAGAAGTGGGGACAATAATGAAAATGTATGGAAGCTTGCAAGGGCAAGGACAAACAGGAGGAAGAGGATTCCCCTGAAGCTCAAGGTGCCCTTGCAGAACCACTTCACCACTCTGCAGACTGAAGAGGAAACACTCATCACATCCAACTTAAATATAAAAAGGAAGCCTAGAGATGGCAGAAGAAAGGGCAGATAGCCTGGAAGGAAAATAGAGAAATTTTCCAAGCAGCTAGGCATCAGATTAGGAAAGCTAAAGCCCTGATAGAATTAAATCTACCCAAGGATGTCAAGAACAACAAGAAAAGCTTCTATAGGTATGTCAGTGATAAAAGGAAGACTAGAAAGAATGTGGGCCTTCTCTGGGAAAAAAAAAATGGGTGGCCTGCTTGCCCAGGAAATAGAGAATGCTGAGGTGTTCAATGAGTTTTTTAACTTCGCCTTCACCTGCAAGTGCTGAAGCCACGCTGCCCAAGATACAGAAGGCAAAGGCAGGGATCGTGAGATTGAAGAATCACCCACTGTAGGAGAGGATCAGGTTCAAGATCATCTAAGAAACCTGAAGGTGCACAGGTCTTTGGGACCTGACGAGGTTCATATGTGAGTCCTGAGGGAACCTGCAGATGAAGTTGCTAAGCCACTGTCCATCATATCTTAGAAGTCATGGCAGTACTCAAGTTTACACTGACTGGAAAACGAGAAACAGAACTCCCATTTTTTAAAAAAGGAAAAAGGAAGACCTAGGGAATGACAGGACAATCAGTCTCACCTCTGTGCCTGGCAAGATCACAGAGCAGATCCTCCCAGAAAATCTGATGAGGCACATGGAAAATAAAGAGATGGTTGGTGACAGCTAATATGACTTCACTAAAGGCCTTGCCTGACAAATTTGATGGCCTTCTACAATAGGGTTACAGTATTGGTGGGCAAGGGAAAAGTAACTGGCATTACATGGATTTGATGGATGAACCACTCAGCGCATAAAGAACCGGATAGATGCTTGAGCTTTAAGAGTTGTGATCAATGGTTCAATGTCCAAGCAGAGACCCATAATAAATGGCATTCTGCGGGGGCTGGTATTGGGAAGAGGTTTGTTTATCATCTTTGTTGCAGGCATGGACAGTGGGATCGATGGCACCCTCAGCAAGTTTGCAGATGACACCAAGCTGTGTGGTGCAGTCGACACGCTGGAGAGAAGGGATGCTATCAAGAAGGACCTAACTAGTGCTTGAGAAGCAGGCCCATGAGAACCTCATAAAGTTCAACAAGGTCAAGTGAAAGGTCTGGCACCTGGGTCAGGGCAATCCCAAGCACAAATACAGACTTGGCAGAGGATGGATTGAGAATAGCTCAGCAGAGAAGGACTTAAGGGTGCTAGTGGATGAGGAGCTCTACATGAGCTAGCAATGTGCACTTGCAGACCAGAAAGTCAACTGGGCTGCCATAACAGAAGTGTGACCAGCAGGTCAAGGGAGCTGATTCTGCCCCTCTACTCTGCTCTTGTGAGACCACACCTAGAGTACTGTGTCCAGTTCTGGAGTTCTCAGCCCAGGAAGGACACAGATCTATTAAAGCAAATACAGAGGAGGGCCACAAAGATGATCAGAGGATTGAAGCACCTCCCATTTGAAGACAGGCTAAGATATCCAGGGTTGTTTAGCCTAGAGAAGAGAAGACTCCAGGGATACCTTATAGCAGCCATCCAGTACTTAAAGGGGACTAGAGGAAAGATGAGGAACTCTTCATCATGGATGCAGTGATAGGATGAGGATCTTAAACTGGAAGAGTATAGATTTAGAGTAGATACTTGGAAGAATTTTTTTTTTCTGTGAGGGTAGTATGGCACAAACAGGGTGCCCAGAGAACTTGTGGCTGCCTTGACCCTAGGAAGTGTTCAAGGTCCATTTGGATGAAGCTTTGAGGAACCTGATCTAGAGGAAGGTGTCCTTGCCCAGGGCAAAGGCATTGGAACTAAATGATCTTTAAGGTCCTTTCTGACGCAAATCATCTATGATTCTGTGGATAATATATTTTCAATTCTGTAGTTCTTCCAGTAATGGCTTTCATAGTGACTAGATAACTTGTTTTCCATTCTTAAGAGATTCAGGGAGGATTTTATTTTTTTCTCTTTATCTCATTGCTAGAACAAAATTGAAGATTGTTGTTGTTCATTTTACTCTTTGATCATTTATTTTGACCACCTTTATAATCCAATTTAAACAGCTTCCTCATAAAAAAATTCCACCATCATGAAATGCTTGAACTTTTCTTCCATATGATAAAAGACCGAGTGATGAGCTTTCTTGTCTCATCTAAGATATTTTTATTAATGTGCAGAATCATCTGATTTCACCTATAACTTTTTACCCTCACTTTCAGTCTCCACTGATTTTGCTCAGTTTAACATGTTGCTCTTTATTGGGTTTTTTTTCAGTTTATATAAAGTAAACGTGTCCACAATGAATGCTGACTGAAGAGCGACAGATAATCCTGTTCACAAGGTTAATTAGTAGCTGACAAATGAGAGCAAAGGAGGGAACTGAGTGTTTAATACCTAGTAATACTGGCACAGGAAGGATGATGGGGGAAACTTAAGGTTTTTCTTATCCAGAATTATATATAATGTTGAAATACATAGATATTTTAATTACTTCTGCAACAGCATTAACTATCACTCAGGACAATGAAACTGTTATGTTAATGCACTTAAAAGTGTTGCACTCTCTTGCATTGCTCTTTAACTTCATTGCAAAGCAAACTCTCTTAGCAGTTATATACATAAATACGGAGTCTGTCTCCAAGTCACTGAAAGGCCTCTTGATCATTTACTTTCTTTCAACAGTCCTCTTTTTGGGGGAAGGAGGGAGAGAAAAACTGTGTGGCATTTCTTCATGCTTCCATTATTTTTCATGTTGTCACAATATTAATGATGGCACAGCCACTCCTGCCTGAAGCACTGATACAGAAGCGTATTTTCCCTTACCTCCTCTCCTCACTTATCACCAGGTCCTGCTGTTGCCACGCTCTCAGTCAGCTATTACAGCTACTTAGGAAAGCAAATTGTAAATACACTGTTTTGTTTGACTAACACAGATTGGCCATTGGAGACATTTCTTTGGACAAAAGCATCAGAAAGAAACATAACAGCCTCATAAAGGAGTTTGCAGAGAATTGATTTGAAAATATGCTTTAATAATTTTAAATTTAATTGTGCCTTCCATTAGAAAGCCAAACTGAATATAAAACATAGGCATCCTTAATAAATCAGTTAGGTTTTTGCTTCAGAGTCAATAGTAGTAAAATAATTCAGAAGCATGCATCTGAATTACAAAGACAAAAAGGATGTATCCTTTAGGCCTTTATCTTTCCCATCATCAAACTAAGTAGAACTCAATGTGGGAGTGAAAATAGAGTACTGTAATTCCTCAAATAAGGGTAATGTTTAGAAACTCAACAGATGCCTTTAATAAGGTCATGGCTTCATATCTACTCTATGAAACTTCAAATATTTTTTCACAAGACAGTAACTGACAGAGTATCTGTGAAGGACTGGCACACATTCCCTTATATTGTTCACTTATTCCCTGCTGATGTATCTGGGAAAGATTCAACTGGCCCTGACTAACAGAGCACTTGAGCATATGAAATTACCAGTACAGTTAGGATAGTACTACTAGCTGCATACTGAAGCTTTAAGTGTACCTCTCAACAAAGCTCTCACATATAATTTTGCATTAGTAGAAGCAAAAGCCGTATTTTCACATCATTTTTGTATCCCAAATGTAGTTTCTCATACCCACTCTGTAACAAATTGCTGTCTTATTTCTCAAGCATGTTAGAAACATAGTTTTGAAAAGTCCAAAATGACCGTTAATAACAAAAAGAAAAAAAAAAAGGTCATAGAAATGTAGTAAACAGAGGATGTAGCTTCCAGGTATTTATTCCAAGCATGATACATTTGCCATTAAACAGTCACTGTAATTGTCATCTCCTATTTGCTAGCTTCAGTAATTGACTTGAAAGTAAAACAAAACAAAAGCACTGTGCCTTGTTCTGTGTCTTTGACACCTAGTGATTTTACAGGATTGACCTGCCCTTCAAACCCAGCCTTGGCAATAGGCCCATTAAACATGTGGCTTTTAGCAGTGAGTGGCCTGTCAGTTAAAAGCCCATCACAGTCCATCAGAAGGATGCGCCACCTGAATCATAATTATATGTAATTATTGTACCTGGATGCAGCCTCTGTAGGAGAGTCATCAAGACTGGAAAAGTCTCAGAGACATTAAAATTAATCGAATAAATCTGCAGTTTTAATGTTCAGGGCTCACATTCAGGAAATTGTGGAATAATACAATCTTGCAGTTAATAGATTTTTCTTATCTTTTGCCATGCGTACAAACACAAAGAAAACCAAGTTCTATCAGAATAAGCATGGAAACAATCAATTATAAAAAAAAAGGTGTGGAAAGAAACCCAAAACAATATCCCCAAGCCCACAATCTTGAACAGTTTCAATATTTTTTTTTAGAGCTGGCGGATCAGAGTGGGCACATGGATTCCAGGTTGCATGTGGGAGGGCAGAGAGGAAAATGGTTAGCCCATATATGTTCCCTGTTGCTCTAGGCTGGAGACACTACAAGTCTCTTTTTTCTATTGGAGGAGCCAGAAGTGCAGAGCAAATGTAACGTTTGAACATTATTTTCCTCCAAGTACTCTATTGCACTACCCAGAACAATTAATTATTTTTTCATATAAACAAACTAGAAGCCAGCAGGATAATGTGTCTTAGGTTTCTCTTTTCCTGTCCTAGTGGAAACTGAATTTTACAGCTAGAAGTAGTTTTTAATGATGCATCTTTCAGCCTGTCTATAAAGGGTCAAGTTTGTAACAGAAGATATACCCCAAACCTGTCTCAGCAGCAATGGCAAAGTTTCAGAAATGACTGATAGCTCTCCCAAAGCACCTGTGGTGCCTTCATGTGTAGTATGACAGTGGATTCGTAGCCAGAAAAGTAGCTGATGGCATGTATAGTCAGCTGAAACTAGCTTTAAAGTAGCAACAGATGGGAAGTGCTTGCAATTACGAGTGATGGTGGCAGCTGGGGCTGTGAGAAGCTCCTGTCAGCCTCAAAAAATTGCTTACATATGACTACAAGGAATAGTCATAAAGTAATTGTAAATAATAGTGAGACTTCGGAAATCTTACATCTCCATAATTCCAATGATGTATATTCATGAGGATTTGATGCCCTCTATGTATACATGGCATTTCATCTATAAAAATAAAGACAGACTGATAGTATAGTCATCTTTCTGAGTTTGTGGTACAGACAGCATACAGCATTCTCTGTTCATAAACCAGGCTTTCATCTCAAAGTTTGTCCATGCAAGTACAGAGGACTTATTGTTGTCCAATACATCTAAATACTCCACAGTTCATTTGCTGTTGTTGCAGTATGGTGGGATTTCTGCATGCAAAAGTACCTGTTTGTCTAAAGTGAAGTTCAAAAAAGCTTCCTTTTTGCTTTGTAAATTGACCTGAAGTATTTGTTTTTTACTCAATTCATGCTTGAGGTTTTTTGTTAAGACTGCAAAATCTCTCTCCCTTGAACATCATTCGGATTCATTAAAGGCTGCAAGAGCTGCTGAAGCCTCTGAATGTTTCACACTAGGTATCTATGAATTTTTCTTGTATAGCTGCACACCATTCACTGCAGTGCAGTAAAGCAGCAGTTTCCAGAGCCCAGTCCTGGCATTAAACATTCATTGGAAAGATTTATAGCCCCTTTGTGCCACAAGTATCTTTGTTTTAATTCAGTACCAAAGACTCAAGGTTAACAAAAAAGCCCTTGCTATTCAAGTAAAACACTCTGGTACTCTTTAAAGGAAGAGAACAGAAATTATTAGTAGCACTTGCAGATTAATCTGCTTTGAGAGTTCTTTCCTTGATGTTTACAACTCTATTTCAGGAAAACATTGATGTCTCTATTTTGTTTTGTAAGCAGAATTAATTTAAATTTTTAACCTTCTCAAAGTAAAATTCATATCTGAGTCTCTTCTTCATTCCAGTCAAGTACTTATTATTGCCATTATAGCACTCCAAGGGAAAAATCTTTCCAGTGCCTGTATGTCTGTTCCAGTTCCTCCCTGAGTCCCTGTTCCTGTGAAGGTCGCTAAAAAGAAGAGTTTCCTTTCTTTTGTAGTAGATAAATGCTATCTGCCTGATGGTATCTACTTCAAGTAGCAGACATGTTTCCTCTGATTTTTCAGTATCTTAGTGAACAGCATTTTCTCTGAGACCCACTTTGTCTTAATAATTGCCCTATTTTTTGAATTAAAATTACAATGCATTATTATTCTCACTGAGCCTCTGAAAGAAAATAGTTTGAGGGAACACACTAATTAAAAATCTATTAAATATTAATAAGCCCCAATTACCTTCTCTCTTACGCAAATAGTGTCATAACACTACTGCAAGATCAGAATTTAAAGCAACTGCTACGGGATACTCACTATTTTGGAAGCATGTTATGAACAAAAAGAAATGTTGGAGGTCAGACTTACCCAGTTTTGGCAAAGTTAGTCCAGTACGTCATAACTACTGCACTGAGCATGACATCATTCTTGGAAAAATTGCAGTTGAACAGTTCTGTGGGGCCAATCATGGGAATCCCAAACACATAAGGGACTTCATCACCGTGAGCTGAGTCGGCCCAGCTGGGTTTCATTTCACTTTGACAGTGGTGATAAAATGCATAGAAATATGTTGGAGATCCATACTGAGCATGCAGGTCAGCAGTAGCAACAGCTGGAGCAACCCATTGGTGGTCTGTAAAAAGAGCAACCAGGGTCTTCCGTCTAGTTTCAGGGTTTTCTTTGTCTGCCCAGTCAGTGTACATGAATTTAATGGTCTCTCTCAGTGTATCTTTCCCTTCTGGATAACCGTATAGATTGTCCACAAAATTGGAAACAGAAAAGTCAAAATCATTGGGGGAAACACCATCTTCATTATCTACAATGCCATCCACAAATTTCAAACCTTCCCCTTGATTCACGCCCAGCATTATATCATAGTTAAGGAATTCCCCTTGCTCCATGAGAATCTGAGGGTCATCTGGAATCACATCACCATCTATCACAGGCCCAAAGGCAATGTGGTACGTGGCTGGAGTGATAGTTTGTTGAATGAGTTCTTTGTAATTCTTATTCCGAAGACATTCAACCAAATCAGTGGTATCCAGCATGTCGCAGCCCACTTTATCTGCCAATATCCGAGTGTACTTGGCAGGCTGGTAGTTCACTGCCCAGCTGGACAGAGCTGTTCCACTTTGTATGATTGCCTTTTGGAACAAACCTGCAGGTGCAAATTGTTTAAATGCAAATCCAATTATATAACAAAATATATATATATAAAAAAAATTTAAAAGCAGCTTACCCTAAGCAAAGGATGTTTTGATTATAAAATAACTAAAGGATGCATATACCTAAATTTCAACTCAGTTTCCATACATTCTACACACTGTTCCCTACTATAGCAAATGTAATAGGCTACTAGTAAAATCTCTCATTCTTGATGCTCACACACATAAAGCATGAAGATGTCAGGTTACTGCTTCAAGAACAAAACTCATGCTTGTATTGCAGTTTCCTTGTATCTTTAATGGAAATCTCCTGGCTTTAGCACAGTGATAGTCTTGTAAAAAATTCTTTAAAGAAGTAGCAGCTACAAGCAATCGTATCCTCTTTGCCATGTAAATGACTCTCATAAATGCACTCTTGAGTAGCTTAAAGGTCAAATGAAAATTACACTTCTCAATCCCTTCACAGAAGCCATGCATCTCATAATTTGAAAAATATCTGCCCTGCTAAAATCAATTTAACGGGCTTGAGTATTCTACTCTGACATAATTTTTTTCTTTTAGCATCTTAATTTTTGTTTGTGTGAATGTTATCACTGCCTATATCTTGAATTAAATATATATTTACATATTTCAGAAGGGAGGAAAATGAGATTCCATAGTCTTTCTCATTGTTTCATATGTACTAATACAAAAAGAGATGAAAGACTGAGCCTGAAGAGATTTATTGTGTCACTAGAGCACTGAAAAGCAAATGGAGCCTACTGGTGAATCTGCCTTATCTGTTTTTTTCCTGGTAAAATCACTAAAATGGCCTATTTTATACCTAAGCTAAAAAGCCTGGCCTCTGTTGCACATAGTATCTACCATCAAGCTCTTGAAATGTCAAAGACAGCAACAGCTACAAAAACATTTAAAGACCTTGAAGCATTTATGGGAAAACTCTGTGGTCAATACAGTTTTGTGATGATTACTTACTGCACATAGTACAAAATTTCAGTGATGTGATTAGTTGTTTTTCATAGTTCCATCTGCTTGATTTTGGCATGGCTTACTCAACAGCTATTCACTGCACCCTGTTTGTATTAATAGGCTAAATTGTTAGACATAATTGTATGTATCTACAAATAGGGTGTGTTTACTTGCAGCCCTGCTACAATTCCTTGCTAGGGCTTACCCTTCTGCCATAGATTTCCATCTGTTTCACTGTGATAGAAGTAGCATGGATTTATAAATACAATAGATAACTTAGTCTTGTCTTCTTTTATAAATTCTTTGTAGATTTGGAATGTTTATGGTTCAGTACTGCCGCTGTACAATCTTGGGTTTGCTTGTGGGTTTTTCTTTTGCCGAGGAGGGTTAGGTTGGGGGAGGGCTCAAACACTCACACAGATCAAACACCAAAATCTACAGAACTCTGTGTGGGATCACAGGGTACTTGTGGGGAGGTAAATACACATTTTATTTAGGCTATGTTATTATTAAGTAAGGAAAGCATCTAAATACGCATTAGAAGGGCAGACAGAGCGTGTAAAAATGAAAAAGGTCACTGCCCTTTTCCATGTTAATTAGGGCAAATACTTTGATAGAAGAGCCAGTGGAGACTGTTGATAAAGCTAAGTATATTGCCTATGGCATTTGTTGTAGGAAATTTCTGCTACAATAGCATTTAATTTTTCATGGAAAATGTTTACATTGACAAATACAAATGTTTACATTGACAAATATAAATACAGAATACCAGCTAGTAGGTATTTTACAAAAGTTACAGATCTCATGTATTTCTAATTCAGCCTACTTGACTTGGTCATTTTTGTTACACATGATGCTGTTTTTTTTTTTTTTTTAATGTGTTTTCTTCAGAAGATTGTTACCTTCTGAATAGTGAGAGAGTGTCAGAAGACTGACACAGGAAGCTCCTGCCCCAGATCCAAAAATAGTAACTCTTTTTGGGTCTCCTCCAAAAGATCCAATATTTTCTTCAATCCAACGTAAAGCCTGGATTTGATCAAGCAATCCATAATTGCCTTTTGCAGCTTGGTCCCCAGTACTTAAAAAACCTATAAGGCAAAAAAAGATAATTTTAGTTAACCAGATACAGAGTTAGCTACAGGGTATCCACATATTCACAGCACATCTTCCCATCTTGTTATCTTCTGGGCTTTTTCCTTTTCTTCTTTTTTTTAAAGGTCACAGTTCTAGTTAAATGTCTCCAGTGCAGGAAATGCAACTCATTCTGTATGCTGCTTGGTTTTACTTTGTTTTTCCCTACTGCAGAGGTCACTTTTGTGAAAAATAATTATTTCCTTTATGAAATAACTCTATATCAATGCAGCTGTACAGACTGAAGTTTTTAAAATTTTATAAATGTATGTAAGCAAGGTACAAAAATTTAGAAAATCATTTTTCTTCAAAGAATTGAGATACCCAGTCTTCCACTGAGAACAAGATTCTCACATTAATTTAAATCTCCTTGTCATGGACCAAAATTGCCCTCAGCTACATAGCTCTATAAATTATTGTACCTGTTACATGGCAAAACATACCTAGAACCAGAAGCACCATGAAGAAAATTGCAAAAGGAACAGGAAAAAGGTCTAGGAAAAAATATACTCATATTTCACAAAGGATATTTACTAGGAAGAGAGCAGGTAAATCCTCGGCAATCCAGCCTTTCATTGGGAGATTTTTATCTGAACAAATCAAGTTTTGTCTCTTTCCTTGGAAACTGCAGAGAAAGCTGCACTGCTATCTTTTCTTCCTGTTCTGTGGTTATCAGATTTTAGAAACAAAGAATGACATGTTTGCTGCTTGTCTTGCAACTGAGAACAAAATGACCAAAAGACTAGGACTGAGATCAATTTTGTTTTTTTCTGAAACCAGCGAAGGTGAAACATTGCAGTTATCTGCTCTACCAATCATTCACAGATAAGACCTTGTGCTATGTCCAAATTACCACATTGAACCATGTATTCACAGTCCTCTTTTTAACTCCTACAGACCTTTTCCTGTCAGACAACTAGACGTCAGAAGGCTATTAGAAACACCTTACAGCATATGGAAGTTTTCAGATGGACTGTACTGATTTAAGCACTACTGACAGCTGCTTATCAAGACATAACAAGGAAATCACTTGGCCAGTGTTTCCAAGCTAATTATCAATTCAGACAAATTTGCCAGAAGAGGGCCCCAGGACTCAGGAAATCTGGGACCCTAGAACAGTTTGAGATGACAGTCTTTAATCCTGAGCCACTTTAGTCTGCTGTAACAAGGTGTTCATGCTCCTGCTCGTAAGGGAAGCCTGAGGTCCCTAGATAAAAAAGGCCTTGCAGTACATTTCACCTTCTTTGGCAAAGGGGAATAAATCTCTTTGCACTGACTGTAGTTATTAATATTTTTTCAGTGATAGGTAGAATGAAAATTCCCCAGGTAGAAGGGATTCACAATATAGAGAAAACAGAAGAGAAGAAAAGGCAAGAGAAAAGAAGAAATTGTTGGACATTTACACCTGTATTTCTGTAATGTTTTCTACGGTAAAATTCCTACAAGATGCAAAATCCAGCCTCAAGGTTTAAAAGCGAGGTTGCATAAGGACCAAACTCTAAATATGGAATGCTATATGATGACATAAATTTCTACGCTCAAGGTTAGACATCATTGAATACAAAGCATTACCTTGCACCCAAAAGAATCTTTTTCATATTTAATTAGGAATTATTAATAGATATTTAATGTCAGCAAGTGTCTGATTGGTCCCTGTATTTTTCATAAAAGTCACTTCAATTGCAGCAATATGAATCATATTGTTAAATAGCATTCGATATAGCTTTCTCTTAAAAAGTCCCTAATAATGGCAAGCACAGCAGTGGGAACAGCAGTAACATCTTCTGTTTTCTTTTCTATACCAATAGGGAAAACCCAAACAAATTCTTAATCCATAACTGCTTCATTTTTTTTTAACAGGTCTGTTTTTCTCTGTTTCATATGCCTTTATTATCTTCTTAGGACTGTCAAAGAAAGAATAACCCACTTGCTGGCTTTGTTGTTGCAGATCACTGCCATGTTCTATAATATTCTATAATTAAGCATTTATTCAATCAGAACTATGACCTCCCTGCAAGAAATTGACTGCTGTAACCTTTAAAACAGTATGGTAATTAATATTCAGAGCCTAAACACATTTTAGCTCTTCTAGCAACATCAAACTAAAGCTGGTTGATCTTTGTGATTTTGAATACTTTCCAAATGTACTAAGAGGTGACTGCATAAAACTGCAGTCAATGAATATGTGATGCTACACAAACAAAGATTCTTTTGTTTCTACAGTTCTCTGTTGATTCTCATTAATTGCAGGAAAGAAATTTTCTTGATTTAAAAACAAAGTGTCATGGCAAAGTGTCAGCCCCATATGATGAAAACTGAACTCATAAATTTGTCTTCTTGGTGAGGATACATTTTCTTTCATGCTGTGAATACTAGATCAAATTATTTGTTCAAAGCCATGTCAAGAAATTCAGGAATAACTATTTGTCCAGAAACACAAATCACTAAGAGATTTGATTTTTTTTTAAAGTGACCACGGTGAAGATATTTGAACGACACTCAGCACATCACTCTAAAATCTTGACCAGACATGTGGATTTATAAACTGCCTTTCAAGCACAGTTAAAAATGTTTCCTGTTTTACAGTTTGGAATGATTTGAATGGCATTCTGTGATCTGAAAGGATTTAGATAGAACCTGGAAGTTCATTTCTCACTAGCCTAATGCAACAGAAGAAGGAATGGCAAGAGCTGAATGTGGAAAATAAAGAGAACTCCCTTCCCTGGTAATGACACAGAAAAATATTAAGAGCAATACTCAGTTCCTGATTTCACAGATCTCTCTTCCTTTAAATAATGTTTTGGAAGGGCAACCACATGCCTCTCGCACTGCAAAATGCCATGGGCAGCAACAACTGAAAAAGGAAAAATGTGAATGCATCCCACCTGTGCTGAGTGAAATACCCCAAACTGTTTTAGGGGACATATTCTCCAAACTTATTGTGCCAGAGGGAAAGATGACCACCAGCTGGACTGATTCGTAACCAGGGAATTAGTCTTCTGAAGTAAAGGTCAGCTTGAACAGAAGGGCAAGAGAAGCAGGACAGTGTGTAAAATTAAAGAAGGAAGTGGGAAGAGAGCAGCAGTTGCACAGGGATTGACATTGTAAGAAGTGGCCACTGACATTCCAAACGCCTTCCAGGTTGAACACAGCACATTACTGTGGGGTGCCTGCACCCAGACAGGAGCTGTCCATGTGGCTGACACACAGGACAATGTGTGTGTGGCCTCATGTTAATTTTTTTTTCCCCTGTGTGGGTTGGTGGGTGGTCAGTAGCCAGAGCTTGCCCGATGCAGGAGAATAGGGGACTTCCACTTTCCTCTCGATGGGCTGCTGGTGACCCACACAGCTTGTGAGTGGCTCAGTGTATACCTAGTTCTGTGTGCTTGTACATGTAACTAGAACTTTTCTGCATTAGTTACAGAAAGGTGTTTAGAAATAGTCAAATGTTTACTAATCTTTCTTAAATGTCTGTAAGTATTATAGGTTATCATTTGTATTACTGACATTGTTCCTGAAAGTATAGCTCACTGACTGCTGATTAGTCATCTGTCATTTATAAATTAATAAACTGTTTTGATACTGATTTGATTTAAAACGCATAAATTGAGCAGCTTTTCCATATGACATTTTATTCTTTAAAGATAAATAAAAATGCATAATTTTTACAACAGGAAACATGAAGTATTCTTGATTTCTTTTGCTCTAAAACTTGTAATTAAACTTGCAACTCATTTTTTCTACATTCTTTCATGCAGAGAAAAGTAATACTTCTTTAAATTTAGGTTTCTGAAGTAACAGTTCTATTTCTGTTTCTCTGATGGTATCAATGGAAGCATTCAGGATGAATGCTCTGCATTTAACCTACTAGATTAACTTCAGTCAAGGAGGAGGAAAACTACAAATGGAAATTACTGAAATTTTCCTTTTCCACAGCCTTTAAAAATGAATAAACTCATAAGCTACATGCTGTTACTTGCATTGTTTCGATAATGCAATGAAGACAAAAGCTACACAGAGAGCTCCTTTAAATCCCACTTGCACAACAGGAAATCCCTAGGTCTATCTTTCTATCTGGTTTTCCCACTATAACACAGAAATCTTACTGAGAGACTAAACAAACCCTAACAACCCCTTTAGTACTAAAATGTTATTTGGCAACCCACAGTGACAAACAAAAGGGGCCAATATCTATAAAATCCATGCAGATAGTTTACTTTTGTCCAGCACCAGCCTTGCCTCATGGCTGGAGGCCATCCCTATGTTAGCATGACATGCAGACCTGCAAGAGAGGTTCTGAAACAGAATTGTTTAACCTCACATCCACACTTTACATATTTCACATATTTATTTTTACTGCAGCCCGACCCTTGTTCAAGCCCATGGGTTGAACGAAAGACTGCTGATGGACATTGTGCCTAAGGAGGCTGAAGCTTACCTAAAATCGTCCAGGCTGTGCTTCACAGAACCTCAGCAACTTGAAAAACATGTGCAAGGAGGTGTCAATAATGCTGAGGTTTTCTATGAAAATGCACTCTTGATCTGAATTAAAACCATAGTGTGGACATGCTCAGGAGCAGAATTATATTCTGCCAATCATAGATTTTCAACGAGCAAAGAGTAGGCTCAGGTGCAGCCACATTTCAGCTGTGGAACTTATCCAGAGATACAAATAACTAAAGTAGGCTACTTAACAACTATAAAACATTTCACTCATAGTAAGCATGATGTTGGAATATAATCTATCCTAATTTTCAGACAGAAGTATTTTCAACTGAAAGTTCTGCTGTGATTTATGGGCATTGAATAGGTAAGGCAAATAGCATGAGTATGTCAAGAAGCAACATTAATCATAAAGGATATAGTTATGTCATGTTAACATCCAGATCTGAAGAAATACAGAAGGATATATGGAACACTGCTCACTTTAGTTACCTAAAAGCTCTGTGTCCAATCTAATTTTCTTAGTACTAACCTGACAGCTGCTATGAAGAGACAAAAAAACCCTGCAAAAGTAGCTTCAGCTTTTTAGACATTTAGTTGTGGTTGGTTGAATTTCCATCAAAGTTATATTCTTTCTCTGAAGAAAACAGACAAATGTAGACGACAAGCTTAGAGCTGAAACCTACTTTTTAAGGCAGGTTTAGATGAAATCAGTCGCTACCTAGAGAATAAAGTCATCTTTACTACTCATGTATGCTGTTGTTCAGTAGAGAGAGATTGGCAAAAGGGTAGACTCTCCTCTATTTGCTATTGAGATGAAAATACTAAATGACTCCTCTAACTTTGCTGCAGCTTTCCTGTATATAACCAGTAAAAAGTGGAGAGGAATTTGTTTCCAGTCAGGACATGTTTCACTGATTTTTTTTTACTCTGAAGTAGCTGTGTAGAAAAAGGGAGTTTATATTTCGTATATTTCTAATCTAGCCATTGGCATGATTACTAAACTCCCTGTAAAAAGGAACAAAGAATATAATTAAAATACATACACTAGGAAAAAGAAAGATAAACCAAACTACCATTAAGTTAAATAATGTAAATTATGACCTGAGAACTATGGTTTCAGCCTTAGACACAAATGCAGTCACCAATATAACTGTAATCTTTTAGCAATCTGCATTTTATTCCTATGTACTGTTTTCTTGTTCTTTTTAAATTATTCAAAACCTAAAATACTGTGACAACTTTCTTTTGCCTTTTCTTGCATAATAATAGCAAGTATTACATCATTGCAGGAAAAGCCTGCTCTTTTTCTTCACATTTTGGCCTCTGGGCCTAATCCATAGCATAAAGTCATAGAATAGTTTGGCTTGGAAGGACCTTAAAGATCATTTATTTTGAATGCCCCTCCTATAAACATGGACACTTTCTACTAGATCAGGTTGCTCAAAGCCTCATCCTGCCTGGCCTTGAACACCTCCAGGGATGGGGCATCCATGACTTCTCTGGAAAACCTGTTCCAGTGCCTCACTACTCTTGCAGGAAAAAAATTCTTCCTAATATCTAATCTAATTCTCTGCTCTTTCAGCTTTGAACCATTACCCCTGTCCTATCACTGCACTCCCTGAAAAGGAGTCCCTCCCCATCCTGTAAGTACCTGAAGGCTGCTTAGGTCTCCTTGGAGCCTTTTCTTTTCTAGGCTAAACAAGTCCTACTGTCTCAGCCTGTCAAATGAGTTAATAGATTATGTTAAGATACAGAGGATAGTGCTGTCATTAATCCAATTTTCTATCTCAGATTTAAGAAAGAAAATAGTCTCATGATTCTTTCTTGATGGATTCTTTCTCATTACTTCTTTTGTGACAACAAAACCTAAATCTGATGTCCAGAAAAAACCATCTCATTACCTTTTGTGCAGCACAAAAGAACAGGTCAGAGAGGATGAAGTGAGAATACTATTATTTGTTTGTATATTGCCTAATATACAATAAAATACATAAAAGACTTTTGAAATGTCCTGAATGGCATATGTTTGTAAGAAAATTTAGGGGAAACAGACTAAGAAAAGACAATAGGATATATTTTAACAAGATTTTAAACCTATTGTTATACACATTTTTAAACAGTAAAAAGCTTCTTAGGGAGCATAAATTTATCAGAGCACCAGAGGGTCAACAAGTTTCCTTCAGTCAAGCAATGATATTTGTACAACGAAACAGTTTTAATGAATCCAGTTGAAATTTGTATGTGACCTTAACTGCTTTTAAATTTGCCTTATTCATTGTAAAATGCTCTGAGACTACTGTGCAATGAGGTCAGGCCAATGAATGTTATCTAAAGCATTAGAGATCAAAGACATTCTCAGCATTCAATTCTATCATCATTATTCGTGATGAGTAGCACATAACACTGTATAACTGAAGAAGCTTTTGCCAAATGCTGTGAATGCAGATTTTTAAAAAAATAAGTAAAGATGACAGCAACAAACATTGTAGAACACATTCATTGATCTGTTGTCTTCTTACTTACTATTTATCCAAATGTTCACAAGTTAAACCTGCCATTACACAAAATACAATCAATAAAACAGCATGTCCAGTAAAAAGATTGTTGTTGAATGAATTACAAACAGCCTGATTAAACTCAAAAGAAAACAAGCTAAAATCAATCAATTGCTCTAAGAAAGTCGTTGCCAGGGAAAAAAAAAAGGTTAAAAAATAGTATGTATTGGAAAAGAGATTGGTGTATTTAGTCAGCCTGTGGTTTGAAATATTCTCTAATTACTGATCTAGACGGTCAAATCCAAAGGCATTTGAGAAGAAAAATGCACTATGAGTAACAAGTACAGAAAAACAATTGAATGAACCACTACTTTTTTGTGGTGTGGTGGCCCTGTCCCGCAGACAAGCATCCACAAAGCTGGTCATGCAAGTCTTCCTACTCACACCCACCCCTGAAATACACAAGGAGAAAATTCAAAGAATAAACGCAAGAAAACTTCTGGATTGAAACAAAGACAGTGTTATAGGTGAAAGAAATTAAAAAAAAAAACAAACCAAAACCGAACGACTGAAGTAAAAGGCATCACTCACAAACTCCCTCAGGCAGATGGATGGATGCCTAACCAGTCTCTGAACAACAGCTACTTGGAAACCAAACCCACCACACTACTTTCTTTGACATTATGTCCTCTGAGCATGATGTTATATCTCAGTCAGCTGTCCCAACTCTTGATCACCCTCCCAACCTCCTTCCGTCCTCCAGACTACTGGCTCTAGGATTTAATGAGAAAAATAAAAGGCCTTGTCCCTGTGCAAGCACTGTTTAGCAACAGTCAAAACATTAGTGTATTATCAACACTCTTTCAGCCATGAAACAAAACCACAGCACCATGTGGGTGACTCTGAAGAAATTTAACTCCATCCCAGACAGATCAAGTAATTATTCCACTGTTGTGCCATAGACCTCCACTTTTAAGTGTCTGTTCTCTTCTGAGGAATGCCTGCTGTAGGTCTATGAAATACAGATGAAACCTACATGAAACTAAGTCTGAATTAATATACTTTTGATTTTTTCAACTAAATTGTCAATATTTTGATGAAAAGAACACCTTTAGCTGGTCATCCATAATAGATAAAGCCTAATAGGACACAGAAAAAAGAAGTTATATATTGTAAAGACAAGCAAAGACATTAGATTTACCCCTACCAACGATAGGGAAGTTAACCTTCATGACATAAATGGAAACCAGCTCTAAAAAAAAAGAAAAAGCATATTTATCTATAATTATAAGTTTAAAAAGATTGGAATCTTCCAAAGAAAAAGGCTATAGGGGATTAGGCATAACTTTTTCCTGCTAGGAAAATTTACAGGTGATGAAGCAAACAGTACTATGGCATTAGACACTGGTCTCAAAAAACAAGTGCTTGCAAGTCACTGTGGAAATAAGAAATACAAGCTCACATAAAGATCTTAATTAGGTTATTTTTTGTTTAGAAGTAAGCTATTTAATTTTTTTTTGTTGTTTTTATATTATTCCACTTTTAAGAGAAATAAAATTGTAAGCTTGTAAGTTTCCAAGCTATCCTAAAGCCAAATATTTGCTTTAGTATTCAACCAAATTAAAAAAATAGTCCTCCAGTGAGCCTTGTTGGCAGTTTAGCACCAGCACTGACATGCATCTTCTCACTTCCAGGTTTATTTTCTTATGCTATAGCCATCTCTTCTCCCGTAAGAATACTGCTTTTTGCTGTATTGTGTATGAACTGAATGGCAAATAGCAACGAGCCTAATCATTTTATCTTGAGTGAATGAAATTATTAGAAAATGAGGTTTTGCACATATTTTGTAATTTGTACATATTACTTAAGGACTATTAGAGCAACAAAGCTGGTGAAGGGGCTGGAGAACAAGTCTTATGAGGAGCGACTGAGAGAGCTGGGGTTGTTTAGCCAGGAGAAGAGGAGGCTGAGGGGAGACCTTATTACTCTCTACAACTACCTGAAGGGAGGTTGTGGAGAGGAGGGAGCTGGCCTCTTCTCCCAAGTGACAGGGACAGGACAAGAGGGAATGGCCTCAAGCTCCACCAGGGGAGGTTCAGGCTCGACATAAGGAAAAAAATTCTTCAGTGAAAGGGTCATTAGGCAATGGAACAGTGTCCAGGGAGGTGGTTGACTCGCCTTCCCTGGAGGTGTTTAAGGTGCGGGTGGATGAGGTACTGAGGGGCATGGTTTAGAGATTGGTGGGAATGGTTGGACTCGATGATCCGGTGGGTCTCTTCCAACCTGGTGATTCTATGATTCTATGATTCTATGATTCAATCTGAATGCATTATTCCCATTAGCTTTTCACTCAACTTGTTTGACCTGAAACATTAATCAGATATCTGCCCACTACGTCCAATGGGAATACACTTGGAATTGTATGTTTCTGTTCATAAACTAAAAGAACCTTCTTATGTTATCTAATAAGCATAGCAGACAGCTTTGATTATATGAATTCAGTGCAGTCAAGGCATACTAATGCAACAGATGTCCTACAGGTAAAATCCAGCTCACAGAGATTCTTGCAGGGATGTGAGCTGAGTGTAAGGATTCAAATGGTAAATAAATGCAAGAAGGATTATGCTCGTTCTCTTCATTGGTCCTGTAGTAGGAAAGAGACATGCAGAACAAAAACAAATTACAAGGGTCATACTAGTTTGGGATTAATTACAGTCTCTTGCAAGAGACTCTTGTATCTGTAACACCCTTGACACTGTTGTAGGCATTTACAAATCAACGCCATTCATTCTCCTCGAAATGTGCAGAACAGATGCTCTGGGAAATCCTTCAGTGATCAAAAAAGCCTCAAAACCCTCTCAGTGACATGCAGGTAGCTGGCACAAATTGTGACTTTGTGAGCTGATCTGATGTGACAGCAGCCCCACTATAAACACGAAAACAAAGGTCAGTCATTATGATCTTGTCCTCAAACCACAATGCACATCCCTCAAAGGAAGCTGAATTTTTGTGCCTGTTCATATTTTTCTCATGTGTCTCATTTTGAGCTTAAGACTGCATGCATAGTGGGAAGAATGAACGCAGCAAAGTATCAGAAAGCGGAGCAGTTAACACATACTGAATAACTAATATATCACAGAAGATGCACAATTTAGAAAAAAAAAATTGTTTGGTTTGAATGGACTACTTACAGAGGTAAGCATCTTTAAATGAAAATAGTAGGACAGTGAAAGGAAGAATGCAGTACCTAATCAGAAATAGGTTCCTAGTAGGCAGTCTGAAGCCATTAATCTATTATAAAATGTGATTTGAAATGGCAGAATTCTTACAAGGACTGATTACTTATGAGAGTATGATGGTTATCAAGTGGTCATTAGCAATGCTCTCACTTATCTTGTGCTGCATGGATAATTGTTTAATTAAGTATCATTCTCAGCTGCAAGAAGCAGACAATGATTTACCTCATTGATTGGGTTGTGTTGCTTCCTTTTCTCAGGTATGAACTCCATTTCCCTAAACTGGCAAAGAGTGCATAACATTTAGAGAGCTAAGACTATAAAAATTAAAATTAACTGTGCTTTTTTCATTTTTTAAAATTTTTTTTAGCTAGGAACTTTAAAGGACAGCAAATACCTCTGGAATGAAGAATGGTAGCTTCAGAATTAAAAGCTAAAATAAAAGCTATGTGTTTTTTTAGTTACAATGGGAATAACTATTTAGTGAAGCAGATGAAGAGAAGAAGCTTTAGAATTTATTTTTTCTTAATAATGTTTTATTTCAGAGTTCAGGGCTCTATGAGTGAATAACTATATTGGCATCTACAACAACACCAAATATATACACTTAAAGAGCGAGTTCCATTAACTTGAGAAAAAGACATTAGTCACAAACAGAGCTCCTCATTATAGGTCCACAAATTGTAACAGAGTTATTTGTAGCTGCTGTTGCTTCCTTTCTTATGCTTACGGAAGAAGAGAATGCCTACAGTCACAGAACTGGAACACAGCAGCTGTACCTGGCCCAATGCACAAGCTATTATTCACTCAACAGGATTTGAAAGGCAGATTCTACTGCATCATTGCTAGTTAACCTATGATGAAAAAAACATTAACACTTTTTCTTTCAGGAAAGAGATTTTGTGTTGGTGATATTTGGCTGGCTTGAAGCCTGGACACTCATCAGTGCCCTGTGCAGGAGGCACCGGTTGGTTATGGATCAATTCTAGACATTACCTTCAAAAACATACTTTGAACATTGTTGAAGAAAAATGCATGTTGTTGATTAGGAGAGAAAACAAGCACACATGGTGCTGAGAGGAAAGCTAAATTGACTCTGCACAAAAAATTATTTGCACTATTTCTCTATATTGCTTTGTGATTTTAATTTAAAAAATATTCCTAGTAAGTGAAACAAAATTCACAAACACTTATTTTGCATTATAAATAATACTTTGGTTAGGCTTACATAAGAACTGAGCTTTTAATGATGTAGAGTGTGGTCAATTTTTAAATCATCAGACCTCAAGTACATACTTTTGAGCAAAGTGCTATAAATGAATAGGAATACTGCATTATTTTATTCTTAACAAATGGTTTCCTCTGAGAAGCTAATTACATTTATCGATTGAAAAAAGCTGATTATGCCCTTGCCTTATTTATTTGTGGTGCCTACCATTGTGAAGTACCGTGTCAATAACCTATAAACTAAATAGCATGGTGTTCTGAAAGCTCATGTAACATGCAGTAGGATTTACTGAGAAATTAGATACATCAGCTTTATTGATAACATTTAATTACAATTTGTAACATCCTTAATAATCTGAAAAATTCTCAGCTCCTTCACAAAGTACTAAGGGAAGGGACTGATGAGGAATGAACTTTACCATTCACTACCCTGGCAGTGACTAATCATTAACAAAACCTTTACTAAAATTCCTGGGAACCAAAAAGAAAGTTGAAAAGTGGAATTATTATTAAAAGTCATTGTATGCTACTTACTCTGCACATATTTTCTAAAAATTATTAATAATTATACTCTACAGAACCCTTTGAGAAAGGCACAACACAAATGGATTTCAACCAGAGTAAATGATTCATAATTGTTTATCTTGATCCACTATTTTTTATGTACCAAATGCTCTCTTAAAATGAAGTTTCCTGTTCAGCATCTAAAATGCCTGCTGAATAAGCCTGTCCGTGCATGCGTGCAAAGTATCGTACTTAAAGAAAAAACATGATGTATTCAAGTAGCAGTTTTCATCAAATATGTATCATTTTATTTTAAGCTGGAAGATAGAGCACACCATAGAATCACAGAATCAAAGAATGGTTTTGATTGGAAGGGACTAGTTCAGCCCCACTGCAGTGAGGAGGGACATATTTGACTAGATAAGGTTGCTCAGAGCCATTACTAAATTTCCTTTTTCATCAGTTTTTAAGTCTTGAAGAAAAATAAGATTTCCTTTGGTGTTCTAGTTACTTTGTGTTAAATCAAAACTAATTGCTAGACCAGACTGCAAAGGTTAAGAGTTCTGTGGCTGAATTTAGTGTTTGGGAGGATCACATGTGGGTGTCCCTAAACTTTTTCACCAGAAGTCTGGTTATTACGTAAGATTGTCTTAGTTGTCAGTTTCCAAACATTAGACCCTATGACTCTGCAGTTACCGGTGAGATAATTAGGTTGAGATAAAGGTTAAAATTCCTTCTTTCTCTGATTCATGTCTTTGCTGCTTTTCTTTGATTTTTTTTTCCCTTATTAATGTTGTAACAACAGGTAAGGTAAAGCTTATAATAAGATGAAAGAACACACAGATTTTGCCCATTTTAATATAAAAGTAACCTGTGGTAGCTTAGTTCATTCTACAATATCGTTCATTTCGTAGGCATCCCATAAACTTCCTTCTCTTTAAGCGGTATATGATGACTTCCTAATAGAACGACTCCAGGGCTTAGGGAGGAATTAGATTTACGCTTATGAGACTAATAATTTATAAAGAAAAATTGTTTAATCTTATCTTCTAGGTATATTTGCACTTGGGTTTTGTATTTGGCTTTTTTTTTCTGTGCTTACTTTTCTAAAAGACAATATATGCTTTATAGCACTAAATCATTATAAAAGCTAACATTAATGGATCATTATTATTCTCTAGTTTTAAAACTCTTTTTTCTTTTTTATGTATCTCAGGATAAACTTACTTTGTTCAGCCTGAAGGGTTTAGTTAGTACACTGCTTATGTTTACATATACAAGTAGTGATTTTAACATCATGTGAGAAACCTAGAAATACTGAGATAAAGAAATTGAACCAGAATGGGCTTTAGAGCACATTCTAAGGTTTCTAAATATTTCCAAATTATGCTCTAGCTCTAGTTTTTTCTTTAGGATGGATTCAATTTTGCTGATTTCTGAGAGACAACTGGAAATCATGCAGTGACAATCCCTTACCCTCAGAGGTGATTTTTGGGGATGTCCTCCCTCAATGCGCACTACTGCTGTACTCAAAACACCACATTTCAAAAACAAAATAGCACAAATCATTGATCAGTTGCTAGAAAATATTCACAACAGTATCAAGAACATGGCTTCTTGGACAGATATATAAATAGTAGGAGGATCCTACTCACAATGACAAATTTTTGCAAAGGAAGATTTATCTTTCTAACATCTTCTGTTGTTGGGGGGGAGGGGAGGGAGGAGAAAGGGAGGAATATAGAAAAGGAATCCTGCTTATTCTAGAGGGAAAATTAAAACCCTGGATTATACTCCTGCTGTCAACTGCCACTGAAGGAATCACTCTTCACACAGACAAGAGATGGAGTTTAATGGGACTAATCTCTAAGGGTACAGCAAGCACAACCTCAGCACCTCCTGATATGTGCCATCAACGGCAAGTAATGGTAGTGCCCACAGAAGTGTATCAGATAGGATTTATCTTCCTATCCAGCAAAATGCTGTTGAAAAATCAGGGAAGGAGGTGATCAGTTACTGGTCTCTAGAGATACCAGAAGAAAGATGGAAATTACAGATACCTCCTGGGAAGCAGTGCAGGTAAGAGGGATGGCTGGAAAGACGGCCGCCTTTCAGGGCTGTGGCAGCAGTTAACGTGCTCCTCAGAATCGATAATATTTAAACTCTAATTTGTACTATCACTTCTTTCACAAAGCATGAGTCATCCTATCAAAGTATCACATATGAACTGTATTCCTGTAGAATCAGTCCCACTTTCCTACCGGCATACGAGAAAGCAGCAAACACTCTTGACACACCTACGCTCATTAGTAAAAGATGAAAGACTACTAGTTTCTACTCCAAATGATACTCAATGAGTTGAAGTTACCTCAGATCCTCTACAAAACAAGCAAAGCTAAAATGCTGTAGGGTCCAAAATCTAGGAAAATTATTGTGAGAATATGTTAATTATCACCCAACAGTACCAGGTATAAATGATGAAAGAAGAAATCTATCTGCAGAAGATGAAAATAAGGACCATTTTCTAAAAGGCAGCATGATAATTTCCAGGCTTTATGTTGGTTACTCAGGTCAGATCTTCTGAAATGATTTTCAGTAGGAGAAAATGCATCTTAGAAGCCTGAAAATCTTTGATTAAATCTGGATATAAACCCCAAAATAGGCATTTCCCAGAACCTAAAAAGATGCATTAAATATACAGAAAAGTTGAAATCACTTCTGGATTTGCACATATACCTCTTGTTTTATGAAATGTAAATGTTGAGTACAGTAACTTTATTGTTCCATCCTGTATCCTTCTGGCTATGGAACAGATGGTTTTTGCAGGAGAAAAAAATGATTAGAAACTGTTCAGGATTCATGTTCTGAATATTACAAAATAGCATTATAAAAATGATAACTTTCTATTTGTCATTTTCAACCAAAGATTATCACAGAAATAACTGTTTCTTCAGAAACCATTTCTAAGGACTAGGAGTTCACATTCTGCAGTTATGGCTAAGCAACATGTTCTGGTTTCTACAGAAATGATGATTAGTAGATGCTATCCCTTGGTTCCAGGAATCCATAAGCTTGAAGAAAAGAGAGGAAAAATGCTTTCACAAGATTAAACCATATTCATATTTCTCCTTACCATCATGTGTTCAAGAACATAATCCTAAAACAAGAGACTCTGAGTCTTCTGAAAGATGAGAAATTAACCACACTAAAAGTACTTTCACTGCATGTTATCTGTCCCTGGAATAATGCTCAGAAGAAAATATAACATACAGCATATGATTACCTACTCCACTCAGTCTATGCTGCTTGTAAAGAATGCTGACAATAACATGTTATATATTAAATAATGTTGTGAATTTGTTTTCATGTTTGGATCTTCAGAAATAGCTGCTTCTGATCTGTCTATATACAGGAGATAGGAGGATAGGAGAAGCAAAAATCAAGGTAACTTTGTACAAGTGTCTCTTCATGTTATGCCACTAGAGACAAAATTAAACGATGTTTTCATATTTGTGCGTGTACTTTGTTGAAGTTCTTTAGTTAATCTAATTGTTGTTGACCTTTTACTCAATTTTTCTTGAAGTGTAAACTTGTCATTTATTTCTTTTGCAGAATGTACCTATTAAAATGGTTATTTATTCATGTATTTTACTATTAAAATGGAACAATTTTGTGTTGCCTAGATATAGAAAAGAAAGCTACTTTGTATAACTAACACATATGAACAAACAAAGCAACCACAAGTGAAAAGTACTTACTCATTATTCTACCATTCCCTTTACCCTTCTTTGCCCCTTTCTTCTGACCATCGTTTTATTTACTGTGACAATAACATTATAATTGAAGATAACTACAATTCTAGCAGGATTTCACAGTTTTTCTTTTACATTTGAAGCACCTCACCAGTTAATTTTGTGAACAGATTATTGTGCCCATTCACTTAACTGCTGGCACAAAAGGGATTAGCTATGGCATTCAACATTACTAACTTTATGTACTGGTCTAGTTTTATTTGACTGTAAATGTGATGAAAAGTGTTGTTCTTGAAAAATCTAGATTATATTGAGTTGTATTTTCCAACTTACACGCTGGGATGACTGTAAAGAAATACAGTTTCTATAACTCTCGTTTACAATGGTCATAATAAAATGAAAATTAGTAGAAGAATAAATTATTAAAGATAGGTGTTTACAGAACTGTGTAATTTCTTACTGTTACGCAGAAATTGCAATTCTTTTTCTTTTTTTAATTTGAACTCTATATTTTTGCCCTATGTATATTTTATGTACATGTTGATCTCCAGTGGAATTCTTATATACATCTGTATGTGTGTGTGAATTTGGTGTTTAGAACTAATTTAAACAAAAAAAAATCTGTTTTCTATCAAACAATTCGATCCTTTGAGCTGTATTTATTCCTAGAAAAGGAAATATAAGAAAAATAATTGCTCAACTCGGAGAAGGCTGAAGAATCTACTCTCTGGAATGTGGTTGTTCTACTTTTGCTTGGTTGGTTATTTTCTCACATGGGTATTTAAACAGTAATACAAATGACATTCAAAAAAAAAGTAATTACTCAGATTCCATAATTTTCTGTTTTCTAAATGTCTTCCTCATTCTTGCACACAGTTTCCCTTTTTCTTATCATCTTATGGCCCCACGATTTTTCTAGCCTGCCTGAATAGTTATCCAGTTTACCAGAAAGATCAGAGTTTATAATCACTTGGAATCTCTCCTTTGGGGTGGACTAAGTCTGTAAATGAGGTTTTCCACATCTTGTACGAATACTACAAGAGTAAGATGAGTAACAGCTTAATAATATGAATAATATAAACTACCTCCTCCTGAATGCAAGCCAAACTGGTTGCTACGGGGAAGGCTCCTAGATGTGTTTCCTTTCTATAGGATGGTTGCTTTGCCTTAGCTTAGGAGAAACCTGTATCAGAAAAAGTCCGTTTTTTCTAATGTCTTCAGAACTGCCTATCTTTCTCCATTGACTGCACTGCTAACTTAAACATTTAATTTTTGTAGAACAGAACCTAACTGTGATTCAGGCATCTGAGAGGTCCATGGAGATGGTGTCTGAGTTGAGCATCTAATCAAGTGCAACTAACTCAAAGGCAGGGCTTCTAAATAAACATTTCAACATCTCTACAAATACATAAAATACTATCTCCAGAAATAATTTCCAGCACTGCTTACTGTAGAATATTAAAAAAACCCAAAACCAACAACCTTGGTGAATACATACAGGAAGCCCTTCATTTTAGATCCTCACATCTGTAAAACAGAGAAGACTGCTTTTTTATCACAAATGTATACAGAATACATGAATAGTGGTGAAAAGCTAGTGGTAAATGGTATTTGCCTAACAATTAATGGAACTTCAAAAGCAGCCTGGATATTGTGAGTGTTCTTTTATGTGAGTTGGTGAGATGTTTCTCATCATTTGCTGAATTTCTTGCATTATGTAAAGAGACAGTTTTGCTGGCATACTGCTTTGGGATCAAAGCAATGACTCACAAGCACTATTTGTTCGTTTGTGACAACAAGTCTTTGTACCAATATTCTTACTGAAGATATCAGAGCTCCCAACAGGATGCAGAATTTTTACGGTGCTTTTTTTCATTCTCTGACTATTTCATGGCAGGTCACCAAATATTTTTGTAAGTGGGTCATTGAGCCCTTTCATAGTTGGTTTTTTTTCCCCCCTATTTTTATCCAAGATTTTTCATCACATTAGTAGTCTCCTGAGAAAGAGCTGCAGAGACGTATCATCAGGTCATGGATATATTTATCTGTGTTATCTAATATTAGACTATAATGTCTGAGAATGAAAAATAGAAAAAGAAATGCCCAACTTCCTCATTGGCAGCTCAGTGTATTTTTAATGTTTGCTTGATCTGAAATATATCACACACACACACACACACTAGAAGAAAAAAACCAAAACCAACAAAACAAAAGCAATAAACATAAATCTAAAGATGCATAATTTCCTTTCCAGACAGAAGAGAGATGGATGGAAGGATTTTAAATTTCACAGGCTGACTTGAGAAATTTTAGTTCCCTGTTAGTGCACTATATCCATCCAGGCCGTTTGGCAAAAAAAAATTCAGCTACACCGAGAGATGAAAATGTGCAGGTGCCAAGTTCCAAGTTCTCTGGTACTTCCAGGTTTGCAACTCCCTCACTTTGAATTTTTTGTTTTAAAAGACTTTACACAGGATTTTGAAGAATGTAATACTCTTTTCAAAAGCAAGTGAAATAAACCGTGAAATTGAGTTAAAAATACCAGATCTGGGTTTGGTTTTTTTTTCCACAGTTTAATATCAAGGGACTTCATCTGAAATTACTACAAGTCTATGACAGCATTCTTTCTGGTATTGCCCTGGTAATTAACATTGCAATGAGTACAGTAAGTGCATGAATCCTTGCTGCATTGCTACTCTGGAAAAGGGACTGATTTAAAAGGTGGCTATAGGAGAGTCATACAAGTATGTATAAATGCTCTCCAGACATGCTATAACTACCTTCTATTGAATATAAGCCTACTTATCTCTGTTCTTTGCCTCTTCTTGTTTTTTTTTTGGTTTTTTTTTGGTTTTTTGTGCCAGGTCATGGTACTTTATGGGCAGAATTTTCATTATTTTACAAATGAAGAAACATTACACTTTTAGAATTAATAATAGAATAAAGATGTACATGACTCCCAGTTCTAGCTCACAGCGCTTTAAAGTGAATGTTTTCATCAAAGATCTGGAAGTAAACAGAAATTCACTGATAGTAAATCTTATAGATGACTGATCCAATGAGAATAAAACACCCAGGCAGCACAATATAAATCCATGTAGTATGCTGTTCTTTTATCTTCAAACAAAATTTCTTTATCCAAAGCAAAGCACAGATATATACAGGAACAAGAACTGAAAGCCATAGCTATAGAATGTACGTGAATTTGAAAGGAGCAATGGGCAGTACCCTACAAATCAATGACTTAAAATGCTCTAGGGGTTTGGTTTTATTTTTAGAGCAACTGAAGAGAAGAATCCAGTGTGATAGATACTATCTTTGGATATATAAAGAGGAAGCAGTTTGTAAGAGAAGGAGGATGACTTCATCCTTACTAAGAACACTGCAATCCATTCTGAGGATTTTATTTTAAAAAGAATATCAGTGCAAATGAGGGATAAACCAAAAAATGTACCAACTCAGGAAAATGTTTGCAGTGTAGACAGCTGAGTTGAACCTCTAGTTCCCCCTTTAATGCTAATAAATATCTACTTTATTTTAGGCATACACATTTAATGAAAGTAATCCTATTCTTTAAGCCAAAGTTTGCTGAAGTTTTGAAAAAAGATTGAGACATGACTTAATTGCAATGTAAAAATACCCTTCTGATCATAAAAACAATTAATGCATTTTTTTAAAAAAAGAACAAGTAATGATGATACTTTAATCTAATGGTTACTGCATTATGTTGATACAATCCCTTTAAGAGGTGGGTTTAGTAGTATAAAATTTAAGTGAGTATTTATTTTATTTCACAAAACATATCTTTGTGTACTGAAAGGCAACATTGAAGTTGTTGTGTGGCTATATATATTGCAATTTCAATATACCCAGATTAAATTTCAGTCTGACAATAAAGACTGGAACCAAAGTTTATATTCTAGTCTAGGACTAAGAGATGACTCCTTTTGAATATCTGTGTACCCATTAAAAATTACATATAAGCTCCTATGTACAATAATGCTAAGCAAAGTACTAGCATAAGAAACAACTCATCAGTTTTGACTCTTTGATTAAATATTTCAGTTTGGGAGATTGGTGGAAGCTCCTCTTCTTGCAAGAAACTCTTACAATTTGTACTTCCATGTATTTTTTCTATTAATATGCAATCTATGTTATTACTAAGTCATGAATATACAATATAATTACAGTGTTGCTATGCCATGAATGTTCACATTTATGTGTTCTTCTCACTGAATTAAATGAAAGACATAAAAAGACTAGGAAATTATCTTTCTCCTGAAAGATTATTTGAGGAAGAGATCTAAAAAATAAAATCAATCATTACCCTTAAAATAATACACAATTATAAAGACAGCAACTAGTTAGACAACAAGTGTAAATCACTAAAAAAAGAATGCTTCAAATCTGTGTCTTAAATTGGATTTTAATTAATCTGTTACAAGGAACCAAAGGATGTAGACAAATGTCATGGAATGAACAACAGAGGAAAAAGAATTAATTTTTAACTAGCATTTCATTATCTGGTTATTTAATTTTAAGATGACAGCACAGGCTAATATATTGTATCTTTTGAACTAAGTTGGTCATTGTGGAACTTACATGTATTTGCCTACTTATTAAATGCCTTACAATGTTTGTAAAAAGGACATTGCTATGAGAATACAGAGAAATTAAGTAATAACAGACCTCCAAACAAATAACAGATTCATAGGTGACTTAACAGTCCTCCAGTGTGAAGAGACAAAAAATGCTGAAAAGAAGAATTGCCCTAACATTTCTAGACTAACACAGCTATGATAACATGGTTTTAGTCTTGTTTTTTTTCTTGTTGGTTCTTTTTCAGTTGGTTGGTTGAATGGGGAATTTTGGTTATTGTTTGGCTTAATTTTTTGGGTATTTTTATTTTGAAGCTGAAAACCATCTTAAATCTCAGTCATACAAATATTAATGGACAAGGATAGATTTGCACACATGATTAGGTCTTCTGAAATCAAAGGACCCACCCACATTCTTAACTGTTTACAAAATCAGATTGCATAACCTGTAGGGACCATTCCTAAAATGCAAAATACAGTAGCTGTTAATTTTATGCTAACCATCTGCCACCAAACAAGGCTTCATCAGACTGTGATGCACTTTCAGCTAGAGAAGAGGTTTTCTACTACCTATTTTCCTGACTAATCTAAAGCTAGATGATGTGAAACTGTCTTCTCCAGTTGCAATCACATCTATATAAGATGAAGAACACCTCCTTTCCATGGAAGCCTGTGTATCAAACCAAAAGGCAGTTAAGAAACATGGCTCCTCCAGCAGTAATCGAAGAAGAACCACATCATCTGTTTCACAGTAAACACTGCCAGTATAAAAAGTTTCAAAGGTAAGTAAACAAGATCATAACAGTTATAGAATTAAAAACATTGCTAAGAGAAGGACTCAAACTTGAAACTTCATGAAAGAGAATATGTGAGTATTAGATGAAAATTCTAAAGATATTTGGATCGTGATGTAAGGATACAGAATATATAGGCTGAGAGAGTTGAGCTTGTTTAGCCTGCAGAAGAGAAAGCTCCAGGAAGACCTTCTAGCAGCTTACCAGTACTTTAACAAGGCCTACAGGAAAGATGAGGAGGGGTTCTTTATCAGGGACTGAAGTGACAGGATGAGGGGTAACTGTTTTAAGCCGAAAAAAGGTAGATTTAGAGCGGATCTTAGGAATAAATATTTTCTTGTGAGGGTCATGATGCACTGGAAAAGGTTTTCCAGAAAAGTGGTGGATGCCTCATCCTTGGAGGTGTTCAAGGCCAGGTTGGATGAGGCTTTGAGCAGCCTGCTCTAGTGGGAAGTGTCTCTGCCCATGGCAGGGGAGTTGGAACTAGATGATCTTTAAGGGGCCTCCCAACTCAAACCATTCTATGCTCCTATGCTCCTATGTTCCTATGATTCTGTGATTCTATGATTCTCTTTCATACATGAAAAAAAGATATTTGTGATATTATTAAGTTGCAATAGCATTATGGAAGGAGCCATGCTCAGCCTTAGATAGTGGAGAAACAATGGGAAAAGTTAATATAAAAGTAACAATTTGGAACAGAACTCTGAGGCAGAGAAATAACAGTATAAATAATCAGGCAGAATAATCAGTATTTCTTCTATATCATTTCATATTAGAACTGATTGGGGTACTCCTCTGGAAAAGCATAGTTGATCTCTCTCCTCAAATTAAGTTGAGTAGGAGTTTCACACTGGCTCCCTTAAGTAATCTTAACCACTTCTTCCAAGCCTTAGAAAAATGATACTTTGGTGTGTATGTTTTAGCTGCAGTGTCCTTCTGTCCTTGATTTGATAGTGAACTGTATTCTAAATAAATGGATTTTAACAAAAACTTTTCATTATTACAGATCAGAACTTTCCAATAAGATAAAACTGGCTATTTGAAAGACAGGAAAAAAAGATAAAAAGAAACTTAAGGAGATCTTATTCCTTAAAGGATTAGGTACTATTTGAATAGAGGTCTCAAACTTAGCAATTAGACATTAACATCAATTTTTGCCTGCTTTTAATTGTGTCCCTAGACTTCAGACAGATAAATTTAATGATTAGTGAAAGAATGTGTAATCATCCCTTTTTTACAGAAATGGCAATGAGACAGAATTGTGTAACATACAACAAAATGGAACATTGGGTGCTTATATTATTTTGGGAATAAATCCAAGATCAGGCATGTAATCTGCCAATCTTTGGAAGTGATGCCTATTCTCTCAAACTTAACTGAAAGGGCACCCTTCTTTTTCAGCAGCATAAATCTCAATCTCAAGTCCACAGGAAGATGCCCATTGAGTTAAGAATATTTGGATAAAAAGACATAATAACAGAGATAACAGTTTTCATTCAGGATACACTTCCTCAAATTCAATTAAGCTTCATTTAAAACCCTTAACTAAAAAATTAAGGACCATTAGCACTGGTAAGCTGAACTATACACAGGGACTACAGTACTTATCTGTCTCTAAAGAGTTCTCATACTCTTTCCACAACAGTAGTCTTTTAAAATATGTGATTATAATAGATCTCTAAAAGATTGTTCTGTGGCATTATGTAGGGCATTAAACATGGTTGAGTCACCTTCCCTGGAGGTGTTTAAGGTGCGGGTGGATGAGGTACTGAGGGGCATGGTTTAGAGGTTGGTGGGAATGGTTGGACTCGGTGATTCAGTGGGTCTTTTCCAACCTGGTGATTCTATGATTCTGTGATTCTATGTCTGTTTAGCCATTGACAGAAGACACTGGTGTGAAAATAGCTAAACTTTATACATTAAAATGTCAGTGCCAGTGTGAAGCCCCATTAGCACTGCAAAAGTTTTTTTTTTTTTTTTTTTTTGCCTTTAATACTGAAAACCATGATTCTGTTCAAATTTTCATTACATTTTTATGTGTTCTCAGACATTTTGGGAACTCCTTTTTTTTTAATTCAAATGTTTTTTAACGTGGCAAGTGAAAATCAAATTGGAAATGTTATGTCTTTGTCTTCCTTTCAGATTTTTACCATCCTACTCTGCTTATGAGGCTTTTCATACAGTCTGAATAGGTAAAGGGGAAACAGAGCCAAATTCTCTTCTCTACAGTGAGCATCAAAATACTTTAGGTAGTGATGAAAATTACATGCCTACTTAAGCTCAACTGAAGGTATTAATCAATCAATTAATCAATCATGGAATCACCAGGTTGGAAAAGACCTCTGAGATCATCGAGTCCGACCATGCAAAGTAGTCCTATAATTTAAGGTATTAAAGAAGTTTAAACAAACTTAAGAGATTTCAAGGAAGCTGTTAAGAGTAGGATTGCTCTTCATCCAACTTTACTGATGTTAAGGACCTTGCTGAAACTTATCATCTAGGTCCTTCTTTTAGTCAGTCAATGGAAAATGCCTTACAGCAGCTCAGCCCAGCTTTTATGTAGGCTAAGAGTTATGAGCTTTTGTTTTAGTCCTTCTGTGCTGCAATTAGTAGTAAGGGATTACTATCAGACTCTCAGAATTTCTTAATTGGATGGTTAAGTAAAATAAATTAACTTATTTTATGCTAAATTCTACAGCAGCTACGTACAGAAATGCTGTATGAACATCTACACAGATATAAATGCAGACTTTATAAGACAGCTTTTATATAGCATCTTCAGAGCCCTCACATAATCCTGCACTAGACAGAACAGCTAAAGGATTAGCATTTGCAATTCATATCAATATGTTTTGAAAGATGTATCCTTTCATATTCTTGTCCTATGACCCAAGCAAGTTTGGGTAGAGTGGCATGAAGGATATCCAGTGCTATAAAAGATACCATTTTCTTGTGATCATGACTGCGTACCCAGGACTTCTAGAGTGTCTGTATGATGTCTAAGAAAATGAGAAAAGAACAAATGCAAGCAAAAGAAAAAAAAAATCTTGAGGAAAATTGAGGCTCTTTGAATCATCTAAACGGCAAAGAAGCAAGAAGCCAAGTATCCCCACACAAGGATTGACTGAATACTTTTAATAAAGTATTCTTCAGTACCTCTTTCAAAATTGCTCCCTCTGCAGGTACATTTACCCTGAGACTGGAGTGGGGCCATTTCTTTCCAGTAGTGAGTTTTATTTTGTGTTAATTTCAGAATCAGTCTTCTCAAATGAACACAAACTGTCCCTCTTATGAAAATGGGAATATAAACTTGTCAAAAAAATTCATTAATGTCTTTAAACCTGGAAATAGATTTTACTACAACAAAATGATGATTTTGTAAGATTGCCAATAAATCTCCTGTGCACGAGGCAAGACAAAAATTCATAATATGTATTAAGATCATTAACAGCTGCATATGTAGTTTAAGCCTAAGCGGATACCACAGGAGAATAATATATATGCTTAAAAATAATGCATATTTGGATGTCTATTCAATTTCCACTTTTAGTGGTCTTTAAGTTCAGAAGTACTTTTCTTCTTGCTTAAATTATTTTGTTTGGTAAAAATCTTTATATCATTTCCTACTTTATTTACTACCTATTCCACATGAAAACTCATGGTCAGTTTAGTTCTATATTTCACTTACTATTTCACAGAAAAGTTCTATATTTCACTTACTTTTTCACAGAAATTCATTTTATTATTGTGGCTCTCACAGTGAATCTGTTGCTCTGTTACGTGAACCTAGATTGTTTCAATGATTAAATAAAAGTAAAATGGGCATGATTTAAATTAAAAAAAAAAAAAAAAACAAACCTAAAAAACCCCCAACCATGTGGTGGAAGAGATATTGTTTTATTTTTAAAATATCTTTCTAAAACATCTTTTCCACAAGAGAGTCTTAAAAGCTTCCTATAAACTATAGGTCTTGTCCCATGTTGTTCTATAAATCTTCCAAATAAATCAGTTCTTCTGAAAGGAAAACATTACCTATGGATGTTATATAGTAAACACTGAAGGAAAATGCTGACTTATAATAGAGTATTCATGGCAGATCACAAATGAAAATGTTATTTCCATTTTTATTATTTCCATAAAATGAAACATTACTGTAATTTTTTCAACAGAGGCAAGAATAAGAGATCAAATCAGTTCTCTCAATACAGTGTACCGATACAAATTAAAAGATCCATAACAAATCAAGGATAAAATTCAGTATGCTGTTTGATAGTAGGTTGTGAAAGATTGCAGTTGACAAAATGAGACCATTTTATCATAAGACGAAGATATTAGACAGTAATATGTGATCAGTCTGACTTAACTTATTCGCTTATTTTTTAGGATCCAACTTTTATACAGGTGACAACTGAGTTATAAATGAATAAGAAAACACTACCATCAAAATTGCTATTGAGAGAGATTTGGTCAGAAAATCAGTTCTTCAGATACAACTTTTATATTTTTTATGCATAAAATAAATTATATTTACTTTATGGCTTTCCTTCCCATTTTATTTCTGTAGAGTGCAGAATTTATGAATGTTTGTCTGAATAAATGCATGCAAATGAGAGAAATAGCAAAGTCCTTCAGTCTCTTTTACTGTGGAATTGACTTGTTGCCGTAAATTAATTACTTGTAACTCTACAAGGGAAGAGTATCTACTACAAGAGTATCTTTCCAAAGAAGAAAAATTAAAAAATGAGGAAAAACTTATATGCAATTAAGCCATTTATAAGTGAAAAAGTACAGTTCTTACAATTACAGAATCACAGAATCACAGAATAACCAGGTTGGAAGAGACTCACTGGATCGTCGAATCCAACCATTCCCACCAATCCCTAAATCATGCTCCTAAGTACCTCATCCACCCTCACCTTAAACACCTCCAGGGGCGATGACTCAACCACCTCCCTGGGCAGACTGTTCCAATGCCTAACCACCCTCTCCGTGAAGAATTTTTTCCTAATCTCAAGCCTAAATCTCCCCTGGCAGAGCTTGAGGCCATTCCCTCTCAACTAAACAACCCCAGCTCTCTCAGCCGCTCCTCATAAGATTTTTTCTCCAGCCCCTTCACCAGCTTTGTTGCTCTTCTCTGGACTCTCTCCAGAGCCTCAACCTCCCTCTTGTGGTGAGGGGCCCAGAACTGAACACAGGATTCGAGGTGCGGTCTCACCAGTGCCGAGTACAGGGGGAGAATAACCTCTCTGGACCTGCTGGTCACACCGTTCCTGATGCAGGCCAAGATGCCATTGGCCTTCTTGGCCACCTGGGCACACTGCTGGCTCATGTTCAGTCTCTGTCAACCAACACCCACAGGTCCTTCTCCTCCTGGCAGCTTCCCAGCCAGGTTTCTCCTAGTCTGTACCTCTGCTTAGGGTTGTTGTGCCCCAAGTGCAGGACCCGGCATTTGGCCTCGTTAAACCTCATGCCGTTGGTCTCAGCCCAGCAGTCCAGCCTGTTCAGATCCCTTTGCAGAGCCTCCTGACCCTCCAGCAGATCCACACTTCCACCCTGCTTGGTGTCATCTGCAAACTTGCTAAGGGAGGACTCAATGCCTTCATCCAGGTCGTTGATAAAGACATTAAACAGGACTGGACCCAGCACTGAGCCCTGGGGAACCCCACTTGTCATTGGCCTCTAGCTGGATTTAACTCCATTTCCCATCACTCTCTGGGCCATTCAACCAGTTTTTCACCCAGGAGAGTGTGCGCCCGTCCAGGCCAGAGGCCGACAGTTTCCGAAGCAGAATGCTGTGAGAAACTGTATCAAAGGCTTTACTAAAGTCCAGCAAGACCACATCCACAGCCTTTCCCTCGTCCAAGAGTTTAGTCACTTGGTCATAGAAGGTGATCAGATTATTCTGGCAAGACCTGCCTTTCATGAACCCGTGTTGACTGGGCCTGATCACCCATTTCTCTTGCAAGTGTTTCATGATCACACTCAAGATCAGCTGCTCCATGACTGTCCCCAGTACCGAGGTCAGACTGACAGGCCTGTAGTTCCCCGGATCCTCCCTGCGCCCCTTCTTATAGATGAGCACGACATCAGCCAGCCTCCAGTCCAGCGGAACCTCCCCAGTCATCCAGGACTGCTGGAAGATGATGGAAAGGGGTTTGGCCAGCACATCCGCCAGTTCCCTCAAAACACTTGGGTGGACTCCATCTGGCCCCATAGACTTGTGGGCATCTAGCTGGGCAAGCAAGTCTCTAACCACCTCCTCTTGGACCTTGGGAATCTCATACTTCTCTTCCAACCCCTGGGGTTGTGCACAGAGGGAACAATTTTCCTTACTCTTAAAGACTGAGGCAAAGTAGGCATTGAGCACTTCAGCCTTGTCTTCGTCCCCTGTTACTCTTGCTCCCTCTGCATCTACTAGGGACTGGAGATTCTCCCTAGCTCTCCTTTTGCTGTTGATGTATTTGTAGAAAGACTTTTTGTTGTTTTTCAGAGTCTTGGCCAATCGCATTTCTAGTTGGGCCTTAGCCCTCCTGACTTCTTCCCTGCACGTTCTCGCTTCCTCCCTATAGTCCACCCAGGATGCCTGCCCCTTCCTCCAGAGGTCGTAGACCCTCCTCTTCCTATTGATGTCTCTCAGAACCTCCCTACTCAACCACACTGGTTTCTTACCCTGCCAGCTACTTTTCTGGAACTTGGGGACGGCTTTCTCCTGAGCTGCTAGCTTGAAGAGCGCCCAGCCCTCATGGACACCTTTGCCTTCAAGGAGCGCCTCCCATGGGACTTTTCCGACCAGCCTTCTGAACAGTCCAAAGTCTGCTCTCTGAAAGTTGAGGGCTACTGTTCTGCTAACCTCCTTCTTCATTTTACGCCGCACTGAGAACTCTATCATCTCATGATCGCTTTGCCCCAAGCATCCTCCAACCTTCACATCCCCCACCAGTCCTTCTCTGTTCACAAACAGCAGGTCCAGGAGGGCACCGTCCCTTGTCAGTTCACTTACCAGCTGTGTGAGGAAGTTGTCTTCCACACACTCCAGGAACCTCCGGGACTGCTTCCTTTCTGCTGTATTATACTCCCAGCCTATATCTGGGAAATTGAAGTCTCCCACAAGGACTATTATTTATAAGTACAGAAAAACAAATGATATTTTTCCCTTTGTCTTCTTTGTCATCTGTTTTATTTTTCTTTACCTCTTGTTTTTTTCAGTGTGTTTTCAAAACAGTATCACCTTGCTCTTTGCTGCTTTTTCAAGTACAACTATGTGCAAGCAACACTGAGTCAGTTTTACAAGAGGCAAAGTTTTGGAAAAAACCTAAACAGCAGAGATTTATTCTAACACTGATAAGCCATTTGAATCAAAACAGAAAACTACTTTTTTATTTGTTTGTTTTGGTAACATGCAGTAGCTGGCACGCCTTCCCATGCTATACTATTCTTTTACATTCCCACACTATTTAGGAATGATAACCATTAAGTAGGTCTACAAATAAAGAAAAGTAGACAGAGAAAGAGACCGCAGAGAAGCACTAGCTTAAACTGGTAAGAGCAAAAGCAACCAAACCAAAGGCTGCACTGCCTAGACACTGTACTCCCATTTGACTTTCCCTCGATGCAAGCCACAGGAGGATGTTGTCACCAGATGGAAAGACATTAAATAGCACATTTCTCTTCAGTCCTGTGCTTGGTACAATACAGCAAACACAAGCCAACAAAGAAATCTGGCTAGCAGAAATAGCTATGTTGAAGCCAAATTTGGGCATGTAAGTATTAGTAGGTTTTGAATGAGATTTCTTTGTCTACATTTTTCTAAATATTCTACCCCATTTTCAGTTTTCTTAGCTGTTGTTTCTTTACTATTCACCTCAGCTTATCATACTTCATCTCTGCCTAATTCTTTCCACTAGATTATCCTCCTAAGAACACCTTCTCAAATAAATTATCATCCATTACTTCTCCCACCACCATTTTATGTGCCTCTGTTATCCTCCTTTCATTAGTCTGTGACTGCCTGTCTAAAATAAGATTTTAGGAGAGAGACTGGCTACTGCTCTTTGGTTGTGCATTCTTTAACAGGAGTGACTATCATTCTTTTTAGTCCCACAGGAAGAAAACATGATCAATCATAAGGGCAGGTGCTGTCTAAAGGGAGCACAAATATCTCCCCTGACACCATCAAAGGTTACTGGTTGCTTATATTTCATATTATATATTCAGCCCCCATAATAAGATTACAAATATCCTGAACCAAACCCAAGGCAAAAAAAGCAACAATAGTTTCTTGTTAGTGAAACTGAAGAGAGAAAAATCAGACCTTCTTAATATCCTCAAAACATTCTCAAATCAGTTCTGCAGCAGCTATGATACGTGGTATGGGCAGTAATCCTTAAGAATACTGTGGGTCAAATGCTTAAACAGAAAGACACAAAGCAAAACAAGAAAACAGCAGTTTCAGTCTTTGGAAAATAAGTAAAAGTGAGTGTGAATCTCTTACAGGATGATTAAGGAAATAAATATCTACTGAAATGTTTATCTTTACTGAATTTTTAAGCAAATATAAAGGACTTAAATGCAAACTATTAAAAAATATATAAAGGCAGCATTTACATCAAGGGACAACCATTCAAAGTCAGTAGAGTTTCATGACGTTTAGTGTCTGTGAAAGTAGCTGACTGTACTCAATGATGAACAGTACCACTAAGAAACTACTCTGGTGGGAAATCCATCTGTTACGACATATCATTTTGCTGGATATTGCCAGCAGCTATTCTTCATGGACTCAAGGGATCAGACCAAGGTTCTGTGTAGGTAAATTAGTGACTAATATAATAATCAAATATGTTGGGCTTTAGTTCAGCATTCTCATAGAATCATAGAATAATCAGGTTGGAAGAGACCCACCAGATCATCAAGTCCAACCATTCCTATCAAACACTAAACTATGCCCTTTAGCACCTCGTCCACCCGTGCCTTAAACACCTCCAGGGAAGGTGAATCAACCGCATCCCTGGGCAGCCTCTGCCAGTGCCCAGTGACCCTTTCTATGAAAATTTTTTTCCTAATGTCCAGCCTAAATCTCTCCTGGCGGAGCTTGTGGACATTCCCTCTCATCCTGTCCCCTGTCACTTGGGAGAAGAGGCCATTACCCTCCTCTCTACAACCTCCTTTCAGGTAGTTATAGAGAGCAATGAGGTCTCCTCTTAGCCTCCTCTTCTCCAGGCTGAACAACCCCAGCTCTCTCAGTCGCTCCTCATAAGGCCTGTTTTCCAGCCCCTTCATCAGCTTCATTGCTCTTCTCTGGACTCGCTCCAGAGCCTCAACATCCTTCTTGTGGTGAGGGGCCCAGAACTGAACACAGGATTCGAGATGCGGTCTCACCAGTGCCGAGTACACAGGGAGAATAACCTCTCTGGACCTGCTGGTCACGCCTTTTCGAATACAAGCCAAGATGCCATTGGCCTTCTTGGCCACCTGGGCACACTGCTGGCTCATATTCAGTTGGCTGTCAACCAAGAGCCTTCTCCTCCAGGCAGCTTTCCAGCCAGGCTTCTCCTAGTCTGTAGCACTGCATAAGGTTGTTGTGCCCCAAGTGCAGGATGCGGCATTTAGCCTTGTTAAACCTCATGCCGTTGGACTCAGCCCAGCGGTAAAAGAAGCAGTAATTTCACCTTCCTTAATAACCCTTCTGCTACAAATAGCTAAAAACTTGGCAAAATTGTCTGCCGATATAAATGACTAATACTACAGCTACATTAATGTAGCTTTTTAATTTTACATTGACAAAGAATTTTATACCTTTTGCAATATCATAAGATCCAAAGACAAGCCTAGTATATGGGTGCCAACATAATGCAGTCCTAATGCAAAAAAACCCCAACAAAATAGTGTGTAGGGGTCAGATAGGGTAGAGACTGGTGGTAATAGCTGAGTCAGAGATCTTTTCAAAGCAAAATAAATATGTTGATTGTGAAACAACATAATAGGACCTCTATATTCGCATAAAGTGGAGTTAAAAATAGTCTTTAAAAAACCCAAACTAACCCAAACAACAAAATCCAGAGATAGAGAGGCATGTCTCTAGCACACAAAGTGAATGTGTTATAAGGACTGAATATCTGTATTCTCCTGATATTTCCAAGAAAATGCCAGTCATTTAACTGGGTTGCCTTTCTGGGACAAGCTATCCAAAATGTAATGGACCCAGGGCCTCTATCAGATAGACTGAGCTTCATCCTTTTAATTCATCCTCTGTAATCCGTTGGATGAACTTCTTTTGTTATCTTTAGAGTATCAATGGAAGCCGAGATGGATGTCAGAAAATTAAGGTAATCTGATTCTCAGTTCTACTCATCCACACAGACTGAAATCACACTCCAGAAGAGTGTTCCAGACATTAGGCCAAAGAGTATTCTAGGCAAAATCCTTCTTACACAATTTGTTTTCCTACTGACACCAAGCTGAACAAATGGAAAGTTAAGAGGCATGAGGCAGCAAATAAGACTCAGTAGAGACAGAGAAAGGAATAAACAGAAAATGTTCTAAAGAGCTCAGTTGTCTAATTCATTGGATTATATTTCTGTCTAGGAATTAAAGTACTTAAACCCCACTGATTAACATTTTTAGCTGTGAAACAGACAGATTCATTCACATTACTCTGGCTGGTACATTTTCCCATAAATAAGATTTGGACTCTAAGTAGACCAATCAACAGATGTCTCAAAATGATTCCTGAAAAATAATCATGTAGTATCAAAAAGAAATTAAAAAATACCACAACCAATGCTATCAGCAGAGGTAAATGTTGAAAAGTATTTCTACATGATTTTGAAATAAAATATTATTTAAAATCCTGCAAATCTATGTTTATGAAGGCTATCTGAATCTTTATTATATGTCAATACCTTTGTTGTCTAGACTGCATCTTTGCATTTTGACAGGAAAAGGATAACCTGATCAAGAATGAGAATAAGACTTCAGGACTGGATTTCTTTATGACACCACACCCAATCACATCACTGATTCTCTTTCTATTTCTTTTACTCTGTTATTGCAAGGACCAAATCAGTTATTTAAGTTGATGCTGTCTTCAAAATAGTCAGTATCTTTTCCCTGGATATTAATAATGATCATGTTCTGTACTATATTAATTTCACATAAAAAAAATCTAAATATAGGTGTCTTTAGGTTCTGGGTTAACTTCTAAGATATCATCCAGAGGGACTTGGACAACTGGAGAAGTGAGTCTGTGTGGATCTCATTAGGTTCAAGAAGGCCAACTGCAATGTCCTACACTTAGGTCAGTGCAATCCACAGTTTCAACAGAGGATGGGAGATGATGTGACTGATAGCAGCCCTGAAGAGCAGGACTAACTGATTGACAGGGTGCTGATTGATGAGAAACTTGAGATGATCTGACAACATGTGTTTGCAGCCCAGAAGGCCAACTGTATCCTGGGCTGCATGAAACAAAGCATGGCCAGCAGCTTGTGGGAAGTGATTCCCCCTTCTACTCTGCTGTTGTGAGACCCCCACCTGGAGTATTTTTCTGGAATCCTCAACACAGGAAGGATATAGGACTGTTGGAATGGGTCCAGAGGAAAGCTACAAAGATGGTCAGAGGGCTGGAGCACCTCTGCTATGAGGACAGGCTGAGAGAGTTGGGCTTGTTCAGCCCAGAGGAGAGAAGGCTCCAGGGACACCTTATAGTGGCTGTCCAGTACCTGAAGGCAGCCTAAAAGAAAGCTAGGAAGGGACTTTTTACAGTGGTATATAGTGATAGGATGAGGGGGAATGGCATTAAATGGGAAGGGGGAAGATTTAGATTAGACATTAGGAAGAAATTTTTCACAATGAGGGTGGTAAAGCACTGGAACAGATTCCCCAGGGAACTTGTGGATGCCCCCTCCCATGGAAGTGCCCATGCCAGGTGGATTGGAACTAGATGATCTTTAAGGGCCTTTCCAACCCAAACCTTCTATGATTCTATTGACACTATAAGTGAGGTGTTCCAAGTTAGACTGGCCACATGCATAATCAGGTGGAATATATAAAGAAACAGAATAATGATGCAAGCAGAACTTGAATTAAGTCTTTAAATATTTGTTCATTGAGACATCACATTTAACATGCCCATACTCTTTATAAGCAGGGGTTGAACTGCTGGCTGCTCACAGTGTTGATAAAAGTTATTCTTGCAGACAGGGACCATGCTGCCAATGCTTGTCTCTGCCATATGTCCTGTTCTTCTAGACAAAGAAGAAGATGCCTCTACATAAGGAAAATTCAAAAAACACATTAATATGTCCTTTACATATGTCACTGATGGGTACACTGATTTTCCTTTCCATTTCTTTCTTATTTGTTGACTGTCTAAAGAGTATCTTAGTGTATTAAATGCTTTGCATTGTAATACTGTTTCTAGTTCAAGCAAATTAAGTGACAGTGAAGCTGTAAATCTCATTGTTCTGGAATGCAGAATGCCATGTATTTTCTTCATGAGTATCATGCACTTACATAATTTTCCTCCAGAAATCTTACAGGTGAAAACTAATTACCTTGCAACCATGTATACATTTCAATAAATCTAGGTAATTATCTGTCTGTATAGAGGAAGACACGGAGATTTATCAGTCAAAATTACATTTCAGCCAAAACCATGCTTGTGGAGTATTTTCAAAGTGAATTATTGTGATTGTTGTCCATAACATCATTCCCATCTAAAGGTCAGTTGCCTTTGTCTGCATCAGTGCTAGAATTAAAAAAAAAAACAAAACTTTCCATTTGATGAAAAGATACTGTGTATGAGTAAAGTTTGACTTCATTCTATAGTAGAATTGTATTAGAAAGATTGTTGAGAACTTTAGATCTGGTTACCAATCTGATATTAAATCTCACGACAGTATCACAGCAGATTTTATGGAAGAAACTATTTTATGTATCTGGGTATTTGATAACTGAAGCAATCAAAAATATGTGTGAAAACTGAAATAAGGTCTGCTGGAGAAATTTCAGATTGTTTCAGTAGTTACATCCCATAGAATCTACCTTTACTTATTTGAAATACTGCCTTGGATTTGAAGAACAAAAGGGATGGCAAAAGTGATGTCTCCTTTTCATGACTGTAAGTGGTATTTTCACCAATCTTTTTCCCTGCTGGGACATTAGAAGATAAATCAGTTTTAGTAACTTCAGTAATTAAACCCCAGTCTTAGGTGGTAAATGTAACTTCACATGATTGTTACAAAGCAAGTAATACCTAGAAGACTGTTTCTTGAGGGAAGATATTTATTCATTACATGAGTGAAAGAACAGCAAGTGCAACCTGCTATATACAGAATGCAGACTGTTGAACAAGCTACAAGAAAGAGAAATAAATGTTCTGATAACTTTTTAATCAATATTTTATTCTTCACTTTCATTCTCAGAACTTTCCTCCTTTCTTGAGCTGCTCCAGTCTTATGCATCCCTTGAAAGTAACAGTTTAACTACCTTTTACATAAAAGCATTCTTGAGGTGGCTTACACTAGAATAGCTAATGTCATCGGAAAGTCATGCATGTAACATCTCAATTACAAATTGAGTATTGGTATACATTAATGACAGACGAGGAAAATGACGTCTTGCGCACATAATTTTATTAATTTGTCTTACTGCCCTCAGATATCTTTTCAGGACCTTCTAGCTACAATGAAGATATTCTCCTCTGCCATACAAAGACCTCTCTTAATCAATTTTTTTATTGCCATGAATCTATATGTCTACAAGACCATCATGTGAATAAGATGTAGCTGTTAATAGGGTCATGTAAAAAATAAACTCACTTAAATTTTGTGGGTTTAATGTATACGAAATTTTATAATATTTTTCAATATTCTGCTCCTCTGGTATAATATTTGCTTGTCAAGTAATAATATAAATTGCCAGGTTTGAAAGAAAGAAAATGAAAACCTGGTATATGCACATATTTGTATCCTATTCTGTCCTGGATTTAGTTATACTGAAGAAAATGGTGACTCAGTCACTCCATTATAACAAATCCTTATTCTTTGCATTTAATTACTAGGGAGACAGATTCTTTCTTAAAGGTTAGATGCCATACACTGAAACTACATCTTCTACTGTCAAAGCTGTTACTGCTGTCAGGTCTTCTCCATGTTTCTGAACTCTGATGCAGTATTCCCATTTTATATTGCGTACATTGTCCCCTCTGGCAATTCTGTCAGGATTCCTTTAATTCAGCATGTCTTGCATTGTAAGTGAGACTACAGTGTATGTCATTATGAATTTCTATTTGCTGTTTCACACATATGATGCCAATTTACCTCCAAAGTTTACATGTTACAATAAGTTGCCTCCAAATGCAAATGTAAGTTTTGATTCTACCTTTGTTGCTGAACAGTTGAAAATTACCCCGTAGCAAAAAATTAACAGAAGAAATGATGCCTGCACATTCACTGCAGTGTCAAGCAGTGACCTAGCTCAGGTCACATTATAGACAAAACAGATATTCCCTGAGGCCAACTATGTTTTTTCTCAAAGTTTTCATATTCTAAAACCCAGCAAAACATAGCTATTACAAGGAGAAAAAAAGCACAACTAAAACCAGAAAATATGCCTAACCCCCCCCCCTCAAAAAAAGATAAATTCAGTTTTAAATAATATTTTAACAGTGCAGAAAATAGTGCAAGAATTAGCGCTTTCTTCCTGTACCCACAAGAAACTACTTCTTTTCAGAATCATCATCTTCACAGGTGATTCTAAATCATCCGCAGTCCTTACCTTTCTCTTGCTGGTTACCCTACAAACCAAGCTATCTCCTCCACTGACAAGGTGGGTTTTTAAATTCCATTACACACAAATTGTAATCCCCTAAACATTTCAGGTATTTTGGAGTCCTACAGAGTGAGGTTTTGCACAGTGCCAACAGTTGTTACCAACACTTGAATGCTGAGTCAAATTGTTGGTTGCCATTACTTGAAAGTCACAGAGCTGAAAAAAAGGTATATTTTTACTATTTTTCAACAGCATAAGCTTGCAAGCTTATTATTATTATTTTTTTATTCCATTTAGCACATGAAAAATATCCTCTTTCTTTTTTTAATTGACTTTCAGACTACATTCTTAATATAATCAGCTTTATCAAGCGTAATTATCAATTTCTTAATAAGTTTCTGTAAGAACATTATTCTCCTTAAAAGTCAGTTGATATAATTCTAACAGCTTTTTAATTCCTTCAAAATTAAAAAGGTCAGGGTATTTTTTATATGTGGGTTTTTTTAATGCTACACTTCATTCCTATTAATTTTTTAAAACCCTTTGGGAAACAGAATTCATTTGAACTCAGAAAATGTTTTGAGTTAATAACAGACAAGTGTCAAATATATTTTTCCCCTCAAGCTATTATCTTATTGAGGAAGGTCACTTTTTAGATTACTATCTCCTACCCATAAGATAGCCAGAAACTTTGAGAATTGGTTTTGTTTTGGTTCTTTGTTTAATTTTCCTCTTGCATCCTGAAGGAGACATTTTTACATGTCGTAGGAGAAAATTGCCTTAGAAATGTCTTGCTTCTGAAGGATTCTAAGTATTATTTCACAATGAACAGAAAAGGCATATCTCAAGACAAATTGTTTCCAGAAGTGTCCTATGCACCAAGACATGTTGAATCCTTGCACAGGACTCTCCACTGTTCATTTTCATCAAACTGAGAAAATATGTGGCTGAGAATGTAAGATTTCAGGAATAGCAGCAAAAAAATAAGAACAAGCCAAAATTTAGGGTTGAAAAGGGCAGAATTCAGATTCAAATACCCCTGAGCACAGAATTACTGGTTACATTTTACACAGTACAAGTTAGGACTCCCATTTTACCCTTCTGGAGAGAGCAGTGTAACCACCAGACTATTATCCACCACAACCACCAGGTCAGAAGCTGCTAGTTATAGTTTTGACATTTTCTAGCTTCTAAGGTTTCCTCAAGAATTTATGTCCCCAGATTCTCACACAAAACCTGCTTGTACTGGATCTCAGTGCAGCAGATAGATAAGGAGGTGATATCTCCTCCACCTCCTTAACCCTCAATTAATCTTAGGGTTTGTGGTGGTTCTTTCTTTCTGTTTCTTCTCAAAAGCAGTTTTGTTTACAGCCAGAAAAACAGCTGCTGTGAGTTCAGGTTCACTAGTGGAGGGTAGGGGGTGGTGGTTAGTTAGTACTTCATGTTTTGCCTGTTTGGTTTATTTTTTCAGCTTCTGTTTTTCCTATAGCCTCTCATATACCCAACCACTGATAATATATAAATACTATTCTGTTTAGGGCTACTTGACCTTTAAAGACTTATTTCTTCATTTTCTGACCCTTTCCTAGCTGGAGGATAGCTAGAATCAAGCCAGCCAAATAGTCTAAATCACAGAGCACTTTAATTAGAGATTTTACGTTTAATGTTAACATACTTCAATAAAATAATGATAATGATACATATATACTGTATATCTTTTTAATAAAGTGATCTTTCATAAATATTAGGTAAGACCAGGCCTATTTCTAATACCACAAATTAAAAGGAAACAAAAAGAAAAAAATAAAGGACATTATTATTATTAATAATAACAGTAATAATAATAATAATGGTTTTACAATAAGCAAAAAAATATTTCAAATAAAACTTTCAGCAGTCCTTACAGGCTTCAAAATAGATCTTTACAAAATGCTGAAAGGCCTCACTGGATGAATGAAACTGCTATAATTGCATCCTTGGGTTCAGAGCTTGTTTAGGTTTTTTTCTTTCCTTTTTTTTCTGTCAGTGGATTTCCAGTACATTTTAAAGGAATAGAGGTATTAATGAGACTGAAGTAGAAGCGAAACTTTTGCTGGATCAGAGCCAACTGCTCAGCACCTTACAGAATCTAGTGTCAAATCAATTTATTTTATGATTGCGCCTGACACTTTGAAAACAAAAACTTTGTATGTGTCTTTACATGCAGAAACCTTGGTAATATGTTCTCACACTACTGACTATGAAACAGCCTTGGAGAGAACAATACTAACGTAACCTTATTGTTTCCATTATATTATAATTTTATTTTTCTCTATCTACCACTCTGCTGTTTTACATTGAAATTTACCTCTCAAGCCCATGAAGGCACCACCAGCCTGACTGTCCCTACCTGGCCCCATCTCCCCCGACCCTGCCCAGGGTCATCAGCCCCTGCCCCAGCAAGGCAGCAGCAAGGCCAGTCTCCAGCTCCTCCCAGCCCTGCCCTGCCTGGCCACAGACCCCTGAGCTGGGCTCATCTGTGCACCCAGTCCCCAGGGAGGTGCCCAGTGCTTGGGGTCCCCTCGTGTCCCCAGATGCCCTGAGTCAAGCCCTGGCTGCCAGGCTCTGAGAGCCATGGGGAATCCCCAATGCTCCTGGCCACTACAGCCCCTAGAGAATCTTTTCCATCAGTTCTTTTTGTGTATATTTTTATATCTCCAGTACTCAACACTTCTAGGGCCCTGGCACACCTGAGACAGCAACTTCCATTTTCTGTGTGGCACTGATATTTAATTGATCTTGTTGATTTTTCCCCATTTCATTAACTTCTTTTAGGGTTGTTGACATTTTTTTCAGAACTTAGAAGAAATAAATTAAAATCTGAATATAACTTTAAAAGTTCAGTGTATTTTTGACCAAGTCACTATTGTTTGGTAGGAGAGTTTTTTCCAGTTATTAACTTCAAAAAAATTCTGTAATGATCTCTCTATATTCTCCCTGTTTCCCGAATTCTTGGGTTTTTTTGTAGTTCATGCCAACCATGGCTGCAAGTTTATATTATATTATATATGAAGTTATAAATTTTGTTAGCATCTCTTACTGTGTTGTTTATGTTCTATAATCTTTCTCCCCTGCTCTATTTTAAGAGTTCTCAGCTCCTACAAAAAAACCCAAAACCAAACAAACCCAAACAAAATCCAAATTAAGTTTTCTTTTACAGCAATGACTAGTAGTCGAAGGGAGAGGGAAAATAATAATTATAATTATATACACATTTTGCATAAGAAAGGTGTCACTTGTTAATGGCAGTGGGGAATGTCATGATTCCCACTGCACCAGATACTGTTCTTCAGAAACAGATAATTGTTTTTCTTCTATTTCTGTCAAGGTCTTTGGTAAGTTTTTTCTCTCCATGAGGAAATAAATGTATGCTATTTTAACTTATTCCACAATAATGATCATGGCATTTATAAAGTTACATACCTATCTGTGTGTGGCACACAGACAGTGAGAGAAACTAGTGAAATTCGAGCCCAACAAATTGGGTAGATATGGATTAGTATCACTTAAGAAAACAAAGTATAACTGCTAAGAAGTATAAGTAAAAATACTATACCTGTTCTATTTTCCTCATTCATATAAAGTCTACATCTTGCTTACATGAAATCTAGATTTCCACTATCACAAGTCAAATTTGAATAACCTTATCAGTAAAATTTTCAGAAGATTTTAAAACAGCTCTTTTCAAGAAAAAGATAATTATAATTTACAACACAATTTAATCAGGATATGAAAGCTAAGTAATAAGGTCTCATTACTCTCTACAACTACCTGAGGGGAGGTTGTGGAGAGGAGGGAGCTGGCCTCTTCTCCCAAGTGACAGGGGACAGGACGAGAGGGAATGGCCTCAAGCTCCACCAGGGGAGATTTAGGCTTGAGATTAGGAAAAAATTCTTCACAGAAAGGGTGGTTAGGCATTGGAAGGGTCTGCCCAGGGAGGTGGTTGACTCACCGTCCCTGGAGGTGTTTAAGGTGAGGGTGGATGAGGTACTTAGGGGCATGGTTTAGAGACTGGTGGGAATGGTTGGACTCGATGATCCGGTGGGTCTCTTCCAGCCTGGTTATTCTGTGATTCTGTGATTCTAAGCAAAGCTCTCAAACATAATTGAGCAATAGTACGCTCGTGACTTTAGAAAAGTTAATACCAATGAGAATATATGCTTGTATAATGAGTTGGTATTTATTTATACCTTCATTTAAGAAAGTGGTTTTGAAAAGTAAATAGTATTCATGCATTTTTAATTTGTTCTTTATTCTTGCCTCAAGCTGGGTTTTTCAGATCAGACTATTTTCTAAACATACAAGCCTGTCAGTTGTATAACTGGAACTTTTAGTAGGTAAGTTCACATCTAGCTTAGTGATAGCCACATGACTCCGTATTTCCGTCACAGACGATATACCTTCCCTTCAGTGTACACTTACAGTATTCATTCAATTATTCTTGCTGCTCTGCCTCTATCATAAAATTATTGAAGGTTTACATAATTAATGACTTAAAAAAATACAGTAGGAGGCAATCTGAAAATAACTACATTTAAAAATATAAATACTTACTAACTACTTTAAAAATCGGAGGTCCTTTTATCTTAAGCCTCATCATCAAATCGATTCTGAATTAAACAGAATAATTATTTAGTTCTTATTTGGTTGTATCTGCCTTTTTTTTTTCACCTGGCATTAGAGTATTTTCTCTGCTGCTAGCATTTATTTTTGCTCTTCCCCTTTTGATTTTTTTTCTTTTATTTCAGAAGCCAGTCGTCCCCTTGAATATAACTGTCCATGCAGCCCACATGCAAACGACACAGCATGCTTCAGAAAATTAGTATGGCACAATGTGCAATCAGAACTTGAAACCATGTCAAAAGTAACCTTCAGTTCTATTGTCCTTAGGCAGTATTCAAGAAACGTCTGATGCTCAAATATATGAAAAAGTGTCAACTGTGACTAACAGGATTTTAATGTGATTCCTAGTTTTTTAATGTGATTCCTGGGTTACCAGGAAGAACAAAGATATACAGCATAAAGAGAAGGCAATCAACTTAAAAAATATGACATTTTATCTACTTACATCAATGTCTCAAAGATAACCACTTTATGTGGGATAGGCAATAGAATACACAGAGCTAAAGAATAAAAATATGAATGACTTGAACCAGAAGGGCTTTTAAAATTCAATTTCTTTTTGCACTGCAACAGGGATATATGCCATCTGACACCACAGGAAGACAGGGAGCATTATAGGGATTTTGACAAAGTTCAGGTAGTAACTTTGAAAACAAAGAGATTGAAGAAGCAGGTGATAAAGGAGTCTGATAAACACATTTTGGCCCAATTCTATATCAAAGGGCTATTATTTCACAAACCTGGGTTGCAGAGTTTCTGATACATTCATCATTATTTTCACAGATACTGTGAATTTACTTGTATTCCGTTGAAAACATCTGAGAAAGGAATTCTGTTCTATTATTCTCATGCTCATGTCGACATAGGTAAAATGGATGATTTTGCTGAAATCTACAACTGACATTTGCAGAACCTATTTTTAAGCAGGTTAAAGGAACTTCACCTCTGATTTACTCATTATTGAATCCAAGGCAAGTCTTTCCGGATTCTCATTCTATATTCTAACCTATCATTAAAACAGAAATGGGAACCAAGAAAATGGGACCAAGAAGAATACAGTGTTCAAAGACCATTGCAGTGGTTTCGAAGATGGCAAACACTTCATCTGGTCTGAAATTTTCAGACAAAATCATGACCAAGCTACAAATTTTAATTAAAGCTGCATATGAGAAAAATAAAATACAGAATAACGGAACAACTACTGTATGTCAAAAGAATCAAGAACCAGGAATTTAGCTCTAAATTAGATATCTCTCTTACCCTTCAGGGTGGGGAACCCAGATTTTTTTTCTCTAAGTTAAAAAATAAATAGTGTTAAAATGTTCCTTGAATACTTATATTTTTTATTAATTCCAAATAGGGAATACTTCCTGGCATTCAGCAGTTTCTTGGCCTTACAATATAACAAATTTTTGGTTTCAGCAGTAGTGCCAGATGTTTCGATATTAAAAGTGTTACTTTAATTGGGAAGTCTTCTATTTTATAGGACACAGAAAAGAGTCAGTGCCCTGGGGAAAGTCCACCTAAAAAAAAATTTCTTGTAGCAGCTGCTATTAGAAATGGTTGACCTTATTTTGACTGTAGCCAATATTAGGGAACTCTGTGAAATGGGGAAAAAGAAAAGTATAACTTGAGTATAGGAAGAAATTAACATTCCTATCATACGTTCTTCACTGCTTCTGTTATTTTTGCTATTAAGATCATCATACTTTAGAATGCCCAGTATTTTAATAATCAATATATCTGCAAACTTTACATTCTGCTTGGCAACATTATCCTATTTTGAAAGATAAAAATGGAGAAGCCCATAGATGTTACAACTTAGGTCCAGAAGGGACACGCCAAGTGCTGGATTTTTTTTAGCTAGTCTGTATTTTCCAGAAGCAATGTGCTTTTTATATATTAGAGAACATTTATTAAGAAATTATATAATAGTCACATCTGCAATTTCTTTAAACTGCACACCTTCTTAGTTAAAAACCAGGATTGTTTAAAGTAATGAAGCCTTATTATTTAGAAGTCTTACAATTTTTACATATTTTTTCTTAGTTTTATACAAAACTTTCTCAGAATCAGATAAGCATCAATTTTATGCGTGACACTTTCAAAAATAAACTGGGTAGGTTCAAGACTTAATTTTTCTATTTAGTAACCAAACAGGAATGGGGAAAGGCCAAGATTTTTTTAAAAAAACACTTGTTTTAAATTAAAAGAATGTATTTTCTTTCTTGACAACAATTAAAACCCTTTTAAACTAGATTCCTCTTGAATTAAATATTTTCATGTGGCAGAGAAGGTCACCTAGGGATCCTTTTATATAATAACAGCAAAATAAATATAATAAAACATTTTTTCTTCTTTCAGAATAAGTGGAATGTACTGTCTATAACTGACCATGTTGAAGGTTTCTGTAGCAGCTGTTTCTAAGTAGTCATTGCCTATTACAGAACCTACTAGGTTAGACTTCAAAGAATGGGAATTGTATTCTTGAATTCACTATTGGTCTTCTGAGTGTCTTCATGAAGTTATTGTCTTTTGCTATGTTCTCACTGCTTTTGCTTACTTTCAATATGTGTATATATATATATGTCTCTGTGTGGAGGCTCAATAAATGAAAGGCTTTATCTAAGATGATGTACTCTGATTCCTAGTCTCCCAAGTGACATACAAAGTTCAGAGTGTGGGTGAAATAAACTTCTCAAAGCACTGTTTTGTCTTGAAGACTAAATTTTATTTGAAGTTATTTAATAATATTCCACCTCACAATCACTACAAAACAATAGTAATAGATGTGTGATTACTTTTTGAGTGTTTAATGTTCAGAATTCTGGCCTACCTCCTAAGCTGTAGCTCATACGGCATTCAAAAAACCTAAAAAGCAATTTTTATCTCTAAGCACTTCTTCCCTGATATTTTTTCTTAAGCTGAAGTTTTGATAGCCCTTCCAGTACATCTCCCATATATTTTCCAAATATTCAAGACAATTGTCTTGCACGCCTAGATATGAAGGACACTATGCTATTTCTTACCCTTTAAAAAAATCCGTTTTCCGCGTTCAGTTTACTCTACCTTAAAGCAATGTATTTTAGAATACTTTGTAAGATTTTTTTAAAATGTCTCTGTTACTCAAGTACAAGTAGTTGCTTACAGGCAATTTAACCAAATTTGTTTAAATTCTGCAGGTCAGCCTTGCCACTTGCATGATGTCATTGCTGTCAACTGGTTTTGATTGATTATTCTATTTCTGGGGAGTATCAAGGAAAAAAATGGTAACATGGAAAATAATTATTTAGAATGCCAACTTACAGAACACTGAATTGTATGTAGTTCTTTGAATATTGGTATAATTCAAGTGATCACGCAGTTGTCCTTACAAATCAAAAAAAAAAAAAAAAAAAGAAAACCCCAACTTGCTTACCAGCATGCTGAGTAGAGTCAAATTTTTGTTATTGTACTCCTGAGTACAGGAACTTTCTGCTGATCAATCTGTTTCAATTATATTTTTAATCAATGCCATGTGGTAGTGATTAGTGAGTCTAACCAAAGATCCTGCTCAGCAATTTTTATGCAGTCTTGCTTTTCCCATAAACAACAGTGAGCATCTTCCTTTTTACCAATAAAGATGCTCAGTTGTTTCCTAAGCAGAATGCATTATGTTGTGCACATGTTAACTGTATTAATATCTGACCAACATTGCTATTTCTCATTTTTCTGACCCTGTGTTTTATTTACTTCTTCTTATAAACAGAAATGCTTAGGTGATTCATTAGAATTTCTGAAGTGATATGTCTCTGTAAATTAATTCCCTAAGCCATCAATTTAATTTCTCTTAGGCAGGGTATATCAAAGTCATGCACACTGAGTACTGCCTTCAGAAAAAAAAAGAAGTGGAAAGGGTAAAATGCCACCAATTTATAACTTCTGTGGTAACTAGTCTTTTTTATGTTTCTAAATGTAAATTTCCTTGTTGAGGTGACATAGAATATGCCTCCAGATATGGGAATTTTAATATAGTCTTCTTTTAAGTGCCATTTTTTGACAAATATCAAGATGCTGGCAATTTGTCCTTGATGAGTCAGCTATATAGGTAACTGATTACCAGACTGAGATACTACTTTGTCTGAGTGATTTACTTTGTCTGAGTGATTTGCTTCCTGTTATTATATTTGCAAATGACAGTGAAGTTATTAAAATGAAAAGAAGACCTTCTCTGCAGTAAGAGAAGATGTTTTCTTTTAAGGGAAGCAATCTGAAGGTGAAAACTGGATGACTTAAATTGAGAAGTAAAAGTCGTATTGATTTAAACTGCAGGAGAATTTCATCATGAATGTGAGAAAAATTTGTCCCACAGGTTATTGAATATATTGAATGCAATTATGAAGAAGAAATAATAACTCAAGCTCTGTGTTACTTTAGCAGGCATGCACAATGTATTTTTTCATATCTAAAAATTTGCTTTTTCAGAAGACTGTATTTGAAGTAAATCCTTACAATATTTTCTCATAAATGCTTTCCATGAACATATCCTCTATGAAAGTCATGGGGGGTGGGGGAGTTAAACTATTGAGTTTTAATAAAAATATCCCTTATGAAGAAAGATTTTTACAAAATAGCTTCATAAAGGGGCCTAAGAGATAAAAAATTCATCAACTGTCATAGAAAAGTAGATGGCTAGCTAGGTTTGATTCTCTCTTATCAAACAGTGGCATTGCTAGCCAACTCCAGTAAGCATTATAAAGACATCAGTGAAACTAGCTTGCATTTCACCTGATCCTTCACTAAAATCACAGGAAAAATTATGAGAATAAATCACAAGAGGAGTGGCTGATAAGTAGCCCTGCAGAAAGGGATCTGGGATGCTGGTTGACAGCAGAGTCAACATGAGTCAGCATTGTGTTCCAGCACTGTATTCAGGAGAGCAAACCAGATCCTGGGGTGCATCAAGCACAGTGTAAACAGCCAGTTAATTATACCACTGTATTCAGCCTTATCGTGGCCTCATCCTGAGTGCTGCATGCAGTTCTCAGCCCCAAAATTTAGGAAAGATGTGAAGGTCCTTGAATGCACCCAGAGGAGGGGAACTAAGCTGGTGAAAGGACTGGAAGGAATATCCCATGAGGAGCAGCTAATGACTTAGGGTTTGTCTAGTTTGGAGAAAAGGAGGCTAAGGGTTGACATCATTGTGCTCTACAGCTTCCTATGGAGGTGAAGTGGACAGGGAGGTGCTGATCTTTTCTCCCTGGTATCCAATGATAGGATGTGTGGAAATGATTCAAAGCTGTGACAGGGAAGGTTTATACTGGCCATTAGGAAGCATTTATTTATGGAGAGGGTGGTCAAACACTTTAACAGATTTCCTAGAAAAGTGGTCAACACACATCCCTGTCAATGTTTAAGAGGCATTTGGTCAACGCCCTTAACAACAGGCTTTAAATTTTGTTCAGTCCAAACTGGTCAGGCAGTTGGACTAGAATATCATTGTAGGTCCCTTCACACTGAAATGAAATTATTCTATTCTATTCTATTCTATTCTATTCTATTCTATTCTATTCTATTCTATTCTATTCTATTCTATTCTACCCCATAAATGTGAGCAAATAAGTTTTTCACAAAGGCCCAAGCTTGCTTTCCTGATCAAATAACCAATGATTTATACTCTGCATTTCTGACAAGAAGCAGAAACTTCCATGCATCAAGAGAAGTGATTATAATGTCTTTCATTTAAAACTAGATTTTTAGCATTTGCAAATGAAGATGAGATCATTTCTGGAAGAAAAACAAAATGATGAGCCTCGCATCATAGAAACCATCTGCATCAACACAAACAAATGCTAACAGTCTTGACCTTTGAGCAGGCAGATTGCAAGCTGGAAGCTGTATTGTACCTTCACTATGAGATGTGAGAGCAAAGCCATTCAGAATTCCCTGGATCTGTTGGTGCCAGTCTGACTGATAGTACTCTGACAGCTCTTAGTCTTATGCATAACAAGTGAAGATCTTTTATTTCTTCATACTTCAGTAATTTCTGTGCCATTAACAGTTAGGAGCTGCAGTCACAGACAAGGACAATCATTGCATAGGACAAATCACCCATCAGAAAGATGGTTCCCTCCTCAGAGACTTTATGGTGTAAATTGGATAGTAATGCTTAGGGGCCCTGGTTACGGTTGTATGGACAAAAGCATTATTCTCCTATCAGTCTACTTTTATGAACAAACAGGTTTGACCCATATATCAGCCTGCAATCCAGGTCAGAAGTAAAGAGGAACCCTTTGCTTCTTTGAGAAATCATCAAATGAAGCAATCTAATTCCTCCCATGAGCAAGGGAGAGGTAAAGAATAAATAAGGACCTCATCAGACATAGCTTGTTCTCTCTTCCATTTCTGGAGCACAACATCTGTAAGCAACCCTTTATTTAGGCATATTTGGAACTGAATTCTTTATATTTTTATTAAGGACTAATCCAAGTCCTTTATGAAAAACAATTGAGAGTCTAGGGCAAAATGTGTGTTTGATTTCTCCTGTTTCCCACAGCAAAATCAAAACAATAGATAAAGAGTGTGGGATTTGTGTGTGTGTGTGTGAGATTATTTATTTGGTTGGTTTTGTTAGCTTTGTTTGGGGTTTTTCCTCTCTGCCAAAGAAACAAGTAAAAGGAAGAAAATACAGAAGAAGCTTCACAGACAGATCTCCTAAAAGTTTACAAAACTAGTAACTAAATCGTCTGTATTAAAGGCAAAAAGCTTTAATGACAGTATTTCTCCTTAAAAGATTGTCATCAGCATAGAAGTTTCACTGATTATGCCTTGCAAGGACAAGCACAATCCCATTTGAAGTAGATGAGCATGAAATTTTTGTCATGATCAGTTAGTCTCAATCTAATACTAGCCGTGGGATAAACAATCTTATATGTAAATCAATGTATTATTTGATGCTTTTCCACTTTTAAAAATTTTGATAGAAACTCAATTAGTTATGGATGTGATTATAACACAAACATGAGGGAGCTAGGTAGCTACTTGCTATTCAAACATAAAAATATTTTCACAGAGTACAAATATTTACAATCAGACATTATTTGTTATAAATGGAACACAGATCAAATGTGAAAAAGAATACTTACGATATTGTTTCAAAAAGTCACATACCTGAGTAAATGCTAAACACTGATTCAACACTTCTAGCAGAAATTGAAACATAAACTTATGCAGCATACTTACACAGATTAGTTTTGATTTTCTTTACATGTGTAAGATTTGATCTTATGCAAATTAACATTGTGTCAATGAAGAAATCTATGTTCCTTCTGGTTTTATTCTCTTCTCTTAAGTTCTGCTAAAGGCTACAAGCATTAATTTTACCCTTTCCCAGATCCTAAGTAAGGTTCTTAGTTATAGGCAAAATACATAATACTTTCCACAGATGGCATGGAAAATAGAGGGAAAAAATATGGAAAAATCTGAAACCATATTTATGCCTGTTACAAGCCTTGCCACTTTTCAAACAGTAATTGCATTATGTCTTGCATTGCTATAAATTCTCCTAATCAATGTAAGCTCTAAATGAACCATTGCTACTGCAGGAGACCTGGCACTAATGAATGCCAAAAGAACACATTATTTTGATTCCCTAAATGGGAGTCATCATTTTCAATTAGTAAGGAGAATTGAAAAGATGAAAATGTCTCCGATGCTAGCCTTTACCTGCAGATAACTATTGAACAAAGCATGTAATATCCATCACCAGGAAAAGCTTTATTCATTCAATATTCCCAGATAACTTCTATATGCTTTTGGAGACTATTAAAGAGAAAAAAAAAATATTGTCTGTTCTGCAACAGAAGCTCCGAAATTGCATTGGGAGCAAATTTTTAGACAGTGGCCATTACAACAGAGCTGTCTTGACAAGGTATTGTAAAGTAGTAAACATTTTGATCCTTCAGTGCTAGTCAGTCTGTGATTGCAAAGAATTGGCTGGTGCTCTACAGACCTTTGTACAATGCTCCCCTGCCCTTTCATGAGCAGCATACTGGCATTACCAACTACCTCACAATTTTACTCTTGTTATGGGGCTCATTTCCAAGGGATGACTAGATTGTGTTATACTTTACATTTCTTTCCTTTCAATTTCTTTATAAAATATTACAACCTCGGCAATTATGAGAAATTTAATACAAAATGAAATATTAAAATTGTATTCTTCTAGTCAGCCAAATCTTAGTAATAGTGCTAGAAGCATGCATTTATGCTTTCAAGGAAACTATACAAAACTTTGTTTAAAAACGCAGACTGTCATGTTGGTGGTTTTTATGAAATAAGGGGATTAAATACATTGAAATCTTGATCCACTAGAGATAGCTAATGGATTTCTTATTGGCTTCAGTGCACTTAGATCTTCACCCACAGTTCTTCATCTACAGTGAGTTACAAGAAGATCTTCACCCACAGTTCTTCATCTACAGTGAGTTACAAGACAAGCAATGTATATACTCTGATTATATCATCGTGTTTCAGCCTGATGCTCTATATTAGAGTTTTTAAAGCTTTTTAAAGTCTGAGAATCTAAAAATATTGTGAAAATATTTTACATACACATCAAGACAATATTTTAAGATGAACTCTTTCTTCTTCCTTCTATTTGTTATATTATATAAAGCATTCCTATACTTTCACCTGCTTTTGAATGGCATTAAGTCAAATGTAAAGTTCCTGATTTCAGGGAATGAAATCTTATGATCCAAGTTGAGAAGAGAACTTATGTATATTGCATAAAAAATTTAAACAGAAAAAAACATGTGAGAAATGGACATTACGGACAATATCTGGTAGAGTCCTTATGATATAACCCATCACAGGATCTAGAGCATACATATCAACAACATTAAAAAGTCCACTGTTTTGACTGACTTGGTTCTCCAGAACATGAAGAAAATGAAAAGAAAACAATGAAGAAGTGATGTCTTTCCACTCAAATATTTCCTGTACAGATTTAGGAGTGCTTCAGAATTCCAACAGCCTTTTTCCACCATCTTTTCATCTCTCTTGTGGACATTATAACTCCTTAACTGCTAAAAAAATTATATAATTTATTTCTTTGTAAGAGGTTTTATCATAACTTTATAGGCAAATATAGCACAAGGTATAGGCAAATGAAAATAACCAAGGAAACTTCAGCAGCACCTAATTACAATAAGAGCCTTAATTAACCAACACCCCAAGTCCTTTTCCACCAGGCAGCTTTCCAGTCATTCATCCCCAGGCCTATAGTGTTGCATGTGATTGTGAAGTCATTCATGCAAGATTAGATTTTTGAGAGAAACTGCAGAGCAGGCCAGCACTTCCTTCAAAGCATGAGTAAATAGCAACTTTTATTTTCTCCCTTTAGAATTTATAGTGAAATTCTGTAGTTGTGAGAAGAACTGTAACCCCAGATTTAAATAGATTTGCCAATTACAAGGACAAAACAGCAAGAGTTTTATAGCAAGAGTTGTATTTTTTTCTTGAATCAGTACATACTATAGTAGCTGTTGAAGGAAACTTGAATGCCACTTTAACTTGACTTTAACTTTAAAATTTTTCCTTTTTTAATATCTTTTTATCGTGATAATTGCTTAATCTTAGGTTATTTCAACAACTTGTTACACCTCTTTTATCCCCAATTAAGACAATGACAATAAGGCAATACTTTTAGTAGTGTCATTGAATAGATTTCTGAATTTGTTAACAGTATAAAATCCATGAGTTGAATAAAAAAATGAACAGTAGGTGCTAGGCTAAACTCCAAACTTTTAATTAACTAAGCCTACTTTATAGGCATATGTTACGATAGAATTTGACCCCAATTTTGATATCTTCTTGTAAACTTTCAGACAAAAGCTTCAGAGTACTAACAAATCGAAAATATGCTTAATTATTGCTGCTTTTAAAGTACAGATTTTCATTATTGCCTTTCTGCAAATTATGAAGTACTAACAGGGCAGGGCAGGACAGGGCAGGGCAGGGCAGGGCAGGGCAGGGCAGGGTAGAACAGAACAGAACAGAACAGAACAGAACAGAACAGGAGTTCAGTTGGAAGGGACCTACAATGATCAGTCAAATCCTAAGCAGTCCATTTACAGTATACACTGCTTCACTACATTGACTTTTTAAATTGCTAACCAGGCAGTCAGTGAAGTACATAAAGTTAAGATTCTTAGTAACTTGTAGAAGTGCTAAGCCTTTTTATAAACTGACCTCTGATTTATACTACACTGCCTAATAGGATCATTTATGGAGAACTACAATTGCATGTGGATATAAGTTCTACTAAAAGGAAGTCCAGTCTTTTCAGACAAGAGTACTTAAAATGGATGCTTATTGCCAGAAAGAGAGATAGAGAAGAGACAGACTATGTTATCTGCATGAAGTGGAATTCTAAGAGGAAGAATATGTGAAATTGTAGGTGGTCTTCAAAATGCTAAATCAATTTTGCAATTTTGAACTCTGAGTGCATCTCATTTACTGCAGTAGATGTTTCATTTAACTCTGGCTTCCAAAAATACCTGATTCATATTTCTAGAATTCATCTCTCATTTTGCCTTTAATGGTTCACACAAAAACCACTGAGTTCATATTTGAATATGAAAACTTTTTCGAAGATTTCTTAAATTTTTTCTCCGCAAAGTGCATAACACCAGGCCTGAACTTAAATGCATTAAAAGGGCTTTGGACCTTTTGTCTTATTGTTTTGGTTGGGGGGGGGCGTTGTTTTGGTTTTTTTGTTTGGTTTCTTTTTATTTTTTTAGGGGGAGTAATTTGTCGGATTTTATTTTTACCGTTGCACAAGCTAAACAGGGATTCAGTATACTGAAGTCTCACCACGAGACAGACAGTGCAGGTAACATCTCTGTAAAACAATAATAAACACAAACCCCTCTTCTGTATTTTTGCTGCCAACTTCATCCTGAAAAGGGCAGTAGAAAAATGTTTATAGCAAAGCTGCTAAGATGTTATTTCTTAAAGAATATCCATGAAGACTAATAATGTAGATAAAGAAGAGGAATTGAGCAGTATCTAGATTGGGTGAGTCAAGTAATTCAAACCATCCCATTTCCAGCAATACAAGAATGTTTTTTTTGAATTAGGATATCTGTTTTCCCTAATCCTCCCAGTCCGCTGATTTTCCATTATTTCAGTTACATAATTCCTTAAATAGTTTGGGAATTGTAAAATTCAACTCGGCTGTTGAATAACTTAAACCTACACAGTGCATCCCCCTGAATAAATAAGACAGAACTCATGAAAACTGGCATGGAGAAGGCTGAACTACTCAATAATATTTCCCCCCTCAGTTTTTACTGGTCATCTTTCTTCCCACATCTGTCAAATACCTGAACTTAAAGGCAGAGACCAGGGGAATGAAGTCCCTCCATTGTAGAAAAAGATTAGGTCTGAGGTGACCCGTGGAAACTGAATATACACAAGTCTATAGGACCCAATTAGATGCACCCCAGGAAAATATCAGGTCTTGAGGGAAACAGCATATGTAGTTGCTGAGTTACTTTCTATCGTGTTTGAAAAATCATGGCACACAGGGGAAATCCCCTGTGACATGAAAAGGGAATATCAGACACATTTACGTAAAGGGTAAAAAGAAAGACTCTGGGAACTACTGACCAGTCAGCCTCACCTCCATGCCCAGTAAAATCATGGAACACATCCTCATAGAAGTTGTATTGAAGCAAATGGAAGACAGAGAAGTGACTGGAGACAGCAACATGGCTTCACCAAAGGTAAATTGTGCCTGGCTAATCTAGTGGTCTTCTGCCATGAAATGATTGCATCAGTAGGCAAGGAAAGAACAACTGATATTATCTACCTGGATGTTTTTAAGGCATTTGATACAGTTGTGCATAACGTTCCTGCCACTAAATTGGTGAGATGTGAGTTTGATGGATAGACTGTTAGACAGAGAAGGAACTTGTGGGATGGCCACATCCTAAAGAGTTACAGTCAATGGCTCAATGTCCAAGTGGAAACCAATAGCCAGTGGTGTCCTTCAAAGGTCCATACCATTCTGCTTTGCATCTTCATTAACGACACAGACAGTGGGATTAACTGCACTCTTAGCAAGCCTACAGAAAGCACAAAGTGGCACATTTGGTATGCTAGATGGAAATGATGCCATCCAGAGGGACCTTGGCAGCCTTCAGGAGTTCAACAAAGCCAAGTGCAAGGTCCTGCACCTTGGCTGCAGCAATCCCCAGTATCAATTCAGACTGCAGAATGATGGAATTCAGAGCAGTTCTGCCAGGAATGACTTGGGGGTACTGGTGGATGAAAAGCCAGACATAAGCTAGCAATGTGTACTTGCAACCCAAAAAGCCTACCGTATCCTGGACTTGGAAAAAACAAGTGTGGCCAGCAGGTTGAGGGAGGTGATACTCCACCTCTGCTCTGCTCTTATGAAACCTCACCTAGAGTACTGCATCTAGTTCTGGGGTTTGCCAGTACAAGAAAGAGAAGGACCACGAAAGTGGTCAGAAGTCTGTAATTCCTCTTACAAAGAGAGACTGAGTTGGGGTTGTTAAGCCTGGGGAAAAGAAGGCTCCCAGGAGACTTTGCTGCAGTCTTTCAGTATATAAAGGGGACTTATAAGAAAAATAAGAGACATTTTACCAGAGTCAGTAGTGATAGGACAAGGGGTAGTGGTTTTAAAGCAAAAGAGGGTAAATTCAGACTAAATAAAAGGAAGAAAATCTTCACCTTGAGGGTGGTGAGACACTGCAACAGATTGTCCAGAGAAGTTGTGGATGTCCCACCATTGGAAGTGTTCAAGGTCAGGTTGGATGCAGCTTTGACCAACCTGCTGTGGTGGAAGATATTCCTTTCCATCGCAAGTGTCTTTAAGATTTTATAAGATCCCTTCAAAACATGCCATTCTGTGATTATCTAGGCAGTTCTTATAGACATTCCATCTACTATTGTTAATGACACAATTAAGAAGGAAAATAACATAGTGTGCCTCAAGGAACAGAAGTAACATTTATGGTAAGTATAACATTTAGTTTCATTCAAGGGATAGTTTTCCAGAGGAAGGAAAGTGATACATATATATAAAGAGAGGGTCTTCAGTATCTTATCTCTGTGATCAATGCAAAGCATTTTCCTCCATCACAGGATATGATAATAGTAATAGAGTTACATGTCTCTGTCATTAAAATCGTATTTGTTTGTGTTCCCTTATGCATAAACTTACCAATCAAATGCAACTGGAACACATTAGATTTACAGAAAGAAATATACCTTTCAAAAAGAAGATAATCCAGACTACAAGAAATGGATATAAATGCTATCAATCTTAAAACTGTATAACAAAACACAAATTATATTAATTTTTAAAATTAATATATGAATGATCATGTTTTCTTTTCCATATAGCTGCTTGTGAAACAAGCAAAAAATACATGGAATTCACCTGACATCTTCCAATGTCTATGGTCTACGAAGAACCCAATGAGTTGTCAAGGATCATATTTATATATATTCTGTTTTTCTAATTCAAATATAGACTTTTTTAACAAAGAATAAATTCCATACTGTCTCAAAAGGTACATATGCCAGTGTTGAGAAGCAGTATTTAAAGGCAAATATAACACTGTATTTTTAGTAATCCATTTTAAATCCTTTTCTGTTTCTTACATAAATGCCTCTGTATTGTGTCAGTATTATGCCACAGTATAAAAATATAGCATTCTTCCTCTTTCTCAATTTTTGGTTTATTTTCAATGTAAATACATAAAATAGGAGTTCATCAATGTAAATTCTGCAGTTTTCCTTTATATTGATATGAGGCAGCTGGACAGTGAAACATTTTAAACTGCTTAAAGTCATCTGTACCTTTCAACAATGTTAGTTTTAAGAAATCATAAAAAAACCCTTTTCAGAGATCCATTAAAAAACCTTGTGTACAAATAAGTAACTATTACCAAGTTCCTGTCACTTTGCCTGACAACAACTACAGCAATTCTCTTTTTTAAGAGTCTTGAGTTCTTCAAATATATTTTTATGTTGCTTTTTTTGTTATTTTGGGTTTTGTGTTTTTTTTTTTCTTTTCCCTTTCCTGGGGGTGTTTTCATGTACTGAGATTGCATGCATAAATATACTAAAATGTATTTTTATACTCCTTGTTTTATATTTAAATCTAACTCTCTCATAGGAAAAATAAGACCTTTTGTATTTAAACAAGAGTAAAAATCAAGGACATGAAAAATGCTCTTGGTACTCTGATGAGCTAGAACGCTGCTGAAACACATTACAGACACTGACAGATAACTCAGTAAGTGAAGTATCCTGTGTTCTGAAACAGTACGTGCCAAGAATATAGATCAGCTTTGTTATAAAGAAAAACAGGATTAAAGATCTCTGTAAAAGCCATTCTACATCAAAGAACACACAAACAAAATTTCTATACCTTACCCTGTGTATCTAAAATGCTGGAAATAGGAGCATTTGAGTAGTTTATATGCTATGCTATACAAACAATATTAATTATATTTTAGCTTAATTTTCTGTGGAAAGGTAGAACTTCAATGAATAAGCCTTCATTTGGAGAAAAGCCTGGTACATGCAAACATGCAAGAGCTGGAACACAGAGAAAGTAGAAAAGATTTTTGGTCTATTGTTATGGATCTAAGGTTATTTTGTTATTCATTCTAATGACGATAGAGGAATATTTGTAAAGAAATGAAGATGCAGTTCTTGTTTGAGAGCCAGAATATTAAATTCTCTCACTATTATAGTTCACAATTATGGAGTTCCTTATATCTAGGAAGGTAATTTCACATCACTCCTTGAAACCCATTGCGTTCATATTACCTGCAACATAAATTCCATCAGTGTATATAGCCTGTTTTGTCTGTATTACCTCTACATCTTCTGCCCTAAAAAACAATTTGCACACAAAAATAATGAATATAGATAGATAGCAAGGTTTTCCCTCTTCTTACGATTATTACATGTTCTGGAACTGGTGAGTACTCATGTTATTTATTTTTTTGTACATAGAATTAGAAGATTTTAATAAGAAAAAGATATAAGCTCTCAAAACTTGTTAAATCTGAACTAAGAGCAAATATGATCTGATGGCAAATTTAATACAAACCAGTGCCAACATCATTATAAATACCCTGGTGTTTTTGTCTATGGTGACGGCATCTGTCAAAAAGAATGTAGCGTATCCCAGTTTCCATAAAATATTGAATAGAACTCAAAATCCACCAGCAGGAATATTCTGCTTTAAAAAAAAAAACAACTGACCCAATGATCTATGACTGATCTGTAAACAAATTAAGACAATATTTCTATTCAATCAGTGACAAAGAAAAGAGTCACTTACCTAAGACCCCCAGCCTGTAATTGAGAGTGACAACAATGACATTTCCATAACTTGCAAGAATGCTGCCATCAATCATATTGCCAGTACCCTCCATATAAGATCCACCATGGATGTAGACCATAACGGGTTTCTTGCTGTTCTGATCATGAATGTCTGAAAAAATTCAAGTAAAGAAAACATAATAGAGTAATAAAAAATAAGGAAATATGGCACTAGTAATTTATAACATTGCTAAAAATATCTTCAATTAATTCCTATATTTTCAGCATCTTCACCATTTCCTTAATCAGCTAGCTTATACAGTTCAGGATCATCCTACAATCCTAATATTTATACTTTGAATATTTATCTTGATTTCTTCAAATACTGTTTCCTCTGAAACACTTGAAACACCTTCAATATTACAAGGAATTTAATTTGAATGTAAATGTCTGAAAGCCTGAAGAGAAAAATCAAATCACGGAATAATCTTGTCTCTTTTTAGAATATTCTGATTAAAATCTACATCAATTTAGAAACCTGTATACCTTTAATAATAAAATTACAATAATGATCTATATTTTACCATTCCTCACTGAGACATAATTGTTGAAATCATATTCCCAGTAGTTCAGTCAGATATAATATCACAAAATCAAATTGTTCTGATAGAAGTAAATATAGTAAACTGTTCCTTTGTTCCAACAGCATAAGAGTTAACGAACACAAGAGAATTTTATGTGAATTCATGGCCCAGATTTCTTGTATTTAAATCAAATGATCTACTTTTCCTTGCCATGGTAGCTAAGCTTTAAAGAACAGTATGCTCTTGAATGGTGTGGCTGATCTGTATACATAGAAAAGCTCTTGACTACTATCAAACAGGTAATTTTTTAAAAGAGTGTTAAATTATCTACAGAGTGAATTATAATGGAGTTAGAAAGATGCACTAATCAATGTTTTGAGGTATATTTAGGACCGTATTGATCACTCTTCCTCTAATGACCAAAAAGTCAGGTTCCTGATCCCAGATATGGTTCAGGTTACCTAAATTAGGAACATAGGTTCAATACAGAAACAGTGGGAACAGTGGCTAAGCTCTTTTAAAAAACAGAGGACAATTTCGTAAGCTGCTGAAATACCCACCTCTTATGAATACTTCAGTATATTTGCATGTGAAATAGGAGTACCTTTTTCAATCACAGAGTACAACATAGAAGAGAAAGCAGTGTCTTCAACTATTCAATTAAGATTAAAAAAGATTAAAAAAGCAAGCAGTGTTCTCTTTTGGGTAGGATAGGCATATAATGAAGAGTGAAAAAGGGAAATGGAGGAATAAAATGCTGACCTAACTATCTAGTAGTAAGGGACATGGGTTTGAGTTTGATAGGAATGGTTGGATTTGATGATCCAGTGGATCTCTTCCAACCTGGTTATTCTATGATTCTATGATTCTATGATTCTATGAAAGCCTTCCAAAACTCTTTTCTCTCTTTAGAGCTGTTAGTAAATACTCTAAGATATCAAAAATGTGATCAGCAACGAGTCAACACATATATATTATTTTCTATATGTGGAACTACTTTGAGCATACTTAAAAGATAATTTTTATTACTACGGCCTACTTTTGCTTTACTTTACTCATATGTATGGACTACCCTAAATATCAAAAATTGTTATCTGAGTGCAAGGAACGTATGTTCAGGCTCCAATATACACCTCTCTAGTTGTCAATTCAAGGCATGTTGTAGAATCTGCCTTCTTTATACAAAAAGATACATACTTTACATGTTGTATTTTATGTGTTGTACTTGGGCAGCAGAACAAAAGTTTTTTTGACCTTTTTAATAGTGACTACAAGCTGAACGCAGCCGTTAAATGTATCATGTAAAGCAATGAGGCGCGTTCTAGTGCATGTATTTTTTCTATTCTCAACATTTTCAGCAAAGTACATGAAAATTATTTGTGTGAAGGCACAGCTAAGCCCTCGAAAAATGAAAGCAACAATTTTTTTACACAATGATTTGTGTTACTGAATTACCTTTCCCTTCACTCTCCAAAGTCTCATGGCATGACTTGTTGCATTTAATCTTTCCTTATTACATAGCTCTACCTCAGGGTTGAATATTTCACTGCTGAAGTCAATGGGAGGTTTCCTCTTCCTCTTCAATAGGAACATGATTAGCTTCAACATACAGGAAATAAGCTCAATGTTTTATGTGCCTATATATAAAGTGGATGCCCTTGTAAATCATGAAACCCTAATATTTTACATTTTTTAAAGAAATCTGCACAAAATTTCATTCATAATCCAATATTTATCTTAAGATTTTTAAATCAATTTTGGTTTTGCTTGTCACTTACCATATGCTTTAAAATTATCAACAGAATTTGATGTAGAAAGTGATGATACCATAATTTTAAAAAATGCACAGAAATAGGAAGGTTATACTCAGAAAATAAGAGTAATTTTTAAATATTCTGACTGCATTTTTTGTCTTATAAGGAAAGTGTAACCAGCAATGATGAAGTTATAGTAGAGGGCAACCAGTGTGAATCAAAGACCAGAGAATTTTGTTATGCTATTTTGTGCATGGATAGAGTAGCTACAACTGAGCTGAACTCCCAGGAAAAGAGGAGATATCCTCACTATAATATGTGTGGCTCTAAGTGGAATAGAGAGGACAAATGTTTCAAAGTTATTTGAAGTAATGCCAGAGATAAGATAATAGGAAAAAAAAGGTATGGAATAACACTTTAGATTCTCCAAGTGTGAAAGGATTAAGAAATGCATTGCTCCAACACCAGAACAATAAACTACTCACAGCTGTTACTGTCTCTATATGTTTGAAAATATTCTTCTTAATTTGGTAAATATACACAGTAAAATAAACTGTCAGTGTAATTTTAATGAAAAGGAAGGTTAATAGTAGAGGAAGATTTAATAACTTCTTTCTATTTTGGTGCATCCTACGTATCTTTCCTTTGCCAAAGCAAGAAAATAGTATTTCCTTGTAAAAATTTTTGTGGGTACTTCACTGTGAACTTTAACATTTCCTTTCAGGGAATCTAATCCAACTCTGAAAGAAGTCAATGAAAACGATTGTCACTGAGAATGTGGTCAGAGTCAGAACAAGTATATCTCAGAGGCTAGCTGATTACAGGAAAAAACAATAAAGCAACATCAACAGCTTCCTTTATTTTTATATCCTGAAATAAATCACATCCTGTGACAAAAAAAAAAAAAAAGGTAAACAAAAATAGCAAAGACAAAGCACAATTCAACTGCATCAGTATGTGCATTAGGGAAACAGTGAAAGTGAAAGGAAGGATATATGTGAGTTCTTTTATGAAGTTCAAACAGGTGAATGTACAAAATGTGTAGGAAGGGAAAGAACACATGCATGCTTTTAATTCCATTTTCTCAACCTAAGAAAGAATAAGAGGGGAAAAAGTATGTAGTTTCAAATAATACTTATGTTACTCACTTCACACATATTTAGGAATCACCTTTACAGATATGTCACAAGGGAACTGCAGTCATCTATATGCTAATTTTGATTTAAAAAAGAAAAACAATGCAAGTAACTTCTAAAGAAAAGAATAAAGAAGCACACTGAAGTGTGCTTCAGCAAATAAGGGACTAAAAATCATGTTGAAATAACAGCAATAACAATAACATTATTATTATTATAACAAAAATTAAAAAGTTTATGTTCATGCATCAGGGTTGAGCTTTGAAAAAACAAAAAATACCTTCATCTTCACCACGATCATTACTGGTTATATCATCTGCGCTTTTCTTTGTGTTGGCTCCTGGGATCATAATGAGGAGGAGAATAAAGGGAAAAAAGAGAATTCAAAAACAGCAGGTTCTCAAAAATAAAAAAAACACTAGTACAAAAAAAGGAAAATGTAACAAAAATGTCAAAATCTGTTACATTTGAAATTGAAAAACAAAAAAAGATGCAAACTGCACATAAACATAAAATGCCAAGAAGAACAAATTGAAAATATTTGACAAAAATGTATTGTATTCTGTGACAATGCAGTTACTTCTGTTAGAAGTGATTTCTGCAAAAATAAAAGTAATGTGCTATTAAAAAAGAATAATATAAATCAAAAAATCATATTGAAAAAATTACCAAATTATGGTTTCTACATGAGAAATGCAATTAATTTCATTCTGTTCTGTAACCTTGAGGAAAGAATATCTTCAGTCACCATCTTCAATGACTTAATATTTTATTCATCCTCATGAAAATGTATTAAGAATTAGCCACAACCTGAATTTCATGAAACAAATGCAAATAAAATTATCACTGAGTCATACACAACTTGAATGGACCAAGACAAACCTCCTTAAAATTTACTCTTGCTTCCCATATGAGCAGAAAGATAATTAAAACAACAGACTGTAAACGAACATGAAGCAGAGTTGAGTCAATCACAGACATAAAATCGGTCCAAAAGTAGCCTTGGTTCAAATTATGCTAGATTTCATGCACTTCAGAATACCTAGAAATTAACTGAAAACATTTACTTACCATTATAAACAATGCATTTATTTATTAGAAGATTTAGTAAAGCGTACATTAGAATTTGTATTCAACATACTTTCTAAAAATAATTTTCAAGTGCATACATGCACACACACAGACACACACTCATGTCCATACATCCCATAGCATGTGTTTATGGGAGCAAAAGGAAACAGATGTAGTTTTCCGCACTCCTCTTCTAGGCCAACACTTCTGTTTTCTGACTAATAAAAAAATTAACTAAGATATCCTTGCCTTCAATGTTTCATTATACTTTGCTTACTCCTGTATCAAGCAGCCCTTTGTAATCTAAAAGTCTAGAAAATAAAGAATGGGACATGAATAAGAAACTCAATTTTCAATTCAGTTTAGAAATTACATATGGCTACTAAATAAATAAAACCACTCTAACACCACTCTAACAATTTTTTCTCCATGAACTGTCTTTTTTTGTAAGTGTATTTAAAATTATTATACTTTATTAACATTTTAATTTATGAGGTTTTGTATGAAGTTTGCATATCTCACAGAGGCATCTTATTTAGCTAAAATAATTATACTACTGCTTTTTATCCTTCTATTTAAAATGTTCCTGTATCCCTCAGAATTCAAGGTTTCAAGTAAATCTCAGTCCATAATTGTAAATGAGCATGACAGGAAGTAGTTAATTGTTATTAAAGTACTTAAAATTTGTTTATACATACAGTTTTGGGTTCTGTGCAGTGATTTACTGGTTCTTCTTGATACAGACTGAATACGGATATTCTGTAGAGATTTACTAGGAAGACTACTGGTCTATACGCAGATGCTGATTAGTGAGTCGATATGTGAAAAGCGGTGGCTGATGCTCCATCTCCAAACAAAGCCTGCATTTTCAGTGCAGTTGTGCACAAGTTGTTGTGTGTGTGGTAAGCAAATAAATTTAATTGTATTTATTCAGTACATAATTAACTAGGTAAAATACCACAGCCAATGAAATATAGATGTTTCCTAATCTATCAATTTATTTGAGAAACGGCAGATACAGGCTCTAAATTTTAGTCAATATCCAAGTTGTGCCTTTTTATTTAATATTTCCAAATTAGTTCTTTCTTTCAAATTAGATCTTTCTCAAGTGCTACTCAAATAATATTAGTTCTGTATTTAGATAGGCCAACTAGTCCACCTCTGAAGTGGCCTTAAATTATCTCTAAGCATTTGAAGCAACAGAAGGTTATCGGGAGTGGTCACCAAGGGGGAATCATGACTGACCAATCTGATAGCTTTCTATGATGGCATGACTGGCTGGGTAGAGGAGGGCAGAGCAGTGGATTTTGTTTACTTTGACTTCAGCAAGACATTTGACCCTGTGGAGAAGGAAATGGGAGTCTTGGTAAACAAGAAGTTGACAATGAACCACCAATGCGCCCTTGTTGCCAAGAAGGCAAATAGTATTCTGGAGTTCATCAAGAAAAGTGTAATAAGCAGGCTGAGGAAGGTTATTTCCTCCCCTCTACTCTGCCCAAGTGAAGCCACACCTGGAGTATTCTGTCAATTTCTGGGTTCCCCAGTTCAAGAAAACAAGGAACTACTGGAGAGAGTCCAGTGGCAGAACATGAAGATGATAGGGGACTGGAGCATCTCTCTTATGAGGAAAGCCTGAAGGAGCTCAGTCTTTGTAGCCTTAAAAAGAGAAGACTGAGAGAGGACCTTATCAATGCTTATAAATATCTAAAGGATGAGTGTCAAGAAGATGGGGCTAGACTCTTCTCAATGCTGCCCAGTGACAGAATAAGTGGTGACAGGTATAAACTGAAACACTGGAAGCCCAGGGAGGTTGTGGAGTCTACTTCTCTGGAGAGATTCAAAACCTACCTGGACATGTTCCTGTACAACCTGATCTAGGTGAACCCGCTTTAGCTGAGGGGTTGGACTTAAAGATCTCCAATGATCCCTTCCAACCCCTACTATTCTGTGACACTAATTCTGTTAACCTAACACTGCCAAATACACCACTAAACTACGTTCCTAAGAACCACATCTACATGCCTTTTAAATACCCCCATAGATGGTGATGCAGCCAATTCCTGTGCATCCTGTTCAAAATTTGACAACCCTTTCAGTGAAGAAACTATCCCTAATATCCAATCTAAGCCTCCCCTGGCGCAACCTGAGGTCATTTCCTATTGTCCTGTCACTTGCTCCTCGGCAGAAGGGACCAATACCCACCTTACTACAACCTCCTTTACAAATAGTAAGAGACACCAATAACGTCTCTCTTCAGCTTCCCTTTTTCCAGACTAAACAATTTGAATTCCCTCAGCTACTCCTCATAAGACTTATGTTCTAGAACTTTCACCAGCTTCATTGCCTATTTTTGGACATGTTCCAGAAGCTGAATGACTTTTTTGTAGTGACAGCCCCCAAACTGAACACTGTGCCGAGTACAGAGGGACTATCACACTATTTCTGGTACAAGCAATGTGGGTAATAATGTTGGTATGGAACTTTTTGAGCGTTATTGTCAGAATTATTTCAGAAGTGCCTGAAACACATAAGATATTCAGAAGCATTGTTTAGAAAAATTATATTGATCTTTTAAAAATATAAGCTTCCAGAAGCATATAATCTCATACAGAGAAGAAGGATTGTAATTTGCCAACCACATTGTCTTTTTTTTGTTAAAAACAATAATTCATTTGTTCTGAAGCTTCTATACAAAGATGGTATTCTCCATCATAAAAAAAATAAATAAATAGACTGCCCCTCTGAGATTAGCTTATGGATGCACTTCAAGTCATTCATCTAGGAGATAGAATGGAAATGCTACTTGGAATCTCACAGGAAAATTCCATATCTTCACCAACTGCTTGTCTCACAGACAATTTTCCCTCTGTTTTGGTGCTGTTAGGGTTTTCTGGGTTGAGGCATTTTTCTTCCCCTTATATATAAAAATCACAGGAGTACCAATTTTAGCCTTTGATTCCCACACACTAATACAACATTGTCACTTCATTATCACTGACAACTGGCGCTTCTGCAGACTAAGTGTTTATTCATTCATTCCCCACAAAATACAGGTAGTGAATCTCAACAGCAATCCTGGAATGAGCAGCAGAGTAGAGATCAGAACAGAGAGCAGTGGTGATCTAGTGCAATAAAGACTGAATACCAGGAATATCTCTACTGATCAACCTAGGCTTTCAATGGAGTTCTTGGTATGCAAGGTTTGTGTTCCACATTTTGTAAACTTTAATTCAGTAAGCATCTGTTTTTAGAAGTTTTTAATTCTGAAACATTGATCCATGTGCTAATGAACTTTTTAAAAATACTTGATTTTATTTATCTATGGATGTAAATTCACTTTGTAGTCCCAGAATAAATCTCAATGCCATCAATACATCTGTCACAAATTAAGAAGTCACTGCACTGTAAGCACATCTTCTGACGTGCATTTCCTTTGATAATGAATAAAAGTCTCATCCAGAAAAGATTTTTCCTGGGTTGCCAGTCTTCCCAAATATATTCCCGATTTATACTGTATCTTCCTCCACTCAGATAATATGTATATATAGAATGCAGTCAGGTTCTATGCATGCAGTGTATCAGTGTTTGCATTTTAGATATCCATTCTGAAGCCACTAAAGGTAGTAAAAAAATATAAACTACTGCTTAAAGTGATACATTTCTTCGTATTTTAAAGGCAATTGCTCCATCTGTCACATAGCATACCTTTTGACCCCATTTAATTTTAGGAAAGTGCTCAGTTTTCAGAAGTTACGCAGCACATTATTAGTGGTATGACCTCCCAGATTCATATTGAGCATGCTCAACCTTCTAGAAACTTCCAGCTCAAATCAGAATAACGCAGGATTTAATAGTCATTCTCTCAGTGATATGCTCTCTATAACTCTCTATAAATACCTGAAAGGAGGTTGTAGAGAGGAGGGTAATAGCTTCTTCTCCCAAGTGACAGGGGACAGGACGAGCGGGAATGACCACAAGCTCCGCCAGGGGAGATTTAGGCTGGACATTAGGAATTTTTTCACAGAAAGGGTCATTGGACACTGGAACAGGCTGCCCAGGGAGGTGATTCAGTCACCTTCCTTGGAGGTGTATAAGGCAGGGGTGGATGAGGTACTAAGGGGCACGGTTTAGTGTTTGATAGGAATGGTTGGACTCAATGATCCGGTGGGTCTCTTCCAACCTGGTTATTCCATGATTCTATGATTCTATGATTCTATGCCTTATTTATACAGGCCGTTTGAATAGATCTCTAAAGCTTTTGGTTTCCCATCTCTTGAGAACTACTACAATTTTAAAATCAGCTTAAATAAACAGTTTGTTATAGTCTCAAAGGAGCAATAGGAAAGCAGAACTGTATTATCCTTTCAGCATTTCTCCCAAGACTAGTTAGCTAGCTTTATTTTGAGTCTCAGTGCGCAAGCCTCAAGTCACTTCACATCCAAAAGAGGGGACAACCAGCAGGGGAGTTTGGCTATCCCAAGTCTTCCCAGCTACCTTTTTACAGCTGTACCAAGAAGTTCTTATTTGGCAGCTGAAGAATATCAAAAGAGTTATGTAGGTATTTCAGATAAAAGTAGAGGAAAAAGATTACTGAGAATTATAGCTTTTCAAGCTATCTTAGAAGCTGAACGCTGATCACCTGCATTAGGAGAGATCATAAAGAAAGACAACACATCAATGTATCTGTATTTTTTAAAGCTGATTTAAATTGAAGAAAGAGAAACAGATGCATATTGTCTATACGTAAACAGCCATTATTTCTTAATTATTTACTTAATACTGGTAACATGTGTGCATCTGTTGATGTATAGATGTGTAAATATAAACATACACACACACACACACACATATGAAAATGCTCTATATAGTTAATAGTCTTCTGGAATGAATATGGGTTTATTCTCTGGCACTCTCTTCCCATTATGGTGTTAAAATGAAATTACAGTCTATCAACAGTATGCTAAACTCTGACAAACAGTAGTCACAATTAATGATTTCAAAACAGTCCTTAGCCATAAACTAGATACCTTCCGTTTTAATCCTAAACAATATGAAGACTTAGACTCCTACTGTTCTATGTAGTTTTTAGTGTGGAAGCCAGTGAAAGCTTAGAATTTTACTTAAATCTGCCTGAATTATATTTGTTTGGGTTTGTTTTAATGGATATATTATCACTGAATAGCAGAAGACAAAAGATTTTAGTGGCCATTATTTTGACATCATTAACAAAACCATTTGGGTTGCTAACTACTAGCTCTGTATTGCAGCACCATTTAACTGAAGAACACGTAGCATAATTGAATTCTTGTTCTTAATGGCTCCAGCTGCAACACACACACAAATGGCTAGAATTCCAGACCACAGCAAATGTGTAGATGCTCCTATATAGCCAGGAAATGTTCCTTTTCAAGAAGAGGGAATTAAATGATAATTTTGTGTCATATTCAAAAATCCCCACAGAGATTCTTGTTCCATGCATTAGTGAGGATTAAAAAGATAAAAAAAACGCTATTTCACAGGCTTCATTCAAACAGAGAACCAATAAAAAAAAATCTACATATGCACTAGTATTGAAAAAGAAATATTCCAAGGTTGAAAAAAGATTTGCATAAATAAAAAAGAAATTCTAATATAACATCAGCTCTGTACCATTCATTGCCGATAGTTTTCAATTAAATAATTACACATAATAGCTTTGTTTTCAGAAAAATTGCTTGCATCTCTCCATGCGTTAACTGTTTCACGTACAGAGAATGAAAGTAGAATAAAATTCTTAATATTTTACAGGTGGCAGTAATCTGTATACTGTTTCTTCCAAAGAAAGACAGAAATAATGACTACTCTGTATCCTAAATTATGTGCCTCTACAAACTGTTTCCCTGGACAATAGTAAGTGTATTAAATCAGGCCGTCACTCAGTTTTATATGCTATGGATGAGGTTAGATCTTTGAACACAAAAATGCAGAGTAATGGAATATACTAATTGTCAGAGTGATTGTACTGCTCTGTGTAGTTTCACTATATATATACACAGATAGAGAAACACACAAACACTTTTCCGAAGTAGTAATATTGTAGAAATAATTATGTACTACTTAGTTCTGCAATTGATATGGGAGTTCCTTTTCTTACACGTTTATTCCACACCAATATGTTCATATGCACTCATCTCAATAAAGAAAATTCAATATTCACACAGTTTTCAGGACAGGGAAAATCTTCAAATTATCTGTAGATGATGTATGATCCAGATCACTGGTCAGGACCAAAAAAAAGCTTACAAAAGATAGTAATAACTGTTATCATTTAGGAGCTATGCTGAAGTTTTGGTCTGTCTGCATTCTGATTATAATATTCTGTATTCAGCCCTTGACTCTTATTCCAATTAAGATTCTACTAATAAAACCTTAACTTATATAATTCTGGGCAAATGTGGCATCCCTTCCCTTCTGTCAAAGTTTTCAAACTTTCCTATATATTCCATTCTAGGAAACTGAGAAATTCATTTTAAGAAGATTGTTAAATATAGGTCTATGATAAACACTGCACTGACACTGGATATTTGTTAAAGCTGCTAAAAGAAACACACCCAAATGCTATTTCTTATTTTGAAATATTTGCATTTATTTATATTGTATTTATTCAACCTATAAAAAATTATAAAACTAAGAAGTTTTATCTTTCATGCTGCATTAATACATTTCTGTAATTTCTTTAACCAAAAATTGCTTTGAATAAAAATGACTGAAAAAAAAATTGTTAAAACTATTAAATAAGGTTTAACAGATTGCTTTTATGGATATTTATTAATGAAGCTATCATTAATATTTCAGAAGGTTAATAACTAATACAGAAAGGAGACAGTTACATAAAATCAGAAATATTTTTTTAATGAGGGTTAATAAAGTTACACCACATCTAGAACTTAAAATTCAACTAAATATAGTACATAGCTTTGATAAAACCTATAATGGCTCAAAAGAAAGAAGGCATTGTGGGGCTTATGCTTTCAATGACCTCCAACAGATAAGGGGTGTGTTTTGTGCACTTCCAGTGTAACTGGATTTGCTCTGCTTGACAGCGGATGGATTGAACCTGCAATGTTTAGTCATCAAATAAGGAAACACTCATTCAAAAGTATAAATCTACCATATAGTTATTTAATGTAATTGAGATAGAAGCATATTTTCATCTGTACAAGTGTCAGGAGGAACACAGTTGCTATGAAAGGGTAGCAGTAACCACAAATAAGTAACACCCTTAGCAAGTTTGCAGATGACACCAAGCTGGATGGAAGTGTCGATCTGCTGGAGGGTCGGGAGGCTCTGCAAAGGGACCTGAACAGGCTGGACCACTGGACAGAGTCCAACGGCATGAGGTTTAACAAGGCCAAATGCCGGGTCCTGCACTTGGGGCACAACAACCCTGTGCAGTGCTACAGACTAGGAGAAGCCTGGCTGGAAAGCTGCCTGGAGGAGAAGGACCTGGGGGTGTTGGTTGACAGCCGACTGAACATGAGCCAGCAGTGTGCCCAAGTGGCCAAGAAGGCCAATGGCATCCTGGCTTGTATCAGAAACGGAGTGACCAGCAGGTCCAGGGAGGTTCTTCTCCCTCTGTACTCGGCACTGGTGAGACCGCTCCTCGAATCCTGTGTTCAGTTCTGGGCCCCTCACCACAAGAAGGATGTTGTGGCTCTGGGGCGAGTCCAGAGAAGAGCAACAAAGCTCATGAAGGGGCTGGAGAACAAATCTTACGAGGAGCGGCTGAAGGAACTGGGGTTGTTTAGTCTGGAGAAGAGAAGGCCGATGGGAGATCTTATTGCTCTCTACAACTACCTGAAGGGAGGTTGTGGAGAGGAGGGAGCTGGCCTCTTCTCCCAAGTGACAGGGGACAGGATGAGAGGGAATGGCCTCAAGCTCCGCCAGGGGAGGTTCAGGTTCGACATAACGAAAAAATTCTTCATGTCATCAGGCAATGGAACAGGCTGCCCAGGGAGGTGGTTGACTAGCCTTCCCTGGAGGTGTTTAGGGCACAGGTGGACGAGGTGCTAAGGGGCATGGTTTAGAGATTGGTGGGAATGGTTGGACTCGATGATCCGGTGGGTCTCTTCCAATCTGGTGATTCTATGATTCTATGAAATAGCTTATATTTCTCTGCTAAACTTATGCACTTCATTAGCTGTGAGTATAAAAATGGTAACACGTCTAAGTGCTCAATACTCCCGTGTAGAAGCACTGTGTTTGTTTTCACTCATTTCACCTTACTCATTAGTCATTCTGAAATTAGAAGAGATACCTACAAGCTACTTTATTGAATGAAAACATCCAAAATCTAACGATCAGTTTGATATATTGAAATGTTTAAAATGTTTAAAAATGCAAACTTCCCCTTTTTGTATACATTCTGTGCTGGCAAAGCCCATCCACAGTTTTAAGCACATAAGCAGTCCTGTTGACTCCAAAGAAAATGTCAGTATGAGTAAGTTTCAGCACTGTGACAAAGTTGGCTTCAATCCTGTCTGAAGACTGAGAACATGCATAAGTCTACAGTAAAGAATACAGTACAGATCCAAGAATATGAGGGCCTCTGTAGGATATATAAAACCCATTACAAATATTGTCCAGAAGTGCATGTAATATACTGCACCAGCAAGTCAGTGGGTATAAGATATGCTCGGAGCATAATTAGCTCCAAAGGGGCATAAAGTTGTTAGCATGATGATTACACCACAGTTACATTTGCAAGAATGTATACGAATTCTAAATTAGAAGGCATAAATTAACATTTGTTATTAATCAAAATTCCCAAGCCTACTAACTACACTCTAGCCAATGTAAGTAACTAGGCTCTGCAAAAATGATTCTGTAATGTTGACCTAAACTACCCGTAGTTAGAGAGTATGTAATTTCAAATAAACTTTAAGAGAGATAAGTATCTATGTCTCATTTAAAACAAATGTGAATAGCAGTGTAAATAAAAGTGAATTAACAGCCATTTTTAATAACTGAAGCTAACTTACACCCTCTGCAGACAGACGAACAATGCAAGAATGCAAGTACACACTCTGCATTTAACAACTACTGGTGAAGTGCTTGTGTAAATTCTCCCTTTGGGCATTTGTAGGTATCACTGGAAGCTGTGAACTGAATATTCAACTCCTCTAGAATACCTCTAATTATTTTAATTGCTCATTTTGAACACAAGTTCAATTTTTAGCTGCCTTTGGAGGATTTAGGAAATAATTGTGTTTGTTATTTCAGTGGATCTTGTGAGAATGTAACTTTTTTCCATTGTAATATAATATTTTCGCACCATGTTCACTTCAAGTTTACTGTATTTCTGATATCTTAGTTTTTACTTGGGAATCATGGAAGTGTTAGTTACAGGGAAGCTGGAGGTCTGTATCAGGTGTCCAGAGGAGTTAAATGCAAAACTTCATTCAGGGTTTTTTTTCAGGGTTTGTTTGGGGTTTATTTTGCCTTGTTTTTAGCACATAATCCAATTTTTTTCAATTTTTTCCTCCACTAGATTTCAATTACATCTTTATCCACACACAACAAGGTATTAATTGCTACTGGAAATAGCAATATCAAACCAACCAAAACAATTAAAATATCAAACAAATAAAATGTTAATGAAAAGAGTTCATAATTAAAAACTGAAAGACAAGATGTGATAGAATATACTACAGCAAGCTAGATATAAGTTGGATATGATTGAGAGCTTTGTAACCTGAAAAGGATTATTTAATTATTTTAATGCTTAAAAAAATAGTACAAGCACAGACCGTAATTTCATTAACATGGAATAGAAGATGACTAGGAATTAAGATAGAAATTGGAAAGGAAAGTTTATTTAAACATTTTATTCATTATTAATCAGTACTGAAAGCATATACATCAACCAAATTTACCGTCCTTCTCCCAAAGACCTTACACTATGAAAAGATACAAAGGGAAATATTCACTGCCAGGACTTCTAAAGAAAACATACTTCTAAATAAGAAAATCTTGCATTCTATTGTTTCACTATTTCCACAGACAGATAAGATAGTAGGAATGGGCCACTTAGAAAAATTGCAACACTATGCAAATACCATGGAATTGATTTAGAGGTAACCAGAAAGGAATTCATGAGCACACTATTTCCCAGTCTCACTAAGATCTTGGAAATTAAATGGAGCAGATCTAGATTAAACAAACAAATCAAGAAACAGAAGACAAATTTATTTCGTGTCCGTGCCATTACTTGTGAGGTTTCAGCCTGTGGCACACAAAGTTAGCCCATGAAACATTAACAAAGATAGGAATGTAGGAATTTATGCACAAAATCATAAAAGGATTTTGATTTTATGTATCTACACTATTAATAACTTTAAAAAAAAGCAAAAACAAAACTAGTCCATACTAGTTGCAGTTGAAAACACACTATTTCTTGTAACACTTCTCTCTTCTCAGCTTGGTAAGATTTTTGGTTGTTTTCACAGAAAAATAGTAGGAAAAAGGGATGAAGAGGGAGAAAGCACACACTGGAATAGAAGTATTCCATCCTACTTAAAGTCTAACTGCTTCAAAGCATGAATTTTGAAGATTTTATGACTCTGTGAGATTTTATCTAGTAATGTAAAAGCTGAACAAGGATTGTTTTGATTCATACATCCTATATAATAATTAATTATATTAAGCTAACATCAAAACAGCTGGTCAGACTCATCATTTAAACTTTCAAACTTCAACACAACAGCTTTGATCTCACCAGTATCTGATCCATCTTCTCTCTATTATTTGACAGTATCAGTTAACTGATACTATATTTGTGGATTATATATCTGTTCTGGAGGAATAATCTTTTCTCTATTGATCCAAGTTAATTAGAATTTGCATCTCACAGAATCACAGAATAACCAGGTTGGAAGAGACCCACCAGACTTCTTTGGTTAAATACAAATAGTTCTTGTGAAAAGGAACAGGTAAAGTTTTTCTTCTTTCAGTTTATTTAAGCAATGTTATTGTATGTGTGCTGATGTTATCTGTTGTCATATATAACTCAGTGTCAACGGGGAAAAAATCAACAACTTAGTACTACATTTGTATTCATCTGTACAAAAGATTTGAGTGTTTCCTGGTCTCAATCAGTGCAATTTAAAATTTAAAACACCTGCCCTCTATTTAATTAAATATAAGTGGCAGTTTTCCTAGGGAAAATAACACATGGAGCATAAGTGTGTTGAAGGTCACTGACACAGTAAGCTAGCAAGGGTGTCTGAAAGAAGAACTGGCATAGCATCAGTTCAAATTATACCTGTCTGTATGTTGTCATTATTCTGTCAGTCATATCAGTACTGAAATATGCCTACAGGAACACATAAGAAATACTGGCACTTCCCTATCAACAAAAAAAAAAGGGGTATCAGACTTTAGAACACAGGAAAAAAAGATTGCTGTGATGACATTTCTCAGAGTATTACTTCAGGTTTCTTCGGACATCACCAAAACCTCCTGTCCAAGCTGAAAGCCTCCTGACAAAGACTGTGTGGTGCAGCAGAATGTAGTTACTCTGTGCCCTCGAACTCTCCCCCCTGCTATAAAGAATACCCAATTTCTACCAATTTTTTTCACCTTAGGCAAAGTTTGAAAGGAAAAAAAAAACACTAGGTGAAAGGTGAACTTTGTAGGAGTTGTTGCACTGCAGGGAAACTGCCACAAGACAAATTTTATTAGTTTCACCGTGTATGTGGTTGTATGGGTGTGTCTGTGTGATGTTCGCCATGTTCTCCACACTCTTTTTAGTCTTCCACGCCTGGATCTTTTAGCAGCACTGGAAAATGCTGAGAGTCTGCAATGCACACTGCATTGTGTTTTGCTTTTGAGGCATCACAGTGCGCGTTTCCAAACTTCTTGCCAGCAAACTGATAAAATTGGCCATAGAAAGTTGCAGAAGGAAAAGACAGCAAGTCAAATGAGTCAAGTCATGCCTGACTAATCCAGTGGCCTTCTACGATGGAATAACTGCATAATTGGATAAGGGAAATACTAGGAATATCATCCACCTAGACTTCTGTAAGGTCTTTAGTATTGCTGCTGCTAAATTGGAGATATATGCATTTGACAGACGGACTGTTATGATGGATAAGTAATTGGCTACATGGCCACTATCATGGTTACAATCAATGACTCAATGTCCAAGTGAAAACCTGTAGTCACTGATTTCCCTTAAGGTTCTGTGCTGGGACCAATATTATTTAATTTTTTTTATCAGTTATATGGTGTAATTGACTGCACCCTCAGTAGCTTGGTGGATTGCACCAACCTGAGGGATGCAGCAGATATTCTTGAGGGAGGAGATGTTACCCACAGGGACCTGGACAGACTTGAGGAGAGGGCCCATGAGAACCACATGAAGTTCAAAAAAGCCATGTGCAAGGTCCTGCACCTGGGTTAGGGTAATCTTCGGTATTAGTATAGACTGGGGATGAAGAGAGAGCAGCCCTGCATAAAAGGACTTATGGACACTCATGGATGCAAAAACTGAACATAACATAGCAATGTGTGCTTGCAGCCCAGAAAGTCAATTGTACCATTGGTTGCATAAAAGTCAGTATGGCCAGCTGTGTGAGCGATGTGTTTTTATTTTCCATGTTTTCTAAATACATTGCATTGCTGTTTAATAATTCCTGTAAAAAAAGTTATGACTGGTAATTCTGCAACATATGCATCTACAGTTCAAGGCCAACATCTTTATATGTTTTGGAATTTAAAATATATTTTGCTGTCACTCACATTTTAACTCTGATTATATAATATTCATAGTGATCAAAATGCATTGCTCTTCTGTGTTCAATATTGAGTTTTATTTTAGCAATTTCATTTTAGTAATTTCATTTTATTATCTTGTTTTACAGGTCTCTACATAGCTTTCCTCTTAGCTTTATTATGATTTTCTGTTGAAAAAGCAGCAATTCCAGTAAAAATCCTTAATGTGACATTCACACTCTCGCCTTTGAAAATAGGATCCAAATCCATTAATATCAGCAGTGTGGTACAAAACAGACCATTAAAATAATTGACAATCTTCTCTCTCTCAAGAGTAGCTCTCAGATTTCCAGAACAAGAAAATGACATAATGTGACAAGTTATTTTCTTCCAACTCTTTCTTCATTCCTTTACACATTACTGCATCCTCCAGCACCATCTTCTTCTTTACCCTAGTCAGGTTTCTCTTACTTCTTCCTTGCAAGACTTTGATCCTTCTCTTCTCTCATTCTTTTATGTCATTATGGTCAACTATTACAGTTAACTATTACCCTAGGGTCATGCTAAACTACTCATAATACATACTCTGCTACTTTAGACTATCGGATTATTCAACCCCATGCTGTCTTCAGTTATTGCCCATCTTTAGCATTCAGTAATAGCTGGATGCTATTTCAGTTCCTCTGATTTCATACTGTTAATCTTACTTTGTTCTACACTCTTTTTTTCTTCTCTAGGTGTGTAGTTTTGCAAGGAAGCTGCAAGATACTATGCATTTCTCCTAGAGTACCCAGGAATTAAAGATAGATAGATAAAAGAAAGGTACAATAAGGCATATTTTGATTAACTTAAGTGTCAGAAGAGTAAATGCTAGCACCTGTATCCTTAGATATATTAGGTATAAACTAGAATTTTATTCTCAGAAAGGATCTGAGGATGACATTATTGATATACCAGTTAAATACTCCAGTGTAATTAAAATAAGGTACTGCAATAGAAGATTAGTAGAAACAGAAAATGTGCATATTAAAATAAAGAAAAATAATGTTACTATAGCCTAAGAAAAAAAGAGCAATTAAAAGCATCCAAAAGTATTTAGATACATTGACGGAAAATAACCCAAAGCTGTCTTTAAAGACAAAGCATTGCTGTTCGATCTACCAGAAATCTTTAGGCTTCTCCACAGAATACCTGTTGATAAAATTTATTTGGCTTTTCAAAAAACACTTTTCTGTGGGAAGATGTTGAGAACATAATTATTCAAAAAGAAGGAGAGGAAGTAATGTCATGGATTAAAAGTAAGCTACACAGAAGATGTTAATTTGTAACCAAAGGTCAAATTTCAGCATCCCAAAAGATTAATGGTAGAGTGAAATAGTCTCTGAATTAATCTGATGTTGTTTAACATTCTGTTAATGATCTGGAAAAAAGGATGACTTATGATATTGTACAATATTCCAGTAATAGAAACTACATGAGCCAAGGCCAGAGAGAATGTGAATATCTTCAAAGAGAGTTTATAAAGCTAGATAAATGATGGATGATACTTAAGGTGCTATTTTTTGAACTGACGTCAAACACATCTAAATGCCTGTGAAATAAGAACAATTCACTCTGCAGTTAATGGAGAGAAAGAACGTCTGTCGAAGGTTAAGACGAATTGCAAACAAAGTGTGCTTTTTTGTCTTTTTAGTTTCTGAATAAAAAGTAAGCTCAGCACAGAGATGCAAGTACCTATACAAGTATTATGTTTGAAAGGTAAGAGTCATGCACAGTGGAAATAATAACTCGAGAGAGATACATGATTGTTAAATTCCAAATTATCCATATCTTCCAAAGAAAAAGACTTAGCTGGTACTCTAGCCATAGCAATAAAAACGTTAAAAGAATAGCCAAATACAACACTCAGGTTGCTAAAGCATAGCATGAAGCAATTCTGAAAATTTTGTTCATTAATGTATAATAAGAAGGTATAGCAGGTCTTATCTGGAATAATACATTAAAATCTAGTTTCATTTTTACACAGAAAGTTTCAAAAAAAGAAAGTTTTCCATGAGTACTCTATATTGCTGGAAGAAAAAATTTGACTTTTGTATGAAAAAAGATTGAATTGGAACCCTCAATCGCATCTAGAGAAATAATAGGGATATCATTATTGTATTGTTCATTTATAGCATGTATGAAGTGTGAATACAAGGCGTGTTGAATTCCTCTAGATATTTTAATATATTTAAAAGCTATTTATCTTCAGGAACTCAACAGAAATGGTAGACAGTTTAAAAAAAAACAATGAAGTCATAACACACAAATAGAAAACGTTTATTACCATTTTGCATTAACTTCTAAGCCTGTTACACATATAATTGACAACAACATCTCAACAAATGACAAACTAGGCAGATAGGTCTGATTTTATTGAGATAACAGGGATTGCTTTATGCTCAAGATCAAGCTTATGGGGCAGAGAACATGTATTGTTTGTTTCACAACATACATCAGCCACAAAATTATCTGGTAACAAAAATTCCAGTGAAGTTAGTTGAGACAGAAGTCTCTTGCACCATCCTGATTTCTTACTCTAGTACATGAGAGAGCTGCAACTTTTAGAGAAAGGAATAGAATAAAATTTTTTAGTGTTGTCTTGTACAACACCTTTAACTTCAGTTTTTAATGGTGTCATGAAATTGATTTTTACAAGGCAATCATTCAAGATGTAGCAGCAGTGTAATCAAAAGCAGATGCTTGTTACTGTTGCTAGCCCTTACATGGAAATGCTTAACTAAATTATGGTTTCAGTTAAAGAAATGGAAGAACTTGATACTAGCTCTATTAGTTTACTGTAGAAGGATACCTTCTGCCCTATTTCAGTCACTATTTTAGAGGCTGTACAAACAGAAGAGTCCCTCTAATTCAGTACCATCCTTACAGTACAAGCAGCAATGAAACTACTGGCTATTTGATGGAAGTTCTTAATTTCTGTTTTTTCAACCATAATCCCTTAGAAGACATAGTTCTTCCTTTCTGAGTGCATATATATTTAATAAGAAAAGAGATGTAAAATCCTAATGTAAAGATAGCTCTGCTTCTGTAATGAGTGTCTGAAGTAAACATACTGTTTAGCTTGCCTGCATTGTATTTTTAATATTAATTACAAAAAAATAAAACAGTAGTATCTTGAAAGATTCTTTTTTAATCCACCTTTACAATTTACTGAATTTACTGTACTTTTTGATTATATTCTCTTCCAATGTTAGAATTATAAAAGGAATACTATTTTGTTATGGGATAAAATGTGAGCCTCTTCATCTTTAGAAAGTTAGTTGTCTTAAAACACACTTTCTTAAAGCATAAAAGCCAAGAACAAAATTACTTGTACAAAAGTACATAAAAGAAGTGCAACTTAGTTTCTATGGTTAATTTAAATTCACAGTGTAAGTATGTGCCTGGTAACGTACCTTCAGGATGCATGCAATAATAAAAGGAATACACAAAGATCTGTCCTGAAATAAGCAATGTCACTAGCAAGCACAAAGCAATTCACCTTAACATCCACACAGAAAAACTGCTTCAGATCTGCAACAGCGTTGTAAAAAATGCACCAAGTTGCAATAAATAGCAAAGGTACAAACATGGCAGCCCTTCCCCTATGCAGACGGCAATGCAAATCAAAAGTATTTCAACATTGCCGAATTAGCTATGCCATTAAAAATGTGCATAAATTATATAAATCCACCCTTGTGCATAAATATATATAAATCCACCCTTCAGATCTGTGAAACAATTTTTTACACAAGGTATATTTTTTCATTTAATGTTCATCAGAAAACTATGATAAGTGACAGAGAGAAAGAGTATCTATATGGACATAGCATAAAAAAATAGCATCTATCATTTAAGGACTAAGGTTGCATAGCCCACAATTACAGGGGACAGTACTAGGAACATAGAATTATAAAACTGTTTAAGCTGTAAAATACTTTTAAGATCACTGAATCTAACCCTTAACCTAGCACTGCCAAATACACCACATGCTTTACCATGTCCCTGAGCACCACATCTACAGGTCTTTTAAACACATTGAGGGCCTCAAGCTCCGCCAGGGGAGATTTAGGCTGGACATTAGGAAAAAAAATTTCACAGAAAGGGTCATTGGGCACTGGAACAGGCTGCACACGGAGATGGTTGAGTCACTTTCCCTGGAGGTGTTTAAGGCACTGGTGGATGAGGTGCTAAGGGGCATGGTTCAGTGTTTGATAGGAACGGTCGGACTCAATGATCTGGTGGGTCTCTTCCAACCTGGTTATTCTATGATTCTGTGATTCTATGATGACTTAACCACACCCCTGCACAACCTGTTCCAAAGTTTGATAACCATTTCAGTGAAGATATTTTTCCCAATATCCTATCTAAGCCTCCACTGGCATTTGAGGACTTTGCATCTCATCCTATCACTTGTTACTTGGAAGAGCGCTCAAATTTCCACCTAGCTACCATCTCTTTTCAAGTAGCTGTAAAGAGTGATGCAGTTTTTCTTGAGCCTCCTTTTCTTGAGACTTAACTCCAGTTCCCTTAGCTGTTCCTCATAAAACTTGTACTCTAAACCCACCAGCACCCCTATGTTTTTCTTGTAGTGAGGGGCTCAAATCTGAACAGCATTCAAAGTGCAGCCTCACCAGTGCTGACTACAAGGGGATAAGCGCTTCTCTAATCCTGCTGGCCACCCTGTTTCTGATACAAGCCAGGATACTAGTGGCTCTCTTGGCCACCTGAGCACACTGACGGCTCATATTCTGCTGGCTGTCAACCAGTACCCCCAGGTCCTTTTCTGCTGGCAGCTTTCCAGCCATTCATCCCCATGCTTTTAGCATTGCATGGCACTGTTGTGGCCCAAGTGCAGGACCTGACACTTAGCCTTGTTGAATCTAATATAATCACCTACTGGACTTATTAATATAACAAAGAAAAAGAATAAGACATGAGCACTCATAGACTGGCAACAGGAATGGGTAATTAATTCCTAGATGAAGAATGGCAGCATAGTCCTGGAAAGGGGCAGAGGGATACAGGGAAATGCTGATGTTTCTTTAACTCTCCAAAGTATAACGACGCTTACATCATGCTGCGTTGGGTTACATCATGTTACGACTAGTGATGTAACCCGTCGCAATGCAATGCACACATCGCATTCAGTCAGAATTTTTTCAGCTTGCCCACATGATCATCGTGGCCAAGAGAACTTTGGTTGTGTTAATGAGAATCATTGTATTTCTGCGGTATTTCTGGATGTGCATGTACAGAAATGTCCTTGTTTTAAGAAAAATACAGAAGACAAATAGAACTAAAATATATCATAAATATATCAAACAAATGTGTAGAGCATGCAGATATGCTTACTCTGATGACAAACTGAAAAGCCACCCACATGGATATATTATATAATAAGCCGAGGAGCAAGTAAATCAGGAGAGAAATATCATATGTTTCACTCTCCCTATAAGCAATATCTTTGTCTTTAAGGATAATATGCATCTTTCTGTTCAGTCGGAGGCGGTTTTCTTAATTTTTTTGTTTGTTTAGGTTTTTTTACAGAATGCTTTAAAGATCATGTTAAACATAACTTTAAGGTAAGGTTTCAGGGTAAGCTTTTCCTATATGTCACAGGTGTAATGCTTTGGTACAACCAAACCAAGCTTCAACTCTAGGTGAAGAAATTATTTCCATGTAGCACTAAGCCGCTGAAGGTATCAAGACAGGCCCATTGCTAGTGCTTCCATAGCACTTGCTGGAGTCTATAGCAGCTAAATTGTGGTGGATAGTTGGGCTGCTGCCCAGTGGGGTATTCAGATATCTGGGGCAGCTGCAGCAACTGTGACTAGAGCCAAATAGTGCCCAACAGTAATAATTTGCCTAACTGATAAGAGTAAAACCAAGGAAGCCTAAGCTTTGTCTCACATTGCTCTTCTTTTCTTCTCTTAGTCTAGCCTTGACGCCAGTTCCTAGTACTTGAGCAGAAGCATTTGGATTTATCTATGGGCAATTCTTCCGGATATCTTCTATTTGAAAAAGTGATGGATACTTGAATGCATGATTGCAGCTTTTCCTTGTCATAGACCATAGTAAGTTTGCTATTTCCCAGTTTGTTTTTTTCCATGCTACCCCTTAGGATGCATTCGTTTTTCTAAATGTTTAAACATAGGAGAGATTAATACCATATTTACAAAGCCATTACCTTTTATTATTAATTCCGAATGCTTTGATCCTCAAGTTTAGATGGAGAAATGGCAGTTTGTGTAGGATGCAAAAAAACTGGCAAGGAGATTATGATGTTACATGCTAGTATGTTTTTAGTTTTTCTGCTGCCAGATTTGAGCATAAATTATATCTAATCTGAATACTGTGAATTTTCACTGCTGCTTGTGTTTATGTTCAGTTAATGTTTCTCCCATTCTGTCTGCCTTTGCAAAAGGTATATACAGAAAGTGTATAGAGTCTTGCTGATTTTCTGCTTTGCTCTCCATCTTGCACTTTCTCATAGCTTGCAGAAGCACACATACACAAACAGATAATGTCACTTTTTCTTGAAGAACTGTCTGGAAATTGAATGTTTTTAAGGTTAGTCTTCAATTTAGATGTGATTGTGTATCCTTTCCCATTGGCAGGTATAGTCATGAAAGTATTTACCATTTCTTTACCAAATTCCACCCTTTTTGCACCTCCTGTCATCTGCTTATTCCTGTCTTCTTGCTAGAAGCTAATTCAAATGCACATGTGATTTCTCCAGAGCTCATCTCAGACAGAAATGTGTCAAGTTAGCAAAGAATGACTCTTTCAACTGATTAAACTGAAACACTTTGACTGAAATGGGTTAGCAGACAATCATCTGATTAGCTTCACTAGCAAAGGCAGCAATTGCTATCTTGGATGATGACAAGCAGTGACTTTGCTGGTACAGCTGCAGCAGGAAAAAGATGTATCTGCTTTTCTGAAATATTTAAGTAGGTGACAAGTCATTAGCAGAGTAGAAAGGATTAAGAATTTGCTGGAGAGAGATAACCACTGATTCAATCTCAAAGAATGGAGTCAGATAATGGAGTGGTGTTACGTAATCAGGAACAGGAACTACAATGCATAAAGGAGTAGATGTCAATGAATGACAGTCCTCAACACACTCAGTACAAATGATTCTCAAAAATATCAGACTCCACATTGCAAAAAAAATATTTCATCTGATTTCTGTTCATAGTCTGCCTATTCCTTCTCCTTTAGTGACAAGACATGCTATACTTAAATCAAACCAAATACCTCTATCCTGAAAAAAATAGTAATGAAATGGCTGGAATCAGATCACAACATAGTCAAAATGACTAACTATGATTGAAAAAAAGGAAAGACAAACACATTTCTGGATTGCATCTTGATTCTGGTACTTCAGAAAAGTGTATATACACATCAGGCATATAGGCCCTCTAGAATCAGGTCATCAGTTTTGCTGAAAGACTAAGAGTAAAGGTTTGCATCTTAAATAATCCATTCTAAAGGAAAAAAGAAAAGACTACTGCAATACAGTCAGAATAATTGTATCAATATGGGTAGGTTTACATGGAGAATACAGTCTTTAGATGCTGTGTTTGAACGGCATCAATTTTTAACTCTGCTGTGCTGAAATAACTGAATCCCTGAAGCAAGTAGGGAAGAAAAAGGGAAGTGAGCTTGGAGGTTGCCCCTAAGGCACTATACCTTCCAGGGCTCCTTCTGGGACAAGGCTAATTATGCATCAGCTTTCACTCAAGGTTTTGCCGGAAGGCACTATCTAGTCATAAATAATTATTCATATCATTGACTCCAGCAAAGACTTATTCTTTTCTAAAGACAGAATGTTAAACTGTGAATCAGGTCAGAATCCCATAAACTTTAAGCAATCGGAAAAGTCTTCCACTGTAGATTACATAAAGCCTCTATACGAAAAATTTGGTTTTATGGATTAACGTGCTTTAAGATTTACACTAAAAAAATCTAAATTTCCTTATAATTAATTGAACAATTTATTCTGGAATCTTCTACCACATTATTAAAAGCGTCTATATCCTTCCTGTACCCAAGCAGCAAGGATTCATAACATTACTGTCTAAGTTAGAATAATCAGGCTTCTGCTAATGAGGAATAAGTAAAGTTTAGCAAAATGAAAAATACATCAGTTTGTCACCAACAAGAGAAGTGATTGGCAAAACAATGTCTTGGCTTATGAAGCTTGTGGCATCATATTTCAGATGTGCAATAAAAAATAAGTGGAATATAGAGCCTGAGAGTAGACTCTATGATGCAAAAGGTGCAAAAATGTACCCTGGCATATGAAAATGAATTCTAAGTAGAGAAGTGTATTCTTTTTTTTACTACTGTAGAGCTTCACAGGTAGTTGTTTATAGTTGCATTCACATATTCATAAATTAACCACAATGTCAAATTTATTTGAAATTTAAAGTGAAGTACACATCTAGTTGACATACAGCAATACTGTATGGAACCTAATAACGCCTTTAAAAGTTCAAGTCTCATTCAGTTTTGACCTCAGCACAATTTTTGTAAAAATAACATTATTTACTATCTTGAATGCTGTAGATATACTCTTTTTACCTCATGCATGAATAGAACACTCAAAATTATTTAAGTCATTAAATTGTCAAGTGTTTTCATTGCTGCAATACTGAAATCCTAATCCCTATTTTAAACAGGGCAGTCTTACTGTTTATTGCAGTCATAGAAATGCATCTTCATGTAAGAGGCAAAACCAACTACTGACTTTAAGATAGGCACAGATTACATTCATTAACATTGTGAAACAATACATCCATTTCCACATAAAATGTAATTATTTTGTTTAGAAGGAGTAAGATGAAGACTATTTTATGGTATTCATTTGCTGTAATAAGACAACATTAAGGTAAAAGTAGGCCTTCAGCAGCTGAGGCAATATGAACTAGAAAAGGACAAGTTACTACATTAAAATCCTGCTTTCTCAGCCCTCATTAAGTTTAGCATCTTCTCTTTTCTGAAACAGATTCTAGTGTAATCCTAAAAAGGTCAAGAGTTAGTAGAGAGACTAATAGGTTATTTAAAATTTTGGTCCTTGCTTTACAATCAGTACAGCCAAGCATAACATGAGCTTTGCCATAAGAACTGTTAGGATGATTATGATATTTATTCTAGCAAAATTTTTAGAATGACAAACGGTAAGTACGTATCCGGGTACTGTTTGTTCCCTTGCTTACTGCAAATGGAAACCTGAAAATACAAAGGCAGGTGTCAGTTTGACAGAGAAAAATTCATCTGCAATTTAAATGAGGGAAAAAAGTATTTAATTTCTACCACAAATCTTATGCTGCTAAATCATACTTCCAGTAGTGAATCCAAATAGGTAAATAGATATTATTTTCCAGGGACTGAATTATGAAGATGTTTTAATTGCAGAACACATTCCCAAAAATCCCTGATAAGCTACACCACACTGCTCATGTAAGTCACCCTTAACAGTTCCAGCATTAAAGTCCCTTTCCAAAGTCACAACACATGACTGTAAGAGTATGTGTAGAACGCAGACAGCAAGTCCTACTAATACAAGCTTAATTAACAGCACAGACGTGGTGTACAAAGAACAAAATGCTTGGTCTTCTTGATTACCATCCTCTCTAGCTTAGTTGCCTTAAATCAGACTGCAAGACACAAGCTTCAATCAGGTTCACTTAGGAATTAATTCTGGAAACAGTGTGATGGCTATGGGCCAAAAGCTGCTGACAAATTTACTCTTGAAAATCTAGGACCATTTAATTGAAGTCCATATGTGGCTCACGTGATTAAATTATCTGGCTACCACTAATATCAAATGAAGTAGCTGCATTGCCTGTTGGGCAGGAATTGAATATGAAACCATTAACCTATCAGAAACAGTAGAAGAACAAGAAAGGTACCCATTTGAACAAACTTCAGAATAAATTATCATAGTGGTACCTTTTCATGCTTTAAACTAGCATGGGCACAAATGTATCAAAAAAAGTCAAAGAGCAACAAAAGCCAGAAATACATGCATGGCTAGATAAACTACTTCATCAAATGAACTTAAAACCTGCAAAATATTAATTTCATGAGAAGAAAAGAAGAATATCAGTAAAGAATAGAAATAGACTAATTAAAATAACAAAGAGAGTATAGATGACACTTCCATTATTTTTTGAAAGCATTCTTAACAGCTATACAACTTCTAGACAAAATGCAGATAAGAGATTTAAATTTACTCAGAAGACATCAACTGCATATTGTTAGAAGCTGTAGTGATGCATGTCAGTCCCAGTAAGGGAAGTTAAGTTTGGTTTCTCCAGTTTATAGATAATGTAAAGAATGTGACAACTAGGAATTGCTTCCAGTTCAGGCTCCACATTTCACCTCCTTAACTCCTTTTTTTATTTTTTTTCCCTGTACATATCAGTTAGTCTGTCTTTGTGAAGATGGTTTAATCCCTAATTAAAGTGACATTTCTGCTTTCTTATCATATACTACCTGTTAAATTGCTAGAAAGAGCCTGAAATCAGTGTAATTACTCACAGAAGATATATACTTCTCGCACAATATTAGAAAAAGAACAGAACTAGGGAGTGAGAACTAAGTCCTAGTTATCTATATATATAGAGAGACTGCAAAAATTCCTTTTGACTTTGGCCTCTACAGAAAGAAAAAAACAACTTGAGCCTCAGCAGGCACTAGAGAGAGGAAGCTTCTCCAGGAAACAATTTATGCCACTGGTGATAGGCTGGATTTACAATGCCAGACTAAGTAGTTCTGGTTCTGAAATGTGTATCTACAATTTTCTTGTAAACAGTTTCTACTGTCTGGCCTATTGCTTTAGGACAAAAAAAAAGTCTAGACTGACAACTGAAAAAAACTTTAAAAAGTAATACTAAAATGCAGATTGGCTTTCAGAAGATTAACATACTTGTAAAATAAAGATGGTTACATTAGTAAATATATAATCCAGGCAACACACAGAACCTTCAAATATCGGGAAAAATGAAATGGCTTTAATGAGTCCCTGAAAGATTGCCTGCAATGTATGAAGTAGCAGTGTACATAGATCCCTGAGCTAGAACCAAACAGGCTTCCTGGCAACTAGAAGCAGAGAAACTATATTACATTCCTCCATTCCAGCTAATTAGCTCTGATAAGTGGCAAGAACACTTGGTTTAGGTTCAGCAACTCATTATGTTCCCCACACAGAACTGCACAATGTAGATACATAGGTTTATTTGGAATAAGTATAGGAATATTTCGAACATCATTGTATTTTATAGTGACAACATTCTCTTAATGTTTTGCTCCTAGTCACTGAACTTCATCTGGGTAATACTCATTCTCTGAAACACCTTGTATTTATAAGAGCTGTTTTATATATAAAAAAAACCAACTAAGCAATTAAACAAACAAATTCACATTACTATTAAAGTAGCCTTTTTAAATAAAATGAAGAAATTTCAATTCTCTGACTAAAACAGATCGTTTTATTTTTGTCAGTATCTGCTTTGAATATTTACCAGGAATTTCGTACTATCAGTATTTACATGGTGGGTAGGGGATGCAGAAGTAAAACATGCCTTTTTAGGAGAGCATTGTAAGTGTACAATTTTTGTTACAATGTAATGAAACAATACAGTGGTATAATAATGGCTTTCTTTGTCAGATCAGGTACAACTGAGGTAAATGTAGTATTAGTTTAAATACACACTGAGTAATCTGTCTCTAAAGACTCTCCAACACTGCCAAACTGAATCACTACTACTGACAAGAAATTACACTTCCATTTGGTTTAATTAAATGATTTTTTTTTTCATAATCATTTTGAGAAGAAAAATACAAATTAAAGCAGATTAGTTCCTCCCTTTCCGTTATATAAACAAACTGCAGTATTATAAAAATTTAGTCATGGACAAAGATAGTTTAGAAGTCTAAACTTGCAGAACACTTAAGACTTCCAAATAAAACTAATTTACTGTTCTTTAGGTAGCATTTTCCTGGAATTGGCTTCAAAGGTTAAAAAAAAATTAATAAAAAAATAAATTTATAGAGTTAGTGCAATCTCATCTAAAATAGTTCAGTGTGACTGAAAATCCACTAAAGTATATGCTAATTAATTTGAATTCACCTACTCTATTCCATTCTCCTCCTGTTTCTTAGACTAAACATGCCATTTATTTACCTGTATTATTTTAAGACAGCTTCAGACCAGTGAAGCCCTAAATGCCATTTCCCTTTGATAATTCTCAGTGACAATCATCCTGGCCTCACAATCCCTTGCTGTAATTATAAACTCACATATCCCTAGCATCAGGGTGGAAATTAATGTGCAGGGTGAAGGCTTGTGCCTGGGGTGTATGTCCACAGGGTCTTGCCATGAACTACATATCTATACTTGCAATGTCCGCATGCACCGCCATGAAGCTTTCTACCATAGCTAACGGTATTTAGAACTTCTTGTGCTGCCTTCACATGTGGGGTCTCACATGTTCTCTAATTTCTAATGCTGAGAAGTTCAAGGAATTCTCATACTTTCTGATATATATTCTTGGGCAACATAAAAAGCGAAATTCTACATCTGGATAGGGAGATAAAATTGAACAACAGGGAAGGGTGCCACATAGGCACGAAGGACACCCTTTAAGTATATCTTCTTAAAAATCTGCAGTGTTTTATGTTATCTAGCTTTGACTAGCATTAATTTCTGTGGTAAAGAAACTTTCAATCCAAAATATAACAAGGATTTATCCTTAGATTACAGTAGACTTCTCATACAGAGAGTCATGAACTATTTTCTTATTCTAATGACACCATTAAATATCTTTTCTATTTTAAATATTTTACTCTGCTGCTTTAATTAAGGTTATAGAAAAGAGAGCAAGAGTGCTTTTGGTTCTATTATATATTTAATGCAGTTACAGAAAAGAAAGCAAGAGCAAGAGTGCTTTTGGTTCTGTTATATATTTAATTGTGTTATGATTTTGGTTCTGCTGTTCTTACTTCACAGGCAAACAGAAAATTCAATCCACTGGACTTCTGCTGCTCACTGTTAGTTATTAATGCTAAGCAATACTACTTTGTATTCCATGTGTAGTATTTGTTTGCTTTATTGGAGTACATATGTTATTCTTTATGTATAAAAACTCTCTTCTGCTGCAAGGCATCGCCTCTAGCTTTTATGTGGCCCTTTTCTGCATTCTTCAGCTTATATAACTTTCGAAATATGATCTCTATCAGTGTCCAACTGAAACTATTGTCACTGTGTTACACAATAATAAAATCCTAAAATAATGATGACTAGAAAAAAGAATAATGTTTAAAAAAACCCACAGTAACTCTAAAGCATATAAAATTGGAACATAAACCTGGCAAGTCACATGGCTACTAATATGCTAATTATTTGAATACACTAATTATTGGCAATGTGAATGCTTAAAACTAGGATTTCCTACTTGGAGTTTAGTGAGCTTATCGTGAAGCTAAATTTATACCCACTGTTGTCAACAAAAAAAAAAAATCAGTATCAGCATTATATGCTCTGTAGTTTTTTAAGAAGAAAATAAATGGGAGGCAGGAGTAAAAAGAGAAATTGTATTTATAACCAAATACAGCAAACTGAAGAGGTCATTAAAAGTGACAGAATAAATTAAATTATAGAAAAGACTTCCTAAAAGTCAGCTAAATTGCTGTAAAACTTGGATACTGTTCTACAGGCTTTGAGGCTGTTAGTCTGCTAATTTAAAAGGTTTAAACCTATTTATTGCTAATAAGTGTGCTATGCTGACAGCTCTAAAGAGAGAATTATTCTATATACCTTCAGAATGGGTACAGTAAAAGAACATAAGTATGACTGTATTGAGTCAGATCAAAGAGTAGAGTATCTTTCTTATAGTGAAGATACTTGAAATGGTAAAATGATGGTTGCGTTTTATTTCCAAATACTTATTTCTAGATACTTACATGAATACTTCAAGAAATAAGAGATAAAAGAAATAAACAAAGAATTACTAAGCTAATTAATGCTAACTAAGAAGCTATCAGTTTTGTACCGGTAAAAATCTGTGGGTTTTTAGCAAACCAGTGAAACCTCAAGCACACAGACTGATACCAAAGCATCCAGTGAACACAGCGCTAAAATTGTGCAGTAGGTAAGTAGGTAATTAGAAGTGAAGATGAAAGTCCTTGATAAGTCTTTTTATTTTTGTAAATGTTTGTTTGTTGGTTTGTTTTACACAGGAACATCCATCTAGATTGTTAGAAAGAATAAAAGAAAGCATAAGTGGCTACTGATGTGCAACAGGTAAGCAGGCAGCCAGAGTGTGCAACAAAGTACAGCACTCTTGCCATATTTTCAGAGGTGCTACTGAAAAAGACTGGAAAAGAAACTAACGAAGCGAGGAAAAAGAAGTACACATGATAGCAATTTATCTGTGATTTTCAAATGACCAAATTCATATTATTGATAAAAAACCATAAAACTGTTAATTCATTTGACCAATATGTCATATGGGGGTGGGAGGAATCGCTCTTGTTTTATGCTGATGAACACACAAAGGTGCTAGCCCTTGCTATTTTGTTGTTTCAGGTGAAGTTCACATTGCCTTCATATACAGCTAGGATAAAATCGCCAATTACATATTCAAATGTCATCTTGATTATGAGAACTGACAAATGTTTAAATTCTCAGGGTGTGAATCGCTACCATTATGACACATTAGGTAAACTGTAGCTGCTCATTGTATGTGTACCTTAGCACACAGTTTGTGAACCTTAACACAATAAATACAGGACAAAATGTATTAACTTAAGTATCCCTCATTAATGCTTTTCACATCTAGATGGCAAGTCAGGGCATTTACATTAAACTAAGAACGTACACATAGTCAACTCACGTAGCTATCTCTTACATTACAATAGCTCAACTGTGTTTGAACTCTCTTCTGTCATTCTTGTTGTGGGGAAGAGAGCGATGTGCCTGCCAGTAGTGAGGGATCACACGTGCCATGCAACCATTTAGACTTTGAAATTAAATCAAGGTTACAGACAAGGTTACAGCTACTTGATCAAAGAACGCAGCCTAGGGAATACATGACCAAACAGCGTATTAAGATAATGGGAACCAGAAAAAGGTGTGATAGCTTCAAGTCATGACCACCTCCTGGGTTATGTAAAAGAAGTTTTCTGGTTCTACACAAAGCAAGTGTGTTGCATGCAATAAGAATACAAAGCCTCTGAAGAATAAAGCTCTGAAAACAGAAGTTGTTGCTTGCTACCTGTAAGGGCTGTTTAATAGCCACATGAAAGCAAAAGAAGTCAGCATGGGTTAGGATCTTTGGTCTACAGGTCTTAGCTGACTGACAAGGGCACTAGACAAGTTCCGTGCGTAAGGAGTATATCTAGCAGCTGCAAAGTGCTGGACCCAGCATACAAGTACGTATCCCATCAAGCTCAGTCTCAGGAGCGTGTTTATAGGTCATGTGAAGTATTCATTTCAGAATGATCTACAACAGTTATGCCAAGTAGGTCAGAGCAAGCTGGCATTCTGCTAGAGCAAACACTTTATACTGTACTCAGGAGTAATTTCTTTATTAGTTGGGAGATAATGAAGAAAATTAAAGAACACTCAGAAACATTCCAAGCCATTATGTTGCATCTGCAAACAGCATATTTTGTTCCAAAATCTATTTCTGACTTTCGGTAAGCTTTATGAAAGAAACCTATTAACTATGCATCACATACTAGTAACAGCTTTTTTTCATTCATCAGTTATTTATCTGATCCTTTCTGAGTTAAAATACTTTACACTGGTATCTTATATGCCTTATCCAGCCACAAAGGTTTTCCATATTTCAGTATTTCAGTGCCTTAGGACCCTTTTCTGGCTTAAGTCTTATTTCTTATACGTCTTTTATCTCTTTGAAAAATTCTATCTGACATCTCATTTTTGGCTCTAATACATGAAGACAGAGAGTAAAGAACCAGATGTATGCTTTGATATAAAGGCTTCACTCTGCCATCAGTAAATGAGTCAGAACACCTTTTAGATGCCCTAGTTTAAACCTCTTCACTGAATTATTTAAAATCATCATTGTAATATGACTCTCAAAGCTATTGCCCTTTGGACCTTTCAAAGTTTTGTTCTGAGGTTACAACACAATACAACGATAGGCACAGTGCTGCCAGTCAGTGGATCACAGAGGGAAAAAAGATAAACTTTTGAAAAAACTTGTATCTTTTTCTAACCCTAATCAGAGAAAAATCAATATGATCCTAATTTTCTAAATAGACAACTAAGGCACAAAGGCGGCAGACAGATTAACAACTCACTCTGTCTGAAATGTCCTTAGACCACCTCAGTACAAATGTACCAAGCAATACAATTCTTTTGGTAATGTAAAAATGTAAAAACACCTCAACCAAAAAAACCCCAAAAACTACCTCCCAAAGCAGAAAACCAGAACTAAAGCCCAGGAAATATTATTTCATGTTTCTGTATTAAACAACAAACCTGAAATAAATCTGTTCAAGAAACAGAGAAACTGGAAGGTAAATTAGTAGGTGTCGGTGGTTCCAACCAATGCTTACAAAAAAAAAGAGAAAAGTCACAAAACAGCAAAAAGATTTCTTGTGATAAAATAACATATTCACAAAGTACCTCATGAACGAAAAAATGCTTTAAACTAGCACTACTTACAATGCAGAAATAACTGTTTAATCATCTGGTTTTAAGAAATAATGGTGACTATTTTATCAATTCTGTTGACGCAATATTAGAAAAGGAGCACAGGAAAAAAGAGCTAATATAGACAACCACATCAAAAAAATCTATCTATTTGGAGATTTAAAGAAGTCAGTTAATAATCCTAACACTAACCTATCCTGATTTACTATATTAGATATGAAAAACAAGTATGGTAAAATAGCACGCATTCAGAAGTTTGGTACAGTACTAAGAAATAGCGCAACTTGAAGCAGCACACAAAAATGGCAGAAACTATAAATTTCATAACATTTTAAAACCTGATGCATGCTGGTAGATTCTAAACTTACCATTACTTACTAACTTTTTCATTTATTTAAGCATAATAGAAAATTATACTAAGTACCACAGGCTACATTTTAAAAGCTCCTAAAAGCTAAAAATGACTAGTTGAACAAGACAAGTGCTTTTTTTTTATTTTTTTTTTACCCGCTGTAGGGTACATTAGCATCCTCAAGTACTACCCTACAGCCCAAGTACAGCTTACCAGGCATTGCTGAGTGGCCATCTGAAAGACTAAGACATGAAGAAGAATCAGATTTTCTCTCTTCACTTGATCCCTTCACACCCACTGTATAGATAATTTCCAAATCGATCCAACTGTCAGCTGCCTCCCTGCCAAAAATTAGTTAAGAGCCATAGCTGATGTTTCCTCACCTTTTGCCTCTTCCTGTGTGTAACTTTAGTAAAAAAAAAGATAATGAAGGATATTTGGATAGCACATTTTGTGGAAATGAAAACCAAGGCTACATCTAATTTATGATATTCACTTATAAAGTGAGCAAAGGTATTCACTTATTAGCAAAGAGAAGATGATAAAAGTCAGTAACATGTGGTTGCAAGGGCTAGTGAAACTGAATAAAGAGAAAAGAAATATGGCTTGAATATCCCTTAGTATTATTGTGAAAACATCTACAATTAAGAATAAAGATTTTACTATTCAATATATCTGCTATGGTTTAGTTCCAGGAGTTAGACTGACAAACTCTTGATAATGAAAATAAAGAATAAACCATTAAGTATGCTTTTTAGAAACTTTTCCCATGTTTTACGTTCAAGTTACTGCATTTATTTGTATTCAGTTCTTTCTTCAATTTGTTTTCATTAAAATATTCCCACTGAGAGACTGTCATACTAGGCTGCTCTCTTCTGCAAGATATTCATGTCATTTTGACATAAATTCACATTGAAGTAATTATTAGTGGCAAAGCATACAAGTTATTTCATATGAATGGTTTCATGCATCATCACAGTAAACATCTGTTTTGATCCAACTCCCAACAACACATCCTAGGCATAAATTTCAACCAATCCCATTGCACCTATTCTCTGAAGACAGTACAAGGGCTATTTAGGTAGAGGGAATCCTGATGACAAAATCAGCAAGGCCGTAAATGTACCAGTCCTTTTGAATTAGATACATAATGCCTAGAAATAAGTTATTTGGGAGGGGAAGCCCTCCAAATTTGGTGTAATTTAGCACTTTGGATAACTTAACATAACTTACTTAGACTGTTAGTTCAAATGAGATAATAACAAAAACTTTAAGCACTCTGTACTGGCAGTAAGAATGAAACGTTAGCATCTTAACATTTTTGTCTCAGCAAAATAAGAGGATGCAAAATGCAAATGCATTTGGCATTTTCTATGATTCAGTTGTACAATTATAATACAGAAAATTGAGAGTCAATGCCAATCACTGGAAAAAATCTACCTGTCTAAGTTAAGGTCATAAATTACAAGACAAAATGATTCCTTTTTACATAGAAATATTTCTACTAAGTCATCATAACTAAGAAGATCAAAATCTTTACTTTGGAATCAATTCTGCTATCAGATGCCATGAAAGAATTTCAAATCAAGTATTGTTGTTTGCTATTCAGTTACAAACTGGTGCATTATTTTATAGTAATAAATTAGTTTTGTGTAAGTTTGTCAGTGTGAGTGGACAGTTTTGCATGGACAGGTTTTATGCCACATATAAATTCCTCACTCCACTAAAACAGAGTCAACACTCACAATGTTACTAATTTTCAGCTTGGGAAAGGTGGATAGGTTCCCTTTCTATCTGTTTAAAGGGAATAAACCAGCACGTGTTTGTATGTTTTACTGCTGTATTCTCAAGCATCATTTGTGGCTTCTCAATGACGTCAAGAGATAGAAAAGAATTAGTTTACTGGTAACTTGTGCTCCCTCTGCTGGCTGAATAAAACAAGAAGACAAGCAAAAGTATAACCATTGGAGTAGAACACACAAATGCAGAGTTATTATTTGAAATTTCCTAGCCACACTAAAAATAACACATACAAGATAATTTGATTCTAATTTATTTGTAAGAGGATGAAATGTACATATTTAGATTGGGTTTTCATTTGCCCTGCTGAATATTTACTAAATCAGACAATGTATCTATGATTTCCAGCTATGATGGCTTGTAAACATTACCAGATACTCATTTGAGTCAGCACGAAGTAATTTCTCTCCATTAGATTAAATATGTCACACCCTGTCAATTAAAAATCCATTTAACACCAACCCAGCAATAATAAGCATTTTGGAATGAGGCACTAGAAATTATATTTGTGACTAAAATTCTCTATATATGGTGTAAGGAATTTGGCTTAGCATTGCAAATACATTTATTCTTCATTATAAGTTTGCCGACAGCAAAAAATGTAAAAGAATTTTTTTTCATTTTATTATAACATTTTTGTAATGGATTTTTAACACATCAGCACCAGATAGCTGCAAGCATTAGTTCATTTCCATGGTTTTATAATAATTATTTCTTATTGTTTGTCTCTTTGCTCATTTGGAGCAACATCCAGACTGAAAAAGCCCTAAACCCTAAGAATATAAATTCATCCCTATTCTCTCACATGATGATAATATCACAAACACAAATGAGATATGCTATCTTTTACATTCTTCTTTTTCTCTTTTTTTCTGTCTGCATAAAACCTCATAGATTCAAATAATACTATCACCAAATGTGAGCATATGTAATTGATTATGTGCCATTCGGAGAATTTTATCTGGAAGCACTGATGTAAAGACTTGAATGCTGGAGATATTCCTTCATTTTACAAAAGGATGACAAACCAAAGTACAGTGCACGAAGCTCTTATGTTCTTGAGAAAGTTTTTATCTTACAGTTATCAATAATTTTGTCAGGGATTCTGAGGAGAAAATTATGAGGATTTGCTCTTTTTTTTTTAATTAGTGATATTTTATTTTGTAAGTACTTAAGCATTTCTAGAACAGAATTGCAAATTTGCCTGTTTCACACACAACCTACAACTATCATATTGATGTGGGGGCAGTTCCATTAGGTATTTCCACAGATGTGAACTAATTTATGAGCCTTGTGTGAATTCAGCAACGTGTCAATTTTGTGTAAAGCTGCAATTAATGTGCTAAGTAAGGGAAACTAAGCCAACTTTGAACAAAAAGATACAAACAAATCTCAAAACATTCTGACCTATGCAAAAAATACCTGAATGAAGATTAATTAGATCACAAAGCCTTAATATAGGTAATCACAGCTAATACAAACGATACAGCCATGACACTGCTAAGGTCCAAGCATATTCCATGCTATTAAATACCTCGATGTCTGCTGAGGACCCATTGCATTGCCCTAGGACAGCCTGCCTCTGTTAGTACAGTGTTAGTAGGTGTCACGTTGATTTGGTTTTGTCAGAAAGATACAGCATGCAAAGACATATTTTGCAGGAATTCTGAGGAAAACTACAATAAATAAAAAAAAAAAAAGAAAGAAAGAAACACGACACACCAAAAAACTACAAAACAACCTGTGAGTCAATGGGCAGAATGATGTAAAATTGCCCGTCTGATCTGTCTCATGACCCACACGACTAATGACTTTTTCTTTCGCGTTACTGAGCCAAATGGCACAGCCTCTACATCTCCAAAGGCACTGTTCTTTGATGAAAAGGATGATAACATTAATTTTTCTTCTCGGAAGAAACATTAATTCATCGTGTTTTAAAGAACATTCCCCCATTCTAGCAGGTTTTTTAACATTTGGCAATGATGAGACTCTAGAAAACTGTGCCAAAAATCCTGTTTAGATTAGATAATGTCGTATTAAATGCCAAGTCTTCTTGCTAGGCTTCACTGCATATCAATTCGTGAAAAGGCCATTTGAGTGCAATCCTGTAAAGTGCCTGTGGAATAGGCAACTCCTGGAGGGAAGAGCAGCATTTTGAAATCAGCAACTAAATCTGAATTTAGCTTTAAGGATTTAAGAACTTTATTTCATCTAGATTAGAGTCCTATTCTTTGGTGTCAGAAGGTATTTGTGACTGTTAAAAGCAAGAATGTAAAATAAGGGCCTGGATTACCCACAGCTTTATCCTGGTAGGCAGAGAGTAGTCAGACATATGCTGCCTTCTTTTTCACAGATGCTGCAATATTTCTGGATTAGGAGGAGGGGATATACTAGACCCTAGGAGCGTAAGAATTGTCTAGAGGTGCTCTGGCACAATGGGGAGTTTATCTTTCACAATGGAAAGCAATTTTCTTTCTGTTGCTGAAAAATTTATGTTTATGTTCAACTAGGATTTTATGCAGTAATTCAAAAGTTATCATTTTATATTGTAATTGTTATCTATTACGCATCCCTCTCACTTTGGAAAGTGATACAAGCATTTTACAGAAGTATATGTCTTACTGTGTAGAACTTCTTTGCAGTATGAGTCATTGACAAAAACCAGCAATTTTGAAACTGAGAACAAACTTTTGTTTATATATTCTGTTTTGTCTCAGAAAAACATCTGTATTTGTAATATAAAACTGTTCAAACATTATCATCTATTAAAAAATTCTAAATATATTTTAAAAAATATTTTAAAATATAACTAAGTTTAAGTAGTTTGCTTTTAACAGTACCTCAGAAAACAGAGGTAAAACATTACACTCCTATACCAATTAAACAAATTACAGTTGACTTTAAAAAAACATATTCTGAGGGAGAACCAAAACTATAAAAAAGCAAACAAATACATTAGATTCTTAATTTCTAAAAGCTATAAATTGACAAAACTGTTGAAGAAATAATATAACAATTGCAATTCCGAGATTACCTGATAAAAGTCAACTGTACATCTACTGAACCTTGAAATTACATGCAGGTTAGGAGAATCTACTCTATAGATATTCACGTTTGTTTGAAAAATAAAAGTGACTATTATAATCTACTAATATTTCAATAAAAATAATGTTGTACAATATTGTACCTATCTTGTGCACTACATTACTATTTTTACGCATGGACCCTTATTCCTCGTACTAATAAAGAAGACATCTACTAACTTACTTTTTTATTCCATGCCATCAAATAATTGTGAATATGGGACTCATCTTTCTACAATACATATCAGTTAAGGTTTATAAGTATAATTTTGATAAAAAGATGTTTCCCAAATTAAACAGATGCTGCAATTCAACAGCAATGACAAGAAAGCTGGAAACACTTAGTTGAATACTTATTAGCCATTTGACTAATATGAAAAAGTGGCAAAGAACGCAAGCTCTAGAAATTGCCTAAGGCACACCTTCTTTATCAGCTTTTTTCAAGTTTTTCACGTTTAGTCAAATATACACAGAGTCCAAAGATACAGGTGCCTGTCTTTGATATCATTGTGCAGAGAAGGAGCACTGTTGATCTCTTTGCTTTTGCCCAAGACATTTTTCTTCCTGGTAGCCCACAGCAAAATATATCCATAATTTTGCACAATACTCTCAGTTTCCCTTAATCTAATGAAAAAAATCATGACCTATCCATTCAGCCTTAATACATAGCATGACCTACCATATTTTATCATCACTTCAGCTGTATTTACTATGATCTAAACGAGAAAAGAGCTCACAGAGCTGTTTAGTGAGCAAACTTCTGAAGATGCTTAATGCTTCTTTATTTAATCCCTAACGGATATACAGTTGTTGAGTACCTTCCCACTTGTGTAAAATATACACTCTTTTCATATACCAAAATAAACAAAGTATACAAGCTTATCATCAATCACGGAAAGGCAACAAAAAGTCATATTTTTTTATTTTATTTTCCTTTTTGATCTGAACAGAGCAGTTTTTAAACAAAAATTCATTTGTGCTACTTTTTTATAATCTTGCCTTGCTATTAATACAGTTTTGAAGTTTATCATGAAAGAAATCCAAATTAAGGGTCTTTTCGGGGTTTTTTTAATTATATTTTTCCTCAGTTATGATAGGAGTTAGCAATCTCCTTCAGCATCCACAGATTCAAATGATAAAGGCCAAGGATTAAGCACAGCCGATTAACAGTCTGTGTCCTCTTCAATCTAGCATTTCCAGTGTAGATAAACCCATATTCAGACTGAACTTATAATAAACAGACTGTCCTAAATATCATTTCCCTAGATGACCTCCTCAAAACTGACATTCAAGTATTCTTGTGGAAAATTACAGTTTCGAGTAACTGGAAAAGTAGACAAGATAGCATACACCCACAGAAATTACTCTGAATATCAAGCCGAATGTTGGGATAGCAATTTGGACAAAAATATGATTTTACTACAAATATTTCATTTGTTTCAGTTCTGAATGATTTCTTATGATTATAGGTTTGACATATAAAAGTGGTTTGCTAAATGTTATCTTTATTTCTTGTACTGTTTATCTTCAAAGTAACTGCATTATTTTTTATAGTTATTATGAAAAAAAAGGTCAGTGGATTATAGTGGTTGTAATTCTTTATCTTCCAAAGGCAAAGGAAAACACATACTGGAATTCTCCGACTACTCTACATTCCCTGAAATACAAGTGATACTAATCTAAGGGAAGTGTCAATATAACCTATTTGTCCAGTGAAAAACAGCAAAAGAATAAAACCCCACATGGACAGAATTGCAGAAATATTCTATTAAGTATGTGGTTTGATTTCTATCATAAATATTATTTTCACCTGAAGTGAAAAAAAAGCTCCTAAAAACAAACATACTTTTTGCTTTGAGGGAACATTTTAGCATGGAATGTTCTGACAAGATTCAGTTGCAATTTGACATTTGAAATTCACAATCTTATGCACTGAAACAAAGTCTATGATCAAGACAAACAGAAACTATGAAACAGGCTACTGTCATTTTTTAACCTAGATGCTCCAACTATTTTAATGAGCTATAGAATTCTGTGTGATTTAATGTCACTGTAATTCTTTAGCTAGGCAGAGCAATATTTCAGAATATTTTATTATAAATAACTAATCTACCCACTTTAACGGACTGTATTCTACTCTTATTTCCCTTAGCTTATACTGGTTGAATTCCAGTGAAGCAATTCTGAAATCAGCTGAATGCACATGTGCATTTATTCTTCAATCCTTTATTCAAAGTAAATGGTCAAACTTTGGTTCCCTTTGACCAAACCACACAAGTGACAGCAAGATGGCTACACTATATTGTGCAAGAAAAACTCCCAGTAAAACAAAACAAAAAACCCATACCAAACCTGAGCTGCATTTTGATTAGTTATTCACTAGCAATGGTTTGAAGTAAGTATTGCATGTGAAAATAATTAATTCATTGGAGTTGTGCAGGAATTATTTTCATCAAAGTTTAAAAAAAAAAGATAGCATGAAATTATTCAATTAAGTTTTATAATCAGAACATTAATTAAATAAACCTTTATTCAAGAAAGAATTTAAAATGTGAATTTAACTCATTCACTTCCAGATCTTGCTTCAAAATCTAATTACATGGTCTGCCTCCAGAACAATGTAGATTATTTAACTTATTTTTGCCAACTAAGACATACATAATGAACCATAATGTGTTTAATCCCATTGTATTTATATTTAGCATGATCTGGAGACACACTGACTTAGGAGATGTGATTTGTAGGTCAGTTCTCTTTAATCATCTTTATGAGCAGAATATTGCATATTTTCTTCACCAACCCACACTGAGTTATATTTAACTAGGGATAAGATATAAAGCATAGAATTAAAACGCCGTGTATTCCATTTATTAATTTTTAAGTTCCTTGTTCCCCATTGGAACCTGTTAAAATGTTTGACGTTATACAGGAAAAATCTTGACTTCATCTCATCACTGACATCAAATCTTGTCTGTCATTATTCAGCTCTATACTCTCTTATGCGTGGGTTTATGTTTTGAAGGGAATATGTAAAAGAAAATAGATTCCCTTTACATGCTATTTAGTGTAAAACAAAAAAATCTAAAACCAGGAGGAAGTGGAAGACACACACTTTTTGCAGAATGAAAGAGTCAAAAAGTTGTACAAGTAAAATTAAATTTATCAGTCCTTTCTAATTTTATTCTAATATTGAATGCCATTAGCTGTTACATACAAAATGAGGAATTTTATAGGTTGTTGGTCATTTAGCACATGATATTTTATTATTATCTATTTCACAACTTATTATTACTATATTGGAAGAATATATGAATTTATTAACACTGGACTTTAAAATAAGGCTGAGTTAGAAACGCTGATATTCCTTCAGTAAGAACAAATAAAATTTTAACTTGAAATGTCTTCTTAGAGCAAACTTACCCTAGTGAATAATTAGAAGCTGCAGGATAAAATCCAGAACATAAACAAATTTGGGAAAGAATTACTTATGTTATTATCCAAGGAGCGAGATGCAGTGTAATGAGACTAGCAGAGGGAAAGAATTAAGGGGAAAGATCTGCTCCTTCATCTACACCCCCATGGACAAATGTATACACATGCACACACAAAGCCTCCATACACAGAGCTTTTCTTTTAGAGAACTTTTCATTTAATCAGCTTGGTAGTATTTATGTTTGTAGAGTTCCCAGTATTCACAAACCTTACCCCTTTATTTTTAGCTTTCAAGTTTTTGCTTCAGCTCAAAAGAACAGGGAACGAAGGTGGTAAGTTTATTGCTGGCAAACAGCTTGGAAATTCTGAGTAAAGAAGCCAGTCAAGGCAGAAGGATTATAATAATCAAAGTACAAAATTTGCATATTTAGAGTATGGCTACTGAGAAATAACAATGTCTTAGTTGTGCAAATCAAATCCTCAGCTAAAGTGAAGGTATTTGCAAATCTGAGAGAAACCTGTCATGTTATGCATCAGTAACTACATTCTAAGTGGCTGAAAGAACTGGCTTTTAGAATATTAAATATAACTGCCTGTAGAATTTTTTATTTCCTTGTGATATAGAATAAATTATATTAATTAGGGACCTGATTAAAACAGGTCTTGTCTGTAGGAAACAATACCATTCAACAACAAAGGATATATTCAGCACGTCATAAGGCAAGAATTTTTAAGACTGAGATCATGAAAACATTCAGATTTGTGTGATACCAATCGTGTTCACATTTTTAGTCTATAGTTTAAAGTAGCCCTCTTGAGAAATGATTGTAGAAAACAGGTGAAAGTTTAAGGCCGCCTTTTCAGCTCTGTATAATAAAATCACTTCTACTTAATTTTAAAATAACAGCTAAAATAAAAATAACTTGGACTGAAGTTTCGCAAGTAAAAATTCTGAAAAAAAACCTGCAGACCAAACTGCTATAATAATTTTCTTTTATATATCTAAATCAAGCAGAATTAACAGTAGGTTCAGAGATATCATAGTAAAAATAAAAAAAATAATAATTATTAGGGACATTCTCCTTAAAAAATAATATGTGGCAGTATTTGTACCATTCATGCATGGGAAAATAAATGTTACTTGTGGATAATGTTTATTTCCCCTTTCTTCTTTTGTAACTGATGCTCAGTTGCAGTTCAGATGTAAAATTAAGGCTGGCTTACACATCTTGGCCACTGCCTGCAAATGAAATAGCGGTTTGGTGTTACACTGAAACGTGAGAGAATATACATGCACGTCTCTTCAGTCTACAAAGTACTACTTACAATGCGCGTTCAGAGACATGATCCATTTCCACAAATAAAACACGGAGGAAAATGAGAAAGATGCTTTAAAAACCTGGCTACTACTCATGTGCAGAGCTAGTGAGTGTGCTGCAGTATGATCCTTAGAGTACTTACCATCTTCTGTAGGCACATAGATATTCAAATACAGGCAGTCTTCATTTTGATCTTGAACATATGTCACCACGGTATCCAGATTGGCTGTAAACCAGACCGGCAGCATGTCGTTGAGCAGTGATCTCTCATCCAGGTACTGGGGGCAGACAGCAGCAAATTGTGTGGCATTACGGACACCCGTCCAAGATGATGGTGGCTCTGGGGGCTGAAATCGCCTTTCTCCAGTTGGAGGAGAGGCATAAGGAACACCCAGGTACTGTTCCACTGGACCAAGGATCTCATTGGGCAGAGGTGTTCTTAAACCACGTATTTTGCCATAATTTGTGGTAACAACTGGGTATTGTGCTTGGCCATCGATGAGAGTAAATCTTATAGCCAGTGCAGTTATCCACAGGAGGAAGTTAGAATTCAACATGACACATACTGGGGTGAAGATCAAAGGCAGCCATAGAAGTCCCATTGGTTTCGACATTATTTAAATCAACATCAGCAGGGCTCTTTTTTCCACAGCCAAGAGAAAACTAATCAGTCAAGGAAAATGAAAACTAATAAAGCAAAAAATGTAGTCAAAAGGAGATGAAATGAGGGAAAACGTAACCTAGTTCAGGCAGTGAAAAAACAAAAGCTGATGTGCCGTAGGTGCCTCAGCTGACTGGTCGTAGACAAATCCCAGCATCAGAAGAAACAAGGGAGTATTTGCTTCTAATGCCCATCCCAGACTTCGGAGCTGGCTTAATCCTGACAATGCACGGCACTTCCCAGCAAGTAGTGCAGGGAGAGATCCACAGCTAGTCCACTTCTCCAGCAAAATGACTCCTTCCAGTGAAGTTCAACCCACTCAGTCAGCCTGTGGCCAAGAGAAAACAAACAATTCAAATCAACAGACACATTCATATTGGCATAAATCTCAATAAAATACTACAAACCAAACAATTAAATTCACACACTACTTCCACAGCAAGGCCCACAAATGTTTTATGAACTTTAGACACCATGGTTAGTTTTGTGCTTCCAAAGATATATAACGTAAGAAAGCTGAAAATTGAAGCCACAAATTTGTCAGAGGTTATACCACAAACCAAACATTTCTGGTCTTATACATTTCCAAACCAAAGCACAGCCCAAAAATACCCATACTTTCAGGAAGGGTATTGCATTTAAATGCTACCTCCAGGGTATTTTCTGCCCTAAATAAACAGCATCTGCCTTTTAAGCACATTTGCACTCTCACAGCAAACATTCATTAAATGTTTTGCTGCATTGGATAGTCACTCTTTGCTATAGTATCACTTCCATACATAAGTATTCTTCACAGGTATGCCTACTGTTCTGTGTGACAACCTAATTTACCTCCATCTAATTCAGAAATTTCAGTTCATGGAATAGCATTACATAAATTCAATGCAAGTGTGAGAATAGTGTTAGTAAAAATTACATACAAAATTATTGGTTTTCATATCAGTTTTCTTTGTTCTAAGTCTGACAAAAAGGAATAATAGAAACTCAAAAGAAAAAAAGCATGTTATAATCTCTCAAAAGACAGATTTTGACCTACATGATGTCGCAACTATGTAACTTCTTGCATGTTCATACTTTTAATTTTTAGACAGAAGGAAAGTCATACGACAATTCAGTATTTCTTAATGAAACGTGTCATTCATTTATATATGCTAAGAAATACAACTACTAAAAATATACGCACAGCAGTTTTTAATACTTACATTCTTCTCCCTATCCAAAGAAACAGAGGCATTCATTTTTACCCATTATTCAACTCAAAACTAAAGATAACAATTCCACTGCTAAAACAATACTTGTTATAGGAAACTGATACTCATAATTTACATTTGATTGGATGAACACATATTTAATATATTACACATATATAAGTGGACTACCTGGTACTGTTTTCAGTCAGGACTCTTGTCACATAAAGATATAAATTCAGTTTTTGAGAACAAAAAAAAAAAACCGCAAACCCAAAGTAAGTAGCTTTGGACAATGATTTTAAATAAAAAAAAACAAAAACAACTCAAAGAAATCCACAAAAAAACTCTCAAACAAATCCCAAAATAACCACAGGAGACAACTACGCTGATCCTTTTAAACAAGGAAAAGCATCTCAAAGAAAGACATTTCATTCTTTCAAAACCCCTCAAATTCTTTAATGGCTTCATTTTAGCACTCATATTGCAAAATATTTTAAACACCTGGACATCACATGCCAGAAAAATACCAGATACATATTATTTATGCAGACCCAAAATTTCTGTTGACGTTTTCTCTAGTAGACAATAGGCTCAGATACAGCTTTCAAAGAACTTTCAACATGGTAATTTTTGAAGGACAAGTCAGTAACAGCTCTTAAGTGTCACATCCCCAAGGGCACCACCAGCTATTTCAGGCCCTCCCAAGCCCTATCTGGGGAAGTGCCCCCACCCTGCCTATGGTCGTAGGACGCAGTTCAGCCCATTCCAGTCCCTGCTTGAGGCTTTCTTCAGGGAGCCCTATGCCCAGCCAGTATCTTACCCTGACGGGGTCCCCAGGTCAACCCTGGGCGTGATTTCTTACCCTGTCGGGCCTGACCATTGTTGGGCAGTGGCAGGGTCTTGTCTCTGCCCACAGTCCAGCCTCGATGGGGTCTTTTAGGAGGATGCCCTGTCAGAGAGAGTATTGCCTTGCCAGCTCTGTAATGCCCACAGCTCCCGGCTCATCCTTCCCTGTTGGGCAGCCACACTCCAGTTGCTCCCTGGCACTCAGAATGGTCAGCTGGCCACAAGTCACCTGAAATTCCTTCTCAAGCAATTCCCTTCTGATTCTGCTACCACATTTCATGACATAAGTCAGCAGCACACAATTGATTTTGCGTAGTATTTCCTCATGCTCTTTCCCATCCTGGCTTTGGAACCCTTTTCTGAACATGCAGCACAAAGTAGATTTTCCAGATGAACTGGGGATTTAATCTGTGCTCAGGGAGGAGAAACAGATCCTATTCCCTTGACACTCACACTACAGAAGTTTGTAATAAGATTATATGAAGAAAAAAAAATGTGGAATAAAGCACTGAGAAAATTGACAAGGTAGGAGGAAAGGTAAAGATCCAGATGATGAAAAATGGATAGAGAAAACAGCAGGTGAAATAAAAGAGGAAACAAAACAAGAAAAGAAAATAGGGGTGACAAATAAACAAGAGTGAACACATTACCAGCTTGGAGAGAATGAAAATTGATGACATAAAGGAAAGTGGGACTCCTCAGCTGATAAACATAACAGAGATAATATCCAACTGTCAAAAATGTGACTTAATGAATAATATTTATGCATACTAATTAGGTTTCTTTGCATTAAATATCTGGTTATATGCTTTATTTTGAATAAGGTGAAAAGACAGGAAAAGGAAAATATTCATTATTGACTCGGAACTGAATTTGCTATCTTTCCTTACCAATGAAATAAGATGAATAAAGTTAGTTTTGGGGGTATTAAATGCATCCATACAATGTGTTTTATTTTTGCCGTAGCTTAACAGAAGCATACACAGTTTGCATTTTTGATTCATGCATACATACTTAGATTTTAAATATATTTAACCAATAAAGAAACATACTGCTAGCTAACACAGAGAACACAGCTAATTTTCATAGTGCTGCTGTCTGACCTATAATAGACCTGCAGTTTTTGCCAGCCAGTATAATGACATAAACAAACAGCAGACAGTGACAACTGCATTGATGCAAGCAAGTTATATACCATACAAGAGCAATTCTAAGTTTCAAGTGAGAATAAATCCATGATTTAGAGTAACATATTCTAGTCATTAAAAGTTACTGATTTTAGGCAGTTAAAAGGCAATAGAAGCAATCAAAGTTTTTAATGATTCCTTATAGCATAAGTCTCTTAAAAAGTTTACATAATAAACTATCTGACCACTGTATACAAAAAATCTTTAAACAGAAGTGTCACAAAGAAAATTGCTTTGCAATGACAATTTAAGAAGAAAATATCCCACTTTTCAGTTGACATATTACTAGAGTAGTACCATTTTCAAAAGGTTAGTTTCACACAGGAATTACATAAACATTCATACACAGAGAAAAATACATGGAATAATTTTCATGAAGAATATCAAGAGATAAGGAGGAAGGCATGTTAGCCATACATTCATGAACTACCTGATTTTGCTATACGCATCATTAAAAAGGCTGGAAGATTTAAAAAGAAAGTCATAAAACACAATTAGAGACTAATCTTAAACAGAAAACTATGCATTTTAGAATGTTTTTTGATTTTATACCAAAAAGCAGTTTGATGCACTTCTATATGTATCCTTTCAGCTATTTAATACAACTTTACATACTGAGTCTACAGGGAGAATTGTACTTGTCATGTTTTCATTTTTTGTCATTAATACTGTTGTATTTTTTTCCATTATTTTCTTTTTTTTATTACTTCAAGTGTTACAAAAAAGTGTCCTAACATGCTTGCAAACACTTGCTGGTATGCAGCATTGCTCAAAAACAAACAAAAACAATCAACCCAAATAAAAATATTCTGTTTAAAATGGCAGCTCCTAGCACCACAACACAAAAAGAGAAGTCAAAGAAGATTTGAAATCACATACATTCATATTCGACTTCTTTATTGGAAGATGACTGTAACTGAAGGCTAATGAGATATTTATGGCCTTTGATGTAAATAAGGACTGAAGTTAACAGATGTGCATCTGCTTGGACTTGGTTATGAATCTATGCCCCAAGCCACACTTGGATATGAAATCAGGCTTTCAGGGCTAACCTGATGGTTCCCAGGATCTGTAGTAGCACTTTTTCAACTTGAGTGGATGAGTACGTCAGTAGCTCTATAATAATGCTGTACCTGCTGGGGAGATACGAGACATGGCTTAAAAGTCCTCTTCACCTCATGGTTTGCTTTGGGCAAACTCTAAATTGATTTCAACCTTTTTCCACCTGCTTGTCCAGGTCATGGACAGTCACAACAAAACCAAACACAAAAGTAAATTATACAAGCACAGGAGACTGAGAGCTGCACCAACTAGTGCACTGCTGTGCACTTCAGCTTTCAGTCACTGCTCAGCTTCAGTCTCTGTTCCTCCCTTCTCAAAATCCTTGGGGCAAGGATTTTGATGTATATATAGACCTCACCTCCATACAGTATCAGGGTTAGACACCTTCATCCTCTTCTTTTAGATATATGCTTGGAAAGCATACAGTCAGCTTGGTGAGCTGAACCCTAAGACTCACTGGCTAATCACCACAAGAAAAATAACAAATAACGTAATAAATAAATCTTCAGATTCTCCTCATAGTGATACTTTGTACAGTATTTAATGCCTTTTAAAGAACAGAGGGATTTCAAAAGTATTTCCAATTTACCAAGAGCACAAATTGTGGCTTTTCTTCTTCCCCTTCTCTTCCTTCCCTTGAAAGATATGAGTACTAAAGTTACTAAGTTAAATGGTTTTATGGTGGTTTGGTTTTTGTTTAATTGGTTGGAGGGATTGGTGGGGATAGTGCTGGGATTCTTTTAAATAAAAGTAATTAAAAAATATTATCCTGGTTTAAACATACATAAAACTGTATAATAAATTAATGTAGTAGCAGGAGACTATAAATAAGAACTACCCAAGGCACAGAAATTTGTGAGTATGCCTATAATGTTAATTTTCGCCACACATTTGGATAAGTTGGAACTTCGGCAGAAAAATAATCACACAGCTGTTTTCTGTAAAATCTCTTCCTAAAATAGGTTTAAATCCACCTCTGCCTTAAATTGAGCACTGCAACCTCTTAATCATCTCTGCATTCAAAACATTTCCTCAATAATGAACAGTTCTTCCAAGTATAAGAAAATGCATACTGGTTTTGTCTACCATCTTTCAAGTAAAGAAGAAGTTATAATTTTGTTTTCTTTTTTATCCCCCAGCTCTAGGACTATTTTCTTGCTACAATGAAAAACACTAAGCTTCATTCTTACTTGTGCTACAGAAAGTAATTCAGAAAAGTTAAAGTCATAATGAACAAAAGAAGTGGTATCAGTCAGGAACTAATGTGCAGTCTCTGGACTAGATTACTTAGAAGTTTTGTGGGAAAATTATTAACTGAAATTAGCAAATCATATTTTTAAAGCTCACAACTACAACTAGAGCAATTCCTGGCTTCAAATTAACATGCAAAAGAGCCTTATGAGATATTATTTTTTCTAAAAGAATCTATAAGTTTATTTTGTTGGATTTTTGTAAGCATTTTCCCAGTTGTCTTCACTTGAAGATATAAATACTAGAAATGAAAAATAAATTATCGGTCATTCATATTTAAGAACTATAAAGTGTTCTTTCTTGAAGTGAAAATAAATACCAACTACAAAAACATCATTATGGCCCTTGAAGCTGATATTAGATTTATATTAGAAATAACTGAAGAAAACTGTATTGTTTTCTAAAATATGCAAATAAAGCATGAAAAGCAATACAAATTATATACAAACATTAAATTAATCAGTTTTATTTTCTTTCAAATAACATGCTGTATTTACCCTGCTATGAATTTCTCCACTAAGTCTCTCAGATAGGCTCGGACTACATCAATATATCTCTCCAGTTAGAAACTACAATAATCATTTACTGTCCAGAAAATGGACACACATGTATTGTGTATTGTTTCTTGCCTGCAGCTACCACACTTATTCCAAATTTCTCGATCTCATACACTATCAAAAAGGAAGATGGGATTATAAGAAAAGGCCATGTAGTCCTTACACTGTTTTTAATACTGCAGTTATCTCAGTAATGAAAACAATTTGTAAAGCAAGTAGAGTGAAAGAAAAGTGTGATGATCACTCATTTTCAAGAAAAAAAAATAAATACGCCTCTTATGCATTCTGTAAATAATCAGGTGTTCAGATCTAATTATAAAAAGCTATTGTTGAATATTATACATTTCCCATTGTTTTTTTCCTGTATTTAAAAAGATAAAAAATTATGATGGCCAGGATGACCCAAGACTGACTGGAACTGCTCACTTAAGGCAGCAGCACTTATCTTATTGACCTTTGAACTCTAATTTCAACCAGCGTTGCACACAAGAAGCATGGAAAAAATTCAATGGTTAGAAAACTTTAATATTTTCTTCTTCTTGGAATAAATTGATGAAGATTGGAAATAAGTATGAGGATTCAAAATCAGGAAGGAAAAATCGGTATAAACTGTTAATATACATCAAGTTTAAATTACTAAATATCCCAAAATTCCAGGAACATTTCCTCCAATCAAAATTTAACTATTCATTATATACATTTAAGCTCCCTATTACTGAATGAACACTGGAGCCATTCAAATGTCTGAAGCTAGACAAAAGGCCATGACACACTGAAATAATAAAGCAGCAATTAGCTTTGATTGCAAGGTAGAGTGACAGGGTACAGAGCCCCTTCTGCTCAGAAAAAATCCAGTGCTTAAAATATTACCATGGATGATGATCACAAGTGCATTTATTTATTTGATAGTCTTTGTCTAATTGTGGCTGCAAAGTCTTAAGAAAATACTACTCAAGTATTTTAGGGAAATGTACAAAAAATAGCATCACTACAGTCTAGCACAACTGCTGACTTCATTTCCAGATTTTAATTCTGATGCAACCTTGTAGAAAAAAGTAACACACTGGTGCTCTCTTTATTTCTCTTCTGCATCTCTGTTTTCTTAAATTCAGATGTATTATTCCAAAAGAGAAGGTTATGATCAGGAAGAGGATGTTCAGCCCTGTGTTTCTGTAAGGCAAAAGCTCCTTAGAGTAAAATTTATCACATGTGCAGTAAAAATATAATTTATCCATATAAAGAAAACGAAAACACACATACAAAAATCACTTTTTATATTTTCTTTTATGTTTGTAGAATAGACTTTTACAATTTGAATAAACCTTCAAAAATATCATTTCATTACCTACTGCCACTGCAAAACATAAAAAATAATAATTTCTAACATGGAATGGGTCTAACTTCTCTCCAGACAGAAAGTTTAAATGACTGAAAAGGCAAATTCTTAAAGGAATCAGATTTTGTCTAAACATCAGACAGGGAAACTCACAGGTCTTGTTCCTCTCCTTCTGTCTTCACCATTATGTCTGCGTGTGTGCCCTCCTCAAGGATAAAAGAAACTAAAACTCTTGTCTGAAACAACGGAGACACTGTCTGAGGGATTGATTGTTAGAAAATTCGATCTCTTGAGGCTTTTTAATGATTAGAATTCGATATCTTCCTGTTTTCATTCCAGTCGAAAAAGAAAAAACATTAAAAATGTTACAATAACCAAAAACAGGATAGGAAAAGCAACTTAAATCAGCTGGGGACATAGATCCCACCAACCCAATAGTTTATATGACAAAAAAAAACTCAGTTGCTGCTCTATCATACAAATTCCTAGAACTGAATTACACAGTAGACAGCGACAGGACATTTTCACTGCATTACCTAATTAAGTTAGTAGGTGGTGATACCGCCTTCATTCATATGATAATGTCACAATTATGCACTCATCTGGAAATGGGAGAGTTGAGTGACTACCCTCATTAACCTGAAGAAGTCTAAACCCAAGCCTCCCATCTTCCAAGTTACAAATACTAAATTTCAAATAAGACTGGCATGGCTATAAGGACTTTGTGCAATGTTGTCAATCCTAAACTGAAGGATTTTCACTTTTTGATTTCTCACCCCTGGACTTTCAAACAAGACTTATGCAGATTTCACGAGAGTAATTTCCTGAAATATAAATTGGGACTGGGGATTATCTTCAGTATTTTATCACATCATTTAACTTTTTCAAACTTTCTCTTCTCCTTAAATTTTCTTTCTTTCTAGAAAATAGACAACCTCAGCAGCCATTGTTCTGTTCACGTGCTGTCCTCTTCCTAACTTAGGGGCTTTCTCCTGCTAAATGCTGTCTTGAACCCCTTACATTTAAGAGGAGAGAGAGCTTGTCTTGGGGAGACAAGTCTCCACAAAATGTTATAATGGATGGGATCATCAGAATCATGCATTAAATATTAGGAGACAATACAAAAGGAACCATTCCTATGCTTCCTGCTGCCTCCCCCTCTCACCACAAAACACAGAGATTAAAAACCTTCCTAGAAGAGATTCTATGTAAAACACACTTCTTAATCTCCTGTCTGTTGCATTCATAATGAAGTGTGAAATACTTAACTTCCTCATTGACAGAGGAGTACTGGTAGTTGTGAATTACACTATACCCTGCGGACTCCTAAAAGCTAAGCAAAATGTCATCATACAGAAATCCTCTTATAGATCCAGGTCTTAGTATGGTTTTAGGCCAGTGCAATAAGCACCGGAACTTATGTCTAAACAGTAAATTAAACAGGGTGTCCTGCCACAGTATTCATACTCTGTAGCTCTGTCACCTTCCAGTCATTGCAGAGGCATGACCAGGAAACAGGACAGGCCAGGAACTCTCCTCAACAGATCGTGCAAATATATATAGATTTTTTAAATTATTATTATTTCATAAGAAAGATTTTCACTTTAGAAATGCAATCTTTGTTATGCCATGCAGTCTTCAGGGGCAGAGAACAGGATCTGGACCATTTTATTTACTGAAAGACAAAGCTTTATGGGCAGAACCAGACATATTTTCCTTCCCCATAAATGCCTGAAGTCCAAGACTGACTGTGCCTGCTTTTATGTCGTGTACAGCTTATTCCTTTATTGCTTAAATATGGAAAACAGGGGAGGGGAAAAGGTTATGTTGTTCTAGAAAATTAATGGTGTATGATTGTAGTCTGGTAGCAGATATCTTAAGAAACCTGTAATATGAGTGGATGTACTCAACAGTAAGAACAGCCTTAAGAACAACCGTATAAGTGGGATTAATTTGTAAAACAACAACAGCTGAGTGAATATTAAGCAGCTTTGGAAACGAAAATTCTAAAATTGTTACTCAAAGTAGCATGAAGATATACTACAAGAATAATTTCATACACACTGAAGCTTGAAAAAGATGTCTTGATATCAATTACTTGGAGTTTGGCCTTTTTTTTAATAGAAATTTGTTCAACTATTATCTATTTGTTGCCAAAAAGGGCAGCAGGGGAAAAAAAGAAAGTTTTGTGGGTAATTTCCTATTCTGTTAAACAGGTCATCCATTTCCAACCCCACCCTCCCCAAATGATAAAAACCAGATCATCTTTCATGGTCTTTCAACAATTCCAAAAGAAATCTCAGCATTGCTAAGTAAATGCTTTTCTTTTAGGTTAAATAAAAATAAAATTAATTTCTCAAGATTATCTACATGGTAGCCCCTATCATTCTATTACATGTATGACTTCAAAGCCATCTTACATTTAGTTAATTATGTTTTCTGGCATAAAAGGCTTTTCAGAACTCTAATGTAATATATTGTATTTGCTTTGTAATTTGTAGAATTGGTATCTCAGTAGAAAAGGAAAGCCAACAACAAATACAGAATCCCTCATTCCTCCTTCTGCTCACCCTACCACTCCCATTAGTGGAAAGTTTGCCTAGCATAATGAAAAGATATCTCCTCTACTTCAGACATATCACTAAAGGTCATGTTCATCTCACTAATTTTATGTGAAGAAGTTAGATAGTCTGTCTAAACTGGAAGGTTACACTTCAGGCAGCAATTCTCCTTACCCTAACCTAGCTATCTGACATCAACAATTAGTTGAAGCCAATCATCACAAAAACATCCTGAAGATTATGTTTAAGGAGCACAAGTCATTAGCCTACATTAGATTGCTAACTCTCCAATAGCTGAAGTACGGCAAGATGATTCCATCTCTCACTTCCTAACATCATTTACAGAATTAACTTTATAACCGTAATACACAAAGTCAAGAAAGATGTAATTTTCCCATTTGTGGAATACATGACCCAAGTCCATGTCTAAAATCAGGACAAACCTATTCTGCTTCTACTGTCTCATAGTTTTTCTCTGTTTCTTCACTACTTCTGCTGCTGGTTTATTAAAGATCATGCATCATCCATTGGAAAGAAATTAAATATACTAAATTTACACTAAACTTCAGCTGTTTTCTTGCGTACAATTCAATTACTTTTGTCCTTCAATTTATACTATTACTCCTACTACTACTACTACTGTTGTTGTTATTCCTATAGCCATCCCTGTGTTTATTTTGAAAATGATGCTGCATGGTATCTTCCTTGAAGTAAAGTCATATCTAAGTGAACAAGTTTGTCCATTAATTTTCACTATCTATACCCAAAGCTAGTCTTTATTAACATGGAACTGATATGTTTAAGGAAAAACAGTATTATATTACAAATGTATGCCTATTTTTCTTTTTCCTCTCAACTTGACATTAAACATATTTTCTATGACTTTTTTGAGGAAATGAGTACTATTTATGAATTACTTTCTAACAGGACCCATGCAACATTGTTAATGTCATAGTATTTGGCACACTGTACCTGTTTTCACAGGACTGCAACACTATATGGTTACTTTCAAAATTACAAACAGAGAAAGAAATCAATTCTATGATTTTTTCACAGATTTCTTTGACCACATGACACACAGATACAGCAATCCTTACACTAGCTGCACTGTAGATTCATACCTGATCATATAAATTTCTGATTACAGTTGGAAAAAAGAGAACAGGAGAAGGCAAGGAAATACACTAGCACTTTTCATAAAGAGGATAAATAATTTTTAACCAAATAGTTTCGTGGCAAAACATTATGCTTTTCCACCTTTCCAAGACCTGTCTTGTTGCTTGAAAATGTGTTCTATTACAAAAAATACCTTCCATCCTTTTCTTTTTTTGCACATGACTTTGTTAGTCCCATGTCTAGTTCTCTGGTCTTTCTCAGAGAATGTACACAACTAGCTTGTACTTTTTCCAATTCATAACCAATGGACTTTTTCTTCTTCCTGGTCATTTGTTACTATCTTCCTTTTGTCTCTTTATACATATATGCAAGATATATAGAGAAAGATATAAGCCTAGCAGTTCAAATATATTTTTAGCTTGTAAAGGAAATTTATTTCATTTATTTTATAAATGACTTGGGGCAGGGCAGTGTTTGGTTTTTTTTCCTTTTCTTCTTTCATCACATCCATCTGGGATGATATTTCAGAAACAATGGAATAGATTTGCAGATGCCAAGTTAACTAGGAAGAACTGATCTATTTTTTTTCCTGCCCTCAGTCAACTGATTTAGGTCAGGATTGAAAAAAATATACCTTGTCACATGTCAGGAGTTACAGCTTCCTGTGTGCTACTATTATGTCATCCTAAGAAATCCCACTAATAAAAGTAATAGCAAGCAAAAATATTTACCATAAACTAATGCAGTCAATTAATAGAACAGATGGAGGACAGGCCAATTAAATCCATCGGACAGAGGAGATTATTTTACCTGCTACTGGAGATGAGTCAGTAATTCCCGTCTGATCTGACTTACAATTTTATTCTTCAAAAGTATTCCCTCCATAATGCCTTCTTTGGTGAGAGAGAGAGATCTGTCATCTAAAGGTCTTGCTTGCTGCTGTATATAATTATTTATTTTTAAAGTGGTGAGAAAGTATACATATGTTTTATCAGCACTATTTTTACTGATTCCTTGAACAAGAAACCCAAATATCCTTTCTGCTTTTGTTTAGATAGCTGCTACTTTCCTTGAAGTTTGACCCCTAAAGCGATAGTAAAACTATCATCTTGGCAAGTTGCTAATGAATTACTTTTTGGAACTTAATATTGCTTCACATCTGGGATATAACCATCTGGGAGTCCTGATTCATTATTTTTCTGTCTCTGATTTCCTGGCATACTGAAATCTTATAACTATTTCTGGGTATTTGTAAGAATTATCTTTCCTAAATTCTTGCACCAAAATAGCTGTATTTCTGTATATCATATCTGTGCTGGTAATACTAAAATCTGCAAGTGCTATTATCATCTTCTGGTAATACTGATTACACATTTCATATGTCAAACAAAAAAGTTTACACTACCAGAAAGCCGGAGTTACTTCTTTTTTTTTCTAATTTTGCTGATTTCCTGCATACACATTTCAAATGCCAAACCATAAACAAACTTAGGTAAAAATCATTCAGCTAATGATTAAAATTAAATTCTCCATGAGATAATTTTTCACAAAAGATAACAATGCATGAACTGCAATTTCTTTTTAACTACAACTCACTTGGGGGAAAAAAAAAAGTCAGTCCAGAACATCATAAGAAGCTCAAATGATCTGATAACTCTTTAATTCCTTTCCTTTTTTTTTTCTTAAATTTTAATTAAATCATTATGTAGTGTGGTAACATTTCAAAGTGAAAAATCTCAGAACCCTCTTGCAAGAATACTATGCTAGTATTTAAAAGCTCTGAAAAGTCCACTCTTTAAAAGCAAATGAAGTTGCCAAAACAGTGATTTTTTTTAGTGTTATTGTTGTGATTGCTCCAATTTCCATAATGTAAATTCTGATATGTTAATTTTTGTTGTGAGGGTCATATATTGAAAACTCTTGCTTTGTAAATTAATAAACTTGGACTACTTAGTTTCTGCACTATCATCAAAGCTTTGTCTATCATATAGGTGTTCTTTAATGAATTCTACTTTCAAATCAATTTAGTTTATGCTGAGAATAACAGACCTGAACTTCTTGTGCCCTTTTGTAGCTTACAACCTCACTGTTTACACTTTTGGGTTTTGTTATGGTAGCTTATAAGTTTATGGAAAACTGATCATGGCTCTGCCATTTGTTTAACTTTGTACTATAGCCTCACACCATTGCACTCAAGTTGTGAAAAATCTGAAATATTTTTTTATTATTTTTAATTACTTTAATTAATTATTTTAGTAGCCTTTGAAATACTTACTTCTATTTAATAGCCAAATTCAATATATTTCTTGCAACCAATGCCTTTTAAACAGACCTGTGGTAACAATAGAGGGTCTCAGTCACTAATTATCCACCCGTAACTTTTCAAGTGCCCCTGACCATCATTTTACAAATGTGTAACTTAGCTTTTAGTGTGTTTGGGCTTTTTCTTTCTGTTTTGTTATTTCCAGGTAATGAAAGTGAAAAGGACTTCCTGTTATTTAAAGTCCATGGGAAATAAAAATTAAATGTCTCTTACAAGATCACAGATTATAGATTGATTGTACTTGGAAGGAACCTCTGGAGGTAATCTAGTCCACTTTCTATGCTCATGCAGGAGCACCTATATGTGCTCCATAGCTCAGGAACCTGTCTAGTAATTTTCTGAGTATCTCCCCTGAGGGAGACTCCATGACTGTTCCGGGCAACCTATGCCCTATATTCAGTCACTCTCATGATAAAAAAGTAGCTCCTGATGTTCAGAACAAAACCACGGCATTGTCCTGGAGAAACTGTCTGCTCATGGCCTGGATGGGTTTACTCTTTGCTAAGTGAAAATCTCACTGGATGGCAAAGATGGAAGAGATGCTGTGAATGGAGTTAAATTCAGCTGGTGGCTTGTCACAAGTGGTGTTCGCCATGACTTGCTATTAGACTTAGTTCTGTATAATATCTTTATCAATGATCTGGACAAGGGGATCAAGTGCACCCTAAATATGCAGATGACACTAAACTCTGTGGGAGTGTTGATCTCCTTGAGGGCAGGAAGGCTCTACAGAGGGAACTAGACAGGCTGTATGAATGGGCCATGGACAATTGTACGAGGTTCAACAAGGCTAAGTGTCAGGTCGTGCACTTGGTCCACAACAACCCCATGTAATGTTGCAGGCTGGAAAGCTGCCCAGCAGCAAAGACCTGAGTGGTATTGGTTGACAGCCAGCTGAACATGACCCAGCAGTGTACCCAGGTGGCCAAGGTGGCCACCAGCATACTAGCTTGCATTAGAAATAGTGTGAAGGTAGTCGTGGTGAGGAGGGTGTTGGTCTCTTCTCCCAAGTAACAAGCGATAAGATGAGAGGAAATGGCCTCAATTTACATCAGGAGAGTTTTAGACTGGATACAGGAAAAATGACTTCACTGAAAGGGTTATCAGTCACTGGAACAGGCTGCCTAGGGAAGTGGCTGAGTGACCATACCTGGAATAATTTAAAATACATGTAGATGTGGTGCTTAGGGGCATAGTTTAGTCCCAGACTTTGCAGTGTTAGAGTTACAGTTGGATTTGATGATCTTAAAGGTCTTTTCTAACCTAAATGATTCTATGATTCCATTTAAAAAAAGATAAAGATCAGTATGTAACACTGTTACCCATATAAGCTACTGTTTTCTTTGAAAGAAAATACATTGAAAAGATTAGGAGATATGTATTGGGAGAAAATATTTTTCACTCACAATTGGTGCATCATAATCACTAAATATTCACATTAATATTTTCACTAACAGTTTTCCAGTCTATTTGTTGAACACATACTTATCATTTTACAAGAATTCATTAACACTTCTTAAAATACCATTGAAATAAGCTAATTGACTACCATTCAAATGAAAAATAAAAGAATTATAATTCCCCAAGTATAGCTTGAATTATCAAAGCAAAATGACACAGAAATACAGCATTGAATTACATCTTTTGAGAACTGAATTATAGCTAAACTAAAGTTAGTTTATGATTTGTTGCATGCAATGTGCAAGAAAGATCCCAGTATAAAAGGACAGGAATGCCATTACCTGAGTTTGAATAGTAGTCAGATCAGTTTCAGAAAAGGAAATCTGAACATAAGAGATAATTTTGTTTGGAAAGAGGCCCTCTCTTCTATTCTTTGAATCTACAGTCTAAAGACACAGTGCAAGTATTATTTTTCTATGCAATGAAAATTACCTGGTAATTAAGACAAAGTTATGCTCTGTGCAAGGTCTCTTGAACTATAACTTCATATGCGATGTGAATTTTAAAGGCCATCTACAAGCAATCCAAATACACGTCTTGTCGTCTTACATTCTATTTTGGTAACATTATTTGTCAGTAAGAGTAGACTGCAACTCAGAGTAACAGCCAGATTACTCATTATTTATAAATAATTTTCAAGGAATTGCATCTTATATTTATGGACATGTATCTACTCATAAGTAGTCACAGTGATATGACATAACACAGGAAATGCCCCCTGCATGCCTTTACAGTACAAAACCTCAAATGATAGAGGCCACACAACTTTTCAATACAACTCTACTGACTGTAAACCACATTAGAATTAAATGTGTGATTTAGTTCTAGGTAAGAGAGCTTTGTTTGCATCATGGAAAGCCAAAACACAGTCTTAACAGATATTAGGTTGTGCATTATTAATTTTATACACCAGCAAAAGAGTTGATTTTTAAGGTTATAACTAAGCACCAAATTTTATCAGTTATTTGCTGAAGACATATTAAACCATAAAAAATTTAAGCTGTTTTTGCTAACATTCTTTTAACAGTTCTGTATGCTTTAAATTCATGTTCATGTTGTGAGCACAGATGGGCAAATCTCCATCACTATCAATGCAGCTGCAGCCAGGTGGAAAGGAGAATAGCATTAGTTCATACCTGTTCAGGAGAAGCAGATATTATAACACCTGAAAACAGACAGAATCTAAATTATACTTAACTTAACTAGTTTCACCTACACACAATTAATTCTGAACTATTTTTCAAGCAGCGGTAATAATATTACCATATTAGTGTCATGTTCCCTTTCTTTGCCTTATTCTTTGGGAAAGAACAACAAATTGCAAATCAGAAAGTATGAAAGAAAATAATGGATAATGAGCTTTGCAAAGTGTTTTAGATACTTTTGACTTACATATTATAAGATTCAGTTGAAAACTGCTGTATAAATTTATTTTGTGTATGATGTCTACAAAATATCAAAACAAAATACTGCTTTAAACTGTACAATAGCAAATAACTTGGTCTAAATTGGCATGCAATTAAAGCTAAATGCATTTTCTATTCACATATACAGACACACACATTTACTTTGAATCAAATAGTGATTTTTAGTTCTGAGGTATTTCTACAAACCATTTGGTGTTCTGCTGGCAAAAGCATTTATTCTTTAATTTTGAAAAGGGAAGAAATATGCCATCACCTTTGCTAGTCAGTCAACAGCTGTATCAACTTGTTTTCAGTGCAATTATTAGCATAATTGTGGTGGATTGTTTGCATTTGGCAAAAATACATAATCAAATGAAGTTAGCTTCTTAAAAGCAAAACGCAGACTATTTTGCTGTCCTCCACCATACCCAAACTCATTTTGAGCAGTGCAGAAGAACGGTATCTCATTTTGTCAGCATTCTCTTCACCTATAAGACTAACAAGACCTCCGAAGATCTCTTTAGTCCAGTGCTTCCTATGAGGTGCTCTTGCTGAGAGTTAAGGTTAAATCCAAACAATCCCGGGTATTGAACACAAGATTTATATTCAGAATGGGATCCAAATACCCTTCATTTGACTTAGTAGCTAACCTTAGAAGTGCATAAGCTGGCAGAGACCCTCTCTTTTGCACTGTAATGCTCTCTGAGCTCCAGAGCCACAAATATTTCCAGATAAATTTTCAGATGTAACAATCAAAATCTCAGTAAATTTTCTGAGGAAGCTCACTCTCACAGCCTTCCCTAGACATACAAAACTAAACTTCTGGATCTGTCCAGACATCCAGAATCTCACACCTTTGTTCTCAGATCAAAATGTAGGAGTAACTTTCAGTTCTAGACAACTGTTTTATTTTTCTTTGCTCTAAGTGAAGTAGCCTACCTGTGAGGTAGGTGTCTAGCAAATCAGTAGGCATCTAGAAATTGTAGTTAATGCAATTTAGAAATGTATTCAGAACATGGAAATACAGATGCATTAGTCTGAGTGTGCAACCCTTCTACACAGAGCTAGCAGACATGACATGTGATCATGACCTATTTTATCCACAAATTCCAGGTCCACGCTGAGCTGCCTATAAAGCTATCTATAGTGCTATGTGTGTGTTTAAACTACTGTTATGCATGTGTATACTAGGCCATTTAGTTGAAAACTCAAGTTTTAGAAGATAATCATTGTATGACATTAGACAGACAAATCATAGAATCATAGAATGGTTTGGAAGAGATCTTAAAGATCTTGTCCAACCACTTTGCCATGGGCAGTTAAATCTTCCACTAGATCAGGTTCCTTACAGTCCCGTCCAACCCAGCCTTGAACATTTCCAGGGACAGGACATCCACAACTTCTACTGGTAACCTGGACCAGCATCTCATGATCCTCATCATAAAAAAATTTATTTCTTATTTGCACTCTAAATCTACCCCCTTACAGTTTAAAACTACTGCCCCTTGTCCTGTCACTACAGGCCTTGGTAAAAAGTCTCTCTCCACAGTACTTATACTCCTCCTATATATATTGAAAGACTACAATAAGGTCTCCCAGGAGCCTTCTCTTCTCTAACCTGTGACCTCACAGGACATAGCTACCTAATCATCTTTGTGGCCCTCCTCTGGATCTGCTCCAGCATGGGCCCACTTCTCAAGCCTGTCATGGTCCCCTTGGATGGCATTGCTCCCCTCAAATGAATCAGTTGCACCACTCAGCTTGGTGTCATCCACATAATCGCTGAAGGTGTACTCATTCCCACTCTCTATATCATTGATGAAGATATTCAGTAGTATTGTCCCAGTATGGACCTTTGAGGGACACCACTCATTTCTGGCTTCCACCAGTGACCAATATAGCCCTTGGTTTCATAACCTGTGTTATAACCTGTATAAAAAAGATTATGCAGTACAGTTTTCTCCTGTTGTAGAAACTGGAGTTGATGAACCCAGAGAATATCTTCTGTCAGTTGTTTCTAAAAGCAACTTAAACAGCAGTATGCAGAGCTCAAATTAAGTCAAGGGGACTGCAGCAGGATACAAACTTTTGTTGTTACATAGAACTATTCCTTTTCTGTAAATATGGACATGTGGAATGGCTAATAGAGAAGTAGAGGGTTACTTAGTAAAAGACACAGATGGTCTTCTCTTGCCATTCTAATGAGTTGTCCAAACAAACAAAACAATATATCGCTGTCTTGTGGTTAATAATGAAGATGCAGGATGTTAAGAGCCCAGAAAGCATAAGAACAACTTCTTGCACATAATTCATTTACAGTGGGACCTTGTGTTCAAAAGCTTTATTATTGTTCTTAGAAAAACACCACTACTGAGGATTTAACTTTTTTTTAGAGTCAAAATTTCCCTATAGAAACTGATATGACACCACTATTTGTTTTTCAGTAGAGTAGATATAAATTGCATAAGTCACAGTGATGAAACATTTTCAAGTTCTAACATTGTAGGTAGCAGTTAAATTTGCGTTCCAGTTCTTTGAACTGAATATAACTCCACTTTTAAAAAAGAACCATAATCAATCAAATGAGCTGCCTACGCAAAACACACTGTGATTATTTTCTATTTCTCTTTCACTTACTTCCTCATGATGTTATGATTCAGTGAAATTATGATTCAGTTAGCCATCCAGTCGGCATATTGTTGGAATGACACAATTTTAACAGATCTTCACTATTATTGTACGATGCTTTAGATAATCTAATCTTCAAATTAATTTTCTGCAAAATCACTTGCATTAATAGAGTTGTTACTTAGATAATAATAGTATATATTTCTTGAAGATTCAAGGCAATCATGACTCACACTCACTGAAATTGTATTTTACCAAAAAAAAACCCAAAACACTAAAAAGCTACTGATTTTAGGTAAAAGTATTAAAATTATTCAATCACACTGCCACCTGAATGCAAATTTAAACATCTGGGAAGTTTCGGAGTTTATTAATTCATATTTCAATAATATTTGCAAATACTTCATATTTCTATTTCTCACTTTGTTTTTCCATAAATCCACACACTAGTGGAGGTCATTTGAGTTTACCTAGATGCAAGTACTTCAGATCAGTCATCCTGGAATGCATAAATAAATATCACAAGAAACACTGAAAAAACACATCCCCATGAGTTCATATGGAGGTAAGGAATCCTTTATATTAATTAAAGTTTTGATTCCAATATTCACAGAAAGTCTAATGATGAATGTCTCTACTTTTAATAGCAAATATCACAACAATACAGTGATGTAATGAATTTGCTAAGGTCAGAGATACAAATAACACCTCAGAGCAAAGTGGCTGATGCAACTTAATTTATTTTTTCTAATAAACTGAGAAACAGATAACTACATTGGATTTAGAATTTCAGAATATTCTCCTTGGGCATAAATTTATAGATGAATGGAAAGTTATTGAATATCCTGCAACCACGTATAGACAGACTCCAGTTAAATCCAGTAGATGATCAACTCAATTTACACTACCTGAATTTCTTGAAGAGGATGCAGTTTCCAATATGAAAAGCTACTAAAATATCAGTCTTAATTAATTAATGTGGCCAGGCCATCAGTTCTAGGATGTTCAGCTTCATTAGTTGCTCCTGCTTATCAATTACATTTCGCTTGCTATCTTTATAAAAGAAATTACTTCAAATTGAGTTCTTTCTGGTTCAAAATTAAGATAAAGAGAAGATTGTACACTATAGACAATGCTAGGACAGCCTCTATATCATAGTACACATCTTAGGAATCTACTTAACTGATGGATTTCAGCCCACGCTAAAGTTGTGCTAATACTTCACCAAGAGGAGAAAAAAAATTGTATGGAGCATTTAACTTCCATCTACGAGTATACAATACAGTGAGAATACTGAAAGAAAACTCATAGTAAGAGTTGAAGCCACTGCTGAACCAGAGGTTAGACTGCTCAGCTGAATGCACTTCCATTTACAGCCATAAAACCTTACAAGAGGAGGCAAAGCAAAGAGTCTGATCAACAACAATGAATCCTGAGAGATTAAAAGTAGGCTGAGAAGATATGACAGCTCTAAGAGTTATATTGTGCCTTGATTTTCCTCAGAGAATTAACAGCTGATCAATCTCCTAAAACTCCTAACCCTAGAGCTGGAACAATTTATTCCTGCCTTCTAATATGAAGGGTTCATTATTCCTTCACATTTATTATCATAAAAGATACCAGACAGAAGGCTTGATTGGAATCTGAGAACATGATCAAGAATCTGACAGTATGTGGCTACATCAAAGACACTACACAGCAACCCATGGACTACCACAGGGCTCCATCTGCACACTCAGCTGTCAGGTCAGGATTTTAGAATGAAATCCCAACATTTAAACCAGCTTACAACTGTGATATAAGATGAAAATCTGAGGACAAAGCATGGGCAATATGTTTGTTTTCACTTTTACTACTTTACTGTCCATTGCCAGCAAGCACTTTTTGCAGACTCTAAACATAAATTTCAGTTTTCTCTTTTTGAGAAAGATCTCTGATCATTGGTTTATGTTGAAGAATTTTAGCTGGACTTCTGGATGAGAACCATAGCAAGCAAAAAGTAAAAGTGACTGAGGCATTGGGATTTCTTTCTCTATTTCTGTTAAATATAAGAATACAATATAGCAAAAGTCACAGTTACATTCTATCTGAGCTACTGCATCTTAGTTGTTTTGTTTTTTTTTTTTTTTTTGAACCACCACTGATAATGGTACACACCACTCTCTGATGTCTACTGTTCTTCCAAATGGATCCTTATTGTCAGTTGCAGGTACATCTTCAAAGTTCATTTCACTTGGGATGTACACTTTCCTGAAAGACTTGAGATCCATTTCAAGTTGTCTGTTTGAAAGCTTCTCATAAGAATTTAACTTTCTTCAGATAAAATAATAAATTCTTTAACATATATTTTCATATTTATGTTGTGTATTTGAGTATCTTGGGGTTGGCAGTTGAACACATATATGTTCATGGCTACATATACTTTAGGAAATTAGTACGCAGAGAAGCTGAAATAAAAATTTGACACAGATTTACAACTTCATTTTCTACTTTCTTGGCTTTTTTTTATGTATAGTCCAATTATCACTTCACATAAACAAGGAAATTTTCAAAAGGCACAGCTAGCTTCTGATGTCCACTAACTTGCAGTGGGAGTTAAAAACCAAACATCAATAGGCTTTATCTCACTTTTCTATTTTAATTTTGTTTGTTTCCCTTTCTTCTCCTTCTCCCTGACTTTCCCTCTGTGCATTAAGAAGAAGATCACTCAAAATGCTGAGAAAACAGTGAAAACTAAACCCACGCCATTCCAGTTTTCCCTTCAGACTCCTCTCCACAGGTTCTGCGATTTACCTGTGTAGTGTGATAGAACATGAAATGAAACTTTCACTGACTTCTTGGAAGGTGGCTTTGGCTAGTTCTAGTTGAAGACAATGTGAAATCAACCACAAATTGTTAGTTCCAAAGAAATTGATTGTTTCAAAGTTGACTTCAGCTTTGTATTCTTTGTATCAGCCTTCTATTACTTATAGCAGTTACAGGCCTTTTTCCTGAAAAAATGTCTTGAGTTCTCTGAGGAGAGTAAGTAATTGAATCTTATGTATAGTATTCCTGCATCTTTTTACTATTCACTTTAGTAACCAGTAAGAATTCATCTATGATCAGCAGAGGCGTTAAATTATTTAACAGGTCCCTGTTCATAAAGTGGTTTTTATTCAATTACATTTAAATTGCTACAAATTGGAATAAACATGGTTCAGTGATGCAAAAATCACAGGAGTTTTCAAAGCTGTTATTTTCTTAGTTGGATTTTTACACTTCACATAATGGTACCCTCAGATCTTGTAACTAACCAGATATACTTAGAATTATTGCTTATTCACAACTTTATCATCATGTCAGAGATATTACTATTTCTTCTTCTTGAATTTAGGACCCAATGATAACACTAAATCAAAACATAAAGTCACATCTGCTTCAAAATTCACAGAGCATATAAAGTGAGAAGGAAGAAATATGCATCACAGAAACTTTGCGCATCATTTATACACACCTTTCCCTTCTCATTAATCAATGCATGAGGCACAATAATATGCAAATCAGTAATTAGATTAAACTATTGTGTTTTATAAATAAGTTATATAGGGTTTGAATGGATTGTATTCCATGTCTCATAGCACGAACACATGCCAACAAGCCTTTTAACTGGTTGTGTATGTTGCAGATATATCTCAAAGACATTTAAGAATACCAGCAACAGAGACTTGATCTCATTTCTTGTATATATTTTTACAGAAAATAGAATTGTTCTGAACATATTTTAAGTACTTACCACTATGTTGTGTTTTTGAGAAGGCTTCAGAATTCCCCCACAGGAGACAGCATGATGTCATTTTAGTTGGAGTTGTTTTCTGTGAGGAAGAAATTATGATGATTTTCAGTAAATGAAGAAAAAAATACACGCTTATGAGTCACAATTCGTGAAAAAGTTACTTATGAAATCACCTGTGATGTTGTTGTTCAAGATGAAAAAAAAAATAGAAATTAATACCCAGAGGATAAATACATTGATAAGTGTATGGCTTCTGTCATATAACTTATTAGCAGTATTTGGCCTTTTCAGATTTATCACTACTAAAAAAACAGACTTGTTTTTATATCTATACACAGCAAAAGTATGCATTTTGGGGAAAAATCTAGGGCAAATACTTCAAAATAAAAGAAGAAAAAAATCACCACAAGGCCCCTGGGTTTTGCATTATTCCTATACAAATTATTTCTGAAAATGTTATGCATATTTAAATATAAAATATAAAAATCAAATATTCAAAGGTATTAAAATATAAACATAAAATATTTTTTACAACAATTCTACTATTATTTGCTCTTTCCTATATGTAATTCAAAGCTTCAAATGACATTTCAGTGGAGACACAATTTACCAATAATCCATCCATTTTAGACTATTTAGATAGACTAAATACCAAAATTTATTTACAGTCTCTTCTGTCAGGACTATCTTGGGACACTACGTTTTAAAACTCAAACCTTAATAGCGTAAAGGAAGCTATTCCAGGTAACTTGCATAGGTTCCAAGACTGTATTAGATGAAATACTATGAGTTGCTCACAGACCAGCAGAGTTGATTTTATGGCACTTATAGTGGGACACATTTGGCAGGGGAAATTTGTGCCAAAAAAATTTGTACCTGTGTCAATTTTTTTTCCTGTATCTCTATTAAAATACTAAGGCCCTACATATAATTTATTCTTATTTTCATTAAGTTGATCAACACAGAGACACACTTTGTGTGAAAAACACCAATTCCAAAACAAATGACAGGAGCAAGGGTGAGGCCATCAAGTACTCCTATTAACCTACTAATACACTGCATAAACCTAAAATTCCTGAAAAATCACACAACGCATTTGGCCACAGTATAGTGCTTATTAACACTGTAGAAACACTTCCGCAATGACCTGACAAATATGTTCCACAATTTTATATGACTTTCAGGGTTCATCTATACGCTATTCATCACTAGGAACAGACATGCCATCCAGATAATTGATAAAGTACGGAATACCTTCACAAACAATGTATCTATACACACACGTGCATACAAATATATTCTCTGTTTATGGATTTATATTATATTTTAAGAAATAAATTAGTTTTTAGCAAATAATATCCTAAGGATCACATTGAGTTTCCATCTTATGAAAGATTTCAGAAAATTTCAGAAAAATTTGTCATACCACTTAAAGAAAAAACCTCAGATTTTAGACTTCACTTTTGAAAAATCAGTGATATAAAAAAAACTAGGCTTGAACATTTACTTGAAACTGGCAGTTTCCATAATCTCATTGAATAACTTCTTCTCATGAATGGTTTGACTCACTATAGCCAAACTACTCCCTGTGCAATTCATTGTAACAACTGCAAACACAGGCCTTCGTTCCATATAAAGAAGGTAATTATCTTTAGAAACTGGAAATAAATACTAGTGGATGATTATCTGAATATACTTCTGAAGGGGAGAAATAAATACTAGTGGATGATTATCTGAATATACTTCTGAAGGGGAGAAATTTAGTAATACGGAAGCAAAGCAGAATTCCTTATGAAGAAGCAATGTGTGAAACACACTAGCTAAACTGTGAAAGTGTCCATCTGGACATCTGCTGCAGGGAAAGCCTGGCAACATTGCAACGTTTCATGCACATCCATTGAAGAATCAGAAGCTGAAGTTAAGGGCAATCTTTATTCCAAACTACCAGAAAGTTTTAAATCGCTCCACATGACAGTGCAAGTTCTACTGAATATTTCACTGCTCACATAGACTTTGATAGCCATTCCAATTCTCCAAAAGTAGTAGGTGATTAAATCTAGGATATAATAAATAAGGAAGGATTTAAGGAATGGATGGACAGTGAAAATCTACTTAGGTTAACACAGCTTCCCTTCTTGCCTATTTTAAACTTGCATGAATTCATGGCTGAATTCCTGCTACAATAAGACAAGGAAACTCACCTTGGCATTGCTAGTAAATACAGGAGTTGCATTTACTGTCTTCCCATAGCACCTAGCTTCTACCTTTGAAGCATAAAATTTGATGAAGAAAGTGCTACTTAAAATGTAGGTTTCCCAAGTTTATCCTTATACCTATATGTTTATCCTTTTCAACTTGAGTTTGCCTTAGAGATCTTCTAATTCTCCTTGCTAGATTGATTTCAGTTGCAGATCACTAGTTTATAGTTTAGACTTTATAGATTCTAGTAAACCACACTCTTCTCTTTTTCCCATTTACAGATCATGTTTAGACTTTATCTCTGTCATAGGCAATTGCTTGCAAAAGAGCAATTGCAAATACTTCACCTCCTCTTGTATCAGTACACTTTTTGGGACAAGCAAGGGCTTGATTTCTGAGACAAAATATAGATGTCTACATGTATTTTTCTTTCTTAAAGTGTCATTTTATCTCCATATTTATGACAACTTATTTCCTCATAATTACAGAATTTTAATAAAAATGTTAAGGAAATCTAGCAGTCCTTCTAAGTACATTTTTCTTAAGTGCTATACAGATTTGTTCACCATTACTTGCATTACTTCTTTCTCCCTCTGTCATAGTTTCCTCACAATTCTCTGCTCAGCTCCTCCTGCTTTTAATACTTAAACCTATGAACTTACCTGTGCCTCTGGTCTTGATTTCCACCTGTCCTATGAGGATCCCTTTGAGACAGCATACTCAAAGAAAGCAGGAAAGAGGCTGACACTCCTCTGAAGTCAGAGGTGAGGGACTGTACCCTCAGCCACAAGCAACTAGAATATCCCACAGAACAGGTGGGTGGCTTCAGAGAGAAATTACAAGAAAAAGAAAGAATAGGAATGTATGGATCTGTGGCAAGGTCTACAAGGTCAAGAAAAATGCTAGCAGAGACCAGACATGAACAGAAAAAGAGGCAGAACAGCCTAACACAAATGACAACAACAAACCGGTCTTCAGAGAAAATGGACTGCTACCAAACATGCAACTGTGACAGCAGAGGAACAATAACACAGGAATAGAAAGGCTGAGGCTATTTCCACAGAATGCAGACCCGAGCAGAGGAATGACACTGTTTGTAAGGCATAATGACAGCTAGAAACAAGTGAAGTGACTTTGCAGGGATGCTAATTTTCTCCAAAAAGTACTAACATTTCCTGAAAAATCTTCTTGCCTTCAAAAGTATTTAGATACAAATCTCTGTTAATAAGACCGGCAAAACACTGGTTCATTTCTCATGTGGGCTATGTCAGAATCATCATGAACTGCCTACTAAATCAAAGATATTGTGTGATAAAGCAGATAAGACAGATTAAAAACTCTTCATCAGAAGAATGAAAGTGGGTAAATATTTGAATAGCATATAATAAACACTTATTAGAAAATTAGATTTTTGCAACACCAATGAATTGAAACCTAAAGGATTAAAGTATAACAATATTAGTACAATGAGGTTCCAAAAAAAATCCCTAATACTTAATACTACAGTTTAAAAACCTGAACAGCTCCAGAAAAAAAATAAAGGGGGGGAACAAAACAAACAAAATAAACCCCCAAAACCACAACAAGGAGGCTGGAGACAAACATGTTAGACTTAGTTTGAATCAAAGTGAAACAAAAGAAATCTTCTGAAGAATTTTCAAACTAATATGAGAAGTCAGGAAAAATTAAACTTATGAAGCCTGAGCCCAAAACAGCAATGCACACAAGAGAAATGCTGATGATGCAGAAGAGAGTGATTTGCCATGTTAAGAAACTCTGAATGGTAAATGGAACGACAAATACCCTTAGGGGAACTCCAGGTCAGAAAGCAGCAATGCCAAGAAAACATGTAGAACAAGACAGTAAAAACTAAGAACATCAGAAATTTAGTCTAAGTCTAAGGTCAAAGAGAAAGGGAGAGAATGCCAGTCCTGTGTCAAAAGAAAAGGTTGATTCTTGAGTCAGGGTTAAGAGAAAGGCCAAGCCTGAGATTAAGGAGGAGGTGGAAAAGAAGGACAAGATACAGCTAAAAGAGAAAGATGTCTGAAAGGGGAAGGGAAAGGACTGATACGATTTAAAAAAAAAAAAAGATAAAGGACAAACCTAAAGTCAAAGGAAGAGAATCCAAAGAGAGCTTCAAGACCATGCTGCGACATACTGAAATTAAAGATCAGTTGGACAGCAAGAGCTCCACATAATAGCCCTCAAGCCTGACAAGGCACAGCTTTCAGAGATTGTAGACAGGGAATCAGATTAAGAGAAGATGGAATAATTCACCCAATGGCATGAAGTTCAGATCATCTATTCAGTCCTCTCTTCAAGTATATAGTTAAATCTCCTTGGGTCTTTAATATTACTGTGCTTCTGAAACTAACAGCAAGAAATGTGCCAAAAGGCACTTAAACAGCTATTACAGCAAGGCTTTTGCTATGCTCAAGGTAATGTTGATTGCGTCACTTCCAAGCTATTACTAGCAAAGCAATTGCCCTTGATTAAATGATATATATGCCTCTCTATGCATAAGCAAGCTCTGATAAATATACTTGCCTTTCTCCCATATTATTTTTTATAAGTAACCCAGGAATAAATTCTTTTAAAATTTTCATAGCCAGAAGGACTTGAATGGCTGAAAGTTGATACATGAAAATCCTGTCATAACTTAAAAAGGTTTTATCTTTTCACAAATTATGTGTCAGACAACATCATTGTTGGTTAATGCACAGTCAAAATAAAAGCCACTAAGCTGTTTTTCATACACCCTCTCCAGAAAAAATGCATTGTAAGATGAGAAACTGCAATCACAGCCATCAAACTGAAATCAGTGCATCAAAACCTGTCTGCACTTAGGTCTTTGCCTATCTAGCTGCATAAATTTCCATTCTTACACTATTTAAACACATATCCAATACACAGGGCACACACAGGGAAGCTATTCCAGTTCAGTGCTAATACAACTGAGAAGTTGACAGGCATACTAGGAGAGGGCCCCAACATCACCAGAAGTTCTGAGATTTCCTTCTCCTGAAAACTGAGCTCTTACTGATTTTCACTTTCATGGTCTTTCCCCATTCTCCAGGAAGAAACTACTATATTAGTAATCAAACCATAGAATGTTTGATTCTGTGGTAGAACTCCTCCTATATTGGATGTCCACACCAGTACTCAGTGAAAAACTTTCAGCCTAGCATGTCCCTGGGGGTATTACCAGCCTTGACTGCCTCCACACAGGGCCCAGGCATCAGCTCCTGCCCCAGCAGTGCCACAGCAGGGCCAGCCTCCAGCTCCCCACAGCTCTGCTGTGCCCAGCTGAGCCCACCAACAGGCCCATGCCGCAGCTTGGTCCCATCTCCAGGAGGTGCCTGATGCCTGGGGCTGCTCTGCTGTTCCCCGCTGTCCTGCTCCTAGCTGCCAGGTCCTGCCATCACTCATCTTGGGGAAATCCCAATGCTTACGGCTCTGTAATGCTATGAAAAAACATACCAAGTGCAGAACTGCAAATGAACTGTTCACACAGGAAAAAAATCCAACTTTAAGCAGATCCATAATGAAAGAAAAAAGAGGAGCACGTGATCCTTGCAGTAGCCATCATTCCACTCATAACAGAATCTCCACAACCCACAACTCTTAAACCTATGATATATTTTCCCCAGACATCTCCATGGAAACTTTGTAGATTAAAAGCAAACAAACACACAAAGAAACAAAAACCTACACCAAACACTGCATTAGAGTAAACTCACACAATCAGTCAAGAAAGAAAACTAGCTACCACTGAATTCTTTTGTAATATTCCTCTATTACAGTAACTTTTCCACACAGACTAACTAAAATTTCAGCGATAAACCTAAGCACTAAATTCCTTAACTCGGATGAGTATTCTAAGTTACAGACTATCTTTGTGTTTTTTTACACGACTGAGCCACCTGCTTAACACCTATATTTGCTAAAGAAGCTCTGCCTCTCAAACTCTCTGATGGATTAATTATGCTGTGAATGGAGTTGTATTTACATTTCCTTAGGAGGTAATGCTCAGAATGTTTGTTGCCAGCAAGTCTTCAGTGTAAAGTTGGCTGCTTTGGTTGCAACCCTGCAGGAGATGGTCTTCTGCATCCAAAATCTCATAATTTTTTCCAAGTGTATTTATTAGTAAAATGAGTGACATTAACTTTGCCTTTAAAACTCTGACAAATGTTGAGATTACCTAACTGAAATTTTAACACAAGAACTTGTCTTAAAACTGAGCAATCAAAATCAAAGTAAAATAAAAATGGCTTTCATCCTAGTAGAAAGAATTATATAAAGAAGGAGCAATGAGGTTACTGGTTCCATCTCTCTGCATTTCAGAGTAATTCATGAGGTAAAAATAAATGTGTCAAACTGAAATAAATATATAGAGGCAGTCATCAGTGGACTGCAGCCTCAGATGATTTAGACATCATTCTCATTCATTTACCTTGACATTTTATCTCCTTCTCTATCACTTGCCCCTTCTCTGTTGAAAAGGTATTTAATAATTTATTTTTTCTAAGTCGTTTTCACTTGTGCAGTGATTATCATCACAAGCCAATGTTCTGGTTTGAGCTAAAGTAGAATCAGTTTTCTGGCTTCAACTAAGTCTCACCTAACTGACTTCATTTTCTGAAAGTTAACTACATACATTTTGAGACTGTTTCTCTCTAGAAGTGATAACATGGGGCATTGGTGTGCTGAAAGGCCTTTGCTTATATTTATTTCTATAGAAACCAAGCCCATCTTCAAGATGGTTGAGTCTTATAAGTCACAGATGAAAAAGGGTTACATGTACAGAGAGAGGTGACAGGATAGGTGACCCAAACCTGACCAACAGAGTATTCCATCCCATACACATCGTAATCAGTATGAAATGGAGGGATGACAAGGTTCAGTCTCTCTTCTTCGATGACCAACGCCCAGTGAGGACCTTGTCTGTCTTTTTTTGCCCCAGATCCCAGATTCATGCATTCCTGAATCCAGTTTGAGTCCTGCTCCCTCATAGTCTGGGATCTTTTCCTTATGCCTGCTCTGCAGCATTTTTGGTTATGTATAGTCATTGGGGGGGGGTGTAGAAGCAGAATTCCATATATGTGTATATTAGTGGTAGCATTTTCTTCATTATTATTATTATCCCATTATAGGCATTTCAGTTTTAGTTTCCAACCCAAAATTTCCATCTGGGCTAGACGAGCACACAAAGGCTCAGAGGTATTAATGTTTATAAATACCTAAATGGAATTTGCAAAGAGGATAGGACCAGGGGTTTTTGATTGGTGCCCAGTGACAGAACCAGAAGCAATGGGTATAAACTGAAATACAGGAGTTTGTGGCATCTCCATCCTTGGAGATATTCAAATAGTGTCTGGACATAGTCCTGGGCAACCAGCTGCTGGTGTCACTACTTGAGCAGAGGGGTTGGACAAGATGATCTCCAGAGGTCCCTTGCAACCTCAGTCTGTCATTCTGTGCTTCTGTGACCTGCACATATATGTACCTTTTTTTGAGAAAGACAGAGTACACCATCAAAATGAGAGCCTTGCCTGACTCAGAAATGAGACTCCTGTTGCCAAGGCTATGGCAGCTGTTCAGTGTCTGGGTATTTCTAATTCATGCTAGTGAATTCATCAGTTACTCAGATCATTATTTCTCCTTATGAAGCAGTGTCATTTGGTATTAGCAACTAAAGAGCAGCTTGAAATTAGAGCTTCTCACATCTCAAGGCAATATATTTGTGCAAAAATGAGCAAAAGCGTGGTTCAAGTCAAGTAGAATAGGGATTGCTACAGTCCTGTATCTCCAAGGGTTGTTCTGTCCTCAAAAGACACGAGAGAATTTTAACTCTTTCTCACTTGATTTAAATCATTATACAGAATGACATGCCTCCAAATGGAAAGTCACAGACTCAGAACAAGGGGAAAAACCTCTCTACCTTCTCCCAGCACTACACAGAACTCAATGACATGAAATGGGACAGGCACCCTTACATGTCTTTCAGCTCCCCTGCCAAGAAAAGAAAAGCACTTAAGCCTTGTGTCTGGCAACCATAGCCATGTGTACAAAACCAAAAATATTTGAAACCTGCAAGATTCTGTTTCACCTGACTGCCATGAGATTCCTTCAAACTTGCAGCCTAATATCTCTGTCTCTATTGCCTTCCCCTAGGCCTCATTCACACAGCTGTCTACATCACAAGGCTTCCTACTAAAATCACAGTCCCTTCCCTTTTTACATATGTGGGGCTTCCATCCAACAGACAAAATAACAATAAGTAGGAGTAAACAGGAAAAGAGGAGTAAAAGGGACTCCTGACCACGGCTCAACCTGTCCATAGCCCTGTCCACCCTAATTGTTTCAAATCTTAATCCAGCTTGCAGTCTGAATACAGTCAGAATTTACTTTGGGAACAAAAAGTAAGAACAGAAAAATATGGAGAATTTATTTCTAAGGTTCCCATTTCTCTTCCCTCAAATTCACTGGTCAGAGAAATCTTTTGCTGGATATCTTTCTTCCCCTAATTAAATTACATTCTGGTTTATCTGGGCTATACTTGAAACTAACAGTTTTCCCTTCTCTCGCTATCTGTTTTCAGGAAGTTTTGGCAGTTTACCAAAATCATAGTATATAAAAACACAAATATTGTAAAATATGTATCCTTTTTTACAGCAAAAATATGACATAGCAGCAACAATGGCAGCTGCCACCAGCATTACTATTATACTAAGAGGGCATAAGGAGACTAAAAGAGCAAGGATCCCGTCTTGACAAGGACCACATAACCAAGCCCATTCCCTGATCTCAAGAAGAAAATGAGGCAGGGACTGCTAGCGAGATGATTTCTTTTGGACAGAAGTCTAAACTAAGCTCTCTCTACAACAGGACCCAGCAACTGCAATCCAGCCTTCCTCTTCACTACCAGATTACTCTGCTGCCATCTGACCAGTGTGAAGTCCTGTATCTCAAGTGGCAATAGGACATGTTGAGTCTTTAAGTTGTAAATGTAAGGTGTTTTGCACAAGGTGTATTAAATGTACTTAGCATCATATGGGTTTTTGTTTTCTTTCTTTTCCTATGACTTACAATATTCTGTGAAGAACATACCAAAAATCATCAGGAAAACAAACTAATAAAATTGAAAGAACATTATTCATTTTTTTGCAAAGTTTGAATTAAAAAAATGAGCTGAATTTACCAAAGCAATCTTCATTTGATCCCTTTATGATCTGACATTAATAAAGAATATAATTTGAAATCAATTCCCTGGTTTACAACTTAACATTCTGGATGCACAAATTAGAAGAATTTGTGCTTTTCCTGAGGGACCTTAAATATGCTACTTTTAAACTGAATCACAGCTGTCAACTAATATAACATGAATAACAAAGCATATCACCATTCAGCTTGTTATTGACCTTTGCTATACATCCTCTACATTGCAAACTAAATTGATTTTTTCATCAGAAAGGTTTACTATATGCCTATCAAGCTTCTGAATATAGGCTATGTTGTATAAGCATTTCCTTAATTCATTTCCTAATTTTGAATATAATCGTTGCTGTTAAAACTAATGTCTCTCTGTCTATGCTTATCTATATCCACTTATACATTCTTAATGTTGCAAACTGATTCAAAAGTTCCTTAAACAAATTTTATACGAGAAACCATTGAGGTAAGAATTTAGTAGAGAATTCTTTATGACTTCTTTGCACTTCAGGACTTGATGATCTTTTCAAATCATACATAACAGTTGAGAATGTGGCCCTAAATCTTTTTGATATGTTGGACACATTCAAAAGATATTTTTGCAATAAATACATTTTCTTTAATGTTTTTACTAAGAATTAAGTAAAATGCAGAAGTTAATTTCATTAATTATAACTTAATCATTCATTATAATTTTATTGTGTTGAATGAAGCATGTAGTAAATGTGTGATAAAGGTTAGGAGTGATGACAGATTCCTGAAACACCTACAAGAAATGCATCAGCCCCTGACACTGGATTATCTCAATCCTCAGCTAATCAACCACTCCGTGTATTAACTGAATCTATTAGACTTAGAATTCTCCAAAATAAGCATCAGGCAGTGTAGAATAGTTAATTGAACAAGCTAATAAAAAAACCACAGTAAAAATAAAAGCCCTTATATTTCACAAGGGCAGGAAATCAATATGTTGGTAAATTTATTTAAACTGCATTACATGAACTGACTAAGTTGCCTGAAATGTTTCCTGTGTCTTGGAATATTTGTTGAAGATTCTAAAGCTTCCCAAAAGTCTAATAAATCCTCTCTTGTCTCCCATCAGAGTGAGAAATGAAAAGATTTCTCTCACTGTACGGTTATATATAAAGTCACTGTTCTGTATTTAGAACATTCCATTTTCAACTAGATCTTGCTTGCTCAAGACTGTCAGTCTCCTGCCAGCAATGGTAATAGGTTATATCATATGCGGTTGATTACAGGTCATAACAAAAACAAATTTATGATTGTCAAGAGTCCAATATCTCCACTTTCTGCTTATCTGGTTGAGAAACCAATTGCTTTTCTTTGCCCTGCTGTTACTTGTAAGAACAGAGATATTCAGGAGTGAACGAGTTATGAATATGTTGGTCTTTTGGTATTTTAGATTCCCAAATCAAAGAAAGGCTACAATTGCTTTGATCAGAAACCAAGACATCAATTCAGAGTCCTCTGAAGTCAATAAAAGTCCTCATGAGATCAGTAGACTGTAGAAATCAGTCCAAATATCACTGTTTCATTTTTGCTGCCACACACTTGGCTGCAGCCTATTGGACACATAATTCAGGGGGAAAGTTCTGACAGAACATAGGTAACTGTACTCAGTGGTAGCTGCTAATGGAAAATTATAAATCATATCTAAGTGCACAGCTCTGACAGCAATAACTATCACAAGGTCTCAAGTACAGCATTTAAGAGAAACATATTTTAGAAGTCTCTTGCACAAAAGCAAAACTAGTGCCATTTTGCAAACCACAAGACAAATTTTACCTCAAAGAGCTGTAAGAACTGATGATATACCCTGAGTTATACAGAGAAACAAAGCTATAATAACTCTGACTAAACTGGTATATCACATTCTACGTTGTAGTGCTGTGAAAAAACAACAGTTCAGGTCCCTGAAGCTGAATGTCAGAGGACTTGCTGCCTGAGTCACTTTCTGGAGAGTTGAACAGCACAGCTATGTTGCTGTGCTGACACATGTTTTGAGTCCAGCTTTCCAAGTAACCTGGGGTCATGCTTTGCACAGTGCTGCATAATATTTCTAGAAGTACCACTCTGAGTACACACAGACTCCAGAAAGATACAGCTCTGTTCACTACTAATATGGAGTATAATGATAAAATATAAGCTCATATCACGCAACAAAGTGGTCTGGTTTTTAAAAGCTTTGAAAAACTAATACCTCAAAAGACCCCTCTGGTATCAAACCAATGCTACAATAAAATCCATGCCTTTCTTGAGCACTGCAAACTCCAAATGTTCTGTATGTGTATTTTTAAAGGAGTAATTGCCTGTTTGTAGAAAATTTTCTCACCACAGGTAACTATGCAAATAAATATATGCTGAATGCAAGTAACAATTTTAAGTTTTTACAAATATACTAGATCCTCCACTCACACATAATCTATTTTACAAACACATAAAAGCATTGCAGTCTGCAGTTCTTTTTCATTCTTCTTTTCTACTAAACTGTCTAGAGTGCAATTGAGACTCATAGATGGACAAGTGATCCATGTCTTTGTTGTAGCCATCTGCTGGTTATAGTTAATTCAACCATTATATCCCCTCAGTAAACAACAGGACATCATCACAAAAACTTATTGTTGTTGGTGGTGTTTTTCAATAGAGCTCTTGACTTTGCATGATTTTACAGAAGACCTTAAATGTTTTTACTAATGTTCTCAGAAGTTGAAAATGAACCTGAGATATTGAGAAAAAATCCTATTGACAGAAAACATAGATTGTATTCCTTGTTACGTAATCACTTCCAAACATGTTAACACAAATTGTCACTATCTGATTACCTATGCATAAAGAAATTCTACTGTTTCATTCAAGTATCAGACTGGAATATATATGTCTGGACAAAAAACAAACCTCTCTAGCTGGTATTCAAAGGACAGCTGTTCACAGTAAATCAGCTTCTACAGATAATCATTTTCCTTTTCAGAATCTGAGTTTACATTTGTTTCAATTTTTTTTTAAACCATTTAAAAAAACCCCAAACAAACAATTCACAAAAGCCATTCAAGATTAGGTGGATACATTCAATATTTTGTTTGGCAGTAAAAAATATCCCAAACATTTAAAACGGCTGAAGAATACATATACACATACATTTTTTGTTGGAACTTGAACACTATTTCTTAACATGAGTTTTAATTAAAAAAATGCAAACTTGTTTAATCCTTTAGCCCTCTTCATGTAAGAAATATTACCTGTTGAGAAATATCAAAATAATATCTGGACTAAGAGACCTGTGCTGCAGCAAACGCTGTATTACAAACACCCTTGATTGGTACTCTTTTGTAAAATTTTAAAATAGACTTAAAATATTTGTCATTAATTAGAGTTATATAACATGCTCAATCATGATTATGGATAATTAAGCTAGTATTCTGCTTCCAAATGTTCATTTTGCAATTAATTCATAATGTCAAAAAATCTTTGGGGTTTAGAATGTTCAGGATTGTCTAAAAATAGAAATTGCTGGTTTGATTATTGCTTTGGAAGTTTAAACTTCTCGAGTTAAATACATCTAGGCAGGCAACTTGTGTGAAGATTTTCTTTTTGAAATACCTATGAAATTTCCAGTGACTACATTGTGAACTTAGTTGTCTAAATATGTGTTCTATATTGCACTTTGCCACCCCAAAAAAATTTCAGCCATATCCACTGTTTTCTGTGTAGCAAAACTCACAAAGGAATAAGAGATGGTAGTCTGAGTCCTTAAACTTCAGCCACAGTGAAATCATAGAATCACTAGGTTGGAAAATACCTACTAGATAATCGAGTTCAACCATTCCTATCAGTCACTAAACCATGCTAAACCGTGCCCCTCAGCACCTCATCCACCCATCCTCTAAAGAACTCCATGGAAGGTGACTCAACCATCTCCTTGGGCAGCCTCTGCCAGTGCTCAATGACCCTTTCTGCGAAAAATTTTTTCCTCATGTCCAGCCTAAATCTTCCCTGGCGGAGCTTGAGGCCATTCCCTCTTGTCGTGTCTCCTGTCATTTGGGAGAAGAGGCCATCACCCTCCTCTCTACAACCTCCCTTCAGGTAGTTGTAGAGAGCAATAAGATCTCCCATCGGCCTCCTCTTCTCCAAGCTAAACAATCCCAGCTCTCTCAGCCACTCCTCATAAGACTTGTACTTTGGCCCCCTCACCAGCTTTGTTGCTCTTCTCTGGACTCCCTCCAGTGCCTCAACATCCTTCTTGTGGTGAGGGGCCCAGAACTGAACACAGGATTCAAGGTGCGGTCTCACCAGTGCTGAGTACAGAGGGAGAATAACCTCCCTGGACATGCTGGTCACACCATTTCGGATACAAGCCAAGATGCCATTGGCCTTCTTGGCCACCTGGGCACACTGCTGGCTCATGTTCAGTCGGTTGTCAACCAACACCCCCAGGTCCTTCTCCTCTAGGCAGCTTTCCAGCCAGGTTTCTCCTAGTCTGTAGCTCTGCTTAGGGTTGTTGTGCCCCAGGACCCGGCATTTGGCCATATTAAACCTCATGCCATTGGACTCTGTGCAGAGGTCCAGCCTGTTCAGATCCCTTTGCAGAGCCTCCAGACCCTCCAGCAGATCCACACTTCCACCCAGCTTAGTGTCATCTGCAAACTTTCTAAGGGTGCACTCGATGCCTTCATCCAGGTCATTGATAAAGACATTGAACAGGGCTGGAACCAGCACTGAATCCCACTTGTAACTGGCCTCCAGCTGGATTTAACTCCATTCACCATCACTCTCTGGGCCCGGCCATCCAACCAGTTTTCCACCCAGGAGAGTGCGTGCCTCTCCAGGCCAGAGGCTGAGAGTTTCCATAGCAGAATGCTGTGAGAAACTGTGTCAAAGGCTTTACTGAAGTCCAGGAAGATACATCCACAGCCTTTCCCTCATCCAGTAGTTGAGTAACTTCATCACAGAAGGTGATCAGGTTAGTTTGGCAAGACCTGCCTTTCATGAACCCGTGTTGACTGGGCCTGATCACTCGGTTCTCTTGCATGTGCTTCATGATCACACTCAAGATCACCTCTTCCATGACTTTCCCTAGCACTGAGGTCAGACTGACAGGCCTGTACTTCCCTGGATCCTCCCTGTGACCCTTCTTGCAGATGGGCACAACATCAGCCAGCCTCCAGTCCAGTGGTACCTCCCCAGTCTTCCAGGACTGCTGGAAGATGATGGAAAGGGGTTTGGCCAGCACATCCGCCAGCTCTTTCAATACTCTTGGGTGGATCCCATCTGTCCCCATTGGCTTGTGGGTGTCTAGCTGGGCAAAGAAGTCTCTAATCACCTCCTCTTGGATCATAGGAGCTGTGTTCTGCTCCTCTAACTCCTGGGTGTGTACACAGAGGGAACAACTTTCCTTACTATTAAAGACTGAGGCAAAGAAGGCATTAAGTACCTCAGTCTTGTCCTCATCCCCTGTCACTGTTACTCCTTCTGCATCCAATAGGGATTGAATATTCACCCTAGTCCTCCTTTTATTGTTAATGTATTTATAGAAAAATTTTTTATCTTTCACAGACTTAGCCATTGTGAGTTCTAATTGGGCCTTAGCCATCCTGATTTTTTTTCCTGCACGATCTCACTTCCTCCCTGTAATCCACCCAAGACGCCTGTCCCTTCTTCCAAAGCTCATAAACATTTCTCTTCTTCTTGATATCTCTCAAGATCTCTCTGTTCAACCAAGCTGGTTTTTTCCCCTGCTGGCTTTTTTTCCATAACATGGGGATGGCTTTCTCCTGAGCTGCTAGGATCTCCTTTCTGAAGAGCTCCCAGCCCTCGTGGGCTCCCTTGCCCTTAAGGACTGTCTCCCATGAGACTTTGCCAACAAGCTTTCTGAACAGTCCAAAGTCTGCTCTCTGAAAGTTTCACATGACTGTTTTGCTAAGCCCCCTCTTGATCTCACCTAGAACTGTAAACTCTATCATATCATGATCGCTTTGTCCCAGGCATCCTCCTACCGCCACATCGCCCACAAGGCCTTCTCTGTTCACAAACAGCAGGTCCAGGAGGGCACCTTCCCTTGTCAGCTCGCTCACCAGTTGTGTGAGGAAGTTGTTGTCCACGCACTCCAGGAATCTCTTGGATAATATCCATTAAAATTACTTCCAACAGATGCTATAATTTTTTCAACCCTTTTCAACTCAGAATATATGAAAACCCTATGAAAAAACTCCACGCACTTTTTCAAAAGTATGTTTCATACAGAATGCACCTGTAGATAACCAGCATATAAAATACTCTTTCTTTCATCCATAATGACCTGCACAAATTGCATTCATATGATTAAAACCACTAAATGACAATGCTGGGTGGAAGAAGGAAGTTTATTGACATCAATAACCTGTTAGCATGGAAAAGTTCAAAAAGAACAATAGTTTGATCATTCAGGCCTCTGATATGTGCAATAATAACCCAAATTAAGCTAGAGCCCAGAATATCAATGTCATTCAAGCATATCAGACATTCAACAATCCCACACCTTCATGAATAAAACGTAATTGAAAATGCACTAATTGTTAAACGGCAAGAACTATACTGTCATGAAGAGTAGTCCTTTATGTTAAAATGAGACCTATAACTTTATATAGCAGAAATAATAATAAAGCACAATTATAAGGGATTTCTGCACTAGAAATAACATGGATGTGTCACACAACGCCTCAGAACAGGAAAGCCAAGAGCATTTAATCTGTGCAACAGTGTAATCTGACCAAGATCACACATTCATTGATCAGATTTCACTTGATCAATACATTCAATATGTATAAACATTAATCATTAGTGCTTAATCTCATTCTAAAGAAAACTTTTAAAAAAGTTAATTGCATTAAAAAAAAAATTATTTCTTCCCAGAAATTGTAATGAGAGCCGAAACTATCTAGTTTGCACAAAACTGTCTACAGTTTGAAAGCAGACCTCTGGTATGACAAACAAACTGTTCTAGAGGGGACTTGAGCAAGGTCTTTTCTTAAAAACTTCAGAAAGAATTTACTAAGAATCTGCATATATTTTTAATGATCCTACAGTTATCTGGTCAGCATCTGATATTAATAGCATCTAGACTGATAGAAGAGTAACAGATGTTAAGCTCAGTTACAGTTTTTCTTTGTCACAATGAAAACACACTGCATTTCCAAGAAATTCAGAACTATGGTACTAGTTTTCAATGGGATCTGAGCTAAACCAGTGGTATAAAAGCCTAATTTAGGAAGTTAGGGACATTGGCAGACAGACAGAACTCTTGCTGATCTGACAGAGACATCTTTGAGAGACAGAAGCTCATTCACTAAGAGGAAAATCACTGAAATCCAAAGGCTGTTAGTGTCTCATGCTAAAACCATTTTCACTGAACCAGGTACAAAGAAAAAAAGTCAGGGGGAAATTTTTGTCACACGGGTCAGTGCATGCAAGAATGAATTGATTAGTTAAAATATGGAGGCCTAAAACTAAAATACATTCCTTGCTGGCTCTCCTCCTTTGTGTAATACATTCAATGGGCATTTGATGAAAGACTTTAAACACAGTCTTACTGAACACATATGCAGTTCACAGTGGGAAACAGTACAGTAGCCCTGCAAAGATCTTCCACCAACTGCTAATGAGTGAGCTATATGGTAAAATGAAGGTTGTTGGGTTTTTTGGTGTTTTTTTGTTAGATATTTTGGAAATTGTTGGAGGACTGGGGGGGGTGGGTGTTGTTAGTGGTGGGGTTTTTTTCCCCAGTTATTATATGAGAAAAGTCCAGAACTTACATAGTTGCAGCTTTTATGGTTTGCATCAGCCAACCTCTAAGAATTAGTAGTCTGAAATATTCAGACTCTGAACAACTGATCTGATGACCAAAAGTAGTTACTTGGACTATAAAGAAAATTTTTGCATTCCTTCGATGCATAGCTTTTTCAGGAAAACCCCCAAAAAACAAACAAACAATAAATAAACCCAGAAAAAACCCAACAAAGACTTAAAGATGTGATGAAAAAAATCTCTACTGTTGAGTTTATTTTGGAACACTGAGTTACTTGGTATCCAGCTCAAAAAATTCTGCGGCCATTGCTGTTTGCCACTACAAAAGCCAAGATTGTCAAGGATAACTGTACTCCCTGTTGTGGTATCTCAGCTTCTAATGAATGTAGCCATCTGATCCTGCAACACCATTCCTCAAAGTATAGCTTTCTGAATGTGGCATTTCTGGGAAAAGCACCAAGATATGACAGCAATCGCTGTATCTATTGTTAATGCCTATGGCTAGATTTTGTATTTCAGAACACCTTGAGACATCACATAATGTGGATTCAGGCAATTCTTGTGCTGATTTACAAAGTCATAGTGCATCTAAATGTATCATGGTCTATTACAATGTCGCAGTCTATTACAATGGCAATTACTGTTTGATAAATGACGTAGTCTTAGGAAGAGTGGTCATCCTTGCTTCCCAAGGATACATTATAAAATGCTAGAAATTATAAGGGGATATAAAGTCACTTCATACTTTGTAACAGTGTATAAACAAATACTAATTCTGTTTACATGAATATAGCAAAAGGTAAGGTAAATTCACTTTTTTTTGGTCTTAAATGATCACTAAATAGCTTAAAAATAAAGTAGTTATACTAAAACACTATGCCTTTGCCTAGAGCAAGCAAAAGAAACAAAAAGACCTTTGGAATTTTCTCTACTCTCCCTTTCTGAGGAAAAGGCAATATTTAAAGTTCTAATCTATGTCTAAACAATCCTAATTTTTTATATCTCTGATTTTAAATTTGTGTTGTAATAGGAATTTTTTATTCCTGAATTTTAAGTCATGTTTTGCCTTGAGTATGCCAATACGTCAGCCTTAGTAATGCCAAGGGTTTGCACTTCATGAGTTTTCCCCTAAGTCACCGAGGCAGTGGTTTCCAGAGTCACCATAGCAGTATTTTTCATTTTCCCTAGATGTTCTAAAACTTTAGGTCTTGTGTTTTAGCTCTCACAGTCCTTCAACTGCAAACCCCAATAGTCTTGTTATGGTCGGCACACATGGTAACAACCAGCACTACAGTGAGAACGGTCCTTCTTTTGCCCACCCTCCGACACCAGCTTTTCTTACCTGTTGTTTTGTAACTTTAGTTTGCAATAGAGAAAAACAAAATATAGTGCAGAGCAAAACAGCTAATAGTAATTTAAATACTTAATAAATATAGTCCAATAATAAATTTTAGCAACCAACATGCAACAGTTGAACCTAAAATCTGCCATAATCCAACAGACACCAACAGCATCAAGAATTGTAACCATCAGTGGGAATTTTCTCATGGTCTTGAATATACCATGCTAAGGGAAAAGCATGACAAAAAATATCATATATATACATATATAGAAGGTAGGCTAGAGTCAGCAACTATATTGGATAGGCCAGAGTGACCCCTTACGTGACTATGTTATATCCAGATCAGAGAACCCTGAAGTATTTCCCAGCCTGAGTGCTGCAACTATAGTCTGATTCTGTATTTGGACAAGGCTTACATTTTCACCGTCTCCTCCTCCTCCCAAAGTGGTCACCTTGTACATTTCTGAAGCAGGATTGAGTGCTCTTGCAGACTGGGGTTTTGTCAGCCTAGCCGAAAATCATTTCCCCTCCTACACTAGATAAGCCAAATAAAAACTAAACAAGTAAAGAAACAAGAACCAACAAGAAACTAATTCCTTTGCTCCTCTCCCCACATCCATTAAAAAAAAAACCAACCACTCTCGACGGTATATGAAGGCCTCTGGAAAGCATATAACAAATCTAGACAAAGTTTAGATCCTTGATCTTTTTCTAATCTATCCTATTTATTTTTTGTGGAAAAATGTTTAGTTTTGAAAAGAAACACAGAATATTGTTCTACAAAACATGGAGCTGTCCAGCCCAACTTTTTATCAGTCTTCACTAGAAAACTAGTTCTGGGCTAAGATATCTCTTTATATAAAATTCAGTACTTATTTATTCATAGAAAGTAAGTACTATAAATAATCAATCCTGGTGCATGTCAGAGCAGAAAAATAAGTTGCTACAAGGTAACAAAGTAGGTTGTCATGGATTTCTTTCCTCCTCCATTTCATTTTTCATCCTCCTGTACATGAAACCTCTACCTATCTAAACAAAAAATCTGACACATACTGGAAGTTGGAATGGACGTGGAATTTAAAACATTTCCACGTGACTTTAAATTCTGATAAAACAAAATCCTCCTGTTTAACAAGCATCATCTAAAGTAGACAAATAAATTTTAAAGTGAATGTTATCTCTAAAAATTATCACTTAAGTTCTAAGCCTACCTCCTCACAGTAAAATGTGCATCATATTCAAGAATCTCATTTTCACCACCTCCTGTCATTTACCTCTATCCTTCTCTTAACTTTTCAGTCACAGTGTCAAAAAGGTTAATGCAGTTACACGAATTTGTGATGGACCATTTCACTCACATTCACTAGGGCAAACATATATGGCTGGCTGGTAAGCAATTTACTCCACAGAAAACAACTTCTTCTCAGCTGAAAAGAGACCCCTGCCAAATGAATAATATAAATGATGAGATGTTAGCTGCAAAAGCAGAAGAAAGTTCCTGGAACCTGACTACCTTTTTTTAAGCACTAAATTAATACTTCTAGACATTCAATTATTAGGCACAGTGCCACTAAAGACAATGGTACAAACCAATGTAAAAACAGTATTAAAGCTCATCATCTTTTAAATACATAGCTCAAAGAAAGTGAAGAAAGATGGCTCTTAAAAGTGATGATGTACACATTATGCCATTTATCTGTGTAGGGGAAGCTTGTTTATTAAGGGCATGAAAAGAAGGCTAGTATTCTGCATACCTTAAGAAAAAACTGTTTTTTTCTTGCTGCTTTATTTTTCAGCTAAGATCTACTGCTTTAGAAGAAAAAATTTTTAGCAAGGCAGAGATACATAAATTCTATTTTGATTTAAGAAACGATCAAAGAAAAAATTTGTAACTATGAAATGTAACTTAGATGTGAGCTAATAGTACAGCTGCTCCTGCACAGACTCTTCATTAACTATTACATTAACATCTTTGAGTGATGTACGTAAGTACGATGAAGATATATTTCACTCTAATTTTGCCTTCCACACCTCCCCCCAACTAGTAACAGAACCATCAAAACCCACATAGTTTGTTAACCCTCTCTTTATATAATCCCATGTAAATTTCTCCACATTCTGCATGCACATCTCTGCAAGAATAATTTCTCTCATGAACTGCAGGTTAATAGTAAATTTGCTACACTAAAATAAGAAAAAACCCCTCACCTTAAACCCCCACATATTTGAAATTAAACAGAAAAGATCATTTATTACGATTCTCGAGAAAAAATTGGATAAAAACAATCAGTCCTAAATAGAAAGATGTTCAATGATGATGCCACTGGATATGGTTTCCTTAAAAAGCAATGGTGATATTCTAATGCTTTATTTGGACAAAAAAAAATATTTCAAAAGATTATTCAGAAGGAAACAGACTCAGTTTTTTAAAGAAAGTCTAGATCCCTACAGAGTGATGATACTAAGAATCATATTTTTACCCTGAGCAATATAGTGAACTTACCTCTAATATATTGCATTTCTCAGACTAAAGCAAACCTTTAAGTCTAAAACCACCACCTCCTTTTGTAAATTTGCCTTGACTCATATCCTGCTATCAAAAGCTCTTCGGAATCCAGTATTTGAACTATCACACCTCTACTATGTTCTATTATGTCTACCATCCCTATGTGTTATCCCTGCTTCCCTACCCTTTGCTTACATTCCCATTTGTTTCTTTAGTGAGCATCTTGTATTTATTTCTACCCCAACCGCAACTGACTTCTTTCATCATTCCACTCACTCTTCCCCTTTAATATCCTTTTTCCATGAAAGCTAATCAAGTTAACCTTCCTTTGAAACTGGTAATCCATCTGCAACTCATTGCCTACTTACAGTTTCTGACTAGAATCGGCATCTTGAGGAGTTGAGAATTAAGAGAAGGAAAACACCATACGAAAAGATGATGAGTAAGAGAAGGAGGGACCAAGTTATTAAAAAAAATCCTCATGTTGTGTAGAGGGAAAGGTAAGAACTGGTATATGCAGTCTCTTCATACAGACATAATTATGCTTAGCTTTTAGGCATTAAGAGGTACAGTTGATGTTATAAATGTCATCATTGCTGCTAAGAAACCCATGAATTTTCTCCCAGAATTGAACTGGACCATTTCTCTATCATTCTTATTGACTGCTCTGGCTCCAGACAGTATCCTCTCCAACTTTCCAGACAGTATCCTCTCCAACTTTAAAAGTTTTGGTTCCTCTTGAATAAATCAGCTCTAACTGGTTTCAGAAAGCAGTGAAGTATCAAGCCTAACCAACTGGCCGCACCCTGAGGTGCAAACAGTGTCTAAAACATACCACAGAAGGATGTTTCTGTGCAGTGTTACAGTCCAGTGATCATTTCTTCATATACCAAATGGAAGATTTGTTTAGCTTTCTGGTCTTATCTAGCTAACAGTTAAGAGAATTCAACACACTACTAGTATTACAACTGCTCCCATACTCTGTCTTTTCTACAGCTTTTCTCATTGCTAATTAACTTCTATATTGCTAATATAATTTCTATTGTCAGAACAAGAAATTCTCCACAAAAAAAGGCACTCAAATTCAGTATAACAAAACTGCTAATGCAAATCATCCCAGAGATAATGGGAGTTTTGCTTTAGCTATTGAAGCCACTACCATCATTTTGACCAGGATTACACTTTTAATAAGTCATGAATGGAAGCAAGGACTTCACAGGATCTGGGAGGTTAAGACAAATAAATTATGAAGTTACAGGAAAAGAAAAGCAAACAGAGAACAGGCCTTATGAGGAACGGCTCAGAGAGGTGGGGTTGTTTAGCCTGGAGAAGAGGAGGCTGAGAGGAGACCTCATTGCTCTCTATAACTACCTGAGGGGAGGTTGTAGAGAGGAGGGAGCTGGCCTCTTCTCCCAAGTGACAGGAGACAGGACGAGAGGGAACGGCCACAAGCTCCACCAGGGGAGATTTAGGCTGGACATTAGGAAAAAATTTTTCACCGAAAGGGTCATTGGGCACTGGAACAGGCTGCCCAGGGAGGTGGTTGAGTCACCTTCCCTGGAGGTGTTTAAGGCACGGGTGGACGAGGTGCTTCGGGGCACGGTTTAGTGTTTGGTAAGAATGGTTGGACTCAATGATCCGGTGGGTCTCTTCCAACCTGGTGATTCTATGTTTCTGTGATTCTGTGAAAAAAACTTACAGGAAAGACAGAATATACAAAATGAAAGATCCTAACTACATGCTCTAATTTCAGTTTTCTAAAGCCAAAAGTCTTAGACAAGATAGATTTGGGCAGGTAGACAGTTCACTACAACATCTTATTTCAAAAATAAACACAGAAGTGAAACTACAGACTAACATTTCCTAGATGAAATATTTATTTGCTACACTCTACAGTGAAAATGAAGACTGGACTGTTCTTCTAGTGTGGGAACACTTTTGCTTGTGCTTGCATGCCACTCCGTGGTGATAACCACTCAGTATAAGGTAATGGCATAAGTTAAATGCACCATTGACCCACTGCATTTCAGTAACATCTCACCTCTGGTACAGATCAGCACTGACAAATCAAAGCAGCATGTCTTCACATTTCACTAGTATAAGTCTTATTGAACCTTCTAATTTGCTGGGTTTTTTAAATATAAGCATCAGCTTGCCTGAATTATCAAACCCCTAAGGCACTGTATCTAAGCCATTATCTATATGTAAAGATGACACCGAGCCAATAAAAACACTAAGCATTTCTCCTCAGAAGCCATAATTCACAGTTCAGCTATAAGACCTTGAGAAAAAGAAAGATATAACAAATGCAAGACTAAACAAAGTCATGTATTTTCTTAATGACTGTTAAACTGTTAAGATTGAAGCAATAAGTCCATCTATATTGCAGTATAACTTGTGCACCTGAACTAAAGCAAAGTATTATCACAACGAGTGCAAAATTAATACATTAGCTCTTCCCTATAGAGATCTCCTCCAGCTCCAAAATTAATTTCCAGTTATGAAATTTGCTATTATTTAGTCTGTCAAAAACAGTGAATCTACATCATCTGTCCCCCAGTTCACCACCTGCATGCCGCAATATTTTTACACACACGGTATATTTCTGATTCAGGCAGCAGACCTACTGTTGGCTGTGTTAATACAAATTCACAGCCATGAGTGTCATAACTCATCAATCCAACCGTGTAAAATTTGCAGGAAGTTTTACTTCCCCTCACACCATTGTGTATTGAGAACTTGTCTTTGCTTTCATGTAGATGATGCAAAATACAGTAGGCAGACATTATAATAATTAAAGTAGTGATGCAGATATCTTTGGCTCAGGAGACTCCAACCAACAAATCAGTCACTATGCACCTGACTGAGAAGTGACACTTCGATTGATGAATGTTGTCTTGAAGTACTGCATTGAACCATCTGCTCTAAAGTTTGGGTGGAGGGAACGTTTCACACAGCAATAATCCACTATTTGCTTCCTCTGGTTGTTGCTGGATTTTTTTCTTTATTTGCCTGAGACATTCCATGAAATTCGGATACTGTGCTGTTACTTTACAAACTTCAGAGAGTTTTGTCAGTGGCAGAAGTACCAAAAAGTCACATGGGCTTTACTACTGTTCCTCTGGAATTCAGGAGAGGAATTTTGCCCTTTTTTTGTCACAAATACCTATAAAATAGATTGAAAACTATGATCTAAGACCAGTGCAACTGAACATCCAGGGAAATAAAATAACAGAGCTAGGTTGGAGATAAGGCAAACACTGTCACATAAGCACAACCACAGCTGATAAGACAACTGCATGGAAAGTTGTACAAACTGGATGTGTGCACTACATCAGTTTGGTTATTAACACCACCCAGCTTCTGTTGAAAAGCAAATCCAGGAAACTTTATGAAGAAATCACAGATAGTAACAAGTGTGTACAACCATTTTTCTTTACAAATACATAAAGAGAACATGACTTGAGACAGTACATGATTCTACAAATTCTACATCATATCATATAGATTTCTAACATGCACAATCATCCACACCTATAACAAGCTTTTCAAGGAAGGGATGGAGATGCATTACTTTTCATAGCCCATTGCTTTCTTTTTTACCTTTCAAAGATCTGAAGGCAATTTCATTAATAGAAATTAACACGAAGTTGGCAGAAAACTTTTAACCTGTATGACATTGTCAGTTCTATACAAATACTCATATAATGCTATCCAAGTAATACTTACTCGTAGGAACTGACCAAAAGACTTTAGAAATTAACAGGAATCTTTATACCAAATCTAACAAGATCTGGTCCCATGACACTAATCTGTCAATGGTCTGATAACCTCAGTCCTATTATACAAATCTGTTAATAGTAATGGTCTATGCTATATCCAATAAGAAAATCAGTAAAAATGTACTGTACTTTAGATAGCATATGGCTTATATCTGACATGGACCCACAGGAAAAAATACACGAATTCTGTTTATGTGAAAAGACAGATTTGGAAATCTTCCATAACAGATCATAAAAGACAGAATTATATCTTAAAGCATATATTCTCTATGTAATTTCGAGATAATTTGCAATATGTTCTGTATATGCCCAAGTGCTCGAAAGAGATATTTCATGGATAATCAAGATAGATTGGCAGAGTAAAGCAAGTAAACTAGGTGAAAAAAAAAAAGAAAAAAATTTATTTATTTTCTGGAAAAGAATTTTAATGTGTATAAGATTGATAAATTCTGAGTAATTATCAGCTCTTTTTAATAGCAGAATTCTGCTTAGTGACTGAAAAATTAACACATTAAAAACTGGCTAACATGTCTACTTTGCAAGCTTAAGATTTATGAAAATCTTAACAATTAAGTCTAAACTCAGGACTACAAAAGTCAGCATAAAAAGAAGATACAGAAATAAGCACAAAGCATCTCATTCCACTCCAAATTATGTATTTCAAAATAAGGCTATCAGCTTTGTCCTTGTTTTATTATATTTGTCTGGATAGGAAGTAGAGGTTTTATATATCAGAAGTATGATGCATAATATAGTATTTTTTAATTGGAATAGAACAAATAGGTATTTGGAGGTAATTACTGCACAGTCTGTATTTTAATAAAAAAGGCAAACAGAAGACTTACTGAAGTTTGTCTACTACTTTCAAAAGCATAAATTAAATCCTGTTAGAGAAAATATAACTAATTTATTAGAGCCCTCTCCACAGTACTTTGAAACCACTTCTCTTTGAAAGAAGGCTTGTTGCCACTGAATTGACTGTTTTTTAACTAAGGGTCCAAATTTACTTTAAACATAAAAAAGCTTGATCGCTAACCCAGAGATGTCGGGCAACAATATCACGACATCACCACACGATGGCACTGATCAACATGGCTGGTCAGCCTCCTTTGGAAAGACCATTAACTTGACAGCAACACTGCAGAGCACAGTCCCAGGGTTTTGAAAATCTGTCCATTCCAGGTCTGTAGTGGGCCTGTAACTACAGCAATAGGCATTTTCAAAATAATCAAGCAACACTCTGGGACAGAAATCTTATTCATGATTGTTCTCTCCCCTTTCTGGCTGTATTAGACCTCTCCTAAATGACAGTGACTATCTCCGCTTGGAGGACAATGGAAAGGTCTTACCTCTGGACTCATTCGCACTGAGAAGCACTAGCCTATACATTTGTCTGCTGCATTCAACTGATGCAGATGGAAGTCTGCTACCATCAAATCACGCCACCACTATTTCAACTGCCATCTAATGGTGAAATATTGAACCAACTTAGTCTCAATGACTTGTGCAACTGAATTTCAAAGTTAGCTTTTATATATTTAAAAATAAATTCATATACAAGTAAATAAAAATGAGCTAATTCATTCTACATATGAAATCATGACAGCCACTGCAGAATTGGCTATAATTGACTCCTGGCTAATCTAGGAAGAAAACCATTTTATTCTATAAACCCCTCATACAGTTAAATTATTAAATCCTATCTAATAAAAGAATCATTCTTCAGTATGATTCCGTCCCACTCCGTGCAATACTTAGAAATAGTCCCTCTATAAGCAATGAGAAAGAATTATTTTAAATGAAGTCATTTGAATAACACTAAATTATGACAGCTATGTGCTCCTTTAGTTTTCAGTGAACTGAATCAGTCCACTGTGATACTGTCTCAATTTTTTCTTCTAATAAGAGTGCCATTCATTTTTAAAGTTTACCTCTCTTGAAAGGCTCAGCCTCCCCATCAAGTTGCAAATCTCAGTGAATACATAAATAACAGAAGAAAGACAAGCGTGAAAAATCTTAACCCTCTACTGAAGCCACTCAGTGGCATGCACTTAATGAAATACATCCTATGACACTGAGTGGTGTGTGGGCTCAGCACGGAAGAAGGCCAAAAGAAAGAATCACACATTGTGACATCAGTGACTACAATTTATTTTTAGATTATTACAGTTCAAATCTGAGCATTCCTAGCTAGGGATTGTTCCAGCATGTGGTCATGCATTCAGTTCGAATTAGCCATCCCACTGGTAAACTCCCACTGCAGATCTCACAGGAAAAGCCAGTATTCTACAAGGGCTGCTTCTATTCAGACCCTCACATGAGCTCTTCATGCAAGCCATAAAGTAACCCTATTTCAAATACAGCTTATTTTGAATGTCAAAATTAATGCCTATTAATATAGGTTAAAAAGGGATGAATTTGACTGTAATATCTCCAGAATAATTTCCTACCTCTCAAACTCAACCATTGAAAACTGTCTCTATTATATTTTTCTATTTTCTCTTCTCTACCATTATTTCCAATTTGCACGTTGGAAGAAGTTGATTAGCATTGTTCTCTATCTCATTGCAAATAATTTTCCAATAATATTTCCAACAATGTGCTTTTTCCTCCACTAGACAGAAAAGGGACTGTTTCAGCGTTTTTTTTATTTTATGTTTGTGGACTTTTTTATTTGTGCTTTTTTTTCCCCTTTCTTTCAAAACCAATCTGGGGACTACTAAAACAAATACAATGAGAAGCAAATAACTATTAAAAGGTGAGAGAGTTGAGTAAATAACCCTGTCAGGTGTAAGGATCAAAATGGCTCACAGCATAAATGCTTTACAAACATTGCTTGAGAGCACCTGAGCTGAACTGTGACAGAGGATAGCTGCAGTTGGACATGAGAGGCTTATATTGATTTGTACAGCTCATGTTTATGTTTTAGTTTTATTAGATTTTAATTTCTTTTAAGACTTTCAGTCTTATAATTCAGTGCATACAACTAACCGGCTTTACTCATGCAGAAGAGATCTTGAATCTCGATGACAAGTCTTCAAGTGACAGAATGACTAAATTATATGCTGGCTATAGCATGATGCTTATTCCTGTCCTACCCAGGTGGAGCTGTTTTTTACAGTATGTGATTCAGCCATCAAATAGCAGCATGTACATTTTAAAGGCCAAGAGGAGGCTGTATTGAGAACCTGTCAAAAACAAATGTGCAAACCTCTATGCAGAAGTCAGTACATGTTCCTTGAATCACTCCTTTGTTAAAAAAAAAAAAGCGCCAAACAAATCCTAGCTTCTGTATGATATCTTTAACACAATGCTTCAGTTAAACAGCTTTTATTTCTTCCTCTTGCCTTCATCTCTACATGACAGGTCTTCAGCTGAAGGATGCTTACGAAGATTGACATTTTTATCAAATGTCAGGTGAATGATCTGCCCAAGAACATGGGATAAAATAAAAATATCAAGTCTTTGTAAGAACAAAAAATAAATAGGCTAGCGCAGCGTCTCCAATAAACCTACCGGCTTTGTCACTTGTCCTAATTTCATCCAGTTGGCCTGTTTCATTCATGCTATGAGGCTTGCTTTTGTTTGCTGGCATTGTGATGCCTTTGAAAGAAATGACCCCTCATCAGGAAAAAACGTCAGGAATTTTTGAGTTACCATCTACATGTTTGTGATACAGCAGTGCATTTTAAAACAATACCAGGCAAGTAATCACTCCCTCCAGAAATGCACAACCATGAAAATGTATTTTCTTGTCTACACAAATGTTTTCCAGTGGAGATCAAACTTTGGGGTCACTAAATGAAAATAAAAATGAAAAAAGGATTTAAATTAGAAACCTCTTGAGGACCAAGACATTTTGGATGCTGAACTGAATCTCAGTATTAGTATCTGGTACAACTTAACAGGTCGTACTTGCACACAGCACACCAACAATAATTGCATCTGTATGATATACAGGCATATGAATAGAGAAAAGAGAAACAAATAACAGGTGTATTTATACGGAAAGGGGCAATAATTTAAAGATGATAAAACTCAGTAGATCAAAATTAAATTTCTTTATATATTCTTCTTAGAAAATTACAGTCATCATAGATCTTCCTGATTTGAGTAACCAGAAACTGAAGGGCATGCTTTCATGTTCTCAGATTTTAACAATTTGTCAGAATATGATTCATAAGATAATGCATTCAACCCTCTACTTAGTATAAGCAAAAAAGAAAATTGAAATGCCTTGCCTTAATGCGTATCTATACAGGTCTACCTATACAGAAGCCTATACAGGTGGTATTAATCATATAATCAGCTTACTTTTACAAAGCAAAGTTGTGTTCTTACCAAAGAATTAAAATTATTGGAAATAATTACTTCTTGTCTTAGGACAGCAGAAAAAAATAGTTTATTTCTTTAACACTAAGAGATGATTTATACATCTACTAATTAATGAACTTAATTTGTGACCCATGGGACGCAGACTACTGCCCTTTCATCTATGAAATATCTAAATTAGCAGTCATATTTGTTTCAAGGCGAGAAAAATGTTGTAGATTTCCATTTCGGCAGAACTGCTTGTAAATTCATCCAATTAAGCTTTGCTTTCTGATCGCCTGTTTCTAAACATACGCATATAGGACTGATAACTCAAAACCAAAAAAAAAAAAAAAACCAGTCCAGAATTTTACAGGTGTTCGCTTTCAACGCTGATCAAACAGAGCTCTTTTTTATCCTTTTCTTTCTTTCTTTCTTTCTTTCTTTCTTTCTTTCTTTCTTTCTTTCTTTCTTTCTTTCTTTCTTTCTTTCTCTCTTTCTCTCTTTCTTTCTTTTTTATATTTATTGGCTGTGGTGGTTTGTTTTTACATAGAGAGCAGCTCAACTCGCGTGGCTGTTTCCTCCACAAAGCCCACAGACGCAAAACCCCAGCGCGGGCACCTGGGACTGATGCGCGGGCACCTGGGACTGATGCGCGGGCATATGATACAGGGGACCTGCAGCTCGAGCGGCTGCCCCCCCTCCTCTCCCTTCCCCGCACCGGCGAGGCGGCCACAGCCCAGCCTGGCACATTCCACGCACCCAACCAAGCAGCGAGACGTTCCTTCCCAGCCGAGCCCGAGATTTTACGTTCCCGTTTTCCGATCGCCCACGTTCCCCCCTTTTCCCACCCGCGGGACGGCCCCGCGTGGGGGCGGCGCGGCTGGAAGGGGGCGCAGCGCCACCTAGCGGCCTCTCCCCGGCGCTGCCGCCCCCGCGGCCCCCGCAAACTTCTCTTGCCCGCCGCAGCCCTCTACAAGCCCCGAACACCCCCGCCGCGTCGCCGTCTATTCTTAGCCCCGCTTCGAGGCGCGACGACGGGGCAGCCCCGCGGAGATTTGGGGGTGTCGGAGGGCTGGAGGGCGGCTGACGGGCGCCGCGGCAGCCTGGGGCGGTGGGAGGACCGGCGGCTGTTTCTCCTTCCCTGGGGAAGCCGGCCCCCGCCTCGCCCGCCCCCGCCCCGGCTTTGCGGAGAAGCCGATTTACTGCCGGGCCGGGCAGGGGGTGGGAGGGGGCGAGGAAGGCTTGCGTGTCTTTTTTTTTTTTTTTTTTTTTCCCCCCCCTCTTTCTTTTCTTGCCCCCGCTCCCCCCCCCACACCCCGTCACAGGTCCGCGCACGCTGGCTCCTCAGCGCCCGCTCCATCACGTGCGGAAAAACCATGCCCAGGACAAACCCGAGACCAGAAAAAAAAGAAAGAAAAAGAAAGAAAAAAAAGGAAATATAAAAACATAAAAAATAAAAAAAAGGGAGAAAAAAAGGAGAGAAAGAAAAAAAAAAAAAAAGGAAGGAGAAAAACCCCCACCGCAGAACAGCTGAAGCCAAAGCGGGTGCACCGCTTAATCGAAGAAGAGCCAAGATTCCCACTGAACAGCCGCCTCCCTTGTTCTCCTCCCCACCCCCGTCTTCTTTTGCTTTTTTGTGGTTGTGGTGGTGCCGAGGGAAGTGGTTAACCAAAAAAACCTACGTGTTGGGATTTTTTTGTTTCCCTGTAAACCAGAGGCGCACACGGAGCATGAGGTACCGCTCCTGCCCCTTTCCGCGCTTGCAGGGACTGTGGCTTCGCTCTTTCCCTCTCTGCCTGTACTGCAGATATTTTTTTCCCTCCTCTCTTCCACACTCTTCTGTTTATTTGGCTGTAAGGCAGAGCTACTTTGTAAACATCTCACACAGAACCCCAGAGCCTTCCCAAATAGCTGATTGCAGCAAAATGCCTCCGAACAAATTATGGTGCAAGGGGGGATGTAGGGGACGAGACCGACGCGGATAAAAAAGAAACAAGATTTGCATAAAATATGCGTTTGTGACAACGGGATCGCGCATGATGGTGGGGATGTCAGAAAGAAAGTATCGCTTTATCATGATGGGGAAAAGTAAAAGCAGAGGCGACTGCAGCAAACTGCTCGCCCTTTGCCAGAGGAGCAGCTGCAACACCTCTCCCTCCATCCCTCACCCTCGCCAAAACAAAAAGGGGGGGGGGGGAGCAGAAAAGCAACAGAAAAAAAAAAAAAAAGGAAAATGAATACTCAAACGGCAAATCCAGTTCTCCTACCTTAACTCTGGAATAGCTGCAGAAGCATTGGGGTCTTTTTTACACGGCCAGATTCTCTGAGGAAATCCTCTCGGGCTACCACGCAGCTCGGTTATTCGCACACGGTTCCTGCTCTTTTTCGAATCCAACGCGATTCGCTTCTCCAGAGGAATGTAACGACCACGAAGGGGAGAGGGGGGTGGTGGGGGTGGGGGGTGGGATGGAGGAAGGGAGATTAAAAATAACAAGAAACACAGTAACAGTGGATTTGAAGGAAAGCCGTGTTCTCGGTTGTAAGCGACCTACATTCAGGCAGCAAATTCATCGCAATCGGTACGAGAGGGAGAGTTGGGTCTGAGAGCAGGAGCTGTGATTGCCTATGCAGAGAGACCGAGCCGGGGAGAGACTGATCTGCAAGGCGAGGCGAGCTGGGAAGGAGGGGGGGGGGGAGAGAGAGATGGGGGGGCGAGGAGGGAGGAGGGAGATGGGGGAGAGAGAGAGAGGAAGAGGTCCAGGCTGTACCAGGCGCTCTCCTCCTGCTATTGGACCAAACTGAATGAAATTTACAAAGCCGGCAGCCAATAGCTCTCCGCAGTGAACCCCATCACTACAGAAACCGCATCTCCATCCACAGCTCCTTGCAAGGAGCGGAGCCTGCACGGGGGGCTCCTGGGCTGGGCAGGGGGGGGCGCTTCGCACGGGGAGAAGTAAACGTGGGTCTGCGTGGGGGTGTCGAGGGGGATCACGCAGTTCAGGCTGTTGCTCTCCCTGTTCCGTCATCCTACACAGCAAGTACAGTCCACGGTTTCTACAGTACCAGCCTGTTGTTACCACATTCAACCCTATGCATTTGCTGGAGCTAACAGTATAATTGCACACCAGCAACTGAAGCATTTTTTGTCCTATTCACCTTCCTCCCACACAAAAACAGCGAAGTAGATGTCTGTCCAGTGCCCGATCTTTATTTAAACATACTTTTTTTTTAGTTTTCATAAGCAGACTGGTTATTTAATGTTCATGTTTCAGTTAGCTAACCACTGTCAGGAAGGTCAAGTGTACGGGCTGAAGAGGAGACCCTGTGGTTATTGCTAAGTAGTACAACACAGGGTCTCTGGTTCATTTCCTGTGTATAATTTCAGACTGAGAGTGGTACAGCAAGTATGTGCTCTGGCCTCCAACAGATATGCCTTGTTTCACTCCACAGCATGTTGCTTTGGTCGGTTTAATAACAGCACTTAACATCAGCCAGAGTGTGAGACCCTGTGCGAAGACCAGGTGAGAACTGGCTGAGTTCACTGAGAATAAAGCAGAGGACAAAATAAAGGGGGTTGAAGATATTTTCATAATTGGAAATTAAAATACTCATGCTTTGATGAGACTTCTGCTACAAGACTTAGACTTCGTAAGCTGAGTCTTTGACATTTTCAAATGCTGAAAAAAAAAATAAAATCAACAGCTCTTCTTTTCTAGATCCTGTGTTTCTACCACCACATCAGATTCTCAGAAGAGAGCAGATAGTGCTTTGTTTTCTCAGGTTTGAATTCTGGCTGTGATATTTGGCTTATCAATCATTTCTATGTTCTTCTGTTTCAAGTGGCAAAGGAATATATACTATCTGATTTAAAGATACCATCTAGCAGACAACAGTTGGTCTGTTATGCATCTGTTCTTATATAGTGTTTTCTTTTACAGTATGAGTGATACTTCCTTCAGTATCACTTAGGAAAGCATGTTTTAGTTTTGCATGTTATAAGTCTTAAGTACATGTGTAATTCACTTGCAATGTTTTAAGGAGTGCAATAGCTACATTAAACTGTTAACTTACTTATCTGTGAAATAATTAATTTTATATTACTTAATTATATGTTGTGCTTTACTTATTTTAAGTGACTCTAGCAGCAGGTGTTCATGCAAGTGAATTTTAATGCTTTTGTTATTTTAATAACGCACCCAGAATGTGTAACCAATCATATTGCTTGACTGACTGAACATTTTGACACATTTAGAAAAGATGTCATCTTGCACTGCCATCTGTCCCAAATTTTGCAGGACAGTCTTTATTTTGATGAATATGTCATGCATTTTACAAGATAAATTTGTAAGATATTAAAGTATGCACTAGTTAATCAGAATAATGATCTCCCACCTGTGTTGTAATATCAGGAGGCAATTTATTACAGGTTACCAAAAGATCATCTCTAATATTTGCAAGTAATGCTTGCAACTATGACCCAAGTATTCTCAAACGCTGCAATAAAACTGAAATTCCTATAGACTTTGCGTATGTGTGTGATCAAAAGATTTAAGTAAAAGGCATTTGGTCAGAACAGTGGAGTGCACTTTTCTCCTCTTACAGCTTCCAAAAAGCTGAAGGTACAATTGCAAACTGTGGCTTATTTGGGAAGATATGTGTAGCAATCCACTGAATATTTATAACTGCAAGCAGGAGTCCAGGAGCAATTATTCAGAGAGAAGAATGCCACTTGCTAAGTAACACCATAGCTTCTTACAAGGAGGCATTGTATTTTAGTATTAACCCAACTTGACTCTTCTTGTAAACAGTGAAATGTAAAGAAATCATGGTACACGACAGTCTGACTGAAGACAAGCCAAACTCTGCTGGGTTCCATCTCATGCAAGCTCTTTTTATGTCAGTCAAATTGAGGCATGATGATCTCCCGTGTCCAATCACTGTAAAAATTCCACAAGTTCATTTCTAAATCAGATTTACTGATGCTGAAATTAATAGCAAGAAAGTATGACTGTTTAAAAAAAGAAAAAGCGTCTCTCAAATTTTGTTTGTTTGGTTAGTTATTCATTCCAAACAATTCATATTTAAAATACAAATGAGGCAGGACAAGAGGGCCTTTCTACTGTTTCATGAACAATAATTGACTCTTTACTCCTCCCTGTTGTCTGCTTGGTCTTCTAAGTCCAATATTTATAATGCCAATGGACTTTCATTCCTTTTTATGCAAGGATGAGCCAGTATGGTTCTAATACACTTAATGCAGTTGGAATGGGATATTGCCTTGCCTTCATGGTGCAAAAGGCTTATCTTCAGTGGACTGAAATCCACAATGAGTCTCCTTCTACTCAAGCTATTGGATGAGCTCACTTGCTGAGTACAAGGGTGATGTTGGATACTTTACTTAGAGAATTATTGCCATGACCACTGATAGCAGTTATTCAGCTTCCTAAAGTGATGCAGCCATAGCATTGTTTTAAAAAGCCCTTTTGATTTTTTTTTTTTTTTTTGGTACAATCAGTGTACCAAAGCAATTTCTGCTATTAAAGTAACTTTTCTGTTCTTTTGAGCTATCGTTCTTGCTGTGAGCTAAATCATCAAATTCAGAATGCATAGCAGGCACAGTGCTTGGTAAGACTTTAAGTAAATGAGAACTGCAGAAGAAATTTATGCCAAACAGTAGAACCAAAAGTAATTAAAAGGAATTAGAATGAGTCCACCTGGCCCACCAAGTAAACAGGAAAAATCCAGAGATGAATTTGAAATGAACATGCAGAAAATTAAGATTTGGAAGAAATAGTAAATGTTTCCTAGTTGAGTTGCCTCCAAATACTGTTTACTGAATTTCAAGAAAGAAATGTATTTCCTATGTGGTTTATATTTTTTTATAGTTTGCTGATAAAATACTGTACTACTGTTGATATTACCTGTCAGATAAATCAGAAATATACTGTAGAGTCCCATCTGCATGGCCAAGATGATAATTTCAAAGTATTATACTGTAAGAACTAATATCCACTAGAACTTCCCAAGGATGCAATGTTTGTCATGATTATGTGCCTGACGTTTTATTTGCATTCAAATTGCATTCTCCTCAGCATTTCTTACAATAACTTTTTGTATTTTCTCCTGTTGAGAAAGATCCAAATCGAATATATTGTAGATATAGATGATAGCACAGAAAGATTACTTCACCTAATTAGGTCCTTTTAAGAGAGCAAAATACAGGAATTTTTAATTATGCAACTTTTGAGATGCAGCCTTAACATTCATGAAGGGGTATAGACACTGACTGTAACAGAGCCAATGTTTCAGTCGTGGAAGAGTGGAAGCAGTTGCTGGGCTCCGGACTACTTCTTCTGGCCAAAGCTAGAAAAGATCATTATAATTCTCTACAGACATCTTTCATATCATTTAAGCTAAATGCTTTATCAGTTTCTGGGGGTTTTATTTTGGTTTGGGTTTGTTTCATAAAGCTGTTTATTTACTCTTGAACTAAAGTTTGTGTTTTTCTTTTTTTTTTTTTTTTAAATGTAAATACTTCATGTTGTGCAGATTCTACAGCATCTGAGTAGATTTTACTAGTGTATAATTGTTCTCACTGTCAAAACCACATTCCTGACCTGTAGTCTCACAAAATTGAACTTCACTTTGTCTTTGTTGATTAAATAAAATAGTCTATTAGTATTCTTCTTTTTTCAACTTACATACTTTAAAGATCATGATTACTCAACCTTCTAACCCTCGTATTGTTGAGATAATTAGATTCTGCTTTGTTAGTCTTTTACAACAGGGTAGCTTTTCTAGACTATGATTCATCCTTGCAAGGTTTTTCTCAACCTTCACTATTTATCAATATCCTTTTAAAAGTGTAAACTCTGGAATTGTCACTGGAGTCTTATTAGTGTGGTATTTTACTCCAAATCTCATTTTTATTTTTACAAGGATCACATTTGCTATTGGTCTCTGTGTGAGCTGGGAACTCGTGTTGCTGGTTACTAATCATGATTTCAATATTTTCTTCCCTGATTTAAAAACATGGATTCTCTTATCTTAAATTGTGACCTGTACTCTCAGTTTTAAGTACAGATATCATTCTATAACAAGATGAGTTTACAATGCATAGATGTTACCTAACATCCATGGAAAACTGTTTCATTGTCATTGATATTCTTCTCTATAGATAGTATTTGCAAACTTTTTCTGCAATTATTCAATATTTCCATTAAGATCCTTAATAAGATCTGACCTGCTTAGTCATTGCTGTTTTTTCACCAGAAAAAGAGAATAATAATTAAAAACACTAGTACTTGTTCTGTGAAGTCTCTCCCTCAGATCTGCTTGTCTGAGGTGGAACTTGTCTTCTGTTCTTCATGTTCTCTGTCTTTGCATTCAAACCAAGGTTTTTCCTTTTATCCGAAACTAGACTGAATTAAGGAGTCAAACTCCTGATGAATATCTGACACCACCGAAATAGCAGCATTTCTATATAATAGAATATTTCAGTATATGGCTCGGACAAAAATAAGTTAATAATCAGATTTATTTAATAGTTATTTTCATCTTCCATGTTTGGAAACATGAACAGAAGAGATACAATGTATTTCTGTGCAATATATTCTGGACAGTTGAATACTTGCTCTACCTATGCAATTTGCCCAGAAACCACAGCACAGGACAAAGCCTAAGTATAGTGAGTCAAGAGAATCCCTGTGCATACTTGCAGCCTACGACCCTATTGCCGTTTAAATCTGTAGCTTTGGAGGATGGACACATGCCTTCTCTATTAGGCACTCTACAGATACAGTCAAATCAGGCTACATGAGTGCGATGGTAGCTAATATGATTAATAGCACTGAAAAGGGTCCTACTGCAGGCAAGCAGACAAAACTGTGCTTCTTCAACAACAAGCTTAATTATTCCCTGTGCAGTATAGTCAGACCATTTTTAAAGGTTTATATGGTTAGATTTTGATTTGGATTAATACTTTTGAAGGAATTCCAGGCACCATTCGCATAGACACTAAAAGTGCAGCTCATCCTACATACCCATAGAAATCTTGATTTAATCTTGAGAAATGTGGTCTGTAACTTTCACTGATATGAAAGATTGAGCTAACCACAGTCTAGTTATCCACCCCCTACTTCCATTCTCTCTCACATTAGAAACAGATCAGAAACAGATGCAAAGTGCCTTAGAGTCAGACCTTACAAGATCAGGTAACTTTTTAGTTTAGAGTGCTACTCAGACTGGTAAGTTATTAATATTAGAAAGAATTATTTGTAGCACAGTTTAAGGCCTAGAGAAAAGTATATGTCTAATACCATGTAAGAAAAGAGAAACAGTTTACCAGTGCTTACATGCATCTTAAACTTTTCCTGTACTTGAACAGCATAGGAAGGAGAGCAGAAATAATCATTTAATGCAAGCAAAGAGCTATTAAATGCAGCCCCTAAATACCTAATGCTAATGTCAAAGCTTGCATTCATTCAGAAGTCAGTTTTCTTCAGCAACATAGTTTTCATCTACAGCCACAATGTTAAGGATCTGGATGTTCAAAGCCAAACATAATAGCCCTGCAGGTAAATCCTTTGACAACTGGTGGTCTGTAAGATTCTGCTCACAGACCTGTGGACTTCAAAAGTACACTACAGCTGCATGCTTCAAACAGCAAGTAAGTGTTCTGCAAAAATTATTCTTGGAAGTTGTGAGAAAAACTCCTGCTTTTGGACTACACAGAGAGATAATTAGAACATCAGAAGTGTTCCTTCTTCACAAAATAATTACATAAAACACAGTCTTAGTAATAGGCAGTAATATCTATTTCTAAATGCTTTTCTTACTGGATTTTATCAGTGAGAGTATATATGCTTTGCCTGGCAAAAATAATCCTGGTTTTTTTGCCACCCAAAATACAGTATCAGTTAGAACATGTAGGGTACCTACTACCTAAACTAATGTCTATTGTGATGCAGTCTATTAAGAATATATTTTTGAAACTCCGCACACTGAAAGCATTGAATACAAGCCTCCTAACTTCTCCCACTGATTGCTTAAGCAAAAAGAGTTATTATGTAGTGACAAGGCAATTCTGGAAGTATAAATATCTCTGAATAGTGACACTCCTTAGAAGATCTGGGTATGCATAAATATTCTTTGAAATTCTTCATGTATCAGGTCACTTATGAGACCTGAGTGTGAGATCCTCAAGCTATGAGAATGCTGTCCAGTTCTGCCTGTCCACTGAGTCACCTATTCATCATCATGTTGTTAGCCCATCCTAAGTGTAGGGCAATTTCTTTCACAGAGATTCCAAGTCATGTCCTTTGCTTTGTAATTAAAGTCATTTACAGACAAGAACTAGTGAAACTATCTCCAGCTTTACCGCTGTACCTCTGCCAGAGATCATCATTCTCTGAAATTCAATCAGCAGATGAAAAGTTTGCATTGTGTGAACCACTTAATATAAGGCAACAGACTAGATTAAATGAGCAATGAAGAGGAGTTTAAACTAACCTGTAAGTGAAAAGGAATATTTGTTCTGCCACGTTGGCTGTGGGGATCGTCTCCAGTAGCCTAGCAAGAACAAACAATGTGGGATGGAGGAATAATATCTCAAACTGTAACTGTTGCAACTGTTTGCTAAGTGAAAGAAAATCATAGTGCTAGCAGAGCATATAAGCTCATCCATTGCAAGGTAGCTCATTAAGCTACATAAATTTGGTGACATTTGTTTGCCAACAGTTCATGCTCTGGGGTTCTGACTGAGTATAGGAAGAGCTAGATACAAGCTATTCATGCTGAGTGGGTCTGGGAAGACCAGAAAGAAAATCCCAAATTTAAACAGGAGGTACCTCATGAATTTAGGTACTTAAAGTACAGGCAATCACTTCTGAACAAGAACTTTGCAGGAGTCTAAGCTCATCAGGAAAAATTACTTCAGTTTCATTTAAAAAACAAATTATCTTAACTTGAGATATGAAAAGGCATAAAATTTGTTGGCTTAAGAACAGTTTGAACAAATAACTGATATAAATAAACAGATGGAAGCCACTGAATGGGTTAAATTTGTTATGTTCAGGTCCCTGCCAAATCTTCAGTGAAGAACAGGAAGTTTATTGGCAATTTTCTGAAAGAGGAGGAATCCAATGATAAAATGTGAGCCATTTGTCTTCCCAGTCATTAAAGGAAATTCACTTTAAAGATGTTTCTGGAGTGGCTGCTGCTGCTGCTGTGCCCATTATAATTTGTCAGGGTGTCTGCTGGTAGTATTATCATCAATAGGGGCTCAGGTGGACTTCCATTAGTGCTATCAAAGTCCTTATTGGCAAAATATTCCACTGACCTAGTCAGGATCTATCAAATGCTTTCAAAGCCTCATCTGCCATGGATGTTTTCTTCTGCTAATTATTTTCAGCAACTTTATACGATAATTCAGCAGGATGAGTTATCTAGTGAAAAGCAGCAACAAAACACATATTTAATAAATAAAACAGTGTCAGTCATCATCATGGTCATTTATTTATAGGTCAAGCCCTTCTCAGCCTTTATCTACTTGTATGTGACATTTAGAACATAAACTTTCTAGGAGAGAGATTTTCGTATCTATCTTTACTCAGGTCCTAACTTTGATAATGGTCTTTGGACACCATCACAGTACGCATGTTTAAAACTAACGTGGCTATATGTGAAATATGTAACTAAGCACACTTATTTAACCATATGTTGTGTAAGTTTTACAGCTCTGCTGCTTGCTTTGATTTAAAGCTGTGTTAAATTCATGCCAAGTAATGAAAAGTTAAGCTTGCATAGTTTCTTTGTCTCAGAAGTCTACGCAGTTATGACAGCCTGGGAAAGGGAGGGGGAAGGATACACCTAAGACTTGATAATTATAAAAGCTATATTAATTCTGTGTAACACAAACACAGACTGTACACTCTACAGGACAAAAATGCATTGTATTATCCTGTTAAAAAAGGCGACCTGCACAAAAACGTAATATCTGATGACAGACTTAACTGACCATCACCTACCCTTCATTACCTCATGCTACTAATAAAATTGTAAAATTAATCGATATCTTGTTTGAATTAACAATCACATTTATTATAGTTTCATCACATGAAGAGCAGAGTCTACATGTATTTAATACAGGAGGCAACAGGTGGTTACAGCAGGCAGAAGTGGAGATGCATAAGATTATAGTAAGAACACTTTCAAAAGGAAACTATCACAAGCATCAACTATAATTTTTTTTTTAACAGAAAAGTGATTTATGACTCTCTCTTTTCCTTTCTCCCAACATTTCATTGCCCCTTTTAGCACTTATTGTTTCCTCATATGATTGTTAGTCATTCCATGTAGCTGTCAGAGTGAGTGAACACAATCTGCTATGATCAAATACAGTTGTGGTCTTTCAGTACTCCTTGATCATCACTGGACTCACAGGAGAGCAAGGGGAAGGTGGTAGATTTGTATCGCTAGTTGATATCACTCAAAAAATGCTTTGTAACCCGTCACTAAAGGTGCACTCATCAAGACCAGAGATGGAAAAAATTGGTTTGCCTCTTTTCTTCAACTAAGTCAGTTAAGCTAGCAGGCTGGGAAAGAAATGCTGTTTTCTGGCAGATGTTAACAGGCTGTGCATATAAATTTCTTACACATTTTGAGTAACTGATGGTTCAATGCTTACAAAATTTTGGATGGCTATTTTTAAAGATTATTAACTTGCTTAGTTTCTTTAAATTGTATTCCTTGAAATGCAATATAGCCGCTGGCATTGACATTCTTGCTGCTTTGTCTCCACAGAGGCTGACCTTTACAGTTTGGGAGATCATAGTGAAGATGGTAATACTGTAGTGGCAATCTATGTTAGCAATGGGCATTATTGTAAAATAATTTGAAAGGACTCTGAAGAAAGCCGTGGCTTAGTCCTCAGTGGACTATATTTTTACTACTAATTAACTGCAGAGTGAAGTCAGTGAAGCTGGCTTTTTACATGCCTATGGGACAAACCAATGAATAAATAAGCAAAACCAATGAAGTTGAAGACCTGAGGTTACATGAAGGGTGGTATGACATGATAAAGGTCACAAAAAAATTGGAAAGAATGTGTTCACTTGCAAATTTTGTTTGTAGCAAAAAAATTTTCAAATAGCAGACAATGCATTTGAACAAAAGATGGTTTCTAAGTGTACTGTGTTACAAGATCTGATCATTCAGGAGGTTATTGCATACAGCTATGTATACTGCTGCTCTGTGAGATGCTGCCATCAACAAGATTGGCTGAGAGAGCTGGGGTTGTTTAGCCTGGAGAAGGTGAGGCTGAGAGGAGACCTCATTGCTCTCTATAACTACCTGAAAGGAGGTTGTAGAAAGTAGGGTGCTGCCCTCTTCTCCCAGGTGACAGGGGACAGGACAAGAGGAAATAGCCTAAAGCTCCACCAGGGGAGGTTTAGGCTGAACATTAGGAAAAAAATTTTCACAGAAAGCATCATTGGGCACTGGTAGAGGCTGCCCAGGGAAGTGGTTGATTCACCTTCCCTGGAGGTGTTTAAGGCACGGGTGGATGAGGTGCCAAAGGGCATGTTTTAGTGTTTGATAGGAATGGTGGACTCAATGATCCGGTGGGTCTCTTCCAACCTGGTTATTCTCTGATTCTATAATTCTATAATTCTAAGATCAGCAAGATCAACAGAATGAGTGGCAAGTCTGCTTCTCTTTTTTTGGTTTACCATTTTTTCTGTTAACTGAGACTAACATTCACTATTATAAGTGGAAAATTTTGTTTTAATAACAGTTTACAACAGTCTACCTTCATGTGATGAGTTGTGAATGACTGAGGCAAAACTCTCAAATTTTTGGATCACTTTGGACTTGACTCTTTTTGCTGTAGGAGCATTACATTCTTATTGCAGACACGTTTAAAATCATTTGGCATCCAGGCTTTCCCCCTCACAAATACAACTTGCATCAGCCTGGCAACATAAAGGAATTGAAAAATATCTTCAGGCAGGAGTATCTTGATGAAAGGAAACATTGACTTTTTGCCAACTCCAGACATTGTGATGGTATGTCAGAGGTGGAAGGGACTTGAGCAGTGGGCACGGAGTAATTATTTCTGGCAGAACAGTTCCTTGGGCATTTCTGTCTGTCAGTGCAGATGACACAACCCCTAAGGCTGTGCTAGAGGCCAGCCAGATCCAGCTAGCACCCAAAATCCAATTTGTATGTTTAACATAGTGCATGGTATGGATGTGCCGTGTGTCTCTACTGTTTGTCTCTACTGAGTAATTTCAGCCATAGGCAACATTTCTATTCAAAACACAGACAAGATAACCAAAGATAATAACAGATTTGCTGGTTTGCCACAAGCTAACACATCTTCATGATATTTTTTAATGCTTTGTGCTTTCTAATCTCCCTAATCCTAACTGAGAACTCAGATTTGGAAACAGTGATATAAAAATAATCTTATTTGGAATCTGTGTTACATTTGTCAGTAGATGACTAACCTAATAACACACAGTAAGCAATAGATATGAATCAATTGACCTAAAAATATTTAGACTTCCAGGCAAAAGACATACTCTTTTTATAGGTTATACTTCTGACTATGGAAAAAATAATTTATGGCAGATATTGGTGCTAGTCAGTAAACAAACTCCAGCCTATAGGAATTCTATGGGTTATTTGCAAGACTGAAGTATTGTAAATTATTTTACCTAATTTCATGTACTTTTCAGAATTTAACTTTTATTTTATTGGGTTTTAGTCAAATATATATTAGAAAGAAGCCAATGGGAATCAAGTAGCAGAGATTGGAGAACGTTATGGTGTCAAATTACTTTAAATAAAACAATGTAGGATTATCTAATAAACTGATATTTTGGGAAAAATCTTGGCACTAATAAAGACAGTAAAAAAGGTAGGTTAGTATAAAGGAGACTGGGATTCCACCTAACACTGGAAACAGGAAGGAAAAAGGGAAATATTTTTAAAGGATTAGTTGTTTGTGGATTTTTTTTTTTCTCAAACAGGCCACACATGGACATTTTCCATTGAAAACCCACTACTGTTCTCTATGATAATTGTATGTGTACTAAGTAATCAAAATTGAGATCATATTTACTTTGCATGGTTTGTGCGTAATGAAAAGGCAGTCCCTATCCTGAAAAAACTCTGATCTAAAAAGCTAATGCAAAGAGTAGTGGAAAGTTTTCCTTTGACTTTAGTACATATTAAATTGTTGTCTAAGTATGACTGGAATGTTTGATCATTTACTGGTGCATGCTTTGGAGGGCCTGTGCAGACAGAGAGAGAAAGGGGGCTTTCTTTCTCCTGAGTCATGAATAATTATAACACTTCAAATATTGTCGCTTGTTCTTTTGTTGTGATTGTCAAAAAATATAATAGTTCTTTAGACAAAAAAAAAAAGAGGGGAGAGAATATACAAATGAGTATCCTTAACATGCTACCATTCATTCTAGATATAATAAATTCTTTTCCAATAGGCATATTTTTTGTACCTTTTGAAACAAACTTTTATTATGGGAATCACTCCCTTTATAAAAATTAAAAACTGTAACAGTCAACTAGTATTCATGATATTCATGATAAAGATTTGGTGATACTGAAACTACGTATGTCCCCACATCCAGCAATCTTTGCTCTGGGATACTCACCTGATCAGTCTAATGTAATTCTATAATTATGGCTCATCTAAATCAAGTTTAGTCTTTTAATTTTCAACTGTACTCTTTTCCTTTCTGAGGAAAACAAACAGTAGCATGCTCAGATCCATTCAGTAGGTCTGAGCTGTGGCTAATAGTTGTAATGAATTGAATATAAAAAATCATAAAGTACTGTGTTTCACTGACTTCTACTGTAGAAACACACACACACACACCCCTTCTTTAATTTTGATGATTGATCTCTGATAATTGGCCATTGTACTTGAAATTGAGGAAATTATAGGGAAAGGTTCATGACTGTTACTAGTATCGAACATGTCGGGGTCTCACCTTCATGCTGGCACTGACTCACACACTTCAATCGGAGCAGCCTGGACCACGCGTCCTGGACCACGTGTTCCCGAGATCATCTGCTGCCTTCGATGTGGTGATTTCTTTCCCTCTCTCTCTCTCTTTCTCTGTCTCCCCCCCTCCCCCCATTACCTCATGGTGTGCATGTTTGATCAGATCCTAGGGACTTGAGTTGTTTTCGGGGATTCATTTCTGTAACTTTGGGTGGTTGCACCCCTCCGTGCCTTTGTTGTGTGCCCCAGTATCTTGATGTGTTTAGATTTGCTGGAACCAGAAATAAATACTCTTTTGATATTCACCCTGGGAGTGACCTTATTGGCCTCCAGATCGCCACACTGACAAGCGAATCCACTTTCCCCCCACTGTCAGGGCCGGACACGAGCATGTGGCTCATGGGTCTGGGTTGTGACATTTTACCTGCTCATTATCAAAGAGTTTTACTGTATTTCTTAATAAAATTAAAATGTTGCATTGTTTATGTACAATCTTTATGTGCAGGTGCATATGTATGTGTGTGTATATATTTATACCATACTAAAAATAAAATTCTGGAAATATTTTCATTTCTAATGATAACACTTAAAAGATTTCAGAAGTGGTTTAACAAATGTAGGTGTTTTTCACCAACAAAAGAATCACATTTACTGCAATGCTTTCCTCTTACAGAGAGTATACAGGACATTGTTAATGTTTGAAATGTGCAGAAATTAAAAGCAAACACAAGGCAGTTTCCATTCTCTCTTTTTCACAGCTGTATCAGAAGACAAAATACTGAGTTTTCAATTTGCCAAATAGGTTAGAGAATCCATAGCATATTCCAGATTCTTAATTCAGGAATATCAACCTAAAGTTGCAAGAAACCTTCTGTCAGCGTGAGTCCTCCACTCTGGCACATCAGCTCAAGTACATGGGAGTGTCTTTGTGAAGTCAAATTGCTTCTTTAAGGTCATGAATCTGAAATAAATACTGCTTATGAATGATTGCATTATTTGATAATAGAACACGTACTTTGTTTCTCTATTTACATTATAAGCTCGCTCTTTAGAACAGGCTCTTCTTTCTCAGTCACATTTGTTCAGCAGAGGCTGGCTTGATATTGCTCAGCCCTCGTAATAATGAACATAGTATTGTGAAAAGGAAAACTTTATTTGGGACAAGGCTGAACCTAGTTATATTAGATTATCACAAGGAGCTCCCAAATCAAAAATTAGGTCCTTAACATGCTAGGTTAAAAGTAAGCAGGTTCCTCCTATAAAAATGTTCTATTACTTAACAAGAAAAATGTGGACAAATATATGTAAATATACACAATTATAGATATACTTGTTAATGTATCTTACGTATCATCAGTATTATGGACACTTGTGGTCCCTGTTCTTACTGTTCTGTCTCATATAAAGAAAAGATCGAACTAACAATAAGGTAGAACATTGAAATTAAAATGATATTTTAAAGTTTTTCTTTGTGACATATTGACTTATGATTAAAAGCAGTTATATACATGCTACAGATATGTAAGACTGTGTGGGCATGTACACAAACTCACAATCACACCAAATTTTCTTTTTATTTTTGAATGTAGATTAATCTAACTATTCTGAATCAGTTCTCACAGTGTTGTGTCTGTCATTTAATTTAGTTATCCAGTTTTCAAGGGTAAGAAATAGGTGCAGAAAATCAATTAGATCAAAAAAAAAAAAAACCAATTAATGCTTATTGGCTAAGAAGAGAGAGGGTCTACCAGGTGGACTAACAATTTTGCCTTGTACAGTAGGCGTGTGTTTGCCATCGACCATTTAAGATTACTTTTTTCAGACAAAAAAAAATTTTCTTTTATGTGTTGCGTTTTCTGCTACAATATAAATCAATGCATAAATATGGTAGCTGAATACAGTAAATAATCAACAAAATAAAGATCAAACAAAAACCTTTTAAAGGTTGTCATCTTTTAGAATATAATTAGCTGTAAATAGATATAATTTTCTTTAAAGAAAGGAGAGTGTACAAGTGAAAAACATGACTTGCTAGTCATGTCTGTATGAAAAGAATTTTGAGCCATGATAGAGATTCATCTAAAAAATCAGAATCAGTTTTCAGCATAAAGTTTGGAATTTTCTTTCAGCTGAAGACCTGATGTAGTTTAAAAACAAAAGCCACAACAAAACAGAACTTGCAGGCCTTTACTGGACTTTTTGTTTTAACATCTCTCACAATTCCTTTAAAAACAAAATTCAAATTAGAGTATGTTATAAGTTTAAGTAACAAGTATTTGTGGCACGTTAGTGAAAGCAGAAGGAAAAAAAATTCCTTTAATACTTTTTGTAATACCTAAGTCAGATTTTTTTACATAGAGCAGAAGTGTTGGGCATATCAACAGAAGAAACTATACATGAAAACAGAGGAAATGCCTTACTGGGTCAGCCCAGTAGTCTCTGTGGGCAAATATTTGTGTCTGGCAGTAGCAATAGGAAATCCTTATTAAACACATGAAATCGGTCACTTTCTGTGTTTCATTGCCTTTGAACTCAAACAGTATCTTTACCTGTTATAATAGAAAAGCTAGGCAGGAGACCCCAGACCAGTCCTTTCAATGTCCATGTATTGATCTGTTGCACACAAATTTGTCTAGCCTCTTTGTGGCCCTACTGATAACATCTACCATCACAATGGCAGTAAAATAAAATGCATGTTTTATTATAGTGAGAAAATATGTGGTAGAAAAGTCTAAATAGATCTTTGTATACATCCCGGTACAGAAAACTCAGTCTTGGGCATATACAATATATGTAAATCATTTGGTAGCTATTTGAATTAAACCTTATCTACAGTTTTCGTGCAGATGATGGGAGCAGTTAATCCTTCTCCACTTTCTGACTTCTTTGGAATTTGAGCTTTCACCCCTTACAATGCAGGAGGTTGAACGCAGTCAAACATTGTGAATTGCTTTGAGAAGTTAAGAAGAAACCATACAAGTGAGAAGTACCATTTCTTGTGATCTTCTGTTTGACCAACCCTACTGTGTTGTAAAAGGCTAGTGGAGCAATATTCAAGTTAATTTACACATTAAGAGTTTAACTAAACAAGTAAAATAAGGACAAAAGGCAAATGGAACAAGGACCTTCATTTTTGGTTTGTTAAGATTTATGCTACAGAAGCAGAGCAGAGACTGAGATGAAAATTGGAGCACAATAGCCAAGCTAGTATGATAGCCATTTCTTGTTATGTAATGGGGAGAGAGGAATGAAATACAGTTTTGCTAGTAAGGACACATTCAGCAAATTCATGACTTTTTTGTTAGCAAAATGCAAATCTCTTTCATAACGAACATGAGTTTTGTGCTACTACTGTTTCTAGTGTATCTTTACTGAACTGCGGAGCTTTAGGATGTACATCTAAGGAAAAATTCCTCATATTCACGAAGCAGTGTGGTTTAGGGGAAAAAGGTGGGCCAAATCCCTAAGTCCCTACTTCAGCAAAGCCTCTCTTCATCTCAGTAGTATTGCTGCTCAGATATTTGCTCCATGCAGAGATTTTCATCCAATTAACAAGGTATAGAAATACAAGGCAGATATACTGTCATCCAGTTTCTGATTTCAGCACTGAAAATTAGATTAGATAAGAGTTTCTGCCACTCTGTATTATGCTTTTACATTTTCATGTAATTACAGGTGTAACTGGCAAGAACTTCAGAAGAGTTTCCTTAAATGCAAAAAGTTTTCCTCCTTTGCCAATATTTGAGCAATACCTCAGTAACCAATTAAGACTGAATGACTTCACTCCAGACAGTAAGTGAATTAACCTGAACCCATGGTCAAGTTCACATATCCCAGTCTAGACAGCAGCCAGTTTCTGTATTCCATGAATACTCATGCTTGTCACAAGCTGTCTGCATCCTGTTTCAAAGGGAAATTGGTGTGCAGAGTGTCTCACTCCATATTTAACGCTAGCTTCAGCAGTAATTAAAAATTAGGAGCAATCTTCAGGAAATCAATTAATTATGCATGCAAAATGCACCAACTAAATTTGGACGCACAATTAGATGACTAATCATAGTTCAAAAAGGTTGAGAATGCAGTTGCACACTTATAAGTATGCTGGTGACCTATCCTGTCCCAGGTGCCTGTACTCTCCTGTTTAGTTCCTAGTTTATTTGCTGCTAAGATCTGTTAGATGTTTGACATACCTGTAACACAAGATAGTGCCTGACAAACTGGCAATACTACCGAGCATCAACATCAAGAATCCAGAAACTTCAGTGTGTGAATCTCTTTGCTTGTTACCTGAAATATCCTTACCCCCAATTTTATGGAGTTTCAATGCAAATCTCTCCAGAAATTTGCATTTGCAACAAATCAATGTTATTAAAAAATAAATCTCCATTTAGACTGGCATACAGGGTCGTATTTATGAGGCTAGATTTGCATATGAAGCTCCGAAGGGAATGGTAAGTTATGTATGTCCCGAAACTACTGTCCTACTTCAAATATTATTATAATATTATTTAGTGCCAAATATCGACAAATTTCAAAATAAACTTTTACTTCCAACACTGCATGTACTCCTATATTTCCCAGTGTGACATCACAACACATTGATCTCTAGTCATTTGACAGCTTAAATAAGCTACTGCATAGCCGTCTGACTAGTTCAGCTCAGATTAATTCCAGTTTTATCTTTTCAGGGTTCACTTAACCTTCTAATGCAAGTTCCCAGTACAGTTAAATTTGTTTTGCAGGAAAACTTCAATTTTACAATATGATCAGTTCTTGCTGGCTCACTTAGAGGGTTATTAAATTTGCAAGGGGGAGGGTTGCTTTGTTTTGTTCAATATACTTATATCCAGAACATACAAACATGATGGAAGTGTGGCATTTCTCACTGTCTAAGTGTAAGCATGAAGCATACAACAGCTGTCATCAGCTGTTGAAGGGTTTTCATTCAGCAGATTAAAAGTACAGAACGGGGGTTCCCCAGGTCACAGAACAAGTGAGTTATAAGAGTGGATGACTAGTACTCACTTCTCCCAGTGTGTTCTTCATCTTCCTGTTTTTCTGAGGAAGCAGCAGCTCTCTTGTATATATGACTGCAAAAAAAAAAAAAAGAAATTAGTGCATAATTATAAAAAAAAAAAAAGAAAACAAAAACAACAGCGGAACAGACTACCTTTTAGTTTATTTCTAGTAATTTTTATTTAATTTCTTCTGGGATCACCTGATATAACATCTAATATAATTGAAATACAGCCCTGAAGGAAAACTATATAGCTATTTAAGACTGTAATAAGTTCCATTATACACAATGATATGACAAAACCAATCATGTTTCACTCAAATGCTGAAAAGTTTGGGTAAGAAAAAGTGAAAATTTTTAGATACACCATTTAGACATTAATATCTATAGAAAGTGTTTCCTGTGAGAAGTAGTGGTGTCATCAGGTTTGCCTTTTTTTATGGCCTTCCCCTCCCTCCCATCAAGAAAGAGAAATATTAACATTGTAGGCCAGTTTCCCATACTGTAATCTACAATGAGTAATATTTCATCTTGAAAGTAATCTTTAGTAACCATATTCTCTGGAATGGAACAATTTGGAAATAAAATATCTGTCAAGTCAGTCTAAGCCTTTACCTTGCTTTGAACAGAATAGTATTTTTGCAAGAGCTAACAAGATTGAAAAATTGAAAATGGTCCTCCAACTAATGTCCTATCAGACACTTGACAAGTTAAGCTGTATCTTTTCCCCCAAGAGAATCTCAACGACCTTCCCAAGTATGTAAGACAATAGAAAGTAGAAGTAAATTGAATAGGAACATGAAGCTGGTAGTTGAAGTTACTGCAGACAGGATATCCTGAATCCAAATGCAAAGGGAATGTTTCGATGCGCTTACTTAGACTAGATGGAAGGCTGCCTTGGTAAGTATTCCTATTTCTCATATCATTAAACATATAAAATCATAGCAAACACTGTCTAAGTCATTTTCCATCTAGAAATTGAGCACAGCGTCTATAGTCATAACAACATATTAATCAAAACCATTTCTGTAGCTTAGGTGATTTGCACTTGTATTGTGATGACTTGCAAATATGACTGAAGGCTGAAAACTGTCTCATGTACCTGGTGTGGTACACTGCTGTCCAAGTACTTCCATGTAATACAGTTCTGTAAAATAAAGCAGATAAAGATTATTTGTTATGCCATAATCTTTATCTGCTTTATTTTAAGAACTGTCATACACTGGAAAATGAATTTTCATACATTTTTATAAAATGAAAAATGTTTTGAACAACTTTGACTTTGTTATTCAGTCTACTGTAATCACTTTGGTTTTACTAGTAACCAGAGTGATAGCTGCCCAAGGTAAATCTACAAAAACTATACCTCAGTATTTCCTTCTCCTGGATTATAAGTGACTACAGAGTTCCAGTCTACACTCCTCTAGCACTCTTCTGAGATGTGCATGTTTTTAATGTACTTAGACTCCTCAGATGTATTAGTAGTAAAAAAGAAAGTCATCTTCTGAGAAGGGTACAGAACAAAGTAGTGTCAGACTAATAGAGGTAAGCAGACAGTTAAAATGCTTTGAACAGGGATTAGAGTGCTTCAAATATTTTGTTACACTTTCATTCTTCAAAAAAGCATATTTTACAGTCCTGTTTCAAAAACTTAACATCTTGTGTAATTATCATTAAAGATCACCACCACAAACATATTTATAATTTCTTCATTATTATAGCCTGTCAGTACTTAACGGGGGGTTAGAAGAAAAAAAGCCTGTAGCAACAGGAAAAGGAGAAATGGTTTTAAACTAAAAGAGGTTTAGACTGTATATTAGGAATTTTTTTTTTTCATACTGAGGGTGAAGAAGCATAGGAACAGGTTGCCCAAAGAGGCAGTAGATGCCCCATCCCTGGAAACATCGAAGGTCAGGTTGGATATGGCTCTGAGCAACCTGATCCAGTTGAAGATGTCCCTACACACTGCAGGGGCATTGGACTAGATGACCTGTAAATGTCCCTTCCAACCCAAACCATTCTATGATTCTCACATTTTGAGAGGGAATATTCAAGACAGAAATGATGAATGGATCAGGTTATCAGGTAACACCTAAAAATGTTGTGGTAGTATAACACAAATGAACGATAAATATTAGCATAATGTGTTCTTAAAAATGCCTTCTCAAAACTTTTGGGTTTTCTTAGGTAGTTCTAGACAAGGATACGTACAACCCTTTTTTTTCCTGGAAAACATGCACAATTTATACTGTGTCTTAATGATGTAAATGAAATCTTTTCATGCCAGTATCACTTCTACTACTGGCTGTCCCTAACATGTTATTCTTTTAAAATTAAGTTGTTATTACAGCACATTATGCAATAATAAATTAACAACTATGCCAGACAGCCCCAGTGTATCCCACAAGCCATTGTCTTAGCAGAACAGATATAGGTAGCTTATATATTATTATTTTCAGTGTTTAAAATTGTTCAAATTTTGGTGACTAGAAGATACACCACATCTGAAGAGAAGAAGAAAAAAAAAAAAAAGCTGTATACCAGGTGGCAGCCTTGTTGTTGCATTTATCTTGTAAGTAATGTGTCAGTTTTTTCCATAACAAGCACATTCTGTACTGTGTGTGTCCACTCAGTCATTGATGGAATTTCTGTACTTTTCTAGTTTCTCACAATGACACTTTTCAATGCCATGATCACGGCTGAGAGCAGAGGTCACCACCCTGCCTCCTGATCAGCAATTTCGGGCATAGCAAATAAAAGATGTGTCAATTTGTGTTTTGTTGTTTTGTGAAGTAGGGGTTTCTGTTTAGTTGTTTCAGTCTAAGTTATAGACTTTCTGGAAGAAGCCATTCAAGATTCAATCTTACTCCTTTCAGACATTTTACAATACAATTATATTTCGTTTTCTGATATCTGCTCAATATTTAAGTTTGCATGCTTAGTTCTGAAATGACACACACAACATAGCTTTTTATTATTTGCAGCGTTAAGAAAGAAGATAATCCCTTCTGTTACACCTTACCTAGGATTGTGTAATTAATCTTTGAAATACAATTAAAAAAAATGGATGTACAATGTCACTCCTCTGCTTTTAGCAGTAGCAGTTAAGAGACAAATCACAGTATAAACATCAGTTACATCAGTAGAGATATTTTCCACATATAAATAACAACCGCTACCTCTGATAAGCATTCTTTTTTCTTTCCTTACTTATTCTAGGTTTACGGCACTTTGTCTTTGCTACAAAGCCTAGAGTTATCAAAATGAACTACCTCTGTCTCCCAATTGAGACCATCAGCTTCTTCATCTAAATGGACACAAAAAGAGATTTACAGAGCCTCTACTATTTCATTTCATAGTACTGAGATGATAGTAAACATTTAGAAAAGTACATTTTTATTAGTAAAATGCTGTTTAAATCCAGACCTTTCCTACAACCCAGTGCTAGACCCTAAAAGTTAAGAGTTTAAGGTGAAAATGGATGCTCTGAGAATCTATAAGTACTTTGTCTTACTTCAGAAAAGTAAGACTTGTCTTACTTTAGAAAAGACTCAGATGGCTAATAGAAAGAAAATCCAGAAACAACTCAATATTATCCAGGCAGATTTTTAAACTGTTTCTAAAGGTGATGCATGCCACAATAAAGTAAATTCAGAAAAACCTGAGTGATAGGTAGTGATAAGTAAATCTTATTTAAGTCCTCCAACCATGCTAATATCTTAATATCTTCAAAACTTATTACATGGAATACAAAACTTATTTGCACTAGAAGGCATTTTGTTTCATAAGGTATGCTAAACAATAATTACAATTATTTCATTATTGGATTTCTTTACAACAAACGTACAGGTACAAGGAGAATGGATATTTAAGCAGAGACATTTGTTATCACTACAGTAGCACAAAGCAATTCAATGCCGTTTTTGTAATATGCTACTCCTTCCTTGGTTTCAAACAAAGTTTAACCTCTAAATGTGTGAAATAGATAATATAAAAGTTATTTGCCAGACTTTTTTTTGCCTTCTTAGTCTTGCTTAGGCTGAGAAAATTAAGTTTAAAATAAGCTCATGCAAGACAGCATTTTATACATATTTCTGTTTCGTTTCAATACAAATATCTATCTGAACTTCTTTATCAGCCACAAAACCTAATTATCTTTTTTTTTTTTCTAGGAAGAGAGAGGATAAAATATTTTCCCATGAGAGTTGTATTCGTCAACAGATACTTGAAATATCATGAAGTTCCTACTGCAGTATCTTTTTGCATTTCACTTACATATGAAAGCTGAACAAATACATCTAAATAACTACTCTGAGTTATTTTCACTTCCAGTCTTTCCATGCCAGCTTGTCTGGGATGAGACAAAGCCCTCAGAATGGCCATTAATGTTTTGCAGATCCATTGCTCTTCATGCAAGGAGTTCTCATAAGAGAAGTGTGAAACAGATATATCTTTATCAAGTCAAACTTATTTTCTTTCCACAGCGGATGCTTCTTCTGCCTCTTTGTGCTCAGAGTAGATGTCTACAGTGGCTTGCTGTTGCCTAATTTATGCTATTTCACTACCTCTTCTTTCTTCTGGACTCAAAATGTGTATTATAATTTTTCTTACCAATTAGCTTAGGGACATCACAGATCAGCCTGAGCATTACACTGTGTTATTAGCAGATGTTTACAAAGCACTGAGCACAGTTACTCATCTGTAACGTCTTTGAAAACTTGCACTCTTTATTACTCCACTAACGACTCCCCCCAACAGAAATAACTCTCCCTTCTCTTCCCTTCTCCATTCAGTGTCATACATCCTGAGCAACATGTATTGATAGATTATTTCATGCTTAATATTGTAACTTAAGCCTTTACATGCTCATGGTCAGACAGTGAATGTAGAAGTACTCTGTATGCATGTACTTCCTTGTAGTTTATTAATGGCAGCTTTTTTTCTTCTTAATATTCTGTCCGTGTTCCTGTTCACAGGAAGGCTGAATGATGCAGCCTGTTTCTTGAAATTTTTGTCTTGATGATTTTGGCTTCCTTTATCCATATCAGCATGAGGTACAATCAAGAAATAAAAGCCTATTTTGAGATACTGATAGGAATACCAGAGCAATTCCCTACTCACTCCTGCCCTTTACTCTCTCCCTTTTCTTTTTTAATTAAATGATTTTTTTTTTATATAGGCCTTTCTTTGGGAATCAGACTGATTTTGTTTTCCTGTTCAGTGCTCATCTGTAAACCCTGCCAAAGGGAAGGCTGCACACAAGTCAGCTTCCTCTGAAAGTTCATTCCTATTCTGAAAGTCCAATCCCACTCTTCATGCTTTTTGCAGGTATTTACTGCACAGCTTCATTCTCCCTCCCTCCTGCTCTATAAATTCTGAACATCTTTATGTTTCTGTAGTGTGGAGCTTACAAAATATTTGTTAATAATTCCACATACATTAAATGTTCTGCAGTGACCCACAGTCTTTTTTCTTCATTTTCATTTAGAAGTGAGATAAGAAGAGAGTTATTAATCTTTCTCCATTACTATTTTTGAATGAGACTTATAACTTAGTATGAAGCACTTAGTACAACTTTATAACTTAGTATGAAGTTACCAGGCATTGTTCAAAGAGTTTGTCCCTCTATGATACAGCATGCAAATTTTCTTTTATCCGAAGAGCTATATGAAATCATATCAGGAAAGAGGAAATAAACCACTAGATTTTCTTCAGTACAAATCATCTGGTTTATCTGACATAAATGTCAGATGAAAATGATGCCTAAAGAAAATCATAATTTATTCTCCCTTAATTTTTGCTGTAGATAACAAGATTCATAAGCCTAGTAACAGTATTCCTACATAAGCTTATTGATCATCTGTGCATAAAGAGGATTTACTCTGTGTCAGCAGCACAAGTTTTAAAAGCTCCTAAAAGGAGAATATGTCCCCAAGTAAGCCCAGGAGTCTTTAAATCTGCCTGTTTGTCAACATACATGATATAAAATATAATGTTTTAAATGCCTTCTTTCCTAAGTAGTGCACAAGTTGGATAGAGCTAATATCTGAGAAAACCAAACAGTTTTCTGTATCAAAGGTTAAAAATGCAAGAACAAACTTGGATTTTTTCATCACGCAGGTACAGCAAATGCAGGAGTCCTACGTCATATAAGAGCTCTGTATAAGGCTCCTGAACAGCCTTTCAGTTACGGATTGACAAATAGTTATTCTTTTCACATAGATGCTTACTAATGCTTGTAAGAACTCTGCTCCACTAGAAGCTATATATATTGAGGGAAAAGGAAATTAATCCCTGACTAATGGCAGATTACAATACAAACATACCTCATTTGTTGTTGTAGCAGTTTAATGTCACTGCCAGCACTGCAAAGTGCGCAGTAAAAGTCATGCGCTACCAATACCCTTTCTAACTTACCCTTTGAACAAAATAAAGTTTAGTAATATTAAGTGTCCATCAGGATTGTTCCAGTAGGGGGAAAACTGATAAAATATCTCATGGAAAAAACATACACATAAACATTGTTTTCCTCAGTATAAAGTTGTCAAAATCAAACACTTGCCTTATTCATAGTTTTGAGCCCAAAAATCTTTCAGTTTAGAAACTCCCCCATTTACAATTATATTTGTAGCAAAGATATTTTTGAATATGCAATATAAATACAGCATCTTTATGCTTATATTCTACAAGACATCTTTAAAAATTTTAGAGACATGTTGGAGGTTACTGCACTTTCAAGAAAATGGTGGTTTTTTCCAAATAGACCAAAAGGGTCATTTTAGTATGTGTTGTAGTCTGTATACCTTGTGGAAATTAACACAAAGTACGTACCCCCCTTTCATATGCAAAGTATTCAAAATAGGCGGATTGTTATATATTTTATCGTAAGACATGCAGAGCTCATTATCTGCTTAAAGAGTAACTTAAATGAAAATGTTATGCAAATGGAAATCTGACGTCAAGAAACTAGTGAATATTCTCTTTTGGGATGTTAAACCAATAATGCAATTAAACCATGGCAGAGAACCAAGATAAACAATTATAGACAACAGTGTCATAGAAGTGAATAACCCTGTATCTTCTTGAAAACTTGCTCTTCAAGAAAATAAAACACCAACCAACAATTTCTGGGGGGTATGTGAATAGCACTGGTAGAAACTACTAAAGCAGTCCTAGACATTTTGACAGAATTGAAGAATCATTAGGAATGAGGCAAGTGATTTTTAGTACATTAAGGCAGTGGGCAGCAGAAGCTGATAGCTTGTACAGGAAAGCAAACAAAAATTTTTCCTAAGCCCTTCTAACTTCCAGAATGTGATCCTGTAAACATAGTAGAGTTTTACTGTAAATCATAGGTAAATTGAAGGGTTATCCCTGCCTACTCTTCTCTCCATGCCCCCAAATTTTAAGAGCATGTTCCTGCTCTTTTAACTGCACAAGGATGATTTATAGTGAAGGCAATAATTTAATGTGATACCCCATTTCAATGTGGACAGTTTAATTACTCTGTGAAAACAACAGAAATGGATATCTATCTTATTTCACTGTTAGGCAAATGAACATAACACAAAACAATCATTAACATCAGGGCAAACTTTTACTGGGCATATGAGGGATATATTAACCACAGTGAAGACAGATGGATTTCACAGTTATCTACGGTGAGGGTGTTAGGTGTCAACAGAAATGTAGAAAGGAAATTTCTGTGGTGGGATTCATTTCATGTTAAAATTCATGCCTCAGATAGGTGACGAATGTGTCTTCAGGAATGAAAATGGAATACTGTGATCAACCAGAGTAGTCACTGTAGAGAAAATTTTTTTTGCAAGTTAAACGTGTCTATAATTTGTTCGGTGCTATTAAAAAAATCCAAAATAAAGTGAGATAATTGTAAAACTATACAATGCATTTTTTTCTCTAAAGTCTTGATTCCATTATCCACTCTGGTATTCTTTCAGAAACTAACTCCCTGCTGTGAGGAATTTGCAAAAAATCTGCATTATAGTAATTGTTCACTGTAATTTTCTGCAAAAACTGATCTCACAGAAAAATTGCTTCTTTTCTCTTGTTCGGTTACCATTGTATAATTAATGTTGCACGCTAACATACAAGACTCTGAATTGCCCATATTTAATAAAACATTACAAAACTCAAACTGTGTAACTCCTTTATCTTTTCATCAAATGCTCCCTCTTGGTCGTTTCCACTGGAACTCAGTCAAGAAAGTCTTCTGCTATATTTATACTGCTTCCGTTTTTGATTAGTGTTTGAAGCATGCCCAGACTACAGCCATTATAAATTACTTACATTTATAATAACTGAGGACATATTTTTTTCTTTTTTCCTCTTGAAATACCAATATTTCTTCTAAATATTTTACATTCAACCAGTTCTACACTACAAGAAATTTACTCTTGTTTTCCCACTGGGCTTCCCCCACACTCTTAAATTCGGTGATCTATTAGTGCTGAGCATGAAAGTTAACTTGCATGCAATTTTTGTATAAAGTTTCTAAACATTGTTGTAACCAATTCAATGAAAATAATGACAGCAGGATTACTCCTAGAACCTTATAAACTGAATGTACTTTTATAATAGTATTACTTCACTGACCTAACACATTTTTATTTAGGACTAAGTACACACTTGCATGCATTTATATGGATTTGTTAATACTTTGGATCATACTTGTGAGTTTTTACTGACCTAATCCAATATACCTGTAATTCCACTTATTTATTATAAGCCTCTTTAATAGTCCCTCTAGGTAGTATTTATTAGATCAGGTTGAGCACTGAGTTTCCAGACTTAAGGCAGAGCCCTCTCAGATGTCTGCACAATCTCACCGTCTTACAGTTGTTTGTAGGAGCATGAAATTTTGGCAAATTTCCATCAACAGGATAGGCAGGCTAGATTTCTGAAGCTCCCATGTATGTAACAGAGTATATTCGTTAATATGAGAAGAACAATAGTATTAACTTAAGATATTCAACTTTAAATTTCCTCTTTTGATATGTATTTTCATGGCATCTCCTCTAGTTTACAAGGTAGTACAAAATAAATCCTATATATACAGCATCAATATAAATTTAGAAAGAAATACAAATATAAATTATTGTAAGTCAATATTAAAATAAATTAACCATGTATTTAAGAAAAAAGTGTAAGCAATATATTATAGTTTAACATTGCCATGACCACTTCCTTTTTAACTTCAAAGGTAATTATAAAGACACAGAATTGAAGTTTTCCATTCTTGGGCCCAGAAGCTGCATTAGCAAGTGAGAAGAGGGAAGTACACTCTGCCAACATGTTCAGTTTGTTAAGGATAAGAAAATAGATTCAAAAAAAAGAATAGGTGGGAATCTCCTCACTTGTTGCACTAGAGATGGCTTTGCTAGAAGTCATGCTCGGCTCCAGGATTTCTGTGTATTTCATGGACAACTTCTCTCACAGTAAGACAAAATGCTATACTGTACTCAGCCCTCTACACAGTGCTAACATCTCGAAAAACTACTTGTTATCCAATTATGCTCCAATTATGCTCTAACCTACATTAACAAAACTCTCATGACTTCCTTACAGATGCATCTAAACTAGTGATGGAAGTATATGAAATGGGGTGCAGATCGTAAACTACAAGAATCTTGTCAAATTCTACTTGGCTTACTTTGGTTATTTTTCTTACTGTCAAAAGCACTGCAAAATCTTACGAGATTGGCTAAAATCTCAGCTATTTCATGTAAATAAATTAATTAAATGGAATTAACTACAAGATTTAGATGTTTAATTCTGCAGCATTCCAGGGGGTTTCCTAATAATATACTCACAGATTATACTCATATAAAGACATAACTACTTGTTTAAAAATAAATACATGCACAGAAAACATTGCGAGGTTGATAAGTACTGAGGGGTTTTTTAATCTCCTCATACTACATCACTCTATAAGAGACACAAAGTATTGCTCAAGATAGAAGCAAAAGAGGAATCATTTGTTTTCCCTTTGGACAACTTTCTAGGAAGAAAACAGTACACAGTATGATCCTTTTTTTAAGCTAATGAGCAAATATTGAAAAAGATTTGAGATAAATATAATAAAAGCAGTGACAAAAAGACAACTAGCTGGATGGCCAGGCTTGAAGAGTTGTGGTAAATGGAGCTAAATCCAATTGGCTGCCAGTCACAAGCGACATTCACCAGGGCTCAATTGGGGCTGGTTCTGTTTAATAATTTTATTAATGATCTGGATGGGGGTATCATGTGCATCTTCAGTAAGACTGCAGACAACACCAAGTTGTGGAGTGTTAATCCTCTTGAAGGTAGAAAGGCTCAACAGATAGATCTGGACAGGCTGAATTGATGTGCCAAGGTCAGTGGTATAAGGTTCAACAAGGTTTAAGTATTGGGTCCTACATCTGGGTCACAACAAGCCCACACAACACTACAGGCTTTGGGTAGAGTGGCCTGAAAGCTCCCTGACAGAAAAGGACCTCAGGGTGCTAGTCAACAGCTGGCTGAATATGAGCCAGCAGGATGCCCTGGTGGCTAAGGCAGCCAATAGCATCCTGGCTTTTATCAGAAATAGTGTGGCCCTGTATTCAGTGCTGGTGAGGTCATACCTTGAATCCTGTGTTTCGTTTTGGGCACTACAGTGCAAGAAAGACATTGAGCTGCTGGAGTGTGTCCAGAGAAGGGCAACAAAGCTGGTGAAGGGTCTGGAGCTCAAATCTTATGAAAAGCGAGTGAGGGAACTGGGGTAGTTTAGTCTGGAGAAAAGGAGACTAAAGGAGGACCTTGTTGCTGTACAACTACCTGAAAGGAGATTGTAACAAGGTGGGCGTCAATCTCTTCTCCCAAATAAGAAGCGGTAGGACAAGAGGAAACTACCTCAAGTTATACCAGGGGAGTTTTAGATTGAATATTAGGAAAAAATCATTCACTGAAAGGGTTGTCCAGCATTGGAACAGACTGCCCGGGGAAGTGGCAGAGTCATCATCCCTGGAGATATCTAAAAGATGCATAGATATATCGGGACATGGTGTAGAGGTGAACTTAGCAGTGTCAGGATTATGGTTGGACTTGATGAACTTCATGACATTTTCAACCTAAAGAGTTCTATGATTCTCTGATAATCTATGATGTGAGAAAAAACTAAAAGTATTCTGAAACTCTTTTGAATTTCTACATGACTCATAAGAACAAACAAGACAAGACTATACAATAGTGTGTGCATCTATGTCAATATCCTGAAGTCTAGGTTCAGGATGAATACATCTGTGTTAACTTCATCTACAAAATAAGTCATTTTAAAGAAAGATACCCTGTTTCAGGAATATAATATGTCATTGGAAAAATATTTGTATTAGTAAAGCATTTTCATATGTCCATTTACACCTGTAATTCTTTCTGAAAAAAATGTTCCAAAGTCAATTGTGTTATGGAGCTCTGAATAACTTGAGTATTCAAAGATTCAATTCAGGATTTCAAAGTGTGTTGTGGAACATTATTTCACGTGACATTTTCTAACACATATTGAAAATGTAATGTATCTTTCAACAGACTGCAAATAAACGTAGCTACTGTAATAGTGCTGTACATTTTAAGATTTGTGCCAAGTAAGAGAATCAGCACTGCTGCTGGAGATTTGCTGTCTGCAGTGATCATATGAATGTTGAGAAAATCTAATACTTTGAAGCCAAGAAATGATCCTCCTTGTAAAAAAATTTTTTAAAAAGTAGCCAATTACAGCTGTCATATATACCTATGTTGGGCAAAAATATGCACCCATTGAATCTATGGCTCACAAGCTAATTGCATGACCTTCTTATTATCTTAATATTTTCCCCACAAACATATACAAAGTAAAATCAAACACAGTAGCCTTGACTACTTTTCTTTTCTTGTAAAGGGCTGCTAAAATCACTCGGCCAAAATAAGTATCACAAACAGATGATTGCGTTAATTTGAAATGGCTTGGTTGATGTTTATGCAACATTTATGCCTGTACATATTTTGTTATGAATGGTTTGTTAAGCAGCTATAACTGGTCAACCACCAGCAAAAGTAAATTCATTTTAAGGATTATTGCCCAATAAATAATTTGCTGACACTAATCCAAGCCATATTTAATACAATTCCTAACCCTTTAAGAAAAGCAAATTAATTTGCAGAAATTACTGAGGGTTTAAAACTGTCATGTGCTCTGTGTGTTTTACCATATACTTTACAGAGGGTAATGAGATATCTACAGATAGGTAGCCATTAAAATGAAGTCTTTTTATTGTGCTGCTACATTATTTCCAAAATGATGCATTTACTATCTGTAGAAAATTAAAACTATGAATAATGTGTTCACATTCTTTCAGGGATGCTTTTGTAAGGACATGCTACTTTTATTTTGGAAGAGAAGAAACAGAAAATTCAGCAACAGCTGAAATATTCACCAGCAAGAGGCAAGAAAAACACAGTTCTACCTGTGACTCTTAAAGGAAAAATTCCTCTATGGATAAGTTGTCAAGGCATTCATAGATGATAATGAAAGGGAAAGGGAGAAATAGTTTTCTTTTCTTAGAGCAGAAATAGAAGACTAGATTTGCAGTTATGGAAGTAAATTTTGAGGACAGGTTCTGATTTAGTTCCTGAATACAAAGGAGAATCCTGAAGTAAGTAGGGACAAGCCATTTTAACTTTCTGTATCCTTGTTTTTCAAACTTTAAAAGAAGATTACTACCTTCTCTGTTTAGGCTGATGGGTAAGAGAGTAAGCTTTGTGAAAAGCTTGGCCATATCCACTTCCCCTAAGCAAAAGTATTTGACACTGTCACGTATTCCATTCTTGTCTCTAAACTGGACAGACATGGATTTGGTGGATGGACTATTCACTGGATAAGGAATAAGCTGGACGGTTTCAATCAAAGTGTTGCGGTCAGTGGCTCGATGTCCATGTGGAGGCTGGTGATGAGTGGTGTTTCTCAGAGGTCAATACTGGGAACAGTTGTTTAATGTCTTCATCACAGGTGTGGACAGTGGGTCTGAGTTTGCCAGTGTCACAAAGCTGCATGGTGCCGTGCAGATCCTGGAGGGGAGGCATACCATCCAGAGGGATCTTGACAGACTTGAGAGGTGGGCCTATAATCTCATGGAGTTCAAAAAGACAAAATGCAAGGTCCTGCATGTGGATCGGGGCAATCTCAAGCACAAATACAGGCTGGACAGAGAACGGATTGAGATTAGTCCTGAATAGAAGGACCTGGAGGTGCTGGTTCTGAACATACCAACACTGTGATATCTTTGATGGGGAAAACGATATTGGCTAGCCTGCTTTCACCATGGTCTTGGTGTATTCATGAATGTGTGCAAACGCATGTAATTGTGTTAGATGACTTTTGCAGTGTTTGAAATAAAACTTTCCTGCATTTGTGCTGTCAGCTGAATGCAAGATCATTTAGCTACTTTCTACTCACTGCTTCCCACTCCCACTAGGAAGTCAATGATATTCAAAATTCAGTTTATTCGTACAGTAACAAAGGTTCCAGCAATTACAATGTGAACCATCTGACAAGTGTTACCAGTTTTGGGGGTAATATCAGAATATCTGTTAAGGTATTTTGATGAATGGTAGATATATCTGGTTTTTTTGTTTTTTTAAAAAGAAGACACAACTGAATTACAACTGCAGTTGAAAAAAGGAAGCTAAATAGGTTGTAGCCACTTTGTTGGACTCTCCTGGATATTTTATGATCGCTTCTTTAACCTGAGTTTGCTAAATTCATATGTAATCTTCAACATAGTGATATTTAAATGCAATACCAGTTTGTGAACTACCCTATTTTGTTAATTGAAGTGATAAATTAATTTACATATTCAAATATTTTAATTTTAAATATAAAACATTTGCAGTTCTCCTACCTGGAAGTTAATACTGATTAATAAGATTTTTATTCATTAACAGAATATCTTGTTAATTTTTTTCCTCAGGAGTGACTCCCATCAGTTAAAATCTAAAAACTTTTTAAATCTTAACATATTTTCCTTTCAGATCTATATTATAAATGGCTAAAATTATTTCCTTCAGAGAAAATTAAAGTTATAGTATTTGTTTTCTGAATCGTTAATATTAAATTTTTCCTTAAAACATACCTTGAAGGCTTTTCTTAGGCTGTTGCTGCAAAGTTAAAGGTTTTGAGCCAACTTAAAATTTTATAAGCCCTTATAATACTACAGTCTGTCATTCCAATATTGAAGAACTAAGTGAGTAGGCGTAAACTGTTTGGTTTTTTTTCTCTCATTATAACATGACTTAAGAGGTATTTGGCTTGCATACTGATAGAGGAAAATTGTATTTTCTTACCACCTTCTGGGTAGATAATGTATTGCAAAGGGAAACTTTTAAAATATACTAAAAATATCTGCAGGGAAAGAGCAACTACTTTGATAGTTGTATAAATGTGGAAAAGGACTAGAGCAGGCTAGGCAAGAAGTTTTTAAAGTAACATAATATTGCAGCTCTCTTTTGGTGTACACTTCTTTGGTAACTGCAAATACTGGCATTTGCCTGTAAAATTATATCAAGTGTTGATATAAAACACTGTTAAATTTATATGTTTGTTTTCACAAATCATAATATTGGCACTCCATCTGTTATATTATGTGGGATGTTTATAGGAAGGAGAAAAACAATAATAAAAGAAAAAGTGTGTGATGCCTTTTTGTAGTCTACAAGTGGGGTCTACATTTTCTTCTCCATAAAGACTTAAAAAAAATACCTGAGAGAAGCAGTGGTAAGAAATTCAAGCTCTTCACTGAAATTACAGCATCATATGAGTAAGAAATTGTGTGGTTTAGCTCTAGAGATAAAACTGCACAGATAGATCTCTGTTCCATATATCTTTACACAGTTTTAGCATTACCTGTGTGATTAACTTCGTTGAACAAAAAGAGTATAATACTTAGGAAATTAATTAATAATCTCAAGACTAGAGCCATATTTTTTAATAATTCAGGGGTCTTTACAGATGAAAAATGTTTTATAGACATCTATTATAAACTCAGTATTTTTCTTTCCTCAATGTAGTTTTTCCTTTGAGAAAGTGCACAACAAAAATGCTCTTACAAAAATCAAACAGCAAAAACTGATTACAGTAGCTAGGTAGAGATGGCTAGGAATTTTCCAACATGAGATTTTTAAAAATGAAGCATAGATCAATCAAAATCAAACTTTTCTAATGGAAATTTAATCAGGTGTGGGTTTTCACCACTAAAAGTTTAATGGATAGACTCTTCTAAACCAGATCAGTGTGGGATATATATCAGTTCAGTTTGCCTCAGATATACTTGAGTCCAAACTTTCATAGCTTAATGTAAGTAATTAACTGTTTCACTACTGGAACAATTCTATAGATATACATCCCTAATCTGATACATATTAGAATATATCTAATTCCATATATAATATTATCAGATCAGTCGACTTCATCATTACGTGACAAAGAAATATAGGAACATGGAATACAAGGGCTGATATCAGAAGATCATCCACTTTGCCTTCTGCTTTCAAACATGACTTACACATATGTGATATATGACACAAATTTATGCAGTCTTTTCATAAATGATGAAAACTATTCCACAACTGCTGCAGGTAATCCTGTCTATCAGTTCACCATTTTTCTTAGAAATATTTTCTCAAATTAAGTCAATCTCCCTGACTGTGTATTAAACCACTCAGTTCTTGTTCTTATTGCTTTTGATTATTCATTTCCTTATCATAGTAACCTTTTCACACATTTGCATAGTTGTCTCATTTCTCCTCTCCTTCTGTGGCCATATTTACACTAAAGAGACATTTGTCCTTCATTTTCTTTTCACATGCAGTAATTGCTAAACCTATGATCCTTCTCCCTGCTGTACTCCAGACCACAAATCAGTACTATCTTTATCTTTTATGCAGTTTGATACTCAGAACTAGATACTTCAGATGTTGTAAACTTTGTCCCTCAAATTCCTAGTTTGACTAATTCAGTATTGAGTGAGTAAGGAACCTACAATCAGCTGTGCTGTGTCATATAAACTCTAAATTTACAATTTTTACTTTATTTAAAAGACTTTTTAGAGTTCCTAAGGAATCCATGTCAGGTTTCATTGCTGGTATTGCTATGTTTACAAATCAGTCAGTTAATTCCAGTATTCCTGTCAGAACTAAAGTAAAGCTATTTACTTTAGTTTACTAAAGAAATTTTCTTGGCTCACTTTTACACCTATTCTTTCCACTGTGACAGCAACCTGGCAACACAGAAGTTTGAGAATTCTGGTTTTGCTTTCTAATAACATATTTCTAAAATAATTTTTACTTCATACTAAGATGTAATTCCTTGGCATGTTCCTCTACCACAGAATGTCGTTTTCTTTTCCTTTATATATGACTATTAATCTCCTGATTTCCTACACCTCTTAAATAATGAAATAAAAATAAATTACCTGACCACAACATCGTTGCTGTCAAAAACTACAGTTTCTACTTAGAGTACCATGTTTCAGTCTGTTCTGTGTATTCAACATGTAGCTTCTTTGAAACTACTGATGTATTCATACAGTCACTACCACAGTGTGTATTCATTCTTCCTTGGTATTTAGAAACTAGTTTGTGTGATAAATACAATTAGAAATTAACCATGTTTCATTTTTCTTAATTGCTGTCATGTTTGTCTGTAGTGGAAATATCCAAGGCTGGGAGAAGGAAAGAGTCAGTCATTTTACAAATAATGCAGACAACAAGTATAGAGGGCCCTTTCTATGACTAAGAGAAGATTAGGTTCAAGATCACGTGAGAAGCCTGAGCGTACACAAGTCTGTGGAACACATTAAGTTGCATCCCATGGTCCTGAGGCCATCAGCTGATGTAGTTGCTAAGCTACTCTTTTTCACATTTGAAAAGTCATGGCAGTCAGGCAAAGTCCCCCAGGCAAAGTCCCCTGTGACGAAACAAAAGGCAATATCATATCAATTTTTCAAAAAGAGCAAAAATAATTACACTAGGTAATATGGAGCAGTCAACCTTACCTCAGTGCCTGGTCAGATCATGGAACAGATCCTCACGGAAGTTATATTGAAGCATATGGAAGACAGAAAGGTGATTAGAGAAAATAACATGGCTTCACCAAGAACTTATGAGGATCGTCTGAGAGAGCTGGGGTTGTTTAGCCTGGAGAAGAGGAGGCTGAGAGGAGACCTTATTGCTCTCTACAATTACCTGAAAGGAGGTTGTAGAGAGGAGGGTGATGGCCTCTTCTCCCAAGTGACAGGGGACAGGACAAGAGGGAATGGCCTCAAGCTCCACCAGGGGAGGCTTAGGCTGAACATTAGGAAAAAAATTTTCACAGAAAAGGTCATTGAGCACTGGCAGAGTCTGCCCAGGGAAGTGGTTGGTTCACCTTCCCTGGAGGCGTTTAAGGCACGGGTGGATGAGGTGCCAAAGGGCATGTTTTAGAGTTTGATAGGAATGGTTGGACTCAGTGATCTGGTGGGTCTCTTCCAACCATCTTATTCTATGATTTTATGATTCTAAATAGTGTCTAAGTAATCTGGTGGTCTTCTGCAATTAAGTAGACAAGGAAAGAGAAACTGATGTTATCTACCTGAATATTTTTAAGGCCTTTGGTACTTCGATATGGTCCTCAATAATTTTGTTGCTGCTAAGTTGGAGAAACATGGGGTTGATAGATGTACTGTTAGAGGCATAAGGAACTGGCTGGATAGCCGCATTCAAAAAGTTGCAGTCAATGACTCAGTGCCCAAGTAGAAACCAGTAATCTGTGGTATGCCTCAAGGGTTCATACTGGCACCAATACTGTTTAATACCGTTTAATATCTTCAGTAAGATCATAGACAGCAGTATTGAGTACACCCGTAGCATGTTTGTGCATGTCACCAAGATGAGTGATACAGTTGGTACATTAGACAGAAGGGGTGCCGTCCAGAGGCATCTTGTTGGCCTTGAGGAGTGAGACTATGTGAACCTCATGAAGAATAAGGCCAAGTGAAAGGTCCTGCATCTGCATCTGGGTCATGGCGCTCCCCAGTATCAGTATAGACTAAGGGATGAATGGTTTGAGAGCAACCCTATGGAGAAGGACTTGATGTCCACCATCAAGTGGATGAAAAATTGGTTATGAGCCAGCAATGTGTACTTGCAGCACAGGAAGCCAATTGTATCCTGAGCTGCATAAAAAGAAGTGTGGCCAGGAGGACAAGGGAAGTAGTTCTCCTCCTCTACTCTGCTTTCCCAAAGCTCTACCTGGAGTACTGTATCCAGCTCAGGGGCCACCAGCACAAGACAAATATCAGCCTGGTCAAGTGGATCCAGAGGAAAGCCACAAAGATGATCAGAAGTTTGGTACCTTTTATCTGAATAAAGACTGAGAGTTGTTCAGTTGGGGTTGTTCAGCCTGGAGAAGAGAAGGCCCCAGGGAGACCTTATTGAGGACTTAGAAGGAAGATTGAGAGAGACACTTTACCCAGGCCTGTAGAGGCAGGACAAGACAATGGTTTTAAACAGCAAGAAGGTATTTTATATTGGGTAGAAGGAAGAAATTTTTTATAATGAGTGTCATGAAACACCAGAATAGGTTGCCCAGAGAAGATGTGGATGTCCCATCCCTGGAAACGTCCAAAGTCATGTTGGGCAGGGCTTTGAGCAGCCTGATGTAGTGAAAGATGCCTTTGACCATGGCGCAGGATTTGAACTGGATGACTTATGAAGATCCCTTCCAATCCAAACCATTCTATAATCCTATAACACTATGACATACTATTGGAATAACTAGAGGTCAACCTTCTACTCATAGGAATTCAGAACAATTTTTACAGAGAAAAAGTCACAGTGCAACATAGTAGGAAATCCTAAGAACAAATAAGTGGTGAAGTAGTTAAAGACCTCCTTTGCTAGTGTTCCAGAGTTTATTATGAACTAGATATAGTTCTAGGATCAGGAAAAAATAAAAGCCTTTTTAATGCTGATATCAAGATAGTATACAGAAGGAAAGGACTACTGATTTGATCTGAGAGTATTTAGTCATTGACTACAGCAATGATTTTTTTTCAAATAAGAGACAACATATATTTAATAAATTCATTCTGATGCTACTGAGATTTAACAGCTATATAATTATATAGTCCTGTGAAAATATTTTTAATTAGAGGGAGATTTAGGTAGGATGTGGCTTTTTACTGCTTTTCCGTATATGTGGGAGTTTTGCTACATGCATTTAAACAATTCCTGATGTGCTATTCAAGCTATTGTATAATCTTCTTAGAAAACCATAGTTTTGTCAGTCTTTTGTCACTGGTATCATAAAGCATAACAGAAGTGTACATCCTTGTATGACGAAATTAAGATAAACTGAAAGCTCTAATTAAGATAGCAGCTTCTTAATGCTTTTCTAACTTGATTACTTAATTAGGACAGAAAGGAATGCCAGGAAGCAGAATTTGAGTTTTTAAACTTTTCTGGGGTTATTTAATTTGTTAGCTTGTTGAACTGCGAAACTAGTAACCATGTGGATGTCTTTAAAATACAGCTTTTTTAAGACTGCCCTTAAACACTGTGATTCAGAGAAACATAACTTGGCCAGTGTTTGCAGTGCTTATTAGTTCTCATGTAAAACATCTTAAAATATATGGAAAAATATTCCTGGAGACAGGCCAGAGAAAGCAGAAAATGGACATTATAGGTCCTTGCTTTTTTTTTCCTGTGAATTTTTGGGATTTTTTGTGTGCTCAAGATGCACACATTAGTGTGTGTAAAATTTGAATCATATGTTTCCCTTCAATTTTATACAAAATCATGCTAAAACCCACAGAAAATTTGATTTAGAAATTATTATTTTAAACACAGTCTCTAGTTAAAACCTGGTTCCATAAGTCAGTACAATGCATTCTGACTACGCATTTCTAAATCATGCTAATAAATCCTAAATGCAAAGTTTTGATTTACAAATCCTCCTTGCACTTGGGATACAGATGACAAAATATGTAAAATATGACTTAAAAACCGTTCAGCTAAGATCACAATTATAAACCCTTATCTGATTTGAGATTGATATTCCAAAAAAGTAACTTTTCAGTACCATGTATCAGGACTCACACAGCATGACACACTGAAACCAGCACTTTTAAAAAGCAGTTGTATTTCAGCTGAGTGCTCTAACAACATTCTGTTGATGTAAAATGAGGCATAAAACCACTTTTAACACTGAACTATTTCTTTTCAACCCTATGATGTTTTAGAAAACTAAGAGCATGGAGAACTTCTTAGTATAGAATGAATTTTAAACAGAACATTCCTAACCCATGGTGGATTTTCTTGCTGGAAACGAAATAGGTGTCAGAGAATATAGAGCACAATGGAGAAGCTGTGATTCTAGCAGTTACTTGGGTATATGGATTGTCTGTTGACCAGTCCAAATCTGTCAACCACTGTATGTCCTGCCTTGAATTATATGATATGGTGCTGCACTTCTTCCATTCTCTTCACTCTAAATCTGGGTTAATAGATCAAGGATGCCAAAACTGTGCCACTTTAAAATCGTTCACATTCAGAGGGAAAGGTCATGTCAGGTTCTACCCTGTCAAGTAATAAACAACAAAGGGGTTATAAACCAAAACTTTTGTATGTTAGTTAGCTACCTAATTTCTTTCTAATCATCCTTTCTGGTTCAGTGAGAGTAACTGCTCACCTGCGTTAGTCTCAGGTAATAGCACTATTCAGGAACAAAGGCATAGAGAGGAAAGTACAAAGGTATAACCATTTCGTACAGGTGTTCATGAAGAAGCTGATTTTTGTTGATCACATATATCTATGTCTTGCAGAATCTTTTTTTGACTCTGGGATATTTTATTCACTATGAAATACAATTAAATGCTTTCAGAGGCAGAATTTCATTGTCACTTCAACATGAATGCTGATGACACTGCTAGTGATCTTTTCAAAATAAGATGAATGTTCTTACTTTATTAAATCCAATTTGCTAGGTGAATTTTCTGTCAGAGTAAGTATTAGAATGGACAGCTGAAAACTGTGGTTATAGTCAGAAAAGTGGCTGTCAATGTGGAGCTCGTTATTTAACACTGTCTATCCCTGGTGTAAATTATGATTACTTTTCTATCCAAAGTATGTATTTACAGTACCTAAAATTAGAGTACTGATTCAGCTGTAGAAGATGTTGGATTTTACTCCATTTCATGTACAAAATGGAGTAAATGTTACTTTGTAACATTTTATAAATTTTATAAATGTTACTTTGTAACATTTTATAAATAAATGGAGATATTATTTTTGTTGATACTATATTTGATTCTGATTCAAATATCCTTGTTACAGATGATGACAGTCCAGGAAAAAGGAATAGAATACACCACTTTTCTAATCTCAGATATAATTCGTAGGTCTGACAAGAAAGAAAAAAGAAACAAAAACCACCCCCCCAAAAAAACCCATAAACCCAATAACTTTGATAATGAGCAAACTTCAAGAGAAAAGTCTAAGTATATTCTCACACACTGTAAATAAACAATCACTATGTAAAACACAGTCTTGTTTAAAGGCCAAAATAAGGCTGAGTATTTTACCTACATTCCTAATTTCTCCTACAGGTTGCATCTGTAATACTTTATCAGAAATGAATCAGTCACATGTTTTCATAAAATGCAGAAATTCCCCCTCTCACTGTACTTTCTAACGAGGAAAAAAAAAAAGGTAGCATGACCAATACCTCCTAATGTCTGGGAAAGAACTCTTTAAAATGAGCAAAAACTGTGCTATAGACTAGACTGAGAGGGTTGACGTAAGGATCTATCTCTAGAGCTTTAACAAATGCTAAATTAAATTAAACTGAAACATTTTTTTCTCCAGATTAAACCATAATGACATCAAAAGATTGAAATGTTATGAAAGCTTTAGTAAAAATTGAAACAAAAATTCTTATTCAATAAAAATCCACAAGATGTGAAATAATTGAGAATCAATGTCCACCAGTGAAAAGAATTAGGAAGCAAGGAAAAAGAAGAACTTTCTGACAAAACACTAATTTCTTTTCTCATCAAAATTACCTCTGACTGGCTAAAGTAAAAATTCTTACCAATAATATTTAAACAAATAAGAGAAATATCCAAACCAACTTTTCCTTCTTTGGTTGAGCTTTTAGGTGCAGTGACTATGTTAGTAATAGCACTTTACTGGTTCAGAAGTCCAAGATACTATGTTTATGATATCGAGCAGGAATTAACTTTGTGTGTCCAGTGCTTGTACATGCAGTTAGGTATCTGTTTGGTGAGTGAAGATGTTTTAGCTCAAGAGCTAAATTGAGCTAACTGCGAAGGTTATGTCCTTTGACAGCCATGAACAGCTGATGTGGTCATAAATAAGCTTCTCATAACTGAAGTCCACTGCATGTACTAAAGACAAATTAAGACAAAATAAAATTAAGACAAATCAAAATCAAACAACCCCTGAAATGTTGCAAGAGAAATTAAAACAGCTTAGCATTTGCTTAAAATTAATTTTATGGATGAATGGCATAAACTTGGGGTATGACTTTGTCAGATGTCCCAAGGTGTGGAACACTTTACAGCCTAGTTCTTACCTAAAAGGGGCTCCTTGAGCTTTCTAATAATTTTTTTCCATCATGACTAATAGCGGAAATAGTACTGCAGAAACTGGCACAACCACCTTAATAAAACAATTGTCTTCCTTTTGATTACAGTCACATTTGTACCACTGGTGAGGCAATAGTTCCATCTAAGAGGAAGTTAAGGTAATTTTCACTTTAATCCTTTTTTATGTTGTCAGCATTATATCAAAGGGCTTTTTGTTTAAAAAGCAGCTGAGTTTTTGTAGGGGTCATTGCTGCAAAGAACACATCAAAAGTTCATTCTCTGAAGTACATATTAAAATTATAACACACAGTATTTTTTTTCAAAGGGCATTACTTTTCTAAGCAATGAACACAAATAGCTAATCAATGCATAATTATATTTATCTGCATTTGAATGGAAGAAATAAGTAAGAGTAAGTTAGTATCTGAAATTCATGTGGTAAAATATTGTTACAAATAATTTATGTAGTGTCTTGAAAGCTCCTTGTGTGATGAAGTGACATTACATATCTATTGTTTTTCCTCTGAGATCAGTCAAGGTTCAAGCACTGTCAAGAAAACAGCATTCACAGCCACTTACCCATCCTTCATGTAATAGCAGATATCATCAATCATTTCCACTTCAAGAAAAGTTCAGATCTGTCTGCATGAGTTCTATTCAAGCAAATATCACTACAGTATTTGAGGGCCTTATAAAAAGGAACTTTAGCTTAAGATATGGCTGAACAAGTGTACTGTATTTATATGTACTCTCCAAAACGTTAGTGAGATTTTCCTCTTCTTTCCCCTTCCACCCCTCTATTTACTGTGTATTTCAGTTTTGATCTTCTCCTTTTGCTGCTGTTGGTGTATTCTGTATATTTTAGACTCCATTCTAACAATCATGACATCTGGGACTTATCCTGTTTTCACTAAAATGCTACAGTTAATTTTTTCATTTTTGTAAAATTAAACTCTTGATGGAAATCAGGGCCACCATACCCATATGTAAAGCACAAAGATTTGCAATAGCTGTGCAAGGAAATAATTAAGAAGCAGACTCCCAGTCATTAAACAAATAAAAATGATAAATAGCATTTCCAGCAAACACAAGTGAAAAAGTGCAGTTTTGATATGTTACACTGACCCAAAGGAGGCAACTTCAGAAGTTCTTTTTGATTAGTGTTCTTCAAAAGGTACTGCAGATTAGTCATTAACAACAGGTTTCAAGATTTGTTGTACCACTAGAATCAATCACTGCTGTACCGTTCTTTAGATTAAAACTTTCTCATTGCTTGCCTTCTGTTTGATGATTTCAACTTCCAATGAAGATTAATAGCTGACAGTGATATCCTGGCTATAGAACAACCTAGTGCCTGTTGCTTTCTTGTGAAAACAGTATGTTACAGCATAAACTGAAGAGTCTTCACTGCAAGAAGAAATTACATTAGAGAGGAAGCAACTCATCCCTGTTGTCATAGCAAAGAAGTATTCAAATGAAGAATTCATTCAAGATATTAATTAAACAGTAGCCCTTACCACTTCTATGAACTAATTTGTTCATGGTACTGACTACTCTTTGCCACATCAGAAATACTAATGCTCTCTTTCTGTTGACCATCTAAACAAGATCATTATCCAATGTCACCAATACTCTACTTTCTCTGACATAAGCAAAGCTTCCTTAGGAGTCATATAGGCCATGAGGGAAAGAAGAAAACCAGATAGCTTCACAATTATTTTCCATAATTTCTTTTCTTGAAAAAAAAAAAGGTTGGTTATTCACTAGTCTTAGCGGTTCTAGACAGCTTGTTAAGCGATTTTCAAACCACTGTAGTTTACTATATGTTATTCTAAAAATACCTTCACAGTTTCTGTTTGAAAAAGTCGAATGCGTCACAGAATTCTGCTACTAACTATAAGAAATATCTTTCTGAATAATACAAGGTTTCTGATGCTCTTGTCACTTTAATGGCCTTTTTTCTTGGAAAACTTAAGACTTATTCCTCACGGAATGATGTTTGGCAACTATTTTCCAAAAAGATTAACTAGTTTTCTCTGAGAAGGAGGCAGGTAGTTTTTAACAATCTGACGCACTGATTTTAGGACAGCGCATGAGTATTTGGAGTTGATATGATTTACTTATGTTGAATGCACACTTCAATTCTAGATAGGAGTTGTGCTGGTCATAGTTCAACAGCCTTTGAAGCTTAACTCTCCCTCTGAATCAACCTTAGTTTTATCACTAGGATGAGAAGAAATTGTGGTCAATCATGTCTGATTTGATCTTTAATTGCCCTCAACACTTCAAATTTCCTTGTTCTCTCTTTGACTTGCTACAAGCTATCAAAGACTTCTAGCAGTTTAGGAGTCTAGCGACCATCAGGACAATAGACTATACCATACCACACCACGCTACGCTGCATATTTATTTGATTTGTTTTACATGTCCCACACACTTACCCATGCAAGTTGGTGGGATCTGGAGTACTTTTCCTCTGAAGAAAAATGCCTGCATAAATTACATTAAAATGTGACTCCCTGCTAGCCAACTACTGTTCCCCATTGGACAGAGAAAATAAAGTTTCTGGTCACATCCTGGCAGAGATGAATTCTTTATTTTGTATCCTAACTAGTGCTGTATATATTGCACAGGGGGGCACCAACTTACTGTGCAAGGCAAAAAAACCAATCATATCCTAAAAAACAGAGTTGGTGATTATCTGATAAAAGAAAAGGGGTATAGAAAATTTCTCAGGCCACAGAAAAGAAGAATATTTGGATTAATCTCTGACAACAGATCGCATATCAGGCTTCCAAAAATATCTTTGTTTAGAAGAGCTTTGGAAGTTTATGACTTCCATTGCTTTTTTTAGCAGTGCTATCAGTATAGGAGAAGGCCTCATCCAAGGCTGGCTGCAACAAACTGAAAATCTTCCACCAACTACAGTAAGCTCTGGAACACATCCAGTGTTAACAATATTTGCTCAAAATGTGCAGAGTCAAATTTCCCTTTCAGTGCTAACATCTCATTAGTCAGTAGTTGCAGATAATTGTGTGGGCCCAAAACTCGTAAGCGGCATTCATAAAACTTTGGGGCCTGACATGTAAAGAAACCAAAAAAAAGAAAACACCAAAAAACTCAGAGAAACAGCTAGCCTGTGATGTTTCTGAGCTGCAGCGAGAATTGAATTGTCCCACTAGTTCTGTATATGACACAACCAGAGTGTAGTGTGTCCTTAGATCTGTCACTGATGAGAGGCTTTGTGATTAAGGCTGATAGTGCATAAATCTGACCATCTGAAATTTTATCCTGAATATCAGAAATAGTAAAAATATAGAGGGATCAATGACTTATGTGGAAAATGGATTGAAATAATATTATCATATGTGCAAGTGGGAGCTGGCTACTACCACTAGTGTCTTACAAAAGCCTTCCCTATGATTTCTTTTTGTACTCTTAAATTATGGCTTGGCAATGGAATACCTGCCAGTGAACTGTGGCAAGTAGTAGGTTTTTACATTATCCTCTTTGTCAAAGGTCATTTATAAAATTAATAATTTAAGGAGTCCTGAAAAAGGCCAAATCCAATTGATTGCTTTCATTTAAGACAGGAAAACAAGCACCTGAATAAGATAACTATTCCAGCTGCATGATTATTACTTTTCTAGTTCAAACAATACATCATTTTGCTGTATTGATAATTTCTTACAAGAATAATAGTGGTTGTAGGTTTTGTTATATAAATGATGACTACATTTTTAAAATCACAACATGCAGTTAGGGTGTTTTTGCAATAAAATTTATCCAAATTTTGTTGAGAAGTCAGGCTAATATCTCTTTAAATATATGAAATAGTCAGTCACAACATAATTTCTAATTACTTTAGGGAAATCTGATAATTTATGCCCAAAATTATGATAATGCTTTGCTGTAATCATTATGTAAAGATATGCATTTTGGTATGTGTGCACTGGACCCATTTTCATCATTGTTTTTCTTTTATTTAATGCCATCTTCCACTATATATAACACACAAATATTTTTATAAAAGATTGTAGACAGGAAATTTGTTTTTAACAAGGTTGTGGTTTTTTATTTTCATTCACATATATTTTGACCCATTGAAATAAGTGTGATAATCATAACCAAACCCTCTTTTTAAAAAGAAGAAAACTATCTATTTCTATCTATTTACTAAATATATGTTGAAATAAGCCTTCCGTTGACACTGGCAATGGCATATGCAGTGTATTCTGAGATGTAAATATGTGTATTTTCTTATGTGTTGATATGTGATTTAACTGTGTTTAGTGTGATCATCTGATCTATATAACACAGATAAAAAGACTTCCTTGAATTAAATCTCCCTTCAGTGAGATTATGTCAGAAAATATTTATTTGCAATATTATATTCAACACAAAATCTCAAATGTAACACTGGTAATATATACCTGCCATGGTATATAATAGCTGTCATTTAAAAAATCTTCACTGTATTTCAAAGCTGAATCTGTCCTGTTTCTCATTTAACAAGAAAGACCAACATATGGATCTTTACAAAACAGCTCTGCAACAATACAATTTGTGAAGTTGTATCCAATAAATTTGTTCTTATTTATATATGCAGATATGTATATAAATTTAATTTTAATAAAATAAATCTATTTTATATATTTTGCTTTAAATGACCATAAATGTATATAAAAAGATATATTTTTATATATAAAATAGAAAGAAACATACAATTTGCTTCTAGAAGTCTGTAAAAAAGTTTTTGGCATTGTACAATGCTTTATAGAGGTTCAATAAAAATAGCATGCCAATGGCTTTAATTTACTGAAACTTTCTGGGATGAATCTCATGACTGCAGTGAAGCTATTGATGGCTACAGTCTGTTCAGAAGAGACAGGCAAGGAAGGAGGGGCAAAGTACTGTCCTCTGCAAAAAGAAATGAATAGAGTATGAAGAGTCTGAAGAATATCCATATCTCTGAAGAATAGCCATAAGCAGGTTGAAAGCTATGGCTAAAAGTTATAGACTGGGGCAATGAAGAGAACCTAGTAGTTTGAGTCTACTGCAGGCCATCTGATCAAGAGGAGAGGATTGATGAAATCTTTTCACTCCAGATACAGGAGGCATTAAACTCGCAGGGTCTCGTCTTGCTATGTGACTTCAACCACACAGACATCTGCTGAAAGAGTAATGCAGTGAGCTGTAGGTAATCTGGGAGACTCCTGGAATGCATTAAATACAACTTTTTAAGTCAGGTAATAGACACTCCTATCAGGGTAGATGCAGTACTTGACCTGGTGATCGCCCTTCTGAATGAGCTAATTGCAGACATCAAGGTCAGAGGCTGCCCAGGATGTAGCGATCATGCACTGGTGGAGTTCGTGGTCCTGAAGGATATAGAATCATAGAATAATATAGTTGGAAGAGACCTACCAGATCATCGAGTCCAACCAGTCCTATCAAACACTAAACCATGCCCCTCAGCACCTCGTCCGCCTGTGCCTTAAACACCTCCAGGGAAGGTGAATCAACCCCTTCCCTGGGTAGCCTGTTCCAGTGCCCAATGACCCTTTCTGTGAAAACTTTTTTTCCTAATATCTAGCCTAAATCTCCCCTGGTGGAGCTTGAGGCCATTCTCTCTCGTCCTGTCCCCTGTCACTTGGGAGAAGAGGCCAGCACCCTCCTCTCTACCATGAGGTCTCCTCTCAGCCTCCTCTTCTCCAGGCTAAACACCCCCAGCTCTCTCAGCCGCTCCTCATAAGATTTGTTCTCCAGCCCCTTCACCAGCTTTGTTGCTTTTCTCTGGACTCGCTCCAGAGCCACAACATCCTTCTTGTGGTGAGGGGCCCAGAACTGAACACAGTACTCGAGGTGCGGTCTCACCAGTGCCGAGTACAGAGGGAGAATAACCTCCCGGGACCTGCTGGTCACGCCGTTTCTGATACAAGCCAAGATGCCATTGGCCTTCTTGGCCACCTGGGCACACTGCTGGCTCATGTTCAGTCGGCTGTCAACCGACACCCCCAGGTCTTTCTCCTCCTGGCAGCTTTCCAGCCAGACTTCTCCTAGTCTGTAGCTCTGCACAGGGTTGTTGTGCCCCAAGTGCAGGACCCGGCATTTGGCCAATTAAACCTTATGCCACCAGACTCTGCCCAGCAGTCCAGCCTGTTCAGATCCCTTTGCAGAGCCTCCCTACCCTCCAGCAGATCGATACTTCCACCCAGCTTAGTGTTGTCTGCAAACTTGCTAAGGGGTCAAGTGGAAAGAGTACAGTCAGGACACTGAATTTTGGGGAAGGAAAATTCCAGCTCTTCAAAGAGTTAATTGATAAGACCCTCCTGGGAAACTGCCCGCAGGGTGCATAGAAGAGCTCGCAGATTTTAAGGATGCTTTCCAGAGAATGCAAGAGCTCACCATCCCCAGGTACAAGAAATCTGGCAAGAAAGGCAAGAGATCAATAAGGCTGAGTTGCGACCTGTGGCTAAAACTAAAGGAAAGAAAATGCAGAGACAGTGGAAGTAGGGTGAGGTATCCTGGGAAGAGTATAGGGATGCTTCCTGGTTGTGTAGGGATTAGGTCAGGTAGTCCATGGCACAACTGCAGTTGAACTTAGTGACAATTACAAAGAACAAGAAGGACTTCTACAAGTAAGTAAATCAGAAAAGAAAGGTCAAAGAGACTGTATCTGTCTTGATGAGTGAAACTACCAAGCTGGCAAAAACAGATGAGGAGAAGGCTAAGGTATTCAACCACTTTTTTGCCACAGTCTTCACTACCAATCTCTCTTCCCACACCTCTTGAGGTACGTGGTAAACTACATAAAGGAAAAGTAAACCAGCATCTTCCTAAGCAAATTAATTCAAGGCCCAGTTAAATACTATTTGATGATTAATAAGCAAGGACGAGAAAAAAGAATACTTCAAGCACAAACATTCAAAGCAGTTTAAACTTTTTACCATATTTGAGGCTCATTTCCCAGTCTAGTAAATATTTTTTTAAACACTTTAAATAAATGGGATTGGTACCAATGTTAGAAACAGTGTGAAAGAATTTTTTTCAAAACCCAGAAAATCCTACCGATATTTAGTTAGGGGGTGTGGAGGGAGATCAACAAAATCTCCTTAATTCTCCCCTCAAAAAATTCTGAGCAGTACCAGAAAACCTCTCACCTTTTACACTGTGTATTTATTGTATTTACAGAGAAGCAGCTGTGTAGTTAGTTCTCCAGAGAATCGAGCACATCTGTATAAGGCTATCACTACCTAAAGGAACAAAAGTAAAGTATAGATGCTAGGTGAAATAAAGAGCTAAAGAAAAGGAACACATAACTACAGAAGAGCTCTTGGAGAAAACATCAAGAAGCTTAAGTTGAAGGACATGTGACTGCAAAAGCTAAGACAGCAAAAGATAATGAGTATTCTTAAATGTTAGCTCTTCAGAGTCTAATCATTAATAACTAGACATGTTTAATTAATAAAAAATATCCTCTAGCAAATATAAATTCCTTTCAACTTCATAACTTCATAAATGAAAGTCCAAATCACTTTGTTTATAAGCAGCTAATTTTCTGAACTGAAAATATGACCAACCCCCCATTATTTTGCTAGAAATAAAGAGAAATATAAGGAATAACATTCAATTGTCCTCTTGTGTATTTTGGCATTCTTCATTACATTAATAAGTAAGTATTTTCTTGTAAAAATGTGTAAATATCATGAAATAATGTATTTTAGGACCTGCTGAATAAAATAAGGGTAGGCAATAAGTTAAGATTTAATAATGAAGGTATAATTTCCTTAAACAAAGTCATCCAATATGAGAGAATGACCACCTATCACTTTATGAATACTTAGTCAATGAGTCTTTATAAGAGTCTAAAACTCATAAAGAAGGGTAAGAAGACCAAAATCTGGATTTTCAGATAGAATATAATACCCTCACTGCTTGAACAAATATATCTGAAAATTAATGCTCTTTTATTAAGTGGTTTAACTTATCAGGTTATTAAGAATATTGAGTCTTCTGTCAGCTTAATATAAAAAGATTTAGCGATACCCGATTCAGCAAATATGACACTGAGAAAAAAGTATTCAGTCATATAAATTTATTTCCTATCATGTGGAAATATCAGCGATATATCTGTATGTAGATGGAGGACTTTAACAAAGCAAATGAAAATGAAAAAGTCCATTGTGAAGGAGGACAACTAGAAGCAATTAGAAAGCATTCATCACAAGCCATAAGCCCTACATCAGTTCCTGGGTCCTGAAGTGGGACACTGGTGGTCTAGATAATGACATAGGAAATCTACAATCTATCATCTTTGAAGGCCGGTAATCATGGCAGTCAGCTTGATAACATCCTTTCCAGCATAACTGATTCTATAATTTATAGTTCAGGCATTCTTGGCCAAAGAATTTGTCTTCAATCAATGGAAAGGAAAATGTTAGGAATTTCCCCAAACCCCTCTTTTTTTGTTCCATTTGAAAAGAGGCTTTTCCATTCCCATTTTCCACTGAATGAGAGCTAAATATTTCCTAACTTTGTCTATTGAACAGAAAGAGGTGCTAAAGAAGTTATGAATAATAAGGATGATGTTTCCTAGAAAATTTCTATGAGAGGTTTTCAAGGAAAAAGTAGAAAAGCAAGTGGTCAACAAATACATTCTTTGTTATGACTTTAAGGATTTTTTTGGGGTGTATGACAAGATTTCTTGCAGAATTGAAGGAAAGGCAAATAAGGAGGTACTGGGCCCATCACATAACCTACCAACATCTCTGAAAATATATCAGGATTGTTCTGCCTTCTAAACCTACAGAAAAGACAAGCCTTGTACAGAACTCCTTTGCAAATTTGGGTGATACACCTACAAAAAAATTCTTAGATTCTTTTGGGAAATTTCTGATGTCAATCATTGGTGGAAAATCCTTTACTTCCACTTTCAAGTTGAAGAAAAAAAAGTAGAATGATGGAATATACATTTGAAAACAATGGCAATGTAGAAAAATAAAAAACTCCTGCTTTTGGTTTTGGTTTGTTGGTTTGTTTTTTTCTGGAAAGCCATCACAGTTACACTCGGAGAGTCAGAAGTCTGAAGGTCTTCAAATGCACACTGTTAAAGGAGTCCACATTTTCTCAGCTCTTACCATACTTCCCTGAAGAAATGAGTTAAGAGTAATAGTACCACCGCATAACATTTGCATAGAAAGGATTATGTGTGCTTATAAAGACAGTATTTGTACTGAATTTGTTTTCTTCCATGAACTCAAGTTTTACTATGAGTAATAAGTAGGCACTGAATCATAAAGTTAAACTAGAATGTGTTGTTCAGGGTCAAATGACCATCTCTTTACAAGTAGTCTAAATTAAGTTATTATTGCCACAGAGATTAACGGATTAAGTACCAAAATCAGCGGAGAGAAAACTGTCTTTCTTTCAGAAAATATTTAAAAATATATTCTTTAAAAGCATTATTTCTGTCATAAGAGTCCTTCAGTTTGTGCTGGGGGTTTTTGCAGCTGTGATAGGCTAAAGCTATCAGTAAAGCAAAGCTTATGAGAAAATATCTTATTTTTTCTCAGTATAGCTCCTAGCAATGTTGATAAAGAATCCTAACACTGATGATATTCCCATCCCTGAACCCAGGAAGCCAAAAATTTCCACAAAGATTTTCACCTGGAAAAAAAAATTTCATAGATATCTCAAACACAGATGAAGATAGTGATTTTTCTTGAAAGACAATAATAGTAAAGAAATATTTGAAAAGAAAAGAAAAAAGAGGGTGTTTTCAGGGAAACTGAAAAAAAAAATAGCAGAAAAAGAATGTGGCTGTTAAATTGGTACCTGACTTTTCCTTTGTTTTAAGAGCACTAAAAAATTCCCTATTTGCCACAACCATTTGCTGGAAGCATACTGCATTACTTTGCTTGAGTTAAACCTCTTGATCTCAAACATTGATTCAAAGAGCAAATCAATACAAAGCCCCAATATTGATTCTGAACAGCATACCGATGCTACCTTTAGATTCCTTATTTGGTACTGTTTCTACTATCCTAAGGCCCCTAGTCCAAACATTAGGCTAATTTCCCACATTTACATATTTTTTATTGCAGTACACATCTGCATATGTAAGACAGTTTCATCAAATAACAAACTGGAAGATGCCTTTCCTAAGTAAAGGCACCTAATCAAAACATTTTTCATTTTTGGTATGAATATACACAGATTAAACAAAAAAAAAGATACAACTGAATGGAAAAAAAATTGCTTTAGTCTGTTCAAAACTTTTAAATTTTTCTTCCTTAGTGAATTATTTATCTTTCATGAGATTGAAGTGTTAATCTGACACTTGACTTACTTTCAGACTGAAAATTACTGTGAAAGTTACAAAGTCATTGTGTCCGCTGACCTTGTATCTTCCCTTTCATCCTTCTTTCACATCGTTGTCCTTTGTTTTGCCTGGTAAGCTTCTTACTAAAAGCAAACCTTGTTTCTATTTTAACTTCTGGTCCTTTTTCATGTGACCATGTGGTTAGCTCTAAAGCCAATAGGTGACAAAAATCCCACATCAGAAGATCAAGAACTTAGTTACTAGTCACATCAGATCCAGGAGACAAATAATATCCAAAGCAAAGCTTAAAAAAAAACATCTCAAACCAACCAACAAACTAGCCAAAAAACCATGAACAGTCTGGTAAATTCTTCACCCTATAGTATTGTTAAGGAAAAGTATCGAATCCTAAGACATCATGCTCAATATTTATTTTCCCTATGTATTTCTGTTATCAATAACATTGCTACTAAAAAGCATATTTGACTATATCTCAAAAATGTGCTGTTATAATAAAAGAAGCAAAATAAAAGGGTGTATAGGAAAGCTTATTAAAATGCACATCAGGAGGTGTTTGAGGGTTTTGTGGGTCGATAAATCCATCAACATTTCAGCCTTCTAATGCATATCCTTTACTTTATTGCTAGAATGGAAAATTAGCAGCCTACAGAGTGCTCCATGAAAATTAAATCAGTGTTTCTTTCTCTGACAGATTGTTTTGAGTGAGATTTTATTAACATTTTAATTACATTAACAGGATGAAATTTAAACATATTGTGAGCTTTACATACCTTTGAGTTCATAAGAAGGGAAATAGTTTTAGAGAAGTTATTTTTGAGACTGGAGAGGAGCAATTAATTCCTTGAGGTGGTGGGTGAACAAATGTTATTTAAAGTCCACTGAAGGAAAATCTACTAAATGTAACATTTAATCTATATTTTATACTAAATATCTTTTCAAATAGTAAAAGGTACATCCTTTTCCTATTTAAAGTAAGAATTTTGAATAAAAGAACAGCAAGAAAAATTATAGAATTCATGGCAACAAAGAATGTGAACACTAGAGAATATAGAAATCATAATTAATAATATAAGGTAATATACTAAAGAAAAACTCCTCTAAATTTCTTCAAAAAATGTACAGAAAAATAACGATGAGATTCATTACAACTCACTTGAGAGGAAAATCATGATGTATGTATGTTAATAGTCATAGAACCCCTTAACAGTCATTAGAAAGAAATGACCACTTCCAGTAAACCATTCTTCTCATCCTAAAATATGCGTATATAATCATGCAGAGTTAGTCCCTTAGTAATTTTTTATTTTGTCATGCTGACTCTGAAGGGAGCCTGAAGTAAGCATCTAATTTTCAAAAATCTGAAGCCAGACAAATACACAGGCTTCATTTTTTGTTTTTAGGAAAAACAAAACCACCAATTTATAAAACAGTTTCTTAAAGATAGTCACATGATTTAAAGAACCCAGTTCTCTCTGTTCTTCAGTGCAACAGTAGTGTTTCAGATGCTTTAAATATTTTTATTGACACAGACATAAACTTTTCAAAACAAGTATCTTTATCTCTTCAAGATTCAAGATATTTTTATATTAGGGAACGATAGAATCATAGCATAGTTTGGGTTGGAAGGGACCTTAAACATCATCTAATTTCAATCCCCTGTGCCATGGGTAGGGACATGTCCCACTAGATCAGGCTGCCCAGCTTTCTTGTATGCCCCCCCTTCAGGTACTGGAAGATATTAATCTTGCTTATTTTCAGTGATAAATTCATAAAACAGTGAGAAATCGTGGATTTTGAATCTAGTTACAAGACAGAAAGCTACTTTTTTTTCCCAAAAGAATTCTATCAGTGCAATAACAATCTTGTCTGTATCTCAGATCTTACTTGTGTGTGTATCAAAAATCCACATTGAGGAGAAATCTGAGGTGGATAAAAAGCACCCAGGTCTGTTTGATCTACTAAACAGAATGGGTCATGCAAGGATATGTATATATTCTGGTTTCCTGTTATAATTCTTTCCAGAAACAAATGCCAGAATAGGAAACATTAGAAGGAATTACATCTCTGGAGTTCTGTTCTTGGAAGGACTGTCTTTCTGTGTTACATTTGTGTAGTGCTTGGCAGGAATAACTAAGCATTTGAGACCAAGATTCCTTGACACTACAGCAGTGCAAGTTATTATAACTTCATTTCCTTCTGAAACAATATCAAGTTACTGGCAAACTGTGCCTATGGCTATTGAACAGATTCATCTGAAGAAAGCCTCAGCCAGTGAATTCAAGTGATTTTCTCAAGCAATGCAATATTAAGATGTAATTCGTAGAATCATAGAATTATGGAATCATAGAATAAGCAGGTTGGAAGAGACCCACCAGACCATTGAGTCCAACCATTCCTATCAAACACTAAACCATGCCCCTTAGCACCTCGTCCACCTGTGCCTTAAACACCTCCAGGGAAGGTGAGTCAACCACCTCCCTGGGTAGCCTGTTCCAGTGCCCGATGACTCTTTCTGTGAATTTTTTTTTCCTAATGTCCAGACTAAATCTCCCCTGACAGATCTTGAGGCCATTCCCTCTTGTACTACCCCCTGGCACTTGGGAGAAGAGGCCAGCTCCCTCTTCTCCACAACCTCTTTTCAGGTAGTTGTAGAGAGCAATGAGGTCTCCCTCAGCCTCCTCTTCTCCAGGCTAAACAACTCCAGTTCTTTCGGCCGCTCCTCATAATACTTGTTCTCCAGCCCCTTCACTAGCTTCGTCGCCCTTCTCTGGACACGCTCCAGAGCCTCAACAAAGTAGCTTGACGACAACTTCTGCCAGCTCCCTCAGTATCCTTAGGTGGTTCTTATCTCATCCCTTAGACTTGTGTGTGGCTAAGTAGAGCAGCATGAAACATTTCTTCTTGGATTATGGGGGATCCATTCTGCTCCCTCTCCCTGTCCAGCTACTCAGGGGGCTGGATATTCAGAGAGCAACTGGTCTTACTATTAAAGACTAAGGCAAGGAAGAAATTAAGTACCTCAGCCTTTTCCTCATCCTTTGTCACCATGTTTTCCTCCCTGATCTCATAAAGGAAGGAGAATCTCCTTAGCCTTCCTTTTGATGCTAATGTATTCACAGAAACTTTTTTATTGTCTTTTATGGTAGTAGCCTGATTAAGTTCTAGCTGGGTTTTGGCTTTTCTAATTTTCTTCCTGCATAATCTCACAACATTTTTGTAGTCCTCCTGAGTTGCCTATTCATTATTCCACGGAAAGAAGGAAACACTTCTTCTGAGTTCCAGCCAAAGTTCTCTGCTTAGCCAGGACAGTCATCTTCCCTGATAGCACATTTTTTCACACATTGGGACAGCCTGCTCCTGCATCTTAAAGACTTCCTTCTTAAAAATGTCTGACCTTCCTGGACTCTTTTGCCCTTCAGGGCTGCCTTCCAAGGGACTTTGTTGACTAGTCTCCTAAACAGGTCAAAGTCTGCCCTCCAGAATTCCAAGCGGACATTTCTGCTGACTACCCTTCTTGCTTCTCACAAAATGAAAACTCTTATCATTTCATGTTTGTTATGTCATACAACCCTGTCTGTCTCTTACTCCCTTGCTTATCCCCATCCCCATCCTCTGTATGCTCCATCCTAAATGTTGCATAATCCCACTGACACTGCCCTTGAATATTCCATATCCCTGTGTTCGTTTCCCCCTTCTTATGAATTTCAAAGCCCAGAATGTTCCTCTCTAAAGCTGTGCCTGGACTTTCTCAGTGGTCCATCAGTTGGTGGTTGGAGGCTTTTTATCCTCAGCACTGTATCTGCTGTCCCTCACCTATCATCTTCCTGTCTCTCTGTCCTCTTGTTTATCCCTTACCCCTTTACTTGTCACCCACTTTACACTGAAGGCATCCTTCATAGGGTAACCTCTGAAGCTCTCATCTTCCACATAAGATTACAATTTCTTTTCTCAGATCTATGATTTTATGGAATATTTGAATTTTGAGAAATAGACAAAAAAATAAACAGATTTTAAAATTTACAATTTGGTACCTATAGTTAATTGTGAATTGTTGCAGACTGTAAAAAAATATCCAAAGACTCTAAGCTAATAAATTTTATGTGACAGGATGAGAAAGAATGTGTTCTTCATATATTGTTTCCCTCTCCGTCCCTAAAAATGTCTATGTTATTAACACAGAAATGTCAAAATTCTGAAAATTAAATTCCATCCTTTTTCTTTGCAAAATCTTATTTAAATACTTTAGAATAATATTGAAGTTTCTAGAAGAATTTAATTGATGCAACACTCTTTTTCTGAACTTCTTAATAATCAATCCTTACAGAGCTCCGTAAGGAACTGTCACAGTTGGGAGCTCAGTATTTTGTTTAAAATAGGGATACTGCACTAGTTCTCTGTATAAAACTTTTCATAGTGACATTATGATGTGGATGTGGACTTTGGCCACCATCCAATATATATATATAATATTATAATAAACATGTATTATGAAAATCCAGTTTGCTATTCAAAAATGAATGCCCTTGCGGGGTAGAAGAAATTATTTTTTCTGCAAATATTTTAGAATGATTAAGTAAAAACACATAGTCTATAGGAATCTTTTCTGACACTTTGGGCTGGAAAATATTTCCCTTCATTTCTGTCCCTTATGTATTCTATAAAATTCTTACACATATTGAAGCATATAGTAAACATAATGAGAGAAAATACAGCTAGTGTGTTTGTAACAGAGTAGTTTAGAAATATGATAAGACATGAAAACTACGTCTTTGTACTGAGGATGACCTCTAAACAAGAGAATTCATTTTGTAGTTAAAATTATTTAACTTAGTAATAATCCCTTTCTTTCCTCATGTGTGATGAAAACATTCTTGGGAAAAACAAGGTATATAGGAAACAGATCCCTTTGCAAGAAAAGCAATAAAAAAAAAAGCAATAAAAAAAAAAGAAAAAATGAATTCATTCACTATTTCCCAGAGCTCCATCATGTGGAATATCCATCTGGTAAGTAGGAGTCAGTTGTACTAGCTGTGTCCACTCCCAACTTCTTGTACACCCTCAGCCTGTTCACTGGTGGAGGTGTGTGAGAAGTGAAAAAGGCCTTGACTTTGTGTAAGCACTTCTCAGCAATAAGGAAAACATCCACACTTTCCTGCCCGAATCCCAAACATAATCCCAGACCAGCTACTATAAAGAAAATTAAGTCTACTACAGACAAAACCAGCGCTTCGCCTTAATTTGAAACACAGAGTATGTTTTTGAAATCCTATCCTTACATAAGAAATTATTTGCACGATTTATGTTTCTTTCTACATCCTAGCTGCAAGGTCTCTTAAGTGTGTTTTACAATTCCTTCTCAACAATCTTCTGCTATATTCCCACAGCACCTCACTACAAGAAAGACATTGAGGTGCTGGAGCATGTCCAAAGAAGAGCAGCAAAGCTGGGGAAGAGTCTAGAAAACAAGTCCTATGAGGAGTGGCTGATGGAACTGAGGTTGTTTAGTCTGGAGAAAAGGAAACTCACGGGAGACCTTATTGCTGTCCACAACCACGTGAAAGGAGGTTGTAATGAGGTGTGTGTTCATCTCTTCTTCCAAGTAACAAGTGATAGGACGAGAAGAAACAGCCTCAAGTTACACCAGGGATAGTTTAGATTGGATATAAGGAAACATTTCTTCACTGAAAAGATCGCCAAGCATTAGAACAGTCTGCCCAGGGAAGTAGTTGAATCACCATCCCTGGAGGTATTTAAAAGATGTGTAGACAGGGCGCTTAGGGGCATCGTTTAGTGATGAATTTGGCAGTGTTAGGTTTACAGTTGGAGTGTATGATCTTAAAGATCTTTTCCAACCTGAATAATTTTATGATTCGCTGAAAATAGGCACAATTGAATAGCTTGTGTTCAAGTATCTTGGATTCTTTTACCTAGAAGGTGTGAAGATACTGAAAAAAATACCATGACTCCCTAACTATTGAGATAGATAAAATGACTGCATAAACTGATATGTAAAGAAGAGGTGAGGAGATATCAGTATCTTCAGTCACAGAATGGACACCAGTGCAGTTATACTAGGGTCCTCAAACATGACGAGTTGCTTTTAAAATCCTACTTTTTAGTGCTTTTTCATTTTCTGGAGATTCATCTCTTTGTCCAGCTGTCATCAATAATGGGATGTAGTGTGCCCTTAAATGTTAGACTACTCTTTGCAGAAAAGTCACTTAAATTGTTGTTAGGAAGAGATTGTGAAGCAGCCCTGGACATCACTCATCACTTGATTTGATAACTTCTTATCCCTTTCCTCATTCCTTGACCCGTCTTTTTATCACTCTTCTTCTTCCTTTTCTCTGCCCTAGTCTCCTCCCATAAAACTCACCAACAGTTACTTTTCCTTTTTTGGTCTCAATTTTACTGAATCCATAACCAGATCTGTTAAGCCTGATGCTAATACATAGACAGTCTAAGTCTTATGTACTTTTATTGACAAGGTTAAACCTGGTGCCTGCTGCTTCTGCAAAGCTCCGCACCCTCAGAAGGAACACCTGTCCATCCCTTCCAGTTACAGGTTCCATTCAACTCATGAATGACCTCCTCCTTTACCAGCTATACAATCTGGACATTCCTAGTGGTGCTGTCTCTCACGCTGTGTAACTCTGACTCTGTGTAACTCTGATCCTGCAGCTTCTCTCCTGTCCTCTGTTCTCTCCCGTCTTTTCCCACACCCCATTTGGTTACTTTGCCTTAGAGCCTAGCTAGTGGCCTTGTCATTCACCTGCAATCTTAACATATCATAATCTCTAAAGACACTGCTACATAATATTTTTAAAGTATGAAACTAAATAGCAATATGGAGAGTCTATAAGCAGCAGTTTTAGTAGCATTACAGCAAATAGGGAATAATCTCAGAAAGAGATTAAAAAACTTTTGATGAACTAGGCATTAATGGATTGGCAGGAGCATAAAAGCAGAATAAGTAACTCCAAAGGAAGGTCAGGAAACATTCTCAACACATTTGTGGCATAACCCAGACTCAACACAATGTTTGTCCTGGAAGAATAAATTATGAGAAATGTAGTATCCATCTTTACGATGTTTCCTAGAATAACTGTAAGAAGTACAGCTGTCATTTGTACCAAGAAGATTAATATAAAAGATGATAAATGTAATTATTAAAAAGATGGTCAAATATCAGACACAAAAATGTTTATATAGGCTGACCAACCAGAAGGCCAAGATTGTTGTGGGCAAAGATAACGTACTTGGAATGACATATTTGAGTTGACAAGTATTTATTTATTTGTTGCCAGAAGTATTAAAGCAAGAATGGATCCCTGCAGTAAGAAGTATGGTTTACCTTTAGAGCAACAGCTGGTTCAGGCAGAGAAAAAAATATAGAAGTAAGTGATCTGTTACCAACAGTGGAGGGCAGGTACTATGGGAATCTCATGAATGTTTGGACTGGAACCTACACATTTCAACATAGGCCTATATTATCTGGAAAAGAAAGATAAAAAATAAACAACAAAGCAAACAACACAAACTTTTTTAAGGTGGCCATATCTGAAGTTTATGGCGGATAAAATTCAGTGTTGGTTAAGTAATAAATGATACACTTCTGACTACTCACTCACAGTGGCAGATTGTAAATCTAATTTTACTACTTGGGAAAGAGATTTAGGAGCCATTGAAATCCGATCATTGACTAGAACAGTTGAATGCACAGTACTGGGGGTGAAAAAGAAAAAAAAGAAAAGGAATCTTTACAAATGTTTAAAGAACAAAAGGAAAATGTAATCATGCTACTTGCAGTTCATCTTGTGTTCATGTTTTTAGGTTGGGTTACTGTGTTCCAAGAGGATGTAAGGTGGAGCTGATGGGTTTATAAATGTAAAAAAGATATGATGAAATGTTTACTTCTTGGAAACAGGAAACTGAGGAAATACATAACAATATCTAAAATCACATATATAAAAATACCACAGGAAATACTAATTTGCTAAAAATAAAATACATTAAATAGAAGGAAAAAAAATATCAGGCAGGTTTTCATGGCCTGTTTATTTTAAGAAACAAAATTACTTCTTCATCTAATGTACATTTAACTCGTAGCGATTGTTACTGTATGATGTGAAGGTGTAAAATAGAAAGAGGTTCTCAGAAGGATTATGGCAGTTAGCAGAGGGCTGGTGTAGGGCACCAAAACCTTCTAACAGTGTGCATGTTGACATTTATTAATCTGATAGTATGCTCAACATTAGCATTATATTTTCCTTTTTGGACTATAGCAAAGACTTGGAAATTTTCCATTACAAGAATTCCTTTCCCATAAAAAATATTTTGATTTCTAATATGCCATATAGATACACACAGACAGATTTTTTAGAAATGCACTACTATGCATTACTACCTACACACTCAAGAAGCATATCTAGGACTACTCACAAATTTGAACTATATGGAAAATGCTAGACTGGAAGATATTTTATTAAATTTAAAAGAATTCTAACTTAATTAGAGAAGTCAAACACGAAAAAGTACAACTGCTGTTTATGGATTAAAGACATAATCAGAAATGTATCCTTGCTACAAATTAGATATAAATACATTTAAGGGATTGGCATCAGTAGTAAATTTACCACCCCGCTCCTGGTTCAGAGATTAAAGTCCTGGCAGAAGAAAAGTTCAGCATGCAGTCAAAAGTGTGATTAGGCTTTTATTTTGTTCCCATACAGCTGTATGATTGTAGCAACCATCTAGATTGCTAAAATATTGCCCCCGGCAAACAAAAGAAGGGATTTCTTCTCCGTTTTAAGTCAACCTTTATTCAACATTGTATCTTAAACTAAAAATGACATTTTTTTCCCCACTCAGAAACCTGTAATGCACACCTTGCAGCCAGCTAAAATAAATGGTCTCTCTGATTGATTAGTACCATCATAGGAAGACTCAAGGCTGTTAGCAAAAATTTACAGAAACATTCATGTCACCTTAAATTCCTTGCCCTGACAGATAAGTCTGTCTAGTCATGGTTTTATCAGAGGAAAATCAAAAAGCTTACCAGTGTCATAAACAAAAAAATACAGTGTCTTAAATTCATCACATGATGGGGGAGCATTATAGCTTTTTCCAGTTTAAAAGTCTAGTAGCCCTCACACTAGCAAGTATGTGACATACTTATTTTCTATATGCTGAAAAACACCACCACTGTTATGATAAATTTTTTCCTAATTTTGTCCAGTGAAATCTTTATCAAATCTTCAGAATATTCCTCAATGTCCTTATGTCTTCATTGAATTTTCTCAGAACATAACTTCGTCCTGTCCTTATGAGCTTATCTAGATTGTTGTCTGTTATTGACTTTGTTAAAAGCTGCCTTAGAAATATGTGAAATGGAAAAAAAATTGGTGAATAGATGAATATTACCAAAACAGAACTGGAATTCACAGCTTCTTAAATCATAAAATGATTGTGAATTATTAAAAAAAAAACCCACAAGAACAAGAAAACAACAAAAAAGAAGACCTTACTGTTTCCTCTCTATAATGTTATCATAACAATTATTAAAAGATTATAAAAAGAGTCAGGAATGGTATGGATATGTTAATGGTACCTGCGGAAGCCAAATAAAGGTAAAGAAAGGAAAACTTTATTCCTGATCCAGCAGTTGGAGACAATGGCTGAGAATTATGAACACAGCTAAACTCTTCCTCCATTTCCTCCATTGGTAACTTATGGCAGAATTTTCTGTGAGAGTGTGTCTGCCTAACTTGCAGCTTTTGTGAATTTGGTGCTTAGGTATCCAATTCTCCATTGACATTGTGTAACTGTTGAACTGAGGAATCCACAATGCAGTAGTCCACAAAGATAGTAATTTAATACATATTTCAACACAGACGTAATTTTGAGGATTCATATCCAATAAGCTTGTTGCAAGTCACAAGGACATTTGTGGAAGAAGGGGAAGATTACTTCAGCTGTTTATAACTCACCAACTAGATAGAAAGAATTTCTATGTTATTTCAAGGACAGAAAAATAAGAAAGAACTGACTGTATTGTAGGATGGGTTGGGATGAAAAGGACCTTCAAAATTCATCTAGTCTAACTCCCTGGCATGAGCAGGAATATCTTCCACTAGATCAGGTTGCTCGAAGCTCCATCCAACATGACTTCAAAAACATCCAGGGGTGGGGGATGCAGAACTTCTCTAGGAAACATGTTGCACTCTCTCACCACCCTCATAATAATAATAAAAAAAAATAATTCTTCCTTATATCCTACCTACGCTCTTTGAGTTTAAAATCATTGATCACTGGCCTGCCACTACAAGCCCTGGTAAAAAGGCTGCCCTCATCTTTTAAGTACCTTTTTTTATATTGAAAGATTTGAAGTAAGGTCTTCCCCAAGCTTTATCTTCTCTAGGTTGAACAACTCCAATTCTCTCAACCTTTCTTCAGAGGAGAAAGGTTTTGATCAATTTTGAGGTTCTCCTCTGGACCTGTTCTAACAAGTCCAGGCCTATCATGTTTTGGGGCCCCAGATTGGATCTAATACTTCAGGTGGGGACCCATGAGAGGAGAGTAAAGGGGCAAAATCACCTCCCCTGACATGCTAGACATGGTTCTTCTATGTTATCGTCCAAATCAATAACAACCTGTCTTGATGGAAAAAATACTAATAACAGTTAGACCAGATAGATTTCAATTCAGAAACTGAAACTTCATGGCCTCATCATAAAGTGAAAGAAGCTTATGTCATTGAAAAGGAAACAGAACTAATTAGAAATCTCTAATGGGATTAAGATGTTAAATTAGATAAAGAAAAAGCATAATATAAGCAATTGAATCCATTGTAGTTAAATTTTATTTACTGCATCATTTTAGAACCTTTATTCAACATGAAAGAAGGAAACTTCAGCTTAAAATATAAGCTGCACAAATAAATAAGAGCGAGCCATCAATTAGAGTTTTAAAAGAATCAAAAACAATTTAATAAAATTTTGGGTATTTTAATTGTATTTGCTTCTCTTTTGTAATGACTTTCAAACATAGTTTCTCTTTTTCCAAGTGTATAAGCATTGTGATATTCTCCTAGGAATCTGAAGCCAAATTAAATTTTCAATTATAAATGCAAACATCTGTGTCAGAAATACTTTAAATTATGTGATAATAAAAGACGATTTATTGTTCATGTCTTCTTGTGTCTGAAAAAACAAAGTAGATACTCTTTACAAGTTTTCCCCGTCACATCCAGCAAATAACTTTGCACATCAATTGATTCTTTTATGCTGAAAATTAAATGGTAAGTTGTGCTTGTTTTGACTGAGATAGAGTTACTTGTCTTCATATATCTAGTATAGAATTTGTATTTGAGCTGGAAACTGTGGATGTTTTCATTATTGCTGAGCAGTGTTTACACAGAGTCAAGGTCTTTTCTGCTTCTCATCCTGTCCCACCAGTGAGCAGGCTGAGGGTGTAGAAGACACTGAGAGTGGACACAGCTGGGACAGCTAGCCACTAATTAACCAGAGAGAATTTCCGTAACATACAGTGTCATGCTCAGGAAAAAATAAAAGCCAAGGGAAGAAGGAAGTGATGGTGGGGGGGGCACTTGGAGTGATGGTGTTTTGTCTTTCCAAGTACCCCTTACATGTGACGGAGCTCTGGTTTCCTGGAGGTGGCTGAACATCTGCCTGCCAATTAATTAATTCCTTATTTTACTGTTCCTGCTCATGCAGTTTTTTCTTTATCTATTAAACAGTCTGTATCTCAAACTGTGAGTTTTCTCACTTCTACTATTCTGAGTCTTTCCCCCTATCCCCAACTCATTTGGGAGTGAGAGAGCTGCTTTTTTGCCAGCTAGAGATAAACCAAGACACAAGTAAAAACTGTATTGTCAAATATAAAATTAGTTTCCTGTAATTATTCCAAGGACAACAAAATAGTGGCTAACTAGTTTAATTCCTCCTAAGAAACTTTATTTAGCATCTATATTTAGTATTAATGAATTTCGTCATTATCAAAAAAATTTCAGAAAAAAGAAGTCATAAATCTCACATTTGAACTAAACTAGGCAAAATAACTCATGTAGTATCAAGATAATTTACCATGAAAAGGAATATAGAATTTCATATTTTAGAAGAGAAAATAAGGAGAAACAGTCAGAATAAAAGCCATTCCATGCCTAGCCACAGTAGTAGCAGGAAATCAGCATCATTCCAGTTCTCTTGTTTTCTGTAGAACTTTCCACATTTTAACTACAATTTAGATATGAGATCTATATATGTGTGTGTGGGTATAAATATATATTTTTTTTTTCTGATTGAGAATAGCATTGCAAAATTAAGTGGCTAGGAATGGAAAAATAAGAACTGTCTGGAGCTGACAGTTATTTTATGCCTTTTTCTTTCATGGATAGTTCCAAGTCACAAAGTAGTGTCATAAAGTTTAAGAGGACTTTTTAGTACAACTTTGTTGTGCTATTTGAGATTTAACAAAAGAATCCGTAGCCTGTTACTGACCTGCTAGAATTCAATAGATAACAACACAAAAAGGAGATGATAGGAATTGAAAATATATATATATATAGCTTAAAGATCCAAAATTCTCACAGAATGCAGTTTCCTAAAAGCAGACCACTTGCGGTCAGTAGTGTGTCTACCTCATTACTGTATAAAGTAGGTAACATGTAGCCCAGTGAAGTAAGAAGTTTGTAGTATTGTATCTAGGTGCAGATAATGTATTTGCTTATAAGTCTTTGGTGTCTGTGTACTATACTCTGCTACATAACATAAAAGAACTTGATCACTCCAGTTTTTTTATTTTTCCTTATATTATGACTACAAGTGGATTGAAATTATTGCTGGAAGTTTACTCATGAAGTAGTGTAGCATTATGTTAACCAAATGATGATTTCCTCAGTTTTTTCCTGAATATAATGAAAAATCCTGGAGTGAGAGGAGATCTGAAAAAGTAAAGAAAAAAAAAAAGTAACACATTTTACTTTTTTCAAATGCAACGGAGTAAAGGACATTATAAAATTTACTTATAACTAAAGGAAACCTAACAAGGCCATAACATTTCAAGAATTAATTAAACCTCACTGTGCATAAACTAAAATATTTTATTCAAAGTCAGGCAATTCTTAGACCATATCTTTCATATGCCAACAGAAAAAAACCCAAATTATTTAAGCAACTTATATAGTATAGCATTATAGCATTGTGTCTACCCTGAAATCTGCCCCAAACATGTGTAATCAGATTTTTTTTAACGCATGTCTGAAATACATCATTTGGTGTAGGTAACTTGCACTACAGAAAAATACACTTGAAAATGTTTTTGCAGAGATGTAACCAAAAGACTATTTCAAGGACCTCAAACATTGGGCAGCATGATGTGGGCCCTAAAATGGCCCTGGTTACCATAGACAGCTTCTGCTTCCCAGAATACCTGCGGCTTCTGTTCAGTGTGTGAGGTCACCCAACAAACATGAGTCCAGAGCTCTACTTGTTCATATGATAATAGCGACGAACATATACATTACGTATTGCTGCACATCGTGTTAAGTGACTGTGAACTGCTAATCTAGCAGGAATATTTGCAATTTAGGTGTATTTTTTTATGTATTTTGCATTGTATTACAATGACAAGTCATTAAGCTCTCATTCAACCTCCTAGTTCACTGACTGTGCTGGTACACGGGTTCCACCATAATAAATATTAAAAACATGAACTAGTATCATTATGATTTAATGCTGACTAAGATGACACTGTTGGAACTGACATAGAAGAATGTTTGTACAGACGCTGGCACTAGCAGGCAGATAAGAAAATATGGGCTGAGAAACTTACAGAATCACAGAATCACAGAATAACCAGGTTGGAAAAGACCCACTGGATCGTCGAGTCCAACCATTCCCACTAATCCCTAAATCATGCCCCTAAGTACCTCATCCATCCTCACCTTAAACACCTCCAGGGACGGTGACTCAACCACCTCCCTGGGCAGACTGTTCCAATGCCTAACCACCCTCTCCCTGAAGAATTTTTTCCTAATCTCAAGCCTAAATCTCCCCTGGAGGAGCTTGAGGCCATTCCCTCTTGTCCTGTCCCCTGTCACTTGGGAGAAGAGGCCAGTTCCCTCCTCTCCACAACTTCCCTTCAGGTAGTTGTAGAGAGTAATAAGGTCTCCCCTCAGCCTCCTCTTCTCCAGGCTAAACAACCCCAGCTCTCTCAGCCGCTCCTCATAAGATTTGTTCTCCAGCCCCTTCACCAGCTTTGTTGCTCTTCTCTGAACTCGCTCCAGAGCCACAACATCCTTCTTGTGGTGAGGGGCCCAGAACTGAACACAGTACTCGAGGTGCGGTCTCACCAGTGCCGAGTACAGAGGGAGAATAACCTCCCTGGACCTGCTGGTCACACCGTTTCTGGTACAAGCCAAGGTGCCATTGGCCTTCTTGGCCACCTGGGCACACTACTTTACACAGTACCTCTTACATACAGAAAGTGTATTTAACCACACCTTAAAATAAAGTATGATAGATATAAATCCTCTTCCACTTCCTTTTTTTGTTTCCAGAACTAGAGGATAACTTCATTTAAATATAGATGAAACACAATCACAGCTCCTGCCAAAACATCTTAAGATCACGTGTGAGAAGATACTTATATACAGGCCTTACCATAGCACATTGTCAACATAACACACCTCAGCTTCACCTCTCTATCCCTGAGCTGTGAAAGTCTGTGTAGTTATGGAGGGTGGATTACTTGCAAATTCCTGTCTGAAAGTGCTTCCTAGTTACCACGTTTAGTATGTACGGTTATATGAGGCTCTGTGAGTCTGAAAGCACTCCAGATAGCCCTGTTGCTGTGATTAGGGGCTTAAAGTCTGCATAATTAGCATGCTCTTGAATACAATCTTGGCTGTGTTTATAAGACAGAAAGCTACAAGCCATAATTGCCTTGTATTATCCCTTAGCAATATCTATACACCATGTTCAGAGCCTTAGCCATGCCTGAATAATGGAAGATAATACTAAAATAATTAGCCCCCTGATCTTGCATTAAACAGTGTAACTTGAAAGCAGCTCATGACCTGCTCCTTTCCTCACATGAGTTTGAGTAACAAACATATCAAACCTAATGTCATTGAGGAAAAAATTTGGATATCATTTCTTTGCTCATGACACCTTTGTAAAGGTGGAAGGTGAAGATGAGTAGCAGAAGAGAATGACATCTTTGCAAGGTAATTACCCTTCCCTTTGCAAAAGAGTGCCCTGTTTTCAAGTCTACATCATTATTTCTTTCATTATCTACTAAACCATATGCCTGAGTGTTTCATCTACCCACCTTTTAAATACCTCCAGGGATGGCTACTCAATCACTTCCCTGGGCAGCCTGTTCCAATGCCAGATCACCATTTCAGTGAAGAAATTTTTCATGATATCTGATCTGAACCTCCTCTGCTACAACTTGAGGCCATTTCTTCTCATCATAAATGTACTATGATACAGGAACAAGTCTTTTTGAAATACATACACTCTCCTCCAGGAAGTGAACAGTGATCACAAAACATCTCTAAAGTTAGGATGCAAGCAGACTCTTTCTGATAAAGAGACAGACACTACAGGAGGTGATGCCATTTCACAATGCTGAGACCAATAAATATCATCCTCTGATCTCAGTAAACATTACCAGTGAACTTTTGAACAGACAATCAGTAAGACCATAAAAGCTATAGGTGGAGGATGATGACTTCTTTCCTACTTTTCAGCTGATTTAATATTACTGGAGACTTTCCTTTCTAGAAGAAGAAGATGTGCGATATGAACATTAATAATTATGATCCCATTCGAGGGCAGTATTGCTCTAAGCCATGAAACCCTTTATCACAGGTTAACTTCTCACCTGGTCTCCTTCCAGCCACGTCTTCCAGTTCCACAATAATAGCTCACGTTCAGCAGTTGTCTTCCTTTTGGCACTTTGCTGAATAAGATCATAGAATCATAGAATAGCTAGTGCTGGAAGGTATCATAGAAATAATCTAGTTCCAACCCCCCTGCCATGGGCAGGGACATCTCACTAGGTCAGGTTACCCAAGGTCCCATCCAACCTGGCCTTGAACAACTCCAGAGATGGGGCATCCACAACTTTCCAGAGGAACCTGTTCCAGGGTCTCACCACTCTTATCGTGAAGAAATTCTTCCTAATGTCCAGTCTAAATCTGCCCCTCTCCTTATTATATCTGCTCTATAAGATCTCCTTGGAGCCTTGTTTTCTCCAGGATGAACAAGCCCAATGCTCTCAACTTGTCTTCATATGGGAGATACTCCAACCCCCTGATCATCTTTGTAGCCCTCCTCTAGATGCATCCAACAGTTCCATATACTTCTTATGTTGAGGATTACAGAACTGGACACAGTACTCCAGATGAGGTCTCATAAGGGAGGAATAGCGGAGCAGAATCACTTCCCTTGACCTGCTGGCAAGGCTTCTATTGATGCAACCCAGGATGCCATTTTTAGTTTTTTTAGTTTGGAAAGCATCAGCTTTTTCCTCAGCTATAGACACCTTTTCAAAATTACTTTTTTTTTTTTTAATGTTTCTTCCTATAATCACTGCAATTAAATGTTCATTGCAGTATTAAATTGGAAAGTCTAATTAGCAGCTAATTACTGTTAATTATCTACTATACACTATACTTCAAAGTTACACTGAATTGCAAAATAAAATACCACAGAGCCCCAAAAAGTAGAATCATTAGGTTGGAAAAGACCTTTGAGATCGTCAACTCCAATCATAGCTGTCCACTACTAAATCATGTACCTAAGCACTTCATCTACCCACCTTTTAAATACCTTTAGGGATGGTGATTCAACCTCCTTCCTGGGCAGCTTTTTCCAGTGCTTCATAAGTCTTCTATGAAGAAATTTTTCCTACTGTCCAATCTAAACTTCCTCCTCTTCTCCAGGCTAAACAACTGTCCGGATGAGTTGGATTGTGCAGCACACTTTTGGAGACAATATGTGTAGAAGCACTGAAAAACCTTATCAGTACAACTAGTTAAATTATTTTTAACAAATAATAAATCCAACAAAAAATTACTGTTAGTGAGTTCAAAATAGTATGTGATTCATGGAGTTAATGGAGTTATTTCTGCCTTAATGAAACCAAGGAAAGAGCAAAAGTTGCAATGGAAATAAGTTTAAAAAAGAGATTGAATCTGTCCCTCTGTAAACATTTGTTGATTCCTTGACTTCCATATTAAATGTATTCAACCATAGTTATGAAGAACATTGAATTATAATATATTTGCCCACACAATTAAAACTTTACACATCTAAATTCACATTATGACTTAAGAATAATCTTTCAATGAAATACAGAGAAATAAAAAGATGATATACCGTGAAAATGTATTTTCTTAGCCTCGCTTAAAACAAAAAAAAGGTTACCCACTCACGGTAAGATTCATATATTTCATGATAATTCTTGCCCTCATTAGGATTGTTATGACTTGTTCTAACAGGCTAAATCTATGGAGTATGAAGCCCTGAGACAGAGTATATTCTTTCTTCACCTGAAAATGCTTGTAGAGAATAAAATACTCCCAATTATTGTACAGCACCACTTACAGTGTAACACCTAGCAGTACATTTTGACCTGTAACCGGGGACCTCTGTAAGTATGTATGTAGGAAAAGTTAAAAAGCGAGTACATTTCATTGTGAAGTTACCTTGTCTGAGCAGAAATGAACAGATTAAAAGAATTTTGTTACAAATCTTGCAGAATCAGGGATAGTGAGCATCTGCAAACGTAGAAAAAACTGGATACCACAGCTCAATGGACGAGAAGTCAATCCATCCAGCTATGTTTCTACTGGCTATTTATACAGTTAAACTAACTGATTTATATTAGAGAGTATTAAAAGCAAGAATAAGAGCAAAACCCTAGAAGCACAACAAAGCAATAAAGAGAAGCAAGGAAAATATAAAGTGAGCACATTCTTACAAACAGCACAGAATCCATTGAACAAGGGATAAATTTCAAGAAACAATCTTGTTTCAATCATTGCACTGCATGTGAAAACTGAATTTGGGGGGCAAAATATGCACTGATCTTTTCTTAAAAATTGAGGCTTGACAGCATTTATGCTTTAGGGAAGCAGTGGGTTCAAGAAATGATTTAGCCTGCTGTTTGCAGCTGGAAGATGAAAGGGCCTTAAACTGTGAGGATGTGAATACTACGCAACTATGATCATTAAGAGCCATCTATTAACTGGAAATTATTAAAGTACAGCAGAACTCTAAACATCCTTTTCAACAAAGAAAGCTGAAAATTTCTTTTTTGCAGAAGTTACTTGGCATAGTGAATGATAGAATGGGAAAGAATTAAAACAAATGGAGATTTTTATTCATGCAAACTACCTAAGAACCAAATACAAGTGTTGATATTGACAACCTACAACAAAGCTCAGAAAATGTCTTCCTAGGTTCACTAACTTGCATTTTGTAACTTAAATCTCCTTTCTTTCTCTCTTCCCTCCTCTCAACTTATGTGAAAATCTTCACTTTGTCATAAGCTTCATATCTAAGGGGACTAATTAGCCATTGCCCTTCTGCAGTTGTGCCATATTGCTTATATGATGTGAATCAGCAACGTTGCAAATTAAATCCAATGACTACTTCTAAACACTGATGCAAACAACAGGAATCCTTGATCAGATGTTCAGACTTCATGGATTTCATTTTATCATTTCTGCAATTTAAAAACCTAAACAAACAAAATCTCTGAAAACAGTGGTATTTTCAAAAGTCCTGACTGGAATCATAGAATCAGAGAAAGTTTTGGGTTAGAAGGAACCTTAAAGATTCTCTAGTTCCAACCTCCGCAAAGGGCAGGGACATCTTCCACTAGATCAGGTTGCTCAAAGCCTCATCCAGTCTGGCCATGAACACTTCCAAGAATGGGCCATCCACAAGGTGAAGCAACCTGTTCCTGTGCCTCACAAGCCTCACATTGTAGAATATTTTCTTAATATCAAATCGACCCTCTTTCAATTTCAAGCCATTCCACCCTATTTCATCACAACACAGCTATGTAAAAAGCCCATGTGCAGCTTTCTTGTAGGTCATCTTCACATACTGGAAGGCTTCTATAAGGTCTTCCCAGAGCTCTCTCTTCTCCAGGCTGAACAACTCTCTCAGCCTATCTGCATAAGAAGTGCTTCATCTTTGTGGCCCTCCATGTTCTTCTTATCTTTGAGACCCCAGAGTTCAATGTAGTACTCCAGGTAGAGTCTCATTAAAGCAGAGGGAGAGATTCACCTCCCTTGACCTGCTGATCATGTTGCTTTTGATGCAGGCCAGGATACCATTGACTTTAAGGGCTACAACTGCACATTGCCAGCTCATGTTGAGTTTCTTATCCAACAATATCCCCAAGTCCTTCTCTTCAGGGCTGCTGTCGGTCCATTCTTTGTCCAGCCTGTAACTGAGCTTGGGATTGCTCCAACTCTGGTGCAGTACCTTGCGCTTGGCCTTGCACAAGTCCATGTAGATGATGTCGTTTGCTTTTCATGGATCCCCCAATGCTGCAACCCGGCCATAGAAGGCCATCAGATTTGTCAGGCACCATTTGCTCTTAATGATGCCATGCTGGCTGTCACCCATCACTTTGTCATTTTCCTTAGCATGTATTCCTGGAGGATCTGCTCCACAGTCTTGCCAGGCACAGTGGTGAGACTAAGTGGTCTGTAGTTCACCAGTGTTCCTTTTCTTTTCTTTTTTAAAAATGGGGATTATACTTCCCTTATACAGTCAGTGGGAACTTCACTGGACTGTCATGACTTCTCAGATATGGTGGAACTTCATCTACCAGTTCTCAACGCAACTTTAAAAGATGCGAAGATAGATTACTGCTGAGATGCTTTGTCATTGTTAGGAAGAGACTGAGAAGAAAACAGTGCCAAAAGGCTGGATATGACCACCAACACTGCTCACATTGGGTGGTCCTTTCCCAGCCTGAAAAAGCACCCTCTACCCTTTTGCCCTTCTGACTGGAAAAGTGGTTTTAGTATTTATAATAAGGTCATAACAACAGATTAAGTTTTTATTCCATGATTCCCAAATCAGTGATCAAGAGGAGAATGCCCAATGGGCACTGCAGGATATTACCCATCACTTGATTTGCATACTTTTTACACCCTTTCCCCATTCTTTGACCCGTCTTTGCCACTCCCAAATAAGCAACCCACTAACAATTACTTCCCCATTTTGGTCTCAGTTTTGCTGCACTCATCCCCAGATTTAAGCCTGACACAACTACCTAGGCAGTCTCAGCCTTACGTAGTTTCACTAACAAGATTAAACTGATTCCTGCTGGTCCTGCAAGACTCCATGCCCCAAAAAGGAGCCCTTCCACCCTCTTCAGTTAAAGATTTCATCCATCTCTTGTACGACCACCCCTTTACCAGCAGTGCAATCCAGACATTCCTCATAGCACTGTCTGTAACTGTGCAGCTCTGACATCATTGTCAGCCACCAGTCCTGCACCTTCTCTTCTCCTTTCCTATCTTGTCATTTCCTATGTCCTATTAAGTTACAGTTTAACTCAGCGCAGGACTTAGTAATGGCCTTATTATTCACCTACACCTCTAACATTCGTTTTGTCTTACCACACTGTTTGACATCCTGAACTTTTTTTTTGTAAACGATAAATAATAAATATTGCTCAGAAGGATAGTTTAGTTCTAAGCACAAGCATATTGATCCCAGCAGTGAGTTAGATTATATTTAAATATAAATACAGAAAGTCTTCAATTCTGAGTGTTGCTTACAAAGTTACACCTTCTTCGCAGTAGTGCAAGAGCCATGAATTAACTTTACGTGCAATAACATTGAGCCTTTAAATTGTAAGCATTCTCTCCACCACAAAAAGAACCAAATTGTCAAGCTTAATTGAAGCAGGAAGCTTATGACGCTTACAAACTACAAACTCACCTTTGACTTGTGGTATAAAATTATTAAGGGATTGGAAAGTATAAGAAGTTCTGAAAGACCACAACTGTCTGGATGCCTAAACCAGGTTAGGAATTCTTAGATTGTTGACTGGGAGGTGGTGGGAAGAACCTACAAGAGGAGAATCAAACTCTGCTTGCTCTATTTTACTCTACTTATGCAATGGTTATTAACTGCTTTTGGAGACAGAGCCCTAGGCCAGGGATACTTCCTGAGTTAATGTTTTCAATATGAAGCCCACAGCCATTTGAGACACAAACAATTATTAAGTGAAAACTGATTAAAACCCAAACACAAGTCATCATATTTTTAAGATTTTTTTAAAAAATAGTTTTATTGATTTAAATATTTAGTACCATTGAAATAATTAGAGAAAAATATCTCGTTAGTTGTTACACTAATACCTTTGTATTACAGATAATTTTAATAACAAACTTCTGCTTAACTAAATAAATTTATTCTTTGACATATCTATGCCTTTTCTCAGCTTATTAATAATGTTCATTCCTGCCCTTGAAATGCACCACACATTACCAATTAGCTTAGAAAATTTGCTGCTGTTCAGGCATGTGTAAATACAATAGCTGATTTCCCCACATGCTTGGTATCTCTTTGTTTGTGTCTCTTTCACACATACAGACACACACACATATATATTTATATATTCTCATGCATTCTAAATACTAGATATTGAGAAAATTCTGGCTATAGTATTTTTCATATGATTTTAAATAATAGTATTTATTTTTATGTTAATAATTATGAATGATGAACTTAATCCGTCAAAAATACTTTGTTTTAACAAACAATATGATTATTCTTTAATATGGAATAACTGATATAACACAATATAGAAAAATACATGGTGTCATTATTATTACATCTTCTTTAAATAACTTCTTCATAAAGTGATTTGCACACAAAAAATGCAGGGAAATTTGGAAACAATATAGAATGTATAGTGAATCATGTCCCCCTATAGGCAGTTGAACCACATCACACCAAGACAGACTTCCTGCCATTTGACCTACTTAAAAATCATTTACCATGATGCAAAAGAATATAAATGTGTCTAAAGTGTTCTAATTTGCAAGCTGACTACTAAGATAGAACAATTTATAGTCTTCTACCCTTTCCTGCTTGCTCATGAACTTTCTGTGGCTGACCTTTAAAGCAGAGCTGCATTAAGGGGTACCTATTATTACATCAAGTAATACAAATTTAGTTTTAACACATAAGAACAATTTAGGTGAAAGATAAGGGTTAATGATTACTGCTAAGTGGATATGAGTATGACATTGCAATGGACAGTCACTAATTATTATTTTTTTACAACAGGGGATAATAAAAGTATGATTGCCTTTCCAGGTGCTGGGAACTAATACAGAAAAGGAGTAGACCTTAAGTTCAGACATGAAGTAACAGACTATGGGAGATTTTAGAATCAAATATTAATTTTAAAATCCAAAAATTATGCATTTCAACATGTTTTCTAGGGATTAAGAATATTCCTTTCTTTCCAGTCTGTAATATCAGTATATGAGTATGCTTTGAAATCATGATTTAAAAGTTCTTCAATTAAGTGGTTTTCCCATTACTCATTACTTTGAAGTATCTATAAGACAAGTAGATATTTCACTAGCAATAGGAAATATAGAAACTTTCTATCATTTCACTAGTTTTTCTTTCATCTGGCAGCTCTTCGTCAAAAATCTAGTATGTATGGATCACAGGCTTTCCTCTTTAGAAAGGATGTAATAGTAGTATGAAGAAAGGTTAAATCAGTCTGAAGGGTAATGAAAGCCATTTAGATTCAGACATCCAAAACAGAAGCAGAAATGGAAAAACAGCTTGTAATGCATTAAGGATTGATATCCCATCTGGCACAAGAAGTTATGTTTTTGGAACTTACAAAGATTGTAATTTTTCTTTTGTAAACAGATTATGTAAGCATACAAAGGACTGTGACACACATCCTGAAAAAGATGCATCTAGTCTGCCTGGCTAACTAAAGGGGTGATCTTGAAGCTGTGATGTGCTGACAGTAGCAGCACAAACAATGTTTAAATTAGCAGGAAGGGCGTAGGACTAGAGAACAATCCATTTGCTGTAAATTTCAAATTCTACCTACTCAAGCTGTTACTGAAAACAGCTATTCTTACAGTCATCCACAGTCTTAAAAATTGTTGTCCCTTGTAATCATGACAATATGTAGGAATAATGAGAATTTCTCTCTTTTTCATTCATTCTTACCAGACTGTCCTATTATGTTTATATAACTGAATATTCATTAGGTTAGAGAAAGAGACTAACTTTATAATTTATTAGTAATGGCACTCACCTTGAACATGAAAGACACAGGTTACTGTTTGAAATTAGGCAGAGTACGAAGGCAAACGTAAGTCTCCAGTGTTAGAGATCATAGAATCATAGATCACTAGGTTGGAAAGGACTCACTGGATCATTGAGTCCAACCATTGCTATCAACCACTAAACCATGTCCCACAGCACCACATCGACCTGTCTTTTAAACACCTCTAGTGAAGGTGACTCGACTACCTCCCTGGGCACCCTATTCCGGTGCCACAGATGAATCATGTTTACACCCTTGGGTTACTGATGGGCTAGGTTAGCACTTCTTGCCCACCTCTTTTCATCTAAAGTTTCATTTTGAAGTGAAAAATATTTCAGAGAAAAATTGTCTTGTAACTTGGATATGTATTGTGTGGAGTTCTAGGTTCTGATTGATGACCTATGTTATGGAAGAAACCACACTGAAATATTCTTCACTAGCATTTAAATTCTTTTCTCAGCCTTTCTTACAAGATCCTATTATGTTAAAAAGGTACGGTATCACCTTATGCAGTGTAAACCACATCTTGCAGGAGCTTTTTAACTGGAACTCAACAGAAAATGAAAATATATGGAAAAACCTTTTTGTATTATATATTCTTTAATTTTCTGCAAAGAAATAAGACCATCTTAAGAAACATTTGCATGGTAGCCCAACTCATTCATAGCAACGTATCCATGCTTTAGCTCTTAACTGCATATCTATGCCTTAGCCCTTAATAGCATATATATGCATTTGTCTTGTGCTCACTTGATGTGTTTTTTTTCCTAGGGTTTCTTCAAAACCACCCATGAAACATCCCGTTGTCATAAATACCCAGTATATACTTCAGGAAGTGGAAAGAAACCTTTTCTGGGATTATCCTTTATGGAAAGATAAAATTCCATTTGCAGGGAAATTTTATGAATGTCATTGTAAGGATTCTCAAAATTAAGGAGTTTGTTGTCATCCTTCTCACATTCCCTAACCATTCTCACTCATCTAGCTCCTGAGAGAAACACTGTAATGCACACTGTTATTTCTTGTATATGTAACTTTCTTTCCTCCTACTCTTGGTGATATTCTTCATTGTATGCAATTTTATTTAAGCTGAGACAGTACACTACTTTTATCTCCCTCCTGTAAGGTTGTTTTAAATTAAATTTCTCTTGAGCTTTGCATGCATTTTAATCCTGGGAGTGTTTTGTTTGTTTGCTTAATTAGAAAGAACAGAAAAACTACTGAAGCATTATTCTATCAACTTCTGCTGAAAATTAGAAAACAGACAGGACTGTTTAACAGAATCTGATATGTTGATATTCAAGACTCGTGAGCAAACCCTGTAATATTTAAAATGCATGATATATTTCCCTACTTTCTTTTGAAATAACATTTCCAGTTTTACTGTTTAAGAGAATTTAAATTTGTTGTACATCAATATTAAAACTCCAAACACAACCATGAAAATATCAATCCTAGAAGCAAAGGATTACATGGTTAATTGCCTTAGATGTCCACTTTTCCAAGTCCCCCCTGAACTGATATGTTCAGGAATTTATAAGGTGATAGGATGATTGTTTTAAGTGCAGAGGCAAAACCTGCCACTGGTCAGATGTTAGCATGTTTCCTATTACAGTTTATAAAAACCTTACTGGGATAAAAGAAAGGGAAAATGTAATTCAAAAGTTATTTCAACCCCAAACACACTCCCAAGACCTTTCTTGACAGGCCAGCTTTTTAAAAGTGTTCAGATCTCAGATCTTTAGTCTTTCAAGAGAATTCTTAACTAGATCTAGTGTGTATGTATGTTCTATGAAGATACACATTTAGACAAATTATGAATGCCCATGTCTTATATAAAATTCTTCCCCTTCATAATATTCTCTAGTTTGACAGAATTAGTACTTATTCTATTTATTAGTATACTTTTTATTATTGATTTATTACATACTTTGTACTCACTGAAAATCAATAGTTTTCTCATTGCCTATAGAGGTATATTTCAAACCTACAGTATGCTTTATATGGAGTAAAATTTTCACAAAAAAAATTCCGCATATGAAAAAAATTCCTACTCTCTGTTTCTTTCAGAAGTTTTTCAGCTTTATTCTCTCCTTGTGTAATTGCCTAACCTGTTTTAAAGTTCTTTCTTATGGCCTGTTTATACAAGCAAATATATACAAAATCCTGCAAGATCAAGGATTTTAATTCCCATTCTTGAGACTGATAACTACTCACCAAAGGTGAGTTAAATCTTGATAACAGCCAGAACACATTTCCCAGCAAAAATTAAATTATCCTTTTGATAAAATATTTATACAAATTGCTTTATTCCTCAAAGTCCATTTATTTTTTGTTATGTTTACTAAAATATTGACTCTATTTTTTGTATATATTTGTTTTCTTTTTGCTAGTCTTGGTTTTCCATTTTGCTAATCAAAAGGTCTGCCTTCATCAGTCAGTGACCTTATTCAATTGCCACAGGCAACCTGCTGTCCCATGAGAAACAATTGCTTACAGGAACGGGAACATAAAGTGTTTAACTCAAGCTTTAACATCAGTTAAAAATGAAGCCATCAAAAAGAATCAAGCGTGATGTTGCCTGCAGGACGTTACCCTCTCAGTACTGTTCCTATTGGTCAGAAGATACTGGGTGTTTAAAAACGATGCTTGTTTTATTATGTTAGAATACGCTAAGTGATATTTATTAACATACTTTATATGTCAAGCTCTGCTTATATGGACATGAAAATTTACTGAAGAAAATGCTGAAAAATCCACTGAATTTGTACTCAACATTGATCTTTTCATAGCTATTTGCAATAACTTAATAAACTCAAAACTTGAAAAAAAACTTAAATAATTGATGAATACTCTGCCAGAATAAGATAGATCTCCCCTGAAGTAAAGCCAGAACAACTGCAAATATATCTTTTCTGTAATACAAAGGTTAAAACTACTGATATTTAGACAATTTTAAGATGTCATCTGGGGTGAGATTTACTTAAAATTCAAATATTTGAATTTATTATAGAAGTCTATATGGAGATGCTACGTATCAGTTACACGCTTAAGATCATTTCATGGCCAATAGATCCGTTTTCTAGACTACATGTCATGACATAGACTTGGGTAGACATTTAATTTGCTTGTCCACATCTAAAGATTTTGTGTAGCTGATGATAACTTTGATTGTTTGACTTGGGGTTCAGGTTCACTTCCAGAAAGGTATAGTTTACCTTCTAGTCCCATGTTGTATTGTCAGAGGGCACTTGATGACTGTATGTGGGCACTCCAAATCATACCCTTAACCTTGATTTATATTAATAGGAATTTGGACAATAAGTAGGATAAAGTCACCATCTCTGTAGATAACCTAAATCTGGAGTATGACTCAGAAGCATTTAGCAGCTACCACAAAGGTTAAGAACAATTATATATATGATAAAACCTGAATGGAACCCACTTTCAGGCTGGTTTTAAATCCACTTACGGTGCTCACAGTAATTTAGCTGACTTCTTTCAACAATTGCTAGTCAACTTAGAAAAGGAGATGTCCAACTTGAGTAAATTTAATCTGTCTTGATAGGTTTTCAGGGATGCCTGCTTGTCTTTCATTTAGTTTAGGAAGGTATGGCTGATAAACTGAACTGTGGGGTTTTTTTAACAATTATATTTCAGTGTAATGGAACATATTCAGCTACTAAATTAGGTCAAATATCTTCTTTTTGTATATATGTATGCACATGTAAGCATCCTTATATGTGTTCTAATATGTGTGTGCATATAATATAAATACACATAAATATATATGTAAAAAGTATGAAGTAGACCTTCATTAACATGTCATAATTACCTCATCAGCATATTAGATTTAACAACACTCCTACCACTTGAAGTAGACAGTAACAGAGTTAATATGTCTATGTCAGTTCAAACTGACTTTTATCCTTTCATCACCTGATGATGCAGAATACTCTGGAAATATGGAAACTGGCCGCTTACAAACTATGGTGTCTCTTGGTGGCTAATGTAAGCCACTTAGTGACTTACGACAACAGTACCACACATATACTTTTAATCCCTTCTTCCCTTACACTGAGGAGAATACTTAACACTTTATATCCTTCTATTCAATATTACTAAGTAGGTTAACTAATCATCTCCCAATATCTCTTAGAATGCAGCAGAAAATTATGGCCCTAGTATGCTTCTTGCCTTATAACCAGTATTTTTTGGGGGTCCCCACATTGTTCTTTTCCTGGCTGCCTTAAATCACACTACACCATTTATCTTCAAAAAAACCCAAAACCAAAACAAAACAGAACTTGGGAGGATCAAGTGTCTTATTGAACTGATATAAGTATCCCTAAATGTTGGGTTCAAATTTATTATGTTTGGAGAGGCTCAGAGTAATTTTTTTTTAGATTTGCGGTTTTGTTGTTTGTCACGCTTTTTTTTTTTCCTTCTGTTTTTGCTCTGTGAGGCAAAAGGCACCATCTCATTAATGGCTTTCTTTCTCTGTGACCATAATTAAGGGTCACTAAGCCTATTCTGCAGTCCCTGAGGGACAATGGATTTCAAGACAATCTCAATGAATATGTTAATATCTGATTAAATACAAGACTTGACCTTCATACAGAGAAGTGGTTTCACGCTCAGCTATAGCAATGCTAATACTTTACTGTAATTTTATTGTAGAAATACACAGCATTTAAGACCTTGAACCCGATAATTAGAAGTTTTTCAACCCTACAGATATGTAACACCCCCCCCTCCCCCCAGTTCCTCTGATCATTCAACATTTAGCATATTCAGAGTTTTAGGTACTTAAACAAATGCTGCAAACTGTGATGAATTTAGGCTGTAAACACAAACTGTTTCAAAATTCAAATATAATCTCATCCTTGGTATTAGAACAATTTTTTTTTTTTAAAAAAAAGTAAAAATAAACCAAATGATGCTTAAACTTTCTTTTTAAGAAAAGCTATTTAATGATTATCATTAGCAAGTTTTTCTGACATTTATTCAAATTATCTTTCCTCAGAAAATGAACAGGTCACTGAGCTTGTCATATTCAAAGTAAAGCATCACTCTATCCCCTCGGTTTTTGTTAAATGCTGAAGCTGTCACTATTTTCACAAAAAAGAAAGACAAGTTGGTTTTTTCCTACATTCCAAAATAGTACAGGAAACTAACCAAAACAAAAACAGCAAAAGAAGCTTTAAAATCTGTTCTCCATCAGCTACTTAGTGATCAAGGAGATCCCTTTCTTCTACTGGAGACTCATGTCCTATAAGTAGTCATTTTTAATCAAGAAAATAGATGCCTCAGATTTTGAACAGATGAGGTACTTTATATTCTTTTTGCCAGTGTTTTCTTAATATAAAATGATTAGGTACATAACACATTGATTTTTGAGCCTTGCTATTATAAAGATTTATGCACTTACTTCAAGCATTCCAAGTAGTCTCAATGACTTTGCAGCAAGTACTTAGAATGCATACAATTGAACACACAAGATCGACCTCTAAGATAATACTTTGCATTGTTTCAATCGTCTTTAAAAATTTTGATACCTTTTGAGCTCTCCTTATATGTAAGACTTGGTTTACTTGCAGGCTTTCCTGTTCTCAAAATTTGCTGTACTTCTCTACCAATATACATTATGCTTCCCCATGTTTGAGGTGACTAATGTGATTGACTAAAGAGAATAAATATTGAACTGAGATGTTCCAATAAATAATCTACTTTTACATTTCTATATGTTTATTCTACATTTTTGTATTCCTTGTAATTTTCTTTATTCTCAGCGATACAAAGAGAACACAAGTTCTAAGATAGCAACATCATAAATACATGGCACAGAGACAGTCTTTGACGCTGAGATTTTAAACTTGTGAAATAAGGCAAAGAAGTGATAAAATGAATTTTTTTTTTCAATTTTCTTTTCAAACAACCACTAGATTATACATGGCCAAGTTCCAAGTGCTCAGGCAGAAAATAGAACTACAAATACATTTGCTGTTTGTTATTAATGGAGTAATTTACTTTCTTTGAATAGTAGACCATATATATGTATAGATGTTCATGTATTAATACATATATTTGTTATTATTTATTCAGTAGAAAATAGTATTGTGGTTATCAAATTTCAGTTATACAACTTGAACTGTTTTAGGAAATGGGTGTTAATAATTACTAAGGAATAGTAATGCAAGTGAAATAGCAAAATAAACTATTGATTGGTCCTAAATTCATCACTTTAACTACATTTAGGACAAAAACAGTACTCTTTTCCAAATAAGTCACTAAACTTATTAAATTTAATAATTAAAGAAAAAATGTTCTGGTATTTTCTGAACATCATTCTGTACTGAATTTACTCATAACAATCAATGAGCATAGAGCATTTATTTCAAGATGTAGATTTTCCAGGGATGAATGCATAAAATCACTGAAGAGCTTGACTCTTTGTAGCACCCACCTGTATCTCAAGTTCTTATTTGCATGGTTGCCAACTAGCTGGCCATTCCTTGAAGTGTGCTTTCTAGAGGCTTATTTTGACACAGAAAGGAAGAACTACTTGGTCGCACAGAACTTTTCATTTTGACATTGTATTCTCTTAGGTCAATTACATTAGTGTGTCACTTCAAAGACAGGGAAGCCCAATACAGTGGAATTAGGGAGGTGTACTGGAAAGGCTATAAAATAGACTAAGAGTTTTCTAAACAATATTTATTGAAATACAAGTCTAATTAGGAAAATTAGTGTGGACACTAGATATAGCTATGTTTCAAAACTAAAATTTGTGGTGGCTTTTTCACAGCTATGTGAGAGCAGCAGTATCTTAACAGACATTTTAAACCACTTGATAACAATCACTATGAAGCTGTTTCTAAAATGTCGTTTTTCCACATAGTTCTAGAGTTACTGTATTTATCCAACTAATGTATATATGTATTATAATGTACAAAAAGACTCTATTAATAACAAAGACTCCTTCCTAAAAGAGAATATTTTTCTTTGTTATTTGCAACAAAGTCTTAGATACATTCGTGTGATTCCTTTTAAACTAGTACAAGCATTACATATGCTTGGGAGAGCCAACCTTATGCTAGATTTGAGACTATGGATTTGATTTTCCATTTTTTAATGACGGCACTGCCACAACATGAGTTGTTAATTACATGTTACTGCTATAAAATTGTCTTCAGAAACAACAAATAATAAGCTTAATCATACTGCTACCATTGTCAACGTTAAATCATTACCAACATAATTATAGCAGGATTAAGTCAAAAAAAGGAAGAAGCCTTCCTGGCTCTTCTCTTTTTAAAGATGTGTTTGTGTTTAATTTAGAAATACTATTTTCTAGAATAGAGTCAAATAATGTACTCTTTTTCATCCTAGATCAACATTAAAAAGGAGGTGCTATAGATCATCACAACTTCCTTCATACAGCAAAGAAAATGTGACTCTCCATAGAAACAATAATACAAAGAGGTACAAAAGATAAATCTCAGGGTTTAATGACTGAACTCTAATCAACACAAAACTTAACAGAAAGCAAATCACCTCATTAACACAGTTCAAAATTTAAAAACTTACTTTCAGCAGTAAATTTATACTTTAAGAAGATGCTCAATTTCATTCTTATTAGAAGATGCAAGTAAGAAATATGACTTATGAAGTTCTGCTTCCAAATTAAAGAATCATGGTACCACTTCAGGTCAGAAAAAATAATTAAGGGCACATCTTGGCCACTTCTTCCTTACCAACAAGGTCCCATGAAATTCCCAGGTATCACTGTCCTTTAGAATTGGAAAATTATTCCTTTGTCTTCTTCTTCTGTATAATTTGAGTTTCTCTCATTGCAAGTTGATTCATTCTTTTTGCCATAGTAGCAGTAGACACCAAGAACAAGTATTTACTTTGTGAATATCCCAAAAGTGTCATCATGTTTCCTTTCAAGCTTCTCTTCTTTAGGCTAATTAATACCATTATGACAAATTGTTCCTCATCTGTTCAAATGTTCTACAACCAGTGTCCATAATTATACTTATTCAGCTGCATTTACAGGGAACAAAGTTGTGGAATTTTGCACATATTTTTGCTCATTTGCCTTAATATCTTTTTCCAGTCTTTTTCTTACATCTGTCAAGACCTCTTTGTATTGCAATCCTGCCCTACCACATTGCAACTATATTTCCTAGTCTGCTTTTAGGTAAAAAATTAGTATAACATAAAGCAAACCAGAGTTAAATCCAGCAAAATACTATCCAAGACAGAACCTTGAGTAGCATCATTCAATACATCTTTTCAGTTTTGTAGTGAGTGATTGGAAACTTTTCTCTGTTTCCCTTAGTTGTTTACAAGACTTAACACAGATAAGACCTGAAATTCAAAATACATGACAACTATTTCTTCTCTGCCTACAAGCTTAGTTGTCCTGTCATAAAAGGAAAATTAACTTAACAAACCAACCATGTTGATATTTCTTACCTCCTTATTTTTTGTATATACAATTTTTTTTTCTCTGAATATTTTCATGTATTGGGCTATGGCAGGTATCCCCAAAACTAGTTATTCCACAAATTTCTCATTGCTTTATTGTTTTACATTAACCACTACTAATAACAAATACAAAATAAAACAGGTAAAATCTGTGCTCAACTCATGGACCATTAAACATTAACATATAACAGTATTATATATGCTTTTTGTATTATTGTTTTCTGAGAAACATGCAGTGTTTCTTAGGAAAAAAATCCTTTTTTGTATTGTATAACACATATTGTGTGAGGATGCGGAGATTTGAAGTCACTTGCTTAATTTTTTGGAATGTACCATCACTGGTCATATATCGTACTGTCATATGAAAGTTGGGGATTCATCTCACCTAATTACAGAATTTAAAAAATGTGGCAGCCAGGCTCCCTCTATAGGCACTGGAGAGAGAGAGACACCTCTCAAGAGACTCTACTTTTTCAGATTTATGCCTCAATTGCTCATCTCCACTGACCAGTGATGCATTTTTTTTGTATTATATTTGATGAAAAGGTCATAAAAATTAATGCCAAGACACAATGTGAAAGGTACTTATAACAGCTGATCCTAGAGCAAACTGATGGGTAGAGCTAGATATACCGTTTAAGCATTCCTAGCATTTGTGTGTCATTTTAAGGAAAAGGCTTCGTTCAAATTTTATTAACCTAATAAAAATGTCCTTTACCTCAGTAAAAATTTTTGCATTAAGAAAACAAGTAAATTCTTAAGATACTCAGAAAACTGAAACAAAATCTCTCACTGTTTATTGTAACTGCATGTAAATTTTCTGTACTTTGTGTCTGAAATTTACTTTTAATTTTGCAGTCTAAATTTTTATGTCAATTCATATGTTTGCATATTACAAGATCTGTCTCTCTTCAAAAGACCTGTGAGGAAGAAGTGTCAACCTTAGTAAATTGCAGAAACTTAAATACACATTTTTTATACATCACTGCTAAAAGTTTTGTTGGTGCTTCTTATGGGACTTCACAATTATTTCACTGCTTTGGAATGAAGGATTAAAATACACTTCTCCTCCTCCATGGCATCATCCATTTGTGTTCTGTAACAATCTGAAGCAGTCCTAAGACAGTCATGCAGAACATTCTTAATCAGGAGCTGTAATTGTCTCCAACAATCTGTCATATGGCATTCCAGGAACTAAACAAGAACAGAAAAATACTGTTCATAGAGCAGTTTGTATTGGGCGAGAAATGGGATTTCAAGACACTGAAACTGAAAAAAGAAATTCTGTTAAAATGAATGCTGTAGAACAATGTTGTAAAATACATTAGTACATTTTAAATACATAAATACATAGTACATTTTAAATCTACTTCTTTAGAAAACTTCTCCCTATAGGAGAATATGGGAGTCCTGAAATATCCACCAACTCAAAATCCTCTTGAGTTGCTGTGCCAGACTCTTAGTTCTTGTTCTTTAGCACATTTCATTTTGTAAAAATTGGAGCATTTTACTAATAAATGATACAAAGTAATAAACAGAGGATAAAAGATATAGAAATATATATGCCATGCAAGACTTACAAATTAAGCAGACAGAAGTATCACAGAGTTCTACCTAAAGTGATTTTTTAAAAGTTTTGAGCTAGAAGTTTGACAGAAATAGTCTAACAAGTAGTTCTGTTTCTGAAGAGAAGTTTTCTAGTAACTTCAGTCACCTGCTTTCTACTAGTTTTTGGAATACTTACTGATCTGTAGCCTTCACGGTGTTACTTAGAGAATAAAAATAGAAATATTATCCAAGTATCTGATATGAACAGTATTGGTTTTTGAAATTTGTAATAGAAAATGCATGAACTACATAATCTTCAAATTATACTTAGATATACTCTATTCAGTTTTACCAATTCTTTGTTAAAATTTGAGCTAAAATTCACAGGAGCGAAAACAATTACTCTGGTATGAGTTGTTGCAGGCAACTGCACTGGACATTTTGGTTTACACATGTCTGTTAAGGACTTGATATTCTTCTTGTGTAGTTGTTTCCATCTGTGGGAAGCAGATGTCAGCTGCTATCACTCTGACTAGGAAGTACTTTGCACATGAGGCACATCAGTGGAAAGCAGGCATATATTACTGGTATGAGGTTTGCTGAATTAAATGAAACCACTCCTGGAATAAGCAACTAGTGGTTTTGGCTAAAGGTGTCAAAATTCAGTTCATTCTCACTAGAAGTTTCCTTCTGTGCAGGTTTATATTTATTTTGCATCACTAGATCACTGTATATCAGCCTGTAACTACAGGCATGCCTGGACTACATTTTCAGAAATAGTCATACTAAAGAAGACATAATTGATCACAGGAATGTATTATCTATTTTCCCTTCAGCGATTCAGTTTTGTGCCCTTTACTTATAATCTTAGATTTCTTGGACTGCATAAGGAGTAAAGAATCAGAGATAGATGGTTATTTTAGTCTGATAAAAGATTAGTTTTGCCTATATTAACAATAATTTTAAAAGTAAATTACTGATTTAATGATCTTAAATTCACGCTGATGTCTTGGAGGTTATACAATATTGTGTAGTTAACAAGTTCCAAAATTTGACTTGAAAAGCTGGTACCTGGATGAAAGTATGGATTTTCTGCTTTCCTATAAAGTTAAAAATATAGTTCTTCAACTACCAGTAGTTAGTTAAACAACATGCTACTGTATATTTCCTATCTATGACTTCTAAGTTATTTTAAAAAATATTTACAATTCAACATTTTTAAGATTTATCTCCATGCGGGGTTATAAAACAAGAAGTTCACCTTAGGTAATAGTTACTCTCTTCCTGTTTTTCTAGAGGCTGTCTGAAGACAGTGGTTATATGAACATCTTTATTCAAGGAAAATTACTTCTAAAAGTGTAGAATTGCCTAGCATGTTAAGCACACAAAACCATGGAGTCCTAATGCAAAGAAGAGCAATAAAAAATATCAACTACCTCAGAATACAGCCAATGCTTACTTGTTTGAAAGGATAAAACACATCAGACACAAGAGCTTTTAAGGTTTTTAAGAAAGAGTACATTACTTGAGAAGCAGGGTTTGGCTACACAAGTGAAGAGTATATTACAGTTCTTATAAAAAAGTAGTAGGACACCATTAACAACTTGCTCCACAATTTTGTTGGATTTTTTTTTTAGTAAAGAATTTTTCACCTTAATACTTGACAAGCAAGGAGATTGAAAGAGTCAGTTTATTATAAGGACTGTAAGAGAAGGACAGTGAATTACAACTCCTTACGAACATAAAAAAACAAGTCAGGCTTGCAACAGGATGATTCTATAACCAAGAAGTAGTTTTGCCAGAATGGTCTGTTTTAAACAGCTTATACAGTATGAGGAGAGAGGCTTTTGTTGTTGGTCATCTTGCAGGCTTTTAAGAGAAATGCTGAAGCAAAGCTCATTCGAAGCATTTGACAGTGTCTGGAAGGTCATTCACAACACTTTTCATCTTATAAGACTTTCCAGCCCCCAGATGCCCCAATTACTTTTCAGCAACAGTATTCCTTACAGATTTCACTGCAGGCATGAGTCAGGAATCTTTACTACCTACATACTTTGGAAGACTGGTACAAATAAATTTTCTGCCTTCTTTTTCCATCTCACAAAATTAAGCCTTAAATACACATTTCTTACTGGGGCCTGTTTCCATGGAAGATTTTGACTATCCAATCTTACCAATTTAAAAAATGTGTTTTTTTTAAAAATATCAGATGTTTGGAATGAAAAAGGAATGACACCGGCTTCCTAATTCTGCTGGAAAAAAAATAAAGGAACAAATCTAGTTTTAAAAACAGACAGCTATTACAAGCCTGTATATGTTCATGTTTAGTGTGAAATCTGTGCATAATTATCAGTTCAAGTGAAATAATTGATATTATCTAAATTAATGATAAATTCCTGAATTCAGACAGCAGTTACAGAAATTAGGAAGCAGGACGTTTGAACAAGAACTGCTGGCCAAGTCATGTGAACAAAACTGTGAAATATATTGGTCACTCCATGTGGGGATGATATATAAAGTTTATCTTGTTAGTGAGGAAATAATAAAAGTAAACATTTTAAAATGGCCTTTAAGATTATCTTATGCTGATTTTTATAACTAGATGCATATAGTTACTAAACAAAGCTAGACATACAAATGAGGAACCAAATCCTTCAAAAGCCTTTCTCAAACTGTGAAGAATCTGGTTGCTTTACTCCAACCAGTTGTTACAAGTCTTAAATCTAAACAGCTGCATTTTTTCATATCCTTGTGTGCATTATAAATGACGTTTCTTGCAATCGATTGTAAATGCAAAAGAAATAAACGTATGAAAGAAACCAAGAAAATTACAATAGTTGTTTGTTCCTTACCTAAAGAAAAAAAAGAGAATTTAACTTCTCCCTAGTCTTAGTAACTGCTTATTCTATGTGATAGAAAGCTGAATGAAAGCTAAATCAACATAGGAGGCAGGTGTTCATCTTTTAAGTAATGTGCATACAATGTAGTTCTACACTGATAGACTTATTGTGCAGAGGTACAATCTAGCACTGCAAAAACTTGTATGTCTACATAGTTCACTTTAAAACAGGATGGCCACAATAGCAAAAAATGCAGCAAAGCTTACAAAGTATATTTCTAATCAGAACTAATTAACCTGTGGAAGCTACTGGAGCAATTCAAATGTCCTACTTCTTTAGCAGGTTTTTCACAGTTATCTCTGTATTAGTGTAGGTACCAGAGGCAGCAAACCGAGGCAGCATTTTTTTCTTTTTTTTTTTTGCAGCAGTCTCAGTGTTCTGCTTCAGCAAGAGGAATAGGCTGATATGAACCTCATGAAGGTCAACAACTGGAAGTGCAAAGTCCTGTACAAGAGGAGGGACAACCCCATTCACAAATGTATGTTGAGGGTCACCCAGCTGGAAAGCAGCTTGACAGAAAAGGACCTGGGGATTCTGACAGACACCAAGTGGAACATAAGCCAGAGATGTGCCCTTGCTGCAAAGACAGATAAATGATATTCTCATCTGCATTAGATACAGTACTATTATCAGGTCGAGGGAGGTGATCTTTTCCCTATACTCTGAACTAGCAATGCCACACATAGGGTATGTTGTCCAGCTGTGGGTTCCTTAGTATATTCCTCAGTTTGAACATAAGGAAATATGATGATGACTGAGCACTAGTGCAGTTTTCCCTGAGAGGTCATGAACTCTCCATCTGAGGATATTCAAAAGATAGCTGGACTCAGTGCTGGACAATCAGCTCAAGGAGATCATAGGTGACCCCCCCCCTCCGGCAGTTGAAATAGATGATCTCCTGAGGTCCCTTACAGCCTCAACCAATCTATGATTTTGTGATTCTTTTAAGAAATTTGATTTTTATACAAATGTATCATTTCAGAAGTAAGCCCACTACATCAATTTGAATACTCAAAAATGAAAACATTGCATAGTTTCTGGTTTGTCATTTTTTAAGACCTGCTGGAGTTGTGGACTATAGATTTCTGAACTATAACAGGAACAAATATTAAAGTTTGGTCTGGATTTAAGGACAAGAATTTGGCCCCACAGATAAAATTATCAATCTTTCCATATGCTATGAGAATTAAAATTCAAGCTTTATTTTCTGCATTCATTATTTCTTTTTAAACATTGTCTATTGCCTCAGCTAGCACAGCTCTTTGATGCAGAATGTTTTGCTAAAGGCTAAGTGTAGCAATTTGCATTATATTTTCAAGCTAAAAATGCTTCCTTTTCATTATAATAAGGAGTGCTTTTGTAATTTTAAAAATATATAACAAACATATTTTCTGATCTTTTCACAATGTATTTCTAAATAGGACAAGGAGAAATCAAAGATTCAGATAAAGATTTATTGGGTTAGGTTTTGTTCAGATAAAGCACTCATGCTCTTTTACTTAATTTCATAAGACTTCCCTGTGAAATTTTGTCCCAATTTGCTCTTCCTTCTCTGTCCTAGTACCCCTTTGTGTTCCATCTAATGCCACAAGACAAGTAAGTTTGATTATAAATATGAGATGTTAAATGGATCTCAAATAGAGAATTTTTCCTCTTTTAGACTCTTTTCTATTGTAAAACTACCTAAAAAGATCTCGTGTGTGTTCATTAATAGAAAATACTATTATTATAGCATTTATTCATAATTTCATCAGGAATATAGAAAATAGTCTGATTACATTCAGGAAATGTAATATGGCAGGGGGTCTTTATTATACATACATTTTCCCACTTAGGATTTAAAAGTGTTAGTAAATCTATTCTTCCTGTGTTTTCTTCAATCTATAAAATCAGGGTATGTTTCTGCATTACTTACTGTTTTCTTTTTCCTCCAACTACCCTTTTATTTTGTCCTTTTTACTTCATCTTTCCTTGTCTGCCACTATCTAGTTTTTAAAGTGATATAATTCTATACCCTCCAACAATTGATCAAAGTGTATGAAACACTAAAAACATCCTCTGCCACTGCAGAAGGAAACAAGCAATTAGGAGAAGGAAAGTATAACTATGGTTTCACTTTCCTTCTTCAATTACTGTAAAACTAATAATAAAAAATAAATATAAACATCTGTAAAACCAAACATGGAAAATTAAACAACCTTGCTTTTTATTTCTTTCTGTAGTGTTTTGGGGAGGGAAATAGATCTGCAGTATTAGATCTACAGTTGTTTCCTCCATTTGCTTCCCGTGAGACTGTAACACATTTTGTTTCATCAGTTTAAAGCAGTAGCCAACATCTGAATGCTTAGCGCTTAGTTTTACTCATTTTTGAACATTTTTTCTGAGTGGTGCCTAGTGCTGATACACATTTTAGATCAACTAACTGTGACATCTCTGCTTCTGACTGCAGGGCCAAAGTCATGGCATGTATAAAGCCTGAGCAATTGTGCTTGGCAACTGAGTGTAGGGAAGAGTTGAAAAGGTGAAATTCTATCTCCAAATCAGGTTTAGAGTGTGACTGTATAATACAGCACTGCTTTCATCTGTTCAATCCACTCACCTCTACAAATCCCCTGTTGTTATTCTGGCACATGAATTGTGCACAAAGCCTACCCTCCATTATATTGCAGATTCCAAATTAAATTCACATGACCCGAAGAGATGGAAGTCAGCTCTTTGCACGAAGCGATGAAGTTCAAGCCACCCATATACAATCTAATTATTCAGGATGTATGAAGCAGCTCATCTGAATAAGGACATCTGTTTGAGAGTTGGATTTTACTGACCAGGACTGTTAGATCACCTCTCCGGACTGAAAGCTCTCTAACTGCTAATAAAATGCCATGAGTATCTAGAGAACTACTTATAATGTCAGTAATCATTTGATTAGTTTAGTCAGCTTTAGCGTTATTCTTTTTTGCATTCAAATTACATTTTAACCTACTACGTATTCTATGTGATCTATTTTTTAACATGCTAATTCCTCTTAACGACATGTTGGACACTGGAAAACATTACAGAAATACAAAGTGCATATGCATATGTGGAACAACTTGTATAAAGGACAAGAAGCATATTACCCACAGCATCTCAGTACTTGTTCAAACATCAAAAATAAAGTTGACCTGATTTTCACAGATTTTACAAGGAGATAGCTATTTTTAAAAGCCAATAAGATGTGCTATTTGTGCTATAAGCATAAATAAAACTGGTTTTCACACATCACTAAGACAAAATAAAGAACAAACCTCACTTTTTAACTCTGTTCAGCAGCAGGAGTTGAAAATCTTGTATTAGAGCTTTTCTGTGTTGCCAGTGTTCTTCACAGGTACCTCAAAAATTCATGCACAAGAAATGAACCTGCTCCCACTTTAGTTTCCCAAGTATTGTGATTTCTGAGCATAAGTTTGTAAAGTAGGAACTCCAGCCACTGCAAGCTGACAGCACCAGCATCTATTTAAGGACTGATCTATAAGATGAATTCTGTACAAGGGACTAGACAGGAAAATAACTTAATAGTATATGTCATATTGTCTTTTTTTGCATAATTTTAATTATTTTAAGTAAATAATATGTCAGCTTCTATTAAAAGACTTGTAACCTAAAGAACGTGAATTAACTGAACTTGAGATGAACTGCAGTAATGAGGGCAATAGAAACCATTAAAAAATGGCTTCCAGACTCTCAGGAAACATGTTTAATTACTGCTGTTTTCTAATTGCTGTTAACAAATTTGTGTACTCAGGCCTACACTACCAATTCATATGACTAATCTCTAGACTGTTCAGTTGAAGTACTGCCTGAATTTCCTTTCAGTGAAGAGCAGGTTAATTTAGAATCATTCAAGAATTCCTCAGCTGGCTAAGTTGGTTGTGCATATTTTAATGTCCATTGATCTCTAATTTCCACTGACATCTTATAAGCTACAGTATACTTGACAGTGAGCCAGTATAATAACCCTCTTGAAGATTTCCAAGATATATTCTGCAGCCAGAAACTTTATATCAGTAATTCATACCTAAAAGAACTTACGTACAATGAAAATGAATACTTAGGTCAAAACAAATGTAAATCCATCTGCAGAAGAGATGTATAGTTTCAACATTTCTGTTGTTATTCAACAAAATAAAATAAATACTCAATGAAAAATGTGCAAGCTTAAAAAATATTTTAAAATAGAAATTTTTGTTTAGTCTCTTTTCATAGTCTTTGAGAAGGAAAAGGAGGTTTCTGTTGACTGGAGAAATGCAAATATCACAGCCTTCTTCAAAAAAGGCCAAAAGATCAACCCCAGGAACTACAGGTTAATTAGTCTTATTTCAGTTCCTGGGAAAATCATGGAATGACTTCTTTTTGAGCACATTTATGGGCATTTGAAATTAAACAGATTATTAGAATTTACCAGCATGGCTTTACCAAGAATAAACTGTGCTTAACCAACCTAGTTGTCTCCTATGTAAAATGACTAGATTTGTGGATACAGGGACAGGGGTGGATGTTATTTTCATAGTTTAGCAAGATTTTGGCACTGTCATCCATGATATCGAAGTTCTGATGTTACAGTCTGCATGGCTGGACAACCAGGTGGATCAAATATATTTGGATGACGGGGCTCATAAAGTGGCTAATGGCTCATACTTTACCTGGGTGCCTGTGACAAGTGGACTATCACAGGGGGCTGCACCAGCACCTTTGCACTTTAACATCTCATCGACTTTGCAGATAACGTCATATTAGGTTTGCCAGTCAATATATTCAAGGATAGTGCTCCAAACAGGCTGAAGAAATGGGCCACTGAGAACATTATGAAATTCTGCAGGGACAAATGCCACGCATTCTAAATGCCTCAAACTTTCTCAATACTGACTAAATTCTCACTGTCTGGGGACAGAGAGGCGATGAGCAGCTTTGCAGGGATGGCTCTGGGGTGGAGATGGGAAGTAAGAGGGATATGACCTTATGTTGTGTGCTAATAGCAAAGGAGCAGAGGCAGACAATGGCCTCTTGGGCTATGTAAATAGCCAAAGGCATGGCCTATAGATTGAAGAAATGGCTTCACTCCCTCTGCATGGCATTTCTCAGATGACATCCTGCAAATCCATCCATTTTTTCCATTTTTTTATGACAGGAAAGACAAGGACGAACCGAAGGAAGCTCATTGGAGGCTCTCCAAAACAGCTGAGGCTGAAGCACTTACTCTGTGAGAAAAGACTGGGAGAACTGGGCAGGGTCAACTTGGAGAAGGAGCAACTTCACTGCACCTAACAGACCCACAGCTTACCCAAGGGTCACCAAGGTGGTAGGGCAGGCTCCTCATAGAACTTCAAGAGGAAAGGGAGGGCAAGAAACAACAGCTGTAAAATAAGACAACTGTCAGACCAGCTAGAAGGAAAAACCTTTTCCTCATGAGGGCACTAAGGTGATGGAGCAGGTTGCTCTGAATGCTGTACTGTCTCTGTACTTGGAGGATTTAAAAACACAACTGGACCAGTCTGTGAACAGCCTTTTCTCACCCCATAACTGTCTCTGCTTTGGGCTCTAGGGTGGCCTAAATATCTCCCGAGGCCCCTGCCAGCCTCATCTAAACTTTGGCACCACAGAAAACAAAGATACACATTGGAATTATTCTGTGATCCTGTGTTGTGAGATAATGAAAAATTACACAGGGAACTACTGAGTCACTGGAGTTTAAAGACAGAATAAATAAGGCTGGAAATAGGGTAAATGACATGCACAAATGGTTATTTTGATAACATTAGAGAGCACAAGAGAAATGAATACAGATAATTACATTTAGAATTTTGCAACATATATGAAGTACTAAGCACTCAGTCAAAGAAATACTGCATTACTTTCTAGTGTAAAATGTGCTCTGTGATTGCAGAAAATTATCTTCCTTTCAATTTCATTTCAAAGTTATGCTTTTTATTCCCATATGGAAATGTGCCCAATATTGAAGTCATTGTAAGAATATATGATATCTAAAAAATATTATTCTCTTTTATCTGGCACAGGTGCTGATCGTTAATTGATTTATCTCTGTCCTTTTTTGTTATCTAATTTCTGTGACAGAAATCTGAGCTACATAACTGTCTAAAGACCAATGGTCCACAACAGATTTGGCCCTTTAAAAAAGCAGTATTTTATTGCATTAGAACTTTTGTCATTTTAACATGGAGGAGGAAATAGCTTGGCAGCATACTGAGATTGATTGGTCCTGGAAAGATTTTGGATTTTCTTGTGAACAGTTGGATTTGTAACCCAGACAGATGGGTTCTTACTGTGAAGAGTTGGTGTGTTGCTAGGGAGAGTTGGAATGGTTTGTCAGACAGGTGTCAGATTTGTAAACTAGGGTTCAGAATAGACGTTGCATTATCTTCAGATGTATATATATGTGTCCATTGCTAAATTAAAAGTATTGTAATTGCACCCATATTTTCACTATATCCAGAATGTAAAGTTACCTTTCGACAAAAAGCACTGGACAGAATTCAGAAGATGAAATTACGTTTGCAGACCAGGAACTACACCAATTCCAGTACATACTGAAATCCTGCTCAACTCTTAATGACTGTCAATTATCATTTAATATAGCTCTCATGCTGCACGTGAATTGACTTCACTATGACAGAGCTGCACAATCCTCTCTACCTCTTCCCCCTGAATGGTGCAGGGGAATGGGGAATGAGAGGTGCAGTTACTTCATCACACATTGTCTCCGTCACTCACTCCTCCTCACTCGTTTCCCTTGCTTCAGTGTCAGGTCCCACCAGTGGGAGGCAGAATTCCATGAACTTCTCCAATGTGAGTCATTCCCATGGGCTGTAGTTTTTCATGAACTGATCCAGTATGAGTCCTTTCCATGGAGTGCAGACCTTCAGGCATGGGCTGCTCCAGCATGAGTCCCTGACATGGCCAGAAGTCCTGCCAGCAGACCTCCTGCAGCATGAGTTTTCTATAGTGTCTCAGGCTTTTTCTTGCATCCATCTGTTCCAACGTGGAGTCCTTCATGGGCTATAGGTGGATATTTGCTCCACTGTTAACCTCCATGGGCTAAAGGAGCATAGCCTGCCTCACCATGGTCTTCACCACTGGCTGCAGGGGAATCTCTGGTTCAGTGTGTGCACACCTCTTGCCCCTCCTTTTCAAGCAACCTTGGAGTCTGCAGTATTATTTCTATCACATATTCTCACTCCTTTCTCCTGGATGCTGGTACATAGGTTTCCCCCTTCTTAAAGATGTTATCACAGAGGTGCTAACACCATTGCTGATGGGCTTAGCTTTGGCCAGTGATGGATCTGTCTCAGAGCTGGCTGTCTTTGCCTGTATTGGACATGCAAGAAACTTCTGACATCTTCTCACAGAAGCCACCCCTCTACCAAAATCTTGCAACATCAACACCATTCACCAGCTTGTAATAATTTGTTCATTTTTTTAAAATCTGTTTACTAGCCACACTTACAGTTTATCGTTTGTATTGAGAAAAAAACCAATATTCACATTGGCAGTGTTTGATTTTCTCTATGTAGTGATGAAACCATGAGAACAGAATAGGCCTTATTCATTCTAGAAAGAGGCACGATACCATATATGCACATACACAAACTAGGAAGTCATAGCAGTAGGAAACTGAAAAGTTACCTATTTTCCCCCTGACAGTATTAGATAATTTCATGTAAAATATTTAAGCTCATGCTAATTCATGAAAGAAATCTGCAGTAAAAGGAATTTTCCAGAAGTACTCGTAGGATGTGAAGAACAAACTTCTGATTTATTTAATGGAATTTTTTAGCTTCATTTTGGAAATTTCCATTAAATATAAGAGGACTGTAATTTTAAGCTATTTAAATCATTACTGGTTTTAGTACTACTAGGAAAGCATTGAGTCTCTGTATATGCAAGCTACAATGTTCTGTTACATTTTCCTACAATCTGTACTGAAGTGGTATGGTAAGTTCTTTGCCTTTTTAAAAAGTAATTAATTAATATTAAAAGTATATTCAGTGGCCATATCCATCTACATGGCATGAAAACAAAAGTTCAAGGAAAAAGTTCATAGGATAAACATCATCCATGTGCCTTGTCTAAGTACAATATATTTCAGCGGCATGATCAATGTTTTTCTCAATATGTATTTTATCAGTGTAGGGAAGAAATAACAGCATTTTTTCATAAAAGACTATATTTGTAAAGTGAAAATACTGATGTTCGAATTACATCACTTTTTTGCAGCTGTTGAAGAAAGGACATGCAGATTTTGGATTTGGATAAAAACATCTACTCAGAACAAATAAAAAAAATTGTTCCTTCTTATTTGACTGCCCTTTAAAGGGCAGTGAACAAAGTCAAGAAGAAAATAGAAACAGGTAGAAGAATAGTCTCAGAAACAATTTATTCAGTTTCTAGTGGGTTCCCATCTGCCCTAAGTTCTTTTACCTTAACATGACAAACAAGGAACAGAAAGGAAAATCAAAACCAAAAAGCCCTCACTTGAATTTGAAAACTGCCACCAAATTAGTCAGTAATTTCTATTCATCTAATCAAAACAAAATTTATTACTGTGAATGCTTCCCAATCTGTGTTACACAAGCTGCAGTTCTTGAGATTTCAGTTATTTTCAACTTTTATATGGCTACAGTGTTCTGTTCCACTTTTTTCTTTTTTTTTTTCTAGAGGTATTTCTGTAATTATGCCTATCAGGAACAGTTTTCCTAGTGAAGAGAAAAGACAAAGCCTTAGCTATGGACAAGAAGAAAAAAATCTGTGTTGATATGAATATACCAGAATACCAAAACAATCACATTAAATTTTGTTGCCTGTAGTCTGTGAGAATATGAGAAGCTGGCACATAACTTTTGCGGTATGAGCTTCTCACAGATCTGAATCTTCTATTGCTGAAATAAGAGCTGCTGCTGAAAGTAGGTCATAGAGGAATTAATATAGATCTGGAAATAGGTTATTTTTGAACAATAGATATAAAGTGATACTTCCTTCATTCCAGGAGTGAATCTGAAGTGGCTGAAATATTGTTTCACTGATTGATCCTTTCCCATTTGCATGCCAGCATTTATGCTAGTTCTGTAAAGAAATACCATAAGAAACAGTTCTTCTTGTAGTGTGTTGATGACTAAGGAACTGGAGCATCTGGCATATAAGGAGAGGCTGGTAGAGCTGGATGTAGAAGACAAGTCTCAAGAGAATCTTGCCCATTTATATAGATAGCTGATTAGGGGTGCAAAAATGACAGAGACAAGCTTTTCTCATCAGTGCTAGTTGTCACTAACTGAAACATGAAATTCAATATGAATGTAAGAAGAACTTTCTAACATGGCTGAACACCAGAACAGGGTGATCATAGGTGCTGTTGGAGTCTCCATCCTTCGTGACAGCTAAAATTTGACTGGACAGAGTTTTAAGCAACCTGCATTGTCTGACTTTGCTCTGAACATAAAGTTGGACTAGAAAATCTCCAGAGGTGCCACTAGCCTCAGCCATCCTCTAAGCCTCATGTGCAATTCTGCATTCGAGGTATAGGATGGAGAAGGGAAACTTATACTAGCTGTAATCCAAACTAACTTTTCAACTCCCTTTTATAGAATGGGCTAAACAAGCAATTTTAATAACATGTAGTAGCTTTGAAAAACAACAAAATCACTGTGAAATTATTTAAATTAAATTATCTTATTTCTCACTAAGCAGGTTAAAACTAAGCATGGAGGTCCTGCAAGGTCTTTCAGAATTTCAGAAGCACCCTTATATATGAAAATTACATTGGTCAATGATTTTAAACAGAAAAAAATAACTATTTATAAATAATTAATTCAAACAGTGTAAAAATAACTATTTTTAACCTCAACTGTGTTTCTGACATCAATAATTTGAATTTGTATTTGAGATATTTCATTTTCATCATAGCTTTTTACAAGAGAAGAAGAGAATGTCACAAGTATTAGCTGCTTCCTGGAAACAGTATTATTCAACATTTCTTGTTTGACAGGCTTGTTTTTTACTTCAATGAGATTAGTTATCCGTGTAACAATTATCCTTATTGCAAGATATATTCAGATCAGGTACACAGGAGTAAATTAGAGAATGCCATCTGTAGAGAGGCATGTTATTTAATGAAAAATTTACATGGAGTAGCTATATAGTACAGAAAAAATGTACCATCCAAATGAGCAATTTACACTGCTTAAAAGCACCAAACAGCTGCTTAGCTAAAGGCCTGACTCAATGCCCTCTGAAACAAATCTGAAGATTTTCACTGACTTCTCTTCTTTTTGGGCCAGGCCCAAAATGCAAATCTTCAGCTGAGAGAGACAAAACATTCATTAAACGGGATATTATTTTATCAGAGAAAGGAAGAAGATATCCAATGGAAAAAAAACTTGTTAATAAGGAAAAAGGAAACATCACCCAAGGAAATACTTGTCACTATATTTGTTTTTAATCATACTTAACATCAGATGCAGCATACAAAGTAAATTAATGTAGTTATTTAATGCTGTAGTTTTAAAAGACTTTTATGAAACTTGTCAGAATATAATAATTTCACTTACAACACTAAGTAACCATGAGTTTTTAAAATATTTCAGGAAATAATAAAAAGGTGACTGAAATAACAGCATTTTATAAAAGATTAATCTCCCTTTGACATTATTTTTATATTAATTAATTTATCATAGAAAATATCTACTCTGTACTGGAACTGAAACTGAACATTTTTTATTTATAAACTTAATGAGGGGAAAGAAAAGAGTGTGACCTACAGTTACAGTATTAGCATTTTTATTTTCTCCCTTTCACCACACACTCACTTACACATGAACATAATTGTAAAACACAAGCTGTATCCTCAAAGGAAGCTATGAAAATTCTTTTTTTGTTTATAGTTAATCTTGCTTGTTCAGTGAATTACTGACAACAAAACTGAGCAATTAAACAAAAAAAAGCTTATATATTTTTTTTAAAAAAAAAAATCTGTACACTCATATTCCTAACGACCATTGAGAAGTTTTCATAGCTCTCCAAATTCTTGTCTTTACTCGATCTTTCACTTGGCTGATCTGTAGTTTTGTTCAAGTTCATCCTCCTGTCATGCTTATGTCCAGAGTATAACCTTTTACACGAAGCTGGTTGAAGTTTGAATGAACTGAGTGCTAGCTTAGATGGCAAAACAACTGACCTTCAATCCCTGCTGAGAATAAAGAAAATCTGAGTGCAGAGCTTCTAGCTGGCATGTAGCTGGTCTATTTATTGTAATAACGTCCTTCAAACCTAACATATTTCACTTTGAGCAGCAGCTACCTATGTGCATGTTCTTCCACCAAAATCTTGCATGTGCTGTCCTGGCAGATAACAATCATTAGAGTAAAGAAAGGCACAGAAAGTGGGGACATTCTTCCCTGCCCTCCCTTGGGTTCTCCTTTCAATAAAGAGGATGAAGTGAGAGCTCTATGATAGTGTGTTTCTTTACAATCACAGCCGTTTGCAGAAAATCACCAATCTCCATTGGTCACTAGCAAAATCATTATGCTTTATACTTGTTCACCTGTCCAATTTTTCAACAAGTCTGAACCATCTGTAGTTCTCTTGAGAATTATATGGATTAAAATAGTCGTAAAAGATCAGACTTGTCAAAGTTCATTTTCTTTTTTTTTTTTTCCAGAGATAGCTGTGTTTCAAGAAGACTTACACGTAAAAAGTTAGAATTTCTAGTTGCAACTAGAGATCTACTATATAATCTCATTGTATCCAGTAGTCATGGTAGTAATTTGTGACAGCTCCTAATTGGAAGCTGTCTGAACTAATTTGCATATATAGGCTTTTATTTGGTTAAAGCTTTTGAAATATGTTTGTTTTATCACGAAGGAATTGATTTGAAATAAATCAACTTGTGCATGGTAATAAAGCTATGTCGCAAGTATCATTCATTGCAATTAAAAAATTGCTTTCAGCAATAAATAGCACACTATGACACAGTATTTTCAGAAAGATGTTTGCCTTGTTTTCGTATGTTAAGCAAGCTTGTGTTTATCAGTATCTTTTGAAATAGTATAAAAATATCTGTAAGCTATAGATATAAAGCAATATGAGAATGCAACCACCTGAGAATGACACTACAGTATTACCCATGAACTTATGTAGTGGGTGGACTTTATTTTTCTGAAGATGTAGAGTAAGACATTACCCTCTTCTTTATCATAAACAGCCTGCAATATGTAGACAAAATGTTTCTTAAAATAGAGTGATAGTAATTAAGCCATTGTATCTGTGACAGAAACATGTCTGATAACTATGTTGGACTGCATTATTAAAAGTGCCTGAGTCATTGAATCTATCATAGGAAACATGGCCAAATCCTAATTTGGAATGCAGTAGTAAACCATACTGTCTTAGCAGTTTCAATGTTATCCCAAATTTGCTAACATAAGCAAGTTTGAAGAGTTAGGAAATGTGTTTGGAGTATGTTACCTGTTCACTGTGTTATCACTCACATACAAGGTCAACGTCTCGGCATTATGAGTGGAACAGGGATAAGCCATGTCACTTTTGTCTTACAATGTTATGTGTATGGAGTAAGGCAAGTCCAAGGCCAGTTTTACTTTATTCCCTGCCTTTTTTGTACAGCCATGCTAATTAAAAACAAACAAACAAACCAACAACAAAAAAAAAAAAACACAAAGGAAAAGGTAAATATACCAATGATGCAAGCACATAGAACAAGAAAACAAAGCCAGAAGATTTAATTTACAAGTTATTGGCTCACTGTGGAACTGTGTGTTTATGTTTGTGAGACAGCTTAGCAGCGTGTCTACGTGGACCACCTGGACTACCATGATTATAGGACATAGCTCTTCCTGCAGTCTTCTAACATGGTATCCATGCACCTTTTATTCTTCAAAGGCAGTACCACCAACTTTCCACAGCTGAAATTATTTGTCATTCATAAAAAAAACAAAGAAGAAAAAAGCAGCCTTTTTGCTTTAACAGTGTTTTCAAGGACAACACTATCCATATGCTTGAGATATTGAACTGGTTTTGGTGAGATACGAGGATTTATGTGATTGTCAGTGGTACTGTCCAGTAACAATTAAATAGATGGCATCAGCCTGCAAGTAGTTCAATAACTAATTTAACTTGCAACTTTGTATCTCTAATGATGTATCAATTGCATTGCATTTAACTTCAGGAGCTGCAAAGTTTTTCCACAGCCTGGGTATGCATGAAATGCATTTAAAGTTCCTTCTATTTTACTACAGATAGGCTGACAAAGCTTAGGCTCATTAAGAAAAGAGCAGCATGATCTACAAAGTTCAGAAGGAAACTTCTCCAATGTCTGTCAGTGATCACAGTGAAGGTTTTTTGTTTGTCTCATTACCTTGTTTTTCTAGGCCATCCAGATGATAAGAGACAGAATGTTTGAGCAAACAGCTTACTCTTGATTTACTGAATTTATTGAAAATATCACATTTTACTCAAAAGCATGATTAAATAAAAAAAACATTTTATTCCTAATGGTCCTAAACTGTTAAGCAGCCCAAAAATCTTAATTATTCCTAGTGTGGGGGGAAAAACCCAACCCAAACCTTTTTTAAAAAAATTGCAAATTCTATCTCTTCTGTTGAAATTCAAATAACTTCAAAGAGGAAGGAATTGAGATAACAGTCAGGGCTGTCAGAAATCTTAATATACAGATTTTTTTTCTCCCTCCCCAAAAAGTAAACCTCTTTCAATTGCAGAAGCAGATTATATCACTTTCTGTCAATGAGTACACTGTCTGAAATAAATGTTAACTAAGTCAAGACCCTATACCATTTTAATAAAGGCAGATTTTATCCTTAAATGCTTGTATAAAGTTTTTAACGCAGATAGGATAGTGATGTATGTGCAAATGAGAATGGAAAAATGAACTGTAGATTGAGTGAATGGACATCTTTCCTTTTAAAGAAAGCTCCAGAACCAAGGTGCTGCTTATTTCTCCCATTTAGAATGTACCACTAGCTTCATGAAAAACAAGGCAGTTTATTTTTTTCTACTTCTTTCATTTATATTCCTTCTTCTGCTATGAAGAGATCTGTGTTTAGAACACAATATGCAATATTTTCTTATTTAATACATATTTTATTGGGCAAATTTCTAGAAGCAGACCAGAGACACAAGGCTTTCAGTTTCAAAATGACGAATATAATTTAACAAGTGGGTAGTTGTTTGGAATACCAGCAACTAGCCAGTCAACATTGTGGATATTTGCATTTGGCACAGGGGCAGGAGGTAGTGAACAGCAGATTTCAAGACTATGAGAGTAGTTTTTAGTATTTAATAGTTTGTAAGTGTTCTAAGATACATTTATTATTGGTTGAGTATTTTAGTTTGACTAGTGGGGTCCATAAACTATGTTTATAGTTAAAGAATTTATAAAAATCTTTATATCGCTGTAGATAGAGTTAACTTTGTCAGTTGTGCATTTTTTCCCCCTAGAATCATAGAATAACCAGGTTGGAAGAGACTCACTGGATCATCAAGTCCAACCATTCCTATCAAACACTAATGTTCATGTACATATGTTTATGGTATCTCTGTCATTTTCAAGGCAAGATTCCCAAATCTAGGAGGACTTACTGTTTTGGCAAGTTCATCAAGGATTCTTGTGCAATTATTTATTTGAACTAATGAATTTAATCTTAAATTAACAGAAAACAAGGGTATCAATTAGAATTATTTTCAACCAGATTTACAGAAAATGATTAGTCCTTATGCAGCATACAATAGGAGAAGAGGACAAGAGGAAACAGCCTCATGTTGTGCCTGAGGAGGCTTAGAGTTGATATTAAGAAAAATTTCTTCACCAAAAGAATTGCAAGCACTAGAACAGTTTGCCCAGGGAAGCGATGGAATCATCCTCCCTTCAGGTATTTAAAGGACTTGTAGATGTGGTACTTAGGGATGTGGCTTAGGGATGGACACGATAGTGTTAGTTTTAAGGTTGAACTTGATAAACTTAAGATCTTTTTCAAATTAAGCATTTCTGTGGTTGTAGGATTCTATAGAAGAGACTTTTTGCTTTGCTTGTTAGTGACCTCTCCGAAACACAAAGTTTTCATATTAGTATTCTAAAATAAATTGTATTTATGAAAACTCATGCTTGTTGGATGTTACTTTTACATATGTAAGGTCTATCTTATGCTCTGAATTGAGGTTGTTATTGATTTAACTTTATTCTGTTCACAGAAGTGACTAATAGGAACTTGAGTACCTGGGTTAATAGATCTTAACTTTTTAAATGGCCAAACTATTGTAACACTATAATATTTCAGTAATGACATTCATATACTAAAATAAAGTCAGATGTGATGGGATACTAAGAATTTTATAGGAGCAGTCCAAGGGTAAGTTGTATTTAACACTTGCCATTTTGTCCCTCCTGTGAATTGCAATCGTTTTAAAACATGTGAATAATACTTTATATCCTACCACGCAACTATATATATTTTGAAAATACATACATGAGAATCAATGAGGAAAAGTTCATTTCTTGAAAGACAAATGTAATCTATGAAATTATTTGGGTTAACTCAGCATTTTTCAGCTTCAGTATTGGTAGAAACAGATATTTCAAGTTGAGAAAAATATTTATGAAAAAAATTAAAGAGAAACTTTTTGGTGATTTTACCTAGTTAAACCTTTTTAAATTACTTCCAGAATGTTTGCACATGAGGATATTTACCATTACAACCTGCAGTTCTTCAAGCTATTGTCAGACTGTCTTTATTTCTTTCTGCTGTGTAGTGAGCAGATACCAAGACCAGCTGCAAAAAAATCAGCTCCTCCAGTTGTAGCCTGGAACATTGTGCATATCATTTAACCTGCTTCTCTGGCATGCTTATTTGCAAAGAACTTTAAACTGATCCACTAAATGCATTGCAGAAAGAATTTTGATTTTTATGTGCATATATATTTTTTGTATCATGCCACTAGGGTTTTTATCTTGTTATACTGCATGTGCCAAATTACACTGCAGTAATTCCAGAGTTACGCTGCTGAGTTCAATAGAGGCAATCCAGATTTACAATGTGATGACTGATTGGAATCTGTGTAATGACTCCTTTCCTTAAAAGCTCTTACTATGAGGCAAGATTTAATACTAACTTCAGTCCAGATAGAAACTGAGAAAATATGATAAACACTACCTTTATCTCCTCCTATGTATATTCCAACTCTGCAATAGTCTCCTGTAGAAAATTTTTGTTACAAACAAAATTCTTAAACTGATAATTCCCTCTGTCATTTTCTATTACTTCCATGAATTATATCTCACTGATAGGAACAAGAAGGGCTACAATTTTATTTAACTAATTCTATGTAATATCCTTGAACACACAAAAATACAAGATTTCTGGTACAGAATGGGTTTTACTGCCTCCACTCCTACAAGTACCATTTATATAAACACGATATAAACACAACAGAATTATTCTATCTTCACAAACTTGAAAGACATTTTGAGAAATTAAACCATGTTACTTTTGTCTAGAACAAGTATTTGGTTACAAATTCATATCGATTTTTGTTAATATTCATGGAAACACATTTAGTGGGTTTTTTTGTTAGTAAACTCAAACTGCTATTGATCTTACTGAAAACAACATGAATGCAATTAAACTTACATAGCTCTGTTTTGGGTTGAAAATAAAGATATTTTGACTGCAAATGCATTCTTACCAAATCAGATTTTATGATAACAGCAGCATAAATAATGAATAAAGTTTACAGATATGCATATCTTAAAAAATCTAGTCCTTGGCAGGGCAACTGCTACTGAATTAAAAGAAAACATTTTTAGAGAGTGAAAAGGAAAGCTGTGTCATCTGCATGAATTCCAAGCTTGTATTAATAAGCCACTATCATCTCTGCCTCGAGTTAATGGAGAATTGTAGCAAGTATATTTTTGTTACTGAGGAAAAGTAGATTCTTTATCTCACTGTCTTAAACACTTTCACTTCCATATGGTGTTCACTTACTCTTCTTAATGGAGATTTAGACAATGTCTTTTGCCAAACCATTGGCGCTAGTCTAACTGAACTCGTTCTATTTGTCATATGCTGAACCAGAGCAGCCCAGTAATGATAACAATGCTTAAAGAGACGTTGCTATACAACAGTTACATGCAAATGTGTAAGCAATCTAAGTAGCAAAAAGCTAATTTATGGTTATGGACTACTCAAGACGCTACCCAGAATGTGAATGATATCTGTGAAGAGGCACACAAAACAACATGTGCAAGAAATAAGTTTCTTACATTTAAAACCTAATGCATACAAGGAAACTAATATGATTTCCTGCTGTATAGTATCTCAGAAAGATATGCTGAAGTTTAGTCACACAAACTCACTATTTGCCTGAAGGTATATAAATGAGTTGCCTGTGCCTCATGTAAATCAGTGCATTTATTCTATCAAGATGATGGCATTCACTATAACTATTAAAGAGCAGAAGGATTAAGAGATAATCTCCCTTCTTTGCTACAGTATCATGTGGAATCTATACATGCCTGTGTTTGATTCCCATGCAACAAAGAAGCATTTCTTTTCTGAAACATTTTCAGTGTCTAAAAATTATTGTGACCTGTGATTTTTTTTGGGTTTAATACATATATTAAATTCTTGGCTCTGTTAACTTCTTCCCCAAACAATTATGTACTTTTTAAACATATAGTTTATAAATCCATTAATTTTTATACATAATTGTTATTAATTTTTCATTTTATTACTAATTGAGTGAATCAGCGCTGATTGTCCCTTTAAGCAATATACAAGCGAGAGAGATTGACAGTATATTTAAATGTATACGTGTATACATAGAATATGTTCACAAACAAAAACAGCATGCACATATCATAATCTTATCTGGTGCCTCAATCTCAGATTCTTACAGATCTCCATTTCTGTTGACCATGACCATCACTAAAGCTCAAGCAATTGTTTTTTGAGGAGAGAGAGTTTCACAATAACAAACAAAAAGAGTGTCATTCAACAACCTCACATAGCAAAGTCAGCAAATATAGATCTATGGATATAACATGGCCAAACCATTTGATACAGTGACATAAAATGTGGACAAACAGAAGAAAAGAAAGAAGTTTAGAGGCAGAATGTAGATAAGCAACAGCAAAAAAACCCATATAATTTAAAGACTTAGAGAAAAATTGTTTACTAGATCAGAAATTTTATTATCATTTAAGGGAGATTTTTGAGTTCTGCACAGAAAAGCCTCAATGCAAGTACAGAGCAATTCAGGAAGAATTTTGGCAACCTCTTTTTTAATCTTAGTAGTGCATGATATTTTACATAAAATAGTGAGATGTGATAATATTATCTCAATCTCAAAAAAAAAGTAAATGCTAAATTTATTATTACTCAACACTCAAGTTGTTCCTGCTAAGTTTTAACTTTTTGGAAGACCCAAGGTAGAATCTGTCTCTTAACTTCCATATTTGCTGATCTAACAAATTATTTAGCTTAACTAAAGTTCAGTTGGTCTAAACATAGTTACACCTTTGTAACATAAGATATGTAAAACTCATGTTTTATAGCAGCATACGCATTACCAACTACCATGATGCATTTACATCATTTATATGGCTCAAGATTCTAATCTATTTGGACTAAGCAACAGCAACATTTTTATCAGTTCTTAATTCTTTGACACCTGCCAAAATGTAGTTCACTACTGAATTGGTCTTGTAGAATGCAAGGCTTGCTGTAAGAAATTATTCATTTTCTGCTTGCATTCCTCAGAGAACTTTAGTGCTGTTTTAAAAGTTGCATGTTTAATTTTTACATTTTCATGTTTCTTAATAATCCGTGAAGTAATGGTATCTTTAATGTAAATATACTCTTCCCCTTTTCCTGTTAAATTCAAATAATATGTCAGCTGTACCTAGCAAATCTGTTATCTGTAAGAATAATTCTGCCACAATTAAGTTATATCAAATATGACATATTTCTTTGAACCTACAGGAATCTCTAGCTTTTTCTTTATCATTGGCAAGAGGCATTATTGGTTTTGCTTGGCTTTTTTCAAGTACGACAACATGAAGGTAAACTACCTTGGCCTAAATCTTCACCTTTTTGATTAATTAAAGCCTTCCAATTTCATTACTAACCTATCAGATGGGAAACTGCTGTAAAGACAAGAGAAATCCATTAGAACCATCAAACATTCTGTAGTGGATGCCCTGTGTTTGCCAAATTCAGGCTGCTACTCCTCTACTACTTATCTGAGAACTTTGCTCTTTCTATCTATAATTACACAAATATTTAAGAGACCCCTTCAGGTCTTTCCACAGATTCTTGAATTCCTCCATGAGCTGTGCAATGGGGGTAACGTTCACATCATTTGTTTTCTTTAAAATGTGGCACAAGTGGCTTTACCACTGTTTTTCTATTTAAAAATCCATTGGGTATGTTAATCAGCTTCAAAGTCACATATATATGCTTTTAATTTATACTCCTTTACTGTCTGAGTATTCACAAAAACATACAACAGTTTCAGTTGGAAAGTATATATAAAGGCCACCTACTCCAAACCCTTTGCAGTGAGCAGGGACATCTTCAACTAGAACAGATTTCTTAGAGCCCCATCCAACTTGACCTTGGTTTATTCCAGGGATGGGACCTCTACCACCACTCTGCGACACCTATTCCAGTGTTTCACCAACCTCATTGTAAAAAAAAAATCCACCTTATAACTTGGAAAAATCTACTCTCTTGCAGTTTCAAAGCATTATTTTGGTCATATCTCAGCAGGTGATAAGTCATGCTAAAGTATTTGTCCTCATCATTTTTGTAAACTCAGTTATGTACTGAATGGCCACAATAAGGTCTCCTTCTAGCCTTCTCTTCTCCAGGCTGAACAACCCCAACTCTTTCAGTCTGTCTTCACAGGAGAGGTGCTCTAACTTTCTGATCATTTTTGTGGCCCTCCTTTGGACCCGTTCCAACATGTCCATGTCTTTCCTTTGCTGAGGGCTGGATGCATTACTCCAGGTAAGGTCTCATTAGAGTGCAGTAGAGGGACAGAAACATCTCCATTGACCTGCTGGCCACATTTCCTTTGATGCAGCCCATGATACAGTTGTTTTTCCAGTCTACTAGACCACATTGCTCATGTTCAGCTTTTCACACACCAATACCCTCCGGTCCATCTCTGCAGGGTTGTTCTCTATCCATTATCCTCCCAGCCTGTACTGATACCAGGGGTGACCCTAACTCAGGTGCAGGACTTTCTACTTGGCCTTATAGAACCTCATGAATTTCACACAAGCCCACATGTCAAGCTGATCCAGGTCCCTCTGGATGGCATCCCATCCCACAGGCATGTCAACCACAGTACTCAGCTTTCCTCTGCAAATTTGCTGAAAGTTCACTTGATCCCACTGTCTATGTCACTGATCAAGATAGTAAGCAGCGCTTGTCCCAGTATCGAGTCCTGAGAGAGACCACTTGTAACTGATCCCTGTGTGGACACTGAGCTATGGATCACTACCTGCTGTATGCAACAATCCAACCAATTCCTCATACACTAAACAGTCCATCCATCAACTCCATCTGTCTCCAACTTAAAAAGAAGGATGTTGTGGGGGGACCATTTTAACAGCCTTACAGAAATCCAGATAGAGCATATTCATGCATATTCACACTCTGACCTTTTATTTAAAAGCAGGGAATAAGAAAGGCAATCTGAATTCAGTTGAAGCTCGCATGCATGCTATTTTTTTTGTGGACTGTTTTCATCTTTGGACTAAGCATCTTTGCCGGTTATGATATTCACCTGATCTGAGGTAATCATTGGTCTAAATTTATTTCCAAGAGTGCAGAAATTACTCCTTCCATAGATTTTAAAATATATATATATATATATTAGCACTGGATAATGATTGGATAGTGGTTGGTCATCACTCTACCTATAGACAGGGATGTCCTACTTGAAGACCCCAAGAGCTGATGAAGTCTACATATCCCAAGGATTTACAGAGAATGAATATAAAATACTTATTCTCAGAAAAGAAGTTGGAAGACATCTTAAAATGTAGCAAAGCTCAAGACAGCAAAATAAGGAAAGTAAATGTGCAATGCAGGGCTGAAATATATCAAAGACAACAAAACATATCAGATGTTAAAGAAGAATATCTGTTGCTGGACATCATGTTTAAAATTGCAGCTAGATGCAGCTGTGAACTTAAAAATCTTTAAACTATTGATTTCCAGAAGCTGAGTAATGCAATAAGACTACTTTTTCCTTAACTAAACCGTAACTCACTTGCACTATTTACACTAAGAATTTCTATTCAAAATGGGGTGGTCTTGTAGTCAAACCAATCAAGACATCCTTAAATATTCATGACAAAATATTTAATTATTGTAATTTGGCCTGAATTTCCACTTATTCCGCTTACCACAAACCTGGGTAGCTCAGACTAGTTGGAGTGCTTGCAGCTCCTTTCTCTAGGAAAGAAACAGAAAGAGATAATCCTGAACTCATGAGAAAAGTTCTTGAAAGCTCTCATGTTCTTTTTTTTTCTTTCCTTTTCTTAAGGAATTATTAAAAAAATTAACTCAGTAAAGAAAAACAAAATAAGAAGCAAGAATTCCTCCCCAAAGTAGGTGTGTCTATATCTTCTAATGTAATATTCAGAAATAAATAACTCTTTCCAATAAGTATTCCTAAATCTTGATAAATCTTGCTGGAAGAAATGTATAAGGTAATTTTAGTGGGCAAAGCATCCAGTCATTGCAGCCCAGAACTATATTTAGAAGTAGGTAAGTCTCTTTCCAGTAAGTACCTCTAAGGCTTGATATATCCTTCTGGTAGAAAGGTATAACGTAATCTCAGTAGTCAAAGCCTTCAATCATTGCAAACAGGAGCTAATAGACATGAGGCAATACAGCACCTTTAGACTGTAGAAATCATTAAGATAGCCAAAGGAGAGCAACATTTGCATCACATTCATATCAGGATTTTTAAAAATATATATAGAGAAGACAGACTGCATATTTGAAAGTATTGTAAAAAATCAGTTAACTATCTGGCAAGGCTCCTTGGAGTGCAGAAGGCATATTATTTTCTGTGAAAACAACTTATGAATGATTACAAACATAATTTTAATTGGATTTTTTCATTTACTTTCATATTGCAAGCAAGAAAACACAACACTCACAATAGGCTATTTTCTCTCAAGAAAATGTGTGGTCTTGGTGGACTTCATTGGTTAATTTGGTAATGAGTGTACAAAATCAAGCATTATAATACTAACAATGGCTATTCCAACATTAAGCTTTCTTTAAGCTTCCTGCAGGCTGCCATCATGCCAGAAACTTCATGGGAGGGAGCAACAAACTGATAAAGTGCCCTACATTCTCAAATTAGGTGAACATTTATTTGAGAATATTTACAGATGTAAATTTCAGGTAGTCTTAAATAGACCAGCCCTTAAATGCTGAAGAACATACATGTCTGATCTCCAAGGTCTCTTCTAGAAATAATGTTTTGATTGAATGGCATGTTTGATCATATCTCAATGAAGAATCTAAATAAATGTTTAAAAGTTATGATTTTGAAGTAATATCTTAATCATCTGTTTTCAGAGGATATCTGAATCCAGACAGAAATTCTACAAGTATGCTGCAGGAAGAAGGAAAGGAGTAGATACTAAAAGGTTTTCAGGAAAAAAAATATTATTGTGGAAGAACAAATTTATATCAATTGCTTTAAAATGTCTATGACAAAGAAGTGTTTAAAGCAGAACCAAGAAAATTCACCCTTGTGGTATCTCCAAAAGCATCTGGAAGTTTGGGAGGTTTTAAGGATTGTCTGATGAGGAAGGCGCTGCTATCCACATTTATACAGACAATTTCTCTGACACATACATAACATGCAAAAGTACTCATAAATCACATTCATAATTCTAGTGGTACAACTGATAAAGACACCCTTCCATGGCTGATCAGAGCAGTTGTGATGATTGTAATTCAGAGACCTGAAACTGTCATAATATATAAGAGATATGTCTTCTTTCCTTTTTTTTTTTACAAGGATAGAACAGCCTTGCTGCATGGCTGCACCACATTCATCCAAATGATTTATTCTTTAGATCAGCTTGAAAAGCTTATCTCTATAGTAGGGAAGGAAAATTTTATCTGAGGGCTCAAGTGCAGGAAGAATGTGCCATCTTCCCCTGAGCTTTGTCGCACTGAAGTGCTTAGAGTCACAGTTGCAGGATACCATGGAAGAAGTCTGAGCTAGGAAGGAGCAGAATCTGACAATTTCCTCAGAAAACCTTTATTAGACCTAAAAAAAAAAGCACAAGGCACTTCAAATTTTAAACAGATGTACTTGGGAGTAAATATTAATCTGAAAAAAATGAAAGTTGCTCTTTAAACCTGTATCTATACCCTATAAATAAATATTGGGAGGTGGGGAATGTCTATAACCACTTTTTGAGCAGAACACTTCCTCAGCTGTTTTACAACTATGAATTTAATAGAAGAGGTGGAAAGTGCTATTTCTTTCTGTTGAAGAGGAAGTTGCACTGAAACAAGATTAAATTACAGATACCATCAAATTGCTGTAGCTAAATGAAATTGGACAACACATCTTGTTCGAGTATCACTTAAATACTAGGAATATTTAATAACATATATATTCATGATGCCTATATATTTAAAAATTACAAAACTCTCAGGAACTCATGGTGAGGTCTTTCTATATGGACAGAAATTGACTTGAAGGGGGTGCAGAAGGTGAAATATTTTAAAAGAATAATTAGTATGCATATGATATTTGCATTTCCTATTAACCTTCACTTGCATTAAGAAAAAATCTGCTTCAAAATGGCAAAAGGCTCAGTTCAGTTTGCCTGTTTGTAAAATTTAATTTAACCAAAAACCTGCAAGAGAGCAGGAGCTGAAACAAAGTCTATTGATGATTGGTTTAATGTAAGGAACATGAAATTGATGTTGACATTTTTCCAGCCTGGAGCAATCACTACACTGCATCTCTTAATTGGCTACCCAAGACTCGCTGTTTCTCTCACACAGTAGTAAACTCATACTTGCAGCTGCAGGAATCTCCTGCTGTAAATACTTACATGGACAAACCAATTAAGGAAACAAAAGACTCCCCATCTTCAGTAATCCAGTTAGTCTTCTAGTTAACTGTGAGATTCACAAAAATTCTTGGTACCATTCTCCATTGTGTAAGAGCATAAAGTATGACATTATTAGATAGCCTGGAAAATGTATAAGACATTATGATACAGTCACTGTATTATCTACTAGATTGAGCCAGGTTTATTAACAGTGACAACCATAACAACAACAAAAAGCTTGCAAAATCAAATTCTGCTATCAGAACCCTGTGGGAGATTTACAATCACACTAGATTCTTTTTTTTCTGAAATATTTACATTAAGAAATTCCCATGAAAATTACCTGGTCTCTCTGTTAAGACAAATAAGTTCAGTAAGATATTATTTTTTTACACAGAGTGTCTTTGTCTGATGACAGCATCTACAGTCATTGCTGGATAAGGTTGGAAGTGGCATTAGAAATTTTGTTATAAGAATTTTTTCTTAAATCTTACAAATCAATTCATTCCTACTAGCAAATTCAAACTGTCAATACGGATGCAAAAAGTGTCTCACAAGGAATGTGTAAAAATAATGTTTGGAAACTGTCCCTAGGAAGAAGTTCAGCTTAACGTTTTTTCTTCTTATTGTCAGCATAGATTTTTACTTCATCTCCAGTAACAGCAAGCAAAAAAACCCAAGTAAACAAAAAAGCCCAGTAGCTCCTTCCAACACAAGCCTTTTTTTTTGTTCCTGGAAAATGAAACTCCAAATAGCTTTGTGATAGCTGCACTAGTAGAAGCACACAGATACTTAAAGTAGTGAATGTTTGTGTGAATGTCCGCTTGAATTAGATGTAAATCATTTGGAGAAAAATTTTCAGTGAAATCCTGAAATGTGTTTTTTTTTTCTAGAAGCTTGTGGATTGGTTGTTGGGAATTATTGCTTTTAAAGGTTTAATTTGTGGAAGTTATTAAGTTTAGAATGTTGCACCAGGCAGTAGGGTCTACAGAACTGTAAGTTGTCCCAGTAAACATTTCTTTGTAACAGGAACTTCTATCACAGAACATTTGAGATTTATCATTTTAAAATAAGCTTATTTAATAAATTAAGAATGAACTTATTGCACAAGACTGCAAGTGGCAAATCAAATTTTCTTTCTTCCTGTCTCTAAATTTTCTTAACAGCACTTTCTGTTTGGAAATAGACAGATTTTGCAACTTCTTAGAATTAGGATTTTGGGAGTTGCAGCAGATCTACTTCACTATTCAAATATCAGAAAACTTATTCAAGGTGTGGAAAAGACAATCTAGACTTTTTATTAAAATAATTGCTAATGTGAAAATAAAAATAGAATTTCATTAGCTTAAACTCTAGCTGTATGATATATTTAAAGAAATAACCATAAACAGAACTTCCACCTGTGGTCATATATAGTAAGCTTCTTTTGATTTTATCTACTGAATACTTATCAGCAATCTCAAAAAAAAACAGGAACACTGGAAAAACATAAAATTTACAGACATTTTTCAGTGGTAAATAAAAAGGCCTGGCTATTTCCTTTGGCCAATAAACATTCATGCATGTGTTTCAATACAGTTACATGAAAAGGCATACATCTGCCAACTAAAAATACAGATCTCACTTGTAGAAAGTAGAGCCGCATTACGCATATAAGCAGGAAAGACATGGTGATTTTGATAAGTGAGATGAGGAGGGTAGGACCATAGTAAAACAATCTAATTTAATCTGTATTTACAATTTGAAACTGCTGAAATGCATGTGCTTTAGCACAGTGATACAGACCAGAAAGACCATGAATAGAAGGCATTAGAAGGAGCTGCACAGGCAGATTTTCTGTGTGTAGGCAATTCACAATTTGTTAAATCTGTTAAATTTGCCAGCCATTGAATCAGGAAATTTGCTTTAGGAAATAGTAGCATTCCTGAATAAGTGTGGTGCAGAAATACACCTGAATATCTTCAGTCCAACATCTCTCCATTAAGGTGAAAACTCTTACTCAAGTTAGGGTAAATTTCTACAAGCATGGATTTGATTCACCAGATATCATGAGCTTGAAATAGGAAACACTTGGCAAGTGATTGCTGATGACCAAGGGTTCATGCAAAAGTAAAATAATATTCACCTCTATATTTTTAATCTAAAAATCCATGAAATAAGTGTATGAAACTAGTGATACAAATTATGTTGTTTAGCTAGTAAGGCAGAATTCAAGATAAACAGTTTATTTCTTCTTTATAGCTACTTGGATTGTTCTCCCACACTTATTTTTTCTTTGACATACTCAACCTCTTTTGTAGTCTCCAGGGAAAATCTTAGAAAGCATCCAACATTTGTAAAATCTGTTTCACACCCTTTCATTAAGTATCTCTGAAAAGCATGAACCTAATTGCAAGCTCTATATAGGAAGAGAAGGCTCATGGGAGACCTTAGAACAGCCTTCCAGTAATTAAAGGGGGCCTAGAGAAAAGATAGGAGGAACTCTTTGTCAGGCAGTGCTGTGTTAGGATGAGAGGTAACAGTTTTAAGATGGAAGAATGTAGATTAAGAGTAGATATTACAAAGAAATGTTTTCCTGTGTGGGTGGTGATATACTGGAAAAGGTCACCCAGAGAAGTCATGAATGCCCCATCCCTAGAGGTGTTCAAGACCAGGCAGGATGAAGCTTTGAGCAACCTAATCTAGTGGAAAGTGTCCCTGCCATAGGACAACCAAAACCATTCTATGATTCTATGACTCTATGATTCTATGATTATATTTCACTTTAAAGTATTGTGTTCACCAGTGTTCTGAGAAATCTATCAATATTTTAAGAAATCTGATACAAGAGAGAAGGGCAACAACAATATCAAAGGTTGAGATTCAATTCTACTACAGTTTCTTTTTCTCCGTGCAAGGTATTCAGATCTGAAAACTTTACTAATTTGGCCTGGAGATACTGTAAACAAAAGAGTTCCTTGTATCACAGACAGTATTTTTAACTTTTTCATAAACTCAGAAAAGGTCTTTTCTTCTATGATATTTTCAGACAAAAGCCTCTGTACTTTTAAAATATACTATCCTAACTTGCCTGAATATTGCAAAAGTGTCTTTAATTATAAATGTAATTGGAAGTTTGAATTATGCTCCTTTTAATTCAAATACTTTTGGAAGTTGTTCTTGATAGTACAACAGCGGAGGAAATATAAGATAGACATATCAAGACAAGATTTAAAGTTGACAGTTTTCTATATCATAGAATCATAGAATAACCAGGTTGGAAGAGACCCACTGGATCATCAAGTCCAACCATTCCTATCAAACACCAAACCATGCCCTTTAGCACCTCGTCCACCTGTGCCTTAAACACCTTCAGGGAAGGTGAATCAATCACCTCCCTGAGCAGCCTGTTCCAATGTCTCCTGTGCCCAATGACTCTTTCTGTGAACATTTTTTCCTAATGTCCAGCATAAATCTCCCCTGGAGGATTTTGTGGCCATTCCCTCTCATCCTGTCCCCTGTCACTTGGGAGAATAGGCCAGCACCCTCCTCTCTACAACCTCCTTTCAGGTAGTTGAACAGACCAATGAGGTCTCCTCTCAGCCTCCTCTTCTCCAGGCTAAACAACCCCAGCTCTCTCAGCGGTTCCTCATAAGGCCTGTGTTGGGGATATATTATCTGGAATGCTGTCTCAGCAGCTGGCCAGTAGCCTTTTGAAAACAGAGTTATGTACTCTATTTCGGCAATTCTTGATTTTTTGTAAGAATAGGAGTTTTAAGGTAAACTTTGCGGCAAATGCATAAATGCTGAATTTTTTATTTAAGGCCATGGTAGAAAAAAAAGTATATAAATTGTCAGTTCACTTAGTAAAGTGACAGAACATGTAGCAAATTGCATGACCTAGGTGAAACTCTTGTTTGAATTATGTGGCACAATAATTTTCCTGTGTCAGTCTACTGACTGGCACCTCTTTATGAAAATGACAAATTGGAGTTCGTATCTTCATATAAAACTAAGAAGGCATTTTCTCAACTTCATAGTTTCAAAAGGCATTCTAAAAAATATGAAACGAGAATAACCAGAGAATGATTTCTGTCAGTTTTAACCTAAGACGCTAAATACTAGTTATTAAAATGTTATTTCATTCCATATCTCACTAACTCTTTGAATTCTTAGCTTCTGTAGATTAAAATGTTAATGTTTCAAATGTAAAACTATCCTCATACAAACTAACATTTTTTCTTGTACCATCATTTCCACTTTTCAGTATAGGTAAAGTTTTACAAAAAAAATGGTTTTGTTGACCAAATGGATAGTGATGTAAGAGGCCCTTGATGCTCATCTGGCTATGTACTGGAGCTATCTAAAGACATAAAGCATCAAAAGTTACCATAGTAAAGAATCAATATTTTCTTGAATGTTTAATGCCCTAAATCACTTCAAAATCAAACCACTGCCAGTGCCAGCAGATGGAAAGGGACTGGAAAGATTATATAAGACTGCAGAGAGGAAGAGCCAGAGGGACTGAATCGTGCAGCAATCACTGGCTTTTGGATCCACACAGTTATGTAGTGAATAGGCTGAAAAGTCCTAGTTAGAAAATAAGTACCCCTCCTGTGTGGATTAAAAAGAGGAAGTCTTCTATAGGATGATTCAGATCTCAAGGCAATGTTAACCACCCGTGAATGAGCCTGTCTCTTTCCTTAAAATGACTATGACATGCAGGTCCTGAATGTAGTGACTAAGGTTGGGTGGAAGGAATTGAGATGTGCCCTCTAGTTCTGGTTTTAAATTTTTTTTCTGTCTGTATTCTCTTTTTCCCTCACTATTTTTTTAGCCTGCAGAAATTAGTGTTAAGCTGAGATGGATTCACTATTAAAGGAAAGTTAAAAAAAAAAGGGAAGACTTCACGCTTCTTCAAAACTGTCACTAAAGTCAAAATAAAGTTAATGATGGCAGAAAAATCTCACACTCACTGTAGTGCTATAACCTCTTATCTTTAACAAACAGTACAATCTAAATGCAGGGCTTCAAGTTCAAGATTAATTATTGCACCTTGCTCAGCAATTAAAAGGGAATTACAGAAGAGATACTAAGGCATACGTCACAATTAAACATGCATTTTACAATAGTATTTTTGCTCCTAATTCTTTCTCACAATGATGCTTATCAAAGCAACAGTAGGAAGTGATAATTGTCTTTAGAGGTGCCTAACCTTCAGAACACCCAACATGCAGCTTCTTAAATCAAATCAAATCAAATCTTTATGTGACTAGAAAATTAAGTATAGCATTCTGCTTTTATGGGTATGAAACCTAGCAGTTGTGCTGTGGTGCATAATAAGGCCATCTTAGGATGCCAGCTTATACACAGGCATCTTTCCCATCACAGATGTTGTATGCCTGTAGAGATAAGTGTGTGGACAACCTAAAAGCTTTGAAATTAGAGCCACCAACAGGCAACTTTCATGGCTCTGGGATAGTTTTATCATTATCCCAGGTAAGAAAAAGTGAACACATACGACAAAATTACATACCCTTTTCATGTTAGAAAGTACCTGCTATATATGTACACTACATTTATTTGTTGGAAGATCTTTCTTTGTAGCTCTTTTTTTTTTCCCAAGAAAGGAGTGGTTATACTTAATCACCACTGTGGTTCCAAATTTAGATTGTTACTCTAATATCACAACACCTGCGTGGTGACACACAGTAACTTGTCCTGGAAATATTTAGTGAAAGTATTTTTCCACACATTGAACTCTATCAGACATTCAAGCAAATCCAGAAACAAGTTCAATTCAAATATCATCTATCTACATATACTCACCTACACCGTTTCATCAAACTCTCATTTCCTTTAGTAAAAGTTATTCAAGCTTATTTGGTAAAGTCTTTTTGTTGCCTGTGAACTGTACATGTGTGCCACTGCTTGCTTCTCACAGTGCCAGTAATATCATAAGCCTCAAGTTGTATTTTTTGTTTAATCTAGCACATTACTAGAGCCACTGAAGCAAAACACCATGATCTAAGCAGTCTATGTCAGCAGTAGATTTTAGTTTTTATCAGATTCTTCAATTTTCTCCAATTACTGAGCAATCATTTTCTAAATTTCTTTAAAATAAAAGTTAACACAAATAAACTGTTATTCCTAGCGCATTTCAAATATCTAATTTCGGTCACAGTCTTTCATACTCCTTAGATCAAGTTGCTGTAACAAAAATAAAAAATTTTCTCTGCCTCTCCTCCACTTCACTACCATATCATCAACTACTGCATATACAATAGGCAATACCTTTCAACTAGGAATAAATGAAAATCCTGCAACTTTAAAAGTCTGGATTTTCTATTTAGAAATGTTGTGCAGTGGCAACAGCAGGATTTCTATTAGAGATTCAGGGAAAAAAAATCCATCATTTCCCTTTCTTTTTGGACATAACACATAATCATATACCTTCTTTGCTTGTTCATTTGTTGTTACTTTTGGAACAAATAAAAAATCTTAAATGAAATCCATGCTAGTTATACTGGTCACATTAGAGTAAGGAGGCACTAGAAGCTAAAAGACTAATCAACAAGCTTAAAACTCAAGATAAGATACCTTTATTTGTTGTTTTGTTGTCTTGTCACAACACGCTCAAGCAATTTAACTTCTGTATCATCTTTTGCATTAAAAAGTGGCATATTAATTATTATTTTACAGGATTATTATGCTTTCATACTAACTGTAAACACTTAAATATCAATTAAAGTGAAGTATAGACTTTGCATCTGTAGTAACCAGCCTCACAATAATTCAGTTCCAAAACAGGGTACATCACATTTTAGCTCAGAGGCAGCAGTCCCAGTAATATAAGCCAATGTGAAACTATGCAGTTTTATGTTGATGCATAAGCATAAGTATGTACATATATATTCAGTACTGAAATGAAGTTGTTGGTGGAAAAGAGTGTGAATGGTATCACTAAAGCAAGCTACGTCCAACTTATGCAGATGTACATCACCACTAAATGCACAGCGTTTAGAGGGGAAAGTGAAGAACAGCCTGCCTAACTTGACGCTGCAATTAATATTCATAACAGAATATAACAAACATAAAACTAAACTTTAATCAACACTACACACCTCTTTAACAGTAAATGACTCTACACGGAAAAAGTAAACCATCCCCTGAACTGAAAATAAAGCTTCCTTGTATCTTTTTCATTTTCAAACCCTGTAATGACAGCTAAATCCTAGGCGACTAATAGTATGAAAGAATTTAAGTGCTAATCAGAAATCAGTAAAAGAAAAACCTTACTCACAACCTGCAGTAGTAATGTCTAATATGCTCATTTGTGATCAATTTTGACTGTGATATTCCAGTGTTGTCACTGAAAAACTATAAAAATCTCAGTGCAGCATTAAAGTATTATGAAGTTTTGAGTGCTTTGCATTAGATCAAGCAAAGAAAGTAAAAAATAAAAATAAAAATAAAAAAAAAACAACTGAGAAGGCATAAGAGGAAGTAAGGAACTGAATTGTGTCCTTGTAGATTTTACAATAAGGCTATGAAAATCATTTAACTAGAAAGTAGATTTTAACCTGAGTGGTGGATGTCAGATTTTCAGATAGTGGTTAGCCCAGATATGCTGTTTCAGATGGGTGGTTAACTCATGATTACTACAGTCCAGGCTGCCTCCAATCTTGGCTTCACTGATTAGCTCACTTGTACAGATGACCATCAAGTCCAGTATCACACCCCTTCTGGTAAAGCTGTTTATTACTTGGCTTAATTAGTTACCATCAAGGCACTCCAAGAGTGTCCTGACTTGCCTATATCTTGCCATGCTACTTTTCCAGATGTAGGGATGGCTGAAATTCTGTAGAAGGGCAAAAGCCTGAGGGTGTGTTGTGTCCTGTAGCTAGAGAAAGAAGGCTTCGTTAATAGTATCCCCTTGATAGAGCAACCTGTGCTATACACCAACCATCAGGTTACCTTTGTTGCCTCTGATTCTAATTCTCACCCACAGGCTTTCAACACCCTCATGGTCATTCTTCAGAGACAGCTCATCACACTCTATTAATTTATTGCTGTAGAGAGCACAGCCTCCAATCCTCCTTCCTCATCTGTCCCTTCAGAAACTTCTGAATAGGAAATCAGTGAATAGACTGTGAAGGGAATACGTAGGAATGTATCGTATTATTATCCTGTCTACCCTATTGATAGTAAGCCCAGTATAGTTGGAAAAAAATGACTAGAAAATTCTGGTGTTCTTTAGTAGCTTCTTCTGTATGATGATGTTGTAGATAACCTATAGCCTAGGGGGACTGCTGGTTTGACCTAACAGGTAACTACAGTTCTTATCACAAAAGTTCTTATACAAATAAAACATAGGGAAATCCCTACTGGAATTGCAGAAATGGAAAAGCATGCATTTCCAAAACCATTTTTAGTAGCTTTAATTATATCCTTTTGAAAGTTTTTTCATAGAATCATGTGACAGAATATCCTGAGTTGGAAGAGACCCATGAAGATTATTGAGTCCAACTCCATACTCCACACAGGGTAACCTAAAAGTTAAACCATGTATCTATGAGAGTTTTCCAAACTCTTCTTGAGCAGCGACAAACTTGGGGCCATTACGACTTTCAGGAAAGCTTATTCTAGTGCTTGACCACCCCTTCAGTGAAGAACCTTTTCCTAATATCCAATCTGAACTTCCCATGATGCAGAGTTAATGCATTCCTTCATGTCCTGTCACAGGATGTCGGAAAGAAACACTCATCATCTTCCTTTCTGTTCCCCATCATGAAGAAGTTGTAGACAGCAAGCTCTCCTTTTCTGTATAAAATAAACCTGACATCCTCAGCTGCTCCTTTTAAGTCATGCCCACCATCCTTTCACCATCTTTGTTGTCCTCGTTTGGACAATTCTAACATTTTCATATCCTTCTATTATTGTGGAGTATTTGAGGTCAGTCTGCATCAGTGCTGAGTATAACTGGATAATAATTTCTTTTGACCAAATAACTGTACATGCCTAATGTATCCCAGAGTATAGTTGGCTCTTCTGGCTACTAGAGCTCATTGTTGACTTTTGCTAGCTTACCATCTACCTAAACCCCAGAGCCCTTTCTATAGGGCTGCACTAAAGCCTCTTGTTCTCCAGTTTATAGATACATTCAGGATTACTCTCTCCCAGGTGAAGGATCCAGTATTAGCCCATGTTGAGTTTCATGCAGTTGGTGACTGCCTAGAGTTTTCATCTATCAAAATCTCTCTGTGAGGTCTCTCTAACCTCCAGGGAATCAACAATTCTTCCTAACTTAGTGTCATAGGGAAAATTACTTGGTGTGCACTCAACTCCTGTGTCCATGTTAGTAAGAAAAACATTGAAGAGAACTACTCTTAAAACTGAGCTTTGGCCACCAGCCAGGTACTACACCTTTATATAGAACTCTTTGAATTTGACTCTGCAATGAATCGTTCACTCATTTTATTGTGGACATGTCTGTCTGTATGCTGGATAGCTTGTGCCCAAAGATACTACAACAGACAGTATCAAAGTCTTTGCTAAAATCCCAAAATCACATATCTGCTGCCTTCCCTTTGTACACTAGGTACCTAAACTTATTATAAAATAACATCAAGTTAGCAAGATATTCCCTTCATAAATCCATATTAGCTTTGACTGATTATTGCATTGTCTTTCATGTAGTTTTCAATAACTCTTAGAATAATCTTTTCCATCACTTTGTGAAGCACCAAAGTGAGACTGGTGGTGTTGGTGTTAATGAAACTGTTTCAGAGCTTCACATAAAACCCAGCACTCTAGTACTTATCATATACCTCCCAGACCATGAAGGAGTGGGGATAAAAAGACACTCCTGTGAGGTGATTAAGGCACAGACTTCAATCTGACCCTTTATTGAGTTAGCTGTTACTTAATATACCCTTTTGGGTTACTTAACAGGCTGTCCACGAGGCTATCTACAGTGTATTATTGGCTAAAAGTAGCTGCCCATAAAGCTATTACTAACATATTATTGGCTAAACAACTGTGCATGCTAAAAAAACAAGTTACACTAAAATTAATTATGTTGATATTTTTCTTCTTTAGTTTTTCTCTCAGTTGGTACTTGTTCCCACTGAACTAGCTCTTGTTTTTGTCTCAGCTCTCTGTTTCAAGGTCTTGTCAGAGTTGCTCAATATCAACAAGGCTTACAGCATCGAGTCCTTCATCCCTATAAAATGTCTCCACACTCCTGCCCCTGAAGTTATAGAAAAGAAAAATCAAACAAAAAGCAACAAAATACACCTAATCCAAGGAATCTCTTTGCAGCACTGTGATACCTTCTGCCTGATGTTTGTCAGGCAAGGTTATCTAATTATGTTCAGTCTAGCTGTGATCAAGTAGATGATTCAAAGAAAAAAACCGAACTAAAAATAAAATAACAAAACATAGGGTTCAAACAATTTAATGGAAAACATAGGAAAAGACTTAAAGGTTTACTTACAAATTTTTGTAGTCACTTCTGTTTCAATGCTTTCATTATAATCCCTGCTCATTCATTAATTTTTTAGCATTTATTAATACAATAATATTTCTGTGCTTCAATGTGACTATTCCTGTTTGGCCATTGTCAATAGGATTACATTTCAGCACAGGTAAATGTATCTGGGAATATCTCAAAATTATGGAATTTATAAAAAAATAATAATATTTACTTATTAATTTATTAATTAATTATATTAATTCCAGAAGATACTGCCAGTGACAATCACAATACTTCATTTTCACTATAAAGTTCTTCCTCAAATACTTATGTAATTTTTCAAAAATTGTAAACCTGATCAGCATTACAGTTGTGTATTTTATATTGTTTTGCACTTTCCTGAGGAAGGAACAATGGTTGCCTTTCCAGAGCTATGTGTTGAAAGAAGGTATTCTTGGAGTATATTTCACTAGAAGTTGTTAACAGCAACTTTGTAACAAACTCCTTTTTGTCTAATAATTTCCTTGAAATATGCAACTATTTTTGAAGGTTTTTTACAACATGACCTCAGGAATTGCCTGTAAAGCAGAAACAAGACAAGCTAAAGCTTCCATAATTGATGTAAGAAACACAAGGAACCTGATAATAAAAAGCTCTACTTACTTTTCTCAGATTAAGCTCTTACTTGGAGTTTTTTGTGGAAATAAATCTCACTACTTATCTTTTTCTTCAACATTTGATTCAGAACACTAAATACAAAGCAAAGCAAGTACACATTTCTTCTACTACTTTTGTGGCTTTATTGCTGCTTTTAATTCTACTGGAGGATAAAACCTCTTTATTATTACTTCTGGAATCACTGTTGCAAATGCCACTCAGTCTTCCTATATACTAATATTACTAGCTTCATTTCTATCCTGCTCCAGAGGTTCACCAAAGAAGGAGAACTGAAAAATTCTCAAATTGTCTTCCCCCACAACTCTGTAAGTAGTACTTCCCACATACAAAAAAAAAAAAAAAAAAATCCCAAACCACATACTAAAATACTAACTAAAAATCTGATGGACCTGGCACGATTTCTTATTACTCAGCTTCGTATTTTCAAAGCAAACCAAATCCCAGAACTCAATGAACAAAGAACAAATGCCTTGACATACACAGGCTAAGTTTTCAGACAGTGAAATATGATCAAGGGAGTGACAGATACTTTTCAACACTCCCCAAGTATCACCGGACAGATGCATTACTAAAAGTTGGGCATCGCTTATTGCCAGAGCACTGGTTGCAAACAGATGTCAGTGAAGCTCCAAATGCAGTGGCACATAACATCAAATGCAGGTGCAGAATGGCCAGGCACTAAGGCAGATGTTTGAAATGACATAAGTATAAAAATAAACAAAGAAGTCTAATTCCTCAGCTACCGTTCAAATTAGCAGATAATCGAAAGCAATCCCTTTGCAAAGTATTCAAAATGTTGCTTCTGTTCTCTGTGACAAACACTTAGATGTGACAGTCACACAAGTTGCATGTGAAAAGTGAATATTAATTCTGATTTACAGAGGCACATTCCCACGAGTGACCTTTTTGTTTGATTCTGTTTCATAGAATAAAACAGAAGTCCATCTCCTTGGACGGCTAAAGAAGTATATGCCAAGACATTTGGTAAGGCAAATTAAATACAAATTCAGTGGTTGGATAGAAGAAAAAGGAACTGCATCCACTCACTCAACTTTAGAATCGTAGAATCATAGAATCACCAGGTTGGAAGAGACCCATTAATACATATGTTTTGAAGCCTGATCATTGTCTGCATAACTTTGTAACTTTTCCATAACATATATCACTTGCTATAAAAGAGTATAAACCAGAATAAGCCAGTGCTGTCTAAAACAAGGGGGAATATTTATAATATTTTTTTAAAGTTTCCAATATAACTTTCAGTAAAATAATAACTACTTATATGTATAGGCAAAGTTCAATTTGAAGTTTGAAATATATGACTCAATTTAACTAGTCTGATTAAATAAAAAATATAGCTTTGCATACGTCCATCTAGTACTTTTAATTTATCAAGTTTTTCCCTACATATACAGAGTAAAAAGCATAATTACAGTTATTATAAAAGCTTAAAAATACTGTAAAATATTTAAATATTATCCTGAAAATCAAATTATGGCCTAAATATTAAAATGTCTCTATTATTTTCAGTACTTTTAAGTATTATCTGTAAGCCAAGAAGGATTTCCATATTGCTTACTGGTCATGCTGATGACTAGGAAAATGGCAAATGGCAACAAGCATGACCTACCTCTTACTTTTCTACCTAGCAGAGTACCATGCATTTTTTTGGCACATTACAAAAATCTGCAGTCTCCCTGCTGCCCTCTAACACGTGAGATAATGTGATTCTAAAGAGCCTAGCTGTGAAGCAAACATTAGCTGAAAAATTTATAACTAATCAATATGAGAGATTTTCTAAAGAATTTGGACAAGTAAAGAATTTTACTCTACCTGCCTTGGAACCAGGTTTACACAGCCTAATTTGGAAGACAGGATCTCCAAAACATAGTCTTCAAATACCATATGAAAGTACCAGCTAAAAAAGTTAGAATTTCAATGGCTAAAGCAAAAGCCCTAGTTCAGTATCTAGTCTCACTTTTCTTGTAATTTTGAGAATGTATTAGAAGAACTGCAGTTGAGAGTAAGCATGCCAAAAGCCGTCAAGTTAACTAAGAGCAAACATAGTGTCAGGCAAGCAAGAATCATGGACGAGAAATCTATCAGTGCTTAATAAGCACAATCATGCCGCCTCTACCCATAAAATCCATACTAACCGTTTTTTTGCAAAGCTGGGAGAATATACTGATGGATATATCAGCCTATATCAGCACTTTTCTTCTATACGTTGCCTGGACATTACTAGTTTGTGCTGACAGTGAAAAAATTATGGCCTAGATGGACCTTCGGTATGTCTCAGTGAAACAATTCCCACACGAGTGTGAAAGTTATGAAGATATAAAATTTGTTTGTAATGATCCTATAGAACTTCACAGAGACAAGGAGAAAAATGCTTCAATATCCAAGGAGCAACAGGAAGGAACCTAGTGATAAATGCTACAAGTCACATTCCAGCTGGTCAACATATCACCATGATCTGTTTGTAATATACCGCTTTTATAATGATAGGCAGTCAGATTTGACAGTAGGCTAAAATCATACATAACTCTGCAATGGGTTCTATTTTATCTGTGGTGTAAGAACAGAGATTTATATTTTATAGCAAATTACTTCTGTCTGTAACGTTTAGTTTGGTTGCCTGCAAATGAGTCTAAAAGAACCAATCATAATAAACAGCAAATGGACTGTGTCAGTAGTGCCCAAGCTGCATGTGCAACATGCCACACATTGTCCTGGACAAGACTGAAGGATGAACCCTATTAAGAACTGCAAATTTTCTCAAGAAGGTTGAAGTACTGTGGACTGACAAGAAATACTTTCATTTTCTTGCTACGTTGAAGCAAGCTAGTTTACAACAGAAGGCAGTGATTGACACACTCTCTGAAAGCTCCACTGAAGATCTCCTAACTGGATATAATTGCAATATTTTGCAATTTACACTCCAAGAATCAATTATAATTAGCTTCTTGTCTGTGTATTCCTTCACAGGCTTCAGTGCATCTATTAGGCAGGGGGGGAGAAAAATTATGCTTTGCAGCTTTCCCTAAGTTTCTTAACCACAATTGGGATAGAGAGGGTGGGGGAGGCGGTTGGGTGGAAATACTTCAAACTTCGTTTTTTTCTTGTGCAAGCTTAAAATATGACTACTGAACCACAAACAGAAACCAAACAGAAAAACAGAATGGTAAAATACCACATGGTAGTTATTTCACCTGTATTTCCCTTGGGAAGAACACAGTATAAGTTTTTAACTAAAAAAGGGTAAAAATAGGGTATCTATCTCACAAAATTATTGAATCAAAATGGTACACGTATCATTAAATCAACAAAGACAATGTAGTATCAAAATCAGGATAGAGAAATATTGTATGAACAGCTACAAAGGCAAGTCAAGACTATAAAAATGTGCTCAGGCAGAGACTTGTGATGACTGAGAGTTTCCTAAGGATTCTCTCAGCTAGATTTTCTCCTGAAAGAAAAATAATCATGCTACGTGCAAGTTTGCTTAGTAGCAGTTTACATGTGTATCAAAGTCTGAATGCGATGTGTTGGTTGTTACTGCTTTTTATTCTGAAATGTATACAGCAAATGGATGCCAAAGGAATCAAGTTCATTTTGAACAGATGAAGGACGATTTTGAGTCATACCCTTTTCACAGGGTACAGCATGAGTTCTTGCGTCCAGGTATGAAGGCATTTCCACACAGAAGAGAAGAAATATTGCAAGAGTCTGAGCAATATTTTTTAGTTATCAAATATGGAATTATGATATAGTTGAGAGCATACACTTACTGTATTACAAGTAAACAAAAGTATAGCAAATGTTGATCTGTCAAGAAGTAGCACTGAACTTTGTCTATATTTATGAAAACAAAAAATTAGAAAATAATTAATAATAATTAATATTTGCTATTTACCAATGGTTTGTTGAATTCTCGTTTTTTAAGGTATGGAGATCTTACATTCAAACATCCATGATCCCTAAGTAGAAATCCGAAAAAAACCTGTTTGTAGACACAAATTCTGACACGCAGATTCTCTGGTAGCCTTGCTCTAATATTAGTGAATCTGGATATTTTACCAAAATATATCTACAGGTAGGCAACTATTAGACTCATTACTTCTGCCTCTGCTCCACAAATATATTCTAACATCTGCCTTCTGTAATGTGCATATAGGAACCACAGTTTCATTGATAAGCTCAATATAATATATTTGTACCTCATCCTAAGCAATAAAACCAAGAGAGTTGAAAATAAAGCATTCTTCCCTTCACTTCACTGATGGACCCATGCTAGTAGGCTTTTGTCACTAATGTAACTAGTTTTCACTGCCGTTTAGAAGGGAAATACAGAAATATCACTCTCATACCTCATTCCACAGCAGTCACAGAATTTAATTTTGGCTTTGACATCTGACTTCTTATGTCTTAAATAATCTGGTTTGGGTTGATGTGCCTCCTGCTCTTAAATTTGATAAAGAAATGAAAAATTAAAAAAGTAGTTATTGAAAGAAAAGATTTCTCACATCTGAAAAAAAGAAGAAAGACTTAGTAAGTATTCACAAGCAAGTTTTATGTCAAACAAACCTAAACTCCCTTCAGGTATTTCTTTCCTCTTTTCTCTTTATCCTATATCAAAATAGCCTATAGGTTATCTTCTGTTCACAGGAAATGATGTTTCACTTGAATTTCTATACAGAATCTCACTGCAGTGATACATAATTTATAGGTCTCACGATTATCAACAGAAAAACAATTTAATAATAGGTTTCTTTAGCTCTTAATCAAATGTAGTCTATATTGTCAAGATTTTAAATTTATCTTTGATTTTTGTTAATACAGGGAGATTAAGTCTTCTTCAGTAAAACTCAGGGATAAAAAACCAAAAACATATATTTGGATTTATCTTGTTTTTAAAGAAAGATATGTTAAATTATTAATTTCTTACACTCAGTTAATAGGTTGCCATCGCCCTCTATATCCAGAAGGTGGGGGGTGGGGGGTGGGAGTTTCTTGTCAGCCAGAACTTTGGTTGTTTGGTTCCTCTAACATTAATCTTATCTTGTGCTTAGTGTTTTCATCGAGTACTTGAGAGGACAGAAGATTCTTCTCTACCTGAGGGATTTAAACCCTTCTCATCTAAACTAGAACTGGTGGTACATAAATACAACCTGTATTATCATAAAAAAATGCATAATAAAGAAAATTATCCTTGCAAAAATGTACCCTCCTAGTGGTTTTGAAATTATACAAACATCGATGCAGTTCTTTATCAATGTTCTATATATCATTTACATGAGAGTTAAGTTTCCTCAAAAATACCTCAATTTAAATTTATTTTTTATACTTATTCTGATTTGTAATGTCTTTGCTTCTATTTTACAGGAGCCATTTCAAAGCTATTTGGACAAACTGTGTGATATTTTTATGAGATTAATGTAACAAGGTCCAAAAACATGTTTTGTCACGAGGGAAGAAAGAATACTAAGTTTCTTATTATTGTTGAAATAGAATTAGGAAAATAAATTCTCTGTTTATTCACCATCATTTTTTGGAAAGTAAGATAAAAAGAACATAAGAATTTCTTTCTAAATGAAAACAAAAATATCTGTGAAGTATCATATCTCTCATTCTTCCTTAGATCAAAGACATTTGCTAGATAGATACTTCTTTTTTGCCAATAGAAGTCTCTGTATTATACCTGCTGAAGTAGAACAAATAGACTGGAAAGAGCATCTAGGAAGATAATTTTCCTTCTATTTCAAGCTTAACTGTTAAATTTAGCCAGATTTTTTTATGGAAATTGCAGTCACATCCCCATTGTTCTGTGCTTCTGTGTTGGCATGGCTCTTAAACAAAGCTTCTAATTAATGTTTTACCATTGAAAAGGTTCCCATTTGTTCTATTTGAATAGTAATCACAAGCACACATCCATTTCACAGAAGCCCACGTAACATAAATCTGTCTCTACATCCACTTGTAGATGTCGCTATTTAAATTAGATACAAACCAGATACAAAGAATTTTTTTTGAATTAGTAGAAAAAATAATTCCTTATTATCTCTATTGTCTGAAGCAAGGAAGAATCAATCCCCCCCAAACCACCATTTACTTTTAGAATGTGTCTCTGAACAATTTTCACCTTTTCATACTACCAAGTATCTTCTTTCACTAAATTTGTTTATTTGGGCTCCTTAGATTCCCCAAGCAATATTTCATTGCTTCGTATTTCCACATCAGAATTACTCATTACCTTCCCCCTGTTCAAAAGAAACTCCTTATCTCCATAATACATCTTGAAATGCTGAGTTATTAAATATAGATGTGACATCAAATATTGGGCAGAACTCAAACCAGCCTATTCCTGAAGAATGTATTTTTATTTACACATTTTCTCTTTGCCTTCATTAAACATTTTGTATAAAGATTGCATATATACGCACTTTTGTGTATGTGTTTCTGTGCCTACTTACGTAATGGCACAGTTTCAAAAGAAGGAAATAATTCTCATGGTCCCCTTATTTGTCATACAAATTAGCATAGGAAGCAAGGTATTGACTTTCAATCTACTGAACAGGAACTTCAACAAGGGTGTCTTGTTTCTCAGACAGGGACAGCAGCATGGAAACCTCTCTTTCACAGCATAATTTTTCAGTCTTTCAAAAAGTACTGTCGATGAACTCTACATGAGAAGAAAGATTGCAGATTGTTTATTTCCAGTAAATAAAAGCAAATTCTTACAATCATCAACCAAATATAAAGGAAATGAAAAGAAGTGAGATCATAGAACTTGCCCTGACCAGCTATCCAGCCCTCAGACTAATTTTAAACATACTTGCTGATGTGGATGTCAGTCAAATGGTCCTTCTTCATCGGCACTGGACAGAGAAGGCAGACAACTACCAAGGCACCTAGTACCTTTCCACATAGTCTGGCAAATCCATGGAGAAAAAGAAAGAAGGTGGTAGAGAGAGATTCCCTCCTAATGACTTCAATTGTATGTATAGATATTCAACAACCTGTGCAAACATTTGTACATTGTGTTTAGGAAAAACAAATCTACAGACCTCATTGCTCTCTACAACTACCTAAAATGAAGTTGTGGAGAGGAGGGTGCTGGCCTCTTCTCTCAAGTGACAGAGGACAGGACAAGAGGGAATGGCCTCAAGCTCTGCCAGGGGAGGTTTAGGCTCAATATTAGGAAAAAAAAATTCACAGAATGGGTCATTGGGCACTGGAACAGGCTGCCCAGGGAGGCGGTTGAGTCACCTTCCCTGGAGGTGTTTAAGGGATGGGTGGACGAGGTGCTGAGGAGCATGGTTTAGTGTTTGATAGGAATGGTTGATCCGGTGGGTCTTTTCCAATCTGGTGATTCTATGATTCTATGAAGATAATCATATTTACCAAATTTCTGTAGTTTCTATTATTTTTTTCATTAGCTGATTTAGGCCTGCAAACAGACTTTTTTGTTCTTATGAGTTTGCCTAAGACACCTTTCCTCCTCCTTTTTCTGCCTCAGGTCACTGATGTACGGTCCTATTACAAACAATTTTTCTGTATTTAGAAACATGGTACACTTTCAAGGTGTATCAACCCATGATTTTTCAAATCTAGAACACATGACTGAGGGCATTCACTTTAAGTCTCAAGAAATTTGAAATTTCAGATTTTTCTTTACTAAAATGATAATTTATAGAATTTGTTTACACTTTGGATCTTTGTATGCTTTCTTTGAAGATTCTGCATTTGTGCTTAATGTAATTAAAGTTCCAGCCTACATGCACAAGTAATTACTCCTTAAGTATTTTCAGATGTTATATTGCAAATGCAAAAGAACTACTTGTCAACAGTCCCATGTAAAAGTGAACCGTGGTGTAGTTGCTGTTCATGTGGGTTGACCTCTATATTTCATGGATGGCCTTTTTTCATGCCCAAGGAATAAATAAATGGCATACTATTGCCTATCTAAAAATAATAAAATTTACATATGACCTCTGTGTGCATATGTCTTCTCATACTGTCTGTATAACTAAATATAAGTATTAGCGACACTATCTTGCATCCTCCATTTTTCAGAGATATGAAAAACAATTTTTACAGTGGAAAATCATAAGATAGATTAGCTTTAAAAACTGGTCTCCTTTTCCAATTTCCTATGTTTTTATTTTGCATTATGCATTTGGATACCCCTAAGGAGCTGCAGCATGGATGCAGAAAAGACTTTGCCAGCTGGGGTTACCTCCCTGCATAATTTTGCAGAGCCATCTGAGAAAAATATATTTAAAGGCCTTGTGAGTTAAGGAGTTGAGAGAATTCAGACACGTATACAAGAATAATGATAAATATTTTGATCTCACAAATCCAAATCCCACTTTTTCTCCTGCCAAAGGAACACCACAAGTACTATATAAAATATCAATTTTGCTATCCCAATAGAACTTTTCTAAATATATATGACATCACAATGTATTTCCCTATTCAATTCTCTGAAGTTCATCAATACAAATCAGAGGTTTCCAAACTTGTCCTCTAAGACATGGTAAACTATCTGTTCCAAGGAAAAATATTAAATAGCATTTCTGGTATGGCCTTTAATTAAAACGATACATTGTTGGCAATGAGGAAATTTTGAATATTGATTGTTTTCTGTTAATGTAAATCTTGTAACTACTTCTGCTGTCCAACGAGTAGGATCTGTCTCGCTTTACACATTTGCATTCCACTGATTATTTTCTTTTTTTTCCCCCAAAACACCCTTTTTTAAGTTGGAATTTTTCAATATTTTTAACTAAGCTTTCAGTATCTTAGCTCATATTTACAGGTAGCAGTGCATTCTAGTTTTACATGTCTAGGGACCCATGAGTACTCACTTGCCCTCCATTTCAATCCTCATTAATAATTTTCATGTTGTTTCCATTATAACAAAGCAGAATTTTGCATTCAATATTAAATTCTTTAGACTATTTTCTAGATAGAAATATCAGTGGCATATCAGCAACAAAGCTGGTGAAGGGGCTGGAGAACAAGCCTTATGAGGAGCAGCTGAGAGAGCTGGGGTTGTTCAGCCTGGAGAAGAGGAGGCTGAGGGGAGACCTCATTGCTCTCTACAACTACCTGAGGGGAGGTTGTGGAGAGGAGGGAGCTGGGCTCTTCTCCCAAGTGACAGGAGACAGGATGAGAGGGAATGGCCATAAGCTCTGCCAGGGGAGATTTAGGCTGGACATTAAGAAAATATTTTTCACAGAAAGGGTCATTGGGCACTGGAACAGGCTGCCCAGGGAAGTGGTTTATTCACCTTTCCTGGAAGTGTTTAAGGCACGGGTGGATGAGATGCTGAGGGGCATGGTTTAGTGTTTGGTAGGAATGGTTGGACTTGATGATCCGGTGGGTCTCTTCCAACCTGGTTATTCTATAATCCTATGATTCTATGATTCTGATTGCTATTCTATGCAACATATCAGTTATTTGATGATATAAAATGATATTTTTTCATCACATTAATTTCAATTTATTCAAAAGTTTTCTTTTTTTTATTAATAATCCTAACACTTTTAATCATTAAACTGAGTCACACAGCTATAAAAATAGAAAAAGTCTCTTTGAAAAATCTTTCTGCTATAGCTGGGGTAACAGTCACTACTAGGACAAAATTGCTGTTCATTTTCCTTAAAGATCTTTTCCATTTCCTTGACCATGTGCAAACTGGAATAGATTTAACTTTTCTGCTCCAAGAAATATGAAGAAAAGAAGAAATATATGTGAAACTGTTACACATTCTTTTGTTCCGTATATTCAGCAATTTTGTATACGGCCAAATTCTCATTAGTTGCTATGTGCAATTGCATTGCCATTGACACTGCTTGCTACCTATTAAACTTCAATTGTGCAGAAACATATGCTAATATAACATAATAGATTAGGGATAGTTTTAGTTTTAATGACTTCACAGAGCAAGATTTATCTCAAGTTAGTTTCACGATTGTTAATCTGACATCTGTTAAACCACTACATCAAACATCATACATCACAAGCATCTTTGATCCACACTGTGTTTCTGTGGAAAAAAACAGTTTTCTTTATATCAGCTGTAGGAGGACAGACAATACCTGATTTAGCATAAAGTTTAAAAGTCATGAACAAACAGTATTTGATCTTTTGTAAAGCCTGACAGTATAATGCTAACCTACCATAAATTTCTCAATGGATTTGAACTGGCATAGTGCCTTTATATCCAATCAGCATTTTACATCATGTGGCTATGACACTTTTTACACAGTAATGAAAACTCTAAAAAAGATATTTTGCAAGATGGTATCATGACCTTCCTGCTCATGAAGTTAAGTTCATATTTATTTTCAGAATCAAATTATTCTGCTTTCTTTTTTTTGTGAACATCTATAAATAAATTTGCTAAGCAGCTAATAAGCTGCTAATAAGATTCTTCACGTTGTGGGAATAAGGATTCAAAAAATAATGGGCAAATTAGGCCAGAAAAACTCACTCCTTTAAAAAATCCTTCCTTTTCTTTAAAAATAAATCCAATCTTACTGCTATAAAAGGCCAGATGTGGAGAGGTAATAATTTTAGATTTACAAAAAAAAAAAAAAAATCTTTGCAATGTGAAAAGAGGAAAAAAATCCTTTTTAAAATTTTTTTATATCATAGAACACTTTCATAAGTTTGATTATTTTTACACAACAGACAGGTCAGGCAAAGCAGAGGAGTTGCATTGTGTGTAAGGGAGATGCTTGACTTTACAGTCCTTACAGATATGGATGATGTGACTGAGACCCTCTAGACAAGAATTAGGAGGATGGAAAACAAATCAGGTGTGGTAGTGGATGTCTACTACTGATCCCCCAGCCATGATGTTAGCACTGATGAGTTATTCTATAGGGATTTAGGAGATATCTCTGGACCTTGTCCTTATGGGAGATCCCATACTGTTGTCACAAACAAGTCTAGGAAATACTTCAAAGTTTGTTGAAAATACTTTCTGGTCACAAGCACTCAGTGAGTCACCTAGGGAAGATGTCTGTTCTGACTTCTTGTTTGTGAACAGAGAAGGACTTGTGGAAGATTTGATGATAGGTGGCTGTTTTGACCACAGTGACAGTGAAATGGAGGAGTTTGTTGCAATGAGAAATAAAGGTCGGCAGAGTTTCTGCCTTGGATTTTAAGAGGGGCAATTTTAAGTTACTTGAGGAGCTTCTTAGCTTGTTGATGCCTATCCCCAAAGGACCTGCTCAGCAGGATGGAGTGGGAGGTAATCTTTTAAATGTTTGTGTGCAGTAATGAAGTGACCATAATCACTTTTTGGGTTTACTCAAAATTCCAGTCTTTGAATGTAAAGTCACAATTCTTTATTTTGAGCTCAAAGTAACAACAGTTTACAACAAGAAGTTGGATGCAACCAATGTCATCCAAAAGTGTTGAGAAGTGAGATAGATTTGGCAAAGGTGCTGAAAAAAGTGTAAGGTGGATTTGAGAAAAGAATAAGGACAGAAAGAGAAGAAGAAAAGCAGAAGAAAAAGAGGAATTTAGCATAAAAATAATAACCACCCCAATGGAAGGTGGTCCATGAGGTAGAGGGCTTGTGTATATGCTTTTTGGCACAGGTTATTTCATAGAATCATAAAATCATAGAATCATAGACTAGTTTGAGTTGGAAGGGATCTTAAAGATCATCTAGTTCCAACCTCATCCTATCACCACAAGCCTTTATGAACAGTCCCTCTCTAGCTTTCCTGTAGGCCCCTTTCACATACTGGAAGGTTGCTATAAGATTTCCTCAGAGCCTTCTCTTCTCCAGGCTGAACAAGCCCATCTCTCTCAGCCTGTCCTCTTATAGAAGGTGCTCCAGCCCTCTGATCATCTTAGTAGCCTGTTGTGCTGCAAGTGAACACGTTGCTGTCCCATATCAAGCTTCTCATCAACCAACATCCTCAAGTCCTTCTCATCCATGTCATCCCCCATTGTGTACTGAAATTGGGGATTGCCCCAACCCAGGTGTAGGACCTTGCACTTGGCCTAGTTGAAACTCATGAAGTTCCCAGAAGACCACTTCACCAGGCTGACCAGGTGCCTCTGGATAACATCTTGTCCTTCTGATGTGGCAACTACACCACTCAGCTTCATTTCATATGCAAACTTGCTGAGAGTGCACTCAATCTCATTGTCAATATCGTTGATGAAGCTATTAAACAGCACTGGTCCCAGTACAGACCCCTGAGGGACACCACTTGTCACAGATCTCCATCTGGACTTCGAGCCATTGACCACTACTCTTTGAATATGACCATCTGACCAGTTTCTTATCCACCGAATAGTCCACCAATCAAATCCATACCTCTGCAATGCAGAGAGAAGGATGTTGTGGGGACTGTGTCAAAGGCTTTATAGAAGTCTAGACAGATCACATCTGTCGGTTTACCCATGTCCACTGATGTGGTTACTCCATCAGAGAAAGCCACTAAGTTGGTCATACAGATTTTATGTGCCCAGGTGGCCAAGAAGGCCAATGGCATCTTGGCTTGTGTCAGAAATGGTATCACCAGCAGGTCCAGGGAGGTTATTCTCTCCCTGTACTCGGCACTGGTGAGACCACCTCAAATACTGTGTTCAGTTCTGGGTCCCTCACCACAAGAAGGATGTTGAGGCTCTGGAGCATGTCCAGAGAAGGGTGATGAAGTTGTTGAAGGGGCTGAAGAACAAGTCTTACGAGGAGCATCTGAGGGAGCTGGGGTTGTTTAGCCTGGAGAAGAGGAGGCTGAGGGAGACCTTATTGCTCTCTTTAACTACCTGAAATGAGGTTGTAGAGAGGAGGGTTCTGGCCTCTTCTCCCATGTGACAGGTGATAGGACAAGAGGGAATAGCCTCAACCTCCACCAGGGGAGGTTCAGGATGGACGTCAGAAAAAAATTTTCACAGAAAGGGTCATTGGACACTGGCAGAGTTTGCCCAGAGAGGTGATGGAGTCACCATCCCTGGAGGGTGGATGAGGTGCTGAGGGGCATGGTTTAATGGTTGATAGGAATGGTTGGACTCAATGATTCTGGGGGTCTTTTCCAACCTAATGATTCTGTGATATTGTAATTCTGTGATTCTGTAATTTGCCCCTGGTGAAGCTGTGCTGGCTGCCATTAATCACCTTCATGTCCTCCATATGCTTTAGCATATCTTCTAAGGAGGATCTGTTCCATGATCTTCCCAGGCACAGAGGTGAGGCTGACAGGTCAGTAGTTCCCAGGGTCATCTTTTATGCCCTTTTTAAAAATGGGCACACTGTTCCCCTTTTTCCAGTCACTTCTCCTGAATGCAGTGACATATATTTTCCCAATATCATGGAAAGTTGCTTGGCAACCACATCAGCCAATTACCTCAGGATTCTGGGATTCATCTCATCAGGTCCCATAGACTTATAAATGTTCAGGTTCTTCAGGCGGTTATGAACCTGATCCTCCTCTACCATGGGAGGGGGTTTACCCACCCCCCGGTCACCATCTCATTGTCCCATGACACTGTAGGGGTTAAGAGAGTGGTTATCAGTGAAGACTGGGGCAAAAAAGTTGTCAGGTACCTCAACCTTCTCCTCATCTGTTGATACAAGGTCACCATTCCCAGCCATCAGTAAGGGTAAATTCTCTTTAATCTTCCTCTTTTGACTGATGTACCTGTAGAAGACTTTCTTGTTAGTCTTTACTACCCTTTGCCAAGTTCAGCTCCAGCTGTGCCTTGGCCTTCCTGACCTCATCCCTAGAAAACCATGTAGCATCCCTATACACTGCCCCTGCTTGTACTGCCTGTGCAGCTCCCTCTTTTACTTTAGGTTAACCAGCAGGTCTCGACTCAGCCACACTGGTCTCTTCCCTCTCCTGCCTGATTTTCTACAGATTTTTTTTTTTTTTTTATGGAGGAGCTCCTCCGCTATTAGCTTAGGAGGTGCACAGAGGAGGGGTATCACCACATCTGCACAGTATCTCTGCTTGGAAAGTTCTCAAAGTGAATAATGCATTGAGATCTCTTTTGGGAAGTTCCCTAATTGGAGCTGGGGGATCCAGGAGTCACTTGTAATTCAAAGCAGTCTAGTGCCTCCTCCTGTGCTCCCCTCTCTCTCCTCTGCTGCTGCCAAACTGCTTAAAACCCAAAGCACACAGTCTCATACAGAGATGAAAATTTAAGAAATATAAACAAATACAGATAAAGAAATTGATCTTTACAGCATTGTTCCCTGGGAATCCGCTTTTGAGTGCTTAAGAGTCCATGTGTACTGGTCAGTTTTTAAGATATACATTTTAAAAGCAAAGAAACAGGTAGTCCCATGACACTGAAAATTAAGCAAGCAAGCCAAAAGGTCTATTTGACTGAACTCTCAGATGGAAGAAGAAATTGTGTGATCTCTGGAAGCAAGGTCAGGCTTCATAGGAAGATTACAGTGCTGTGGTTCACATATGCAGGGAAAAGGTATGTAAGGCCAAAGTTGAATTTGAGTTAAAAATAGCCACTGTTGCCTCAGACAACAAAAAAGCCTTTTTAAAGTATATTAATAATAAGAAGAGATATAAGGATAACATTGGACCAATGCTTGATAAAGAAGGACACCTGACAAACCAAAAAGAAGAAAAAGTAGAAGCATTTGATAAGGGGCTGGGGGGTGGGGGTGGTTTGCCTCAGTTTTTAACAGTACTGAGAGACCTCAAGCTATTCTGCCCTCTGAGTTTAAGAACACTGTAGGAACAGTGCCTTTTCTTCTACGGACACTGAAATTGTAAGCAACTGGTTATACCAACTGACTGTACCAAAGTCCATAGGGCCTGAAGTAGCTAGTAGATGTCATTACAGGAACTCTCTCAACCATCTAGCAAAGGTCTTGGGAGTCTGGGGAGGTCCTTGCTGACTGGGAGCTAGCCAGCGCTTGTCCAGTCTACAAAAAAGGGCATGAGGGAAGACCCAGGGAACTACAGACCTGTTAGTTCAATCTCAGTTTCTGGAAAAAATTACAGAGATTATGCTGGGTACTACTGAAAGACATTTAAAGAATAATGCAGTCATCAGGCACAGTAAACATGAGCTCACAAGGGGAAAGTCCTGTTTAATTTGCTATCTTTCTATGACAAGGTCACCCATCTAGTAGATGAAAGGAAGGTGGTGGATGCAGTTTTTCTGGATTCTAGAAAGGCTTTTGACACTGTCCCTCACAGCATCCTTCTGGACAAACTCATCAGCTGTGAGTCGAGTATGTTCACATTGTGTTGGATTGACAGCAGGTCTCAAAGGGGTTGTAGAGAATGGGGCCACATCTGGCCTGTGACCAGTCACCAGTGGTATTCCTCAGGGTTCAATCCTAGGGCCAATCCTGTTCAATACATTTATCAATTATCTGGATGTAGGAGATGAACGCACCATTAGCAACTTTGCTGATGTTACCAAAATGGGCGATACTGTTGACTCTCATGAGGGACAAGAGGCCTTTCAGAGGGATCTAGATAGATTTGAGCACTAGGCTATGGTTAATGGGATGAAATGTAGCATGGCCAAATGCTGGATTCTGGACCTGTGACTGAGTAATTCCAGGTACAGGAATAAACTGGGAAAGAACATATAACCACACAGTCAAAAGACATGATATATTCAGCATTGGTATAGCCTCACCTTCAGTGCTGTGTGTGGTTTTGGGCCCCAAAATCAAGACAGGTGTTCAGGTACCTGAATGCATCCAGAGGAGGGCAACAAAGCTGATGAAAGAACTGGAAGGAATGTCCTATGAGGAATGATGAAGGACTACAGGTATGTCTAGTCTGAAGAAAAGAAGGCTGAGGGACGACCTCATTGCTCTCTACACCTTCCTGAGTAGAAGAAGTGGAAAGGGAGGTGTTGATCTCTCCTCACTGTCCTGTCACTCAGTGATAGGACATGTGGAGATGGTTCAAAGCTGTACCAGGGAAGGTTTAGATTGGACGTTAGGAAGTGGTTTTTTACCAAGGTTGATCAAACACTGGAGCAGGCTTACTAGAGAGGTGGTGGAATCATAGAATATTAGAATCATTAATTTGGAAAAGATCTTTGAGATCATCAAGTCCAGATGTACCTGTCCACCACTAAAATGCATCCTTGAGTACCTCGTCTACCCGTCTTTTAGATATCTCCAGGAACAGCGAATCAACAACTTTCCCAGGGTATCTTGTTTCTGTACCTGGATATCTCAAGACAGTCAATGTTTAAGAAGCATATGGACAATGCTATTAACAATAAATTTTAACTTTTGGTCAACCCTGAATTAGTCATGCAGTTTAATTAGTTGATCATTATAGGTCTCTTCAAAATGAAATAGTGTGTCTATTCTACTCTACATCAAACACATGGGGAAAAACTAAATTTCTGCCTTTAAGATTAAAGACATAAAGTGACTCTGAAGAAATACTAAACCTAATTCTTATTTTCTAATCCAAAATAATCCTCTTCAGAAGTCTGCAACTCTTAATTAGTCACTCATATAAAAATGATCACTGGTGTGCTAAATCTGTTGAGAACTGAAAACCCAGCTGAGATCATCTTAGAGTTACATTAAGAGATTAATAATGATTATTACATATTTTTTTATATAATAGAATAGATTGAAAATCCTTATTACATGCCAAACACAGAAAAGCCAGAATGGGTGTGTACTTCTCTATTTATCTTAAATACTACTACTGAGACTTTCTATTGGAGATGTTGCACACAATATGAGAATATTTTTCTATCTGCACTACTGTATTTTAGGGTCTACCGAAGCAAGGGGTTTTTTTAAGTTGTCAAGAGGAAGCAAAACTTTCTAAGGAGTTGTGCAGGGGAAAAGAGATTTAATCATTTGGATTTACTTAAATATTCAGATATTCTCTAAGCCCATATTAACAACTGTAGATAAAACTGTCATTATTTCAGTGTCAAACAAACTTAAAAAAAATGCCTTTTACCACAGTTCTACAATGTGTTATATCTCCTTAAATAAGCATGGAACATTCATGCAGCATAGTTCTTTCTTCAGAATAATTTTTTATTGTTCTTAAAAATGTAGACCTACAGTCACTCCCTGGCTTCCACTTATGGGGAGACACAGGAGTGAGTGAGTAGCACTGTTTTTAGAAACAAATGTAACTTCAGTGTTGACATCCTCTTTATTCCCTGTTGAGAAATAAAGTATTTGCCCGTGTTTTGTGTATTGAAATGATGAATTATAACCATTAAACAAAAATGTAATGCGTTTGTTACAGCCACCAAGTAGACAAATTACCATTATGCTGTGCAAGTAATACTTTACAAACCCATTTGTCACACAGGAGAGGTGTCATATGCAATTTGATTCACCCTCCTTAATGTATGAAATGAAACCTTGGTTTTCTTCAGTGGATATAAAGCAATAACCACTAGATTACATTCCAGAACTAGTAATAAATACTTAGTTTTCTTAAAAAACCCAAACCAATAAATATTCTTCATGTCTTGTACATTTGCAAGAAAATCTAGGACTACATTGCATTTTAATTGACACTAATTATACTGAAATCTACATAGTATACAAATCACAGCAATTATCATATTAACCAATCCAACAGAACTCACTAAACTTTAAATAAATTTAGTGTGGTAGATCATTCGCTGATGTAAATCAGCAAAGATTTTGTCAATTTAAGTACTGCTACACTACCTTTTAAATGGTTTAAGCGACAGTATTTCTATCCATGTAAGTACAATTTAAACTCCAGTTTACAGCTGTGAATGACAAGGCCACAGGTATGATTTCCAGTATACAGGGCATTTATTATGATTTTAAAATGAAGTTGAATAGGAGTTTCAACAAGTGCAAGGGTATATAATTCTACACTGAGAACGAGATTTAGGTAAAAATTAACTTGTTTATTCAGTAAAGGGATCAAGAAAGATCTTTTCCACAACATCAGCATGCTGGTGATGTCTTAATCACCAGTAAACTTCCTTACCTTGAGTATCAGCTTCTAAGTGAAGTGCTATACCCATGCAGCAGAACTCCATGGTGCCTACTCAGGCACCAAGTCCTACACTGAACTCTCCTGGTATTTAGAAAGACAGACTACAAACAGATATCCATACTATGGAATTACATATCAAACTTGTTTATATAGACTCTTCTTTATTATCAATAAGCAAAAATTTGTATCTAGAATGAAACAGCAGATTAATCTCACTTTCTTGCTAGCTCACATTCTATATGAACAGCAGGTTAGCTCTCCACACATTGGATGCAAACAGAAAACTTCATACGTTTTCCAAGTGGTATATAGCATGGGGACTTGAGAGAGAAAAAAAAAAAGAGAAAAATATGTTTTTATAGCAGATAAGTAGGTAGAGTACTCATCTGTATTGGTTTTCCTTTCCAACTTCAGGATACGAAGCACTATTTATTTCCTTTTTGCAGCTGGGCTACCAGTGTTACAAGCATTATGGAATCGGAAGAGAAGGTGCTGTTTGACTCTACAGGGCTGGATATAGTTGCCATGTCTATAGATGTTGAGTGCTGTCTGAAAAACTAAAGGATATACCAAAACTCTACACAAACAATAGATTAGCAGCCTACTAGAAGGATACCTGGAGAATGAAAAATGACAGATGTCAATGTCTGTGCAGATACAGTTGTCCTGAAGTGACTGTAACTAGGACTTTCAATAAGACTTTTCTAGATTTGGATTATTATTCTTACACCATGTGACTTAAAGACTGAAATTGCATTCTGACTTTTGCTTTTGGAATTTGTATATCCAAGTTTCTGGTTGATGTTTGTGAAACAAAGCCTTTTGTTTAAAACTCAAGGATTAAAACAAACAAAACAACTGTAATACACTTATTTCATGTGGGTTTGTGTCTCAGTGATAGCTGCTAGCCAAAACCTAGAAGTTGTCCTTAAGAGTTTAGCTTGTCTGTTGCTGAATTGACCTATGATGGTCTGAAGACAAGATGCAGCTCTGGGGAATACTTCACATGAAGTTAATCTACTTTAGGATTTGGAACATCCTTTTACAATGTGTTATTTTCCATGAATTTTGACAGATTGTTAGGAAAAAAAATGGGACTTCAAAGGACATGTTTAGGGGTTTCATATATGTATGTTTTATATAAGCAGAATTAATTTAAAAATGTTTATATAGAGTGGATGCTGTGCTGTCAGTAAAGGGAGCTCTTGTCCAGAATATCACAAAAAAAAGCTATATTGAATCCAGATAGCCAGAATCTCAATTAAAAATAAAAAATCATTAGAACTAATAATTTTTAGAAAAAATACCAATTTTAGTAAATCTAATGCTTTTACAAAAGTTAGAAAACTACTAGAATTGTTAAACTGTTTTCTTGAACTACTTAGCACTACTTTAAAAATATTTTAATATTATGCAATAAATCCCTGTTTTAGTTTTGTCAAAATTTTTGTTTGATTGTCATTGAAAACATTTTGAGGACAATAGCAGTAAATTTAGACTGAAGTAGAAATAACAATTTTAAAAATATCTGAATTGAAAATATATTCCCAGTAAGTTCTGATCTTAGTAACAATTTAGCAAGCTGTAAGATATAGAAGAAAAGCACCAATTTCAATGTCTTATCCTGTAAATCATATCCATCGAGTTTTGGGGTTTTTTGGTCATCGGTTTTTATCAAATTTCAGGTTTATTTTCACAGCATTTCAGATATATTTCCTCCAGATTTGCTCTTAATTCTAATTCCTAGGTTCCTACTTGTTGGCCATCACATATATTTAGCTGCAAAATTACTCCTATAAGATGTTTTTAAATACTTTTTATTAGATATTCCTGTATGTGGAAAAATACATGTACTGCAAAATATAACTTTTATACTTGCCTTTTTTATGATACCACACCAACAATGCTACTTGGTTTTTTTTCCATAAAAAAGCTGCAAGTACTACTCATGAACAGTGACTATTGTCTGTTAGATGGGTCACAGATGGAGTAAAAGAAGAGTAACCACCATTTCAGTGTCTATTTGTGAGAACAATAAAAACAGCACATAGATCACAGCTCTTGAACCATCTCACCTGCTATAGCAGAAACAAATAACATTGCAAATAAAAGATACCTATTCTAAAATTCCATGCCTGCCTCCTAGTGTTATTGACATGATTGAGAGCTTTGGCATTGAACTCAAGATAGGCATAATACTTGTGATATTAAGGAGTCATCTAAATCAATGTTGTTTAGAGATTGCTAAGCCATACTCCAGGAGCCATGCAAGAATTCAGTGGATTTTATGTTAAAGGAATACAAAAGAGTCTTTATGTGCACATATATTCATACATTTCCTTGCCCTTCCAGTTTAGCTGCAACCTCATCTCTGTTGAGATTTAAAAATAAGAGCTAAATATGATTATCTCAATCTCAAATTTTCACACCAAACCTATTTTTCTAAACATATCTTTATAGTCAATATATAGAAACTAATATCTGTATAAGCATTGAGTAGATAATTGAGCAGACAAAACTTATCTACGAATTCTAGCTATTCCTTTAAAGTGCCCAATGTAGCCGGTTTGCTATGTACTAAGCAAGAGAGTAATGAAAGAGATCAGAATGTTTTTAAGAAAATTGTCATTTAGAAGTACTGTCGATATAGCAGCATGAAACAGGTCAAGGTAATAATCACAGAGAAGTCAGAAAAAGAGAATTACCTATGCATAAAAAAAGGTTGTTCTGTCATTACTTCTCCATAGGAGAGTTACTGTGAATAATTGAACAGGATAGAGAATGTGTATGCTCAAATAGGGAGAAAAGGAAATGTCACTGTAAATAGTTTGGGATGTAAAGAGTTTGGGAAAATAACTGAATAAATCACCTTTGCAGGCCATTATATAAAATTACCATGAATCAGGATAGTGGCATGCTGGAACATACTGTGAGTTTATAAATTCCCCTTTCCCACCAACCAGCACCCGCAGTTTCCAGCAGTTTCCAGCAATTTTGTGTTTTTATCATCTAATTTTTTTCATCCTTAATGGATGTAAAAAACACAGAAAATCATAGCACAATATAATTACATGAGAAAAGCTATGTAAAAGAGTCAAAATCTTTGGTGATCCTGTTCTCCTTCCTCTAGTAGATGATGGCAAAAAGAATCCCAGAATCCCAGAGTGGTAGAGGTTGGAAGGGACCTCTTGAGATCATCCAATACCTCTGCTAAAGCAGGTTCACCTAGAGCAGGTAGCACAGGAATATGTCCAGTTTTTTAATATCTCCATAGAAAGAGATTCTTCAGCCTCTCTAAGCATCCTGTTCCAGTACTCCCTCACCTTCACAGTAAAGAAGTTTTTCCACATGTTCAGGTCTGTTTTGTGCTTGTTGTGCTGTCACAGGGCACTGCTGGAAAGAGTCTGGCCCCATCCTCCTAAAACTTGACCTTTAGATATTTATAATCATTGATAAAGTCCCCTCTCAGTCTTCTCCAGGCTAAACAGACACAAGTTTCTCAGTCTTTCTGCATAAGAAAGATCCTCCATTCCCCTAATCATCTTCATGACCTTCTGCTGGACTCTCTCCAGTAGTTCTTTATCTTTCCTGAACTGGAGAGACCAGAACTGTACACAATATTCCAGATGTGGCCTCACTTGCGTAGAGCAGAGGTGGAGGATAACCTCTTCCAACCTGCTGGCCACACTCTTGTTAATGCACTCCAGGTTACCATGGGCTTGTTTAACTACAAGGGCACATTACTGGGTCGTGGTTATCTTGTCCACAAAATTAATCTCTTGGTGGTGGTTTTGTGGTTTGATACTTTAAGCATGACTTTCATCTTTGATCTTAAGATTTCTTTCTGACTGCAGAAAATCTAACATTTTCAAATGTTATAATGCTTGTTCCATCCCTTTCTGTATAATGAGAACAGTTCCATAAAATTCAGGTAGGCATTCAGTGCTCCATATGAAAAGCAAATTCATTCAGTTCTAGGAATTCATTGAAACAATCTTTCTTCTGCTTTTCTTGTCACAAAATTAATTTGTTCCAATAAGCATGCTTGACTCCTCATTCTTTACACTTTTTTATATATTGGTGGCATAATAAGCCTCCCTTACCTCTTCCATCAATCCTTTGGGAGAAGGAAGGGGAGGGGAGAGCTACTTTACTTTGGGGTAGTTTTTTCTAAGTTTTCTAGAGTTCCTTCTCTGATCTAAAACAGGTATGTTTACCCTAAGCAAAACTGAATAATTATATAAAGATTAAAAAGTGTGTCAATTTTTAATTTTAATTGTTCTTGTTCCTTTAAAAAGGTAATATTCATTGGCAGCAGATGCACCACAAATAACTTGGTCTTCAGTAGGACCTCAATATATTAACTTTTAATCACTGATTCTAACACCAAAAAAAACCAAACCCAAAAGTCATAAGTAGTGTTACCTTACATTTTAATTAAATATTATTTTGGTTTCTCTAAAGTGTCTTGAAAATATATCATCAGTAAGAGGAGTTTACATTGACAAAGTCAGCAGTTCTCTTGACTTCCTCCTGTCTTTTTAGCACTATGGTGCTAAAATTGAAATACCATCACCAATGAGCCACCAATGAGCCAGAGCACTTGTCTGGAAATCTCAACCCTTTGTTCACACTAGATGCTTTAATGGCAGGCTTCTCTTCAGTTCCAGCTGGAATAAAAATTGATTAATGCTAAAGCTGATACAATATCATTTTATTTTTAATAAAAATTCAAGCCCTTTTCCCTCCAAAAAATAGAAATTTCAAAGTATGAAGTCAATATCAAGTTAAAAGAGTGGTTACATCTATGTTGTGCTATACACATTCAAACTTTCCTCACTTACACTGATAGCATAATATGGTACAAAAATCTCTTTTCAATGTTCTAATGAAAAATAATTTTACATTGGGCAGGTGCTTAAGTATCATGGAAAACATATGTACACTGTATAATTAACGTGAGATGATAGATTCTAATTCCTCCCCAAAGTTCTGTATCAACTTTTTAGAAGTTATCTGAACATTACATTCATCTCTGACTGGAGTTCGGTTTCTTCCAATTATAAATTCAAGGGATGATTCAGATATAATCTTTTTTCTAAATAATATAATAAAATAAATACCAAAAAATCACTTATGATAACTACACATAAAAATACCTCAATATCTTCAAACTGCCATCTATAAAAACAATTAATGTGTATTTTCAAAAATAAACATCCTGACTTTAAAAACGAGTTAAAAAAACACAACTCATCAAGGTGAACTGGAATTATACATGATTTCCACCTTCTTCACATTCAATAATTACAGAGCAGCAGATGTTCACACAGTAATAAACAAACACACCTGCAAGTGAAGAAAATGGATCCTTACCATCTTACATATTTAGGGACTATGGAATGATTATCTCTAAATAGAAAAACAATAACATGATGTATTTTGAAAGGCAGTCAGACAGCAATTCTTTGCAAATGAAGTAAACCCTGGGAATATTTGCCACTTTCAAGTTGTAGGAGGCACTATAAGAAGACTATAATAAGAATAGTTCCTGCCTGGCAGGAAGGAACAGTAAGGAGAAGCACATGACAGCAAAACTAAACACATAGGTGAGATAGAGGTGAATTAAATTGACACGAAGTAATGATTAGACAAGAAGCTTGGACCCTTTTCCTGCTTTCATAGACATGTGCATAATGTAATCATAAATACAACAAAGTCCTTTTTAAAACCAGCATTAGGCTAGGAGTATACTACTTACTAACATCTATAAAAAGCAATCATGTTCTTCCTGAGGCTTTCTTTTAGCAAGCCAAAGACGCAACATTTTTTTAGGCACTGTTGTAATATAGGATCTACATGTCCTAGTAACCTCTTCTGAACCTAGTCACATTTAACTGCCTCTATCAAAATGAATGACCAGATCTGTAAATAGTAATCCAGACAGTGTCTTATTCTTGCTGTTCACATGGTACTAATATTCTGATAACTGCTAGTTTTTCATTAGAATGTATGAAAAATTCACAGTGATTTCTCAGATGTAGGTGTGGAATAATCAAAAAATATTTTCATATTTCATGTTTTCATATTAACTGATTAAAAAACACATAATAAAACCAAACAACATTAAAACGATAATCGGAAACATGAATAACAAGGACAAATAACATGAAAAACCATGAGTAATAGGAAAAATATTTTCAAATATAGGGTATTTTTCTGTAATACAGTCTAAAAGAAAGGATTATTCTGACTGGAGATCCTGAACACCTTCCCATAAATACTCCTTTCATAACTTGTTTAACTTTCAACCAGCGTTAAGTGAAAAGTCAAAGAAGAAAAAAGAACTACTATTTAATTTTTACCTGAAAAAGTGAAGAATGTCATAGATTTTCAAGAATATTTTTGAATAACCAACCCTCTACACAAAAATTTATAAAACTCAATCTTAACAAAATTCCTGCCAATGGAAGTGAAAAAGTAACAGGAAAAACAATTTGTTCATTCTCCTTGTAACTGTTTAATACGTGTGTTTATATCTTAAGGAAGACAGGCATTTTGTGGAAAGCATTTAGAGGAAGCGTGATCTGGGAGAGCTTTCATTTGATGCTGGATGCTAGGTTAATAGGACATTGGAGTGAAATGCGGGTTGGACTACTACTAGTTGTGCCCTGATAGAAAACATCTGAATTAACTTCTCTGAGACAACCACTATGCTTTCTGTTAATCAACAATTTTCTAATGTTATATCCTTTGAAAAATATTTCTTATATTATAGATACAAAACTTTACTGTTGTCTACATTTCCGGTCTTTTTTTTAGCAATAAACACCAGATTTTCATTTTTATTTAATCTTTAATAGGATGAAAATTAGCCCTTTTCACAAATGCCATGGTATTCCGAGTTTGTTGCATGTTAAAAACTGAGAATCCAGTCTTGGGGAACAAAATAGAAAAGAAAAAGAAGTTCTTATATTTTTTTTCTCTCTTTCTTTTTCCCCTAATTACAAAAATAAGTTTCCCATCTTCTAAATGATTTTTCCAGTTTCCTCTTGCAGGACAATCCTGGAACAAGTTCCAGTCTCCCTAAAGAAATTTCCTATGTTTTTCAACTGCAGAAATATTTTTTGTCCTTAACAATAATTCTCAAACCTTTCAATCTATAAGTGCCTTTTCTGTAGTATTTCCTGTTTAATATATAAAAATCCCTTAATTAATTTTTGCAAACAACAATAGTATAGCAAACCTACCAGGATATTGTGAGTATTTCTTCTACCTATGTGGGATTTCTGAAGGGTGGTGAAAGATTTGGACAGAATGAGTGGCTTACATCAAAATAAACAGAACTGCAATGCAAACTTAAAATCAAAAGACATTACTGACAGTGCTGACTTGTTAAGTAAAAAACGTTACCACAGACTGTTAAGAAATAGTAAATACCTAAATCCTGTGAAGTCTAAATGTCAGAAGAAAGACACCAAGAAGTTAGGAAAGTGAAATAAACCTAATAAAATCCCATTACAGGAATTTTTATAACAGGTGCTTCAGGAATTTAACAGGTGCTTTGAGGAATTTAAGAATAAAATATACAATAAAGTTTCACGGGCATAAAAAATTATATCCCTATGCTCACCTTTCAGGATGCTTCAGCGCCTTTACCTCTCACAGTATTCACTGTATCTTTCTTTTAGGTACTATCTCAACCTGGTTCTCTGCTTAAAATACGTTGCGACTTTTCAGTCCCTGTCCCCAAACTGTTCTGTCCCAAACAGGCCCAAGTCATCTCAGCCCTGAGTTCTCTCCCCGCTTTCTGATTGCACTGCTCCTCTGACTCCCTAGCAGCTGTCTCCACAGAGATAATTGACACATTTTTTTCCTTACTCTGCAGGAAGTGACTTTATGCTCCACTTCTGCTCTTCAGCCATTTCAGACAAAGCTCTCCAGTGTGCCAGCCAAAGAGCTCGTCTGCACAGCGCTAAGTGGCAGGGCAGGAGCCTCTGCAGACGTTATTGCTGGACCCCCTGCAGCCATGGCCTCTAACAAAGCGCTGCCTCCCCTGCTAACGGATATGTGCTGCCCATTAGTAGTGAAACCCAATCAATTAATAAAATATTAATAGTTACGAAGTAAGTGCCCAAGAGTCAGGAAGCTCGAATGTTGGTTTAACTGTTCTTGTTTATATTAGACTCAGACTTCCACAATTAATTTAATTATCTTACACAGACATAAGAACAGCTGTGAAATATTCTCTACTGATTCAGGTTAAATAACATACTGGGATGAGATTATGATGTCTCTTCTATTCTTATTTGGAAAAAAATAGGCAAGACAATCCAAAAAGAATGGATCTCACCCAAAATAGTTATAATCCAATGGCTGGAGAGAATTGGCATGCAATTTTCTTTCTGGCCAGGTATTAGGTTCTTTGTCATTTATTTATTGAGGTAGAGGGTTAGTGGAAAAGAGATTGCTTCTGTCCTTGCAACCATTCTCTAACTGAAGCTAGAATCCAAGCCTCCACCTCTACTTTCTCAGGTGAAGGCCTTAAATACTAGGCAATTTCCCACTCCCGCATAATTCTGCCTCTCCTGTCTGTCTTGGATCTGAGAAACCTTCCTGATTAAGATGTTATCAAACCAATGTAACTCTGCAACAGTTCAGATGCATTTGTATCTACGTTTTACAATGACACAATAAAAACCAAATAATATTCTATTAGCTTTCTGCTAACAAATAAACAGAACTCCTATGGTAGTATGTAAATGAGAATCTGAGCTCCACCAAATATGAAATAATAAATGATTTCTCATTCCGGCCCAATTAATTTTAAATACAGATGTTGTTACCCTTGGCAAAAGCATATAATCTCTCCATCTTTCTCAATTCTGTAACAGAGGAACATTTTTAACATTAATAACTTTACTGTATTATATAAAAGGAAAATGTTAGGCTTTATTATAAAATCTGTGAAACAAAATATTATATACCTCAATGTGGGAGTGTTAATGTTGGTCTGGTAACCGTAATTGTCTCTCTAACATTTCATGGTTAAAATCTTTAGTTCCATTGACTTCTCTGTTTTTATTTTACTGCCTAATAAGTAGTTTACATAATGAAGCATAAATTCAATCAATTACTGAACTTATCACTGATCAAGTGTTGGGTGGTTTTTTTGTATTTTTTTGCTCGAACAAAAAACTAAGAAACAAAATTTTTATTTTAGTATTCCTGTTACTTCCTTATCACCTTCAGGCTACTAAGGTGCCTGCATCCTTTTAGGTCTAGGAAGAGCTGGCTACTTGAATTGAGATAGTATAGTGGTCTACCCCATATCCAGCCTGTCAACAGGTAAACTGGGCATTTGTAGTCCCAGTTCCATCCCCCAGGGAAATGAGAGAGCCATTTGTGGGCTGGAAACTAAAACAGCTTTAATGAAATAATATTAATAAAAAGGAAAAGAAGTAATATTAGTAAGAAAATAATAAAATATATACAAATATACAAAACCATTTTACATATAAACTCCCCTGTGTACTATATATCACACTAATGCTGTAGCACGGGTGCAAGGAAAGCCCCAGACCGGACTCCGCGGGAGAGAGGAGCTTGATGCAGGAACTAGATTCAGGAAACCACAGATTAGGATCAGAGGCAGACAGATAGATGAGGTCTTGACCCTCACGATCCCTCATCTTTATACAGAAAAAGAAAGAGTAACAATCCAATTAAATCTGGCTGGCAGGAAGGGGAGAAGGAAGGAGATCTTTTAAATCTTTGCTGGTAGTAAAAAAAAAACTGAGAAAAATCACTTTAGGGGTTTACTCAAAATTCCAGTCTTTACTTCGAATGCAGTCAAAGTTATAACAATTTCCAATAAGAATAGAAAGAGAAAAAGAAGAATATCATACAAAAATTAGTCACCACCTAATGGACCCAACAAAGACCTCAGCAGAAAACATGGTCCATGGGGAGAGAGTACACATGTCCTTTTTGGTGCAGATTATTTATAGAAAATCTTCCACTTCTATTAGCTTATTGGAACCACAGAGGAAGGATCTCACCAGACCTGCACAGTGACTCTGCCTGGAAAGTTTTCAAAATGGTGCATGTGTAAAACTCCATTCTGGCAAGTTCTCAAATCTGGCCTAGGAGTTCCAGGGGTCACTCACATCTCAAAAGACTCCATGTGAGGATAACCACTATGTGGAATCTCTGGGAACACAGCGCAGTCAGGCTTACTTTTGCGTCTCCAATCCAGTCAGAGTGATTCAGCAGCTTTTGCCTCCTCACAAGGCACAAAGCTCCCTCCCTTCTCCGTACAACAGCTCCCAGGCACTGAGGCAGCAAGATGCTAAACTGCCCAGACTCAAGCACAGATAATTCTGTGTTGATGAGTGTTTAAGACATACAAACAAATCATTCAAGGTAAATAAAGAAATCGATCTTTACAATGGTGTATATGAAATGGAATACTTTGCCAGTCAGTTTTGTGTCACCTGTCCTGTCTGTTCCACACTGCAAGTGTGACCCTTTTTTCACACTTTGACTTACAGCATTCCACCAACTGTAGGATGACCTTGATTTCCACAGAAATAAGAATAAGCAATGGCCTTTCTGCATACCAGAACCCCTTTACTTTGGTGACAACTATAAACAATAGGCATTATCATCCAAAGAGATGAATATCGCCTGAAAAACATTCTTAATTTTTTAAGAAAGGGTAGTTGTGTAGAAGAGGCTTAACTGAAAAGTAAGAAAATCTGTTCCGCTTTAGCTGAAAACAGAACAAACAAGCATGTCTTAAATTACTTTACTTTGACAACAGAAACCTTTCAGATGGCAGGTGAAATGAATAGGTAGCTCCTGTTCTAATGTTTTGACCAGAAATTACACATATTTAAAATTTCAAATATATTAATTCCCACAGTGATGAATATATCATATTTGTGTTGACCTTACACATGAAAGCATAAGCCTTCATTGCATTCGGATAACGATGTATTCTTTTTTGAACTAATTTATTCCAATTATTTAAGATTTTCTAATTCATAGTCATATAAAACAATGTAGCAGTACTTGAACATATGATCTTATAAGTTACAACTCACTGAAGCGTTTTACATCAGACACCTAATACATACTTTATGAATAAAGATATTTTCCAATGTTTTTTCTGATGAATTGAAAATGTACAAGCCAGACTGAGCTCCTCCACCTTTTTACTCTTTCTGTATTGGCTATAACTGAATATTTGGATGGTGCCCTATAGCTCTGAACAACGTTCAGACTTAATACAATCATGTATCTTTTCTTTTCCTATTATATATAATATGAGTCATACCTTTAAATATATGACTCATCCATTTGTCTAGTTCTCAGAAGTAGGCCATTACCATACAAAAGATATAGCCCCACATAATAAACTAGTCAAAGGAGAGAAGACAAACAACTTAAATTGAAAAGTATCAGTATTTTTAATTCTTTTTTTTTTCCACTGAATTATATTTTTATTTCAACCTTATTGCTTTCCATTAATACTCTAAAATAAATGCCTGGTACTCTATCAGCAATATGGATTTTTTTCAGATCGAACTTTAATAACCTTAGAAATAATATTAATTTAATTATAAGCTTAAGAAAAAAAATACGTTTATGAATTTAATTATCTAGTTTATTAGAAAAAAAATCTTTCTGAAAAACAATAAGCCAGCTGAAATCAGCTGATGTGTTAGTCATATTGGGCAAAATCCTTGCAAATTGTCACACCCCTATCTAGTGAAGCAGTTTTTAGTATTAACAGTACTATTTGTGGGCTTAAATCTGTTTCTCTGGTCACATCTGAAAGACACAGTGGGATATATGGGGGCAGAGGAAGAGTGAGGGGTAATAAATACCTCTGAATTTGATCTAATAGGGAACATAGTTAGCCCTCAGCCTTCAGCATCTTGCACAGAGTTTTGGTGGCACACTTACATGGACTTGAAGTTTGTGTCCTTGAAACTTCCTCTGAAATTACACCTGTGAGTCAATTCTGTGGGAAACTTGGAGATGAGGGAAAAGATGTACACAAATAGGAGTGTACATCCTCAAGTATACCTGGAAGAAACAACTATTCTTCCTCCTTTTGCACAAATTGGTAGAGATGAGAACATACACCCATTCCTGGGCTGAGTGGAAGCTTGCGGTCCCTTTCTGTGCCCTCCTGAAAGGTGTGTTTGATAAAATGGACAATATGAGTTTAAATCTCATCAGCTGTTCCTCGTCAAAGGGCTTTGTTTCAAGTAACTGGGAAGAGTCAAACGATATCTTATCTGGTGCTTAGGGGTGCCTGGCCAAGAGCTCAGCTAATAAAGGCAGTAGTCTGGACAGAGTGGCACACAGAAGTGGGGCCAGAAGCTCTGATAAGGGTATCACACCCAAGTTCTGCAGTGGTGATGACACATCATAGGCATGATCCTTGTCACCAGCCCTGCAGCAACCACCCCTGGCATGGCTAAGCCTTGAAGCAGAGTGAGCTCCTGAGGGAGAATGTATCTCTGCAGCTCAAGGCTTTGGTGTGTTTGGTGCCTCTTGCTGAGGCAGAGGGTTTAGTCCCCCACAGAAGACATGTAAATGAGGGAGTCTCTGTGTCACTAAGGAAAGGAGTTGCAGGTGAAGATCAGGAGGATGTATGATGACAGAAGTGACAAAAAGGAGAGTGACCTGATCTTTTCCAAGATCCTGACAGTACAAGAACCTGAGTCCCACAGCTCTACTAAAGGAGGGGTAGAAAATGTCTGTGCCTGTTGGGTTGGGAAAAGAGAGTGAAAGCTGGAAGCTCATGACTTCTGGTACCAGGAACATAGTTTCTGTTCCACCTGCAGATCTGCAGTTACCGAATAGGTTCAGTGCCCTGTTATCAGGCTATGAAATGAAATCTGGGAGCTGTGCTCAATGACACATCAAAGTCAACCGATATCAAGACCCACAGCAGCACCAAGAGTGGCAGCAGAGGCGGACTCTTTGTGAAGTCTGGATCAGGACAACAAGGTGTGAAAGTTGTCATGTCTGTGAGAAAGCAGCAAGGCTGCATGGAGCTTTGATGAGGGAAGGGTAATGAGCAAGCTAAGAGCTTGTTGATCAACATTAGATGGCTGAACAACATGGGTCAGATTTGCTGCTTGTCTGTTACTGGGCTTCTTGATTAGGAAGAAGTAGTCAAGGGCTTCTTCGTACAACTGGAAAAAAACTCAGGTTCATAGGCCCTGGTCCTCATGGGGAACATAAAGTAGCCCAACAGCACAGAAACACACAAGGAATTCAGGAGTTTTCTGGGCCTTATGAGACCATATCGGAGTGATGTGTACAGTTTTGGGCTGCCTGGTACAAGGGAGAAACGGATACACTGGAGCAAGTCCAGCAAAAATCCACAAAGGTCATTAAGGGACTGGAACATCTGACATAGGAGAAAACACTGAGAGAATTGAAGCTTTTCAGCCCGGAGAAGGCTCAAGGAGATCTTAACTATGTCGATACTTATACTCCTTCAATATAAATATCCAAAATAAGGAGCAAAGATGATGGAGCCAGGCTCTTTTCAGTGGTGCCCATTGAAAGGTCAATAGATGATAGGTGCAAATCAAAATGCAGGAAATTCTCTTTGAACATTTATTCTTTTTTTAAAGGTGATTAAATAATGAATGTGACTGAAACAGGTGATGCAGAGGGATTGTGGAATCATAGAATCATAGAATAACCAGGTTGGAAGAGACCCACTGGATCATCGAGTCCAACCATTCCTATCTGCCAGAGATTGTGCAGTGGCAACTTAACACACAGACATGTTAAAGAAGCTGTGGAAGCTGAAGCTCTGTGAGCAGCCAACTTCAGAGAAACCCTGGCTGCTCACCTGTCTGCAGGCATGGTTGCAGGAATGAGCACCCTTCTTGAATTTAGCTGGGCAATCTCACTATGGAGATTCAAACCCCATCTGGATGCAGTCCTGGACGACCTGTTCTAGCTGATTCTGCTGTGAACACAGGGCTGAGCTAGATGATCTCTAAGAGTTCCTTCCAGCCTTAATCATCCTGTGATTCTAACAGTATGCCCTAGCTTACTGAGAGGTCAAATGTGCCTGCCCGCAAGAAACACAAGAAAGAGACATCAGCCTGTAGCCAGAAACGGAAGATACCTTCTCCATGGCAGTATGGTTTTTGATCATTCAACTATATCACGAAACTTCAGATAATTTCTTTGTCCCTTTTCTGGAGAACAACCTCATGATATAAATATAAAAAAGGACCATGTATAAAGATCACCCCTCTCAGATAACCAGTACGGATAATCAATTTACAGTTGAAGAAATAAAAATGATAATTTCTAGATGGATCTTTCAAAGGAAGAATTTGAATCATCAACAGATAATTCTCTTCTACAGTTTATTCATCACCTTTTCAAATGTCCAGAAAATGTACGTGATAAATTTTGAATGTCCTCTTACTTTATGTTATTCAGGTGATACAGAACTTTCACTTATTTCGTAACAGAAGTGTTTTAGATCTGAAAATATTTTGAAAATAAAAAAAAGTCAGAGGTGGAATCTTTTTATTTATATAGAAGGCTATTTTATTTAATATTTTATTAAAATGAGTTTTTTACATTTTATTTCAAAATTACTGTTTAAATATTGAGAATTAGAGCTGTTAGTGTTAATTGTCAAGTGTATGATTCTCAGGCTCTGTGGTAGGCAGCACAGAAAGTAGTCTCTCAAGTGGTTTAACAGATGACAGGGAAAGCAATAGCATATACAAACAGATCAGCATACAGGTGTGGAAAGAGTTACGGTAAATGTGTACTCTGTGAAATTAGCTGATAGCACTTAAACACCAACTGATCTGATAGTAGCTTGCATTTCTGCAAGTTCTTCATGGTGGAGGGTATAATCAGGGCCCTAAATTCATCAGGCTTAATTTTACACTTCTGAAGTGGCAAAAAGGGTACTTTTAGAAAAGACATTATCGCTTGAACAGCTTTTTTCCGCCCCTGCTTCTGCTAGCCATTGTCTCTCACTGAGACACTATGGCCTATATAATCAGTGTAGAATTTACCTTGAGTCCATAACAAGACCATTTACTTCCCATTTGATTTTAGTCTGAGCACTCAGATGGGACCTAAATGTCCATAGACCTTGTACTTGCCCTTTGAAAAGGATGAATTCACAGTCAATGAAAAATAAAGATGCCCATTAGACAACCCCCAATCATTAGAAGATATTCTTCCTGAAATCATTACTCAGGGGTAAGCTGTTTGTACAGCAGCAGCAGAAGAGTCTTCATAGCATTGATCTAGTACAGGTTACTGTGAAACTGTTTATGTCAGTGTACGTAGATTTAGCTGCTCCCCTAGTGTTAGAAAGTGTCATGTTTTGAAATACACAGGGATAGCAGTAAACATAATTCTCCTGACTTATATACTGTTCTGTCTAGGTGGACCTTTGTAACTGCACAGATTTCTACAGACAATAGTAGTACTCTGCAAGTAATAAGGAATTGAAAAATTGGTAGATACAATTATTTGGAAATTTAAGTACCTCAAAACCATAATGCTTTATTATTAGAAACATAATAAAAAAGCAGAGGGTATGAAGGCTCCATCTGACCCCAGTGATGTTTATTATTACTAGTATTGGAGTCCTTTGGCTTCATTTACTAAGAACACAAAGTTTTCCCTTTGTTGTTCTCTATATCTAATACTTTTTGAAGTTCCATAAAGGAAATCAAAGGCAACTATCTCAGGACTGAAATGTAAATAGAATATATAACAGATCAAATTTATTTCACTGTAATCTAGTAGAACAGGAAAAGAAGGTAAGAATAATACAGGGAATTTATACATGTAGAATACTTTTATCCTAACCTAAATACATCTAGAACTGTAACATACCTGTCTATGAGAAAATACTACCTCACAATGACCACATAAATCTGGTGTATAGGATACACATCTCCAGTAGATCAAGTATCTCTTTCACAGTATCTCTTTCTGTTTTAGTGTTGATTCTAAGATATAGAGACATCTGATACATCCTGTGCCTGACTGCGTAGATGACTTAGAAACCTCATATCTAACAAGGAACTAGGTGTCACCCTGGGTGATATCCTTTGTTATCAAAAAGGCAGGTAGAGCCATTACTTATCATAAGACATAACACTACTGTAGGAAGGCTGGATGGAATCTTAAGCAACTCATTTTACCACTGATTACAGAAAATGACCAGGATTCAGATGTGGATGCCTACATTATAGACCTCTGAGTTTTGCTGATAAAACTGCCAACTGCATGCTTTGCTAGAACATGATCAGATCAATCTCTGTCTGCTTAGCACTGGTGAGGCGGCACTCGCAGACTGTTTAGTTTTGAGCAATCCTGCCCAAGAAGGACATAGATAAATTGGAGATTGTTTAGAGGAAGTTACTAGGGTGTTTATAACCCAGCTGGCATCACCCAGCTGGGCTTGCTTAGTCTGACAAAAAGGGGCCAAACTGTCATCTGGCACAAGCTTGCAGTTGTCTGAAGGGCAGCTGTAAAGTTATGAAACTAAAGCTTTCTGATGAGTGTAAGAGACTAGTAAGAGGAGCAATGACTGCAAATTGCAGCTTGGGAGGGTTAGGTGAACATCAGGCACTGTGCTACACTGGTATGGTTTGCTCAGAGGAGCTATGAAACCTCCTTCCTTGGAAGCATTCAAGATTAGATTACACAAAGCAATGCTGAATGAACCAATCTACTCTTCTAAATAGTCCTGCTTCAATCAGAGCATTGGGATAATGATGTCCAGAGATCCCTCTCCAGCCAACACTTACACAATTCTGCAGTGTTTAAAAGACTACATGTTAATGTTGGATAAGATGAAAAAAATTTATTGATTTGCATTTTCTGTTCAGCCTTCACAAGGAAAACCTGATCTCATAGGAGATCAGTGGGAATTAGTCCCTGGCTGCTGTGAGGCTAAGAGTCAATGTTATTTGCTCCTGAGGAAAAGAAGAATCATGCTTTAACTTATGTTATGGAAAAGACAAACTCAGAGAAAAACTGGGAACCTTAATAACAGCCATCTTTCCTATTTCAGTCATACTGATAAGTGTCAGAGATGGGTGCTATACAACCTAAGAAATAAAGTAAGTTAGGAGACTTGTTTGACATAAGTAAATACCAAATCAGCACCTAATCATTATTCAAATATTCCATTTAATGAATCTAAAAGTTGATTTGCTCTTGCATACTGTGTGTGTTGGAAGGGTGAATTTTCCAACTAAGGAAAAAATGAATATGTAAGCCTATTTTCTGTTCTCTGTTCTAACACAATTAAAAGTAACTTATGTTTTAAATCTCAGTTTTAAAAAAATCCCATAATTTTATGCATATTAGCAGCATTATTCATTCACTACCTAGAAAGTGCATATTTAACAAAAGAATAATCCCCTGAAAAATATCTAAATATAGATTACTGCACTACCTGTAAATCAATTTCAAAAAACATACAGCGGGTGAAACGCTGAATGAGAAGAGACTGGTTAAATGCTGTGCCTCTCACAATCAGAAGGAATAACAATTATAGCACCGACTGCTAATCCTGAGAAATCAAAACACTGTTAGGCAGCCACTAAATTCCATTATGAAGTGTAATTATTATTATTAGAGTTCTTTCAGAAAATGAAGGGATAGAAATATTATGCAAGTACTTAACCTATTTTAGTAGTGAGGGTTTTGTTCTTTACTGTGCTATTAAATATATTCATCTTTATAAACAAAAACCCCTTCTAAGTTCTGATAACACTAGCTAGTTCTTCTCTTTAATGTTTAATCAAAAATGTTGAGATATTATATTTCTTTTCCTGAAGTGGATTAGATTGAAAATGAAGATATGTTAAACAGGCAGAATATGTAATAATGCTTTGCATTTAGCACAGTTTAGAGCTAGATGTATTACACTATTGATGTATGTATTTGTCATGTAGGTTTGTTTTTTCCTCAAATGCCTAGTGTATTCTCTGACTGCAGCACAAAGGGAAAGAAACATGGTTACAAAATGTATACAAACTTACAATTTCATGGATGTATATATGTATTGAAAACATAATTATAATAGCAGAACTGGAATAAAATTCACATTTTCTTTAATTTGTTTAATCCATATAGGAAATTAAATACAGTCTAAAGATAAATGAATGGATGCCAAAGCTATAAAACCTTCCCTGGAACTCAGGCATACTTTTTTCCTGCCTGAGGAGAATTGATTCCACTGATTCTCTGTATATCACAATAATTTTATTTCATAGCGATTTATCTGTGCAGTGAGTTATTTGTCCCCTTACTGTCTTGTGGGTTACCCCCAGTGGGCAGCTAGACAACACACAGCTACCTGTGCACTCCCTCCACCACTAGTGAGATAGGGGAAGAGGAAAGAAAGAGTAATAGCAAGAAACTTGTATGTCAAGACACAATTCTAATAAGTAAAGGAGAAATGGAAGAAGAGCTAAAGAAAACAAAACAAGTAACGCAAAGACAATGACTCACCAGCTTCCATAGGTAGATCAATGCCTAGCCAGTTCCCAAGCAAAAGATGGCTAACTTCCCTGTATCGGTTGGCTGTTGACCCCTTTTCTGGGCTGTGTGTTACACTGAACTATATTTGCCTTAGGAGTCTGAGCTTAGTAGGGCTGGAAATGAGATTCAGGTGTGTTCTGGAAATACTGTCATACTGACAGGTTTTCCTTGGGCTTAATTTGTGAAAAATGCCATTTACAACCAATCTTACACATCTTTCTGAACTGACGACTGTCATTTCTTTTGCTTCATTCCTTGCTTAAGTTAATTAGATTTATTAATTCAGAAATTCCTTTAGGTAATTCTCAGCCTGCCAGCTTCTTGAGGACAGCCTGGCTATGGTAGCAGCAGTGTGCTCTTTTGGCTGGTGGCTCTGCCTGGATCTGTCAGGGTGCTACTGTTGACTGACCAAAAGTGATCAGTCACTTTTTCTTCCCCTTTACACCTGGCTATGAAATCACTACATGCTTCTACAAGATAAATATTTAACTCTACCCTGAATTTGATCTTGTGTCTCCTGTACCAAGACCTGTGCACTTTGAGCAAGCTGTTCTTCAGCCCTGGCTGTTTGCTGCCCATCTGGAAGCAGTATGCCCTGTGTGTTTGATCTTCATTGTTTATGGCATTATATTTTCTCATACTCTACTGTATAGATTAGCATCTACTGTCTAGTAGGTTTTAAGCAAAGTCATGTAGAGGACAATGGAGAGGGAGGAAGAGGGGGGAAGAGGGGGGGAGAGGAGGGGAGAGAGGGGGAGAGAGAGGGAGGGAGAGAAGGGGGGGAGAGAGAGAGAGCGTGGATCATGCAGTCAAGCTATCTTAAATCCTATGTCCTGATTACAAAGTCCAATTTGTTTTTTCTGACAGGTGCTCCTTTTAGGGAAGGACAGATTAGGAATAGAATAACATAGCATAGCATAGCTAATTCTGGCTGGAAGGCATGTACAACAATCATCTAGTTTAACCACCAGGACAGCTGGAGGTGATTGCAGGACATGTATTATTCTCAACATTTTTGATATTTGTCCCTTATTTACTATTCATTATTTCATAGTGCTTCTCAGGTCTTCGAGGACCTCAATGACATGGTAGACCATCTTGAAATTATACACTGTTACCTGCAGTAGTAGTATAATTCTTAGTACACCAGGACAAAGACTAATGTATATTATTAGTAGAAATGTGTTACCTGATGCTGTTCTCTTGCACACTCAGTGTCAGAAACAAGTTTTTAGATGTTTAGGTTCCTGTTTTACTTTTATCAGTTCTTAAATATTTGTTTCTTCGTGTTTTGTTTTTTGTCCTTTCCCAGTGGTTTCCCTCTTCTCCATGTATTTTAACTACTCTGAAAACCAGTTTGCATTTTACCTATTTAGTAAGTGATAACATTTGTCTTAATAACAGCTTTTATAATAACACAATTTGTTATAGTGGGAAGCTACTTGTTATGACAATAGTGAGAATATGAGCTACTTACTCTCTATTAAAGGAAAATAAATGTATTGAAGTGATTCTATTCCTATAAGCTTTCAGTTAACAGAAATGCATGAAAATTCTTTTCAAAGATAGGACAATCATTCTAGAAGGTCAGAATTTTTCTTGGAAACTGTAATTACTGACATATTGATTGGGATAAGAGCCATAAAATTTTAGGAAAACCTGGCTCTAAAGATAATACAAGATTTTTTTCCCTGCATGATTTACATAGAATCTATTCTACAAACAAAACTGCAACCAGAAGGCTATTCTGTGTTTTAGGCTTGTAAAGATCCTTTTTCTTCTAACAACAGAAGAGGAATATTTATCTAATGCGTGAGCATAGAAAACTTTTTAACACTTTTTAATTAAAAAAAAGGAATTGTTTATTTGCTTAGCAATGTATTTACTCTTTTCTTGATAGAGTAAAATCAATAAAGCAATACACACATACCTTTTCATATATTTAGGTAACTGGAGTACATCAAAACTACTAGTCAGCATAAAATATTTTGCCTTCAGCTTTGTCCTAACTAGTGTTGTATAATAATGCGTGAAGCTTAAATCAGTTAAGGCAATGGCTCCCTGGACATTTTCATAATATTAAAGGGGACTCTATCAGTCATGTCCTCCTAATTCATCTTGCACTACTCTTTTTGTTGTTCTCCAGGGTTTTGGTTCCTTTACTCATCTGGGTTCCTGATCCACTACTCTAGTAAGAATGTCAAACAAATTTGGTTAACCAAACATGAAGGAGGGACTAGATCCCAGGGAAGGCAATTACGTTACGACTTGCTCAAATAACAGAAAAAGAGCTAGTACTTCACTGTTAGGGGTTTTTTGGGGAGGGGGTCTGCCTTTCATTTAAGTTGGGAATTTTTATCTAAGAGTCACGAAGAAGTGTTGTTTATTTAGCTTTTTTCCTTCATGGAAGATATTGATAAGGTGTTTCTAAAACAGACTAAAGTCTGACATAGTGGTAGTAAGAATCCTCACTGAAGAATGATGCAGACAGCAACTGTTCCAGGAGAAACCCATGAAGACCATGGACCTGAATCTCCTTTGTTTGTACCACAGCAAGCAAAGCACACTAACAAGTGCCAGGTGTAGGTAATTTTTTTTGCTATTCTAGCCTTGGAAATATTTCATGACTAGATTTCACCACTATTTCATCACCTGTAGCTCCTGGAAAACCAATGTATTTGCATTCCGGAATTTCCCAAAAAGCTTTAAGCTGTTTAATTCCTGTGTCTTACTGAGGTATTTAGTCAAGTGTGGATAAACATTAAAGTCATGGAAATGACAGATATTTAGCCTACAAAGTTTACTTGCTAAGCTTAGACCATCTGGAGATTCAAGTTTTTTAAATCACAGCTAGATTTTTTTGAACTTATGATCCCTATGCTCTCCAGCAATGAGATTTTCAGACTTTCTAAAGAGCAGCTGCAAGGAGTTAGGAAATTTTGATCTTCACTGTGTCTTTTGAGTTTTCTGAAGGGGTTGCATCTGTGCTAGTCATTTGAACATTATTTTTTTTCAATTTGCTGAACATCTCTGTAAAGCTCCTTAGCACTTCCTGAGGAAAAGAAACATATTTTTTCATCTGTATTACTTGTGAAATTTTAAAAGTATCTAGGAATTGCAGGTATGTATACTGACTTTCAAAGAGTAGGCCTTTGATATCCCTTGAAAACATGTAGACTGCATCGCCACAGATATGTTTATGTAGTTGATGATCTGTGATATTAACCTATATAAAATACCAGAAATAGTATTCCCTATTGGGCAAACAAATATATAAATAATAAAAACTATTAATTTTAATTACGTAGTTGTAACAAAGGCAGCAGGTCTGAAACCTCCATGATTTTTAGAATGTGATCCCTCTTATTCTAATCTAGCTTATTTTTTACTAATAGGATGCCTTTATTATGCAGTTATCTTAAGACAAATTCTGGATCTCTACAGAAGTAAACCTCTTAAAGGAAATGCTTAATTTAACTTCATTGGCACAACAGGGGAACAAATGCCTGTGTTAACCTCCAGAGTAAAATCCTATTCATGTAACTTAAGTTCTTAACTTCTGTGAAATGTTTCTCTGTAGTTTACAACTTAGGTCATTCCCATGGCTCCCTTTTAAGCAAAATTGATTTATACTCTTTCTAAATGCAAATTTTTGGAACTTTATGATGAAGTAGAGCTAGATTATGTGGCGGAAGTAGAGCTAGATTATGTGATGGGTATGTTAAGGACTATACGTGAAATTGCAGATGAACTGTTCCTTCTATTTTGTCTTAAGCACTGTTTTCAAGCCATGTTTTGAGATTAAGTGGTTGATGCTAGTTCAAAAGAATCAAAACAAGGTCACTGGTTTTTGCACCTGCTAAAATGTTCTTTGAGCAAACAAGAGTAAAGGGGTCAAGTATATGTTACTAAAGTTTTGAGAGGGGCTTTGTGGAGCACAGTGCTCCTGAAATTATCTGCACATGTCCACTTGATGCAAGCACATGACAGTTTATATAATATAGAACACCTCCTAAAGAAACCTGCAGTGGGTGTAAATGAGCCTGGTCAGCTGGTGTCAACTGCATAAAGGGGGATATTTCCCTATTTTGAATGAACGTTCCAACCTTTTCCAGGATTTTTGGAATCATATTTAATGATGGAATCCCTTGGAAATGTGAAACCTTATTTTTTCTGCTAAATCTCTTTTTCCTATTTTCAAACTGCCTCTCTTTTCTTTCCCCCAGCGCTCTCCCTCTCTCTCTACGCATTTCCATTTCCAGAGATGTATATTATTGCTTTGTATGGTTTATATATGTATACATCTTTGCATTCATGATACATCAATAGTTATTTTATTCTAATAGACAACCAAATATTTGCAAAGTGCCTTAGAATTAATAAATTAGTTCAATTTAACATGTAGTGTCATTTTAACTTTAATTCACAAATCCATTTTCATGAACCACATCTCCTCTCTACTTAGAGAGGATCAGGGGAGGGGGGAAAGGTGCAGAACAAGACAGGTTGCTACATAAATATCTTGATTTCTGCAGTTTTAAGATAAACATACAGAATGGTGTTACTCTTAGTTTAAATTATGCTCTTTTTTTTGAGATGAAATAGAATAAATTGCAGTCTGCCATTCCCATGTTTGCCCTTAGAGAGAACAAGACAGTGAGCTTAGTTTTTTAAACTGAGATAAAACTGAGATCCATAGTCAATCCCAGCCAGCTCATTAACAGAAATTTCAACTTAGTTGACTAAAAGGAACCAACATCCAGACAATATGACTACCAGTAACAATTTCTAAATAGGTCCATTGTGAGATAGAAACTAGAGTCTATACAAAGAGAAAAACACTTTGTATGGAATAAAGCACTGCTTCTATTTAGCAGAAAGATATTAGGTTTGGAATATATTAGTAAAAGGTCTTGAGACCACATTTTCTGTCTGGCTAATCTACTTTAGTCATAAATGGAGACTTAGGTTAATAAGACCATTAATATATACCAATTCAGATCTTAAAGTTATCAGTAACTGGTGAACAGAATGCTGGAAAATTGTCTAGTTGCATAAGTAGTCAAACCTCCAATGGACTGATTGTTTCAGTCCATATCCACGCTACTATAGCTGTGCTGAAATCAGTAAAATTTTTACCTACACAGAGAGAAGTAATGTACTTATGAAACAAGGTAAGTTATCTATCCAGAATATTCACACCTCTTTCACACAGGAACAGCCAAATACAATTTATTTTTATTTTTGTATTTTTGTCTTATATAAGTAAATGGGGAATAAGGATTAAACTGCAGTTGTAAAAGATTCCATTAATCTGTAATTTTCATCTTCATTAAATTTCCATCTTTTTAAAGTTTATTTCCTGATCAAGAGGGGAAAATACCATTAAGAAGAAAGAAGTCATTCACTCAACTGTTCCTTAATCAAAATTTACTTAAAACTGAGAAAATTAGAAAACAAGATTTGCCAAACTTTGTGTACAACTCTCATTGTCCAGTATATAATTTTAAATTCTGAGATTTTTCCAGAAAAGAAAATTAATGTAAAATGCATCGACAAAGGGCTGGGGTTTTAGAGAATTCTTCGAATCACTGAGGAATTGATTTCTCTCATGGAGTGCCTTTTCTTGCCTTATCAATTAGTGACTCCAAAGACAATGATTTCAAGGCCTTTCTATTTCTTCTTCTGTTGTTGAAATACTTATATCTATGTATCTTTTTCCTTAATATACCAAGAAACAAGATATATTTGCTCCTGAGGAAAAGTGGGGGAAGGAAGGAGAATCAAAGACAGGGTGTTATGAACTGACCACAACCCGCATTCCCTGTTCCTGCTGTGCCATGTTGTATGAGGGAGGTAGAAAAGTCAGGAATAAAGCTGAGCCTGGAAGAAGAGGGAAAAGAGGGTGGGGGGCAGAAAGGGGGGCAGGGAAGCAAACGTATTTTTAGATTTGTTTTTGTTTCTCATTATCCAACTCCGGTTTTAATTGCCAAAAAATTAAATTAATTTCCTCAAAAATGAATGTTTTGCCTGAGAGAGTAATTGGTGAGTGATCTCCCTGTCCCTATCTCAGCCCAAGAGCTTTTGATCTTATCTAATCCCTCTGTTCTACTGAAGAGAGGGAGAGAGAGCAGCTGAGTGACTACCAATGGCCAGACAAGGTCATCCCATTTCATTATTGTGTGGTATGGGATTATGGAAAACATATTTTGGCATTTAAGTAGGGCTTGAATGGAGAGGTTCAGAAATTCAGACTGCTTTTAAGTACAATATTTCTTTGTTCTAAGCAATAATGAGATCAAAGAATCAATTTTTTTATAAACAAATGAAGTCTTACTCTCTACTTTCATCAGCTTTTCAAGTTGCATTTAGGTAGGTGAAAATCAGTATCTTTCCTCGTCTTTCTACAAGTAGTGAGTTCATAATGTACTAACTTGGAAACAGTGGCAGCTTTATGAAAGCTATCTCTTCCACTGTTCCATATTCCTTCTTTTATTTTCCCTCAAGTTCATGAGCTACAAATGGCTTCACTTAGTCTTATTGCAATAGGGTCATTTCATTTTGCAGAGTACAGGTAACCATTCAAGGACCCTTCACTTGAAGCTCCTGGATTGGTTTGTGGGATATAAGCAAATGAGCTCAGAGTGAATGATGGCTTTCCCAGGGCACTTCCAAGGCTTTGGGCTAGATGTGAAACCGGGTACGTGTAGTCATGTGCAGCAAGGAAGCTCCGGGAAGTCTCTGGAATTTACTTTACTGTCTGCATTTTTAAAGCAGTCCAACCTGGAGTACCTAATGGCACAGTTTTCATGACCAGCTCCATAGCAATGAAGGTATGCAATACATTTCATTGCTTTCTAATTGTCAAAGAGAGGGGAGCTTTACCATGAAAATGGCTTTTTTTTTACGGTTTTCTAATGATTACAAATGGAAATTTGTGCAATAAAATGTTGTTCTGCAGTATGTAGATTTCAGGACAAATCACTAAGAAAAATAAATAAGTAAGTGTAATCTAGGAAGGCCCAGATTACAAATTATGAATGAAATGCCTGCATTTTCAGTGAAGAACATGTCAAAAACTTAAGATCCTGAAAACATAACTCTATACTCTTAAGTGCATTTACAGCTGTTAAATGTTAAAAGAGAAAATGGTTAACTAAAATAAGAATAGAAATTTGTCATCATCCAGGTAAGATTTACAGAGTGAAGGCACTAGAAATATGTGTTGTGAAAGACAGCCTAAATTCTGTAAAGTTAATATAGTCCTATTTTGTGAATAAAGAGTAAACTACTCAAAGCAAATACTACTTGCACTCTGTAAGGCATAGTGTTACTATCCCTCTTTGAGGGATTAGAGGCTTGAAAGCCCACTCTGAAATTTTTTAGATCCATTTTCAAATTATAAATATAAAAATGCAATCTCTTTTGAGTCAGGGACAATATGATAGTCTGTGTTAATATGTTAATACATCATTCGGTGCCAGTAGTACTTCAGAAGTACAAAATAATATCATGCAGAATTTCATATATTTATGCAATCCAGGCATCCTTAAGCATGCACATAACACTCCTTAGATATGTAGCCCAGAAATTAGTCTGTACTGGAGTGGATGTCAGGAAGTTAAATTATAACTGTACACTGGCTTTTGCCATGTCAGTTATTAAAAAGTACGCATAATCTAGAAAATTATGTGTGTTTTATAGAAACAGTTGTCAGAAGCATCACAGGAATCATATAACTGTAACAGGCAAATGATAAATGGAGCCTTGAATCTCCAAGACATGAGGGAAGGGCCAACGTATTTAGAAAATTCTCAAAAGATGGTTACTATTTTTAATCTGAAGAAGCATTCAAAGTTTCAAATACTTTCAGCTAATGGAAAAGTTTGAGCTCCACAGAGCTTGTGTGTTGCTATTCCCAGTGACATATGAGTTCCTTCTGTACCATAGGACATCTGCCAGCCAGCCAGCCAGCTTGGCCTCCTTCCGTGAAGGAGGTAAAGACTAGGGATTCTCCTTAGTGCTAGTGAGCAGAAATAAAAGCTGACTGACTGAAGTTGATGTGCTTACAAATTCAGTCTTAAAATGTGGGCTTTTATGAAGACAGTTCCTCACAGACAAATAAAATATCTTCAGTGAAGGGTGATGATTATTTCTCTTTGACTTCAGAGAAAGACTTAGTAACTCAAGAGCTCCTTAAAAGCAATAATAATCACCCTTCATAGATGAGATATCCTGTGTATATAAAAGGCACAGTTGTCACCTTTCTAAGTCTTTGGTTGCAGAGTTGACAAAGGAGGAGTCTAAGATTTTCATGTAGACAATTCCTAATTCTTTAAAATATCTTTTTTAACTCCTCTCCCATCCCTTTTCTCTTGTAGTCTTTAAAGTTCAGATCCACACAGGGATGTCTCTGTTGTAGGAAAAGGTGAGGGATTGTCTCAGCAGAATCTCCTGTGGACCAGCAGAGCTTCCCAAAAGGTATGGCTGAAGGGCTTTCTTTAATGCACAAGGTCTAGTTTATCTGGCAGAGCATCTCATTGTTAAGGATACCTCCTCCTTTCGACAGGATGAAATAATTTCCATAATAAAAGGGTAGCCTGACATCAAAATTCAAATTATTTTGACAACTAGCATAGGTAGTGGTTGTATATAAATGAAGATAACATTCATTGTGTTTCAGAGCAACTTCATGAATTCTTTGAATTGTACCCAACAGCCAGTTTCCTGACCTGGCAGCTTAGATGCAGTAGCTCTCCTGGCATTCCCCAGAGAAAAAGCTGGTATGATATTAACAGTGCATATGAACTACTTAGATGCTGGAAAGACTCTTCTGCCCTGCACAGAAGGGAACTAGAGCCTACCTTTCCATAATGAAAACTAAAATTAAAAAATGAATAGATAAATGAATAAAATTATATTTCTTATAAATTTATTCTATGCAAGTTTTCAAATGTATAATTTTGTAGCTTTCTGTGACAATACAATTTGTCCACAATGTCATTACTTTTTTGTTCTATTTACAAGATACTTTCAATGCCAAATTTAGATTAAGCACAGGATGTGGAAGAAGACCTATGAATAACCTCTGAATTCTCTGATTGTATTTTTCTTTCAGCTTTACTCAAGATATTTAACATTGGGGAGTATTTTTTTAAATATTTTATTAGCATAGAAACATTCATCTCTCCTTTAAAAATGATCTTATGATGGTTAGTCAATATTTGTAGGGCACTTCAGAGATTTTCAGCATCAAGTACAAATTAAGTGCTATTATTTCTTTATCTATTCTTATAAGAAATTCCCCACCCCTACCCTAACCCTCTTCCCAAGCCTCTGAGGGAAGTAAATAAGATCAAATAGTTTTTTAAGAAAATACCTTAAGAAAGACTTTAGGGAAATTATAAGAACTGCATATTTTTTAACAGCTGGTAACTCATCCCCTTAATCCTTTCTTCACAGACACTGCTATGCTGCTCCTTTCTCCAGTATGTAATGAAACTGAGGTAACTTAAATGCAAGAGATGACATAATATGATGAGTTATTCTTCATATTATTTGAATCGATTCACTTTCCAAAAGTTTTTGTGGTTCATTATCATCCTTTGTGATTCAACTTGGAGAATTAAATTCAAAGCTGATCAAAATTCAGAATGCTGTGAGAAAAATTCAGTGATTCGCATTTCAAAAGATAATTTTCTCATTAATTCCTTTAAGAAATTTCTCAACTTAAGAAATATCTATCTGTTCTGAAAAGTTTTGAACAAATAAAAGTTCGGTTTGTTTTATTTTAAATTATGTAACTGCTGATGCTTTCACTGTTTCTTAACTAGTATGTGGCAGCATTACATAAGGCAAAAAATTGTAAATGACTACTGGCAAACTACAGTATGATTTATAATTTAAGTTGTCTATTTATATATATAACAAAGGAATAAACATACTGCTACTTACTTTAAAATTATTTATTTTCTTCATAAAACTGATTTCTGTTTGTATTGAAAATATTTGACAGAAATGAAAAGAAAAAGGAACAAATATAGCTGTCTTCAGTTTTCTTGTTTTATCTTCCAATCATGTTTCTATGTCAATGAAAACAGCCTAAATGGATTTCCCCCCTTCCCAAACCAAAGCTGAGAGTATTGGTGGCTGTGATAATTTTGTTCCTTCCAGTAATGAACTACTCTGGGGACCGAAGAAGCCTCTGGTTATGTTATTGCAAAGCTAAGTAAGCTGCTGTCCATGGAAGATATAAAGTTTTCATGAGTATAGCTCCATCTTTTACAATATGTATAAAATGAGACCTGAGGAGATTTTTGTAGAGCAAGAGGCAAGCCAATGCCTCTTGAGGAAGTATGGTTACTAGAGCAACCTATTGAAAATTGCTTTATATTATCAGCTAAGAATACAACTTGCACTGCTGCTGATAATTGTTTTTACTTATGAGGTTATTTATATGGAAATCTTTTAGAATGTTCTGGAATCTTGAAACATGCATAATTTCACAACAGCTACCAACAGTTAAGGTAAGGCATGTCTGTGATCATGGAACCTGAAAGAAGAAATCTTGTCTTAGTGGGAATTCAAGGTTTTAGGGCTTTTAAGTCATGAAAAGATCAGAAAATGGAGGGAGAAAATATACATGTCTGAAACAAAGATAATGCCCTTTTATTAGTTTAGAGGTTAGGATCCTCAATACTCATAAGAAAATTCAACAGACTGGAAAATTTATATTTTAAAATACTTCTTCATTTTAAACTAAAATACAGTCTTAAAAGTGCCTCAAGTATTCACAACTTGTTCAACTTCTAAACACAGAGTGGACAAGACTTTCAGAACTGAGGGTACTACGAACACCGCTCTCTGGGTCTTCCTCACTGAAACAGGACTGCTAACTGATGTGGGGAATATTAATGCTGTCACAAGTCTCACCTTCCCAATACCACATGAACTAGTACAGTTCAACAGCTCTAAGAACCCAAGTTTATAGTCTTGTTTTTTCTGCAATCATATACCACCATCTAATCAGTGAAGAAAAATGTATTCCAAATCTCAGCCTCCAGTAAACAATGATTTAACTAAGAAGTACTGATAATACAATAATCAGACAGGACAGGAGGTAGAAACTGCTGCCTCGGATAGAGCTGTCATAATATGTTTCCTTATTAGCTTGCACTAATGGTTCTAGCCCCTGTTTTTCTCATATTTGACCTGTGTGTTTTTCTTTTGGAAAGAGATCTTGTGGTGCTTGTCCTGCATCTGCTTGTGCATTCAGTGTGGACAATTCCCCTTTTTGTTTTGCCGGTTGTTTTTGGCCTCAGTCAGAGACAGCTTTTAAGTTAAATAGCCATCTGGCAACTTCTCTCCTCTTCAAACTTCTCTGAAAGGAAACTCATTTAGCAGGTGCACACTAAACCATTGGCAAGTTATTGACAAATGGAAAAAAAGGTCGGCTTAGGCTGACATGTGCACCCTTCTGAGCAAGACCATGATATGCCTCGTAAAACAGAAAATTGACAGTCAGGGGATATAGTCTCAGAAGCCAGACCCATATTTCTAGATGTGCAATTACATTTTTTTTTAAAACTACAGAGATTAGTATGTCAGAAATAGAAACCAAAGACAAAGATATATGAGTACAGAATTTTCGATTTATACTTCTGTACTCTACTGCATAAATCATTTGTCTGGAAAAAAAAAGGGTAATAATCTAAGTGAGTCATCTTCAATTACACTGCATTTCTAAGTTAATCACTCCTGGGTATTTAAACTACCTATAAGGCAGAATATATCCAGTTATGTATGCAAGATGTGTAGGGACAGGTCATCTGAGTTTGGTAAACATAGACTTTTTAGAATGACGAAGGTGGAGAGAAGACAAAATTTAGAATTTTTTTTAAAATAATGAGTAGTATAAGAAAGAATACTTTAATGAGGCAGATAGCCTCAGATCATAGGCAGTTGTTAAGGAAAATAAGGAGGTGTGATGAATGTAACTATGTAAAACTTAAAAATTATCATTAGTGTATCGTGATAAAGGGTATTGTGTTAAGAGTATAACCAGAAATTGTGCTGGGAATGTAATCTTTATGGCAATTATAATACTGCTTAGTTATGCATAGCCCTTTCTATGTTTTTCTGAGTGAAAAGCCCAGTCCAGCTGAATCAACAGGTTATGCAAGAAATATCAGACCTAGAACAAGTATTAGATTTAATGATAACTAATGATTAAAAGGTTAAACTACTTTGAGTATAGGCACAGATAAAATGTAACTTAGTGGAACTCCTTGAGATTTTCTTTAAAGTTTTAAAGTATAAATAGAAATATCTAAAGAAAGAAGATAAGCAGTTTTTATGATTGGCTGAGAAACACAAAGCATCACTTCTGAGGGAGAACTGAAATGAGTCAGCAGAGATGAGTTATCAAGGTGGACTTTAAAGAAGAATAATGAACAATAAAGAACTGAGAGCCCATGGAAAAACACCATGGAAAAACACCAAGAACTTTTCAAAGAAACAATACCTATCGTGTAACATACAAAAATGTCTGACTATTTTGTGTGGATCTTTGCCACTCACTGAGGTGATGGTCCAACTCTGAGTTGTTAATAAAGCAAGCCTAGAGTTACCCACAGTCTGATGAAAATCATTTAACAACAGCATAGTTTTAGGTGAATGATTACGTCACTATGACATCCTGTCTGGCTAAACATGGAGATTTTGCTGAGCCTCAAGAAGAAAAACATAGTTATCACTTTTTGCAGAAAGGGCAGGAAACTCAAAAAGAGTAAAGGTATCTTGTTAGAAAGTAAAAGCCCAGCTCAAACTCAATCTGACCACTGTTGTAAGAGTCAACAAAGAATACTTTTACAAATACAACAGGAACAAAAGAGAACAAAGGAGAATCTCCATACTTTACTGGATATTGAGGGGAACATGGCTACTGTGGGGAAGAAAAGGTCTGAGGTTCTTAATGCCTTTTTTGCCTCAGTCTTTAATAGACCAGTTATCCACAGGACATTTAACCCCTTTGGAAGCTGGAAGAAAGGAATGGAGAGCAGGATAAACCCCCCATAATCCAGGAGAAAGCATTCAGTGACCTGCTACACCACCTGGACATTCATAAATCTATGGGACTGGACGGGACCCACCCAAAAGTACTCTGGGATCTAGCGGAGGAACTTACCAAGCCACTTTACATCATTTATCAGCAGTCCTGGTTGACAGGGGCTATACGCTTGCCAATGTGATACCTGTCTATAAGAAGACACAGGAGGATAGAGGAAACTACAGGATTGTCAGCCTGACCTCAGTACCATGAAAGATAATGGCAGGTGCTGTTTGATCAACCAGATTGCTTTCTATGACCAGGTGACCCACCTAGTGGATGAGGGAAAGGCTGTGGATGTTATCCACCCAGACTTCAGAAAAGTCTTCAATAGTTTCTCCCACAGCAGCATTCTACAGAAGCTGACAGCTCATGGCTTAGACAGGCATACTCTTAGCTGGGAAAGTGATCATTTTCCTGTACTCAGCATTGGTGAGGCCTCACCTTTAATTCTGTGTTCAGTTTTGGGCCCCTCAGTACAGGAAGGACATTGAGTTGCTGGAGCATGTCCAGAGGAGGGCAACAAAGCTGGTGAAGTGTCTGAAGAACAAGTCTTATGAGGAGCTGGGATTATTTAGCCTGGAGAAGAGGAAGCTGAGGGGAGACTTCATTGCTCTCTTCAACTACCTGAAAGGAGGTTGTAGTGAGGTAGGTGTTGGCCACTTTTCCCAGTAGCAAGTGACAGGATAAGAAGAAATGGCCTCAAGTTTTGCCAAAAGAAGTTTAGATTGGATATTAGAACAAATTTCTTTACTGAAAGACTGGTCAGGCATTCGAACAGGCTGTCCAGGTAAGTGTTGGAGTCATCATCCCTGGAAGTGTCGAAAAAAGAGTGTAGACATGGCACTTCAAGGCGTGGCTCAGTAGGCATGACAGTGTTTGGCTGGCATACAGACTTGATGATCTTCAAGATCTTTTCCAGTCTTGATGGTTCTGTGATTATGAATGCTGTTTTCAATGACTGAGTCAAAGTTTAATGAAAACTTGGCAAGCCTTCAGGCTCTGACTTTTGGACTATGTTACTTCAGATCCTCTGAGCTGTTTTTAAATTCTTAGGCACCAGGATTGTGGTTCAGACACTCAGCTATTTGCTTCACCTAATGAATAAAATCAGATCTTCTTGTAACAGTCATGCATTGACACTGAGGAAATCAAGAAATTATTGCCATGCTCATCTAGACATTTAAAGACATTTAAAATCAAAATCCTGCCTAATATTGCTCTCAAGTTCTGGTCTAGAACAAGTATTTTGAAATATCTGTGTTGAATGAGAACATTCTAAACCAAAGTAGTCCCTAGGTAAATATCTTGCATATTTTTCTGTACACACTTATGTGTCTATTATTAATATCTTGACACCTTCACCACTGAATGAAAAGAAGGAAGGATGCTCATAAGCATGGTGGCATGTAAACATATCAGACATTAATGAGATGACCCAGGACCAAGTGCTATACATGTGGCTCTCAATAGGTTGCACCAGAGGGAGTTTTCTGTAAACAGTGAGAACATGAATTCCTTTTTGGTTCTGGAGGACAACGGATGATCTGGAATCTACACATTTAGCAGTGTACTAGTACAGTACGTGTGCAGTATGCAGACACAGAAACAAAACAAAGGACAAGTGAAATATCCTTAAAAATGCAATATGTATTTTTTAAAAAACACTTTGTGAAGTGGAACATTGTGAGAGAGAGCATTTGAAATGGAAAGCCTAAGAAATGCAATAACTATAATTCCTTTTAAATAGACATTAGAGTGCAGACATCCACATCTTAGCTAATCTTCTTGGGCTTCCTTTAAAGACAATCAAGAAAAAAAAAGACACATACAGAGAATGTATTAGAACCCCTTGCAGTCTCTTCCAAATTAAATATAACACACTTTAGCAGTATTTTACTCTCTCCGTCTACTATAACTCAAAAGTCTACCATATACATTTAGACAGAGAAAGCACAGAATATGTGAATAGCCCCATAGAATCTATACGGAGATGGAATTGTCCTCTCAGGTGATAACTTGCTAGACCATTGTTCTAGAGTATTTCTGAACTGTGGTCCTGAAAAACAATTATTAGTTCCTAATGAATCGACTGCATGGTAGTAGCAGAGTGCCTGATGATGATGTCATTAGCTATACCATACTTGGATTTTCTGTGATTTGAGTGAGTTCAATCGCCTTTTCATTTTGTCATTGCAGCAGACAGAAAATTTTGCAAAATTTGTCTCCTGAAACTTGGCTGAAATGCTTTTAGGGTGACCTTTTTAGGGAACTTTTGTCTGAAAATTCCTCAAAAGCTTTCTGCAAATATGTGTAATTGATCTGGTTGTTGTAATTCTAATAGTAAAATCTGAGAAGTTCTAAATGGCCATGAGCAACTGAAGACTACCTTAATCCATATCTGTTAATGTATCTTAGAGATAGCTATAACCATATCATGGAGAAAACAGTTACAGGTTGTCTGAGACTGTATGTTACTGCTTTGTTTTTCTCTGTGCCAGAGAGTTTCTTCTTGTATGTGCCGTATCTCATAGACTGGTATTTGGATTCACCGAGGTTACCAAGATAGTTGATTCAGGGACATCACCTCTATCTTATAAGGATAATCTTAACATCTGAGGTATTTTACAAGCAGCTGTGGTTTTTTTCTTACTCATCTCTATACTCTTTTGTTGAACATATATATTTTCTCTTAAAATAAGTTGATTGTATATCATCATCATAGTTCACAGTAAAATAACTCTATTAAGTCATATTTCACACTTCTCATATAGTACATAATTATTTAACAAATCTCTTATTCCACACTAAAGGACTGATACAGCTTCAAATTTAAAATACGATTGACACATTTTAATTTATATAATTTTGTCTATTTTTAAATACTCGATTTATGTTTATTTCTTTGGTTTTGTTGTATCATACACATTAACCACTGAAATCAATAAAAATTATTAAACTTAGGTGTTGTAGAACTTCCTTTGATATATTGTTCAGAAATACAATTATACATACAAAATAATGGATTAATGGTAAAAATAGGCATTGAGTCCTGGTGCACTTTCTTCAGTACGCTATTTCTGGTGGACCTTGTGTATTTGTATAAGGCTCATAGTGTAGTGTAAAGTAGTGTGTGTCAGCATCCTGGATGGACTTTCACATATGCCTAGGGATATAAAGAAGCTGAAGAATATTCCCTGCTAAGTTTCAAAGAAGCAGCTTTGGAGCTTAAATTGCCCCTTCTGTGCTGACTTCTGGGAAGACATTTCCTCTGGCAGGTGTAAACCATTGATGTTTCTCTCCAAGGCACAGGTGGCTTGAAAGACAATCCTCGATTTGGTTGTACTATAGATTATTAGCTCACCCTCTTTCTCTTTTCTCTTGCCCTCTTCACTTCCAGTTCAGTTCTGTTCTGCTTGCTGAACTGATGTTTCTGTAAGTGGGGTTAAAAAATATGTGATTTATTTGGCACATAGAGTACAAAAACATTTTCATGAAGCCTGATGAGATAAACCAGATTTTGCATCCTTAGCTTGTTGCTCATAAGAGCAGGGATGGACAGAGGTCATTTTGAGACATCTGGATTTTGCACATCAATACGTGGCAGTACATATTGAAAGTATTTCTATAATCTTTAGTTCTTCATATTTGATTCCATACATACTCCTGATTTGATGCTATGTTAAAACACAGTTCTCCAGAAAAATGAAACATTAGAATTTTCACTGGACATTATTTTTCTTGCAGAAAGAATAATCATTCATTAATGTGCGAGATTATACACACAATTATCTGCGAGAGCTTGTCACCGCTATTTGTCAGATGTAAATTTGTTGATAGAGAAAAATCTGAGTGTACAGTAGTGGTCTCTAGAAGGAATTGTTATAGGTAATTATGATATTGTACACGTTCCTCAATACCATTACAAAATATCATTTCTCTATAACAACTCCATTTACAACTCATTAAAGTGTTGCTTTAATTACATGTTATCAATATATACAGCTTTTGTAAAAAGATTAAGATAACTTGCATTTTTTTTAGCAAGGCATACCTGAGGCAGCTCCCTCTACTTAGATTTAACCCTAATACAATTCATCAGTAACATACAGATGTATTTATAAGCACAGAAACATATCAGGCATACAAATATGAATCAGGCAGTTACAATGGACTGAGGGAAGTTCCACTTCACTGGAGACTGGCAGATGTTACACCCATTTACAAGAAGGGCCAGAGGGAAGATCCGTGAAACTACAGGCCTGTCAGTCTGACCTTGGAGGCAGGGAAGATCATGGAACAGGTCATCTTGAGTGGTATCACACAGCACACACAAGACAACCAGGTCATCAGGCCCAGTCAGCATGGGTTTATGAAAGGTATGTCCTGCGAAACTAACCTGATTGCCTTCTATGACAAGGTGACCCACTTAATGGATGAAGGAAAGGCTATAGCTGTACTTACCTGGACTTTAGTAAAGCCATTGACATTATTTCTCACAGTATCCTGCTTGAGAAACTGGCTGCCTCTGGCCTGGACAAGCATGCCCTATGCTGGGTTAAAAACTGTCTGGATGGTAGGGCCCAAACAGTTGTGGTAAATGGAGTTAATTACAGCTGGAGGCTGGTCACAGGCTGCATTCCTCAGGGCACAGTGCTGGGCCCAGATGTTCAATATAGAATCATCTTTATCAATGAGCAGGAACGTCTAGGGAAGATTAGCTTGAAAGCTGCTTGGGGGAGAAGGACCTGAGGATGTTTGACCTTTGAGTGAACATGAGGCAGCATTGTGCCCAAGTGGCCAAGAAGGCCAATAGCATCATTGCTTATATCAGAAACAGCATGGTCAGTAGGACCAGGGAAGAGATTCTGCTCCTGTATTCAGCACTGGTGAAGCCGCACCTTGAATACTGCGTTCACTTTTGGGCCCCTTACTACAAGACAGTTATTGAGGTCCTGGAGTGTATCCTGAGAAGAGCAACGAAGCTGATGAAGGCACTGGAGAAGTCTTATGAGGAGCAGCTGAGGGAACTGTGGTTGTCTAGCCTAGAGAAGAGGAGGCTGAGGGCAGACCTCATTGCTCTCTACAACTACCTGAAAGGAGGTTGTAGTGAGGTGGGGGTTGGTCTGCTCACATGAGTGATAGGTGATAGGACGAGAGGGAATGGCCTCAAGTTGCACCAAGGGAGGATCAGATTGGGCATTAGGAAAAATTTCATCACAGAAATAGTTATCAAACACTGGAACCGGCTGCCTAGGGAGGTGATGGAGTCACCATCCCTGGAAGTATTTGAAAGACAAGAAGATAAATTGCTTAGGGATATGATTTAATAATGGACAGGTGTGGTTGGACTTGATGATCTCAAAGGTTTTTTCCAGCCAAGGGATTCTATGATTCTATGATAAATGTTTATTAATGTTTCAATCTTTATCTGTAATTAATACAGCTATTAAGAATGTGTTGTAATTTGTTGGTAACAAATTCTGTCTTTATATTTAAAAAAATATATTTTGCTTTAAACACAACTGAACTGAAACAATTTGTTTACATTTGGCCAGAAACTAAAGTTCTGTAAATTATATTTACTCATTCATTAATATTGTTTAACAAAATTCACTGCTCTCTTTTTTGTAATTTGAGTTGTAGTACATATTTTGATTTACAAAAAACAAAAAGAGAGAAAGCAGTAATGACATAATCACTTACTGGGGACTTGTAAATTTTTATTATCAAAAATATCTTCCCAGTAGGAAGACAATGTTATATCAATATTCATAAAGATCAGGTCTTAAAAAACACATTATGATTGCCTTTCTAATTCCTTATTTAACAGGCAAAATTATTTCACTCTACTTTTTTGTCTATTCAGTTCTGAGGCAGTCAAAAGCATGACAGTAATAGATTTAAAAAAAATAAGAAATGATTTGTGAAGTCATGTGGTGTTGGGGAAGGATAAAGTTTTTGGATATAACTGTAGTTGTATCTTATTCTTAAATAGACTTTTTATGGCTAATTATACAAGTAGGAGGCTGTATGAATTTGGTACACAAAAGTCTGGACAAGAACTAGCGATGTGGAAAATACTGTTGATCAAAGAATAATGCTAAAATAATGATGTTGAAGTGAAAGGATTGTGTGGGGCAGTTAAAATATAATTGGCATTTCTTACTGATCACTGTGAAAACCACTTTGCTTAGAAATGTTTTTTGTGATATGAAAAAGGTTAACATGGGTACCCAGAAATGAAGACTATGGTTGTGTTAAGTCAACCCAAACCCTACCTAATAAGATCTGCATGATAAAGTATTATGGAAACTATGACTATAAAGAAGAAAAATACAAAACTTGGGAAACAAAATAGCTCTGTTTTAACCATGTTAGGTGAATTCATAACAGGCTGCCCAGGGAGGTGGTTGAGTTACCATCCCCGGAGGTATTTAAAAGACTCTGGGCCATGGTTTAGTGGTTGATAGGAGTGGTTGGACTTGATGATCCTGGAGGTCTTTTCCAACCTAGTGATCCTGTGTGATTCTGTGAGGGAGGTAGTTGGAATGAATGGTATTAGTGCTGCAGTGATGGGGAAAATCTGCAAGTCCTCAAAGCCAAACTCAGAAACCACAAAATGAATTGTCTCAGAGAGAAATCTTGATGAGAAAATAGGAGAATCTCCCAAGGACTCTAAAAAAAAAAAAAAGGAGCAGGAGATTGTCAAAATATGCACAGGACAGAATGATAAGAGTGAAGAATAATGCTCAAAAGCCTTGGATAATCATAATAAGCTTTGAATTTTAATATATTGATAGAAGATAGTTGTATGTTCTATTTCAACATTTCTATGCTACAGTGATATAAACAGTTTAAGAGATTCAAAAAGCCAAGAAAGGAAAACAAAATGTTCTTCCAACTTCACAATTTAATGAAAACTGAGACTGAAAGCCACCCAGCACAGAAACTGAAAAATATACATAAATAAACTATTGTTTTCTCTGAGGAACATAGTCAACAAGTTATGTGGTCATGGAGATCAGAGAGTAGTGCAAATGAACCTTAGTCTCTGTATTCTAAAAATATTAGACATTTTACAAAAAGTATTGATGGTATGGAGCTGTGCCTGCAGTAACGCCATGCATAAAATATCACTTGCTTACTTGACATATGGGATGAGTGAATCTTAGTTTCTTCAGAAACCAAAAAAAGCAATCTGTATCTGAAATTCTACTATATTCAGATTGCACATTTCATGAAAGGTATCTTAACATGAAGTGTTCAATTTGAGGCTGGACTGTTTGGGTGAAATCTCTGATACATTGGTATGGATTTACTCTTGTTGATGCTCCAGCACTGTAAAATTTAGCACCATATTCTTACTGTCATACATTTTTCTTTTTGGTAGTGAGAATGAAGTTTTATTAATTTTTATGGCAGATTCACATAATGGAATACATAATGGAAAAAAATAAAAGCATTCCTGATTCTTCATGTAGTATTCTTAATTTTAAAATTACTTCAACACTTGTTTTGCAGTACTTCGTAATAGCAAAGTAACTCATGCAAAGTAGAAATAAAGATGGCTGGGAGACAATGCCTTTAAAAATATGAGTAAAAATGTACTTTTTACCACAGATACATAACTTATTTTAACCCATGGCTTTTGAAGTGACATCAGTATGCCAGTGAACTTAAAAAAATGCAAAGCAAAAATAAGATAGTATGTTTATTTCATGCTTGTCTTATTTATGAATTTCAATTCAAAGTAGTAATTCCAATTAATCAAATAATTAGCATTTCATTACAAAATCCATTCTACAGTAAATCCAGCTTTCGTAAGACCTTTAACTACACTTATCTTTATATACTTGCATGATACATTAAAAATACTGAATATTGTTCATCTCATGGTCACTGCATTTCTTTACCTTTTCTGTGAATAGGATCCATCTCATCCCAGCTCTTCTATTTAGGGCTCAAATGTGAACTAGATCTCTACAAGATTCTTTCACGGTTCATACAAATCTAGTCATTGTGGTCAAAAAATTATTCAGTTTAGCCTGAAGTATACACTGAATGGCAGATTAGTTGCATCACTGTTTAGTCAGTTTTCCTGAGCAGAGCTGTGGTACAGAATGGCAAGGAGGCATTTTTAAAATGTCATGGTATTTAGTTCAATTAGTTTACAGTCAACACTTGATTGCTCCTTGACTGGGATCTCTGGTTTTGATTGTTTGCCCCTTATGCACAGCAAGCCAACCACTCCAGATGCAATGAATTTGCACAATTCAGCAATCTTGCATGGTAAGCTGTAATGCCTGCTGCCTTTCTACTGTGCAGCAGATCTGGACGTTTTAAACATTTCTGTGAAGAGAAATTTAAAGTGCTGCAAATCACTTGGCTTAGAAATAGTCTTTAATTGTCTCAAGATTCTGTCTTCCGTGAGTTTCTACTTGTGAGAAAAGTTGCTGAGGATCTAAAAATGCTTTTGGACTAATTATCTGCTTTGTTTCTGATATGCAGTAAGGTGTTACTGTTGTTTTTAAAGTCCTGGATGGCTTTCTTGTTCTTATGCTTGCTACAGCAAAACTTTGTTAGCAGGATAGCACTTTGAGCAAAATGTGCTTGGACTGATCCACAAAGATACTTTCAACCAGATTCTCCAATATGATCTTTTCACAGTTTAATGTATGGTTAGAGCATCAATGAAGAATGTGGGAGAACAAATTTTTCATTCTCTCTGAGGAAATTCAGGTTCCTCCTTCTAGTAGGTCAGATAACCAGTTGACCACGTTTGGGATGTTTGATATTAGAAGCAGTCAGTATTGCTCCAGTTTAAATCTTGCAAAGAAGAATACAAGAGTCATTCCAAGACAGGAAACACAAGGATTAGTAGACTTTCATTTTCTGATTTCCTAAGCATTTACATGGAAAGGGAAAGAAGGCTTTACTGGCTAAGATTGTTCATGTACTTCATTTGTGCAAACTACCAGAGAAAAATGCATAAGGATCTAATGAAGCAGACACAAGCACTCAGAATCTCTGCATCTCTAAGTAGCGTCCTTAAGGGTAGATTACTGGATTGTATGTCCTTCTATTTGCCTAGTGTTTTGTTGATATATTTATCCAGATATGTCGTGGATTTTCAGAAAAGCATTACTTCACATTTCTTCACATTGGAGAGGAGGTTGGGTGTGGGGTCAGGATTAAAATTTTTAGGCTGGTCTGACTTTAAGAAAAACCTCTTATATATGAGGTAGAACGTTGATTTGAATGACTTTCAGAACAGATCCTGTTGACCCAAGAAAGTCCCTGCCTCTCAGTATTTAACTCCTGGAGAAGTATACTCAGAAACCAACTAGATCGGGAAACAAAGCAAACAAATAAACAAAATTCAGCAGCATCTCTGGTATAAAATCTGGTCTTTACAAAACAGAAAAAAAGGCATTTTGTAGAAGTTCTACGAAAAGACAAGACTGATTTGAGACAGATCCTTGGGAAGAGGAGCTGACAGCTTGTTCTGGGAGATGCAGTTGCTTATGTCACTGCTGTATAAGAGCTAGTTTCATAAGCATCTGGGCATCATGGCTCAAAGTGTTTCTTTCAGACGTGTCTTTATGGCATTTGAAGGGTTTGGTTCTCCAGGAATCCTCTAGCTAAAAAAGTATATCAAGTTTAAAAATATTTTTTGTAGAGGGGCAAACATTTAATGTAGAGACTTTCTTTCATTTGAAATAAAATATTTAAGTTATACTTCAGGTGTTTTTGTTGTAATTTGATTGGACTTTTTTTTTATCCCACATTTTAGGTTTCCATCTTCATTACAATCAGAAATGAAAGCTTTTTCAAAAAGTTAGAAATTTCCATGAATGGAAATTTTAACTACCTCTCTGAGGAAGTACAGCTGTATCTTTGCAGATTGAACTGGCAGAGATACCAAAACAGTGTTTCAATGGGTTCTCTGTTCAGACACTCGTTAAGTCTCTCCCAGTAAAACAACAGAGGGAAAGCCAGAGCGTCTCCAATTGCAGAGAATGTATGAGGATCATGAAACCTGAAATGCAGTTTCTAAATACTCCTGTGCATTTAAATATATTAGGATCAGAAAAGACTTGATTAGAAACATAAACAACAGATGCAGCTGTAATACCTAGGTGGAAGAGGAAAAATTAAAAGCAGATAGAACAAGTAATGGTGTAAAATTCTGTGACAATAGAGGAACTAGTAGAAAGTGCACTTTAATGGTGTTAAGCTAACCTTATAGACACAATAAGGAAAGATAAATAAATATAAATTTCAAACAGGAAATACAGGTGAAAAACTAATTAAGAATTTTCAGTTTACTTGCTGCTGGCTTTGCTTTGACCAGCAGCATGGGGAAAAGTAGTATTAAAATAGGCAGACTAATCATGCTTTACAAAAGAAACTACAAAACCATAGATGCATTATTACTTTGATATAAATTAATTATCTTAAATGTCCCTTTACACTTCTTTCATTCATTAAATCTGCTAACAGAAATTTATGGTAACTGCGATTAACTAGGACTACAGCTTTTCCTAATTAATACCATAGAACTAAACAAAACAATACCATCTTCTGTATTCAGAAGATTATTTTTAATTTCTTCTATTTTTTAAGGTCAATTGTTTTATTTCATTTCCTAGTCAATCAATATTTGAAGGAACAAAATCTTCCTAGTTCCTACTCCTATACGTGAAACACTTAATGTACACTTAATTTCATTTTTACTCCTAGACTGCTTTCTACAAGATTTACATTTTCTAAGCTTTCCTAGTTTGGTGGGGTTTGTTTTTTTGGTTTTGGTTTTTTTTTTGTTGTGGGTTTTTTGGTTTTTTTATTCTTATTTTTGTCCTTTCCTTCAAAGTGAAGAATTACAATTATCCTACCTTTCTCTATGTTCTGTAACATTTTTTTTTTACAGGCATTAGGAGCTGTTCCATGACTCTCAGATATGATTTCTTAGTCATGGTTTACTTTTCAGGATTAGAACTCTGAAAAAAATGGCATAGATGGGTTTTGTTGTCTACAGTTTATTTTCAACAGTTGTGTTCATACCTCATTTCAAATATGATTTTTTTATATTTTTAATTTTATTCTAAACATTTTTCTAGTTTCCTGTTACACTGCTGCATCTATACATTCCTTCCAATTAAATATCTGTGAAGAACTATTTGTCATACATAATTTCCTTTGAAAGTTTTTAACAGAGACTGTGGAGTTATCTAAAAACAATTCACCTTGAGAAAGACTTCATTTAAATGAATGTCCTAATAAAAGAAGGAAACTGAATAGGAAAAAGAAAAGATTTTCTAAACCATTCTATTCTGATTTTTTAAAGTAAATTTCCATTCATTTATAATATCTTTATTACAAGTTAATAACATTAATAGTAATGAATAACACAATAAGTAATAAAGAATAACATTATGTTACACTAAGAGAATAAGTATTTCAAACTTGAAATTTTTCAACTACCTTGGGGGGTTTTTTTGAGTTTTTACTGTGTTTATAGAACCCTAAGATATTGGTTTCCTGTCCCATTTCAGGATGGAAGAAACTCCCTATAATGTAAAAAACTTCTATGGAGCCTTTTTCTGTAGAGAAATAAGTCTAAATAGGCAGCTATGCCTCAAAGCACAATATCACAACTGAACATGGTGCACAACTTTGGCACCTCAGAGTACTGTAGGGTTTTCCAAGAAGGGAAAATATGTCAGGTTTCTGTTGGGAGCTGCACCTAACATGGTGAGATAAGTAGTAGTCTGTGACAGTGGCATATATAAGGAGCCCAAAATACCACTGTAGTCTATGGGTTGAGAGGAAGAAGGCCCTGAAGGCTAGAAGGAGATCTTGAGAGGGCAGGGAAGAACACTGGTGTGGGACCTAGAAGCTTTCCAAAACGTGCTGCTGCAGTTCAGCCTCTCACTAGCTGACAGAATATTACAACAAAAACTGCTAGACACAAACAGCAAAATATAAGCAATGTAAAAAAAAAAAAAATAAGGTTTATGTAGTGGCTATCAAAATCAGAGGGCAATTTTCTGCCAATTTAGGGCATTTTAAATTAGATCTATTATACATGTATACCATATGACTTTTCATATTAATAAGTAGTACAAAAAATATAACATAATTTTTAAATGTACTTTCAGTCACCATTTTAATAGCATAGAATTACGATTCAAGATTACACATACTTTTTTGCCATAGGTGTTAACAGAACTTCTTCATTTTTCATGTCATCTTTACTAAAACAAGTCTTTGCACTTGATCTAATTTTGTCCTATAAAGACTAAAACAAAAATAAACAAAAACCAAAAAAAGAATAACAGAAGAATAAAGTTGTGGATATAGGACTGTCTCAAGAGAATTCTCAGGTTTCCACAGAAAGGCATAAACTTGTAGATAATATAGAGCTAAATCACAGTTTTTAGAGTTCTTCAAGTGGTTGACTAGAACTCTAGCACCATAAGGAGGTCATCTTTTTCCTCCAAAACAGGGATACATAATGCACCTTCTGCTTGAAAGGCTGATCATTAGCACACAACATAAATTTAAACTACTGCTTTCACACAACTAACTGAGTTAAGTACCTTAAGCAGACAGAAGACTGAGAGGAAAGAGAAAAGGGAGGGCAGTTTGTGCATTGCATAAGAATGGAGGGATGAGATTGTCATGAGATCAGCAAACCAGGGATGTGACTATGGAATTATTTACATAGCCATTACTGAAAGACTGTAACCTGAGAGAAGAGAGACCGAAGATGGTGTCAACTGAACACAACTGTGGTATTTGCTCTTTGTGACTAGTAAAGGAACTGCAGTGAAAGTGGAGCTAGTTCTTTATGCCCCTATGTGCATACTGTATCTCTACATAAGACTGTTTATGAAAGTACTGGTGTTGATTGTTTTGCAAGTCGAATTAATTATTTTCTTTATTTAACATTAGCTTGGTGTCACTCATCAAAGTAAAATACTTAATTATTAGATGAGCCATATTAATACAAAATCATGCCAACTGTTATGCCTACTTTCTAAAGTAACTGTTCCAGCAAATGCTGCATATTAATTTATCCGTCTTTTCAAAGAGTATTTAAAGTGTTGTAATCTGTATATATTGAACACTAGCTTTTAAGACAAAAATAAAAGACAGAAGGAAATACACTGAGCACCACAGATGTTTGGACATGTGCTAAACTCTTCCATGGAACTGCTTGGAAAGATAAGAAGAATTTGGATGATCTACAAATTCTATAATACAAAACTGAAAAGGCTTAAATTTCTGCTGAGACAATTTTGAGAATAGTCTCCGATAAATTTAAAAGATTCATGATGATGCAGCATTATATGTCAGAAGGTAGAAAAAGGAGAAACTTTGTGGAAATAAAAATAGATGGCTTATAGCAACTATCACAGAAAGTAATACTATATTGTGCAGTCTCAGGCAAATGAATCAATAGATAACAGGTTTAGGTCAGTTGACCCTGCGGATGTACCTGTGTTAACAATGATTTATCTCCTTAGAAAAGAATAATCAGGTTTGTCAGACTCTGCAGAAGCACTGGAAATTCTTGGGAAAATCACAGAAAATAGACTTTTCCACATATCTGAAAATAATTAAATAACATAGAAAAATGTGTAGGAATAAAATGTGGTTCATTTAACAAGATTAACTGTGTGGTAGTTATATGCAAAGGTGCGTGCACATCTCCTCAAACTTGTTAAAAAGAAATTAGGAGTACATTAGCTCACATGTCACACTTTAGAAGTCTCTATCTTTAACCTCAAGGTCTCCATTTGAGTTTCCAGGTCCTGGACAATGGCAACCATGACAGAAGTAGGGCTTTTGAGAGATTGCTGTTAACCTAAAAATCCCCCAGGGGATATTCTTTGACGGGAAAAAAATTCAGTTCCCCAGTGTCTTTGAGTCATAATCTCTATGTTGAGCACAATATTCAAAAGAAAGCTGCAGATGCAGAATCATGTGGCGATGACAAATGAAGGTGCAATCTCTCAGCTCTGCAGATTTTTTTCTGCTAGCTCCAGTGAGAACAGGTCTTAATCTGTTCCAAATTTGATAGTCAAGATACTATCCCTCCAAAAAAATCTGCTAAAGAGACATTATGTAAACAACTTATTTCACACAGAAATTATGTTTAGAGAGAATATTTCTGTCTGGAGGTAATAACCATGAATACTAATGCTAAACAACAGCCCTTTATTGACTGTTGTCTGCTGAGGTGCAATGAAGTGATGAATAGGGATTAGGAAAAATGCAACTTTTTAGTGGAGTTTGAAACACATTTTTCCTCTTTTTCCTGTAAACTTTCACTGGCTGAACTTTTATATCAAGAATAACATTTATAAACTATATTCAACATACAAACTGACAGATGCCATGATAAAGTGATTTACTTTTCAAATTATCAGACTATTTTTATCCTTGCATCACTCTCATTTACATTTTTCTTTCAGATTTCTTGGTATTTTTCTGCTTAGTGTAATAGATATTATCATTGTGTTATAAGTATATTCTTAGTTTATCTGAACAAAAATTGTGAAAAAACACAGTGTATGTTTTCAAATTTTGGAGGAGGAACTAGCAGAAAAAAGCAAAACCAGAGTTTCACTGTGCGTTTGTGAAAGTAGAGTGTGCAAGTTTCTAACTCTGAGGAAGGAGTGGTAACAAAAACTGAGAAAAGGGGAAAAAAAGATTTAAACTGAAAAAAACTAAAAAATTGTAACGAGCCAACAGTCTGCACAAAACTAGTTTAGCCATCATCATTTAGTGTTGAAAAAAGGATTAGCACTGCTATTATGCCTGAAAACTTATTAAAAGCTCTAACCATCATTTTGAAGTAGAGACATCAGAAGACATCTTGACAAGTGTCGTACCAATTAATGAAAGACAGCTGACAATTCAAAACTCCTTAGAAGCTTTTTTTCTCACTGAAAATAAACACTGAGAAAGAGACATACCCTCCTCTCCATACACCCTCCTTCCCCCATATTTTTAGCATAGAATAAAACAAAGGGGAAAACCAAATAATTTAGACCTTGGGATAAAATATCATGAAGACATAACAAATAAATAAAAAAGGACCCTAGAAAAATAATTTATAAGAAAATTCATGAAATTTGATTATCTAGTGAGAATGCTACATACTCTGAATTGTTCTAATGGACAGGTTGCCAAGAAATACTTAACAAGGTGATGAGACAGTATGATATGAAAGAAAATCACAGAAACATAAAATATAGCTCATCTGTAGTACCCACAATGTTATCCTTTGAAGGAATAATTTTTTTTTTAAAAGGAAATCACCCCCCAAAAAACAGTCACTGTGCCCAGACATGGAGAGACAGAGAAATACATAGAGTCAGTTAATTAAGATTTGCATCCAAAATTATGAAATTGGCAAGAATTCTGTGAAGGTCAATATTCTGAAATAAGAAATATGAGATAAATATATGCCAAAGCAGCTGCCCCACGCTTCAGAGCCGAACATGCCTTATTAAATAGCATTTATCTGGAAATTCAGATGAAATATTTCTGGAAGGATGATATTGACTCTAATGAGTTTCTGAAATAATCATTCTTTGAGTCTCGCACATTTCTAGGTTTTGTATGTGCATCTCATTGTGTAGCTATGTTAAAATTCACCTTCTGCAGGACAGAAAACAAAGAAACCGAGATGAAAAAAGGCAGCTTTAAATGCATTCATAGAATCATAGAATGGTTTGGGTTGGAAAGGACCTTAAAGATCATCTAATTCCAACACCCCCGCCATGGGCAGGAACACTTCCCAAAAGATCAGGCTGCTCAAGGCCACATCCAACCTGGCCTTGAACACAGGACATCTACAATTTTCCTGGACAACCTGTGTTACTGCCTCACCACTCTCATCGTAAAGAATTTCTTCCTAATGTCAAGTCTAAATATTCCCTCTCCAATTTATAGCCATTCCCCCTCATCCTGTCACTACATGCCCTTGTAAAAAGTCCCTCCCCAGCTTTCTTGTAGGCCCCCTTCAGGCACTGGAATGCCACTATAAAGTCCTGTCAGAGCCATCTCCTCTCCAGGCTGAACAACCTCCAGCCCTCTGATCGTCTTTGCAGCCCTTCTCTGGACCAGTTCCAGTAAGTCCCTATCCTTCTTACATTGAAGATTCCAGAAGTGGACGTGGTACTCTAGGTGAGGTCTCACAAGAGAGGAATAGAGGGGCAGAATCACCTCCCTCGCCCTGCTGGCTACCTGTCTTTTGATGCAGCCCAGGATACAGTTGGCCTTCTGGGCTGTGAGTGTGCACTGCCAGCTCATGTCGAGCTTCTCATCAATCAGCATCCCCAAGTCCTTCTCTGCAGGGCTGCTCTCAATCATGTCTGCAAATTGCAAATTGCCCCCACCCATTTGTAGGACCTTGCACTTTGCTTTGTTGAACCTCATGAGATCTTCCACCTGCTCGCACCTCACACAACTGTTGCCCCTGCTGCCCTCTCGTTCCTGCAAGCTGGCAGCACTCCCTGCAGCCAGAGACCTAGATGGCTGCATGTTTTCCTGAGAGCTCAGTTTGGACTCACACATCCCTTCTGGCAGGTGCAGAGGATGCCGCCTGCTGCCATGTGGATACCATGTATGGGCTCCCTCTCACTGACTGAACCTTTGTCTTGAGTATGGAGACTGCGCACTTTCTGTGCCCTCCCTGTGCAAACTGCCTCGCAAACTGCTTAGGCCACTGTTCACTGCAATCCTAAGGGGCTGTTTAAATCTCCCTTGGCTGCTTGTGGGAACGCACCCTGGCCCCCAGCATCAGCCGCCATGTGGCAGATGCTGTGACCCAGTATCAGGAGCCTCCTGCCCCTGGTTCTCTGTTGGGGCTGTGCCTCACCCCACAGAGCATGTTTCGCCTCAATCTAGCACCCAGCTGCAGAACTTACAATGCCTGCTTGCAATTCTCACCGACTGAGCAATATTCTCTTAGGTACAAAGAATAGCTGTGGAGAGATTTTCAGTACTCTTCGCTCTTTAGTGAAGACTCAGTAACTGAGCTTTGCAATCACTTGTGCCTCTCTGTGAACAAGAGTATTCTGGTTAATGCTTTCCTATGCAATTTTTCCTCACAGATTTGGAAGCTGCCTTACCAACACCACTATGCAGGTTAGCATGGAAGCACTGTCTTCCCTCTTTGGCATCTTGTTCTGGAGCGGTGGATATTATGCTAGTCAGTAAAATAAGGTAAAATATGACAAAAGAGCCATATTTCCAGTGATATTCCAGAAAAAGAATGCCCCATACCTGTTGCTGCAGACTGGAAATATCAATAATCATTAGCTACAGACATGCAAAGCCATGTCTCACAGGTAGCAAAGGATACTCCGTCACAAGCTGGGGTTTAGCTTGACTGCAGAAAACAGAGTACGCATTTTGACTGGAATGTCTTCTGAAGACTAGGGGGTAAATTAAACCTCAACTCTATATTGAAAATATGTTTTACACAAGCTACAAATTCTCAGTCAGTAAAATTCATTTCATTGTTAGTTTCTGAAAAAACTGGTAACACTGAGTTTGAGATGAATGACCTAGATTTTTAGGACTGAGGAAAATCATGATGAACATCCGAAATACTACCTGATGGTGAGAAGCAAGGGCAATGTTTTGATTTAGATATATGAATTCCTACTTCTTAAGCTCAAACTAGTTCTTATGAACACATCATTGGTCAGCTAAATATTTAGTAATCATGTTATATTGTAGAAATAACTAGAACTTTTCGAAACACTTGGATCATATAAAATTAATATAGCTTTGTTTCATTAGATCTCATTAGAAAGCTTGTGAATCATATTAATAAATATGGAGTTAGCAATATCTCACTAGAACAACTCTAAATAGTTAGTTTATTTTATTTATTTTATCTCTACTTCTAATACATTAATAAGAAAACATATAAATTTTTCACTCCCTTCAAATACTGGAGAGAACTGTGATTTATGTTTTGACCCATAGATTCCTTCCCATTTTGTTATTGCTTTCATTCAACAAGGATAATCTATAACAGGCTGAATACAGTTCTTTGAAAGGTTTGATGTGTTTGATTTTTTTAACTCTCTTACAAAAAAAAAAGAAGGGGAAAAAAGGATCTATCAGAAGAGAAGTTCCTCAGGTATAAAACACTGTAGAGTACCTTAAAGATTCATAAATTGATTTTGACATGAAGAAAGGTTTTGTTTTGTTTGTTTGTTTTTCATGCCAGCAACACACTGTAAATGTCAAAACATGATAAGAATAGTTGAAGAAACACAAATATGTACATAACACAACAAAATTAAGATAATAAAAATTTTCATGTAATGGAGTGAAATATATTAGGCTGTTGTTACCAAGTACTATTCATTTAGAAATGTTCTACCTTAAAAAGATGTATAAGGAGAAAAAAACTGCATATGAATTATAAAGAAGATGACAAGGAAGATTCAGAAAGATGCTAAGGTGACAGTGCAATTGGATGTGGGACCAGATTCTCGTTGACTTCCACTTCTTTATGTCCAAACTCCGTTACTTCCTTTGTGCTAGGAACAATCATAGCGTCATAGAATCATAGAATAACCAGGTTGCAAGAGATCCACCGGATCATCAGGTCCAACCATTCCTATCAAACACTAAACCATGCCCCTTAGCACCTCATCCACCTGTGCCTTAAACACCTCCAGGGAAGGTGAATCAACCACTTCCCTGGGTAGCCTGTTCCACTGCTCAATAACCCTTTTAGTGAAAATTTTTTTCCTAATGTCCAGCCTAAACCTCCCCTGGCAAAGCTTGCAGCCATTCCCTCTTGTCCTATCTCCTGTCACTTGGGAGAAGAGGCTATTACCCTCCTCTCTTCAACCTCCCCTCAGGCAGTTATAGAGAGCAATGAGGTCTTTCCTCAGCCTCCTCTTCTCCAGGCTAAACAACCCCAGCTCTCTCAGCCGTTCCTCATAAGGTCCATTGTCCAGCCCCTTCACCAGCTTCGTTGCTCTTCTCTGGACTCACTAGAGAGCCTCAACATCCTTCTTGTGGTGAGGGGCCCAGAACTGAACACAAGATTCAAGGAGCTGTCTTACCAGTGCAGAGGGAGAATAACCTCCCGGGACCTGCTGGTCAGCCTGTTTCTGATCCAAGCCATGTGCTCCTTCTAGGAAATTTTACAGGGTTTTTTTTGTAAATGACTGAGTATAAGGAGTAAAAATGAAAGATTTGCTACACTTTTCATTTGCCTTTGCTGTCTTTTTAATTACAACCACTACTTATTTAAAGTGAACAGATAGCCTGAAGTACAATACAATTTTATTGATCTCAGGCATATTTTACATATCACTTCATAGTATAAAACACTTCAATATATGGTAATGGCTTTAATTTAGGAATTTGTTTCACATTTGATGGAAGTTATTTTACATACTGTATACAAATTAATAGAAGAAAAAGGGGAGAAAAAAATTATGGAAAATGCATCAAAATGTTATGCCACCAGTATAAAAAATAAGCATTGAGATCCAGTGTTATGCAGTGCCCTGTGTCTGCATGGTTAAATGCTCTTAACTCTTAAAAATGTATGCTTGTAGACAGATTGCATATTGAGGATTATCACTCATCTCTTCTAATTCCTACAATGAGTTCAGAAGATGCCTTCAAGAATGCCTTTGGTCCATCACAATAACCATGCCAGGGAGTGTGCTAATGATATAAACAGAATGGATAGTTGGGTTTCAGTGTCCAGGAACATTTGCTGATTTTATTCAGAATATAGTAACCAGTAAATACGATTGAAGGATAAACTCTACTGTCTTACGTATAGCTGTGTGAAACTTACTTTAAATAGGATATATTATGGTTTTCTTTGTGCAAATGTGAATGGTTTGTATATTTTCCCTCAAAAGTAGTCACATCAATACAGGATGAGTATTGGGGTTTAAAAGAAGTTTACTTATAGAATGTTAGAATTAATTGTAGTTGCTCCCCTCAACCAGAGAGTAAAACCCGAGATCACCCTGATGAACAAGTACCATGTGCTGCAGGTGGAATCCAATCCTGAGGATGATGGCTCCCACAGCCTAGAATCTTTCCCTAGGCTGCACCATCCTCAGAAAAAGATAAAAACATCCTCCATTAAGAAGAAGAGGAGGGTGATTGTTGTAGGGGACTCCCTCCTAAAATGAACGGAGGGACCCATTTGCACACTGAACCTGTTCCACAGAGAGGTCTGCTGCTTACCAGGGGCATCAGTGAAGGAGGTAGCTAGAAAACTTCCTTCCCTGGTCCACGAGAAGTCCAACCTGGTAATGATGATTTAATTAACAGGAAGACTAAAGCCATCAAGAAAGACTTCAGGGCCATTGGGAAAATGATTGAGGGCTCTGGGGCTCAGACAGTATTCTGCTCCATCCCCAGGCTAAACAGAGAGGAGCAGGAAGTCAGGAAGAAGAACTCAACTAATGCCTGGCTCCGAGCCTGGTGTGAGGAAAGGGGCTTCTTTGATCATGGAGTGGCTAATGCACCCCCAAACATTTGTGCTAAGGATGGGATACGTGTGTCTTCTAGGGGGGCTAAAGCCCTTGCTAAAAACCTAGCTAAGCTCATAAATCGAGCTTTAAACTAGATGTGAAGGGGGAGGGGATTGAGACCAGGCTAGACAGGAGCGAGCCTGGACATGGGGCACTAGTGATTTGGAGAGGGTGTGCTGGAGAGGACCATCAGAACATCACCACACAGAAAGTGGGGGTGAACACACCTGGGGGTGGTAAGGGAGATACGGGCACTCTGGTGCTATCTACTGCAGTTATGAGGCACTGGGAATGGACTCTGTTCCTTCTAAGAGGGCTGAAGGCTCGGCAGCTCAGCTGAAGTGCATTTACACCAATGCACACAACATGGGTAATAAGAAGGAAGAGCTGGAAGCTGTCGTAGGGCAAAGAGCCTATGATGTCATTGCCATCACGGAAACATGGTGGGATGAGTCATATAACTGGAGTGCAGATATGGTGGGGTACAAACTCCTCGGGAGGGATAGGAAGGGAAGGAGAGGAGGAGGGGTAGCCCTCTTTGTAAGGGAGGACTTGGACACTGTTGAAATGGATTGTGGCAATGAAGAGATTGAGTGTCTGTGGGTTAAAATCAGAGGAGCCCATAAGAAGACAGATTTTGTGATGGGAGTCTGTTACAGGCCACCCAGCCAAGAAGAAGCAGCTGATGAGCTCTTCTATAAACAGCTGGGGTTGATCTCTAGATCGATGCCTCTCGTTCTTGTGAGAGACTTCGATCTTCCTGATATCTGCTGGAAGTACAATAAAGCAGAAAGGAAGCAGCCTAGGAGGTTCCTGGAGTGCATGGAAGAAAACTTCCTTGCACAGCTGGTGAATGAACCGACAAGGGAAGGTGCCCTCCTGGACCTGCTGTTTGTGAACAGAGAAGGCCTTGTGGGGGATGTGGCACTAGGAGGACGCCTAGGACTAAGCAATAATGAGATGATAGGATTTTCTGTTCTAGGTGAAATGAAGAGGGTGATTAGCAGGACAGTCGCATTAAATTTCCAGAGGGCAGACTTTGAACTCTTCAGAAGGCTGGTTGGCAAAGTCTCATGGGAGACAGTGCTTAAGGGCAAGGGAGCCCATGAGGGCTGGGAGCTCTTCAGAAAGGAGATCCTAGCGGCTCAGGAGAAAGCCATCCCCATGTTGCGGAAAAAAAGCCAGCAGGGGAAAAAAACAGCTTGGTTGAACAGGGAGATCTTGAGTGATATCAAGAAGAGGAATGTTTATGGGCTCTGGAAGAGGGGACAGGCCTCTTGGGTGGACTACAGGAGGGAAGTGAGATTGTGTAGAGAAAAAATCAGAAGGGCAAAGGCTCAACTAGAAATCAGATTGGCAAAGTCTGTGAAAGATAACAAAAAATCTTTCTATAAATATATAAATAATAAAAGGAGGACTAGGGATACCATACAGTACCTACTGGACGAAGAAGGAACAACAGTGACAGGAGATGAGGAAAAGGCTGAGGTTCTTAATGCCTTCTTTGCCTCAGTCTTTAATTGTAAAGAAAGTTGTTCCCTCTCTGTACAAAACCCAGAGCTACAGGAGCAAAATGAGGCTCCCATGGTCCAAGACGAGGTGGTCAGAGCCTTGCTAGCCTGACTAGACACCCACAAGTCTATGGGGCCAGATGGGATTCACCCAAGGGTATTGAAGGAGCTGGCGGATGTGCTGGCCAAACCACTTTCCATGATCTACCAACAGTCCTGGAAGACTGGGGAAGTTCCAGTGGACTGGAGGCTGGCTGATGGTGTGGCAATCCACAAGAAGGGTCACAGGGAGGATCCAGGGAACTACAGGCTTGTCAGTCTGACCTAAGTGCCAGGGAACGTCATGGAGCAGGTGATCTTGAGTGCTATCATGAAGCACATGCAAGAGAACCATATGATCAGGCCCAGTCAACACGGGTTCACAAAAGGCAGGTCTTGCCAAACTAACCTGATCGCCTTCTATGACAAAGGGACTCGGCTGCTGGATGAGGGAAAGGCTGTGGATGTATCTTCCTGGACCTCAGTAAAGCCTTTGACACAGTTTCTCACAGCATTCTGCTATGGAAACTGTCGGCCTCTGGCCTGGACAGGTGCACACTCTCCTGGGTGGAAAACTGATTGGATGGCCGGGCCCAGAGAGTGGTGGGAAATGGAGTTAAATCCAGCTGGAGGCCAGGGACAAGTGGGGTTCCCCAGGGCTCAATGCTGGGTCCAGCCCTGTTCAATGTCTTTATTAATGGCCTGGATGAAAGCATTGAGTGCACCCTTAGCAAGTTTTCGGACAATACTAAACTGGGTGGAAATGTGGATCTGCTGGAGGGTAGGGAGGCTCTGCAAAGGGATCTGAACAGGCTGGACCACTGGGCAGAGTCCAGTCTGTTTAACACGGCCAAATGCCGGGTCCTGTACTTGGGACACAACAACCTCATGCAGCACTACAAACTAGGAGAAGTCTGCCTAGAAAGCTGCCTGGAGGAGAGGGACCTGGGGGTGCTGGTTGACAGCCGACTGAACATGAGCCAGCAGTGTGCCCACGTGGCCAAGAAGGCCAATGGCATCCTGGCTTGTATCAGAAACGGCGTGACCAGCAGGTCCAGGGAGGTTATTCTCCCTCTGTACTCGGCACTGGTGAGATCGCACCTCGAGTCCTGTGTTCAGTTCTGGGCCCCTCACCACAAGAAGGATGTTGAGGCTCTCTAGCGAGTCCAGAGAAGAGCAACGAAGCTGGTGAAGGGGCTGGACAAGAGACCTTATGAGGAGCGGCTGAGAGAGCTGGGGTTGTTTAGCCTGGAGAAGAGGAGGCTGAGGAGAGACCTCATTGCTCTCTATAACTACCTGAGGAGAGGTTGTAGAGAGGAGGGAGCTGGCCTCTTCTCCCATATGACAGGAGACAGGACGAGAGGGAATGGCCACAAGCTCCACCAGGGGAGATTTAGGCTGGACATTAGGAAAAAAATTTTCACGGAAAGGGTCATTGGGCACTGGAACAGGCTACCCAGGGAAGTGGTTGATTCACCTTCTCTGGAGGTGTTTAAGGCACAGGTGGACGAGGTGCTGAGGGGCATGGTTTAGTGTTTGATAGGAATAGTTTGACTTGATGATCCGGTGGGTCTCTTCCAACCTGGTTATTCTCTGATTCTATGATTCCTTAGGGTTAAGTTAAACTATAACTTCCTTATAGCTTAATATGAGTGGATAGTGTTATGCAAGTGAATTTTGGTTTTAGCGTAAGTGAATTCTGTCAGCATGATGGACTAATCAGAAGGAAGTACTGGAGGTCCTGGACCACAAGACAATAGTGACCAAGTTTATAATTTGAGGAAAAGAGCCACATATACATGTAAGAGATGACAGATTAGACCTTTGTGAGGGAAAGATGGAAGAATGAACATAAGTGTAACTTTTACTGAGTTATACAACAAAGTCATCCATGGATAAGGAAGCTATGACCAGCTGCAGACTTTGAAGATGGGAGACTGCTTGCCTAGAGGCAGGAAAAGAACCCAATGGGGTCCAAAGAGAACCCAGCTCCTGAAATACCATTGGACTAACTGTCACCTGGACAGTGCACAAAGAGCTCATAAAGAGGTGGATCTTAGATTGTAAAGGTATAATTGCCAAGGAATTTCTTCATTTGATGTCCCTTGCAGAAGGGTCTCAGCTTGAGCTGAAATAAACTTACTCTGTATCAGAACCTGTGACCCAAGCTCATCTTTACAGTCAAGGGCTAAGACTGGATCCAGCTACACCTAAGTTCCTCTCTGAGAGGAATTTTAGAATCATTTCAAACCTCACAGCTCAGCAGACAGAAACTTGACAGATTGAGTGAGTGTGTGTATGTGAGAGAGAGTCATCTGGGGCATCTGTCAGTTCACTGCAGCTGCTGCCTCAGTCCTAGCAGTTAAAACCTCAAGCGATGCGAGTGTGAAACTCATTGTGCGGTGTAGGGGTATATGTGCCTGGAGATTTTGAGATTTCTCCTGCAACAAAAGAGAGATCAGGCCATGTCTCATCCCATTTAGCACAACTAAATGAAACTTTTAGGCCAAGTTATGGAGAAATAGTTTTGCTTTCGACAAGGACAAAGGAAATGAGTAGGACCATTTCAGACTGCATGTGCTGTCAAAGTTAAAAAGAAGAATAAACAGCTTTTGGGTGTGGCTCATACACTTAAGTGTAGCCATTGACATCTGTACAGTCAAGTTATTCTTTTTTAGCTATCAGAAGGAAATAGTTGTTTACAGACTGTGGTCTGTACCATTCTCAAATAGGCATCTATGTGTGATGAATCATATTCATAAATCAGTTATTTTTTATCAGGAACACATACCATACACATCTTATTTTCCTGTCATATGGATTTTATCTTCATTCACAGGTTTTGCTATGCACAAAGCAAAGGGAATGATAAAAATGCAGCAATGAAAATTTAAAAACAAAGTATATCCTAAAAAGTAAAAAGAAATACAGGCAAGAATTGAAGCCTTCTTTGTCTGCTTGTGTAAGTTTAATAATAGAATATAGAGATATGTTACCATAGGAATTATTGGTTTTGTTTCCTCTGTACTACCTTTTAGTCTTACAATGCAGTTTGAGTTGTTCAGCTTTTACAAAGAGAGAATAAAAAACATTTATAGATTTAGAAGCCCATGTCATTTTTTGATCTGATATTTTTTCTGAGTTTTTTTCTGTTTACCATTCTCCCTCACTCTGATCTTTTATCTGATGTTTTAGATGTTTTGTCTGACATTTAAACTAGAAACTGGCACAGAAATTTCTGGAATGTGCTGGATACTATTTTAAAGGTTTCTGTTGGAAAGGTCAATGATGAGAAGTGTATTAGAAATTCTGTTACGCACACACCAATATGGAAGAACTGATGTCCTGATGGCAATGACCATGAGATGGTAAAATCCTGTGGAAACTGAGGAAGACCAGTGGAAGACTGAAGAACCTAGACTTTAGCAAAATAGTCTTTGACTTGTTGAAGTGGAAGGAAGTCCTGCCCTGAGGCTCATTTCAGAGAACAACTAGAGCAGGGCTCCTCCCCAGAGAAAGGGAGCCATGGGTGACCCAGCACTAGTTAGGCAGGGTGCTGCATTGCTGCAATGGGGAATTGTTTCAGTAAAGTGAGCAGAACCATGGTAATGACAGCAACAGGGTCATTCAATGATCCAGTGATCATCAGTGAAATTGAGGTAGTGAGTCTGATCAAAGGTCACACTGGGAAAGCAAAATGACAGTTCCGAAATAGATGGACACTGCTGGATACAGATTTACTTACAGTATAACTCTAGATGTCCATGCAGGCTGAGTAACAAGCTCTGTAACATAAGGAGCTCTACTAGCTAAGGAGTTTTGCAAAAAAGGACTGTGCTGACTGAGTCAGCAGAACATCTTGTAGACATGATGTCTAATTGAGTACTGGGCTGCATTATTAGGAGTACAGCTAGTAGTCTGGAGGAAAGGGTTTTTTTCTCCTTCTTACTTAGCACTCATGGAGTCTTCATTTGAATACTGTGCTGCTCATGGGTTCCTTGATGGAAGAGATATTTATAAACTAGAGAGAACTGATGGAGAGCTTTGCTTTGAGGTAAAACCAAGTAAAGATGGGTCTAACTGCTCTTTTCTAGTATCTGTTGAGTGATTACACAGAACACAGAGCTGAACTAGTTTCAGATAAAAATAAAAAAAAAAGAGATGATAGTAACAAGTTGCAAAAATGTAAATTGTGTCTGGAGAGAAGGTGGCAATGGGGGATGTCACTAAGAAAGTTGTTAAACATTGAAAAGTGATTACTCAAGAGTTTGTGGGATCTCTGTCCCCAGAGATATTTAAAATTTGAATGAACGTGGCTCTGAGCAACCTGATTTAACTTGGAGTTTAGCTGTGCTTTGACTAACAGATGTCCAGAGGTCTCTTCTAATCTAAATAGCATGGTAAAAGGCTAAGGACAGATTGATGCAACCCACATGGATCTGTCTCATATCCAAGGCAAATTTTAGCAAATTTATGGGTATAGATAAGTAGATAATCTGAGCATTTCATGTACATGTTTTGAATAACACATGACTCCTGTAGGTCAATTCACTCCTTCCTAGCTAGTGCCTGCCTATGTGCCAGCTCTGTTTCCCAGTCTCTGTCACAGTCCTGTCCAGTGGCATATAACCTAGTTCACATACAAAATCCACAATCCAGGAAGATTGAAACCAGCGGTATTATCCTCTTTGTGGTTCCTAGGATGCATCTCTTTCACTTCTATGGTCAAATGGGGAGCAGGTCTGGCATTATTTACTAGCTAAGAGTAGCTCTTTTGCTACTTTGTAATAACTAATGAAAGTTGGCAATTGGGCCAGCTGGAAAATTTTACTGGCTTCCTCAGGGAAGTTCTGGCTGAATAATGCTATTAAGACAGGTGTCCACTGCCTGCTTCATCTTCTCTTCATCATCAGGGAGATACCTGGAAAATACCAAAACAACAGTCTTGCCAGCCTCATCTGCACATTCTGTGTAACAAAACTTCGTTGAAATTTCTAAAAATGATTTAAGTGAAAATATAATCCAAAACACATTTTGACCTGTAGTTAGTTTAGATCAGATATATCTTGTGCACTAAAGTAACTTTCTGTTCATCATAGTCTTGTCTGAAGATATGAGGCTTATAATCAGTTTTCCACAGGCTATCACCAACACCTTCTTCAGAAAAGACCCTAAAAAATCAGAAATTCAAGAACTAAAAATTGTTTCTGAACATCCTTGGAGGCCAGCTGTAGTTTGTGAGGCCAAAGGAAAAATTTTGGTGTACAGACTTTTGGGGCCTGCAAGAAGTAGAACAGAACTTCAGTTTATTTTTGGAAGAGAATTATCTTGCACAGGCACACAGTATATCAACTCCCTTCTATTCTATTCTTAATTCTTTTTCCTATATAGAGACATTTAGAAGTCTTCTAAAAGAGTCCTTCTTTAAGATAAGTTGTTAAGACATCTGTCCTGAGCAGTTATCACTGTCGCCCAACGATTCCTGAGCTATATCTGCTGCTTATTTTGAATGATGTGTATGGGAAAATCCAGACGTTTCCTCCAATGGGAAGAATCTCTGAAGGTTAGTTGTGGGAGCTTTCTTGGAATAAAGATATATTCAGCTGGGAAAAGTGTTAGAGCTGCGAAGAATGTAAGGGGGAATTAAAAAAATGTCTGTATGTACTGGAAGCAAAATTGGAGGTTTCGCTCAAAATCCAGCAGCAAAGGCAGGAGGAAGCCTCATTTGTTCATCTGTGCCTTCAGCCATATCTAATTCTGGTGGTTTTAAGGAACAAAAAAACCTCACATTCCTTCTTTCTTCCATCTTATACTTATTCCTTCATATTTAATTTATTATTTTTTTACCACAGAAAAGACATAGGAATTTGAAGTTAAATTATCCCATAATGCAACTTCAAATTGTGCGTTGGAAGAAATTCCTTCTGACTCCTCTGCAGTGAGCAACTTGTGCCAGAGGCATGCTATCTAATTGCCATACACTTTCTTGACTAGGATTGTGGGGAGGGAAAAGGTAGTGTGAGATGAGCCGAAATATGAAACAATAAAATGAATTAAGCTGCACACAGCAAGAAGAGGAAAAATGAGATGAGAGTTGTTTTTGTCAAATGTTTGCTATTCATGCACTGCCTGAGGCTTTAATTCTTGACTGTTAAAGGATTTTACAGTTTTATGGATACCACCATAGGATTTTAAAGTATTATGGTATGTATTGCAAATCTTTTTGAAAGTGCACAGTCTCTAGTTTTCAAATGCAATATCTGTTTGGTGGTTCATTCAACATTTCTTGGAAAATCATACTTCAAAATTTCTTAATTTTAAACACAACCATAACTAGATAAATTCACTGAAAAAACAAATGTCAGCAGAAATTCTTTGTATGCCTTCTCAATTTTAAGGTTTTACTCTTTTCTTCTTTTACATAATTTACTTAGCAAAATCCCCTGCAAAGCCTCTGATTTCCAATAAAGGAATAAATGTAGCAGGAGACTGAGAAAAAAATCTGTCCCTAGTAATATATTTGTAACTACCTGCTCAACCTCTGTCTTCTATTAATAATCAATTTACTTAGAAAATAGTCTGCTCATCAACACTTTACTAACAAAAACTATATATTGAATTATGTATATATAGATGAGAACATGTGGCAAAAATTCTCCTAAGCCTTGAAAATATTTTTTTCTGTGGTATGGATACAGGTCTTTGTGTCCTTTTTGAAGGATAATGCAAACACAAGTCAGTAAAAGAATATGTGTGAAGAGTAAAACTTTTCCTCCCTCTGTCTTCCTTTGTCTTATATCACATACTGTCATCAGAAAGAATAACAAAAATTAACTGGTGCACACAATATGCATGCAAGCAAAGATAACTAAGCAGACATAAAGAATTTTGCAGCCTCGAGACTAAATAAGGGATTGCTTCCACAGTCTAATCTACATTTCATATTCATTGATGCGTTACATACCTGATTTTTTCCCCACAATAATGACATGTGCAAGTGGCTGCACACCATTTCCACAGTAGTCAGTATTTAACTTTGCTACTAATACAAATAATTTGCATGAGAATGCCAATATGCCTTACCTCCTTGGCAGGCTAAAATTCCTCGATGAAATCTAAATTCACGCTAAAATGAAGACACTGTTTCTTTTTATGCAGGTAATTCTCTAAGCCTCCAATCAGAGTGTCAGAATTTCAAACATGTTACCCAGCCTATGCAGCAATGACAGTGATGAAAGAGATAAGCCTGAGTCTCAGTCACAAATTGTTTGTACAAGACACTCTTTTGTCAGGAGATACTTTTTTAGGCAAATTCAGTTTCATTTTAATGTCAGAGTGACTATATGCAATTCATTTGCAATAATATGATGTAACATTCCCTTCCAATGCGATATGCTTGATAAAAAGAAGTACTAGAAAGAGAAGGGTGTGGCCAGAAGAAAGTGAGCTCATATTTTTTTACATAAAATATTAATTATAAATGATGCAGACTATGAAATTTTGTTCTGAGGGGTTCCCATGAGGTTTAATCTACGTAACTCCAAACACCCACCATAGCTTCTATGAAAAGGCTGAAGTTATTGAAGTAAGCTCATGTCTGAAAAGAAATAAAAAGAAAAATCACAGGGTCATTATCAGAAGTACAATAAATAGATGAACCAAATTTGTCCCTACATATTCTGTAATTAATCTAGATTATAAATATAAAGTAGGAATGTTGGGACATTTTCTGGACTCAGCACAGCACCAGACTGGAGAAATCTGTCAGCATGAGACTTGTCAGCCCGTCAAGGCAGTAGAATAAGGGAAAGGGGAATTTTTACTTCCCAGTCTGAAGTGCTTTCTCCTAACAGTGAAGATGTAGTTGGTTTACACAGAATATTGGCTGCTGGATTAAAGGTTGTTTTGGCAGAGCAGGAAGCAAACCCATTCTTTACAAGGGAGCTAGGGCTGAATGACCATGTGATAAAGCGTGGCAATATGTGCTCCATAGGCTGATAGTGAAGACAAAGTAAAGCTTCATTGACCCTCTCTATTTCATTCTCTCTCCCAGCAGAGGTGCACTTAATATATTCATAAAAATAGAACTATATTTTTTATTCAAGGTTCATCAGTCCTGATTTTCCAGGAATGTATAGACTCCTATAAAGTATACTGCTAAAGGACAGGTTGGCTTTAGGAAGGACAATAGCTTTATGAAGGACTGTGATCTGCTGTAGTTACAGTGCTTCTTGGGGATAATTATTTGTATGGATTCTCCCTCCCTATCCACCTCCCTTGTTATTTTATAACTTTCACAATCATTCCTCTATGGATGAAAGCTATACCTGTAGGTCCAATGGCTATGATTATCTAAAAGCAAAATTGTACCTCTCTTTTAAAGTCAGCCTCTTTGAAAATGAATTTAAAGAGTTAATATGCTCAGTGACTACTGTATTATAGTTGCTGCCTAACCATTATACAGTTTCTTGAACAAAGTAATCTGGAAAAGTTAGAATGCTTCCCTTCTGTACTGATAAACACCTGTCAAAAACATTTTCCGAAATATTTTTAGCAATCTAATAATAAGGACATTGCTATAGTATACAAACACTTAGAAGAAGTGTTTTCTACATCCATCTTGATTTCAAGATATGAAAAATGTTTTCTGGAGCTTTTAGACTACAGATTAGTGACAGAGTAAGTAATTAAAAAGAAAAAGTCAAAATTACTCACAAAATAACACCATGGAAATATTGTTGATCAGATAATAAATACAAATGATTTTGTTATTTATTAAAAACATATTTCTGATTATTAAGTACAAATCAACTATGGAAAGCCAGAAATGTCTAATTTCGTATTTAATAATACCAGATTTACTTCAGAGCATCCTGATAGTAGGATCAAGCAAGAAAAGGTTATACGCACCTTATGTTAAAGTTAATATTGGAAATGTTGTGGGATATTTGTACACAATAGCTATTCATTTAATGAGACCTTTCATATCAGTGAACAAACTAGGATTCAGCAGGGATTTGGTTTCCTTTTATTTACTTCATTAGCAGCACTACAAAAGTTGAATACAAAGCCAGCTGGAAAAGCAGAACACTTCTGTATGCATACTTTCTTCCTAATGAAGCCACAGGACAATATTAAATTAGCTATGGAAACTTGTACTTTTTATTTTAGAAGTTGATTGCATGATGCCCTCTCTATGTTAAGCTACAACAAGTGAATACATGACTCTTCTATTTAATCACATTTCAATGCCTAACAATGTTTTAAGAAAATTTTAAATTATTAATTATTTTAGATAACAAAAAAAAAATCATATACAATTCCATAATATTAATTCCAGTCTTGATAGAACTGTAATTTATAGTAATGAAAGAGCAGAGAAGGGGAAAAAAAAAAAGAAATCTTCAATTTAATAGTAAAAGGATGTAGCAAAACATCTTTTACACAAAATTCCTACTGAGGTGTGAAACTCATGCATGTTCAACAAGGCCAAGTGCAAAGTCCTAAGCCTGGGTAGGGGCAAACTGTGATTGCAATACAGAATGGGGGATGATGTGATTGAGAGCAACCCTCTAGGGAAGGACTTGGAGGTGCTGATTGAGAAACTCAATATGACCTGGCAATGTGTGCTCCCAGGCCAGAAGGCCAACCACATCCTGGGCTGCATCAAAAGAAGTGTGGCCAGAAGATTCCACCCTTCTATTCCTCTCTCATGAGACCTCATCTGGAGTGTTGTTTCCAGTTCTGAAATCCTCAACATAAGAAGGACATGGACCTGTTGGAACAGGTCCAGAGGAGGCTACAAAGATGATCAGAGGGCTGGAGCACCTCTGCAATGAGAACAGGATGAGAGAGACACGATTGTTCAGCCTGGAAAAGAGAAGGCTTTCAGGAGACCTTATAGTGACCTTCTAGTATCTGAAAGGGGCTTACAAGAAATATGGGAGGAACTTTTTACAAGGGCATGTAGTGACAGGATGAGGAGGAGTGGCTATAAATTGGAGAGGGCCAGATTTAGACTAGACATAAGGAGGAATTTCTCACAATGAGAGTGGTGAGGCATTGGCTCAGGTTGCCCAGGGAAGCTGTGGATGCCCCATCCCTGGAGGTATTCAAGGCCAGGCTGGATGGGACCTTGAGCAGCCCAATCTAGTGGGAGGTGACCCTGCTCATGGCAGAGGTCTTAGAACTGGATGGTCTTTAAGGTCCCTTCCAACTCAGGTTATTCTATGATTCTATGATTCCAGAAAGGACTTCTACCTAATAACTGATTGATAGCAGGAAATTTAGAGGTCATTTTCTCTAAATTAATTCTGCAAAAATGAGCCACATTTCTAGGTTTCACATCAACAAGATGAGAAAAAGAACAGCAATTTATTATAGCACCTATCAAATAAGTCAAAATCTACTTGTTAGCAAGCAATAGTGGAGACAGAAGAGTTATGTGCAATTCTTCAGAAAAAAAATGAAGAAGATGGAGGTTTCATCTATGCAATATGAGAAGGAGTAGGAAAAGATTGTTTATGAAGCTGTTACAAACAATGTAGCTAAGATCACAACTACATGCCCCTTTCTTGTTACTTACCCCAGAGTAGATGGAAAGAAGAGAATAGAAAAGGGGGATGAGAAGACCTCCTGCAGTCTTTCATATCTGATTAGAAGTCAGTGAGCTGTTCAGGATCTTCTCCAAGTAACAATCTACTACTCTGCTTGTCTCTGTACTCTCAACAATTTCTAACCTGAAATCATATGATTGTAAGTCTTCTTTGTAACACAAGTCCTTGGGTTTCCCATGACAACATTAGCTAATTCTGGCCACTCCAGCTCCCACTTCACTTAAAAATTCCAGGCTTTGCGAAAAGATAGAATTGCACAGAAATCAAAAAGCAGCAATGCAACTGTCTCAAAACATCATTTAATGACTCAGCTTCACTCCACATATTCTGCTAATGTGGCTGTGTGGAAGAAAGATACTGTGATTTGATTGGTGATGCTCATCTCTTGTAAGGAGCAGTGACTGTTCCATTTAGTGAGACTGCAGCTCAAGGAACTTGAGTATTGTGGGCTTCTGGTTTAGGACAAAAATATTATTGAAAATGTAAGGCAGTAACTATTTCATTTTTCTGCCTTATCTGTCTTTTTATCTCTCACAGAACATGTCCAGATTGCCTCTGCAATGCTGCCAAGAAAGTAATATGTCCCTACAGGGTTCACTCAGAACTAACATTCCAGCAGGATTTCCTGTCCTAGAATAGATTTGCAGTCATAAGTTTATGTCTTGGCACAGTCAGTAGTGTCTTCCTAGCCAAGAAGTTAGGGCTAGCATCAGGACTTCTCTCCAACAAACTACTGCAGCTTTCTGCCCTTCCCTTGGCACACAGAAAATAACTTTCTCTAAAAATGATGTTAAATGCCTTCAGAGATGCTGCAGGGCTGCCCCAGACTGCTCAAGGCAATGCTACTGATTTTCAGGATGACAAAGGCCTATTCTCTGGTGGATTTGATCTATTGACATATGCCTCTGAATGACTCAGGGCATGACTAAGTATGAAGGGAAAGGACGCGGTCTTTTGTGGAAAAAAGAAAATGAGGAGGTGATAAAAAAGAAGGCTTTGAGTAATAGCACAGCATGCCTATAAGCAACATAGATTAAGTTTTATGTGTCTTGTATATGTCATGTATATGTCATCTATAAAGACCCATCTTGTTTTCTGAGATTTACCGGGATGGACCTGTACTGTTCTCAAATATCTGGGGCTTTCTTACTGAGAAGCCAACAGCTTCAGATTTAGATAATGTCCAGTCAGGGCCGTGAGCCAGTGCTGACTGCGGACCTCACAAACTTGATGTTAATATCTGCAGCCCTCCCCACGGACTGCAGCACAGGTATCTGCTCTGGCATCTCCATGGTCTGCAGAGAAATCTCTGTTCCAGGCCCTGCCACATTTCTTTCCTTCCTTCTTTTCTTTCCTTGATGTTTGCAGGGTTGTTTCACAATTTTGCCATCGCTTCTTACTACTTGTGGCTTTTTGCTCTTTCATAAACATATTTTTACAAAGGCACCACCATCTTGGGTCTGGTAGAGCTGCCTGGAACTATCTTAGTCTTGCACAGGGCAGCCTCTGACCTTTACTCACAGAAGCTACCCTTGCAGCCCCCTGCTATCAGTGCCCAGACACCCACACTGAAGCACATTATATCCCATCAATCCTTATCTGTTTGCTATGTGATATGCTAACACTTTGCAACATTTCCATGAAAAGCTGTCTTTGTCTACCTACTTTGCTCTTGTCTGATGGAGCTTCGCTAAACCTAAAGACTAGCCAAATATGTTTGGCAGTATTGTTCTCTGATTTTTCTTGGAAGCTTATTGCTGCCCTGTGGACTCCAGAAATACTTGTGGACGAGGGTACTCACGGATCTACCACAACTTAAATTAATAACTACATAAGTGGCAAGAGTGTACTGTAGATATCACAAAGCAGTAAGTGAAACAATCTAAGATATTTGAACTGTCCTTACTACTTGTGTGATGAAAGTATGGAAATACTGACATACATTATTATCTGCTAACTGAATATAACCGCCTTGCGAATGCTGATGATAATCCCAGAGTCTGAGGGAGCCATCAAGACTGATTTCTGCCAAGCACTAGGATGTATTAAACATCATACCTGACAGGAATTATGTGCTGCTACATGAATATCAGTGAATCACAAGCTACTACTAAAAGCAGCAGCCTCAGCACACAATTAATAAACAACCTTGGACTGAAACAGAGTTGCTTAAAACATTCAGTGAAAAAACTCAGACAATTTGTACCAACTGTCAAAACTTTGTGTTTTGAATAGGAAAGAGGCTAAACTTGCTGCAGAAATAACTGTCTACTTTCTGCTAGCATATACTGTAAAAGATAGTTGGGCTGTGAATGTTAATAGCTGAATCAGCTATCTACAGATTAAGGCTTTAATAAAGTGACTTTTATCTGAGAGTGTAAGGTGCTGGAAAAAAAATCTGAGATGCTGCTGTAAGTTATCTGGTAATATTTAGTGATCTCTACGAAGAGGCAGGAGTTAGGAAAGCTAAAGCTCAGCTGTAATTGAAAATAGTATGAGATGAGATGGGCAGAGACCAAGAATTCTTTAAAAAATTGTCAGTCAAGAGATGGCATAAGAAACTCTAAATCCATGGATCAATGGGACATGGGATATCATGAAAAGAGGCGTGGAAAAGAAAGAGGCTCTTAATGCCTGCTTTGCCTTAGTTTTCACTGGAGAGATGAAAGTCCGCCTACAGGCCTAATAGTAGCTTGCAGGAGCAAATGTTAACCAGAGCATAGGAGGGTGGAGTGAAGGAGCATTTTGGACTGTTGAGTGTATACAAGTCCAAGAGCTAAAAAGGGTGCATCCAAGGGTGCTGAGTGGTGCAGCCAATGTCATTGTGAGGTTGCTATTATCTAAAAGAACATGGTAACTGGGGAACGTTTCTGAAAATGAGGAAAATGTAAAAAACCCACCTTCAAGAAGGGCAGGAAGGAGCGTCTAAGAATAAACAGTCTGGCCAGCCTCACCTCAGTACCTGAGAAGATGGCAGAGCAAGTGCTGGAGGTGATTGCCAGCTTTATTACTGGCAAGGAAGAGACTGAGATGAGCCAATGTGGATTTACAAAGAGAAAGTAGTGCCTGGCAAAACTCATTACCTTCTGAGGCTAGGTGACTAACTCTGTGGACAAAAGGATGTGTATGTTCTTCACCTTGACTTTAGTAAAGCTTTCAATATGGCTTTTCATTATATTCTAACAGGCAAACCGCTGAGATATGAACTGGTTGTCAGCTAAAACGTGGATAAAAATCTAGATGGATCATCAGAGGCAAAAGATTGTGAACGCACCTGGGCAGATCATTAACAGTAACATCCCTCAGGAATGAATACCAGTATAAGGGGTATTTTTGATGTATTTATTGACTACATAGGTGGTAGGGACAGAGAAAGTTTGAGTACGGTGCCAATTTGAGGGAGTGAAAGGCTGCTATGTTTCTATGATTTGGAAACAAGTAAAGAAAACCAAGAAGCAGCAGGAGTCTAATGGCTGAATGAGGAATCAGATGCCAAGAAGAGCATACGAGGTGAAATTTGAACTGCACAAAGACGCTAGATTCGAGAACTGTGAAAACCAGAAAAAGAGCAGTGGAACAGATAATTGTTCACTCTACCTTACTTTTAACTTAATTGTTCATTCCACCTTTATTTTTGTATTTCTACCTTTTGAGTGTTTGATTCAATAACCTTAAAAGACACTTTGTTCATTCTGGCATTCACAGTTTGTGTTTCTATTGTATGTATCAGAAAAAATGTTTATCTCTTATAATGTAATTAAAGCCAAGGAAAGTGGTGTTATCAAAGTACTAATTTTCTGCATTAAAAAAACCCCTGAAATCTAGAGATTTTCATAATTTAATTTTTCACCTAATGACGTATAAAGATGTAATACAAAAATAAAAAGAAAAGCCAAGCTTTAGAAAGTGTATACAGAGACAATGAAAACAGTTTAGTAGGCAGGAAAAGGGAGTCTATGTTCATTCAGACACTACTTCATATGTCATAAAAACTACATCTTACAAATGCATCTATTGGCAGGGTTTTTTCCATGGTATGTGGCACTCCACTAGATTTTGCTGACAATAAAACATTCTTTAGAGGTTTCTGCTTAAATTAAACATTTAAGAACAGAAAAGATTTTCCAAAATTGGCTGGAATCAAAAACAAAAAAGACAGCTGGTGGATAAACAGGTCAATTTTTCTCATTAAGGTACAGAAAAAACAGTCTGCTGTATACTGCCTGCCCTTCTCACCTACTGCAGTGAAGGCAGAACAGTCTTATCAGGTAAGGTCATTCAGCATAGCAGCTCTGCAATTTCTGTCTTACCCTTCATTAATCCACAGGGGTAACCACTAGAAATCCAGCAGATCTTCATCACTTCAGTATCAAGCAGCATCAAAACAGATTGTCATGAGCCTCATTTCCTTCCTTCCTATGTGAATAAGTAAGAATAACAAAAATTCAACAAAGTAAATGAAAAAACCCCAAAATAGTGGCAATTTTACCAGGGGAAGGGGGATGTCACTTTTTAAATTTTCTTTATTTCTTAGTCTTATTTTTGGTGACATCATCTCCATTTGTACTCTAGGAAAAAAAAAAAAGGATACCATATAATTTCAGCATTTTTTCCTGCTTTCTATAGACATATTGTTAACGGCTTTCTGCTCGGATTTCAAGGTAAATGTGTCTCTGGCTACTGAAGATAGATAACTCTTTCCAGAAAAAGAGTATGGTACAATGTGGATCAGTTAGAACACAATCATCTTAATACATTCTCACAGAAAGAGTTTCTGTCCCTTGCAATTTCCATGAATTAATATCTAAAATTAGCCTGTTGGCACAAAGTGCTGTGCCTGGTTTAATGCATCATACAGTATGATGACTATTCTTATCACTATAGTTTCATACTAGTAAAGACATAGCACTATTGCATGTTTCCTTATTTTCAGTGTAACAACTCTGAAGAAATATAAGAAAGATAATAGGAACTTGCAACAATATTTGGGCAGAAATTGTTGCCTGGCAGCAAGGAAGACAAAATCACTGAGAACAGGCTGATAAATTCCCAAATCATTCCCTCCTTGTAGCAGTGCAGTTTACTCTATGTATTTCTCCTATTTATGGTGTTTACTTCAGCAGCCTGATGCTCCCCAGTGGTAATGCATGAATAAAAGAGCAAGCAGTAAACTGTCAGTTTATCACAACTGTACTCATGCAAACTCCATGTGGTGTTCTATTCCTCTCTCCTTCCTTAATGCTTCTTATCAATGTTTCAGAGTCGTTGCCAAAAGCTGTTAAAAAATCTGTTATCCCCAAATGTTATGTAGCTCACCATACACTGCAGAACTCCGGTGGAGGCTATATAAGCAAAGCACAATTTGGCATCCTATCAACATAATTCTTTAGAGGGAAAGAATGCCATTTTACACATATATGATTTAATTTTTAACTTTTTTTTTTTTCAGTGATAAACAATACAAACTGTAGGTTAACTACTAACAGACAGGCCATAAAGGTGAAAGAAGAAAGCACATAGCATGTATTTTTGGATCAAAAATGGGAAAAAATAGAGTCAATAATGAAAATAATGTAGGAGTTGTTGCAGAAGGCAGAACCTGGATTTGAAAAATGTTTGTGTTAAACAGTATAAGAGTAGGTGGTTGGAGAAAGTACACTAATACCACCAGCAGAAGGCCAAAACTGTTCATCAGACTCTGATGTATTTGATGTTTTCTCTTTGCACTGAAAGTCTCCTGTAAACAAGTGAAAAAGAAGGAGAAAAATCAGAAAAGAAAGAACTACATGAATGAAGTAAGTTAGAAAAGGAAAAGAGATAAATATCTAGAAGTAGAATTAATTACAGCTAAGAATCTTTACCTCAGCTCCTCCACAAAGCTGTTTTTCCTGCTTGAGTAGCTGTAAAGCAAGTGACAAGTAAAGCTTGTACAATTCAACATTGATCTACTGAAAAGCCAGAGCAGAGAAGAGATTAAAAATGGATTCGTAACAGAGAAATTCCCTTTAAAAAAAACACCATCACTATAATCGCCATTTTTTTCCTGATCTTATCATAAATAAGGCTGTAATATACCTTTCAAGAACCCATATGATGCAGGTTTATGTATGCTTTCAATGTTAATTTTAAGTGCGAAACACATCTTATGCTGCTGATTTTGTGATCACATACCTAACTGTCAAAACAGTTTAGGAAAAGAATAAGAGCTACCTCATCAATATAAAATTTAACTAGACTGCATAAAGCAACATAAATTTGTATAAATTTCTCCATAGATTATGTTAAAGACCTCTACCTTTATTTGATGCAAATTCCTGGACCTTTTACAATAAAAAACATGAGAAAAAGTGAATATTGGCCCCACAGCAATTTACTGTTAATTAAACAATTTTTCCTAAAAATTGATGTTGGCTTGAAACCCTCATCTTACCATCAGTGCATGACAATCATAACTTCTTTCATGCTTTTTTTGTTTTTCATCCATTCATTAATTTAGCCTGGCAGGGAGTGAGTTATTTTATTCAATTGAAAAATCAATTGAAATTGGTTTAACTAACTTGAGTGTTGTGAGTTTGAGTCAGTGTTATTGCTTTGCTTTCATGATGTGGTGTTATATTACATCATTTTCATCAAAGGTTTATTTTTTTCATTAATTACAGAATTTTCGTTAGCAGTCTGTCACTTAAAGCCTGGCATATAAACCCCAGTTTAAGAAATGTGAGGGAAAAAAAATCTTAGCTAAATGGCCCTAATGTGAATCTGATTTAATAAATTTAAGTATCTTTTTAAAATATCAATAGTAATTATTCTGAAAATGCAGGGACAGATATTAGCAGAACCTGTAAAAAATGCCCATGATCCACATGCATGTGTGTTCTCAGGCTTCCTGAACCTAACTTTGCCTCATAGAAAAGGCTATAGTCCCACACCACAAGCATTAACAGAAGTAGAGAAAAAGGGACCAAAGTAGCACAGAGGAAGTGCTTATGTCACTTAGTTGCACACCTGATGTACTGCAAAAATTGGAAGCAGAATCAAAGAATCATATAATCACAGAATCACTAGGTTAGAAAAGACCCACTGGATCATCGAGTCCAACCATTCCTATCAATCACTAAACTATGTCTCTCAGCATCTCATACAACCGTCCTTTAAACACCTCCAGGGAAGGTGACTTATCAACCACCCTGGGTACCCTGTTCCAGTGCCCAATGACCCTTTCTGTAAAAAATTTTTTTCTGATGTCCAGCCTGAACCTCCCCTGGCGGAGCTTGAGGCCAATTCCTCTTGTCCTGTCTCCTGTCACTTGGGAGAAGAGGCCAGCACCCTCCTCTCTACAACTTCCCCTCAGGTAGTTACAGAGAGCAATAAGGTCTCCCCTCAGCCTCCTCTTCCCCAGGCTAAACAACCTCAGTTCCATCAGCCACCCCTTGTAAGACTTGTTCTCCAGCTTCGTTGCTCTTCTCTGGACTCGCTCCAGAGCCACAAAATCCCTCTTGTGGTGAGGGGCCCAGAACTGAACACAGTACTCGAGGTGCGGTCTCACCAGTGCCGAGTACAGAGGGAGAATAACCTCCCTGGACCTGCTGGTCATGCCGTTTCTGATATAAGCCAAGATGCCATTGGCCTTCTTGGCCACCTGAGCACACTGCTGGCTCATGTTCAGTTGGCTGTCAGCCAACACCCCCAGGTCCTTCTCCTCTGGGCAGCTTTCTAGCCAAACTCCTCCTAGTCTGTAGCTCTGCACAGGGTTGTTGTGCCCCAAGCGTAGGATCTAGCATTTGGCCGTGTTAAACCTCATGCCATTGGACTCTGCCCAGCGGTCCAGCCTGTTCAGATCCCTTTGGAGAACCTTTCTAACCTCCAGCAGTTAGACACTTCCACCCAGCTTAGTGTTATCTGCAAACTTGCTAAGGGTGTACAGAAGATGTTAGCTCATTTGTAAATACTTAAATGACAGTGGGTCTTTTTAGGTATTCCAGATCTTTCTCTGTTGAGCACAGTAGGTATACCTCATCCTCACATTATCTGGATGCTACTTTCTTTGAAACATCATAACTTACCAAAATGGAAGATGGGGGCTGTAGTTATGGGAATCTTTGTGCCTCTGAATCAGCATAGCTCTAATGATCTCATTGTATTTAAACATGGTTGCATCTGAGGCTTTGATTGACAAGGGAATACTTCAGGCCTGTTCATCAGCCATTCCCTTTGCCTTTACTCAATAGTCTTTAGTAGATTGTATTATAGTGACAGGGCCATAAGCATCCTGTTCAAGCAAAGATGTTTCCAAAATCTTTCTTTCTTTTGAATAACTCATGTGTAGTTTGTATTCTCAGAAACAGAGGGGATTTTTTTTTTCTTTTGGTTTAAGGCTCCCATGAACCTGACTTGTATTTAATGAATGTAACAGAAACTGGTTCCAAATTTATAAACAGCGCCCGAAGATACTTCCTTGGTTTTCCACTCTCTAAATTTTACTCAGTACTTATGATAAGTGGGTCAACATGGTTTGTTCATTTGTTTGTTTATTTAAAGAAACTATATTGTTAATACTTCTTATTATTTTCCATGAGAAAGCAAAATTTTCTCTTCTGATTTTCTTTTCCTCTTCTTCCTGACTATGTTTCACATTGTCATAATGATGTTTATTTTTCACTGATATACACCTTTAAATGAGCTTCACAGAACAGCAAAAAGATGTATTTTCTAGTAGATATAGCCATTCAAGTTATATAACCTGGTTGCAAAAGTGTCTCATATATGATGTAAATTAGGAAAAATTGGAGTCCTCTAAAAATATATGCAAAAAATAAATCCCTAGAGCAATGTCTTAGCAGGAAAAAAATGAAATAAATAAGAAAAAGAAAGAAAGAGAATGAAATAAAACCCCAACACTTGAGCTCTTTTATACAATAACTTCCAATAAAACTCTGTCTCTGAAAGACTGTAGAGGAGTATGAAGTATACACTACTGGCACATTACAATGAGATGAAGCGAGATGACAGTGGAAACATGAACAACACAGCTTTAGAGGATTGTCTAGATGACAAAAGAACCATTTCAAAATGTTTCATGGAGGGTACTCTACTTTTCTTCTTCCCCTATTGCGTTTCAGGTGCAGGCTCCCCCAACATGGATTGAGTGACAATAAGGATAAGGGACATTGACTGTCTAATCGACTGTCTCCCTCTCTGCCTCTGTCTGTCTCTGTCTTACTCCTTCTAAGAATAGAATAATCCCATCTCTTCATAATACAGTGACATTGCTCAGGTCTTTCATTATGCCAGGATTAAGAAGAAAAACTAGGAGTGGAGCTGTGAGGGGACAGCAACCTCAGTTTGATCCTTCTCATTCCACCACCTCCCTCTTCATATTTTCTCATCTGGCCCGGGAGGCAAACCAACTCCACCTTGTGCTCTTTTATATTTAAAGGTTATTAACAACTGCAGCATTAACCTGCTCAGACCTTATTTTCATTAGCTTAGATAGGATGGCAGGATTAAGCTAGCTGGAAGAAGCATGATGTGATTTAGTTCTATTTGATGCTTCTGCCTTAGTAAATGTCAGAAGCAGGGAACAGAGTATTAATAATCATTTGCATCCAGTATGCTAACGGCAGATCTCCAAGAGAATGCACTCTGTAAAATAAAGCTTCAAGGTAGCAATGCACTCCCTTGCTTTTAACTCAGTCAAAAAAATTATTTTAAACCAGCCCATTCAAGACTTCTCTGAAAAATGTAGAGTTAAATAAAAGCACTAATATCTATTTAAAAGCAGAAAAGCAGTTTGCTGGAGCAGTTATTTCATGTTAATCACTTTGTATTTACTGCAGCTTGAGAAAGACACATTTGTTATGCAGACAGTGTTCATTGTCATAGCTTGATCATTAATGCACTGCTGCCAGCAACAAAATGAATTAGCTCTCTGAATACTAATCTGGGAAGCCAATGTTGAACCAAAGAGTGGCACAATGACACTTAAAGGATTAAAATATACTACCCAGCTATGAGAGGGTGCATTTGTAGCCTCTGTTAACTACATTCTATTTTTAAGGTTAGTATTAGTAGAGCTCTCTGGAATGGTTGAAAATTGTAGGACAAACAATAGTGATCATTTATGTTCTCATGGGAGTTTATACTCTTTCTGCAACACAAATATCTCATGGATTATTTCCCATGCCTGACCATAGCCAACTTTTAACCATCAACAATTTATCATTTATCCTTCTACATGCATGCTTTGAATTTCTGTGATTCCTAGCATACTGTAGATCCATAGCAGCACTGTGGAAAGTACATGAACAGAAAACACAGAGGAATCAAAGCCCTACTGTGCCTTTGAAGAGATGTCAATGACATGTGCAAAAGCAGAGCAACAAAGCGAATTCCACCTGTCACTCTGAATGTTTTTATACTGCTTTTGATGTCTCTGTGTTACTAGAATAACAACATTAATCTCAGGATGTTATATTGTTACTATTAGCTATAAACTGTTCTTGTACAGGTCAGTAAATTAGAAAAGGTTGATTATAAATATAAAATTGGGGCAGGGGGAGGAAAGGAGAAGAAAGGGAAAAAGAAAAGAAGGAAAAATAGCTCAATCTGGCAAGTTTTGGGGTGGATTTACACTGTATCCATATTTATTTCAGTGAGAGCTAAGAGTTTGCCCTATATTAAGATGTGTTCAGGTCAGAGCAGAAGGCTGCAACTTCCTTCGTGTCTCAAAAACTTGGCCTCAGTTCCCTGAAATATTGCAAACATAACACTCCAAGACATGCAAAAGGGAGGAAAGTGGCACTCAAAGGTGATAGGAACCTGTAAAATAACTCATTGTATATGTTAGGAATGTTATCATGTGCATAAAGTGGTCATAAATTGAAGTTTAAGGAACAAAATCCTGCCCTAAGTTGTACAGAACAAAGCTAGATTCTAACTAAATTATCTATGGCTTCCTAGACAGGAGAACAAATAATCTCTACGGTATTCCCAACTCATATGAGAGCTCTTTCATAGAATCATATAATAGCTAGGGTTGGAAGGGGCATTAAAGATCATCTAGTCAACTAGTCAACGTCCCACTAGATCAGGTTACCCAAGGCCCCATCCAACCTGGCCTTAAACATCTCCAGGGACAGGACATCCACAGCTTCCCTGGGCAACCTGTGCCAGTGTCTCTCCACTCTCATTGTGAAGAAATTCCTCCTTATATCAAGCTTAAATCTGCCCCTCTCCAGTCTATATCCATTCCCCCTCATCCTATCACTGCAAGCCTTTATGAATTATCCCACTCTAGCTTTCTTGTAGCCCCTTTCAGGTATTGGAAGGTAGCTATAAGGTCTCCTCAGAGCCTTCTCCTCTCCAGGCTGAACAACCCCAATTCTCTCAGCCCGTCCTCATAGCAGAGGTGCTCCAGCCCTCTGATCATCTTTGTAGCCCTGATATGGACCCATTCCAACAGTTCTGTATCCTTCTTATGTTGAGGATTCCAGAACTGGACACAATACTCCAGATGAGGGCTCACAAGAGAGGAATAGAGGGGCAGAATCACCTCCCTCAACCTGCTGGCTACACTTCTTTTTATGCAGCCCAGGATAGAGTTGGCCTTTTGAGCTGCAAGTGTGCATTGCTGGCTCATATCGAGCTTCTCATCAACCAGCACCCCCAAGTCCTTCTCTGCAGGACTGCTCTCAGTCACGTCATCTCCCATCATGTACTAAAACTGGAGGTTGCCCTGACCCAAGTATAGGACCTTGCACTTGACTTTGTTGAACCTCATGAGGTTCACACAGACCTACTTCTCCAGTCTGTCCAGATCCCCTCTGGACAACATCTCATCCTTCCGATGTGGCAACTGCACCACTCAGCTTGATGTCATCTGCAAATTTGCTGAGGATGCACTCAATCTCATTGTCAATGTCCTTGATGAAGATATTAAACAACACTGGTCCCAATACGGACCCCCGAGGGATAATATTTGTCACAGATCTCTATCTGCACTTCGAGCCATAGACCGTTACTCTTTAAATATGACCATCCAACCAGTTTCTTATCCACTGTACCATCCACCCTTCAAATCCATATCTCTCCAATTTAGAGAGAAAGATGCTGTGGTGGACTGTGTCAAAGGCTGTACAAAAGTCTAGATAGACCACATCCATTTGTTTATCTGTGTCCATTACTGTAGTTGCCTCATCATAGAAATCCACTAAGTGGGTCATACAGAATTTGCCCCTGGTGAAGCTGTGCTGGCTGCCAGTAATCACCTCACCATCCTCTGTGTTCTTTAGCATAGCTTATAGGATGATCTGTTCCATACTTTTCCCAGGCACAAAGGTGAGGCTGGCAGGTTGGTAGTTCCCAGGGTTGTCTTTTCTACCCTTTTTAAAAATGTGCACAATGTTACCCTTTTTCCAGTCACCAGGGACTCCTGACTGCATGACTTTTTCAATATCATGGAGAGTGTCTTGGCAACCATATCGGCCAATTCCCACAGGATTCTGGGATGCATCTCACCAGGTCCCAGAGACTTATTTATGTTCAGGTTCCTCAGGTGGTTATGAACCTGATCCTCCTCTACTGTGGAGGGATTTTACCTTCCTGGTCACCATCTTGCTGTCCCATGACCCAGGAGGGCTGAGGAGAGTGGTTATCTGAGAAAACTGAGGCAAAAAAATTGTTAAGTACCTCAGCCTTCATATCTGTTGACACGAAGTCACTATTCCCAAACATCAGTGGGGGTATGTTCTCTTTAACCTTCCTCTTCTGACTGATGTACCTGTAGAAGCCTTTCTTGCTAGTCTTTACTTGCCTTGCCAAGTTCAGCTACAGCTGTGCCTTGGCCTTTCTGATCTCTCATCTCTACACAACTGGGCCCTATATACATCTCAGGTTCCCTGTCTCTGCTTACACTGCCTGTGCAGTTGCCTCTTGCTCTTCAATTTAACCACTATGTACCAACTCAGCCATACTGGTCTCTTCCTTTTCCTGCCTGATCCTCTACATACAGAGACTGAATGCTCTTGTGCTTTATGGAAAGCATCCTTAAATATTTGCCAGCTCTGTGCTACTCCTTTGTCCCTGAGGACATGTCCTAGGGTGTCCTACTGAGTAACTCCTTGAAGAGCTGGAATTTTGCTTTCCTGAAATGTAGGGTCCTGACTATACTTCTCACCTGTCCCATATCCCTCTGGACCCTGAACTCCACCAGTGTGTGATCACTGCAGCCCAGGCTGCGTCCAATCCTAATGTCACTGAGTTCACTTGTATTGGTGACCGTCAGGTCCAGTGTTGCATCTCCTGGGTGGAGATCTCTGTCAGCTTCTGGTGTGGGAAGTCATGATGGTTATCACTACTGTTAGAAAAAAAGGACATCTTTAATTGTTATCTTTCTTGTGACAGACTGAGGGTTTATATTTCAAATCAGAAATGAATTATTACACTCTTTATAAATGTGCAAATCACTGAAAGAAAAAAATAACATTGGAGGCTATGTCAATGATATTTTTTTTTTTTTTGCAGGGGTGGGGAGTGAGGGTGGCAGAAATATCCCTGTATGGTAGAGAACGGGTTTTCTCACATTGAGAAAGAAATCCTCAAATCTTAACAGTACTCAAAGCTATGTGAGTTGTGTGAAATAACAGAAAACCTAGTCAGTACAAGAACAATTTTTTACAAACTTTGTCCAACGTTGCAGTGTAATAGTCCACTGATGTTCCTGAGATATTCTTTTGGATTGTTTCACCTAATCTCCAAAGACATTAGGAGGATCAGGGAGTTCTCATAATGCCTAGTTCCTGCGGGCATAAGGCATCTTCTTAGTGCCAGTAGAACCAGAGAAGTGATTGTCCCCCTGTACTCAGCACTGGTGAGGCTGCATCTTTAATACTGTGTCCATTTTGTGGCCCTTCACTACAAGAACATTGGGGTACTGGAGCTTGTCCAGAGAATGACAACGAAGCTGGTGAAGAGACTGGAGAACAAATCTTATGAGAACTTGCTGACAGAACTGAGATTGTTTAACCTAGGGAAAAGGAGGCTACAGGGAGACCGTATCACTGTCTACAATTACCTGAAAGGGGGATGTAAAAGACGAATGTTGGTCTCCCAAGTAACTAGTGATAGGATGAAAGGAAATAGCTTCAAGCTGTGCCAGGGAAGGTTCAGGTTAAATATCAGGAAAAATTTCTTCACTGAATGGGTTATCAGCCACTGGAACAGGCTGCTCAGGGAGGTGATTGGGTTACCATCCCTGGAGGTATTTAAAAGATGGATAAACGAGGTGCTCAGAGATATGGTTTAGAAGTGGACAGGTATGGTTGGACTCAAGTATCTCAAAGGTATTTTCCAAACAAACAATTCTATAATTCTACAGTCTCAAGAAATGTCTCAAATATATTTTCAGATTTTTTTTACAAAAAAAGCTATCATATTTTGAACATTAAAATTAAAGTCTTCTGTATTCAAGTTTTAAAAATATTTTTGGAGAAGACATTAGCACTGAGAGTTGCTTTCCATCTTTGGTAAAAATAAAAATTCTGTATTCCATACCTGTAGTTGTGGGTTATTGCTTTTTCCTCCTCTTCCTCATCAATTATTGATTCTTGGCTTTCATCCCTTTTAGAATATTAAGCCTTGGAAAGAGTCAGAATAGTTAAGGCCATTAGGGTCTTATTCTGTACTCTTTCCTTTATCTTTCCTTAATACCTCTTTGTGTTTACCTTTCTTGCATGTTTAGGTCTTCATTTTTCAGTTACTACAGATCTCCATAGTATTAATCTACATAGGACTTCAATCTTTGTCTTTAAATGTTCTAAAATGCAATTATACTGTATTGACATTTTTCGTATCTTTTAATATTTCTTCTATCTTTTTGTATGTACTGACTTAATGAAAATCCTGATCCTTATTTCTGTTAAAATAAATACTTTAGCCTAAAATTCCTTTAGGCTTCCAAGTACTTCTATCAAACATATTTTTGTTTAACAGAACTTGTCTTCTCTTTGTCCACCACAATTTTCTGGTTTGGGGGAATTGTAGATTGTTCTATCTTTGCTCCATTAGGTACGCCTAACAAGATCTTTGAGTCTGTCTACGGCCTCATAAATTTTATTAGTTCCTCTTACAGCCCCATAAATTTTGTTCTTAATTTTGCAAAATTTCCTTTCATGAAATCTATTTCACTTGTATTGCTGCATGAAAGGAATTAACTCCCTCACAAATTAAATCCCTCCTCAAAATAAAGCTAAAGCAATCTCCCAAACAACACCCAGAATACTAAATGGGAGAGACTGGAATAAACTAACCAACAAACTCTATCTGTCCCTGAAATAACAGACGAGGAGTATTACCATAAGTGGTTATTTCACAAGTTTACAATTATTATAAAGTCTGATACAATTTTTTATTTTATTATACATGCACCATCAGAGAATTGTACTTGCACCTAAGCAAATACCTCTCTCCTGCATCCTATTTTAAAAGATCTGTTCTGAAGCAGCTGTTGTATAAATACTAAGGGTATTTGCTTGCTGGGAATCCTTAATTTACCCATTCTGCTGTTGTATCTCATTGCATAGCCATCTCCAGGCACTGTAGTACAACAGGTGTGTTGTATAATGGATTTGCCAGCCCATATGGGTGGCAAGTTCAGAACTTTGCAAAAAGGAACAGTTTACAGAAGGGTGCAGTTCTATTTGAACAACAAGCAACATTATCTTGCAAGACAAATGGATCAGGTGGTGGGCTCTCAAACCAATTGAGTGACACCTAGGGTGAGATGGAGGTCTCACTGACTCATGTTGCTTCAGTTAAGAAGAGAAACACTCCCAAGCATGTACTGAGCTCCCTGCCCCAAAGGCAAATCAAGTCCCTGCTTCTGATGACACAAACGGTCTTACCAAAAGCCAGTCTACACATACTAACTGACTTATTTCCCACCTTGACAAGATGTACCAAAGTGTTTTCGAAAAAAAATAAAACTGGGACCTAAAACCTCTTTTTTTGGAGGAGAAAAAAATGACCATCTTACTTGATGGATAAGTCTGGACCTCTCTTCCATCCTAAAGAAGAGATGCCTCTTGGTTAAGAATCGCACACTTCTGTATTTGTTGGATGTTCCCAGGGAAAATAACTACTAACTAGAATTTCAACAATTTCACATATACTACTTCATATATATATATATATGTATATGATCATTGTAAACCAATTACAACCTTCTACTGCTAACACAGCAAGTGAATTTATCAACAGCAATCCCAAACTTGTTTAATTGATCGCTTTAATTACATTATTTACCACTTCAGCATTGTGTACTTGTCTCTCTGACAGGCATTGCAAAACTTCCTAAACTGCTTTATTAATATATTAAACCCATGGGTTACAGTCTCTGAGGAGACTCTCACAGGTGACTCTAATTATGACTAGTGTCTAACATATATACGTACATACACATGATGCTCTAGTCATAAATTGTTGACAAATTTGGGTCTAGAGATAGATCCAACTACGCCTAGGCTCCTCTCTGAGGGGAAGCTTAGAAAGTAAGGGTGTCTCTCTTGATCCTTAAGATTTGATGGGAGTGCATCCCTCAGCCACCTGGCAGAGCCATTCCTATTTAACATGACAGGGAGGGATTGATTGGGAAGACAGATTTAGGGACAAAATAGAGGAAGAGTTTAGAATGAATGGAAACATGGAGAAAAGGTTCCCAGTGGAACAGTTAATAATGATTACTTTCATTTTCCAACTATTTTTTACTACAAATTATGTGTCTGCTACTAACCATATCACCCATTCCCTTTTTAAGCTGCAGCAATGTGCTGATGTGCAGGTCCTGGTGGAGACTCCAAACATTCATTTGTAGAGGAATGCCTTTCCATAACATATATTTTTATAACAGGGAATCAAAATATTATTTTGGACTGAGAGGAAGAAATTAACTGTCTATTAATTATTCAAATAAATAGATAAATACATGGCTACGTAGTTTTGTGTGTGCTCATTTTTCTGCACAAGAAATCAGAATGGAATAATTATTTGAAAACAAAAATTGAAGACAGAAAATTCCTTGAATGGATACAACAAACCTAAATTCCATGACTTATAGCACTGTACACCGTCTGTATCACTCATTATAATATGACCCAGATCTTACAGGTTATGTTTGTAGTGTAATAATCAGGTCATCATATTGGCAGGAGACCTGTACAAGAAAATGGTTTGTGTCACATACCTGATGTACACACTATATTAATTTCTGCGGTTTTAATTTAGACTGTCTCTAGGCTAGCCCTATAGAGTCAGTACTCATTAGCAGTTGGAGGAATCTAGGTACGTGCCTGGAGCAGACCTCTTGGTTCAGCTTCATCTGAAAGGAACTCTGTTGTCATTCCCCAGGTCACTGCAGCCAAGGTTTCCTTTGAGCTTCACTTTCCCCATCAGCCCTTCCTTGTTGGTGAGAACAAGGTCTAGCAGACTACCTGTTTTTGTTGACTCTTCTGTCACTTAGAGAAGGAAGTTATCATCAACACTCTCCAGGAACTCTATGTCTGAGTTTAAGTGTTCCTTTTACTCTTCTGGAAAGCTATTTTAACCACACATGCCCCATTCTCACTTAGAAGCACAGCTTCACACAAGTGTTTGTTCTGCACTCATCACTGCTACAGCACCAGTATTCTCAGGAAATTTATCCTTATACCAATCACCCTATGATAAGAAAGTCAACACCAATAAAAATAAAGGCATCGCATTTGGCACTGGGTAATGGTGTTTGAGAAATTGAACTTAAGCCTAGCCGACTAGCTTGAAGAATCCCTTTAGTTTCTAATCATGTCTACCATTGTTTTGAAGGCCTTTGAGTAATCTCTCCAGCCTTAAGCTGTCCCTCCAGAATGACAAAGATATCCTCTTCCATAGTTTTAAGACCCCTGTGAATGTCTCAAGGACCTTTGGAAGTACGACAAATAGCGTAAGACATATATGTTTGGACTACTGAATGATTCCCACAATTAGGTGTGCTGAATTAATGAATTTCTTGAAATGAGAAAGGAAGTCTAGGTAGGATAATGGAACTGAAATTGAGAGCCCTCATCCTTATTTAGTATCTAACCACGGAAATGGTTTTCTATGCTTAATGTTCCCTTATAACATCCTAAGTATCTATGTAGCTACTTCTAGGAGTAAGCTAGTCACATAACACTGATCTCTCAGGAATCTCTGATTCCTTGATTCATCTCCTACCACTGAATAATTTTCTTAGTTCTTGTCTTGATTTGTTGAGATACCACTATATGCCATGGAAGTTTAAGCCAGAGAAAATAAAGAACAAACTGTGCTCTACACATTCCCCTTTTTTAACTGAACTGCAGACTGTTTTTTTGAGTCTTTGACTTAAATGCAATTAAATTAAACTACATTAGCTCTATAAGCTAAAGGACAATAGTGTTGAAATAAGTGCAGCAACTTGAAAATTATCTTTTGACATTTCTTAGGAATAAAAAGGCTAATACCCTGGGTAAGACAAGAGTTTCAATTTCTTATTGTTGTATCTAATACCTGTGGAATCAAAATATGTCTTTAATACAGTAAAAAAAAATTTAAAAGGCACATTCCTTGGTAGAGTATGTATGATAATCATAGATGTGGTAGAAGAAACAGACATAACCAGGAAATTGGAGCAAAGAAGTCACAGGGGTGTAGTAAAACAGCTCTGTGGTGACTTACACTACATATACAGATACGTAGGTCATAAGTGGCACAAAGACTGCCTAATAAGATCTCTGTTAGGGAGATGGGAAGTGAGATGATTCTCTCAGATAATAAATTAAAAATCTGTTCATGGATTTTTTTTTTTAATAGCCTTGCAGAAGCTGAAATCATAACACAAATAGATTGGTTTTATGTTCTGGTCCCTTTGTAGCTGGTTATATGTTGCTGCTGTCATCTATCAGCTAGTGAAAAAAATCTCCCTTTATGATATTCATCTGCATATCTTAAAAAGATTTTTCTGTTCCTTAGATATAAATCTTTGCATTTAATTGACTTTAATGCATTTTTGTATACTCATCTATAAAATGGAAGTATAATTTCATGAGATAGTTCTACATTCACATTTATTTTCTATTTTATATTTGAATTATCTAACAATTTTGTGCAATGTAAAAGTTAAAACAAATTAAAATTGAAATATTGACACAAGCATACCAAAAATATATTCCAGTAAAGTGAAACAATGTAATGTTCTTTAAAAAAAATAAATTCCAATAGGTTTCTTCTAAGAAGTTCTTGAAAAATTTTTAGAACTTGAGTAATGTGTTCCGTTAATTATTGATGAAAATGTATTTCATCATTGGAATTTTTTTTTAAAAAAAAATTGTTCCTAATTGTAACATATTATGTTTCATTTTGTTTAATCCAGGACATAGTAAAGGCTTTAAGAACTAGGAGGAAATGTAAATGCGTATAGATATGATTTTTATAATGATTTGTCATAGTCTGATGAGGAAGATTGTCATACAAGAGTTATATTTTCTGTCATTCATTCTCAGAACAAGTATTATACTGAAAAACCGCATCTGCACTAGAAAAGGAAGAATAATTCTCAAATATGTGTACCAAATCTAAATTTTATCCATGTGAAATCAGTTGACAATTAGAATAAAGAGTTTATTAATTACATGTATGTCTGTTTTATAAAGAACAATCTCTCTATGCTAACATTGTCTATGTTCCAAAAGAAGTGCCAACATCATTTGAAGTTACTAAAATGCAAAGATTCATTTTACATTGCAGCAGAATATTTTTGTGAAGCACTTGCCTCTTATATGTCAACTAAAGGAGGTCATTAACATTTCTGGTAGAAAGTTGGTTTTGTTGAGTTTATTAGGCAGAGAGCAATTTCAAAATATGCTTAAATTGGATAATATATTTGGTCTTGGAATTTCTAGTCCTCTGTGTTCAGTGGATTCTATTTGGTCTATATTACAGAACAAGTAGAATTAGCATGAAATAATTTTCAAATATTTAAAGGACAATCTCTTAAAAATAGATTTTTATGCTAAAGAACAAATCTGTAGTGTTTAGTATTCAACACTTAAAATCTTATCACAAAACTTATTTTTTAGGACTGATGGTCCCATGGACACACTCTATAGAACTAGAATTCATCTTTAGGGAAAGTTTTAGATTTATTAGTTAATTATAGGTGTCTTACCTGTAGTTCAGTACTAAACAGTGCGAAGATTAGTATAAAAAGGAGGAAATCTTGAGTCAGTCATCCTTGCAGCTATCATTAGTTCAGCCACCATTTCTCAGGAACCAGTCTATGTGGGTAGGGAATATCAACGCCTCCTTCCCCCTCCTCCCCTCCCTCCCCCCGCCCTGAACAGTTAGCCAGATTAATAAATTACTTCATTACACAGAACTACCACTAATTCTATGCAGTAAATTTCAGGACAGTATAGGCAGTATTACAGGAGAAATTAGGCATTCAGAGGAACTATTTAAACTCTTTAAAATTGTCATAAAATATAGTAACTATTAACATATTGGTAACAAGGGAGAGAATCAGGCATTATTTTGGCCAGTTTCTGACTGTCCTTTCTGTGCAACTGCAAAGTGTGAAAGATGTAGGACTTCTTTCTAATCTCCACACTTGATATAAAAAGAAGGCAAAATATTTTGGCATAGTATTTATGGAGCAAAATTCTGTGTGTTTCTACACACTCCTAGGAACAGCTGGTAAAGCTGTGCCCACACATTCTTTATTATTTTAAAAACTCTTAAAGGCTATGAAGGCACAGAAACATCAGCATTACTTTTGTAATGCATACACTTTGTTTGCTCTCTTGGTACTCTTCCATTTGACAGCAGTGAGTTCCAAGCAAAAAATATAACAGGAGAAAGTAAAGTTGCACAGGTACAGTGCCAAAACTGAAGGTCTGAGATTAAAACCTTTCTGAATACTTACAAGTTTTCCATCTAGGTGGCAATGATGCTCGGTCCCCAGTGGTAGTTCAGGGAGGGTAGATAAGTTTAGGCACAAACCCCTAAGAAAAGGTTTTAGGCAGAGAGATTGAGCTAGCTCTGATGGAGATAGCAATCTTTCACTAAGAGATAAGTATGTGAATTTATTTGCGCTTGTTCTTCTGCTTTAACCCTTCTCTCTGTATGATATGTTCCTTTGTGGAAATATTTTGTAAAGTCACCTAGATGATTACCAGGAACTAGAGTGAAATTTCTTATACTTAGCTGGTTGGTAAGAATAAACAGGTTTTTTTTTAAAAAAAAACTAATAGAACACAGTTAAGAACATTTTGTTGCCAGCTGAGTAAGACAGCAGAGGTCCACCAAGCCACAAGATGAAGGCAAAGTATTTACTGTTCACTTAGGTGTGGTGAAACTATAATCTTCAGTTAGAAGGGGCTGGAATTAAACCAGTTGCATTTGTTTCCTGTCTCGTTAAAACCTTCACAGTTTTGTGCTAGTATTCAAACATTAGACTGTGTAGCATGATCTCTGTTTTGGCTCTGGATAGCAGAGGTAATCATGCATGTATCAGAAGATCCTATTAGAGATGCTAAAGTTGTCACTCATTAAATCCAAAGTTATGCAAATAATATAAGAATTGTAGAAGCCAAGAGGATCCAACCTGTACTTAAAAAACTATGCAAGATCCTATTAAAATGTTCAAAAAAACCTGCTTTCCAAGGAGATTCAATATCTACCTGCTTGTGAGGACTGAAATATAGATATAAGAAAATAAAGAAATAACCAGAAAAACAATAACCTTTAAGTGAAGTTTTTTTAAGAAGATTATTTTTATTCAAAAAACCCCTCTGTGCAGACTCTGTAAGAGATCCTGATGCTTAAAATCCATCTTTTTCGAGGTTTGGTTACTTTTCAGTCCTCCTGTCTTCCTAGTCTATCCTAGTCTGTTTTATCTCATTTACCATACTTCTATCACTCCTCTTCCCATTGTTTCATAGAATCATAGAATTATAGAATCTCTAGGACAGAAAAGACAACTGATCCCAACTGTACCTATCCAGTATTAATACATATCCCAGCATTTCATTTACCTGTCTAAAGTATCTCCAAGGATGGTGACTCAATCTCCTCCCTAGGCAGCCTGTTCCAGTGATTGATGACTCTTTCTGTGAAGAAGTTTTTCCTAATGTCCAGCCTAAACCCCCCCTGGTACAGCTTGAGGCCATTCCTTCTCATCCTATCACCTATCAGTGAGTCCAGAGAAGAGCAACAAAGCTGGTGAAGGGGCTGGAGAACAAGTCTTAAGAGGGATGGGCTGATGGAACTGAGGTTGTTTAGCCTGGGAAAGAGGAGGCTGAGAGGAGACCTCATTGCTCTCTATAACTACCTGAAAGGAGGTTGTAGAGAGGAGGGTAATGGCCTCTTCTCCCAGGAGACAGGGGACAGGACTAGAAGGAATGGCCCCAAGCTCCGCCAGGGGAGATTTATGCTGGACATTAGGAAAAAAGTTTTCACAGAAAGGGTCATTGGGCACTGGAACAGGCTACTCAGGGTAGTGGTTGAGTCACCTTCCCTGGAGGTGTTTAAGGCACGGGTGGATGAGGTGCTACGGGGGATGGTTTAGTGTTTGATAAGAATGGTTGGACTCGATGATCCGGTGGGTCTCTTCCAACCCGGTTACTCTGTGATTCTATGATTCTAACAGTTGGAAGAGACCAACAACCATCTCTCCACAACCTCCTTTCAGGTAATTGTAAATTGTGATAAGGTCTCCCTTCAGCCTCCTTTTCTCTAGGCTAAAACAACCCCGTTTCCCTCAGCCACTCCTCATAAGATTGTCCTCCAGTCCCTTCACCAGCTTCATTGCTCACTTCATTGCATACAGACTTGTTGCTACATATTATTGAGAAATTTCCATGGCAATTTTGCAGAACTCTTAATAATGATGTCATTTAACTTATGTTAATGATTGTTATGTAATGATCATTTGTTCACTTTTTTAAAAAATTGCAGAAAACGGTAAGCCTGTTTGTATTTAACAGCTACTTGTTATCCCCAGAGTATTGGAGAAAATGGTCACAAGGTTTGCAATTCATTACTTGGTTCCTCTTTGACTTTCATGAGCAAGATTTAAAGGGCCTATCCACAAACCATGAAAATGTATTACTACATGAATACTTTCCATGCATGGCAATGCCTTAAGAACTATTCAGCATTATAAATGTGTTCTTCTTAGTGCAATTATGAAACTTACAAAGAACACCATTAGTGAGATATTTTTATGTAAGTTCATATTGTTCAGTTATTTTATTGCAGAAGGTAAAAATAGGTATTCTAACAGAAAATCCAAGGAGAAAAAAGAGATAAAAACTCAGTAAGACACATTTTTGACTATGATAGGTATGAAAGGACCATTCCTCATACCAGCTCTTGTGTACTAGCACTGCAGCTCTCAGCCAAAGTCTTGGACTGTATGTGGAAATGTGAACCCGTAGAAATTAATTATTTGAAGATTCAAGACAGAGATTGTCTTTTTGGTTTTGCATATTAAACAGAACAATTCTGATGCACAAGTAAATCTTGGCAGCATTCCTAGTCTGAAGATCTAGTATGACAAGTACTTTTGACAAAAACATAACTTTGAAACACATATTCAGACGTATTTGCCTATTTACAGAGATGTATTTTACTTTCTTTTAAGTTTTCAGCCCATACTGTAAAAATCAGGAAAAAATCATCTAGATACAACACTATAATCCAACATTTTTTTTTAAAAACAGTATGAAATAAGTGTTTCAATAAGTTAACTTTCCTCTCCAAAAAATCAGGCAGACACTGATTTTGGCTATAAGAAGAAAGCTACATTTCAAAGTAGATATCGATGACACTATCTATACTTTAGCCTTTTTAAAACATAGCGCATACCATATTCTGTTGCTCATTCAACTCATATGTCAAATATACTTACCAAAGAAGTGAGATAACCACATATAAGAAGAAAGAAATACTCCAAAATGGTCATATATTTTTACTTTGATTCTTCAAAAGTTGTTTAGATAGAAGTTACAGCTTATCTGTGGACCTTGCAAACCTAGTGTAGCAACTACTAGTTGAACATTGAAGACACGTGTTCTAAAAGGTATTCATCAAAGAGATAGTCAACTAAAACAAAAGTGATGAAGAAAGTTTTTTTTTCTTATCCAGACTTATGATTTAAGCTAAACATTACATTCTTCTATTGGTTTTCATTTGGACTCTCAAATAAACAAATTTAATTGCTGTTTAATGTGTGTTAAAAAAGGACATCTTTCTTTCAATAACCTAAATGAGGCCTTAGAAGCACCTTGAGGCTGAGTCGTCATGTCTTGACATGAGTGCAGTTGTGCCCTCTAGAAAAAAGAAAACACAGCACTTGTTCATGCAGAGGCACCTGCAGTGGCAGGGTCAGGTGGATACATGGGTTTGTTAGGATGGATTTGCATGCGGGGAATCTGGAAGCTGTTAAAGGCTGATGCTCCTTGATACTATTGTCAGGGTCCAAACTCTTGATTTTTATAAACTTTGAAGGTGCACCTTGCTCAGAACTGGGTTTTTAATGGATACAATGTCCCTTACTCAGCATGTTACAAAACAGATTTGCTGTCTGGCTCTTCTTTTGAGTTTGATTACTTGTTTTGCTGGAGAGAATATCCCAAAAGCTTTATTTTTTGTTCTTTCTCCATGCTTGGTATTTAATTTTAGAGGAAATGCCAAATCTACATCACACTGATGCAATGCAGCATTCTGTCTCTAAAAGTGGATATAAGCTACAGATTCAGAATATAGCATAATAACACCATAAATCCCTGTATTTTACTCCATGTTTGTCCTATTTTTAGTCCTATATAATAGATAGTTGTGTGTTTTATTCTTGACCCTGCTAAGAAATAAGAATTTTCTTGGATCAAGAGTAACCAGAAGAATGTCACTCAGAGTGAGGTGGAGCTACTATGGCTTTTCTCACCAGTGACACACATGCCCATGACAGAAGAGTGGGACAAGACCAATCTATATAAACTCAGTCTTCTTCCCCTCTGGGATCAAGACAGGCCATTACATAGCTACAAACAGTAGCAAATAGAAGGATTTGGATATTGAAATGGGTGTGGATGTGATTAAATACAACTATAATTATATGTATACGTTTATAAAATAAACTAGTGTGTGTTGACTATAAGATCCTGTCATTTTGGTTCATTTTCCCTCAGGATCCAGTACTGTAATCTCATACATCTCAAGAAGAAGGAATAGGAATTTTTCTTATAGTAATGCTTCATTATCCTCAAAGAAGATCTCCTGTAATGTTAAGACATACAAGATGCAACACAAAAAAAGATGAGACTGTGCCTGTAACTGGTTTTTTTTAACAAAATAAGAAAATAATCTATGATCACCTTCAAAATAGTTCCCTTCTTAGTTGACACACTGCTGCATACAATACTGCCAACATTTCTAAGCAATTCCACAGATTATTTTCTGAAAGACGTTTCAGAATCTCCACGATTTTTGCTTTCACATCTTCTGCAATATAAAATGGGTTCCTTTGAGCACCAACTTGATCTTTGAGATCTCTTCACCATAAGTCTCAGACAATATTTGAAAAGTTTCTGTTATGGATTTGTTCATTTTGGCAAGAAACTTGGTGTTAACTCGCTGTTCACTCGTATACATCAACATTTTCCAGCCAGGGGTAAGGAACCTATGTTTGAATGCATGTCCAATGATACTGATAGAGGCAATTGAGTTGATCCTCATCTCACTGTGACAGGTCAGAACATTTCCTGTAACTACCTCTTTGTTTCTCTGTTCCCACTCTTGGTTCCCAGGCTACAGGGTTTCTCAAATTTTTTATCATATCTCTGTAATGCCCTCTTCAGGATTCCATCAGTGCAAAACGTCACCTACACAATGAATATAATTCCTGATGCAATTCTTTTTGGCCTACCTACAGCAAAATAGGTTGAAAATGTAGGATTTGAATTCTTAATTATATTTATTAACAAAAGGAACATAAGTTCCAATTGAACTTAGATTCTTACAAGTTTTTACTATTTGTTAATACTTTTGGGGGCTGATTTTTTTAATTAACATATATACAAAATTGGTTTTGTTTCAAGTAATTTTCATCATTTTTATGTTGTCTTTTCGTTCCCCAAACAGATGGAAGATGTAATCCCTTTTCTGAATAGTTTGTCCTTCTAAATATCTCATAGAAAGCCTGTCTGGAATAATCTAAGACATTCTAGCTTCTACACCTTTATTCTCTCACATCATATTGGCTATGCCTTACAAAATTAACCCAGGATTTAAAAAAGCAAAATTCACATAATATTTGAAGAAAATGTGAGGAATAGTCCAGCTATTCTGATTCAAGTAATTTCTTCTATACATTTATATCATGTTGGAAGAAAAAAAAAACAGAAACACTTGACAATGAAAATACAAGAATTAGAAGAAAAAGTAACACAATGCTAATTCTAGATGTTGTATTTTATTCAACTTCTGTGAATTGAGAATGGATACATGTTTGTTAGTACAAAAAAAGGTGGACAAGTGGAGCTTAGACACTGTATCACAAATGAAGTAGTAGTTATGCCCCATAATGCCATTTTCCCCATTTTTTAGTTTATGTTTGCTATAGGACTCCTTAGTTGCTGATTTCTTTGATTATTTTCTTTTTATATTTGTTCTTTAGCCACACACTTTTACAAATATAACACTAAGTCACAAGTTAGTTTTCCGCATATCTTTTAATTATTAATTGTTTACTAAATGATGAATAAAGAATAAAATTATGTTCTCACATCAATGGTTTTAGTTTCAGTTTTCCAGATTGTAGTTATTATCACTGAACGTACTGTAAAAATATTTAAAATACTTCTGACACCTTATTGTATTCACAGAATTGACTGAAAAGTGTTAAATTCATTAAGTGATTAAAGACTGGTCTGTGTCACTCATAACTCCTTGTCATCTTCATACATAATCTGCTCAGTAAATCAATATAATACAAGCTGATTTCTAGTCATTGATTTAAACCACTTTACATATAATAAAAACCTGATTCAGATAAATGATATTATAAAAGGAAGAGGGTGTGTGAATTGCTGTCATTTGACAGCTAGCATCTATATTACCACCATACATACAGAACAGAATAGATAATTTTTCAAAATGTTTAAAGACTAACTTATGCTTGAATGCTCATGGTTATTAAGCAAACTGATGTATATTGATGTACATAACCTTATAGTTTATGTCGTTGACCTTGCGAACAACAGACATCTACTGGAATGGTTCTTGTGCTGCAGTTTGTGGGCAATCCCTTAGACTCAAAGCTTGTTTAACCACTAGTTCTGTGATCTTACAAAAAGTTACAAGAAGACTAAATCTACCGGAACTCTTAGCTCTGGGATTTCCAGTGCCCTGTCAAAAAGACAGATACTTTCCACCATATTAGGATCTGAGGAATATACATGAATGCACAATGACTATAGAAATTATGAAAAGTACTGGTAGTGGCTAATAATGACAGCTTTCAATTTCCAACTTGCATTACTTTTAATTTATTGTATCCTGAAGATGATGAGACATTTATTCCTTCCTCTCAAAGGAAAGGAGGTTATAGAGAGGAGGGAGCTGGCCTTTTCTCCCAAGTGACAGATGACAGGACAAGAGGGAATGGCTCCACCTGGGGAGGTTCAAGCTAGACATCAGAAAAAAAAATTCATGTAAAAGGTCATTGGGCACTGGAACAGGCTGCACAGAGAGGTGGTTGAGTCACCATCCCTGGAGGTATTTAAAAGATGGGTGGATGAGGTGCTGAGAGGCATGGTTTAGTGTTTCATGGGAATGATTGTACTTAATGATCCATGGGATGTTTTCCAACCTAGTGATTTTGTGATTCTGTGTTAGACTCCTTTGAAAGCTGGTTTGTAAATCTGGGTATAAGACAAGATAAAATGCCTGGTTAGATGGTATGGGACCTAATGTGGCAGATCTCATAACCCATATTGAGCCTGCAGGTTAAGTGCAGATTTAGTCTCCTGATTATGCTGTGAACTTAGGACTCTGAGCTTGAAAGTACTAGTGTTGGTGGCTTCAGAAAAACTTGTGTCACCAATTCCATCTCAGGGTAACGTGAAGGACTTCTTACTATGATTTGACAGAAGGGGTAAAGGAAACTTTCTATGTGTCTCCATGATATCCATTTTCCTTGCTCTATAGTCATCCCTTCATCAGTCATGTACCTTCTTTGACAATTATACATTTTACTTATACAGCAAAATGCAAAATACTGAACATCAATTTCTTGACCATCCAGTACGGAAATATCCAGAGATATGCTAGGTGGGAAAGCATGACCAAGGAATAGTTTCATTTTTAAAAGCTCTAATTTCTCAGTCTCTACTACTTCTGCAAATGGGTGAGTCCCCACTACTTCAGAAAAAAACCCATAAATTGTTTGTTAGTAAATAGCATAAACACCATTAAAATTTTCAGAAGAAAAAGATGAGCCACTTTTTTTAAGTATGTGCCTTTCTCCCTCTGCATTGTCCTTGTGAAAATGCTGTCTTAATCCACTTTTCCAGTCACAGTTGTTTTATCCCTTAACAGGACTTCCCTCATTTCTTCCACTTAAACTTGATTTTCCCCTTAATAGTTGAAGGACACTTAGACAGCATCACATTAATTTCAGTGGACATTGAGTTTTATCTAATTCAGCAAGCCAGCCTTTGTTAATTAGGCCTCACAGGACGAGTGATTCTAAAGAACATCTCTAACTGTCACTGATCAATACCTGCAACAGAAGCAGATCTAGCAGTCAATTACTTGTATTTCTGAGAAAGAAAGGCCCTATTCTTGTTAGCTCCCTACACTTTTATAAAATCGCAAGGCCCCTCAGCCTATTTTCCTATCAGGTTCAAACAGATACATACAAATTGTATTTTCTCCTTTTAATGCTGCAGTAGGTTCACTTGCTACAAAGTCCTTTGCAGCACAGCAATGTTGTTTACCAACATCGTATGCTTCCAAAGCCATGAGCCTGACTGATGGGGAAGTTAACACTCCAACAATGCTAGCAGATATTCACTGTTTGAGCCTAGAGATGTGGGCTCTGTTTGATTATGTCCCAGAAGAATCAGCATGTGGAAACTAATTTAAAGTAACACTATCCTGCAATTTTGCAGAGGTAAAAAGGGAGTAGGGATCTCAAAAACAGATCTCAGCCAATAACATCTGCTGTTCATTTATTTTAGGGAGGATGTGAAAACCTATTCATTTGTACATAAATTAGAATTTTAAGTACTTCCAATGACTGAAAGTATCCCTTGTGCCTTGTGAACATGTGTTTCAACACATAAAAAATTGAATATTTCCCAAGGTCTCCTGACTATAATAAAAGCATGCGTATGTAATTTACATGTGACACCTGAATTTAGGTGTCTTAGTACTGACCTGAATTCCTCTCAAAGTGAAACAGGAAAGCATGAAGTTATGCATATTACAATAATGTCTATGGTCTCCATCTACTGGAATATGCAGCATTACCATGGGATCAGTCCTCCCAGGACTGATCGATCAGGTTGAAGCTATTCAGGCTCTGCATCATGTAATTGCCAAAGCCTTGTTGTAGCTCTGATATTTATGCATCACTGTAGTAGCAGTTAAAGTAATAATAGAAATCATAAATCTAAAAGAGATTGAAGCCGCAGATACTTGGGAACCTGTTGGTGCTCGCAAGAGAAACAGAACTCAAACCTGATAAGTAAAGAACATTAGAAAAAGGTCAAAATCAAAACCTCATAACAATCTGAAAATTGTTGATACATATAATAGGTAATGTAAAGATGAAAGCAGTGACAGGTAATAATTATAAGAAAGTTAGAATTTTAAATGGAAGAGCCATACCTTTGACTCCTGTACATTAACTTGCCTATTACGCACAATTTTTCAAGATAAGGGCAGGTCAACTGTCCATCAAGATCTAATTATTTCTGCAATTTGGAAATTTTGGGGGCTTAAATTTATGAGATTGCTAATGCATAAAAACTCCTAGCTACAAGTTTGCACATCCAATTTTAATCCCATTAATACTCAAACTCAGATACAAAACTCCATGTTTCACTAAGGCATAAATATTATGATGGAGTAATGATATTTTTTTACACTTCTGCCTCCTTATATTAATCCAAATACTACTTATTTCAAACTTCTTCCTCTCATCAAAATCTTAGTTTCATAAATTAGTGGAATCTTATGTGTTAAGTTTAAGCTATATTTTTAAATTTCTCCATTCAACCTGGCCCCAAACAACTCCAGGTATGGGGCAGCTACAACTTCTCTGGGCAACCTGTGCCAGTGCCTCACCACTCTCATCATGAAAAATTTCCTCTTTGTGTCTAGTCTAAATCTGCCCCTCTCTAATCCATAGCCATTCTCCCTCATCCTATCACTACATGACCTTGTAAAATGTCCCTCCCCAGTTTTCCTGTAAGCCCCCTTCAGGTACTGGAAGGCCATTATAAAATCTTCTCAGAGCCTTCTCTTCTCCAGGCTGAACAACTGCAACCCTCTCAGCCTGTCCTCCTCTGGAAGGTGCTCCAGCCCTCTGATCATCTTTGTAGCCTCCTCTGGACCGGTTCCAACAGTTCCATATCCTTCTTATGTCGAGGATTCCAGAAATGGACACAACAGAGGGGCAGAATCACCTCCCTCAGTCTGCTGGCTACATTTCTTTTTATGCAGCCCAGGATACAGTTGGCCTTTTGAGCTGCAAGTGTGCATTGCTGGCTCATGTCGAGCTTCTCATCAACCAGCACCCCCAAGTCCTTCTCTGCAGGGCTGCTCTCAGACATGTCATCCCCATCCTGCATTGAAATTGTGGACTGCCTTGAACCAGCTATAGGACCTTGCACTTGGCCTCATTGAACCTCATGAGATTCTCAGAGACTCACTTCTCCAGCTTGTCCAGGTACGTCTGGATGGCATCCTGTCATTCTGGTGTGGCAACTGCACCACTCAGCTTGGTGTCCTCTGCAAAATTGTTGAGGGTGCACTAGATCTTGCTGTCTATATAATTGAGGAAGATACTAAAAAACACTGGTCCCAATAAGAATCCCTGAGGGACACCACTAGTCATGGATCTCCATCTGGACATCAAGATGTTGACCATTACACTTTGAACGCGACCATCCAACTCATTTCTTATCCACGAAACAGTCCACCCAACAAATCACACTTTTAAAGTCCGCCATCATCTCTCCTTTAAAACAAATCTAATTCTGAAATACAGTTGTTATGCAAATAAACTCCATTAAAGACACTGTTTGCAAGCTTCAAGGGTTTGCAACTCCCTTACAAAACTTTAATATATTAAAGGAGTGAAATATATTTTATTATTTACCTTTATGTATTAGAAGTTAACAATGTGATAAAGGCACAAAAAATATTCAAAGGCATTGTAATTTGAAGTAACATAACCTTTTTTCAGTTTTAATATCATTAATACCAGCATATGAAGAAAATAATGCACATGGTATGAATAATTCGTAGTGGCTGTGTAAATTTGATTCCTTGTCATTCTGTTTTGTATATGAGATAAAGCACATATTTTTACTAAAGAAACATCCCAGGACAATTATAAAATATTTAGAGCTTGGGAACATTTTTTGCAACTCTCCACAGCCAATATAAACTTAATTGTAAAACATCTTCATCTAATCAAACGGCAAAGTCCTTAAATATAGATTTTACATACATAAATGTATTATATATGAAAATATATAAAAAATACAATAAAGGAGTTCTGATATCACTTGAAAGTAAGATGGCAGAGTAAATGTGATAGTGTAGTAATTATTTTAATCAGCTCTTAGAGATGATCTAAGAATTGTGTCAGGAGCCAGAACACCATAGCTTTTAAAATTTCTAAATAAAATGTGCCATGCAGAGACTACTCATCCCAATAACCCAGTTCTCAATCTGAGATTTTTCTCTAAAAGGAGTCTGGGTTTTAAAATGTATAAATAGTACAGATAAAGTTTCAGCAATATGACCCTGTACACAGAACCTGTGTACTGAGCTTGGCCTTCAGGATACACTTGCTTACCTTGGATTCCAAGAACCATTCATTGTGAAAAAATATATAAGGCAATAAATGGTTTTGAGGATTACTACATCAAAAGAAAAACAGATAATCACAAATAAATGTTTATACCAGGTACATCTAAAACCCATGAACATTGCAATATGATTTCAAAAGGCAAAATTCAAATTACATGAAAATCTGCCACGATTGTTTCCTTGTTTTTCAAATTAGCACTTGAAGGTTCAAAAAGCAAATTGTCATTCAATAGAATTGCCTGTGTGGAAATCACACTGTATGACAGATCAGAGATAATCAGTTAAGGAGCTATCAAGAGTGGATGCAGTATGGAGACTGAGTTCTGATCAAAATAAGTCACATTGGTAGAAAATGAATCGTGTTTCCAGGCAAAAAATAAGTAACACTGATGTTACAAAAAATCAAGAATTTGTCAGGTCTTCTTCATGAGGCAAAACCTGCATTTGAATGCCATAGTTGCCTTGAGTTTAACAGTATATTGTCCTATGAAAATCCAATGCAAACTAACATGAGACTGTACACCAGCAACTGCACTCTGTGTATTATGTTGGCCATTTAATCAATTATTTCATTTTTTTAAAAAAACTTCAAATATAGGCCACCAAAGGTAAAAAGTTAGAAGCTCTCCTATCAGAACAAGAGATTTTAAATAAAACACAGAAGTGAGTTGCCATCTAAATCATAAGTAAGAAGAATTTAAGTATTTTTCATACACAAAGCTTTAAAAAAGAGCAACAGGAAATTCTAACGTTCCCTTAAAAGTTTCTGATGCATTACCAGAATTCCAGTTATTATTAACATTTTGTTAGTAAGCCTATAAAGAAAAATATTGGAAAGATTAATTATGACACTAAATTGGTCTCCAGTTAAGCACCATCACTTTTTCTGTCACTTAAAATAAGAGAAAAACAGCAATTGTCATTCTCATACTTCTAGAAAAAAGGAAGACCTTAAGGTATTTTGGTAAAAATAAGAATAGTTTACTACTACGTAAAATGCCACTTGTTTAAGGGATGATGTTTTCTTTCATGGAATCACATGTGAAGAGAGGAGGAACTTACCATTAAAGGTCTGAGTAGCTGATGAATTTTGCTAAATTGGATAAGATTTAGCAATGATGTTTATATAAAGATAATGTAATGTTTACTTTTGGTTGAGAATCCAACTAGCAACATTTGTCCTCTGAGAAAGAATATAATCTGCAGAGCTGTTACTAAAGAATTATAGGATCATATATTTTGGTCTGTAACTATGAAGACAGATTGTATGAAAAGCATCTTATTGCCATTGTTTCTGTACTTAATTACTTTCTTCTCCGAGGTCATAGCAACTTCTTTCTCCATCTGCTACTGTTTATATTGGATTTACAATATTGAATGCGAATTTGAAAACAAAAGCATTGCAAATAAGTATTAATTTTAATTTAATAACTTAAACTTAGTCTTCTTTCCTTATGTAAGGTTGTAGAAAGAACATATAAGAGAATATTTTTCCATTAGAATATCCTCAGGTAACTTTGTTGTTTCAATATTCTTCATGATTCTGTGTTATCTGGCAGACTCCTTGTGAATAAAGATTATTTTCTATACTTGCATAACTTTGATCTGCTCAGAATTTGTAAGAAAACTAAAAGTACATTTTTATTCTCAATGAAGCTATTTATCTGTTTTTGTTTTAATCCATTTTGGAAGCTGCTAATCTTCAATGGAAAATCTAACAATCAGATAGACAAACCTTTGTCTTTTTCTTCAATAATATTTAAGAACCATTACAGTGCACAAATCACCTACTGTGGAGTAGCAAGTTATTTTGAACTGTTCTTGAAACTCAGCAGTTCCAAATGCACACACTGAGCAAATTCTAAATAAGGTTGACAGAATGGAGAAAGGTCTGCTAAGATTATCAGTCTGATGACCTTGTTTACAGTTTGCTTTCATCTCAAAAAGTCTATGATACATTGAGTTAGCAATACAATGTACTGTTTTGCCCTTATGCAGCAGTTTTCATATGAAGTGTCAAAGAAGTTTACCGACACACAATTCATCTCTGTAACATCGGTTCAGTGAATCTTGTTACACCCAATTACTTAAGGTGAACTGAGAGGCTTAAGGGTATCTACTTTGCAGATGGAAAGAATGGAAAATAATGTATGAAGGATTCTGAGATCTAGGACGCACCTCTTCCTTTAAATTCACTATCAACTGTATCTACTCCTAAAATATATTTATCTATTGTGTTTAATTACGAATGTGTATGTCTCCTGCAGGATACTATACAACATCCCTGGACAAGCTAACTTACTGCTTAATTATACTTTTAATTAGGAAGTATCACTTTAAAGTCAAAACTAAATTAAAGACCCCTTCAACATCTCAGTGATACTTACCCTCAGTAGTTACTCAGTTTTATATGTTTTTAGAATTATTATCTAGTCCATGTTTCTGTAAATTCCATATCTCACATCATGCATGAGAAGTACTATCAGAATACTAACAAAATCAAAATATAAAATATGTGTTTCTTCTTAGTTTCCTGAAAACCTTATTCTGTTTTTTTTGTAGGAGGAAATTAAGTTAAGTTTGACATTGTCTCCTTAATGTTACTTGGGTTCTCATTTTTTTCTGAAATAAGCACTAAATTTATCCTTCTGAATTCCATTTTTTTTCTTTGAATTCTGCCTGGCAGCTGTAACTATTTTATTTAGTTCTTCTAGTACACATGAATTAATCACATCAAGATGATTTGAGGTCTTTAAACTTACTAGAGCACTTTCATACAATTTTTTTTGTATGTATAGCTCAGACCCACAACTGTTCTATTTATCTGATCACAGCCAAAAGTAGTTTCAGGAAAAGTAAAAGCTCATTCAATGTTACAGCGTTTCAGCCTTTTGGCATAAACTTCAACAGATTTTCTTTATCACTGCATAATAAACTATCTCTTTTTGTTCCCTAGATTTTTCTTTTGGATTTGATTTTGATTTTTTCCCCTTCTAATACACTAACAAAATGGCCTTTCCATTCTTTTGTGATGTCCTTAGTTTGAGATGCCTTATTTTGTGCCTAAGCCTTTCCAATTTTGCTAATAATTTGCTACAGTTTAATTAGTAATTCTCACCCTTCTGTTACTTCTATTTAGCAATTCTATTCCCTTAGTAATTTAGCCTTCTATCAAATTTCTGTGCACAATTTTTTTATTACTGTTTTAAGGTCATGCAAAATCCTACATTTTACTCCATTTAACCTCACTACATTTCATATCATACTTCTTTACAAAAATTCTTTGTCTTTGTGTCTCTAATATTGTTTTGTTAAGGGATTCACAGTTCTCTAAAACACCTTATTCCATAGATTTTTCCTATTGTACCTGGCTTCCAAGAGGTCCTTTGAGTCTACGGAAGTCTATTGTCTATTGTCACATGTCTGCTTTTGCTTTCTTTTCTCTATAAGTATCATAAATGTCTTTATTTCAAAATTATTCTCATCCAAATTTCTCCCACTTTAAATCTTCCAAAATTTCTGCCTAGTGGTATCAACTAAGCCTATAAAAACCTTACTTTTAGCCTCCATTTCCTTTCAGCATGTAAAAAGGTCATTCACACATTTTAAACCGGACAGTCTGGTTGCATCTAAATACACTGAAATATTCCCTGAAATGTGTCAGATGATACATTTTTTCACCTGAATAGATTTTCAGATTCCATTCAGCATGACTCACTTGTGTAAACAGAGGAATTGATGCTTTTCTTTAAGACATCCTCATGTAATCTACCAGGTCTTTAGTTAGCTGTCTTGTTATTTCTGGCTTCTCTGGTCTGGTATTTTAGACGTCTTTGGGTCCTACTTCAAACAGCAAGAGGAACATAGCTACAACAGACTGAATTAATAATTTGCTACATTGACTAGATCTCCAATAACAAAAGTGGGATTGCAGGCACCATAGTTCATATAATACTTAATCATGTGCTGATAACTACATTATAAATGCCTAAGCGTATGAGCCTCATTCATTGCTGCCCAATATACAATTTTCTGCAGAAACATAAGTAATCTGTCTGGCATTATTTCAGGTACCTTTGCCTGCTGACAATCAGCTGCCGCCTCAGAAGGGCAGGGTAGTTTCTATGTCATGTCTATGAGCTCACTGCAGCTATATCACAAATAGCATGGTGTCTTCAATGGTACTAGATACAGATAGATTGAGAAATTAATTTATTCCTAGCACTAAGTGAGATAAATCTGTCCATTAGTCTTCATGATGCCAACTAAGTTTTACTATTGATTATGACAAAGGATTTTACTTCTCCCTGGAACTATTCTTCATCCTTTTGGATTCATAAACAAAGAGCTCAGGTTGGCAGCAAATATACTGACTACCACTTAGAATCGTAGAATCATAGAATAACCAGGTTGGAAGAGACCCACTGGATCATTGAGTCCAACCATTCCTATGAAACACTAAACCATGCCCCTCAGCACCTCATATACCCATTCCTTAAACATCTCCAGGGAAGGTGACTCAACCACCTCCCTGGGCAGCCTGTTCCAGTGTCCAATGACCCTTTCCATGAAAAATCTTTTCCTAATGCTCAGCCTGAACCTCCCCTGGCAGAGCTTGAGGCTTTCCCTCTTGTCCTGTCCCTTCGCTTCCTCATCTGCATAACCAATATCTCTATTCCTCTTCATTTTTAGATCTTTCTGTTATATCCTTATCTGATATAATTTGTTACTGTCTCCTCATTGCGTTCTTACATATATCTGAATGATGTAGCACAAAGAGGGAATGATAAGTTTTAGACTGACATTAGTCTTAGATCCATTATGGTTCTAACATCATGCATAATAATTGCATATTTCCTAGCAACAAAATCTACAACAGTTGTGAGTGCTAAATAATACCAAAGGTTTATAAAATGCAAAGGCATGACTATACAAATGGCTGCTAGGAACAGATTCCCATGTAGCCTCACAGATTGCCTTACCATTACTAGCAAAACCAGATCATCTTTAGTTGCTGATGTTGCTATATACCTCCAAATTAGCTATTTACATAATGCTCCAAAACTTCTTTTATACCTGCGAAGCGCTTGGGTTTCCAAATGCTTCTCAGCCTGCCTTCTTGCTCTGGTTGTGCTCCAGCCCTCTTCTGCAGTGGATCTGTCACCAAGGACAGGGTATATGTGTATTAGGTTTATCTATAGATCCCAGTGTGCAAAGACAAGACCACTAAATCAAGGTTAAATGAAATATGTTTTATTGTTCAAAAAAACTTTTGTACCTGGCTGCACAAAAACTTATAAACTTACCAATCCATGGGTTAGTGTCATCCCACTGCACAGGAGAAGGGAAGGAGGATCACTGTGCTCAAAGAGTCAAGGTTGATAGGTAGAGCACCTTCAGGGCGTTCTCTGGTAAATGGAGTGTATGTAGCCCTTTTAAACTCCTACTGGCCCAGCCCACTGCATCAGCAGCTGAGTGGCAATATGTTGTTTGTCCCATGCTAACAGAAATTACCACACTGTGCCCCATGCATAGTTCTCGGAATTCATTTACATAAGTTCCCTCTTACTAGTGCACTCAAACTGCCCTCTGGTGATCTTCCTCGGGGTGTTGAACTTGTTACCTTTCCTGGCTATGCATGCTCCTTGGACTTTTCTTCAAGGTCTCATAAACATCATCTAGTTCCAACTGCTTCTCTCCGTCTTTTATCTGGTTCTCTTCCTATTATCTGCTTAGTTAGGTAGTCTAACCACTAGCTGGCTAAGAGTTATTGCTTCAGCTAATCCACTTCTTTATCCTAAACTCATTTAACATAAAATTTGAGTGTGAAATGTTTTAGCTATATATATTATTGTCCATATCATGTCTCACAACAGATCATTATTTATTATCTCTGACACAGTATGTCAGATTTTTTTAACCCACTCATCCAGGGACTTTCTGACATTAAAATGTTGGGCAAGGTCCTTACAAACGCAGAAAGAATCCAGACTAAGGCAGAAAGGGCTGGGTGTAACCCTCGGAATGTAGTTAGGAGATGAGATAGGAGGCAAGGACCTGAGCCAACCACACATATTTAAACCTTCAGCTACAAATTGTGTTTGCAGTTCCTCTATTCAAGTTTATGCTGATTCATTCTCCGTTGGTTTTCAATGCTTCTTGTCTAGATCACCTCACAGAGGACAATGTCTTCTGCAGAAAGCACTTCAGTGCAGCACAAGCAGACTCAAACTTGTTGGCAATGTGCTATCCTAGGGACTGGAAAGAGGGGAGATGTAGTAGCAAAGAGGATCATAGATTAATTTACCATGAGAAACAGAGCATAAGTTGTAGGTGCATCAATGTAGGTATAACTGAAGAGAAAATAAATGCCTTTTTCTATTTTGGTGGCGTATACTCTCCCTCAGATGTTAGTAATTAAAGCAAGAGTATTTCTGACACAACTGCTAATATTCATAAATCAATCAGGAATGTAAGAATCCAGATTGGAATTTCTTGCCAATAACCACTTCTGTCCTCACTTGTATATAAAAATACAAGGTGGAAATAGTAGAGTTTTGTTTGGGTTTTTTTCTTAAACCACTGCAAACATAAAGAGCACAAAAAACCTGAAATTCTTCTCTTCTGTTAACCAGAACTGTTGGTGTTAATGATGACTTTTTTGACATCAGCACAAAATAGGTAACATGAGGGTGAAAAACATGACAGTAACTGATGTAGCATTTGAAAAGAGATAAAGCCAAACTTCTAGAAAACTATCGTAAGTGGCCATTTCTCTATATAACACAAGTGACTATGAATTATACTGGGGTCATGAAGCTGTTCTCTAAATGTTCTTATCTTCAGTGACACCTCCCATCTATCATGACAAGTGAAAGTCTGACAGCAACAAGGATACTGGTTTAGTGCTTCCGAGTTAAAATTGTGTGGAGAAAGAAAGGCAAACATAACTTTGCAACTAACTCAGATGTTTGACTTTAGTCACAATAAAAATCCAGGGGCTATGTCTGCACTGATTCTGTGTCTACCACTAAATGAACATACTGTTTATGTAATCAAGTCTCTACTCCTTGATTTCAGAGCCAGGAACAAATATAAGTTCTTTATATTTTAAATGATAGACATAACTTAAGGAACAGTTCATAGCTGTAGATCTGGGGGAGCACTTTATTTTATTCTGCCTCCATATCTGATAAAAACATACAGCAACCTCTTTTCTGTTCCACTCATTCTTTATTGTTCAACATCATGGCAGAAAATATTTTAAAGTGCAAGCACCTTATTTTTTTGTGGTTTTTTTTGACTTTTATTCTGTTCATCCATAACATATTCATTAATTTCCTATTTGTAGTTCCTTCAAGATCTTTTGCATTTTATTCCCATTTGTCTCTCCTTTTTTGACATAAAGGATTTTTTTTATTATTATTATTTTGACTATAGGATATTTTCTTTCTGCAATGGAGAGTGACAGCTGTCCCAATATCTTACAAAACAAAACAACAAAAAACCTTTTGGCTATTCTCAGGTTTCATTTTACTGAAAGTGGCTCCTTATTTTTTATTTCCTAAGGAAAGGACAATGCATTTGGCATGAACTTACTTTTCTCTCCATTTCTGGCTGACATGCCGTCAAAAGATACCAAATACATTAAAACCACTCATTAGCATAATTGCTTTTGTTTATTTTTTTTAAAAAGTTGGATCTATTAATCAAGTTTGAACACAAGTCTATCTTATATCCTCAAACTTTGGTATATTTCATGTCAGATCTCCTGACTTTGTAAGATCAATACTGCCAGCACTGAATGTCACAGAACTATATATTACTTCAACATGGGTACATAATCATTGTAGCTCACAAAATGAGAGACAGTTCTCAGTTCCATATGACCATTAGAACTGTTTAAAATTATCATCTTTAACAATTTCACATTTACCTTTGCTTCATCAAATCAGAAATATTTTATTTTTTTAAGTTCCACTAGTTGTCCCAAGTACTTTACTCAGGATTTCCTTTCTAATCTTACAGAGTGGATTGAGTGTGAAGGGACCTTCAGAGATCATCTAGTCCAAATTCCATGTTGTGGAAAAAAGCATTTTTTACTACCTCAGCATTGCTCAAAACCCCATCCAGCCTGACTTTGAATACATATGTCATGGTTTAGCCCTGACCTGGCTAATTTCAGCTGCTAAAACTGTGGTTAGTTGTCAATTCCCTTTCTCCTACCCCTAAAATGAGAGGAAAAAAACTTGCAGGTCAGAAAATAAAACTACCGTTTTAGTGTAGTAGTAATGGTAATAATGTAATAAAATTTATATAAATTTATATAAAATTTATATAAATATATAAGATCATGTCCCCACCCCTCAATGACTGTACGGCATCACAAATACTGCAGAGCAGACACAAGAGAATGGGTTCACGGCTAGAAGGGATCTGAGCCCAGGAACTGGATTCAGGACCACATGTATCCAGGATCAGGAACAACCAGGCAGACGAGGTCCTCAATGGACATCGGCCATTGCAGAAGAGGACGAGACCCTCATGGTCTCTCACGTTTATACTGTGTATGATGTATATGGAATGGAATACTCTGCTGGCCAGTTTAGGGTCACCTGCCCTGTCCACCCTTCCTTGCAGGTCTTGGTTACTATAGGGATAAGTATAAGCATTGCCCTTTCAGCAAACCAATGCCTCATGCTATCACTTCTCGAGAGAAAAATTGAAAAACATGCAGTTGGCTTTCAGAAAATGAAGTCACTTAGGTAAAACCAAGTTAGAGTCACGAAACAGTCTGTAAATTAGTTCAGACCAGAACATTGCACCCCTTATTCCATACAATTTACGTCATGTTCAGGTCATTACTACTAATATCTTCAAATATATATATCTATATTGTCAGTTCATGATTTATCCATACAAAAATTCATTAAGTTCATGATTGTGGGTGTCCATCCATTATATCAGTCTCTCAAGGCAGGAAGAATAATGTGAGGAAGAATAATGTGAGAATAATGTCCATGCCCACAGTGCTGAAGGCCAGAGATATCAGCTTCAAGAAGGTCACTGGATGCCACATGATGCCGCTCTTTAGACTGAAAAACACTTAGTAAACATTATTAGTAATACAGATTAGGTATGTGATGAGCATTCTTACCTGAAGTCAGATTTCCTTGAGGTCCTTGAGGCTACCACAACTTCTCTGGGCAACCAGTTTCAATGTCTTACTATCCTCATTGTACAAAAGGTCTTCCTTCTGTCCAGCCTAAATCTATTATCTTTCAATTTTGAACCAGCTTTTTCTTTTAGTTGAAGTGATCACTCTTCTCCTATGTCAAAGAGATCAGGAAAAGCAAGGACTTCATTTTTACCTCAGAATGTTAGATCAGAGAATGGAAGTGTAGGAAGTATATTCTTCTTTGCCAAAGTTCCAATCCTCTGCATATTACTTAGAAGTTATTAATGCAGAAAGGTCTTTTTCTGGCTTTATCTCACATTTCACTTGGCTTTTATCCCATTTTTCTTTCTGGAACACAGTGTTAATGTATTTTATTTGCATTATGCCACTCAGCAAGGGTCTCATATGCACACCATATGACAGTTGTCCTTAACAATGCATGATTTTTCCATACTAATTTCATTAAGTTTTAATAGCAGATCTTTGTAAACTTTAAATTATCCTTATCTGACTATCAGATACTTACATGCTTAGTAAGAATGTATATCCAGACACTTATCATTAGACTTCTATACTTCTCTCCCTTGATATTAGGTTTAAACAAACAGATCAACATATATAGTCTCTGGTAGGCACCATAAAACATTACTCCAAAGCAGTAACTGGACTACTAATACTTGTTCATAAACTCTAAGAAAGTTTAAAATAGATTATTTAAACCCTATTGATAAATTAACATAAATTGTTTTTCCTGAGCACAGTTCTTTACTACCATCCAGGGTTGACATATATCCTTACTACAATGTGTGGTTTCCAAAGTATCTTATAGGACTCTCTCAGTTGTGCCTGGTAGTTACAACCCAGGGAAGAGACCTTGAGGTCATTGTTTTAATATGCACCCAAGCAAAGAAAGGTGCTAAAATGTGAATCATCGGTAAGGGACAACAAAAGAGAGTGCCCCACTTTACAGCTATAGAAAAGCTTGATGTGCTGGCTTCTTGAGAACTGTGTACACGTTTAGTCTATGCATCTCAAGAAGGATGAAATCAAATAGACAGGAGTTACAGAAGCTAATGAGGAGAGCAGCAAACAAGGGCATGGAGGAACCACTTTATAAGAGAGAAATAATCTATGATATTTTTAAATTTGGAGAGCAGAAGGCTGAAGGATCAAGACATGAAGGTGATGTATAGGAAGAATGAAGAATCATAATTTAACAAAACACACAATATCAGACTTACTGCACTTACTGAAACTTGCAAGAGACCAGTTCAGAACAAACTCAAGAAAGAAATTTTTCTTCCCAGCAGATAGTGAACTTCCAGAATTTCTTGCCAGAGGAAGCTATGCAGACAGATTGTATCAGCAGATTAATTAACTAGAAGTCTATGAATAGATGATAAAGGGATTACGCGAGGTCATACCTTTTAGAACCCCCTATCCAAAAGCTTTAAATGTCAGGGAATTAGATGGATATGGACTAAGCATTGTGGCCAGACTTACATGCTCCCCTGAATTATCATTTCTTTCTGCTTCTTTCTAATCCATGGGACACCTCGTGTTTTCACATGCATAAAGGCACTGTACTGAAGTGAAAACTCAATACATTGCAGAAACAACCAGCAAACACTAGTCTACTTGTTCTTTTATAGCTGAATGACTGCTCAATGATGAGTAGAACAACTGAAAGAAACTAAAGAAATATAGCAACTGTCCAGAAATGTAACTTAATTGCAGGAGTTTTAAATAAGGCTTGATCTATAAAAAAACATACTAAAAGGAGAACAGTTAGATAATAGCTTGAAAAAATGGGAGCAACTCAGTTACTTAAGAGTTGGCATCTAGTGCTGTTCTAGAGACATCAGATTATCTCAGATACTTCTATCAGGCTGGCATATACAGCCCAATAAATAACTGTTCCATCCTGGAACAATAGCTAGAGAACATAAGGAAGTAATGACCTAAGTATATTTAAAATGGTACAGGGGTCATGCGTTCAGATTCATCAGTCTTCCTCCTTTCATCTTTAATGGAACTCTAACAATAAATCTACAGTGCAAAAATTTGGAAGATATGACATTCCCCATAAAGATGAAATACGTGAGTGACATTTTTAAGTAGAGAGAATGCAAAGAAATACAGAAACCTTAGTGGCTGTAATGGACAATAGTGATGCTTGCAAAGCCACTCACTCCAAAACTGTACATGATTACAAATTCCTTCAAACTGCTTTTTAGTAACACCTTGAAGTTTTATGGCATTTTTTTTTTCTCAATACATGGTAGCAAGGAACATTTTCTAGGAAAGTGAGGAATGTTCTGCAGTTACTCTATTTTTCATTATGTTTGATATTACTTTGTCTGTTTGTGGCAAGATATCAAGCCTGGTATAAACTGGCCCAGCATGCAGGTAAAGGAAATAAAATCACAGGAAACAAAGGAAGAGCTAAAGGGAAAGCTTTCTAACTTCGCAGATTTCAACAAATGTTTTGTAAAATGTCGAAAGTCATCCTGTTCATTTAGGTTATGTTCTTCCTTTCTGCCCAAGAATCTATGGAACTTATATATGTGGGGTTTTAGTGCTGTTAAATCCTGTAATGTCACTTGTTCCTCCTTTAACTGATCATAGAGACAACTAATGAAAATTACTTCATCACCCACTTAGAGCATCAGCCACTACCAGAACGCGTCTTGAAAAATAGCAATCAGATTGGAAAACTGATATAGAAATTAGGTGTCCTAGATGCTTGACTAAGGCTGTAAGAGTCTAATGGGCTGAACACATAACTGTGGTCACCAGGCTATGAAATACTGCAAGTAAAAATCTTCCTTCTGAAGCAAAACGATTCACGAGTAAAGCTTTCTAATCTTGAGATTATTACACTTCAGAGAATATCACAGAACAAGCTCTGGTGACTAAAATTAAATATCTGGAGAACTTCCAGGTTGAGTCTTGTGCTTGTTCGAGTATTTGGATAATGAGTGCACTTCACAACAATAAATATTCTATAGAGAAAAAAGTTGATTTAAAATGAACAGAATTTGAATAATTATCTGATATCTGTACCTGGAGAAAGAGTTCAAGGAGGACAGACAACAGCAGTGAATGAGGATCAAGTCATGCATTAATTGCAATCCCAAAGTATTTGACAGATTACACCAATGTCAGAGGTAGCCAGTGTGCTTTTAAGACAACTCTTCATTATCTCTGAAAAATTATGAAGATTGGAAGACATATCTTACAAATAGAACAAGGCAAATGTCAACTTCAAAAGAGGACACAAGATCAGTCTAGGGAATTACAGGCCAGTCAGTCTCAGTTTCACCCCTGAAAAAATCATGAAATTCATATCCTTGAAGCCCAGGAAGCAGAAGAAGGTGACTGGAAGGAGCTAACAAGGATTTACCAAACGTGCATTATGCCTGACCAGTGTAACTGCTTCTGTGATAAAACAATTGGGCATGTAGATGAGGAGAGAGAACTGTGTGTCCTATACCTTGACTTCAGCAATGTCTTTGGCATTCTCTCTAGTAATATTCTTGTTGACAAATTAGAACATTACAGTGGATGAGTGTCAATTCACGGATCCACAAGATATCAGCTCGTGCCTGGGCTTGATGAGGTGGGCAGTTGTCCCTGAATCCATAAGCCCCAGGCTCATGTCTGGGTCTCTTTTGACCTGCACAGGGAGGGGCTGTTTATCTGTGTAGTGATCCGAAGGCTGACCAGGTTGCTTTCAGAGAGCAAAAATCAGAGTGTGCAGGGCTCCTTGTGAGTTCTTTTATAAGGCCAGTCCCTGCTCCAAGAGCACGTGGGGGTTGGCTGGCCCTCAGGTGATATCCTAAGATCAGTCTTTGGGGAGGTCTGCTGCTGCACCCCTTACCTGTTCATTGCTGTTGTCACGAAACAGGGGCATAAACAGCCAGCCTTCAGACAAAATGTTTAAGGCAAAGAAAGAAGCAAAGTCAGGCTTTACAATGAGTGAAAAATTAATTGAGCAAAACAGTGTTTTGATGGCTGGACCCAGATGGTAATGGATTATACTGTACCAAGATGCTTCTAACAAGAGTTGCACCAGACGAGTCTGTTCCAGGTCCTGATTTTGAGCCGGAAAGGTTGGCGGAACACAGCAGGTCTGTGGAAAAGGTTCTAGGGTGGTAGTGGGAACCTCTGTCATGGTATGCCCTGTATCCCTTGGACTACATGAACAGGGGGCAGAACCCATAGATCAAGGGAAGGGATTGTCCCCCTAGTTACATCATACCTATTACAAGTGATAAAGAAACTGTAGAATAACAAAAAGATGTAGGGATGGAAAAATCCTGTCAAGTCAGTAGTCTGATCATCCTATTCATATCTGAAAAATATAGTTTTGGACACCTGTCACAGTATATCTTTCAGACTACATATAGATAATTTCACCTCAGTTTCTCAAGGATTGTGAAGAGTAATTTGTGATAGAATTTACTTCAGAATTAAAAATAGTATTTGCTGCTGTAAATTATAAAACACATAAACATAAAAAGTTGCTGAGATGGTATAGAAACATATTTTATTACAGAGCCATAACAATGAGAGGGTCTTTAAAAGGTCATGTAGTCTATTCTCTCCCTAAGATCCAGATGAATTAAATTTAAACCATTCCTGACAGTTATTTGTCTAAGCTGTTCTTAAAATTCTTCTCTTCTACATCCTCCTTAAACAATTTACTCTGATGTCGCATGAGAGTGTTTTCCTTTAGGCGAAACTAGGTCTTCTTTGCTTCAATTTCAGACTAGCACTTCTTTTCCTGTCATAGTTCCTACAAGATAGTTTTGAGCTATTAGTGTTAAGAAACCTTTTATAAAAGGATCACACTTCTAGGAAGCAACAGAAATGAAAGACTGCAAAAGAAAACCATACTTTAATATTAAAAACACTTTGAAAACTAGAGTTAAGACTTCATAGAAAATGTAATGTACAGTTTTGGTCACCTACATAAAATTAATTAGATTCAGAGAAATGCCAAAATAATTACAGTAATGGAAAACCAAGATTATGAAAAAAGGTTAAACAACTTGACTTGTTTGTACAAGGAGTCATTTAGTGTCATTAAACTAAACATTTGGGGATTTGAAAAGAAGTGAGAAAGAGCTAACTGAATTGAAGGGTAATGTAAAAAAGCTGTAAATTAGTTATGACAATATATCCAACACAATAAGAAAAAATATTTACAATCATGAAGAAAATTTTTAGCAATAAGTCTATATGCAGGACTGTGGGGACAATTAATTAAACTACTGTAGGATTGTACTTAATAAAATATATGGAAGAATTTCTGATGATCCCAGAATTAAAAAGTTTGGGTAAGCATCTTTTGATATCAAACCTGAATCTATCCACAAGACATATTTTTATCTTAATAGTTGTATATAGTTTGTTTCAATTATTTTGTGTTACTTCTTCATTTCAAGAGTTCCAATGATTACCATAGGAAACAGAAGAAGGTTTTTTGTAGATTCATTTCTGGGGTAGTTCTGCTTTAATGGCCAAATTAAAGGACGTAATGCTGCTAGCAGTGTACTGATTCTTCAAAGCCTCTCATTTGCTTCCAGCGTCCCTTGCTTATAACTAACCAACCCCAAATATGAAATAAAATCAACAAATATCCTTCCCTATCCTAAGAACAGCTACAATGTTTTTAGAGGGTTATTGAGATCTTATTTATTTGATCTTGATAATTAGTTTGGTCTCTTTCTTACCTTAAAAATATGATATATCACAGGATCATTTACATACCTATATAAATTAATTTCCTGTTAATGTGGAGAAATAGGACATCAAGAGCAGTGTTAATCTCTCCTGTGAAGTGACTAAAGAAGTGATAGTCTCCCTGTACTCAGCACTGATGAGGCCACACCTTGATTACTAAAAGAAATAATACCTAAACAATTTATCTTTACTCTACTCAGATAGTACATGTAAGGAATAAAGTATTTAAATGACACCAGTCTCCATATCCTCTTTTCAGCCAAACATTTAAGTTTGTAGGTAGGTTCCGAGCTGGCCTCTTCTCCCAAGTGACAGCAGACAGGACGAGAGGGAATGGCCACAAGCTCCGCCAGGGGAGATTTAGGCTGGACATTAGGAAAAAATTTTTCACAGAAAGGGTCATTGGGCACTGGAACAGGCTGCCCAGGGAGGTGGTTGATTCACCTTCCCTAGAGGTGTTTAAGGCACGGGTGGATGAGGTGTTAAGGGGCATGGTTTAGAGATTGATAGGAGTGGTTGGACTCTATAATCCGGTGGGTCTCTTCCATGGTGATTCTATGATTCTATGATTCTATGATTCCTCATGTATTTGAAGGACAGTAATGGGGCTTATTTACTTTTTTTTCCATTTATCTTTAAAAAATTAATATTTTTTATCTCATAACAAAATAGTTATGTTTGTGATTTTGTTTAGATTTCACCTAAAAATTGTAATTCAAACCACATTTAGGTACACAGGCAACAACATTTAACTAAGGTAGAAGCCTGGTGAACAGGTCGAAGACTCATGATTTTCTAAGTGGATTAGTCTGTCTCTGGCAGTCATGAAGACTCAGATGTTACCAACTTCCAGTCTCCTTCTATCCTTTCTTGTGCTATCATATTGCAGTTTCATGACTTCACCGTCATAACTCCTTATTAAAACACCTGTTGAGAGCTGATAAAATAAAAACTTCCACTTCTGATCTGAAAGTGTTAACTATTCAGAAGTGTTTAAGTGGTCTAGAAGTGTTAACTTTTTACTAGGGATTATGTCTATGCCAAGATCACCTCATTTCCAGCCATCAAGGACTGCATAAGTTGTGTCCTAATGGCTTTCTGAAGTCAGAGCCACATTAGGTGTGGTTAAAAAAATGTGCTTCTATATTGCTACATAATGAACGGGTAGAGCATGGAGCATAGTCTTGGTTGGTCCAACCATGGAGTAACCATGTAAAGAACAAATGATTGCTCTCTCCAAGTAATAAGGCGTGTATGGTGGTTGCACTGAATCCTCACTTGGATAAAGACCAATAGGCTTTAGTGGTAGGGCAAGTGGTTTTGGTTTACTGTACAGTTAGGTGGAAAAGGACAAGGAAAGACCATCTTATATTTCATGACTTTGTTAGTAAGTAATACCACTTGACAATTCATTTTATATCTAACAGGTGCTCTAGTACTTGATAGATAAATTGACTTGTTTTGCATTAAAAGAAGTAATATCTAAATAATTGATCCTGTTTGGGGTTGGGGTTTTTTTGACTTGTATAATTAGCTACTTCTTGTATCTTGTATTCTAGCAGGAAGAAACATTATTACTACATGGAACTATTTCACTGATGTAGTTCTATTTGAGATGGATAGGTTTTGACTACTGTAGGAATAATAAAAAAAAAAAAAAAAGATTTTCTGTGAAGAGTCTACATCTTCTTTCAGTTAATTTTTCACTTGGTGGGTAATTTGACCAACCCCTCCAGACAACAGAGTTCTATTAGATTATCTAAAACAACATTGATGAGGCTAGTTCCTTATTGAGACAGCTGAAGAGCAACACAATATAGGTGCATAAGCCAGTAACAAAAGGTGTCCAAATGCAGTCATTATGTCTAAGCCAGTGGAGATCTAATTAGAAGAATATGGAAAGCTATTATGGTATCCACAAATTAAAATCTGTACTGTATCAGATGAATGGTTTTCCAGATACCAGTTATTATTTTGAGTGCAGGCTAATCTTAGTGGGCTTACAGCTTAGGATGTATTTTGATAGCTGAGGTATTCAGACAGGACAGACAGACATAAAATATGTGGGAAATGTACTCTTCTGAGAGTTGTTACAAGGTCAAAGAGGGATAGCTCACACCATGTGAACTGGTAGTGAACATCACCAGAGACCTCCATTGACTGTGATGAGAGATTAAGACACAAGGATGACATATAGAAATCAAATCGATGTCCTTAGATGACTTAGACTCTTCCAGACATCTTACAGAATCAGATCTCGTCCAGAGACATGCAGCTGCTCTCAGTTCCACTTTCTATCTTTCCTCATCTTTGGCTTCAGACACCTCACTCCCACAGCTTCATTTGGCCTGATCATCAGGCAGGACATTTCCAATGTTTTGGCTATCAATGATCAATAAAATGGTTTAATAAGTGTATGCTCAACTACGCATCCCTTAGTCCCATTGTAGAAAACTAAAATATTTTTCCTCTTGCATTACACAACTTATGTGTTGTTGCCTCAAACTCCTCCTGTTAGTTAAACACACTTAGAGCCAAGTAGCTCTCCTAATTTGAATTTAATTTGAAAATTGTTACCAGCATAATGGAAAGCCTATGTGAGCAAAGAAATACCAGTATTATGTAAAACCAAATTTTTTAATTAATTTTATGAAAGTTGTTTAGTACTTTTTTTCTCATTAACTATTTCCTTATTGTGTTAAATGTGGTTCTCATTATATCTCAGTATTTTTTAATATTCTATTTAAAGAAGAAACAAATATTTAGCTAAATTTAATCAAAATAAAATTGGGCAATTCATAAGTACTGTATAAAATGTTTTTCCACTTCTCTTGAATTATTTTTATCCATGAATATTTATTAAAATTTATTGAATCTCAATGATTATTTATTATTCCAAATCTTGCTCTCCAGTATACACAGGAGTAAAAATTTAACATATAAAAATTGCTGCATGAATTTCTTTTAACACTTGTGGTACTATTTTATAAAAGCTAAAAATCATGGTCCTGTATTCTAGCACCTACAATTTTTACCTACACTATGGTAAAATAATAACATATTTTTGTACAGGAATCTTAGAAACTTTCTAGAGGGTAAGATTTATTTAGTGAGATATTTAGAGTTTACTAGAACCATGTCACCAATAAAGAGCGTGGTTCACAGAATTAAGACAGTTCATGTAATGTTCATGAATACTCTCCTTGAATAGCAGCTTTCCTAATGAGCTCTATTATTCCAGAGCTTACAGCTGGTAAACCTGAGAGCTAGAGAGAAGCAAAAGAATTTAAATGGTATTTGAAATCCTAGATAGCTAATAATATCACTGAAAGGCATAAAAGACCTTACAGACAGGTGAAAGACTTTATATACAACTAAAACTCAAGAGACATAAATTCATATCTTTCAAATGAAACCATCTAATTTTTTCACTGATACTTTCAAATGATTCTATACTCCCCTCTCTCCATTTTTTTTTTTTTTACTTAAACTGTAAGAATTACAAAGCATTGACTCAATGTCTACAGCAACACCACCTTTGTCTTTCTTTGGTATTGTAAGTGGTTTTCACTTACAAATAATAATGCTACTGGAACTTAGGTAGAGTTTTGAATATCAGATATTTAATTTTTGCATATACACTTTTCTCTGATGAAAAATTAATGCGCTTGTTTTCAGAGTGTCAGTGTGTTTATATTTGCACCCAATTTTTTCAAAGACACAAAAGTTAAGGAGAAGTCTTTTTCATGGAAATGTGATTTCTAAATTAATAGCTTATCATTTGTTTCACATAGTTTATCATTTGTTTCACATTTAATAGACATCTTCTCTTCAGCAATTCCCTGCACATGCCCAGTGTTCCTCCAAGATACTTATGATGCATTGAACAAAGGTCACAGTAGGAAAAATTGAGCTGTATGTTGAGAAGTTACACTTAAAACCTGCCTTCATAATGAACTATAGTTTTATTATGGCAATTTGAAGGACAATTAATTTTTTTTAGTTAACATCTTTACTGTTATATATGGGAAACTTTCCCATTAGATTTCTTTTTCAGGTCCTTAGAGGTTTATGAAATAAAACCTCTTTGGGCTAAACTTGTCCTCAGTTCTTGTTCTTTTTTCAGTTCTTTGATTTTCTTGAATATAATTTAACATTAACAATACATTGAACTATTAGTAACTTGCATATCCTCTCAGTACTTTTTATTTCCTTTCCGCGTTTTTCCTAGGTGACTGTAGTTATACATTTTGGGCAGCACTGAGCATCACATATTAAAATGTAGTAAGTACTGGTTAGCTTACCAGTGTGTCTTTCAGCTACCCTACCAAATTATCTTAACCCATCATTGCTACTTTTACATGAACTAATTACCACCATTTAGTCACTAGGGGTCCTATTACTACCTATTAGTCAGTGTTTTAACAGCCAGTTGCTAAAACATAAGCTCTTAGGTCCAGCTTAGATGTCTGATAATATTCTGACTGACCTTTACTTGTTGCTCCAGAAGGATGAAGGTTTTTATAGATTTTATATCATATTATCTACACAGATGTCTCAAATACTCTGCTGTCAAATAGCACTGATTTCCTACATATTGTCTTCTGATTCATGTACCCTATATCTAGTCAGCCAAGTAACAGGGTGCTGTTAGACTTCATTGCTGAGAGGATGAACTGTTCACACACAGTCATTAGGACACCCACGAACTTCTCAGCAAACCTGCTCCCAAGTTAGTCAGACGTCAGCCCATCTCAGGTGCAGAACTTATCTTTGTCAAATTTAAAAGTTTCTGTTGCACCTTTCCTGTAGTTTCTCGAGTTGCCTTTGAATGGTGGCTCTGCCGTCAAGTGCCCTCAAGTGCATCAACTGTGCTTCCTAATACAGTGCCATCTGCAAACTTGATGAGGATATGTATATCCCACCAGATCCTTCATAAGGATGTCAAACACAATAGATTCAAGTAGTCCTGAGGAACTCCACTTGTAACTGTCCTTCAGGTAGAGGATGGACTATTAGTTACTTCACTTAAACCAGAAGAATCCAATTAGTTTTTCATCCATTTAGTAGTCTACGTGGTTAGTACATAACAACTCATCTTAGATATAAAGATGCTTTCACAGATGATGTTAACATTAAGGCAGATGTTATCCACTGCTCCTCCCTCATACACCTATCACCTTGAAGTTCAGTTTAGAGTCTCTATCTCAAACTGAACATTAACTGTCATGTTCTTCATACTACAGCTGTGTGCCTAAGAAGTTATATCCAAAAAAGTAATAACAGCCAGTTTGAAAATGAGACATTGTTTCACAGTGGTTATTGTTAATGTTATTATAATTTATCCCTTTTGAAATTAATCAATCCATCTATTTATATACCTGAGCTTTTAATCAGATTTCAGAACATACACACTCAAAAGTAACGTTAATAGATAATCAGTTGTTCATAATGCAAATTGTCTAACCCTAGAGGTTCAAAACCAAATTTTAAGAGCGGGACAAATTAATCTTTAATGTAATTTCACTGATGTCAGTATGCATAACATCAACTATTAATTTGACCTGATTTATTCGGAAGACTTTGAGCAGATTGTAAATGCTACTGAGTTTGCACTTTGTATAAAAATGCATTATGTATGATAATGAAACTGAGTGGTCTTTATTTGTGGCTAAATCCATTAATCTATTTGGTTAAATTCTACACATTTGGCTTAAAAAAAAAGAGAGAGAGAGAAATATTTAATTCATCGTGACTCCATACCAACAGAGCACTTAAAAATACAGTTCAAACTGAAGACATATTTAAATATTTGTCTCTGTTGGGGTCAATGATTATTTGGAGTTTGTACTGTAAAATATTTTTTAAAAATTTACTATAAGATCCACAAGCAAAGAAATAATGCTAATCTAAAAATGTGAAATTCACTAGCATGCAAAGCGTATTCACTTATCTTCTCACAAATATTGGGAAATATTGATTATTCCTTCTGGGTGTAGTTTTGCATTTTGTTAGTGAAACAGTGCTATATAAAATAGTCTTCTAGGAAAAAAAAACTTCTTAAAAAAAGATGAAGAAAATGTAACATTGTAGTTGCATAACTGACTGGACATGTAAGTAAGCTTAAATAACAAATAAATACTGAAATGTATCAAAGAGATAATAAATTTTAGCTTGTCTCCAAAAATATTGACATGGCTTTAGGCAAAACCTGAAGTATCAGACAGATAGATAATACGTATTTTTATCAAGTATCTTCTATAATACCACTGTAATCTCTCTTCTATTTTTCTTCACTGATGCATGAAACTGCAGTTTCCGCTTCCGCCTCTTTCAATAGCCAAAGCATATTACTGTGCTGATCCTGTACCACTAAAAAACTTGTGTACGTCAGTTAAAAATAAACATGTGTTTCACCAAGAATCCCATATCTCAAAGTCTGAAATTTCTCTAAATTGATAATTATTTAGAAATCTGGGGTTTTATTATTTTAGGTCATACTTCCAATCCCCAGAACACTTAATTATTGTGACAGTAGATGATTGCAGTCTTTGGTAAGTTTTGTATAATCAGGGATGAAAAACTTGGCATTGCCAGAAGAAAATATTATAAGCTGGCTCTCTCTTCTGTAGTTCACTGATAAATTTATACATTGAAGCTTAGGAATTTTGTCTGCTACCAAATGAAGTCCTTGATGTGCTAAGTTCTGTACAGTCTTCATAGCACTGCCTAGTTATTGGTGCTGTCTGGATTACATGGTATTTTTCTAGATTTTACAAGGGACGTAAATCTGAATTTTAGGTGGAGTGGCTCAGGGAACTGGGATTGTTTAGCCTAGTGAAAAGAAGGCTGAGTGGAGATCTCATTGCTCTCTCTCTAACTACCTGAATGGAGGTTGTAGAGAGGAGGGAGCTGGCCTCTTCTCCCAAGTGACAAGTGTCAGGACAAGAGGGAATGGCCTCAAGCTCCATCAGGGGAGATTCAGGCTCGACATAAGAAAAATATTTTTCACTGAAAGGGCCATTGGGCACTGGAATAGGCTGCCCAGGAAGACGGTTGAGTCACCTTCCCTGGAGATGTTTAAAGGATGGGTGGATGAGGTGCTAAGGGACATGGTTTAGTATTTGATAGGAACGGTTGGACTTGATGATCCTGTGGGTTTTTTCCAACCTTGTGATTCTGTGATTTTCTAATACTTGCCACAAGTTTGTAACTCATTTAACTTCCTGTACTCATTTTTCTTTCTGAGAGTATCTAGGATCCACAGGATTCGCAGAAGACATAATAAAATCTCCATCTTATTTTAGAAATGAAACTATACAGATCAGTTCTCAGAGACTGAATTTCTTAAGGTACAATTGCCAGCAATTCCAGGACAAGCAGTTCTGCATTCACAGTGGATATCAGTCAGTGGTTCATCCAAATTTACAAGAGTTAATACAGATGAATGTCACAGCTTGTCACCTCCCATATCAAAACGTTCACATTGTGTGTCATAAGAGGTTGCAATTACAGAATTTTTAGTCTCCCTGATGATAAACATTAACTTTGAAAGTTCAAGAGTTAGAGTTTGCTTTCATGTCTTGTTGATGAGGCGTTCTGTCTTCAAACTGTAAAAAACCTAGCAGGTTTTCCTTTGATTTTCAGGGAGATAATATCAAGTCACTACTGTTTTGTATCTTTTTAAGTCACAGCTCTTATATTCTTAAATTTAAACTGGTGTTCACATGTCTTGTAAGACTGGATGCACACAAGAGAAAGCAATTTCAGGAAAGCAGCAGGTGCAATGCATGACACTCTTGTGTCTCTGAACAGCAAAACTTATTCAACATCTCACACTGGTGAAACAGAAAACTACAGAAACAGATTAATTTTCTCTGTTCAGTATTTGTTGTTCTTTTAACCACCTTGAAACAGAAACTGTAAACACTTTGATTAATGGCCTGAAAGATTGTCTGCCTTTGTTGCTGCTTCAGAACATATCACTGTGCCTTCTTAGCTACACAATATTTTGTAGCTGTTTCTTGGACGTGCTCTTTCATGGCTCAAAAAAGTTCCTGCTCCAAGAAGAAAAATGCATTTAACTATTATTTAACCCACTCTGTCTGTCTGCTGACTTATGCACCATTATTTCAATTTCATGTTAAAATCAGTAGCAGTAAAGGGACAGTATACATATATATCAATAACCTTGGACCTTGAACAGAAATGAAAGCTGTTAATGAGCAAACCAGAACCAATGACTCAGGCCCTAACTTCTCTTGCATTTAAACTGTCAGACTGGCTCTCTTGATTCTGCTTTCAAAATGCACTGTTCTCTCTGGGACCACAATGTACCACTGTAATGCTAAAATCCCTTGTCACTTTTGGATGGATTCACCCAAGGCTACTTTATTTCACCACCCTTCTGCCTGAGGCCTCTAGTTTCAGGCTGCCTTTTATTCAGTATTTCTCCAATTTCTTGCTTCTTGGTGAAAACAATATTGTGTCAGTCCTGATTTGTCAGTTCACAAGCTGTTAATAGCTATTAAAGCCACGAAAAATCAAAAACTCTCCATAGATGTAGAAGATAGGAAATACTTGAAAATTAGCAAAGCTAGGCAAAGGTAACAAAAATTAACATTTTCTGAGTGATAGGATAGCTGAGGAACCGGAACACATACATAAGTCTATGGGACCTGATTAAATGCATCCCAGAATCCTGAGGAAATTGGCCAATGTTGTTGCCAAGCCACTCTCCATGATATTTGAAAAGTCACGGAAATCAGGAGAAGCCCCTGACGACTGGAAGAAGGGTAACATTGTGACCATTTTTAAAAAAGCTAGAAAAGATGACCCTAGGAACTACCTACCTGTCAGCCTCACCTCTGTGCCTGGGAAAATTATTGAACAGATCCTCCTAGACTGAAGGGATATGGATTTGATGGGTGGACTGTTTAGTGGATAAAAAATTGGTTGGATGGTTATATTCAGAGAGTGGTCAGTGCTTCGAAGTTCAGATGGAGATCTGTGACAAGTGGTGTCCCTCAGGCGTTCATACTGGGCATCTAGTGCACCCTCAGCATGTTTGCAGATGACATCAGCTGAATGGTGCAGTTGCCACACCAGAAGGTCAGGATGCCATCCAGAGGGACCGGGACAGGCTGGAGAAGTGGGTCTGTGTGGATCTCATGAGGTTCAACAAGGCCAAGTGTAAGGTGCTATACCTGGGTCAGATCGACCCCAAATTTCAATACAGGGTGGGGATGACATGATTGAGAGCAGCCCTGCAGAGAAATACGTGGGGGTTCTGGTTGATGAGAAGATTGACATCAGCCGGCATCGTGTGCCTGCAGTCAGAAGGCCAACCGTATCCCAGGCTGCATTTAAAGAAGTGTGGCCAGCAGGTCAAGGGAAGTGATTCTGCCCCTCTGTTCCTCTGTTGTGAGACCTCATCTGGAGTATTGTGTCCATTTCTGGAGTCCTCAACATAAGGAGGATATAGAACTTTGGAACAGGTCCAGAGGAGGGCTACAAGGATGATCAGAGAGCTGGAGCATCTTCCATAGGAGGACAGGCTGAGACAGTTTGGGTTGTTCACCCTGGAGAAGAGAAGGCTCTGAGGAGATTTTATAACTACCTTCCAGTACCTGAAAGGGGCCTACAAAAAAAGCTGGGAAGGGACTGTTTACAAAGGCTTGTAGTGGTAGAACTAGGGGCAATGACTATAAACTGGAGAGAGGCAGATTTAGACTATATATAAAGGAGAACATGTTGCCCTGGGAAGCTTTAATTCCCTCATCCCCGAAGGTGTTCGAGGCCAGGTTGGATGGGGCCTTGGGCACCCTAATCTAGTGGGATGTTTTCCTGCCCATGGCAGGAGTTTGGATGTAGATGATCTTTAAGGTCCCTTCCACCCCAAAGTATTCTATAATTCCATGATTCTATGACTTTGTGATTTTATGATTCTGTGATTCTATGGTTCTATGACAGTCTTTCTAATATTTTTTCTCGTACCATCACTGCCTCTGAATACAGCTGATTTTGCACCTGTACCTTTGAATTCAGTTTAGCAAACTGTTATCATAGCAATTAGTTCAAAAACAGCAGTTGGCAATTGCCAGTTCCTCAGCAGCAATAAAATATCATTTATTGGTTACTATTACACAGCTAGCAATGTTCACAGGGATTTAATGTCTACCATCTTTCTATTTTCCTGTAGGGAATCAGCACTAAGAGATAACTTGGACATGGAATAGCAATAGATGTATTTTTTTATTTTGTATTATATCTTAGATGAGGATATCAAATTATTCCTGCAGTGGTTATGTCTGATAAATTGTTGATTATGAACTAGCTTGGACCAACATTTGCATAGAATATTTCATTAGGTCTGAGTCCCATATCCAGAGAGAAAAAAAAAGAAACACTGATTACTTTCCTTTTGTTAATTAGTCTAGTGTAATTGCTGTTACTAACATTTCAAAAAGACAAGGATAGACAATATAATTTGAACAGATTGCTTGTACCCTTGATCCTGATTTTGGTGAAAACATTAGGATTATAATGTTACATGCCTGAAAACACAAGATTTGATTGTTTTCTTAAAATTGCTTTTTTTCATGTTTCCAAAATTTAAAATTATTAAATTTTGTAATGCAGGACAAAACTTTATTCTTAACAGATTATAGGTCATGGATCAGGGTCTTCCTAGTCACAGAGAACGTACTACGATCTTGCTAAATTGCTCTTTAGTTTATCATCATTGTTAAGGGGGAGAATAGAAGGATCCTGTTTTGAAACTGCCTAGCTTTAGTACAGCATACCTTGGTTTATGTTCCAGTATCATAGATTAAAAGCTCCTGGGTCTACGTTCACCTATTTTTTTGTCTAACAATATCAAAATTCTGAACCACTGACAACAGCATCTTGTCTCTTCTGAAAACAGGCATCCTTTGCCTACAGTGAATGATGTTCCCACACTGATTGACTTAACTCAGTTCAAGGACTGCAGCATGGTTTTGCCTCACTAGTCTTTGGTAGCCATAATAGGCAACATACTACTATGCTCTGAGAATTCAATTCTCAAGCATATGTCCCTTCCTAGTGCTTCTTTAACTGATGTGCTACTATAAATAAAGGTGTGCTTGACAGGTTGTGTTACCGATTAATAGTATTAAATCCATAAACTTTGTAGTTGTTCTCAAACACTGCTTATAAACTTACACTGTGACTACTAATGTGCCTGGAAAAAAAAATTCTGTATTCTGGTTAAAATGACTTAATCCAATTAGAAGATATGATCTTACACATAAATTGCTGAAGTCTTTCCCTACAGAAAGGAAACTGATCGAGAAGAAAAAAAGACTTTTTTTCTCCTTAAGCATGCTGTAACAGTAGCCACTGGATACAAATTTATGGGCTTAAATATAAAATACAAGGTAACATACAATGTTATTGAACCTATAATGTTCCATGAGTTCTTTGTTGTTGAAATTAGTAAGAGAAGTCACAGTTGCAAAGAAAAGAGGAGTAAGGAGCAGCAATAGCAGATGAACACCACACCATTGGAAGAAAAGTTGGAAATCTAGACTGTACCGTTCTTTTTATTTCAATGCTGCCTAAATTGTTATTAAACATTTTTATAAATATAAATCAGGGACAAGATAATTCTTAAAAATTATTCAGATTTTTTTCAGTAAGGGAGGGTGGTAAAGCTATGCAGAAGTTAAATAGTATTTGATGAATAAGTCATCTTTTTATTTGCAGTTTTAAGGGTGTACTCAGAGCTCACATGTTGTAACAACTTTTCCACTTGTACAGTAGATCGGCGTGGACACAAGAAAAAAATAACTCTTAAAATATGCTAAATTAAATTAGTAGCTCTTCATTATTTTAATACTGTGCGTTGAAAGTCAGTCTTCTAAATCAGTGGCAGTTGACAGAAGAGAGTGTAGAGTACACAACAAATGCCAGAGAACAGGCACTAGAAAAATTAGAATCTCAGACAACTTAACACAGATGTTGCACAAATTCACAGGAAGGATTACATGGTTTATATATCTCTCTCAAATGAAACATGAGAAGCATTATTAATGTCAGCTGCCTCCTGTAGTGGATAAACAATCTTGCCAAACATACAGGGTATTTTTATTCAAGAAGATTATACATTTGATTGACAATGGTATTTACCATTCAGGGCTTGTTATCTTCTATATGTGTGAGGCATTTTGTTTGAGAATAAGTTAGATATGATATTAAAGACAAGGTCAGAGTAGATTATCAGAAAAATGTTAAAAAAATAGTTTTACAACCTTGAAAGAAAGCACGTAAGTTCAATATCACTGCTGCCAGCATATTTACTTCTATTTATTTATTTATTTATTTATTTCATCTTTTTATTTGGTAGATAAAAATCAGAACACATTCCTACAAATCTGGCTCTGCTTAGGCCTGTTCTTAAATTGTCATTCTCTATGCTCAATATTGTTTTGCCTTATATCCTTTCAACAATAATTTACTACCTTCAGTTCTTCATAGAAGTATGCAATTTAAATAACTGATATAGAAGTTGCAGTAGTGTAATTTCTAAGTGTACAGTACTAGAAATATTTCTAATAATACGTTTGTCCTACAGATCATTTATTTGGTTCTATATAATTACTAAATATTTGTACTGTAGATGCCTTCATACAGTATACAATTTGCTTCAAATAAAAATATATATTATGCACAACACATAGAAAGTTCTGGAGGAGTCAGAAAAAAGACCAAGACCTATTTCAGCACGGGAATCAACTCTTAAATTAGTTTAATCTGAGAAAGAAAGACCTTTAGTAGTTTGGAATAACTGTCACTGCAAAGTATAAAATAAAGAATGGTGTAACCTATTCTTTCTGAACACTTAGTATGTACTAGATACTATTACATACTATCTATGAAGTAATTGACAGTGACAACTAGTATTTTAGTACACAACATTTCAGAAAGCCACAATGTTGGCATTACTTTTGGAAGCAACTTCCTCTTGAAATAGATAGAACTTGTAGCATAGTGACTTCCTAAAAAGATTTTCCTGAGCAAGCCATTAATTAATGTCTCCGGTCCTGCAGGAATTTTATTTGTAATAAAACTAGGTGATATTTATCTGAACTTATATTTCCATTATAACATATATCTTGTGCACTACACATTATACAACACTTAGAAAAACAATTTTGAGAGGTTATAAACACTACTGGTTGTCATAGGGTTCAGTGTTGCAGTACACTAAAAAGTACTGTCTAAAAAGCCATTTACCTTTAAAAATGGTAAAACCAAGATTTTATGTATATCCTGTTTTCTAAAATCGCATGATATACATCAAAAGCCAGGGATGATACTTTCAGAATGAGAACAAAAACTCCCTGTAGCAAACACTAACAATGAAAGTACCTAAATTATAATATAACATCTGTAAGGTCACAGACTTCCATGACAGCATTCTCTGATATTACTGGACCACTTTCTGAGACATAGCCATAATATAAACTGAAGTTGTTGAGAATGGAAGACCTGGTGTAAAATTATTTGTATGGTGCATCTAAAATGTTAAAATAGTTTTGATAATAAATTTGATATCTATCCTTGTATGCCTATTTAATGACTGAAAGCCATTTTTGGGTCCACTTTCTGGATGAGATTGAAATTGGAATTGGATCTACCACAAAATATTAGACTCAAATATTCAACCTCAAGGGTTACCAAAAAATGAACTGGTACAAGTTCTAAATTTTATTTCTAACCTCTCCTCATCCAAAAGCATGCTGAGGCAAATCATGATCATTTATAAAAAATCTCTAATTTAAAAACATGCTCATTTCTCTTTTGGATTCAAGATCGTAGTTGTATGTCTTGGACACACTTCTAATTGCAGGTTTAAATATTTAAAAATAATATTTTTGCATCATTTTAAGCTTTTATAGAAACCTTTAACCTTGATTATGTAAAGCTTTAGTTTCTTGTCTTTCTAGTAAAGAACAAGTATATTTGAATATTAACCTTTGATATTTTCCAACTCCTAATGAGCTGCAGGGTGCTGTATAGCACAAACTATGTTAAAACTGACCTTTTGCCTTAATCTGTAATACTTTCTAATAGAGTAACATGCAAAGTGTTCCTTTTGCTGGAGTTTCACATCAGAATCATCTTGGAAATCTTATGTTGCACGACTTCAGTAGTAGATAAGATTGGAAAAAACTACAGCTTGTTGTTAGCACCAGTTCAGAAGTTACATATCTATATAATTTTTATACATATATAAAAGCATTCTAAATAACAAAAGGTCTTTGAAGTCGAGGTTTTTAAAATATACAAAAATGATATGACAATATGCACTTCAGATTATACAGTAGGACTGAACAAGTGTTGGCTATTTCCTTCTAGGCAGAGCTGATACGTATTAGCTAAAAATGTATTTATTATTTAATATGGGAACAACTCAATATAACGGTAAAGTCTCCTGTAACACAATCAGTTTGTGATTATTCAGCAATAAAATTCCTAAACACTGAGCATAAAATACATGAATGCTGACTGATGTTTAGTATCGCAACTTATAGATATTCTCTAGTAGTGGAATCTCAAACTTTAATTTAGCTAGCCATGTTATAAACCCAATAAAAATTCAGAATGAGAGAGCTAGGAATCTTGAGCTTCATATTCTCATGGATTCATGCAGGTATCATGCTAATTCTGCCTGTGCTGTCCAGCCTGACTGCCCATAAGTCAGCTCCAGCTCAGAAAGCATTGACAGGATGTGATAGGGTTTAAAATTTCCAGAGCTAACTACCAACTTCTCAACATAGGTGAAGCTATGTGATTGTGGCATGGTTCTTTGATCAGAGTAATTTTGTATATTCAAGCACAGGTAGAACACAGACCTGTCTACACTAGCTGGTGAACACACAATGTAAGGATAGGGTCCATTCTGTGAATGGATGGATGATTTCTTCAGGAAATACTGAGATCTTAAGTCTCTGTCTTACAAATAAATATAGAATGTAATTCCAACTTTATCGCAAATCGTTCTGCTAAACTATTAATTTGATAACTATATAGCTTAGTTTTCAATTAGCTTGATGGAATGTGCAACCATCCTGCCAAAGTGATTAATTATGTCATATTTCAATTTTGTTTATTGTAGTTCATAACATTTGCAAAAATCCTATTTAAGTAGTCTTTTCAGTCAGTAACAACTTGAGGACAGGCTCAGGGAGACCTCCCAAGAGAATCAGCAGTTCCACTTGAGAGTCTTGACATTACTTCTTATTCAGGCCTCTAGTTCTCACATTCATCAGTCTGCAGCACTGTCAGCCATTAAAATTTGCAATTCCAATATGAGTTAAAGGAGCAAATGGAAGCTAAAACGGAGATATAACAGACTAAATTTCAAAATGCATTTCACTGTGGCATGGTTGTCATTCTGTACAAAGGACCATTGTCACACGTTGCCAGCATTTTAGGCAACTAGAATTTCTTGAATTAGATGAACAGGTCCTAGAGTTAACACTAGAGAGAGTTCTCAGGGTCAGCTTCTTCTAGTTTACTTTGACAAAATAGAGAAGACTGGAAGATTTCTGTTTTCTAGAAAGTATTTACTTGATTTTGGGTTATTTCTTTAAAAAATAAAGTCAAAGGAAAATTAGGATTGTGAAAAATTCAAAGCACACTGAAATTCGAAGCCATATCATTTTAAGAGTTTCAGGATGTTGTGGGAAAGTTTAACAGTTTTTTTTTTAATTGCATTAAGAACTTGTCATGATTGCCTACAGAGGCTCTACACTGGTCCACAGAATCCTCTTCTTTGTACAGCAAAACAGTTGTCAAGCAAAGGCAAATGAATGGCAACATTAATATTCTTGACATGCTCCAGTATTGTGATGATGAATGCCATAAAGGAGCCTATAAATAAAAAAAATAATGAAGCAGTAACATCAATGGAGGTCATAGGTTGTTCTTTCCCCCTCCTTCACTGTTATTAGTGAAGCACTTAAGCATGTCCTTAGTTTTAGGTATGTGAATAGTCCCATCAAAGTTAATAGTACTAGTCACATGTTTAAATTTAAACATTTGCATAAGTGCTTTGGAGACTTAAAGGCTTTAAGTGAAATGTTTTACCAAAACTGAACTCATCTTTGTCTTAAGAATAAGAGCAGTGACACAAAAATAGGTTTCCAAGCCATATGTCATCAGACACTGACCTTCCATCTAGAAAAGCACTGATGACAAGTGGAATAATCTGTCGGAGGTCACACTGTAAGTCTATTACTATGATCACAAAAAATCACTTTTTTTCTTATCCTCCAGAAACTGACTGACTGTGAATAGCTTTCTTCTCAAGGAAAAGTGTTGAGAAGGAGGAACTGTGGATCTGCAGCCAATTTACTTTAGAATGGTGGAGGGTAGTTTTCATTTTGTGTAGGGCAAGATCTGAAATAAAAATTATATGTTAAACTATTAATAAACCAAATTAAATTATCACTCATTGTTTTTAATGTTGCAATAGACTGAATGATCAAAGGGGTGCAATGTGTTCATCTTCAAAGAAGAGCAGACCTATAATCTGCTTGTGCTTATTCTGTTCTGACTAAAACACATTTTTGGAAAGCGGATAGATGAGCTTTACATATTTGATCTAACATTGGGCTAGTTAACTGTATTAATATGAAGGTGTTGACCATCAGACCTTTAGTCAGTGATGAATTACATAGCTCTAGTACTTGTAGTTGCAGTTCATAGCCCAACCTAATAATATACTAGAAAATTATACAGATATAATTCAGTAACTAAGATATTCTAAATATGACCATTTTGAAAAATTAAACTGACTTTATTTATTTAGATATTCAAATCAAGGAAAAACATATATAAGAAATAAATAATTTGGACAAAATGTATTTTCTGTTGACCAAATCAGAAAACTGTGTAACTCTGGAGAAAAAGACAAAGTGGCTTGTCACTACCTGATTTCTAAGTTTGGGTTTTTTTCCATGGGAGACTGTCATATTGCAAGTCAGAATGCAGCTCTTCAACTTTCCATGGTCATCTTATCCTAAAAAATTGTAGGTTGAATTTCCTCATTCTGCATTACTACTGTTTCACAGCACTTATACAGAGTTGTTTTGAAGTGCCTAGCATGGCTATAGTGATTAATCTTTATCTCTCCAGCTTTTAAATTTTAAATTATTTTCAGACATCTATACAGAAAAGTTTGTGATACTTCTCATGATACATCTTTGCTCTCATTATAAGATTGTTAAAGCACTGAATTGGTTGGAACTTTAGCTTTACCTATACATGTAAACTAAACATGGACAGATTGCAGCCCCACCGTCAAAAGGACATCTATATTATTTTTTTAGCACAATTTGCAGGGCATTTTTGGCATGGACTGTATAGCATCCTTTCAGGAGGTGTTTGGGTATGGACAGTGCTTAGATAGTTTGGACTGTGTGTGTCAGGAACAATATAAACCCACTTTATTACTTGGTTTAAAGGTTGATCATAAATATATGCACTTTTGGAGGAAGATTTACCAGAGAGGTGATCATTTTGATCTATTTTCACTTCCCACTGTAAAGTCTCCAGGGACTACTGGGCATCCAAAACAGAAGACCATGTTCCAAAAAAGAAAACTTCATCATTAACAAGTAAAAGGAAATAAACCCATTTTCTCATTAAGACTACTGTGAGTTTCAAGTCATTGCTTCCCAGATCCATACAACATAGACATTCATGAACATTTTAATTAAGCCTTGAAAATATGCTCAAAATAAGTGTGACATCAGTATGCAATCTGATAGACCATTAATCATAAATAACATTTCTGATGATAGCCTTATAGGATATTTAAAGATATGTAATTGTAATTCAGGAGTAGACTAGCAGATAAAATGATCTGTCTTAACTCCATTCACACTGTGTGGGAAACCATATCAAAATACTGAGATTGTTGGATAATTCACACTGGAATGACATCATCTTTCCATCATCTTCCAACAGTCCTGGAAGACTGGGGAAGTTTCACTGGACTAGAGGCTGGCTGATGTTGTGCCCATCTACAAGAAGGGTCACAGGGAGGATCCAGGGAACTACAGGCCTGTCAGTCTGACCTCAGTGCCAGGGAAAGTCATGGAACAGGTGATCTGAACTACTATCATGAAGCACATGCAAAAGAACCAGGTGATCAGGCCCAGTCAACACGGGTTCATGAAAGGCAGGTCTTGCCAAACTAACCTGATCTCCTTCTATGATAAAGTGACTAGGCTGCTGGATGAGGGAAAGGCTGTGGATGTATCTTCTTGGACCTCAGTAAAGCCTTTGACACAGTTTCTCACAGCATTCTGCTTTGGAAACTGTCAGCCTCTGGACTAGACAGGCACACACTCTCCTGGGTGGAAAACTGGTTGGATGACCGGGCCCAGAGGGTGGTGGGAAATGGTGTTAAATCCAGCTGGAGGCCAGTGACAAGTGGGGTTCCCCAGGGCTCAGTGCTGGGTCCAGCCTTGTTCAATGTCTTTATCAATGACCTGGATGAAGGCATCGAGTGCACCCTTAGCAAGTTTGCAGATGACACTAAGCTGAGTAGAAGTGTCGATCTGCTGGAGGGTCAGGAGGCTCTGCAAAGGGATCTGAACAGGCTGGAGCACTGGGCAGAGTGCAGTGGCATGAGGTATAACACGGCCAAATGCCGGGTCCTGCACTTGGGGCACAACGACCCTGTGCAGAGCTACAGACTAGAAGTCTGTCTAGAAAGCTGCCAGGAGGAGAAGGACCTGGGGGTGTTGGTTGACAGCCGACTGAACATGAGCCAGCAGTGTGCCCAGGTGGCCAAGAAGGCCAATGGCATCTTGACCTGTATCAGAAATAGCCTGGCCAGTAGGTCCAGGGAGGTTATTCTCCCTCTGGACTCAGCACTGGTGAGACTGCTCCTCGAATATTATGTTCAGTTCTGGGCCCCTCACCACAAGAAGGATGTTGAGGCTCTGGAGAGAGTCCAGAGAAGAGCAACGAAGCTGGTGAAGGGGCTGGAGAACAGGCCTTATGAGGAGCGGCTGAGAGAGCTGGGGGTGTTTAGCCTGGAAAGAGGAGGCTGAGGGGAGACCTCATTGCTCTCTATAACTACCTGAGGGGAGGTTGTAGAGAGGAGGGTGCTGGCCTCTTCTCCCAAGTGACAGGGGACAGGACAAGAGGGAATTGCCTCAAGCTCCACCAGGGGGGGTTCAGGCTGGACATGAGGAAAAACTTTTTCACAGAAAGTGTCATTGGGCAGTGGAACAGGCTGCCCAGGGAGGTGGTTGATTCACCTTCCCTGAAGGTGTTTAAGGCATGGGTGGACGAGGTGCTAAGGGCATGGTTTGGTGTTTGATAGGAACAGTTGGACTCAATGACCTGGTGGGTCTCTTTCAACCTGATGGTTCTATGATTCTATGACATCAAGAGGTTATCTAGTCCCACCTTCTGCTCAGAAGCAAGGTCAGCTTCAAGTCAGACCAGGTTACTTAGGTAACTTAAATGATGTGTTGATTTTGAGTGGGACGCAGTTTATTTTTTTCCACAGTAGCTAGTACAGGATAATGTTTTGGATTTGCACTGGAGAAAGTATTTATAATACAGACATGTCTTTGTTACTACTGAAAAGTGCTTACACAGAGCCAACGTCTTTTCTGCCTCTCACATGACTCCACTAGCAAGTAGGTTGGGGCGCATAAGAAGTTGTGAGGAAACACAGCTGATCCACAAGTGACCAAATGGATATTCCATGCCATTTAATGTCATGCTCAGCATATAAATCTGGAGGAAAAAGGAAGAAAGGGGAAGGTTTGGATTTACGGCATTTATTTTCCCAGATAACATTACGTGTGAAGAAGACCTACTTTCCTGGGGACTGCTGAACACCAAAAGGTGTTCAGATTGCTGCCTACCAAAGGAAAGTAGTGAATGCATCTCTTTTTTTGCTTTGCTTGCCTGTGAAGGTTTTGCTTTATCTATTAAACTACCTTTATCTCAGCCCATGAATTTTCTCACTTTTATTCTTCTGATTCTCTCTCCTGTCCCACTGGAAGTGAGGGAGTGAGTGACTGTATGGTGCTTAATTGCTAGCTAGGATTAAACCACAACAAATCAAATTTTTGTCTTGCTGTCTTTTGTAGTTTTTGTAGTTCCGTTCCCCTGCTTTTCCAGATACCTTTCAACTGAGACTGAAGTAAGAAATTAATTTTCCATTTTCTCATAGCATTATTAGTAGCATTTTTACAATAAGTCATTCTGGATAAAATAATTTGATATTACTACTATTTTAACCAAAATAAAAGCAAAACACAAAATTCAAACCCAAATTCCACATAAAAGGTGCATTTCTCCATAATGCTGGGTTTCTAAAACCCACTTAATTTATTTGTTATCAATCTCAGTCATTTACTGAAAGGCGTTAGAGTTAATACACAATTGTTTTGTGAATACTTATTTTAAGGATCACTCTTCTATCAGGGAGTTGCTTCTTTATAAATTGCCTGAGGTATGCTTTTATGGCCAGTTGAAAACAAGTTTTAATAAAAGAGACTTACAAAACCAAAGATCTAGAGGAGGAAAAAAACCTCCGTGTACTTGAGTACTTGACACTAGTACTTCAATAAGTGAAGGACAGGGAACAATGTACAATGCAAGGCCACTTCTGAATATCTCCTAGGCTACAGGAAATACTGATGGAATCCTCTGAGGCACATGCGACCGCACTCTCTAAATGTAATGTATGTTGCTGTCAAGGACAACTGGAAATTCTTTATTATTTGCAAATATGTATTTGTACTTCTAATGGAAAAAAAATACCAAACTCAAACACATCAAGTAACTTTGATTCTTAGAGGATCATTTGATGGTAAATAGAAAGCTTTGCTTTGTTTACATTATCTTGTGTTACTGTTCTTTTACTTATATTTTTATATATGCTCTTTGGTTCTTGCATTTCTATTTGCACTGACCACAAGATAGAAATTAATAATACCAGTAATAATTTTATAGCAGATAAGATACTACTTTTGTATCTTCAGGTACAGTAGACATTTTCTTGCCCTGGGTGATATTATCATAGATATTAACTGCTATGACAAAAAATGGAAATTCTTTTGCTGTGAGTTTATTCAAGGACATTTTCCAAAGAGGGATATTCACTGCAGAAGAGTTGTGTCCCTGATCATATAGCTGTAAAGCACATGCACTTATTAGTATAATACTTGTATCCAACCCTTCTACAGAACTACAGGTATGAGTGAATTAAAATAAGCTGTATTAGAGGAAAAAATATTTCAAAACAAATATTTTATCGGTTTTTCATAGGTGACAAAGAATCATATTAGTTTCTGAGTCAAAACCTTTTATTTAATCTATCAATGGATAATATGCAGTGTCCCCTTTTAGAGAAATCATGTTGACATGCAAAAACTTCCTACAAAAATCTTAGTCCTGTTCTGGGTAGATTTAGGCATATCCAGTAACACGACAAAGTTGAACAAGGACACTGGTATTTTCATCCCCATACTTAGAATCAGCTGCACCCTATGATGGGCTTTCTGGATGGAAGAAACTAAAAAAAGATCTATAGAAGAGAAAAAAAAATGATAAAATGAATTTTGGAGTAAACAACACTAAAATTTGGAAAAAGTTTTTTTTCAAATCCCTGAAACAAAAACTTATGTAAAGATGTTCCTTTAGTCTTCTACTAGCTTTAGCCAAAACAAAAGACTCTTTTACAGACTGGAAGTACAAGTAATTTAACAGAAAACATCAATTACACATTTTCTGAGCTTTGTGGGGGAAGTAGAAGTCTATTCGGCATGTATCATAGATGTATAATCAGCAAATGCAAGTAGACTTAGGTACAACAAAATAATAGATCTTTGATATTATTTCAGTACAAAAGGATCTTGAGGATCTTGGCAGGAGTTACAAAGACCATTTAAATCTAATTGTATTCTTTAATACAATAACAAAGAACAGTTCAGCAATGAATAATATTTAGTTCAATAACCAGTGACATGGAAAGGAAAAATAGTGCCACAGTACTGATTTTACAGCTTGGTAAATTAAGAAAAAAAGGATTATGATATTTACTTAAAATCACACAACAATTACCAACAAAGTCAAAAAAATAATTATTTGAGATATGGGCAGCCTTGCAAATCAGAGTAGTTTGCTTCATTTATACTTAGCCAAGTAGAAGCTTCCCATGATATCTTATGGATGATGAAAATACAGTTATGCTGTGGATCTATGAACACCTTAAGAGAAATGAACATGGCTCTAAATGATCTCTTAAGGAATTAATTTTGAAGCTATAGACTCCTGAAAATTATTTCTATGGGGAGTTCAGGCCTAGCCAGGTGAAGAAGTCGTCTTTTCATTCTTTGAGTCCTGGGATTCCCACTCACTGAGTTTTCAGCTGGGACTTGTCCTGAAACTTAGCGCTATCTAAGCTGTGAGATGTCCCAGTTGTAACTTCCCGGCTATGTATTTTGTGCAATTCATCACAGATACAATAGAACATGGCAGAGAATAAACACTCCTGAGTTTATTTTAAAAATCAAACAAAGAACTAAACAAGCAAAGAATAGGAGATCTCAGGAGACTTCCTCCTTTTCCTGTGACAGAATTCACACCAGATGCTGTGCTCTCAGCCGTGGTCACATTCTAAGTATAGACGAAGATTTTATTTTTCTCTGTGATACAGAGCATCTTCCTTACATAAGAGGGACATACAAAACTTATCCAGAAATAAGAGGGATGTCTTGCAGCCTGCCTTGTATGAACTTCAGTAGTAAAAGAAAGGTCAAGACAGCATGGTCAATGTGGCTTGAGCTTGAGGGAAAGGGAAGACATGAGAAGAGCACTGTGAACTGGCTGTAATCACAGAATCATAGAATCACTAGGTTGGAAAAGACCTCCAGGATCATTGAGTCCAACCATTCCTATTAACCACTAAACCATGTCCCTGAGCACATCATCTACCCAACTTTTAAATACCTCAAGGGATAGTGACTCAACCACCTCCCTGGGGAGACTCTGCCAGTGCCCAATGACACTTTCCATGAAAAATTATTTCCTGATATCCAGTATGAATTTCCCCTGGTGCAGCTTGAGGCCATTCCCTTTTGTCCAGTCCCCTGTCACTTGGGAAAAGAGGCCAGCATCATCCTCTCTACAATCTCCTTTAAGGTAGTTGTAGAGAGCAATGAGGTCTCCTCTAAGCCTCCTCTTCTCATTGCTGAACAACTCCAGTTCCCCCAGCCACTCCTTGTAAGACTTGTTCTCCAGCCTCCTCACCAGCTTTGTTGCTCTTCTCTGGACACACCCTAGAGCCTCAACATCCTTCTTGTGCTGAGGGGCCCAGAACTGAACACAGTAATCTGTATGGCTCTGGTCATCATACAGTCTGCAGAGAACAGACTTGATTGCAATTCCTTATTTTCATCCTAGTGAATCCACTCAGCTCACTGAAAAGTATAATTCGAATGTCAGCTGACATATGAGAATATGGGTGATTGGGGCTTTATGAAGGAAAACTGGAAGCCACATTTCTATAAAAATGTAGCAGCTATGTAATCAGCTGTAGCATAGGTTAAATTCACCATCAAATTTTGAACTCTGTAAGTTTCTTCAGCTGAATAATTTTGACTATGAATGTCTTCTCCCTCCTTTCCATACTGAAAGAAGAAAAGGTATGAAGATTACCCCAAAATGCCAACTCTCAAAGCAATTGCTTGAACTGACAGATAAGCCTCACTGTGTAGAAAATGCAAATAATTTTTCTATGACTAGACTTTTCAAGATAAATTGCAAAGATTTACTTTGAAGAGAATAAAAGCTAAAAGAAAAGTATCAAAATAAGATTAATGAGATTAAGCTCCTAAAACAACACTGGTGTTCAAAATACTGCTGAAATAAAAGTTTAGCTGCAGTCAATAAGAGAAAAGTGTCTTATATTTCTATAGTTTGGAGCAGGCTCTGTCTAACTAAGTAGATTAGAAATTATGACATTTGCCCTAGAAACTTGGCAGAAATTTGAGGATAGTGTGTAAAAACAGATTCCTCTATTTGGGTATTTATTCTAAAACAGAGTTAAAATCAACTATTCCTCAGGCTACACACATACATTTTGAACCCATGCACAAATAATCTTAGACTGCAGACACTCAGTGAAAATAGCATAGGAAATTCTCTTGTGTTCTAAGGTGCAACAGGACTTTTGGGAAGTTGACAAGGAGTTATCACATCAGAGACCAAAAAAATATTCATAGAGACTCATCAGACAAAGATTTTCCTGTCCTCTCTCTCCCTGTTATCACTGTGACACAGCAAATTTCATCCCTAGGAATACCAATTCCCTTAGAATTTAGGTCTTATATTCACAAGTTTCACCAACCTTAAACTTAGTTATTGAGTCAGTATATTATACAGGAAACCATATTTATGGATTAAGATATTATATTTTATAAAGTAGACTGAACAATGTTATGAAAACTGCATTATCGAGACCAATAGTATCTTGGAAGGGGTGCGGCCTGGACATTTCACAGTGATACTGAAGGATTGTTCTCCAGAGCTGAAATTTTACAAATGTGAAGATGAGGATTGTAAAAAAGAAATGCAGAGGCAAAACGCATATACTCCTTTAATATAAATCAATATTGTTGACAGCTCACTTGGAATTGCTAGTAGTTAAAGATTCCCCAAAGAGATGTCAGTTCAGATAGGAAAGATACAAACAGAAAAACTTTGCAATCAGATGATCTAGCAAGGTAATTATATAAATTTTATAAGCTACAAGCCAAATCAGATGATTTAACACCACCCACTACTAGTAGCTCTTAGCACCTGATTCTAAATATTTCAGTGGTGAAATAGACTGACTGCAGCCTAATCTTCTTCTGTGGGTTCGTGTTGGGTTTTTTCCCCCACTTCTGATACTAATGCTTAATCCTCCAACCCTAATTAAAGGATCGCTCTACAAACAAAGAACAAACTCTGACTAAGCATAGTATTACTACCAGCGGCTCATCTCCAGAATTGGATCCAGAGAAGAAAAGAACAATAGGGGGTTTTTAAAACTTAGAGGAATGTGATTGTATTGCAGCAGAATAGGGCAAGTGCATGACTGACTATTCTCTGATATCGTTACCACCTGCTGCAGAGAAGAGTGTGGTCAATGGCCTAAGCCCTGACGCAGAGCCTAGGATATTGGTTTCTAATAGGGTTTAAAAGCGTTTTGATCAACTCAGGGCTAATCCTGCCCTGAGTTGATCAAAACGCTTTTAAACCCTATTTAATCCTTCTTCTTTTTTTCCTGACATACTTTCAAACTTGAGACTTCTTTGTTTAAATGGATATAGTGATATCACTGTAATAGGAAAAAAAATGTTAATAACAGATATAAACAAATTAATGAGTTGCTAGTTTAGCAACATAGGGCAAACTGTGTTTAAAAAAATCAACTATCCTACATTAATATTATCCTTATGTTGCTATACAGAAAAGCCAATAATATTTCTAATGAAAATGAAATACATATGATGTTTACTAGTGTTGACATCACTGTAAATTATTTTCAATATTGTCTTCTCATATTTTGGCCACCAGATTGTTAAACTTGCATCAAATCTAATAGCAACTTCCTGTAAAATACCTAGGGAGGATCTTTGCATTCCAAGATCATTGGATCTTCCTAATCTTTATAAAACGTACCTGCTGCTGGTACCATTTTTAAATAATACATGTGTTAGATAACATTTCATTCCTACCAAATACGGCAATTACTGTGTGTTTCTTCCCTGCAGAGTGACTAGGTCTGCTCAAGTGAGTAGAAATTCACTATTATGAAGCCATGGCACCTTATAAAATAATTTAACACTGTTGAAAAAATAGTAGCCTTCACCACTGCATGGATTAATAATAGTTATTTCTTGGTTTCCTTTTTATTTGCAGTGTTTGAAAATAACAACGTTAGACATTCTTATTTCCATCTGCTAGGAGAAGTGTGTTTACTGACAGCTGACGTTATGGTAGCCATCTTATACTTCCCAAATCCAATTTTCATCTCTTCTTCAATGGGTATTCCAGAATATTGCCATATATCTAATAGTGAAATTAAAAATATCTAAATCATGACATTGAGAATTAATATGGAGCAAGTGTGTGAAAGTTCAGTGTGAGTATGTTTACCTGTAGAGGACAAGAGGAGAAAGTTTTTTTACAGGTGGTTAGCGTGTCTATCTTTAGTACCTTAAGAACCAAAAGGAGAAGTAGCACTGGAAATTTCAGATCTTTGCATATACAAAAGATTTATTTCAGATATTTGCATCTACAGATGACAATACTACTGCCTTTTAGCATACTTCAGTAGACTTTGAGTTCATTGGCATGATGCAGTTGTATTAATATGTGTACATTACACCTTTAGTAGGACACTCCACCACTACATAACTTCCATTTACATTGCTTCAAAGCACCATCATTTGAATGGATGTAGCTTCCGGATACAGTGTACTGTTCAAAAGCATAGGCTCTGTTTCTGTTCCTGGCATACAGCTCGACAAAAAAAATGTGTTACTCCTTCTCTGTGACTCTACTTCCCATCTTACAATATACTGAAAGGCTTCTTCTGTAAGCAAGCAAACAACAGCAAAGTGTAATGTAAGTATTGGCATATTTTGAGAAAATGTCTAGAATTGTGTCCACAACATAAGCACATCCAAAACAGATAAAACTCCTGCTCTGATGGGGAGCTGTTAGGATTGTACTGTCTGATTCAAAATACTCCTATCTTTTTCTTATTGTGGCTGTAAAGCCCAAGAAGACATTTTGCCTTCAAAATCCCAACAGTCTTACTTCCTGCCATTAGCTAGAGAAGAATATGCTTTGTCCCTAGAGAAGACCCTGCCTGCAGTGTTATATATATATTGCATGGTGCAGAGCACATTGTTGACAGCGAGCAATCATAATAAAGGTGTTTGACTTCTGAATGTGTCAGCTAAATGGGTAAAAGACTGAATCTACTGGGAAAAGGCGAATAGGCAATTTCCAAAATGTTCTGCTCCTGATGCATGTTAAGCTTTCTGGCTGTGTAGGTTGAGTGGACTGCAGCTCCCACTCAAGCTTGTGCCAGAAATCACTGATGAATGAAAGTCTGGGAGCAAGCTTCAGGGGAGGAGAGCGATGTGTTTTCCAGAGTATTCCAGATGAGTGAGGATATACATGACAAATCCTTTTGAAAGTCAGAGTAGTCAGCTGAAAATCTCCTACAAACCTCTTACTGCTGGAGACATAGATACATGTTTATATGTACATATTCACACCACATGTTGAGAACTGTTTATCATTGTTCTTTTCATTGAGAAATCTTTTTTTCTTAGTGTTATGCATATTAATGGATTGGGACAGTGTTATGTTAATGACTGAGTTTTGATTTGAAAACTGATAATTGTGCTTTTCTGGGACAGTATAAATTCTGGCATCAAGACAAATGAATATGATATTAGGGACGAAAAGAGGAAACACTTACAAACAAAACCTACCAAAGAGAGAAAGATAGATTGGAGTCTGATTCACTTTATATAACCCATTCTAAGGAATGTAGAACAGCATTTGTAACACTGATACCTCACCTCTTCTCTTAGAGTTCTTGACAAGATGAGTTTAAAGTGATGTAGAAAAAAAAAAAACTAAACCAAAAAAAAACAATTAAAAAACAAAGGAAATTAGAGATGAAATCCATGACACTGAACCACCTAAAAGCTGGATTTCTGAGTCTGAGTTAATATATCTTGACTTCCTTGATAATCTGTGTTGAGAATTAGATAATGGGAATTACTTGTTCTTTTTTAAAATAAAGTGAATGTAAACCTGTGTAGCTTGTTAATTTTTTTAATTGTTGATAAAGAGAGTCTGAAGGGCCAACTGAGACTTCCTCATCTCAGCTTGGGGCAGGCAGACTACATAAGATGAATCCCACTATGCATTTTAAAATTTATGTGAAGAACAAGACCTCAATAACTGCAGCAGTCAGACAAATAAAAGCTGAAAGCTACGGAAACATGAATGAGAGGCAAAGCTGAAGGCATAGGCCTGAAATAAGAAAGATACTAGGAGCAGCATACAAGCAAGAAATCAATGAATTTAGAGAAATTTATTTCAAACATGACAACTTTAACCTAAATGTACTCTTGGTTAAATTTTTCACTATTGAAACACAGAATCACTAGGTTGGAAAAGACCTCCAGGATCATTGAGCCCAACCATTCCTATTAACCACTAAACCATGTCCCCAGTTCTCATCATTTAAACACCTCCAGAGATGGTGACTCAACCACCTCCCCAGGTAGGCTGTTCCACTGCCCAATGACCCTTTCTGTGAAAAATTATTTCCTGATATCCAGTCTGAACCTCCTCTGGAGGAGCTTGAGGCAATTCCCCCTCATCCTGTCACCTATCATTTGGGAGAAGAGGCCAGCACCCTCCTCTCTACAACCTCCCTTCAGATAGTTGTAGAGAGTAATAAGGTCTCCCTTCAGCCTCCTCTTCTCCAGGCTAAACAACCCCAGCTCTCTCAGCCGCTCCTCATAAAGCCTGTTCCCAAGCCCCTTCACCAGCTTTGTTGCTCTTCTCTGGACTCGCTCCAGAGCCTCAACATCCTTCTTGTGGTGAGGGGCCCAGAACTGAACACAGGATTCAAGGAACGTTCTCACTAGTGCTGAGTACAAAGGGAGAATAACCTCCCTGGACCTACTGGCCAGGCCATTTCTGATACAGGTCAAGATGCCATTGGCCTTCTTGGCCACCTGGGCACACTGCTGGCTCATGCTCAGTCGGCTGTCAACCAACACCCCCAGGTCCTTCTCCTCCTGGCAGATTTCCAGCCAGGCTTCTCCTAGTCTGTACCTCTGCACAGGGTTTTGTGCCCCAAGTGCAGGACCTGGCATTTGGCAGTGTTAAACCTCAAGCCATTGGTCTCATCCCAGTGGTCCAGCCTGTTCAGATCCCTTTGCAGAGCCTCCCTACCCCCAGCAGGTAAGTCTTATAGCAAGGTCTCTCTCTGTGTGGGGGCAGAGTGTGTTACATTAGTGATTTGATTTGTTATGTGTTAACTCAATTCTTGTGTTCAAGTGCAAAATGAGATTTAGTTGGTTATGGGTTTGGGGTGTTTTTTTGTTTTGTTGTTTTGGCTTTTGTTTGGTTTTTTTTCCTCTGTCTATGTGAAATTGCCCTATTTTTTCTAAGATCAAAAGATCTATTCCATTGTAGTTCTGCTGAAGATCTCTCTACAGATTTAAAATAGGAGGAATGATCACAGGTGGAAAAAAACAAGCATAAGGAGAAAAAAAGACCACATTCAAATGCAAGGTTAAGCATAAAAAAATCATAATCAAGGCACTTAAGCAAGGGGTATTAGTGATATATTTTAAAGAATTTATTCTAGCAAAATAAAATTGAATCAACTGAGACATATGGAAAGGCAACTATTTAAATGGAGATTTAATTTTTATTTTTATTTGATACACAGTTTTATGATATTATCATGGAAGGACTACTTTTCAAATTTTAAATTAAAATTGAGTAATTCTTACAGACTCTGAAGAAACTGCAGATGCTAATGATGCATGTGAAGGTGCACAATGGAAAGCAGGACGGTGCTTGAGGGAAAACTGAACTAGCTTGGAAAGGTGTCTACTTTTGTTGAGAGAATAAAGGCAAGAACATTTAGCAAGTACAAATTTGTGCATCCTTGTTTATGTAATTACTTGAAAGAGAAGCATAATTCAAGACTGGATATGCCTTTCTAAATCCCTTATTAACTTTTTCAGGTATAGCAAACTTAACGCAGAGAAATAGGCTCTCTTGCATCCCATCATCTATCATAAACCACGTCTATCTGATGATAAATTGCTCTCACCAAAAGAACCCCTATCATTGATTAAAGGGGTGATGTGCATATTTCCGCAGTCTGTAGTATTTAAGGGCTGAAGTTTTTTTATGTATTTTCTGCTTTCTTACCTCACTCTCTTTCAAAATAATGAACGTATTCTTGAAGTCATGTTTTTTACCTTCATTTTTAATCTTCAAAGATATTGTGCCAGCTTCTCTAGTCAGTTACATTATAGCATCAAATTGAGGTTGCTGTCACAGTGACACAGAGGACAAAAATCTTGTAAAGAATAGGGAGCTATCTTTCAAAAGCCAAAAGGCCCTCTGATTTATAGCAATATAAGATGTGCCCTTATGGAAACTAACTTTGCTTTTCAGGTGCCTTTTTCTAACAAGATGGGGCTAAAAAGCATAAAGGTGAAATTGAGTTAAAAATGAATTCTTAATGCAAATACCACATTTTACTTTCAAATTTCTAACTACAATTATCTATCATGTTCCAGAAAAATGGTGATAACTAAAAAAAGCAGATAATGGATAAGTACTGTAGCAGACCAATTATAGTGAATGCTAAAAATTACTTTTTACAAACTCATTCTCCACTCCTTCTGTTGAATTATGTCATATGACTTTTTAATCTCGAGATTTTATCCTTTTTTTTTAAGATACCCCACTGAGCAGCTTGCTTTTAAGGGAGAGTGAGAAATAGAATTGGCTTTGTTTCTGTACAAGGCAGATTGTATCTTCCCTGAAGACTTTTTTATGGTAGTTCTTTGCAAAAGATATTGCTTGTGCTCTGTGGATACCTGTGGTGTTTGTCCAAATTAGTCTTGATGTTATACAAGAAGTTTCTCATTAAAGGTATAGGCAATAACTATTTGCTTTTTTCTCCAAAGATTATATCAGCAACACAATATATCAAAACTTTGCAACAAAATTGTGATGCTTCAGTGGAATGAAGAGACAGATGAAGAAAAGTTTTTGGTTTAAAGGATGAATAGTAAATAGTCTCTCAAAACTTGCTGGAACAAGTCTTAACCTATATTAGCAGAGAATTTACAGAACTATATATACCTGCGTACAAAGATCCAGTGCTGAGGTCAAAAGGATGTGCTACAATCAAATTTAAAAAAACTGAGCATACAAAACATGACCACACTTGTCCTTGCAAACATGCCTGCCCACAGGACTTAAAAGAACATCCTACAAAGTTCTAAGGAATTTATTTTTCTCTTTTATGCATGTTGGCATTTAAAAAATTAGAATTTAAACTTGCTGCATAGATATTTCATCTAATTCCAATTAAAAAGGAAATAAACACATTCCAAGTCAATTAACTGGAGGTGGATTTATGTCCTGTGTATTTTATCAAGTTATTGTCTCATAGAACCCAACAGATAAGGGGGACACATGTTTTTAGGTATCTTTTTCAGCATTAGTAAAAAAATCCTTGCATGTCTCTACTTTATAATTACCTGTAACAATTTCTAAGCATATAGAAAAGAGGTAAAGCTTAGTATTAAGACTCTCTGGGCCTTTTGTCAATATCTTGCAACTGTAGACAAATACAAGTTTCTCAAGATCTCATTCCTGTGACACATTCTGCCAGCTGCATCTGCACTTATTACTGAAGCACTTGTTACAACCACCAGAACTATTATGTGAGGATTCACCAAGAGCAAAGAGGTTTCAGATGAAAACAAAATTGTAAAGCAATCATTTGTTTACTGTGGCAATGACATTTTTCTTGCGGTCACCAGCAATGAATGCTACATGGGATCTCTATGGAAAAAAAAGGCAAAAACATCCTTACCTTCCCCCCTCCACACACTATACTTAAAACACAAATTATTTTATTGTACAGATAATTTAGTTATGGCCTTTCCATTCATGAATGGAGTTATAAACCACAAATATTAAAACTTTTTCACCAAGAAAAGTAAAAGCAGTAAATTTCAGTGATTCTGAAATCCAGATATGACGAGACCAGAAACAACTGCTGTTTGCAACAATCAAAAGTTAAGATGGATATTTGCTAGCAAATCTGAACTCTTACAAAAACAAACAAACAAAACCCACCAACAAAATAAAAAAAAATCCCTCTCACTATGTCTTGATGAAGTAGGATTTATTTGTGGCTTAGTGGTGATGACTAAGTGGCTTTCAAATATTCTAGTGGGAATTTTCGAATTATCCAAAAGATCATAGAATCATGGAATCAACAGGTTGGAAGAGACCAGCCGGATCATCGAGTCCAACCATTCCCACCAATATCTAAACCATGCCCCTCAGTATCTCATCCACCTGCACCTTAAACATATCCAGCGAAGGCAAGTCAGCCACCTCCCTGGGCAGACTGTTCCATTGCCTAATGATCCTTTCAGCGAAGAATTTTTTCCTTATGTCGAGCCTGAACCTCCTCTGGCGGAGCTTGAGGCCATTCCCTCTTGTCCCCTGTCCCCTGTCACTTGGGAGAAGAGGCCAGCACCCTCCTCTCCACAACATCCCTTCAGGTAGTTATAGAGAGCAATAAGTTCTCCCTTCAGCCTCCTCTTCTCCAGGCTAAACAACCCCAGCTCTCTCAATCGCTCCTCGTAAGGCCTGTTCTCCAGCCCCTTCACCAGCTTTGTCGCTTTTCTCTGGACTCGCTCCAGAGCCTCAACATCCTTCTTGTGGTGAGGGGCCCAGAACTGAACACAGTACTCGAGGTGCGGTCTCACCAGTGCTGAGTCCAAAGGGAGAATAACCTCCCTGGATCTGCTGGTCACATCATTTCTGATACAAGCCAAGATGCCATTGGCCTTCTTGGCCACCTGGGCACACTGCTGGCTCATGTTCAATCAGCTGTCGACCAACACTCTCAGGTCCCTCTCCTCCAGGCAGCTTTCTAGCCAGGATTCTCCCAGTCTGTAGCACTGCTTTAGGGTTGTTGTGTCCCAAGTGCAGGACCCGGTATTTGGCCGTGTTAAACCTGGGCCTACTGTTCATGAACAGAGAAGGCCTTGTGGGGGATGTGAGTTTTGGAGGATGCCTGGGGCACAGGGATCATGAGATGATAGAGTTCGCAGTGCAGGGTAAAATGAAGAAGGAGGTTAGCAGAACAGTCGCCCTCAACTTTCAGAGAGCAGACTTTGGGCTGTTCAGAATGCTGGTTGGAAAAGTCCCATGGGAGGTGCTCCTTGAAGGCAAAGGTGTCCATGAGGGCTGGGTGCTCTTCAAGAAGGAACTCCTAGCAGCTCAGGAGAAAGCCGTCCCCAAGTTCCGGAAAAGTAGCCAGCGAGGTAAGAAACCAGCATGGTTGAGTAGGGAGGTCCTGAGAGACATAAGAAGAGGAAGGTCTATGAGCTTTGGAGGAAGGGGCAGGCATCCTGGATGGACTATAGGGAGGAAGCGAGAACGTGCAGGGAAAAAATCAGGAGGGCTAAGGCCCAACTAGAAATGCGATTGGCCAAGTCTGTTAAAGACGATAAAAAATCTTTCTACAAATATATCAACAGTAAAAGGAGGACTAGGGAGAATCTCCAGTCCCTAGTAGATGCAGAGGGAACAACAGTAACAGGGGACGAAGACAAGGCTGAAGTGCTCAATGCCTACTTTGCCTCAGTCTTTAACAGTAAGGAAAATTGTTCCCTCTGTGCACAAACCCAGGGGTTGGAGGAGCAGAACGAGGTTCCTATGATCCAAGAGGAGGTGGTTGGAGACTTGCTTACCCGGCTAGACGCCCACAAGTTTATGGGGCTGGATGGAGTCCCCCCAAGAGTTTTGAGGGAACTGGCGGATGTGCTGGCCAAACCCCTTTCCATCATCTTCCAACAGTCCTGGAAGACTGAGGAGGTACCACTGGACTGGAGGCTGGCTGATGTCCCCAGCTACGAGAAAGGGCACAAGGAGGATCTGAGGAACTACAGGCCTGTCAGTATGACCTCAGTGCCAGGGAAAGTCATGGAACAGGTGATCTGAACTACTATCATGAAGCACATGCAAGAGAACCAGGTGATCAGGCCCAGTCAACACGGGTTCATGAAAGGCAGGTCTTGCCAAACTAACCTGATCTCCTTCTATGATAAAGTGACTAGGCTGCTGGATGAGGGAAAGGCTGTGTATACAGTATTCTTGGACTTTAGTAAAGCCTTTGATACAGTTTCTCCCAGCATTCTGCTTTGGAAACTGTCAGCCTCTGGGCTGGACAGGCGCACACTCTCCTGGGTGGAAAACTGGTTGGATGGCCGAGCCCAGAGAGTGGTGGTAAATGGAGTTAACTCCAGCTGGAGGCCAGTGACAAGTGGGGTTCCCCAGGGCTCAGTCCTGGGTCCAGCCCTATTCAATGTCTTTATCAATGACCTGGATGAAAGCATCGAGTGCACCCTTAGCAAGTTTGCAGATGACACCAAGCTGGGTGGAAGTGTCAATCTGCTGGAGGGTCTGGAGTCCAATGGCATGAGGTTTAACATGGTCAAATGCCGGGTCCTGCACTTGGGGCACAACATCCCTGTGCAGTGCTACAGACTAGGAGAAGTCTGTCTAGAAAGCTGCCTGGAAGAGAGGGACCTGGGGGTGTTGGTTGACAACCGACTGAACATGAGCCAGCAGTGTGCCCAGGTGGCCAAGAAGGCCAATGGCATCTTAGCTTGTATCAGAAACGGCGTGACCAGCAGATCCAGGGAGGTTATTCTCCTTCTGTACTCGGCACTGGTGAGACCGCTCCTTGAATACTGTGTTCAGCTCTGGAGCAAGTACAGAGAAGAGCGACAAAGCTGGTGAAGAGGCTGGAGAACAAGTCTTACGAGGAGCGATTGAGAGAGCTGAGATTGTTTAGCCTGGAGAAGAGGAGGCTGAAGAGAGACCTTACTGCTCTCTATAACTACCTGAAGGGAGGTTGTGGAGAGGAGGGATCTGGCCTTTTCTCCCAAGTGACAGGGGACAGGACAAGAGGGAATGGCCTCAAGCTCCCCCAGAGGAGGTTCAGGCTCAACATAAGGATAAAATTCTTTACTGAAAGGGTCATTAGGCAATGGAACGGTCTGCCCAGGGAGGTGGCTGACTTGCCTTCGCTGGATATGTTTAAGGTGCAGGTGGATGAGATACTGAGGGGCATGGTTTAGATATTGGTGGGAATGGTTGGACTCGATGATCCAGCTGGTCTCTTCCAACCTGTTGATTCTATGTTTCTTTTTTTTTTTTCTGATAAATAGCAGAAGCCCTATGGTAAAGAGGTATGGTGGGGAGCTGGATCACCTTTGTCAGTCACTGTCTGAGTAGTGGCCATTGAGTAAAACTGCTATCTTGGTTGCTAATGGTTGATAAGTCAATTCCATGAACCTCAGGGAAGACAAATAGGAAAGAAGATAAATCACTTCTGACTCCACCTCTTTTATCTAAACTTGTGAAAATAAGTTTGGCTTTTAAAGGTAACCTAAACTTAACAATTTCGCTTGTTTCTCATCCTGTGCCATACAGTACAAAAACTGAGGGAGAGCGAAAAATATGAGAAAATAAAAGCAGAAGGAGCTGCCTTTCTCAAATTGTGATTGAAGCAGCAATCTGTCTCTGAGCATTGATTGGCATTAATTGCATTAATCTGTAAAGTTTTTTTATTCTATGTTGAACTGTCATCCGGTTTTTAATACAGATTTTGCTCTAATACTATTAGGAATTCTCAGAATTGCCCCTATTTTATATATTGAAAGACTTCTATACCCTTTCACTTGGCCTGTCCCTCCTGAAGTTATGTAACTTTATAACACTGGGATTTACAAAGAGTTTTTCAAATTAGGTGGCATCAGGTCTGGTTTTTTCTCCCATCTCTGTTATTTAGGTTTGTCTAGATTACAATTAATTTACAATCCAAGTCTGAAAACAGAGTTTTATTAATCCTAAATAATCTTTTTCCGGTCAAACAGTGGTGCTCAACCTTAAACCCCGAAGCCTTTTTATACAAAGAGCTACAAATATTCATACAAACTAACTTTTTAAAATAAGACAGAAACATGCAGCACTTAAGCCTTCATATTGTGGGACATACACTTCATGCAATGGAGCATGATAAAGCTCTCTTTATGCAAGACTTTAACCAAGTCAGTTCATCCATCCAGTGCTACCCAGAGACTAATCATCTGAATCCTTCCAGCCAAACAGCAGCCTTACCTCACAGCTGTGCCTGAGCTGGAGTTGTCTTCCCTTCAGGGCTTATGGGGAAGGTTCTCATCCACTTCCCCTTCTTATGAATATAATCTACTTCCTAAGTAGGACAAGCGTTAATATGCTTCTTTGAGAACCGATAAGAATGTCTTCCCAATTAGCACTTATCACTGCTTTAGGTGGCAGTGCAACGGGGAGGGGAAGATTATAAGTCTTGAAGCCTACAACTCTTTGTTTTGAGGATGGCAATAATAAACGCATACTAAAAAGTCAGTTAAGAGGTTTTGCCCAGCAAAAATACATGTTTGTGTTCACTGTTATATAATGTTTTGAATATTTTTAGTAAGTTTAAACAGACCTAAACCTTGCATTGCTGTATAATTTTAATGGTTTATAGCAAATATAAAGGGTTACCATAGATAATATGTCTTTTGGATCTTCATGTACTGCTATGGGACATACCCCGACACCAAAAGGCTATTTATCAAACTGTAGCTTCACTGTGTAGCAGATTCTTACAGATCAAGCTAAATTTTTGCTTCTTTCAACTGTTTTTAACCTGTATTCATGTTACAAGAAAAGTGTCATGTCTCTGAGGGCACCACTAATCTTGACTGTTCCTGCCCAGCCTCTAGAGTCTCCCCCTACTCTGCCTAGGCCCAGGACCCCATCTCAGCTCCACCAGGGCTAACCCTCCTTGCCTCAATGGTGCCATAACAGGACCAGTCTCCAGCTCCCAACAGCACTGCCCTTTCTGGCCATGGGTCCTCTGAACTGGGTCCACCTGCAGAACTACATCCCAGCCTCAGCACATTCCTGATGTCCACACCTGGGGTTGCCCTGATGTCTGTGGCTGACATGCTGCTGGCTGGGATGGGCTCTGGCTGTTAGGTTTTGCCATCACCCATGATGGGAAGCCTCCAGTTCTCCTGGCCTCCAGTGAACTACTAGCCCCAGAAGGGCCCTGGCAGTGAGGTGCAGTTATTCTGGGTGTGGCCAATGTGCAGGGTAAATAAACAGAAAATAAAGGACATTTCAAGTTTTCTTTTTGAAGATCCAAAGAGGAACAGCTAAATTTCACAGGGGGTACGACAAAATACAAGAAGTCACTTAAAATTTCTAGCATTCCTAATGAGCAAAATCTTTCGCATTAACCTTTCCCCATCACTGGCTTGAAAAGCTAGCAAAACTAGGCCAGAGCATGAAGTCTAGAGCTTGGCAGTCTTCAGATCTCTGGTGAACTATTTCAGGGAGTGCTAATTACAATGCAATAGTAAGAGCAGGAGCTGCTCATTACAGCTGAAGAATAAGTCAGTGTTTGTAAATGATTCACTCTGACAGCTGTCTGCAATCTGCACTCCAAGGTCTCCCTTCTGATGTGCTAAATCCCAATGATAGCAAATCTCTTTCCCTTTTTCCACACTAACTGTTAAATACAAAGTCTTGCTTTCTTTGCTCACATAGCTAGTTAAAATCGTGGTCCATATACTTATCATAGCTGCATGCACTCTTAACTAATTCATCAACATGTAAGGGAAATATAAACTCAAATGTTCCTCCAGGCACCTAGGAATAGTCTGTCCCTAAAACATTATTAGCCATATCATTGAACTGGTTCATATTTCTGTTTCCTTTCTTTCTATGCCCAAGATTTTGTCTCTCATGCATATAGTTATCCATGTTAAAAGATTAATTAAAATTCTTTATTTTACAAATTATTTGTTTCAAAGAAAGAAGTCTCCTTTAACTTTTCAGAGCTAGCTGAAAGAGTTAGCAATGGAGTGAAAGTTGAATCAAGTTTAGTTAAAAGGATATCTAATTACTGAACATTTTACAGGTAATGGTGATAACATGAAAAAAAGTCATTCTAGAGGAGTTGCAATAGGAAAAAAACATTCTAATCTTTAAGCAATATCACTTAATGACTGAGTGGTGTTCAATATTCATTAAATGGGGATATAGCTTATAATCTTTAACTGATGAATGATTAAACTAACACTGAAATGTTAGATTAAATTTGGGATGAATGAAAAACTTTTTAACCAGAGACAAGCCAATTCACCAAAAGGGATATTGATAGACTTCAAGGGGAAATAAATGGCTTTAATGGTCATTATAAAAGGGAATTCATTAATCTTTTTTGTTCTTGGTTTTGTTTTGAGTGCATATATATTTTTTTCTGACAAAGTCTAATATATTACAGTAGAGATCATCCTGCAATCTGTAAAATATGAAAAGGAAGAAGAAATATAAAGTTTATTTCACAGTTGCTTTTGTTTGCTGCTAGACAGAAATGCATGATGTCTGTCATCTTGAGAACTAGTGGTCACTGCAGATGCAAAGATAAACTTTGTATATATCTTTTATATATGTCCCAAGTTACCTGACAAACATATGGAGTTCTTTATAGGAAGGAAAGCCTGCAGAGTTTTGATTGTCATGGTTATTACATTCTCAGTGCAACTTTCTCTTGGGAAATGGAAGAAGAGGTCCCTGGTTGTTTCTGCCAAACTTCAATATATGTTTATGGCGTGCATCATAACATACTTCATAACATTAAAGAAGAAAATACAGGATGTGGAGGGGAGCTAATGTGCAAAATGATAGAATTAAAAAGAAGTTTGAAGGTATACATCCTTCACAAATGAGGAGAAAAAAGAACTAATTCAAAAGTTCCTGATTTTGACCTTACTCTATGTCCATCAAATCATTTTTGTTAGTGGGAATAAATGTACACCAATACCAAGCACTGAAGAGTATAGCACAGAGAAAATAGTCAATAGGGAACAATTCTTCTCTGTCTTTTCTGATCAGAAGTCCAGAAGCATCAATTTAACCGATTTTATTTCAAATTTAAAACAAGAAAAAGTATGATTTCTTCACACAATGAATAGCTAGGTTATATTTTTACTACAGGACGTTGCAGAAGCAAAATCTTTATGACTGCACAAACTCACAGCAGAAAATCAATCCACGAGGACCATTAAATACAAAACCAATACCTTTCAATTCAAACTCGCACACTTTACCCCTCTCACGAATTTCTGAAGTCTGGGAGAATATAACTGTAAAACATTATCTTCTGATTGCCCTGGTCTTATGTCATTCACTACACTATTCTCCTAATATTTCATATGGCCAGTGTTGGAAACAGAAGCCTGAGAGGTAAGGAATTTCAGCCTGATATTTGCAACTGTCTGTTTGTGAAAACACATAAATACATGTAGCTGAAATTGATGCCTTTCTTATATGACAAAGTGATTCATTAAAAGTGATCAGATATTTAGGAAAGAATGTATCTTAGAAACTTATTTTGTTGTTTTAGCGTGTTTCAGCAACTCAAACCACTTAATCATTGTAACTGAAATTACTTCAAATCATATTCTTACAAGCTGCAAACTGAGACTGAAGATCATTTGAGTACTCATGGTCAGAAATATGAAGAAACTGCTACTTTATGTGCCCATAATATTACAAGATGCTTGAAGAATTATGAAAAAAAAAGAGAAAGAAACATGACTTTACTCTATTCATTTCAAGATAATATTTTCTGGAATTCAATCAGTTTTTCTGACCTGGAAAGCTGAACTTAACATTTCTGTTATAAGGGTACCCCATCACTCAGAAAGGGTTTCTTTTCCAGACATACAGTATGGCCACTCTGGGTGAGGATTTGAGCAACCTTATCTAGTTGAAGGTGTCCCTGCCTGTGCCGGGGGGAGGGGGGGATCTAGATGATCTTTAAGGTCCTTTCCAGTCTAAAATTTTCTATTGTCCTATGAATAATATGATTAAAATAGCTAGTGCCCTTGTAATGCACATAAAGTAATTAACATATTTTCACTTTATGATCCACATTTCTATCTGACATAAGCTAGCAAAAAGAACAGAATTGCATTGTCAACACCACTACCAACAAAGACTTTGGGCTTACAAAAAGGAGAACAGCTTAGGTGTGTCTTTGTCAGGAGATGAATGTGAAAGAGGCCAGGTCAAGTCATAGAAACAGATGAATTAAAGATAGTACACACTATAAGAAGTTTTATCAATGCTGATAGGATGACAAACAACTAACTTCATACTTCACTTTGGCTCTGCAATTGCTAAAAGAGTAAAAATTTCCTCTAGTCTGAATTTTCAGATTAATCAGGGTTTTTTCATTTAAAACATTTCAACAAAACAATATAATTTAGGAAAACCTTCTGAAGGGGTACAAGAAGAATTAATTTCAAGGTTTTCTTGGTTCCATGCCAGGTCACATGCCACACCACACAAGAACAAGTCCTAGTCAATTCTGCAAAGTAGAATAGGACTGATCTATGACCCTGAAATCAAGAGAAAAGAACTGATTCTCATCCCTGCTTGTTAAAGCTAGTCTTGTGTAAAGCAAATTGCCCATGTGTGTACTGAAAAGCACTCTGAGTTTAATCTCCCCTGGGTCCTTTGTGCTGTATAGGGCAAAATCAGTTTTTTTTCCTGGAAATGTGGGGCATGAGTCTCTGTGGGCAAAGCTGTTGAAAGTGCACTAGAGGAAAGTCTGAGGAAGAAAAAGCCAAAACTGCTGGTGGTTTGTCAGTACAGCCTTTTGAGATCTGTGTCAGGGCCATGAGTCCAGACCCTAGTTCTGCCATCCTTTTCATCTCTTCAGGCTCTGACTGCCTGCATTTAGGCCAGATCTGCTGCAGCCTGGCTGAGAAACCTGGGATTAAACTACCAAGATGGAGACAGGGCAAGAACCCCTTGGAAATGCAAACCATATCCTGGGCTGCATCAAAAGAAGTGTGGCCAGCAGGATGAGGAAGGTGATTCTGCCCCTTTACTCCTCCCTTGTGAGACCTCATCTGGAGTATTGTGTCCAGTTCTGGAGTCATCAACGTAAGAAAGATATGGAACCGTTGGAACGGGTCCAGAGAAGGGCTACAAAGATGACCCAAGGGCTGGAGCACCTTCCATAGGAGGACAGGCTGAGAGAGTTGTACTAGTACAGGCTGAGAGTTGGGCTTGTTCAGCCTGGAGAAGAGAAGGCTCCAAGGAGATTTTATACCACCTTCCAGTATCTGAAAGGATCCTACAAGAAATCTGGAGAGGGACTGTTCATAAAAGCTTGTGGTGATAGGACAAGGCGGAATGGATATAAGCTGGAGAGGGGCAGATTTAGACTGGACATTGGGAAGTATTTCTTCACCACAAGGGTGAGACACTGGAACAGGTTGCCCTGGGAAGTTGTGGATGCCCCATCCCTGGAGGTGTTTAAGGTCAGGTTGGATGGGGCCTTGGGTAACCTGATCTAGTGGAAAGTCCTTGCCCATGGCAAGGGTGTTGGAGCTAGATGACCTTTAAGGTCCCTTCCAACCCTAACTATTCTATGAATCTATGATTCTATGTCTCTGAAGGGCCTCACACTGGACCTTGGCTCATGAAGTTCATTTGAGCTCCATGCCACTGTGCTTGCTTTAGCTGTCTTGTATATATGATTGTACCTTGCCAATCCTTCTCTGACTCACCAGCTTGACAAATTTTTAGCCCTGTTGCTAAAGACGTGTCCAGCAGTCACTGGACTTTGGCTGGCCCTGATTATCTGCCCTATTTTTCTTGCATGGGTACTGTAAGAGCAGGCTTTTTTCCAGGACTGCTGACCCATCTGCCTTGCTGTCACCCATGGTTTCCCACTCTTTTTCTCTAGAAGAGCAGCTGGCTCTCATTGCTGCCTGACAGGTCCACAGGACAACATCCAGGAATTGCATTACTGGGACCCAGTCAGGGCAAGTCTATATTGAAACAGGAAACAAGTTAACAGCTGAGCTGTGTGGATAATCAGTGTTTGTGTACTCAAGCTTATTCCCTGTCCTCGTTTTCTTCCACAAACCCACCTGATCTGTGATTCTGCCTTGCATCACACCTCAGAACTCTTCAAAGCCTGCACAGCTGGAAGCCTGACAGCTGGAAACACACCCCCTGTGCTGGTTTCAGCCTTCGTTCCATGTTCCTGGATGTACAGCAAGGAATGCAGAAGCAGTGAGACCCCATATCTGAATTAGGATTATTCAGGCTTCTAATTTTTGTCACTAAGTTGATAAACCTAAAGTTATAATTCACTAAGATGAATCCTCAACATGTTTGAGGTTTCTTGGGTGATTTGTGGATCCAAGGGAATTCATCTCCCAGTGCTCCTTTGCTTTGCTGGTGCTGTCATTCAGCTAGATGTCTGGAGGGTCTGAAAACTGGACTGAAAAGTCTGAGAGCTTCCCACTGAGTGCTTTCTCATACAGAAGGTTTGTATGGAGCAAAATTTTGAATGAATGCTATTGATGAGCAAACCCTATCATCAAATCTGATTACTGGATTGGTAAAATTTGGTTTCATTTAAAGTGCTTTAGATGAACTTGGAATAAATACATAATATAGCATGGTAATTTGTTTTGCAAAACAGAAGTAATTAATTCTTTGAGTAAATTACTTGGAAATCATTATTCCAACAATTCTCTCTAAAGTTATAGAAATTTTCCAGCAAACTAATTCTTTATTTTTGGCTAATAAGCATTTTCTGTTAAGAAAAGAATAATTTTCATTTGAAAATCAAAACGAAAAACAGAAGATGGACACAAAGTGTTTAACAGCTACTAGATGTCAAGTTAAAATATAATTTAAAGTAGATATCCAATTCGATTCACCAAAACATAGCAAAGAGAAACACTGGGAGCTGGATGGGATGATCCATGTGGGTCACTTCCAAGCTAAAACATTCTATGATTCCATGACTTTATAATGCAACTTTGAGGACATTTGCATTATATAGTATTTAGTTTATAGAATGTATTTAAATAACATTTTATTGCTACTTTTGATTGTGATTGATATTGCAGTCTTAAAGGTACTAATTGTCTTATTTATGATCTTTCTTAATTAGCCTGTAAGTAATTCCAGCTACAGTAAGGAAGGAAATGTCTAATAATGTCTAAAGTCTAATAATATCTAAAGTAGAAAGTTACTGTGGACATTACCTGATGACTACTAGGGTACACTTTTACACCTGATTAAACTAAGTTTCTGCTAATATAAGGAGTCATAATACATTAAGCACAACATTGGAAATTAAGATATTAGCTCATCAGCCAATGCAGGATTTTGACAAAATCCTGGATATAATGACAATAGTGTAGGATTTTTGAGCAGAGAAAAGTTCTTAATATGATAGTTCATACGTATATGGCATTGTCGGGTTTAGTCAGTTGAGAGATATAAGCAATAACTAGGAGCAAATAAAAGTACTATTGAGATACCAATGCACTGAACTGACACATGACAGTTTTACAAATAACAAGTGTCAGAAGTATTTTCTGACTTTTTTTCTGCTATGATGTATTCTATTGGAAGATGTCAGTTTAGCAAAATCAACTAATTCCACGAGAATATCCGTTTCATTGATACTTCTATTGAAGAACTGTATAAATTATTCATCTCAATAATGTCAAAAAATACATAATTTTGAACTCTTTATTAATAAAGTGCAATAATAGTTTCAATAAAACAAAAAAAGTCCATTACAGCCTTACCAAACCAAACCATTTTAAAATATACCTAAGCGGAAACTTCTTATAAAGCCAAATGAAATGTTTTCAGTTTTCAGAATGCTACTTTTGAATTCAATATTCTTAATTCTTTTTGATTCAGGAAATGCAACTGTAAAATATTAGAAGTTTTGGACTCTTAAGAGACTATTGTTCCATGCTTTCAGTAACTAAATGCTTAGAGGAGAAATAAAGACTGCAAGAAATCAGTAGCAGGACCACAGTTGTTTATAATGACTAATGCTTCTGAGAGTTTGATTTGCTTTTGAAAGTGCCAGTTTCTCAGGAACCAACGGGCCATACACACCAAGATTCCTCTTCAATATGTGGTTTGCAAACTTCTCCAGGTTCCCAACAACTGAAACAATCAAGATATTTTATCTCTTAGCAAAGAGACGAAATTAAAGAAAGAGGTAAACTTAAGAAAAGTTTATCTCTCAGTTAAGGGGTAAAATAATTTCTCTCTTAGATTTCAAGTAATGAGCAAATAAAAATGCAGTTTCAGGGACTTTTTTTTGCCTTTCATTCTGGTAATGAAACACAGTTTCAAGACCCATTAACTGGTTTTCAGCTGTGTTGATTTCTGGTTCAACTTGCTTTTTTTTACCCTCCTCAGTGGAGCTGTAGATGTTTTCAGAATTTCTGTCTATAAATTGTGTCACATTGGTAAATGTAGTTTTCTCTATTGTCCCTCATGCAACCTTTTGAAACAGCTTATAGAAACCTTATATTTTAAAGCACTCAATACCAAGTCAATATTCAGTGAAGGTAACAGTAGTATACTCCATAAACACCTTTTTACAGATTTTGCTGTCTTCCTCAGAATGTGGACTTTCATGTAAAAATAAATTCTCACACCCTTTGGCTGTGGAAATAATCTTCATTCCCTAAATCAATAGATTTCTGTTCATTCACTAGTCAAGACAGATTGAACAATATAACACCTGCAGAGGTGTGGGTGTCTTTCATCTGAACGGGATTTTAACTTCAAAGTCAGTATTTGACTCTTTAAATGCTTAGAACTCAATTTTCAGTTTGTAGCAAACTCCAAATAATTTGTGACCAAATAACAGTTTAGTTTCCAGTCGTTCCTGTTTCATCAGGAGTAAACCTGATACCACTTGCTTCCTGAAGCACCTCTAGGAAACTACAGGTTACATGTTCACTCTGCTGCCTGCAATTTTGATAACCACCTTGGGAAGCAGCTTTCTGCACAGTTTGTGCTGCAACTGCAGTAAGGCCAGTTCCTTCAGCCTCTTTGCCACCTACCTCTGTTGGGGGAATTACAGCCTTTTTCCCAGGGCTCACAAGGCAATTTAACAAATAGATTTTAGGTGGCCAAAGCTGTATTTTCACTCACTGTATTTGACACATACATGGAATATTATGCAATGTCACTTAGAACAAATAATAAGATGCCTTTAATTTTTTTTTGCTTTACACAAGTGAGTGAAAACCAAAACAAACTGAACTGCATGCAAATGAATTTTGCTCTTTTTTTTAAATTCCACAATTATAATAATTTTTACAATGTTAAAGACTCACTGACTTCTCATGAAAAATATTGACAGACATTCAATACTGGGAAACAATCTTCCCCCTCACGAAATATAATGACAAACAGCCTCCACTCTGTCCTGGTGGAAACATTGATTAAAACAATTTTGCTTATTCTTCATACTTAGGATAAAAATCTTTTGTATAGATTTTCTTGTAAAAGAAGAGAGAGGTTATATTGACAAATATGTGAGTATTTAGTGTTATTGGAAGCTATTTCTGGAAGTACGTAAGATTTTTAAAATAGAAAGCTTTTGAGACAAAATTAAACATATTAGTATTAAAATCATAAGGGAACATTCTGAGAGCACTGAAAAATAAAATAAAACTGATAGTGTCTCCTGGATTCCAAGGGAAACAGCTAAGTATCTGAAGGGTGATACAACACCTCCAAACTTAGTGTATTCATGCCTTATAAGTGGCTTAGGCCCTTTTCATTCCCATTTTCTAGACTGTTCACATCTTGTGTACTTTAATTTCTTTAGGCACCACAAATGAACCTAAAGTTCCCTGGCCCAGTAACCCAGGCAGACTCAGGGGAGTGTCCCTGAAGAAAGTTATTTACCTCCTATTGACAAGGCATCCACAAAATAGACAATCAGTTGCTGAAAATAACGAGGATTTACTTAGCACTGTGGCAAACAAAAACCAATCACACATACAGATGTCAGGAAATATCACTATGCAACTTCCTTAAGAATTCCTAAGTTTTACAAATAATCCTTTAGAAGGATGACCCAAAACCAACAATCATTCAAAAAAGGAAATCTCTTTCTCAAGAGTACCCAGAAGATAGAATCACTGACCCAAAGTGGAAGGGCTCACTCAAGGATATGTCCAGAAGAAATAGTTACTCACTGAAAAGAGGGTGAGGGTACTCAATCCTGAAAAGTTACCTCGGGCAGCATTCCAGTCCAAGGCAGAGTCTTCACTGCAGGTCACAGCTCTGGGGAGAAAACAGTTCAAACTGGCTTTCAAGTAAGACCCTGTTTTATGCCATAGTTGAGTCTTATCTGTGGTCATTCTAACTGGTTGGGGACCTACATCTTCCAGGACTGTTTGCCTAGCAACAAGCCGCTACCTCTCCCCAGGTGGTACAGGGACTGGGGAATGGAGCTGTCAGTCAGATCACTGCTGACCTTAGTGTTGTCTGCAGTGAAAGCGCATCTTCCCTTCACAGAACTCCCTGAAACCTGAAAAGACTGACCAGGTTTCAGCAGGCTGGAAAGCCCCATCTCTGTGTCTTTGGCAAGCCATGATCTTCATCAGGTCTTTGGTAGGCCATTATCTTTATCGAGTCCTTGTCAGAGTGGTCGAATGTGTCAAAAATCCACCCTGTGATCACAGTCACAACTCCACTTGTTTCCCTGGAGTGGTGGTACAGGCATCTCTTTCTCCAAGGCTGAAAGGGGCATAGTCCTGTTAAGCTTCAGTGCTCATTGTGGATCATCATTCCTTAGTAATTCTAATACCTCCTACTCAAATAAGGAGGGTATACTATACCAGATTTCACTACCCTGTACCTAATACCACTTATTAAAATTTACACTAATCATAACTACAATCATCATTAGAGAAAATGCAAGCATATCAGAACACTCCCCGACACGTTAGTTGCCAATACAGCAACAATTGCTTCTGAGTCTGTTGGCAGTTTCCTCATTTGTTGATCTGATTCTGAAGTAGCATTGACACGTTTGGGTTGCGGATGCAGGAAGATCCTGTACCAACCACTGTTACGGATAAAACAGACTCTATTTGGGGAAAATTCTCCCTTTGCTCCTGCATGAAGTCCTCTCCATGGGCTGTTGCTCCTGCCTAGAGCCTCGCCAAGTGTATGCGCTCCACTGTCTTCAGCTACATTCAGGTAATATCCATCTACTGCATGATAGGGCCCTCCACAGGCTGCAGTATGACTATTTTCTTCACCATTGTCCTCTGTAGGCTGCAAGGTGACAACCATCTCAGCCTCTCCATAGGCTCAGGTCTGGCTTCTGGAGTACATAGTCTTCCCCCTTCTTTGCTGATCTTGGTGTCTACAGGGTTGTTTCTCACACTGCTTTGTTTCTCTGCTGTCTTTTTCCTCACTCCTTTGCACAGCAGAAGCTGTACAAGTAGTACAAAGAAAACACAGAGAAGGACTACAACATTTTTTTTCAAATATGTTATTTAAATAAATTTCATGTTCCTGATATATTTTATACAAAACCAAAACCAGCTCTTCATCCTATGCACTAACTGTCATGCCGTGTTTTACTCTTTCTTAAATATGTTTTCCTGGGGGCACCACTAGTGTCACTGATAGAACTGGCTGGAGTGTTCATCATGAAGCAGCCCCTAGGCTTTCCTCACAGAGCCCTGCAGTTCCCCCACCACCACTTACGACCAACACCTCGACACCTACACCCAATACCATTTGAAAAAAATTTAACACCTCCTTCCTGAAAAATAGCAAATAGTTTCTGTTAACATTTTCACTTCTTCAGTAAAAACTACTTCAAAAAGAGCGAGCTGTTTTTACATCACAATTCCTTCCCTACATTTTAATGCTCATAAGATTGCTTTTTTCTTTTTCCATTTGCCAGAAGAAAAAGCAGATATTTCTCCTGTCTGTGATTAAAAGAACCATAAAATTATCTCTTAAAAACCTCTATGCATTCTAGTCTGTATTCTGATTAGCCCACTAGCTGAAGTGTATGATTCATTAACAAAAGACAGGGAAGTTCAGTGTTTTGTTTTCCTAATTAGAGGTCAAAAATCTTTGGAACAGTAACAAATAGATAGAGGGAGAACACACCTATAAAGCATAAGAAGCACAGAGCTCATAGCCATTGGAATATGTGGATGTAAAAAAAAGATACATAATTTTTTTAAAACGTATTTTTAGAAGAAAGACCCACTAGAGTCTCTTGGAAACAAAGTTTCCACTCTAGTTTTATCAGCAGATAGCAAAATTCTAACAGCACATAACTTCTTTTTTAAGCAGATGAATAATTAATAGATCAGGACTGAACAGAGTATGTACAGTACCTGCTGGTCTGTTTCTTCTTGTGACTCTAATAGCTCAAAAAGTTCCACATCTTTGTAAGATTTAACTCAGGTACACACTGTTTTGCCATTTGAGCAATTAATAAAATGAATTTCAGTAGAGAACGACCCCCAGAATAACTCTGTTTTCAGGAACAAGAAGGAGGGAAAGCTACACATAAGGAACAGATAAAAAGACTGAGAAAGAATTTTAAAATTGCAAATGTAAAAGAATTCACCTTTCTGCCTCCTCCTGTGCATTTCAAACTGATTTTAGGGGTGAAGAACTGAAGTAGTTGACTTCGAGATCCTAAAGAAAAGTCATAAAAGTTTTCCCTTCATGGATGTGTCAAATAGGAATGGTCCCTAATTCAGGACAAGGTGAAGTTGTTTTGGCTACAACATATGAGGAGAGTCAGTTATTTGGGAAAAGACAGCAGCATTCGTTCTTTTTTTTCTGTATGTCTGGGAGAGTGCACAGAGGAGCTATAGTTATAAATGCAGCCTCTTCAGTAATGATGCAGCTAATTAATAGTAAACCATTATGTCATTTATACTATATAAAATTTAACTTTTCTTTCAGAAGCCAGATGCACTCTTCAACAACCACTCAGAGTAAAAGGGTTTTACACTTTTAAACCTCGACATCTATGTTCTAGCTGATCAGCATTGTATGACTTCAACATCTGTGCATTCCAACTGGTTCCAAATGCCTCTTAAGAAAAAGTTAAGGTTTTTTTAACTGCATTTATTTGATTGGAGTTGTAGAGGCAATTTAGCAGTGACTTTCCGCTGCTATTTTTAGTCTCACCTTAGATTAAAACTAACCTTCTTGTTCATTCGAGCAAGTCTACACCACTAGACTGATTATAAATTGGATTGGTGACAGTAGTTACTGTTTCACCGGCAGTGCTGAAGAAATGCAAAGGGCAAGATTTGCAAAATGGACTTGGATGTGTACTTGTCTTGTTAGGTGCCACTGGCAATTACAAAATCCAACTTATTTGCCACCTACAATGCTGAATTTCTATTTGTGCAGTGAATAACTGGACAAATGTTACGCTTAGTTTACAGATAAGTTTGAGATTAATTTGCAAAACAACCATTCTTTTAATTTCATTTACCTACATACTCTGATGACGTATGCATGTTCAGAGATTCTAATTTTGCATAAACAATGCAAATAAAGTACTTCTTAACAGGTGATTAGGGTTTTTATATGAAATATGGAAGATCAGATGAAATTTGTTTCTTTAATCTTTGATCTGGAGTACTTCAGTTTCTTTTAACCTCCTTCCTTGTAGGTAAGGCAGCACTGGCAGCAACTTTTTTATTATTACTTTGGTCTGCTTTATGCATGCTAAAACAGTTGCTTTTCCAGAAAATAACAATGACTCTGTGGACAAATGATCAGCACAATCACCAGGGCTCCATACCCTCATTAACGTCCTCCTCACTGCAGAGGAATTTAACAAGAGAAACTTTGCCACACCATAATATACCTCAAAGGGATATATAGAGTTAACTCATGCATAAAAGCATGAAGATTAAAATTAATAGAATATGAGAAACCACATTTTTATTTAGGAGAAATGTCTGGCAAGAATACCCAATATCCAAAGTGAGAACACTGTTATGTGGACTTCTTCCTAAACTATAGATGTCTATAGTTACTAGAGAAATCAGTTAGACTCTGCCCATAGTATTCCCTAGTATTTATTGATGACTCCCTAGTGAGTGTATGGGTTACCCAAACTTTATATCTAGGTCTCTGCCTCATCCTGTGATTGTAAAGAATGCATACTTATGCATTTATGGATCTTGTACATATATCTTCATACATATATTATGAGGTCCCTGAGGGCACAACCAGGCCGTATTTTCCCAGCCCCACCTGCCTCCCATCCTGCTGCCTACAGGCCCAGGAAAGCCATTTCAGCCCATGATGGGGTCAGTCATCAGTCCCTGCCCCAGCCACATGGCTGGAGTGCCAGTTTCAAGCCCCCTATCTGGCCCTGACTCCTGGAAAGACCTTGGACCTTCTGCAGGTAGCTCACCTGTCAGGTGGATCATCAGGCACCCACCTCCTTTTGCCTCTTGCTGGTGCCCTTTGCTGGCCTCTGGCCCTTGGCTAATCACTCACTGTGTCTGGGGTTGTAAGTGATGGTGTTACTAGCCTCTGGTGCTGCCTATTCTGTACACACCCTGTAGGTTTGCTCACAGTACAAAGGACACAACCTGTGATGGGGTCACCCTTGGCCTCCAACTGCATTCTTACATGTATTCCTATGAGCTTAATAGAGAGATGTGCATTTCAATAAGTACATCAGCACGGAATTGTGACACTTACTAATCTTGGACTAAATTTTTGCTGGAATCATAGATCCAGCTGCTTGCTGAACAACACATCCACCAGTGTTCCTGTGGGAGGGCAAAAAATCCATGTGAAACCAGGCCTGTGGAAAGTTAGTAGATTGAAGCAGAGGTTTGATCTCCAAATGAGGTTCTTGATTAGGGGAAAAAAACTACCTGAATAGAGTATGTCAACAAACCATCACTTGGAGAAAAAAAGAGACAGAAAACTCCTTAGTCATGAACTAATGGAGTAAAGCTTGGTATCTAATGGTAATTGTTTGCATATTTGTTAAAGAAATTGCCAGCTTAAATGATAGTTGTCTCTTTTCTGCTGTTTTTGACTGAAAAGAGCATTCAGGCATAAAACTTGTGCAAACATTCATCTTGAGCTGCATTTGGGATTTGTAGACAGTTAAAAATGTCCTGGGCTTCAGGGGTTATTAACAGTGTACTAACATCAAGACCCACAGTGAAGTTCCTTGTATTTGGATAGCTGTCCCTGAGGCTAATCAGTCAACTCTGAAAATATCTTGTTTTTCTCCCAGGTGTTGAGAGTGAATGATAGCTACTTCACACAGCCTTTTTGCCCCTTCCCTTCCCTTCCCTTCCCTTCCCTTCCCTTCCCTTCCCTTCCCTTCCCTTCCCTTCCCTTCCCTTCCCTTCCCTTCCCTTCCCTTCCCTTCCCTTCCCTTCCCTTCCCTTCCCTTCCCTTCCCTTCCCTTCCCTTCCCTTCCCTTCCCTTCCCTTCCCTTCCCTTCCCTTCCCTTCCCTTCCCTTCCCTTCCCTTCCCTTCCCTTCCCTTCCCTTCCCTTCCCTTCCCTTCCCTTCCCTTCCCTTCCCTTCCCTTCCCTTCCCTTCCCTTCCCTTCCCTTCCCTTCCCTTCCCTTCCCTTCCCTTCCCTTCCCTTCCCTTCCCTTCCCTTCCCTTCCCTTCCCTTCCCTTCCCTTCCCTTCCCTTCCCTTCCCTTCCCTTCCCCTTCCCCTTCCCCTTCCCCTTCCCCTCCCCTTCCCTTCCCCTTCCCTTCCCCTCCCCTTCCTTTCCCCTTCCCCTCCCCTCCCCTTCCTTTCCCCTTCCCTTCCTTTCCCTTTCCCTTCCCTTCCCCTTCCCCTTCCCCTTCCCCTTCCCTTCCCTTCCCTTCCCTTCCCTTCCCTTCCCTTCCCTTCCCTTCCCTTCCCTTCCCTTCCCTTCCCTTCCCTTCCCTTCCCTTCCCTTCCCTTCCCTTCCCTTCCCTTCCCTTCCCTTCCCTTCCCTTCCCTTCCCTTCCCTTCCCTTCCCTTCCCTTCCCTTCCCTTCCCTTCCCTTCCCTTCCCTTCCCTTCCCTTCCCTTCCCTTCCCTTCCCTTCCCTTCCCTTCCCTTCCCTTCCCTTCCCTTCCCTTCCCTTCCCTTCCCTTCCCTTCCCTTCCCTTCCCTTCCCTTCCCTTCCCTTCCCTTCCCTTCCCTTCCCTTCCCTTCCCTTCCCTTCCCTTCCCTTCCCTTCCCTTCCCTTCCCCTTCCCCTCCCCTTCCCTTCCCCTTCCCTTCCCCTCCCCTTCCTTTCCCCTTCCCCTCCCCTTCCTTTCCCCTTCCCTTCCCCTCCCCTTCCTTTCCCCTTCCCTTCCTTTCCCCTTCCCTTCCCTTCCCCTTCCCTTCCCTTCCCCTTCCCTTCCCCTTCCCCTTCCCCTCCCCTTCCCTTCCCCTTCCCTTCCCCTCCCCTTCCCTTCCCCTTCCCTTCCCCTCCCCTTCCTTTCCCCTTCCCCTCCCCTCCCCTTCCTTTCCCCTTCCCTTCCCCTCCCCTTCCTTTCCCCTTCCCTTCCTTTCCCCTTCCCTTCCCTTCCCCTTCCCCTTCCCCTTCCCCTTCCCCTTCCCCTTCCCCTTCCCCTTCCCCTTCCCCTTCCCCTTCCCCTTCCCCTTCCCCTTCCCCTTCCCCTTCCCCTTCCCTTCCCCTTCCCCTTCCCCTTTCCCTTCCCTTCCCCTTCCCCATCCCTTCCCCATCCCTTCCCCATCCCTTCCCCATCCCTTCCCCATCCCTTCCCCATCCCTTCATTTTTATGCATGGCACTAGAAAGATTCTTTGGCATACTAAATTGATTTGACCATTTTGGTCTGCTAATTATATATCTCATGAAAGGTGCATCCTTTACAATAAAAGCAGTAGAACTGGCTGTAAAACAAGCAGCCAGTTCCTTATAAAATATGTGGTTGTCCCCTGAGTAAATTAATTAAATCAACAAATCTTACAAAACCTGCAGCAATCTCACTCAGGTCACTCGAAGTGTTAGAAAGCACAAAGTTAGAAAATATATTTCCTGTGGGCTAAAAATCTGACATACTCAGTTATCTAAATATTAAGTTTTAACTACGATCTGTATAATCATTGCTACCTGCTTCTGCTTAAAGTCATGTTTCTGCTGCCAGACACATACAGAGCCAGTGCTGCCTCCAAGTCAGTAAATTGCTCAGAACCCAGCTCAACCTGAAGCTTAGACAATCCTCCAAATCGCTGTTGCTAGTGGCCTGAATCAATAGCAATTACTGAGTACACCAAAAATAGAATCTTCCTAAAGCACAATCAAACAGCTGATCGTGTTACCTCAGTGAAGTTATACATTTAAACCGTAATAATTTTCCACTGTAATTGTAAAAAGAAGGGAGGATTCCGGCTAAACCAGAGCTGGGCAAATGACAGGCCTGTTCTTTCTCTGCATTTCAACCATGGCTTGCCGAAGATTGTTGCCTTCCAAAAAATCTTGGCTAAGACATGTAACTTATGGCAAAAAGACACCTAGAAATTGGGCATTGCAAAGCACAAATGCCTTCAAGGACTTGGAGCTATAATATTATTTCCCCTGGGCTTTTTGTTTTCTTCAGATACGTGTTTCATTGGATTTCTGAGCTTTATCTAGAAGTACAGAAAATTGCCGTGTCCACTGAAGTTTCTGTCACTTGATACCTTTGTTACAATAGGCTCAAAATTGAGGTTAAGAAATATGCTCTGTGACTTCCATTGGTCATAAATTTCACTCTGGCTGACAAGTAGAAATACTTCTTATTTGAAATGTTTTAAAATTCTCTATCATTCTACGTGTTTTTTTCAATTAATATAGTTCTACAGATCTTTTGGTTCAACAGTACTCCCCCTCTACTCAAGCATAAAAGTTATATATTCTGATGCTAAAATATACTGCAGGCTATTATGGCACTTGAGTTAGGTGAAGAGAACAAAGTGGCCCTTTTTTAAGTTTATTGCTATTTGTTCAAAACTCTCCTGGCATTTTATAGGTGATAGAGAAAGCAATGAACCTTGTTTTCTAACAGATCTGCAGTTTTAGAGGCTTTGTTTGTTTAAAGGAAAGATTTGACCTTTGTAAGAGAACCTAGAATCACAGAATCATAGGATGGTTTGGGTTGGAAGGGATCTTAAATGTCATCTAGTTCCAACCCCCCTGCCACAGGCAGGGACACCTCCCACAAAACCAGACTGCTCAAGGCCCCATCCAACCTGGCCTTGAACACTTCCAGGGATGGGGCATTCAAGCTTCCCTGGGCAGTAATGCATCTTTTAATAATACATACCCAATCATACATCTTTTAATAATACGTATGTAATCTTACGTCTTTTCTACTCTGTTCTGGCTATTTGTTCCAATAGACAAAACAAAGAATCCAGATGTGGCAGAAACTTGTAAGTTATTAAATTATTATTTTCATTTAAACTTTGGATTTTAATACATCACTTCTCGATGAAACTTGGAAACCGCTGACCAATGAATAGATACATCATATCACGCATCACTGTAAAAAGCAGGAAAGATTTTGGGAAAAGCTATGCACCAATAAAAACATGAGATATATAAGATCCCAGAAGAGATTTGGATCAGAAAAAAATGCTGTTCTCCAAGGAAGTATAAAATAGTCTTAACGTACCAGATGTCCTCCATGAATCTGGATATTTAAAGCTCCTTTAGGAATTTTTTTTCCAACTGAGAACCTATGAAATTACAGTGTGTAAAGCTCTTTATTTATTAAGTACTTGATAATTATATCTCATTTGATTAAGTACTATCTCATGGTTTTGTATCTCATTCTTTTTATGTGATACGATCAATGAATTCTTCTTCTAAAAGTATTTACAAGATTGATAACAAATTGAAAAGCACTTTGGCTAAAACCTGGATAAAATTGTATGGGTTTAAGGAGAGAGACAATAACAGAAGTAGGACTGAAGGAGTGAAAAAATTGACCAAGCACAGTTCAGCTGTTGATGAAGTGTTTAACAGCACTCTCAGCTATTAAATACTGGCAACCAAATTGTCTGCTGTAAGTCAGTTGTGATCTTTAATATGAACAAATATAAATAGTACAAGGTCAAGGTTCAGAAGTAGATCAGTACCACTTACCTGGAGCTGGCAGAAAATGACCTCAATAAATCTTATACTTCGGCTGACATACTGTGACACCTTTCTTTGTGTCAAAGTGAAATGAGCTTTGCGAGCTACTTGGATTTTAAGGTATTTGGACATAAGGTTTTTTTTCCCATTTTTTGTTTTGTCCTCAGAAAAAGTTTTATTGTGTGTATCTAAGTGTCTCCATGCGAATTAAGTCAGGCAGAAGGAACAAATCAGTGACTTTGAAATAGAAGCAGTCTCTCCTGCAAATGACAGGACCTGGGGACATATCTAAAGATACAGAATACATATCTAAAGATACAGAATACATATCTAAAGATACAGAATCATCTTCACTCACTGCACAGAATTCTTTAATGATTGTTCACTGCAGTTATATACTTGATATGATGACTCAAAAGAATGATTTGGTGAATGGAAGACTAGACTCACTAAACAGTCTGATAGTGTCAGAAAATCTTAAGATCCAAGGGATAACATCTAAAATTACCTTGAAATTTATTTGGCATGCTTCCTAGTACCGTACAGTCATGTAAGATATTAAAGCAATTAGAACAGGGTAATTCATGTAATAGACTGTGAGTTTAAAAAAAAAATGGTTAGGATGCTTGATGTATGAAATGACTGTAAACTATGCCAACATGAGAGCTACCCCAAACCTTTCACTGATCATCTATATTATTTCATTTGCACATGATTATACTCTAAAGAAAAACAGCAATAAGAACACTTTGTTGTGTCAGGATAATACACACTTCATTATACTTAACTGTAGTTCAGTTCTTCTTCTTCTCCTTTTTTGTTTTTTTTCTAATGGGGAAAGATATAGCAATCTTTGCTAATGTTAATAGGCAGTGGAGAGACTTAAAATAAGCATGGACCCTAAGGATATGCATTAAAGAACAAGCTCATGCATTTTTTTCCCCTGGAGGAGTTGTTACATTTGTGGATCACTGATTCAGCAAGACTAAGATAGAAGAAGGTGACCTGAACAGTGACTTTTGCAATAGTTAGAGAGAGAGAGGTTAAAGGGCAGCTGGTTAACCTTTAAAACACTAACTACTCTATATAAATCAAATTCTGTTTCCTGAAGGTGATGACATTCAATGCCTTTCCCATACCAGGGCATTCTCCTTCCTTGAAAAGCTGGAACTTTTGTCTCTAGCAACGGCTCAGACCTATTTCTTATTTTTCTTTCCTTCACCCACCCTTCCATCCACCTCCCAGCCCAACAAAGACTGGTTGAAAAGGCTAACAAGAGGGAACATTGCTGCCAAGAGTGTTATTTGACTGTTTATGACAGAAGTGAGTACTGAGGCCTTCATGTCCTAGACATGCTTCCCACAGCTCTCTTCTGTTTCTTCAGGCAAGAGCAGGGTCTTTCTCAGAAGCATTTCCAAGGCTCCTACAAATTCCAGCGAGGATGAAGTTAGCATTTCTATTTGTCCACTTTTAAGCTAAGCTTCCTTTCCACTTTGGAAACAGACATTTTGTCCCTTGTCCATTAATTTCTTTAGGTTTATGAAAAGAAGATGAAGAAAATACTACCACAAGCTCTTCTCTCATTCCCTTATGGCCTCATGTGATGTTAGAAAGTATGTGGATAATATGGTGAGATATTCTTTCCTTAATAACTCTGCTTTGGGAGCAGACAGACAGTAAATAAAATAGAAATCTACCTGTAGCTATTTTAGGTTCATGGAATCTCTAAATCAAGATAGATAATGGTCTGGACGGTGCTTTTTAGGTAAAAATGGCTATTTATTCATTATGATCTTCTTTTTTTCAGAGGGTAAAAATGGTTAGAAATTAAGGGAAGAAAAATCTTGCTATTAGCGATGTTAACTAGCCCCGTATCAACTTACTTCTTCCACAGTAGAAAAGAGTTGCTGGACTTTTGGAAGTCCTCATCTCAGACTTATTGAAGATCTCTCTGAAGAACCACTAGAACTGAGAGTCAGAAACTCCTTGAGTACAGTCATCAGTGAATTACTTGTTGACGGAGCTTATACTGGAAAACTCGTTAAAAAAAAAAAAAGACAAAAGCTTGCTTCCTATGAGGAATTGAAGAAATAGTTTTGGACGGATAAAAGATAAAAGGGTAAATAATAAAATATTTAAATAGTTCACTCTGGTGGTTGCAAAACACTGGGTTTTATTCATATTGAAATGAAATTGCTTTGATGAACAGTAGTTTGGAAACCTAATTAAGAAATCTAGGCTCATCTCCTCCACTTACCTAATTCAAAAGAGATCCTTTGACCAATTTTTCTCACTGTCTCAATGATTTCTTTTAATATTAGTCTGTTAATTATTTTATATGAAGAAAATCCATTTTAACATAAGCTATACAAACTCAGTATCTCTTACAGCTGAACTTGTAGTTGTTGTAGGGAAGAAGAGTGCTTCAGAGACCAAGATGTATCTTTGTACTACATCTCCAACATACCAATCTAATAAAATAACCACTTAGATAGAAGTGGAGAGGGAGACCAGGTTCATATTTCTGGCATGGCATGGGGCCTACAGCATTAAAATGTACACATGTTGACCTAAGCTTTTGCTTTTGCTAGAAACTCTGGGGTGAAAAAGAAGTGTCATAAACCACTAGCTTTTAAATAAGTTGATGATCAGGAAATAAAGATAGCAGTAAACGTGAACTGACCTTTTATTGCCTTTCATTCTCCTTAGCTCTTCCTGAAAATGTTTAGTACAAAACTAACTTATATTACCAGTAGCCACAATTCTTATTATACACAGGGAAAAAAAATCCAAAATTATTTTGCTGTATAAAATTAACATATTTTAAATCTGAACTTTTTAGGTCCTATCTACTTAAATATTGATATACCTTCACTTGTTTTATCATAAGAAAACTCAGACCACTGGGCTTTGCATTTGAATTAGAAAGTGGAGAATCTCATGGTCTGTCTCAGTTTCTCCAATCATTGAATTCCATTGTTGTATTCTAAGCATCAAAAAAATATAATTACTCTTCTCCTTTCTCATGGAGCTATGTAGTTAAATTCTGAAGGTCACAGTAACCTTGGCTGCATTCAGCCAGAGACTGGAAAACACTAGATAAAACATTAAATGTGACTCGGTGTTCTTTCGGTAAGGAGTTAGTGCCAAGAGCAGAACAGTGGGTGTGGGTGCTTGCTGTGTTCAAGCTTCAGTAAGCTTCATCATGATAATTAATTCATGAGATAAGAAAGGTGCACATGATTAAGGTCATTTCATCACCAAACAAAAGTGAGAAGAAATCTCTTGGTCCTGACATTTGTGTATAGGTTGCTATTTATAAGTCTGGGTTCAGAGGGGAGTCTAGAAACCAAAGGATGTTTTGATGATTTGTGCGACATGTCTTCAAATGGAGAAGCGAATATGATGGAAAGCTCCCCAGGGGTTTTCTTCTGCCTGCAGGCATAACCTCTCTCTTACCTGGGTTTAGTTTCAATTAACTCCTCTTCAGCTGTGTGCTGAGCTCAGACTGGAAGTAAACCAGTCAGGGACCCTCATGAGTTGTGACAAATAAACAGATTTGAATATAATCTGAACAATATACAGTAGTTTATCATATCCTAGCCTTTCCTCCGTGTTTGGTTGCTGTCATGGGTAACCTGATTCAGTGTTTTATGCGCCCACACAGTGTCTGCAAAAGGTACCTTCTCTAATCTAATTGAATTTTGCATCTTTTTTTTTTAAGAATGGAAGTGAATGCATCTCTAGACATTTGGTTTATATGTTTTTATGGCCTACATTGTTTTAGTTTCCACTTTTGTTCAGGTATTTTAAGTAATATCTAAACCAGTGTATCCCCAAGACATATAAATCACTTACTAATATGGTCAGCATCTATGTATCAATTTATTACTGTAGAAGTGTTTAAACCAGGTGGCTAACTTAAATGCAGTCATAAAAAATGTTTATCCAGATCAAGGTACCTCTCAGAATGTGTTTGCAAACTGCCTGGAACTGACCTGACAAAAGGAATAACTTAAATGTTGCATCTAGCCATAGTCCGATATTAAAATTTATGGTCACTTGAAAGTCAGCTTCTGTTTTATTTTCATAGGGTTGTTTAGTATGTCAGAAACTGTGATGAAAGACATTGCTTAGGTAGAAGATATCTGCCAAAAAAAAAAAAATATTAGCATCTCATTCAAGAAGAGCATGATGATGAAGTAAACTTTTTAAAAATAAGCCTGAAACTTTATACAGGAGAGTGCCTTCAGGCACCTTAATGGGATGAGCATCTAGACTGGTCTTCATAGTATAGGATAGAGACCTATCTCAGTAATTACATCAGAAGTCCTTGTATGTAGATAGTAAGTTCCTACAGATAAGGTCTGTTCATAAATTTTGCAGTAATCTTCCAGAGATTTAGGAGAAATATTTATATGTAGGCTTGTTTTTCCCTCACTAGCTAGCACCTGAGAAGGTACTAAGGAACCAAAGTGGTTGTCAGTTTCTGCTTACATATCAAATAGAATGCAGGAAAGTTATTGAGCTTGTTGCAGAGGTCTATCATATAGAAGATGGTCCTTCCCTTGAAAATACGAACGGCAGGATGGGAATGACATCTCTCCATCAAACAACTTATTTTAGTAAATACAGAAGAACGTAAAAATAGTGCAGATAGAGTTATTTACTGGCTTTTGTCAAATGTAGCAGTAAGGATACTGCTTGATGAAATGTGGTCTAAGAAAATCTGAAAGCAAGTACTGAACTTTATGGCTTGTCTCTGAGGATTTATGTAGATCAAGTGGCACCTCAAATACCTGCTGAATGTGCCTTGAGGAGGATGCCCATGGATCTCACAAGCAAGAGGGGAAGTAGATTAACTAAAAGCAAGTATGGAATCTACTAAAAGTAGTAAATATTGGTAGCGAAGTGGCAGCACAGAATCTGGCTACTGCAGGACTATAAATGTACTTTCTTTTCTAGGTCTACTAGTGCTTAGCATTTCCATTAATAAGAAGGATAGTGGAATAAAGAGATGAGAAAATGTTATAATTACATTCATCAGGGAGTAGACTCGGGTCCTTTGGAAGACATCCTCAGAGTTCAAAGACCTTTGCAGCTTTCCATGATCATCCGTTGAAAGGCCTTATATTAATGTCAATACCAAACAGGCAGTAGTTACTTGGTAGACAAACTAAGGGAGCAAGACGGCACTTCAGAAGACGCTAATGAGCACTAGTGGCAATGGAATTGCCTCTGGTGGGCATTATATATTGATTTTACAATGGCATTTAGGAAAAGATAAAATCAAAATTACACCATCAAAATCACTGAAAAAATGTAGAAAATGCGAACGTGAAGACAGGTTAATGTAATTTGCCTGTGATTACAAAAGGCTGTGCCTGAATTTTCCAATATAAAAAGTTGCTATTAATGAGCATGATGAATTTTCTTTTTATGTTCCCTGAGTGCAGTACATTAAGTATGCAGCTTAATTTACAGTTGAGAAAATTTTGGATAGATCAGAAAACTTGCTTCTAACTCTAAGGTAGTTAAAAGTCAGAACAGGCGGTTTAAGAGACTGCAGCAACAATATAATGTCAAGCTTTAAAAAAAAGTAATACAATCTTCTGTTAGGGACAGCCTTGGTGCACTTGAACTGTCTCAAAACAATGAGATAATGATCTTTTGATGTAAAGGTTGCTGGGCTTTTGATTTCCCCTCCCTTTTCCTTCTCTCCCTTTCCTTTCCCTCCCCTCCCCTCCCCTGGAAAGTCAGGATGCCAATAAATTTGGGCAGAATACTTATGTCACATGGAACGATGCAGAGAACACCAGCAGAACAAAACTCCCATGATCCATGAGGAAACGGTTAGAGACCTGCTCAGACAATTAGACATTCACAAGTCCATGGGGCCAGATGGGATTCATCTGAGGATATTAAGGGAGCTGTTGGAGGTGCCTGCCAAATCCCTTTCCATCATCTTCCAGCAGTCCTGTCTGGGGAAGTTCTGTTTTACTGGAGGCTGGCAAACGTTACACCCATTTACAAGAAGGGCTGGAGGGAGGATCTAGGGAACTACAGGCCTGCCAGTCTGACCTCAGTGCTGGGGAAGATCATGGAGCAGGTCATCTTGAGTGCTATCACACAGCACGTGCAAGACAACCAAGCGATCAGGCCCAGTCAACAAGGGTTTATGAAAGACAGGTTCTGCCTTTCACAGGATTGCCTCTTATGACAAGATGACCCACTTAATGCATGAGGGAAAGGCTGTGGACATAGTGTACTCAGATTTCAGTAAAGCCTTTGACACATTTTTTCACAATATTTTGCTTGAGAAACTGGCTTCCACTGGCCTGGACAGGTGTACCTTCTGCTGGGTAAAAGACTGGCCGTATGACCAGGTCCAAAGAGTTGTGGTGAATGGAGTTAAATCCAGTTGGAGGGCAGTCAGAAGTGGTGTTCTCCAAGGCTCAGTGGTAGGTCCAATTCTGTTCAATAACTTTATTGATGACCAGGATGAAGGTATTGAATGTATCCTTAGTTAGTTTGCAGATGACACTCACCAGGGAGGAAGTGTTGATCTGCTCAAGGGCAGAAAAGCTCTGCAAAGGGATCTGAACAGGCTGGATTGCTGGGCTGAGACCAATAGGACAAGGTTCAACAGGGACTAGTGCAGAGTTGTGCACTTGAGACACAACAACCGTGTGCAGCGCTACAGGCTTGGAGAAGAGTGAATAGAAAGCTGCCTGGCAGAAAAGGACCTGGGGCTGTTGACTGAATACAAGCCAGCAGTGTGCCCAGGTCGCCAAAAAGGCTAATGACATCTTGGTTTGTATCAGGAACAGCGTGACCAGCAGGACCAGGGAAGCGATTCTTCTCCTGTACTCAGCTCTGGTGAGCCTGCACCTAGAATACTGTGTTCACTTTTGGGCCTCTTGCTACAAGAAAGACATTGAGGTCCTGGAGTGAATCCAGAGAAGAGCAAAGAATCTGTTGGAGGAGCTGGAGAGCAAATCTTATGAGGAGCAGCTGAGTGAACAGAGATTGTTTAGCCTAGAGAAGAGGAGGCTGAGGGGAGACCTTATCACTGTCTACAATTACCTGAAAGGAGGTTTTAGAGAGATGAGTGTTGGTCTCTTCTCCCAAGTGATAGGCAATAGGACAATAGATTGCACATGGGGACGTTCAGATTGGACATAAGGAAAAATTCCTTCACTGAAAGGTATATCAAGTACTGGAACAGGCTGCCCAAGGAGGTGATTGTGTCACCATCCCTGAAGCATTTCAAAGACAAGCAGATGAAGTACTTAGGGATATAATTTAGTAGTGGACAGGTACTTGTGGGCTTGATGATCTCAAAGGTTTTTTCCAACCTAGTGATTCTACGATACAGAGAAGTTAGTGAAACAAGTCTGAAAATGGGCATGAATTGATATTTTAGTCCAAGAGAACCTAGACAAGATAGGCTAGCAGGTATTATTACTGGTATAATAATTTGTGAGTACCACACTGGCAAATATAATAAATCAGGTAGTTCCGTATCAAAGTCCATTTCTCAATAAATAATTTATTTTAAGTCATGGTATTGGAACATGGAACAAGATTTCTTTAATCTGTTTTGATTTTTCTACTTGAAATACTTGTGATTTTATTTAGTATATGTACAAGGCAAGGGATTTTTTTCATTTATTCTAACTAGTAATAGGATTAGACCACCCCTGTTGCTTTCCTCACAAGCTATTTCAGTAAAAAAATGGAAATGTATAATAGCAAACAAGTCTCAATGTTGCTTTTTTGTATACATGTTTTCTGTGAATACATATTATAACCTTTCTGTATTCTAAATCTTTTCATTTTATTTTTTTCAGTTGTGATAGTGAAAGGGGAAGTATTTTCTTCATCATAAATCTCCAATTATTTTAATTCAACTTGTTGCCTGTATTCACAGAAAAGGGTTACTGTCTGTTCATTTAACCTCAATTAAAAGTTATTAGTAAATCTTTTTCCATTATAACCTTGTTTGTTCCCCATAGTGGGTTTGTAAATCACACAAGTTGAACACTGTGGCTTTATCAGATGCTGTGTTGGGTAAAAACTGTGATCTTTCTAATGTTTTTTGGAATTTTGGTCTTCTTATAGGCAGTATCTAATTGGAATTTTAGTGTGTTTTGCCGCTCTTTTGTTTTACTTCAGAAGTCTGTGGTAATGTTTCTTTTTTTATTTTAACTGATTTTCCCACTGATTTTCTTTTTCAAGGAGAAATGCAGAAGTTCATAATACTATTAAGAATAACATCTGCTCATTTCCATGGCAAAAATCTTATTTTATCTGTTATTTTCTCATTCAACTAGTAACTAACAAGTGTGGAAAATTGAACTATCTTCTGGCAGAAAGGAGGAAAGTAAGAAATATTTTTTTACTTGTATGTATATAATGATGAAGTTATATATTTGTTTCAAATTTTATCAGGTAAATTGTATTTAAACAAACAAAACCAAGGAATTATGACTGCTCAAAGATAATAGTCTAAACACTACCAAATATTTTGATTCAAAGAAGCATTTTCATTAAATAAAAATATCCATTTCTGTACAACAGCCTTATATCCTTCAAGGCCACATGCAGAAGATGCAGTTACATTTTTCATTAAAATGAATGCTTAGTCCAGTAGGAGGTGGCTTTTTCCCCACTTTCTTTGAGGTTTGAAATCTTTATGGTATAGGATACTACTTAAAAATGTATTTCGCATCTGGCTTCTGAAGTTTTTAGACATATACAGGGAGATAGAATATTCTAGCAAAAGTCAGAGTTGATTAAGAGAAGAATGCAGCCATGTAGAAAATCTTAACTACAACATCTGAATTAAAATCGTAGATGAGGGCTTAACAAAAGGAACTAATAATCTGGTGTTTGACCACCTAAGAATGCAAGATTATGCTGTTAATCTTGTAAACTGATTCAATGGACTAATATACTGTAGGTATTACTTATGCACATTACTTTTTTTATTATTTGTCAGAAGGCTTCTTCCCTGACAAATGAACTCTTTTTAAAAGAAAATAAAATTAAATTTCAAAGCCTTTCATATTTTTGTCAGTAAAAGGATTAATTGCTGTCAACTGGTCTGATAGACTTTTTCCAGAAGTATCATAGTTTCTCTCCTGTGGGCCATCCTAGCATCACAAAAAGGTCACTTATTTTGCCAAACAAAGAAATAAAAAGCACAGTTAATTCAGAGAATCATAGACTTTTATGGTCATTCAGTTGCATGACCCCTAGCCATGGACAAGGACACCTTTCACTAGACGTGGTTGCTCAAAGGCTTGTCCAACCTGACCTCGAACACCTTCGGAGATGGGGCATGTACAGCTTCTCTGGGCCACCTGTTCCAGTGCCTCACCACCCTCATAGTGTAGAATTTCTTCCTTATATCTAATCTAAAACTACCCTCTTTCAGTTTAAAAACATTACTCCCTGTCTTTTCACTACATACCCTTGTTAAAACTTCCTCTCTGCTTTTCCTGTAGGCTCCTTTTAAGTACTGGAACTTTGCTATGAGATCTGTCTGGAGCCTTCTCTTCTCCAGGCTAAACAATCCTAACTCTCTCAGCCTATCTTCATAGCCAAAGTGCTCCCCCCCTTTGACCATCTTTTTAGCCCTCCTCTGGACTCACTCAGACAGATCCATATGCTTATGTTGGGGATGCAATACTCCAGATGAGATCTCACAAAAGCAGAGTCTTCTGGCCAAGCTTCTTTTGATGCAGCCCGAGATACAGTAGGCTTTCTGGGCTGCAAGTACACATTGCCAGGTCATGTTGAGCTTCTCATCAACCAACATCCACAAGTCCTTCTTCTTCTTCTAGTTCTCTTAAAGTCCCAATGTAAACCTAGGATATTACATAAACAATTGATACAAAACAAATATCACTGATAAATTATACTAATCAATATATCTTTGTATTTCAAATAATCCTGAATTTAGGTTAAAGATTTCTGTCACGCCCCAGACCCATAAGCCACACGCTCATGCCCTGGCCTGACTGGGAGGAGAGGATTACTGTTTATCTGTGCAGTGATCCAGAGGACAACAAGGTCACTCTCAGGGTGAAAATCAAAAGCAATATTTATTCTGGCTCTGGCAAACGTAAACAGATCAAAATTCTCGGATGCACAGCCAAGATACGGAGTTGCAAGTTCCCAAAATTACAGGAGCAAATCCCACCCGGTTCAGATCACAATCTGATCCCTGAATGCAGCCAAGGTCACTCAGATCTGATCCGACATGCACAATGTAAGGTAATGGGAGAGAGACAGAGAGGAAGAGATAGAAGGGAAAAGGAAAGAAATCACTACATAGATGGGCAGCAGCAGTTCCTTGGTAACACAAGGTCACTGCAGCAGCTTCTTCCATGCTGCATGGTCCAGGCTGGTCCAGTCAAAGTGATGGGCGAGAGAGGACAAGACAGCTCAGGAGTGAGAGCCCCGTGTGTTGTTCCTTGTGAGTTCTTCTATAAAGCCCATCCAATCCCCATCAGCACGTGATGGGGTGGTCTTGCCACGTATCTTTCAGAAGGGTCTGGCCCTAGCAGTGTGGCGGGTGGAGGAAGATGAGGAGGAAGGAGGGGGAGGGCAGCACCCACCACTGCATCACCTCCTCCTGTAGCAGCCAGGTCTGGAACTTGAGCTCATCCAAGTGAGGGAGAGTGATGCTTACTCCCACACCTCTCCTGCACTGAACCTGGTGCCATAGATGAGGCCCTCAGGCAATATCCCAAGCTCCATTCCTGGGGAGGTCTGCTCTGCACCACCTCCACTATTCATTACTGGCACCACAAAACAAACACAGAAATGGCCAGCCTTCAGACAAAATGTTTAAGGCAAAGAAAGAGGCAGAGTCTGGCTTTACAATCTCTGCTATCAGTATTGAGTCTCTGGGGTGTGGAGATAACTATGGTCATTATCCAGGATTTTTTTCCCCCTGGTAATTTTTCTGTCTTTCACAACAGAATCAAAACTTCAACTCAGTAAAAAAAGAACAGGTTGCATAGAAGAACAATACAACTAATTTATAATTTAATTTTCAGCTTTTAATTTTAATTCACCACACAAACCTTCCCCTTTTTTCATTCACTAACTGAAAAAGATCTACAAACGTTGTAGTAGTGATTATTTTAGACCTCCAGGTGAAAAACATTGAGTTACATTCAAATGCAGAAGAAAAATCTCAATAACAACAAAAAAGATCATGTCACTTTACAACTATGTCTTTCCATGTCAATAATTGAGATTGTGAATAATTTATGCATATATTCATACTGAGAGATTAAAACTAATTATAGCCTTCTAAAATTGTACACAGTGCTGGTGAGGCCGCACCTCAGATTCTGTGTTCAGTTTTGGACTTCTCACTACAAGAAAGACATTGAACTCCAGGAGCATGTTCAAAGGGCAATGACCATGGTAAAGGATCTGTAGCACAAGTCTTATGAGGAGCAGCTGAAGGAACTGGGATTGTTCAGTCTGGAGAAAAGGATGCTGAGGGCAGACAGCATTGTCCTTTACAACTACCTGAAAGATTATCTTGAAGAAAGTGTTGGTCTCTTTCCCAAGTAACAAGTGACTGAACGAGAGGAAATCGTCTCAAGTTGTGTCAGGGGAGGTTTAGACTGGGTATTAGGAATATTACTTCATGGAAAGGGCTGTCAAGCATTGAGACTAACTGCACAGGTAAGTAGTTGAGTGACTATCTCTGGAGGTAGATGTGGTGTTTAGGGACATGATTTAGTGGTGGACTTGTCAGAGTTAGGTTTACGGATGGACTTGTAGATCTTAAAGGTCTTCCAATAGAAATGATTCTGTGAAAATACCAAGTTTACAATACTGTTTTCTGCTTGAGAAACGTACTGCTACACAGTGTTATACTATAGCAGAGTCATATGCGTGCAAGTGAAATTATTTATTTTCAACATTTCAGTCACTTTGCCCACAGTAAACTTCAAAGTTTGAAAGACAGCAAAAACAACAAATGAATGTAAATATTTACAAAATATAACCTTCTTTGTTTATATCATATATTCCATACTTGTTTATCTTGTGTTGCTGCTGCTAGTATGACAAAGCTCCAAATAATTTTCTTACCTGAAAGAGAACATTAAAATGTGCTCGTCATAAATCAGGTGAAACACTAAAGATTTCTTCCTTGGTCATGATAGGTTAAAGTAAGAGAAGTGTAAACTATAATCCTGTTGTGGAGGTGATGTTATTGCTGTTGGGTTTTTTTCCTCTTTTGGTACTGTAAGAACATTATTTCATAACAATGGAATAATAAAATATATGGATACATTTTATTTTCTGGCATCTTCAGAGACATTTATTTTAAAATATATATTAACCACGAGAATATGGACACTCTTTTAAGTAGACTAAAGAGACACATTTAGGATCTCATGTTACCATCATTCTTACTGCCTGAAGTATTAAAAACTGGATGTTTTTGTCTTTTGAAGATGATTTTACTTTCATTGTTCCCACACTGACTTTTGTGGACTATAGCATTTATTCAATATGGATGATTCTGCAAAATACCACAGTTTAAAATATATAAAAGTCATGGACAAACAAAGCAGATGCCATCTAAAACAAACATCACCAAAAGAAATTACCAGAGAGGTTATCTATTGGAAATTAATGTAATAAAAATTTTATAAAAATAAGCAATTTTTTAGCACAAAGCCATTGAGGTCTTGTATGCATTGTCCTTGGGATCTGGATCAGCACCTGAAGTAAAGCCAGTAAAAAACCACACAGACCTGGAAATCATGACCGTATTTTCATTACTGGAGACTTTAGCTAACAGCAGCTTTGCTCCAGTTCTGTGCTGTGCATTGTGCCAGGGTTTCTTTGCTCTATTTATCAAGCTGGCAACACAAGCAATGCTAACTCTGCCATTGCAATTCTCTTTGCAGTCAAAACTGGTTGTTACAGTCAGAAAAGCCAAGCTGAGAAAGTGGCAGCATACTGATAATTTCTCAACAACTTTACATCCAGCCTTCCCTGGAGAATGTGAGGGAGGAAGAAGACTTTTCAGTGTGCAGCAAATGAACACACTTTTAAACTTGAAATGTAAGCTTTCTTGCAGCATACATCTTATAATCTTCTTTAGCCAGAGGGACTGGCAGGTCCAGAGTGCTGAAGTAATAAAGAGGCAATGACAAGAGAAAACAGTCTGTGTAGATGGTAGTGAGGAGGGAGGATGCTCAAATGAACAAGGAGGTCATGGTCCTGACAGCAAATCTTTTCATGTCGTTTATCATATTTCTGCGTTGTGTTATACCATAAGTAACTGTGCAGAGACCTAAAGCATCACTCAGAATCCACTCAAGCTGTCCTATGCAGGAGCAGTAGCTTATTTAGATTTGTGGAAAACACATAAGTAAAGATATTTGCATGTAATCTAGCTCATTCCCTGGCTCAAAGGCAAGGTCCACTCAGAGCTTTCAGCAGGTGGAGCTAATGTTGTCAATACTGAGCTGCAGTCAGCCCAGCATGCCAACTTCTGCTCTGATATGAAAAGTTGAGGCATAAAGGTCTAACCTCCACCACAACAACAAATTATTCCTGTTGTTCCTGTTTTGCTTTTTCTGGAGAAGTCCAACCCTTCAGTCTTCTGGTGAAAGTCAATCATCACATTTGATCATTAGTTACACCTATACTAGTAAATTAAACCATAGAATCATAGAATCATAGAATAACCAGGTTGGAAGAGACCCACCGGATCATCGAGTCCAACCATTCCTGTCAAACACTAAACCATGCCCCTTAGCAACTCATCAACCCGTGCCTTAAACACCTTCAGGGAAGGTGAATCAACCACCTCCCTGGGCAGCCTGTTCCAGTGCCCAATGACACTTTCTGTGAAAAAGTTTTTCCTAATGTCCAGCCTAAATCTCCCCTGGTGGAGCTTGAGGCCATTCCCTCTCATCCTGTCCCCTGTCACTTGGGAGAAGAGGCCAGCACCCTGCTCTATACAGCCTCCTTTCAGGTAGTTGTAGAGAGCAATGAGGTCTCCTCTAAGCCTCCTCCTCTCCAGGCTAAACAACCCCAACTCTCTCAGCTGCTCCTCATAAGATTTGTTCTCCAGCCCCTTCACCAACTTCGTTGCTCTTCTCTGGACTCGCTCCAGAGCCTCAACATCCTTCTTGTGGTGAGGGGCCCAGAACTGAACACAGTACTCGAGGTGCGGTCTCACCAGTGCCGAGTACAGAGGGAGAATAACCTCCCTGGACCTGCTGGTCATGCCGTTTCTGATACAAGCCAAGATGCCATTGGCCTTCTTGGCCACCTGGGCACACTGCTGGCTCATGTTCAGTTGGTTGTCAACCAGCACCCCCAGGTCCTTCTCCTCCTGGCAGCTTTCCAGCCAGGCTTCTCCTAGTCTGTAGCTCTGCACAGGGTTGTTGTGCCCCAAGTGCAGGACCCGGCATTTGGCCTTGTTAAACCTCATGCCGTTGGTCTCAGCCCAGCGGTCCAGCCTGTTCAGATCCCTTTGCAGAGCCTCCCGACCCTCCAGCAGATCCACACTTCCACCTAGCTTAGTGTTGTCCGCAAACTTGCTAAGGGTACACTCGATGCCTTCATCCAGGTCATTGATAAAGACATTAAACAGGGCTGTACCCAGCACTGAATCCTGGGGAATCCTACTTGTCACTGGCCTCCAGCTGGAGTTAACTCCATTTACCACCACTCTCTGGGCCCGGCCATCCAACCAGTTTTCCACCCAGGAGAGTGTGCACCTGTCCAGGCCAGAGGCCGACAGTTTCCATAGCAGAATGCTGTGAGAAACTGTGTCAAAGGCTTTACTGAGGTCCAGGAAGATACATCCACAGCCTTTCCCTCATCCAGCAGTCAAGTCACTTTGTCATAGAAGGCGATCAGGTTAGTTTGGCAAGACCTGCCTTTTGTGAACCCGTGTTGACAGGGCCTGATCACCTGGTTCTCTTGCATGTGCTTCATGATAGCACTCAAGATCACTTCTTCCATGACTTTCCCTGGCACTGAGGTCAGACTGACAGGCCTGTAGTTCCCTGGATCCTCCCTGTGACCCTTCTTGTGGATTGCCACACCATCAGCCAGCCTCCAGTCCAGTGGAACTTCCCCAGTCTTCCAGGACTGTTGGAAGATGATGGAAAGGGGTTTGGGCAGCACATCCGCCAGCTCCTTCAATACCCTCCGGTGAATCCCATCCAGCCCCATAGACTTGTTGGTGTCTAGTCGGGCTAGCAAGGCTCTGACCACCTCCTCTTGGATCATGGGAGCCTCATTTTGTTCCTTTAGCTCCGGGATTTATACACAGAGGGAACAACTTTCTTTACAATTAAAGACTGAGGCAAATCTGGCTAACACACAGTCTGAAGGGCAGGCATGAGAGCACCTCTCCTATCCAGAGGTTAGCTTGCTTTTGGGCATGGCTGTGGCTTGTGCCAAACAGCCCCTGTCTGAATCCTATCCAACAGTGAGCACAATCCAGAGATGCTTATCAATGTGCTAACAGCAGCCCCTGTAGAAAGATGCGAGTTTACTCACACAGACATAAACTGTGCTGCATCAGGGCTACATTAGTCACCAATAAAAATGAGCAACAAATCTCATTTTCCTTCAACTTTTCTCATCTTTTGTTATCTGGGATAGATCGCTTCTTTCTTTTGGCTTAGATTTGCATACTTCCCATTGCAGAAGCAGAGATACATCCTTGTCCATCCACAGACACGTATCTCCAGTGTCAAAGAATTCAGCAGTCATGGTTTTTCAGCACTCAGTCCAGATGAAAAGGGTGTTCACAGCAGGACCTGAGACTGGGTCCATATTTCTGGAATTCTATCCCAATAACAGGATCTAGGGACCCACCTCTATGCTACCCAAAAATTTACTTCTCAACCCTGTTTTCTTGGCATTTTGTTAATAAGGTGATACTGCATTAACGTCCCAGATTCTTTAGTGCACTCAGAAACCTGAGAAATCAGTCATGTTCCCACATTCAAAAATTTCACAAACAACCCCAGGGCAGCTTGACTGCATGAATTAACAGCCAAAAAAGTACAGTACAGTCACCATAATGTGAACATAACAGAACCCAGAAGAGTTACCTGTGACAAGTGGATATATATATAAGAATAGGGAAGTTCTTATTTCTTTTTCAGGAGTAAAGATTATGCATTACTAATAGGGAGATCATGCATTATGAGTACCTATGCAATAACTTAATTTTGAAACTATTACAAATAATTTCTATTCTTTTCCAAGCACATCCATATCATGCTTTAAGTGTGCCAAAGGTCTTCTGAATACTTTATAGTATTGACTTCTTCCTACTCAATAGTCGCATAAGCCCCCATCATCAATATCCAATTATATAACATTCCTATGGCAACTAGAGCAACTGCTTACATGAAAAATTACTAACAGACACTTAATATATTTTTAGACATCTTCTAAAATGATTTTGCTGCTGGAAATCTCAGAGGAATGGTACCACTGTTAGATGGTGAAGCTGTAGGTGGCATATCAAGGACTGCTCTTTGAAATGGACGACTGCTATGTTAAATGGTCACTAGGAGCCTAAATGAAATTTTCACTTAGTATTCTTCTTTTAATCTGAGAGCCAAATCAGATTTGTATTCCAATGCATTGCTTCTAAAACTATAAATCAAACTCAAATATTCCTTGGCCATCTGCCAGTGAGCTGTTAAATGCTAGTTGCCTCCAAAAAGTAGAAATCAGCATAGCTATCAATATGAAAAAGAAGTAATAAAGCATAATCTGTGATCTATGAGCATATTGCTTATATCTATCTATCTATCTATCTATCTGTCTGTCTGTCTGTCTACATTTTTCATTCTCTCTTACTGTCGGAGCTACTTCAAATGATCTGAAGCACTGCTGAAGAACAAGAGACAGATGAAGATCCCTTGTAATCGTAATCTTAAAAAAATTGCCATTTTTCAGTGATTTCAAGACCATAGCCCTCACAGAAAACCTTATAACAGCAATCAACTACATCCTCTAGGTGCTGATTTGGCAATATTATGACAATTTGCACCAACTGATATCTGTGGATTACAGTTTGAAAACTGTAGCTACAAAGTTTGGGCACATGCTAGCCCTTAAGCTGAGTAACAAATACATGTTCCATATAACAAACTGTTGTCAGTCAGGGGTTTTTTGTGTTTTTTTTTTAATAAACTCAGGCTTCTATCATTTAGGAACAGCTTTTGAATTTTCCACAGTCCCCAGAGGATTTTGGGTCTTTGAAACTAATCAAGGATTTATGAGACATACATAATATATTATCTCTATGATAAATGGAATTTTTTTCCCCATTAATGATCCTCTGGGCAGTCTAAAAACTGAGGAATGTTGTTGGATGAAATACATGCATTGTAATAAATTGCCTGAAGGAGGTTACCAGAGACAGAAATTAAGGAGGATCTTTTCTATGGGTGGTCATACAACTGTAAAATACACATATATGTATATATTATGATCACGGAAGCTTATTTATTTTTAATATTATTTGGATCTAAATGAATATTAAAATAGTTAATGTTCAAGAACTTTGTTAATTTCACAAAATTCGATGTTGCACAGGGCGTCTAAGGAAAAGATGAAGAACTTAAGTTGATATAACATGAGACCCATTGACATGCATTAAGTTGCAGTGGTTTATACAAACCAAGAATCTATGCCAAAGATGAGATGTGGCCAACGGTTGTGAAGTGCACTACTTCTTATAAACTGTCAAGATGAAAATGTGATATTCTTAGAAGCAATATTGTAAGAGACAACTTATGCATACATGATAATAATGACATAAGACATAAAGTTCTGAACAATTGCTTTTCCCAGTTTGCATACCAAAATGTTATATTTAACTGACATCTCAGATGGGTATCTCTTCTTTCACCTTCTTTATTTATGTAAGATGTTTTCTTTTTTTCTTTCATATATTTTGGTTGTTTGCCTTGATATTTTTAGGGTCTGCACATTTATTCTGGGAATAGATTTTAATTGTCAGGGTGAGTCATGCTGTGTGGACCTGGCCTGGATTGAGTTGAAAGTGCTAGAAAGCATACCTGGACTTGTCTAGGGAGGAGGGACATGCCTGAGCCTGTTACCTGTCCTCCTCACCTGATCAGGTGAGGGGCAGGGACAGAAAGCTTAAAAACCCCCATGAAGGCTTGCAACGCTCTCTGCAACTCACTCTCTTTTTCACCCTTGCGTCTCTGTTTGTCTGTTTGTCTTGTCTGTCTTTGTTTGTCCCTCTCTGTTCTCTCTCTGTTTCTCCTTTTGTCTGTGTTAGTCTGTTTGTCTTGTCCTCTGTTTGTGTGTTATGTGTGGACACCAACCATCTTCTGGCCTTGCCTGACAAAGGAACACGTGCTGCTACATGTGTTGTTCCTGTGGTGGTGACTTTCCGATTTCTTTTGTAACTCTTTTATGCTTTCCTACCTTTTCTCCTTTTTCTTCTTCTCTCCCTTTTCTTTGCAACATGTGCGGCTGCAGCGGGCAGCAGCAGGCAGTTTTGGTTTGATTTCGAGTTTGACTCCAGGAAACACCTGGGCTCTCGGTGCTGTTTGGGGCTTAGTTAAGCAGATTTTTACAGTGCTGCAAAGTGTTGGCACTGGTGGGCTGTTTCGGTCACTTTTGCACTGTGACTTTTCCTGTCTGTGCTCTGTCCAGTGCAGGTTGTTTGGTCATTTGAATCCAGTGTAATCATTTGAATCCATTGCTTTAAGGACATGCATCTTATTTAGTCAAATATACAGTGTATACCTCTACCTCTGAGTGGATTTGCATTACTCAGGCAATGTGTTGGGAAAAACAACTCACTTTTTAAAGTGGGCCATGGACACAAGCCTAACCCTCTTTCTCTCATCCATTCAAGCACACAAGCAGAACTTAAATGTCTCATGTCTTCAGAGCAGGAGACATTCTCTTGGTAGCATTTAATTTATTTTGTCTAATAGAAATCTTGTCACAGGTGTGCAATGAAAAAGAGGTACTTTTGGCTCTTTTACAGGTGGGTTTGGTTTGGTTTCTTTTCACTTCCAATGGAGATAATCTTTACGAGATTCATGCTTCTCTTATGACCTGTGGGCTAACGCAAAAGCTGTTGGGTTACTGTTCAGTAAAATACGTGCCTATTTATTCTCTACATAATTTTTCCCTGCTTCTCAGATTGATATTAATATTCAGTTAATATATCAGTTGAATCACTCTGTGTTTCCCTTGAACAGAAATGTATGCATAATTGCTATCAGTTATCATAACAGTAGCACCTCTTGCACTTAGGACAGTGGTACATTTGCTTCCTTAACACGTGCACATGCATGGGTTGCATACATGTAATGGAAAGCAAAGAGGCAATTCCAGAAAACAATATATTGGCAATATATCTTGCTTTATTGAATATGTGCAGCTATCTTAATCAGCATTTTTTCTTTTCTTTTTAGAGATCTATTTATGGATGAAACTTCATGTTGAATCTGTAACTATTGACTAGAACTAGAAAGTAGGTTTGTTTGAATAATTAAATCAGCATAATCACAATAAGCATAACTAAGTATTTTCTTGGGTTTTGTTCAGTCCTGGTCACAATAAGTAAGATAACCTTTTTGTTCTGCTTTCAATTCCCACACTTCACTCAATTTTAATTCGTCTGAATTGTATTAGAATCTCTTCAGTGGAAGCAATTACCTTGATTCCTTGAACTCTCTGTCAAAGAAAGAAGGTTTCTGTAACAGAGTGGAAGAAACCATCTTCAGGTTTATCTGTTCTTTGTTGTGAAATATGCCAATCATTTTCCAGAGACGATGTGCAAATAGGAGGAGATGGGGAAGGAAACTAAAAACATGCCAGAAAAAATACATACATTTTTATTTGTGTTTTAGTTTTTTTAACTTCATGGTCATACAAACAATAATATAATTATTTTAAATTTATGTGATTTGCCATCTTTTATCCTTTCAGTTTGTCTGTACTGTTCCTTGTGAGGTAGACTCACAAGGACATTATCCTAGCTACTGTAAATCACAACAGCCTCATAGTAGATGTTTAAAGTTTGTAAAAAAATTATATTTTTGAACCTTCATTCACAGGCATATACTGAAATCACAGGTGTACCCAGAAATGTAGCTTGCAGCCTTCTTACAATCTCCAGATTTGTCCACTGATTCTAACTGAATTTGAGAGACAAGGCTTAAATGGATTGCATATGGAAGGACTGAGAGATAGAGAGATGTAGAAGGGAAAGCAAACATATAATGCACATGCATCTGTTCAATGCACAAAAATGATCCAATGAATACTTTGATGGTCAGTGTCCAATAGGACCTTATCTGTCTCTTTACCCCTGACCACAGATCTGTACACTCCTGAACCCAGTTCCTGAGCCCAGCTCACTCCTGCTGCTGAGTCCAGACTAGGGCTTTTCCTCATGCCTGCTCTCTAGCATCTGTGGTGATGTAGTCATTGCTGGAGGGATAGAATTTTGTATATTTGTATGTATTTTAATATTTGTTTATTAACAGTATATTATTGTTATTGTCGTTATTATTTTAATTGTTGTTTCATTAAAGTTGTTTCAGTTTTAATTTCCAACCCACAAGTCTCTCTCTCATTTCCCTTTCCCTAGTGGGGGGTGAGGGGAATTGGGGTCACAAATCCTCGCATTTACCTGCCAGGCAAGCTGGGCCAGAGCTAAAGCTTGGCATACACAAAGAGGATATTGCTGTGAACTTTGAAAGTGGGTTGGCTCATTTCTTGCAACTCTTCTCATTGCTAAAAGCTTGGATACATAGGAGAATTTCTGTCAGCTTAGTTGCAATGCTACTGCTAATCACTTGAAGAAAAAGTTGTAGAACCCATGCATGGCCAATGTAGGCCAAGACAGAACAGCTTGGTTATGAGAGCTGCATCAGTGGTTGCATTATAATTTAAAGTTCTGCTGCCTCCTTGAATCATTTTTCCCTGCAACATCAGGACAAGAACAGAGGTGAGTTGCTTTCTTTAAGAAGTGACTGGGAAAACTTCAGTCTTTATGGAACTGTGATACATCCAAAAGCATACCTTAAAAATATCTCCCTTAGGAATTCTAACCTCAGAGGAATCCATGCATCCTCATCCACAGATTACACCAACAAAAAAAAGCATAAGTATGGCCTAGAAACTTGCAGGTACAAAACCTATTGCAAGCATGAGATTTTTTAAGTGAATCAGATGCATTAATTTTCAGGTTATAAAGAATAAACAATGTATTGAGAAGGATTCTTGTTTCCTCAGCAAGAGTTAGCCGATTCCTAAGAACTAAATGTAAAATGTATGAAGCTAAGGATACATCATGGGAAAGTCTATGGACCTGCACATTTATCCAGTGGCTGACTTTAGCTCCAGATGTGATGGAAGGAAAAATTTCCATGAAAACTAAAAGATTATCACTAAAGGTAAGAAGTGTATAGGGAAAGCATGTGTCCTGATCCGTCTCACTAACAAGCCATTCTGCTAGCAACAACTACAAACAAGTCATCGCTTTTATACCTTGAATAATATATTTTCCCAGATCTTTTCCAAATCAAATATAGTCTTATAATTTATTTTAGATTTACCTTTTTTTTTTACTTGTCTAAACTTGGGCATATTGAAAAACTGATGACATTTAGCTTCCTAGTCAAATTACTTTGTTAAGTTTTTATGCTTTATTTAAGTTTTTACTGTAAATTCTAAAAGGAAATCTTTATCTTAAGGAAACCTCAAAACCCAGGTTATATTTTTCACATCATTAAAAATGTTTCACACCAGGTTTTTTTTCTTCTTGCAGTAGCTAAGCCTTCAACCAAATTTGGCCATATAGTCTGTTTCCTAAAGAAACATTGATGAATTACATGTTTAATCAGCAGAATATTATGTATATTTTACATATTTGATTGTATGTCTACACTGTTTCTTTTACAAAGTACCTGTATAATTGACCAGACTAATTTAGGATGGTAACTTTTGTGACTTACTCAAGTTCTCCTGCACTGCTCCTTGTGAAGGCCCATAAGGACGTTACTTTAAGATACTGTAAATCTCAACAGCCTCATAGTAGATATTTAAAGTACGAAATCATGATACCTATACTGGCTTCTATATTTTTAATGATAACATTGATATATATCTCTTTGAGTATGTACCTGCCTAAACAGTCTTCTTATTTTTTAATGCCAGATGTTTCCTTTATGTCCTTCATGTTTAAATACTTTTGAAAATCAACCTTGACAGTGCAGAGATGCTCTGATGCTACTGTTATAATTTTTTGATGCAAATTACATAGACATGCTGATGGTACATTCAAGTGAGAGAGAAAGAGCTTAGCATCCTTCAGAGTCACTTTTATAATGGAAATTATTTTTTATCATCGATTACGATTAGACTATTAGCTGAATGTTTCCCGAAAGAGAAAAGAAATACTGAAGGAAATCTTTTGCTTTTGTCCAGTGATAATCATTGTGGATTAATCATAGCTTATTTTATTCCATTTTCAAACACAAAGAAGCCATGCTCTAAGCAGAAAATTACTCACATATTTTCTTTGCCAACTTGCTACCCTGCAAGCTTTGGGTCCATGACTTAAGATGCGTAGAAACATCCTTACCACGATGGGCATGGATGGAAGCATTCCCCGGAGGCCTCCTGAAGCTCCACGGTCACATTAGCCCACAGCCAACCCATAGCAGGGAAAGGCACATAAACATTAATTTCACTAAGCAGCTGAAGGGTTGCAATTACATTCAGATCACTTCACTATTTCTTTACTTTCACATTGTGATTGATCACGTTTGGACTGGAACAGTACTGAAAAAGAACCTGAATCCACAATCTAAACAAATCTTAACACTTCTCCATCCATCCTAGACCTGAAATATGCATTACTAGTCTCACAGCAGTGTGGAAAGACAGCTCGATTGCATTGCTTCCAGCTACCCTGGCTTTATGTAGACAAGGAGACATTTATTATTCCTCAGTCTTTGATACTTTTTATTATTCTAAGATGCTAACTTCCTATTGTGTTGATCAGAGGAAGTACACACAGTAATCCCAGGTGTTTATATTCCATATTTGAATCGATAAAAGAGAAAGAGTGATAAAGAAAAGAGATAAAAGAGCTGTCTCTTCCTGTTTTAAAGAGAATAGACAGCCAGGGATTTATGTGTATTCTAGATGTAGGAGTCATTTGTTGTTTGTTATTACAGGTTTTACTGTATTTTATGTCAGCTTTTAATCTTAATCAGAAGTTTGTTTTTATAAAATTTACAGCTATGATTAAAAATTAAATTATTTGGAATATGGGTAAAATACAGTTTAGGGGTAATTTTCACATTTTCCTTTCAATGGTGATTAATGTGCAATTATAGTTACAATATTCCAAACAGAAATGGTCTCATAAAAACTAATTACAAACTGTTTACTTAAAACATTATATAATAGTAGTAAAACAAATTTCCTGTTAAAAAAATCCAATTGCATCAGAAGCATTTTCTCATAATTTCACATCCCTGTTTGCATTCTGGCTTAAAAGTTTTTAACTTTTATGATGCATAATTATATTTTTTGTATGTGTTCTGTGATTAATTGCATCTGCAAAGCTCATGTCTACTGATTATTTACACCTGCAATCAGCTGTACAATCAGAAAACTAAAGGTGCTAAATAATTCCAACTAGTTTGCATGCATTTCCAAAAAAACCCCTGCAAGTACAAGAGGGGAAAAGTATTGTTCTATCATCAGTGAACTATAATCATTATATATATCCTATAATATTTTATATATATACACACACTATATATATATATACACACACCATACCATATATGTATATATATTTATAATATCTACCATACATAATAGTTCATGACTATGCTTTGGACTTTAGAATGGGCTATAATTCTGTAGTGGTGATTATTCTTACTCCAAAAATTTTGGATACACAGTTCTGCTTTGCTGGCACAAGGAGCTCTGTGCACTGGAGGTGGCTACAGATACCAAAGGGGATTCAGCAAGGTCTGAACTGCCATCTGGCCACTGTGCAGTGATCAGTCGATCCCCAATTGCATGCGTATTTTCTTATAGTTATTGATACCTTTTCCTGTCATTCTCTTTGCAGAACATGCCTAATTGAAAATTTATCATGTAGATGCTCTTCTAGCATATGATAGTCTGGTTATTCCCCCTGACTGCACATGACAATCATGGCCCATGCAATGAGTTTGCTTTGTATTTTCAGGAGTCCCACTGTATTAGCTTTAATTTTCAATGTCAAAATTGATTTGTGTTCAGTTCCTGTGCCAGCATTCTGGGCTGTAGACCAAGAAATCTGAGGATGAGAAACACTGTAAAACAAAAATCTAAGTGGTGTTTCCCAAAAGACCCCTTGATGACGTGACGAATTTTACCTTTTGACAAATAAATCTCATGTTGCTTTTAATTTAATTTGTAGAATGTACTTTTTCTCTTTTCACATCTGAAATGGCTTGTGTTTCCCTGGGTAACTTTTAGGCCAGAATATTATATCAAAGACAACATCTCTGTCTAATGCATAAGTGTAAACTAATGTGGTTACTTTGAATTCTTGGAATCTTCAGTTTTCAACAGATTGCCTAAAATTTTATCAGACATTTTGTTGGACATTTTAATTACCTAGAGATGAGTTACTAAATAAAACAGATTAAACAATTACATTTTTACTTTTTATATAGGTACAAACCTCAAATATTTAAAATAGTTTGGCATGAATAGTTGAAAGGATTTTTTATTTATTATGATATTTATTTAGATGAACATCCATAAATTTGAAGAAAACATTTGTCTTAATAATGTTGATGTAAACCTAACAGAGCTGAAAAATACCATACCAAAAATGACACCTCAGCTGTTTAACGCAGGTGGGAAGATGGCATTTCATGACTAGTATTAGAGCCACATAAATGTTGACAACTTCTACCTTTCAAACATGAATTCATACAAGCCATCGCATTCAAACACATGAAAAGTATTGACCTGTTAGGAACCTAAAACTAATTCTTGTTTTAGCACATGCAAAACCCAAATATTTAAATGTTGCAGGGGGAATGGATGAAGAAGGTAATGGGGGGAGAGGGAAATGAGCTAAAAGGAAATTGCCTGCATACTCTTTTGTGATGTACAGCCCATTTAACAGAGGATTTTGTGAGCTGCAATTACCTATATCTCTCATGAGAGATATTTTTTTCCATCATAGTCATCATAGTCCAACAAGAAATGCATGTTGAACCCTTTTAGTCTTAATACTACCACTGAATGAGGTAGGAAGATGTTATCATGATTTGCCATAAATCATCATAGTCTGCAGTATTGTTTTTAAATTTTCTATAGAATTGTATGAACGATTTACAGAACATGCTAATTTATCAATTAAGTGTTCATAGAATCATAGAATCACCAAGTAGGAGAAGACCCACTGGATCATTGAGTCCAACCATTCTATCAAACAAGAAGTGTTGAAGAAGTTTATCTAGTATCATGGCACAAAGTGGACTAGACATTAATCTATAAAACAAAGTCAATGCAAAGCAGCATTGGAAGTCTTCTGGTAAAACCCAGCCCTCTTGGTACCAGAGGTTTGTCTGGTTTCTAGCATTTACTTGCCCCTAATCAGAGCTTAGAAGCAGCATAACTGAGAAAATACATTTTACTTGCATTTCTCTGAAGTGAGTGCTTTGTTCTGCCATTACTTAACTCTTACTGAAAAAAAGAAACCATAAAATCAAAAAAACAAACCCAACCCTTCAGAAAAAAACAGAAACTCAAACAAAAAATCTAATACTCTTGTGAAAAAGACACCTTAATAACAACTAACAAAGTCAATATTGTGGTAGTAACTTCATACGGCTTAATGGAAGGAAGGTTGTAAACAGAAAGTTTGTAAATTTGTAAATGAAGAATCACAGAATCATAGAAGCATTGAAGTGGGAAAAGACCTTTAAGATCATCAAGTACAACTGTCAATGCTGGAAACTGTATAAAAATCATAACAAGATTAGAACAAATAACTATGACAGCTCCTACGGATGGTCTTGGTCACATTTTTCAGACAATATCTCAGATATAATCACATAATTATAGAATCATAGAATAGTTAGGGTTGGAAGGGATCTTAAAGATAATCTGTTTCCAACTCCGCTAGATCAGGTTACCCAAGATCCCATCCAACTTGCCCTTAAACACCTTGAGGGATGAGGCATCCACAACTGCCCAGGGCAACCTGTTCCAGTCTCTCACCACCCTCATGGTGAAGAAATTCTTCCTGATGGATAGTCTAAATCTGCCCTTCTCCAGTTTATAGCCGGTCCACCTCATCCTGTCACTACAAGCCTTTATGAATAGTCCCTCCCCAGCTTTCTTGTAGGCCCCTTTCAGGTACTGGAAGGTCTCTATAAGATCTCCTCAGAGCCTTCTCTTCTCCAGGCTGAACAACCCCAACTCTCTCAGCCTGTCCTCATATGGAAGATGCTCCACCCCTTGGATCATCTTTGTAGCCCTCCTCTGGACCCATTCCAACTGTTCCATATCTTTCTTACATTGAGGATTCCAGAACTGGACACAGTGCTCCAGATGAGGTCTCAGTACTCCAGATGAAGTCTCATTTTCAAGAAAGGAATAGAGAGGCAGAATCGCTCCCCTTGACCCGCTGGCCAGACTTCTTTTGATGCTGCCCAGGATGCTGTTGGCCTTCTGGGCTGTGAGCATGCACTGCTGGGTCATGCCAAGCTTCTCATCGACCAGCACCCCTAACTCCTTCTCCGAAGGACTGCTCTCAATCACGTCATCCCCCCATATTGTATTGAAAGTGGGAATTGCCCCAAACCAGGTGTAGGACTTTGCACTTGGCCTTGTTGAACCTTATGAGGTTCTCACAGGCCCACTTCTCCAGCCTGTCCAGGTCCCTCTGGATGACATCCCATACTTCTGATGTGGCAACTACACCACTCAGATTGTTGTCATCTGCAATTTCAGCACACAACCACTCACAGATAAACTCTCCCAAATGTGCAGTCTTTGGTTTGGTCATTATATCAATTAAAAGCTGATATAATACATGCCCAGATTATCTACAAAACAGCTAGATTGTGTACTGATATTACCACAAATGCATAGAAGTAGAGGTAGCTGATAAATAGAGAGAAATATTAATGCAGCCAGATTGCTCTGAAGAGAAGGCTGCTTCATATTAGGTGCTGTAATTTGCTAAACAGGTAGCGTACACTATTATGTTTGGTGTCACTGGAAGAGGAAATTTAAAACTCAAGTGTTTAGTCCTTTAAGCAGTGCCCCTTACAAGCAGAATGTATTGTAACAAGGATTTCCTTCCATTTCCTGAGGAAGGTTAGTAATATCAGTAAATGTCATTGCATGTATTTTTAAAGACCATGGAGTCTCAGCCTGGAAGGAGAAGAGCCAAGTATATCTTACAATAATAAATGTCTTCCACATCCAAGCTCATGATTCACTTGACTGAGAAGATGAAGCCAACTCAGTGGGCAGGGTGCTGTTCTGCTGCTGCTCCTCTTTCCCTCCCTCCCTCCCTGACTTGGTTGGTCAGTTCCCTTCAGCAAAAGTTCACACAGGTGTGAACCTCACCAAAGATAAAGCACTCTCTCCTGAGCTTATAAGGAGTATTAATTTCATATCAGATACAGCAATGGTTTTAAGAAGTATGCAGGTGACGACTGAGCACCAGCTCCTTTCATCCAGATGTCAAAACGTCCTTTGTATAAGAAGTTTACAAGCTGTTCTTAATACAGCCTATTCTTCACTAGTAAATCAGAGCTGAAAGGACCTATGCCCCATGTACAATTTCACAAAAAAAACTTCCTTCTGTTCTACCCACAAAAAAAGGAACAATAACTCGGTAAGATAGCTATAGAATGTATTTATACAATCTGGAGAAAGATACAATTTCTAGCCACAAATTTCAGTTACGTTATGTGTTTTGTAACTTTGATAAAATCATTACAAACCCAAGTTACATAACATAGGCTAAAGAAATATGATTAATAAATTTTCATACAGTAAGAACTGCTTTAGAAAGGGAAAAAAATCCACCACATTTTCCTGCCTCATACGGCTCTGAAAAACATAAAGTCACTTTCCTAACGTGTCTGGTCTACAGAAAGTGAATGCCATGGGCTTTATAATGTTTCAGATGCAGCCATCAATGAGAACAATGTTGAGGGCCATAATCAATAAGTTTACAAGGCTGCAGTCATAGGCCACCAGAAAATCCATTTTGACTTAATCAGCTTTCCAATCTTTCAGGTAAAATATAGCATTTCTGGATCATATCCAAACAATGAAGACACAGTAATAAAATTATTTGATAGTTTGCAGTCCTCATAATTTTTAAATCAAGGTGGTATTTTGTAAAGATTAACACTTGGTTTCCCTCACCTTATGTTCCCTATTCCTCCCTCTGTTTTGGTACTGCAATGAAAACTGCATTTCCTACTTAAAACTGGTTTATGATAGCCTTGTCTCTGTGGATACCATGCAGCAGGTTAAAAGTAGAAAATATTTGTATGCCATGAAACTACTGTTTGCTGAAATTACATTCTGCTTCAGCAAAAAAGACACCTCACAAGGTACAACACTACTGAATGATTTTCATCATTTTCTGAAAAGGAAAAACATTCTCCTCCTCTCTGTCTCCCTGCTAGCGTAGAACCTTGTTGTTCTTGAGCTTTCTTACCAGTGCTTGAGGTGCTGAGTGTCTCAGCTGACAAATTAAAGAGCATGAAAAGCTGCAGCTGGAGCAAATGCTGAGAACAGCAATTGTACCTATACATCACAGAGATACTTGTTTGCATTTCTGCAATATATATAGAATTTTCTGCAGCTGAGGTTTAACTGCATTTCACATATTTTTGTTTACCTCTACAATTCATATGGAATAGAGAAAGCTGTTAGAACAGGGATAAATTTGTGTATCTGAATTTGTTATGCCAAATCAATACTTTGGTTAACAGCTAGAACTCCTCCTTTCTTATTCTTGATTGTGGCCACCATCTCTGGGAGAATTAAAGGAGGCTTAGAACAGTGAATTTGTGTGCGTGTTCCTCTTGCCTCCAGGTTTCTACCCTGCCTTTGTAAAAAGTATTAGAAATAAAACTATTTTGTGGAACTTTCGTATTTACATTCTTCCCCAAATAAGATGCATCTTTGTATGCAGAGGTCATGGCGAGTATATCTTTCTGACTCTGCTATAGATCTACGTGATCCCCTACTAAATGCTTCCTTTTCACATGAAGTAGGATGATAATCTGGACAATGAACCTTTAGTTTGAAGTTTCTAATTCTTTGATATTAACATGTTTGAGTGATAAAATGCAGTTTTACCTGCAGTCATACAGTGAATTGCATTGGATACTCTTACTATTAGACACATGGCTCACACCCTAGGCATGTAGATGGTAGTGATCAATTAAATTACTAGCAACACATCTAGATGATATAGTGAAAATACTTTGTCAAATATACAGAACTTAATTAAATCTCTGTTCTCCAACTTCCAAAGTTCTCTAAATGAGGAGGAATTGCTAGCTATATAGTGTTATTGCTTTTTGTGAAATGAGGGGTAAATGACACCACCGCAATACACTCTTTTAAAGTAACCATGATATCATGGGCAAAAGACAGAAGTCCATTCCCAACATCACCTTCTCTGAGCCAATTGCTCTAATTTCTACAGGGGTGTTGCTGACTTCAAAGAAATGAAGAATTCACTACATCAATATGCAGTTTGAGCTGAAGACAACGAAGAAAAACATTATGTAGCAGTTTTTTGCAGTTGTCTTCAAGATGATGACATACTCTTCCATTTTTGTAGTTGCCCAAGAAATCCAAAATTTTGAAGTCAAAACTGAAAAGATTTCACAATCCTACCCATTGTTATAACTTTGCTTCAATGAACTTGCCTGCCACGATGTGAGGGTTAGGGTTTTTTTAATCTTGTGGGGCAGCCATGGAAGTGACAACTATCACTTCAGGGATCTACTTCCAATGTTTATTTTGATCTCAGTCAAAGTAACATTGATTTATGGCAACAATCTTCTACTTTCAGCTCAAAGTCATACACAAAATTTCAATCTGTACTTCGAATGCAAAGTTACAAGTCTTTAATTTGAGCTTGGTCAAAATTACCGGAGTTTACCACAAGAACTTGGACACAACCAAATTCACCCACAAGTGCAAGAGAAAAGTGAGGTAGATTTGAGGAGAGAATAAGGAGAGAAAAAGAAGAAAATTAGCAGAAGAAAGGGGAATATGACATAAAAATGATCACCATCCCAATTAATCCAACAGAGCTTTTAGCAGGAAAATGCGGTCCACAGGACAGAGAGTGCACACGTGTACTTCTTGGCATGGATTATTAATAGAGGAGCTCTGTTCCCTATTAGAATATGAGGAAGGCTTTTGCCATGTCTGAGCCATATCTTCGCGTGGAAAGTTCTCGAGTTGGGGCAAGTGCAGAAATTCCCCTGGGAAAGTTCTTGAATTGGGGCTGGGGGCTCCAGGGGTCACTGGCAGTTCAAAGGACCCTTGCCAGAATAACAGCCACTTGAACCCTTTGGGTATGTATGTGCAGGCAGGGGTGCTCCTGCCTCTTCAGAGTTTGTAAATCCCTTGGCCACAGGAGCACAGACAGCTCCGCGAACACCAGCAGCCCAACGGCAGGTGTGTGGTGATGGGCAGTGCCTGCTCCCACACCAAACTGCACAAAGCCCAAAGTACACACAGCCTTTCACCAAGCTGGATGTTTAAGACATACAGACAAACACAAATAAAGAAGTTGATCTTTACACCAGCATCTGAACCGAGGCATGTCCTGATATATTTTCTACATTTATTTGTGCTCTGATGCTTGTCAAAGGTGATTTACACATCTTCTTTGATTCTGTATTCAAACTGCTTCATTTTTTTTGGACCTTGCTTTTAAGATACATGCTTCAGGATGTTGACTCTTACCTCTACAAATCTCAGTTCCTCATAACAGTGTCTATCAATATATTTTTGATCTTGATCTTGTTTCTTTTAACACAAAGATTTTTTCCCTCCATAACTACTGCTTTTACGTTTTTGCTAAGGACACGTGAAAGATTTAACTCTCCCATTTCCTTTTGCTTCATTTCATTCGAGTGTTTGGATCTAGATGGTTTACAACAGAGGTTGCTTTCTTGTCTCCATCTCATTTCTCCTATCATTTTGTTTTCCTCAATCAGATAATGTCCTCTCTGCAATGTCTTGAATCAAAGGAAACTTGGATAATGACAATGATCCTGTTAATATTTTGCTTCATGTTCCAGTTTCATAGTGCAGATTTCTTGGGAAAAGAGCTGCAAAGAGAGGGGTGGGAGCTGAAATGCTTTATTCCTGCTGAGGCTTGTTTTAATCAGGAGAGCAAGTCAATCCCTAACATTCTGAATATGACGGCTTAAGGCCCATAGGTAAAAGGGTGGAAGAATGGAAGAGACTGACAGCCCTTCTCCTGCTACTCTCCACCCTTTAAAATCCATTCTGCTTGTTGTGCTGAGTTACCTGGTACAGCCACAGACACCAGCAGACTCAGTGACCACCAGCGCTCAGAGGTGGGGCTGTCTCCTCACCTCTTGGAAGTTCCCATAGTTCCTGTATGGGCTTCAGTTTGAGTTCTTGTTCATCCTCCTTCAGTTTTCCACTTTAATAAGAGAGTAGATCCACAATTTGTGAGGTGTCAGTCAAAGGAAACATTAGCAAAATGTACTCATGACTGTCATGTTTTTTTGGGGGACAGAGAATTGTTCTGAGAGAGCTCCTTTTCCTCCATTCCAGTTGTTTCATTTATTTCTGCTAAAATGGCAAAAAAAAAAAAAAAAAGAATTCTACCCTCCCAATATAAAAACACAGGAAGTTCAGTGAAGTTAAAATGTGTTAAATTAGAAACAAATAAATCAAAATAAATTAATTAGGAAAAAAGTTCTCATTATTTTAATTTAATTTTTATTTAATATTATTTTAGATTAAAATATTAGAAACAAATAGATTTTTCATATGGACCACAGAACTGTGGAGTTTAGTGCCTAGCTAGCAGATTTGGTGTCTACATTTATCAATATTAAAAAAAAGTGGATTACTGTATGGATAAGGAATATCTACATATAGTAATAGAATAGATACAGTAATAGAACAGAATAAAGCAGAAAATGTCAAACTTCATTTTCCAATTGTTAAAAGTACAAAGAAATCTTAATGCAGTGGAAAATAATTTCATTTCTCCTTACTATGAAGTTTCCTGCATTTTTTTTGATTTATCTAGCCTGGCTTCTGCTGAAGTTATTTTTTTGTAATATTTGCAACATGATCTTGATTCTGGGCAGAGTTTTCTGTGGTTTAACTATAGCATTCTTTAGAAAGACATCTAATCCAAAGGAGGAATGAACATTTCAGCTTTTTCTGATCTTTATTTGTAGAAGGCAATTGCCAAGCTTCACAGAAGTCAGACTGCATTTTGAAATTATTCCTGTTCCAATGCAATGAATTTTCACCTGAACGTACTCCGTGAAAGTCCTGGTTTTGTATATCTTTGCAACCCGGAAATTCTGTGAAGATTAATCCCATTGGAGTTCCAGTAAAATGTAAAATGTAATTCACTTGTGAGGCAGAAAGCAGTTTAAGTTCCAGTACAACACTCCATACATCACTTACTTGCCTTTCTTTTTCTTTCTAAAATATATTTTCATGGTTGACTTAAGCTCCATCTTGCTGCACTTATCCTATTTTTCAATAGTAAACTCTTGGTCATGAATTTCTGCTTTTATTTTGAGGAAGCTGGAATTCTTCTCAGGCTATGCCTGAAGTACATTTTCTTTATTAGGCCAAATAAAACTAAAGGTATCTTTAAAAAGGTGGTGCTGACTTTCTGTGCTTTTAAAAAATCACATAAGTATGCGCTTAAGTATTTGTCGTCATTGAGATCTGTTTCTGAGTTACAGGATAGAGTTTTTGGATTAGATTTTAACAGTCCTCTTCATATAAACACAGATGGAACATTCAAATGTCCCGATTGCTCACATGTCCTCATGATCTGTAGCCAGGATGTGATATGGATTTTTTTAGTTCAGTCAGAACAGGAATCCATCTGAAAACAGCAGATGGAAGAAAGGGAAGGGATCCAAGTTTTTAATCCTTTTCATTTTTCTTTTCTGAACAGATGTTGTTGAGATGATCGAACTACAGAGCCACAAATCCAGCCGAAAAGTGGGTGAAGAAATACATGCAAACATATGTTGATATTTAGTATATGGTGAGCCAGGCAGGCTAAAAGTCACCTACTGCTGACCTGAAAATCACCTTTCACATGATGGAGATGAAAAGATTTTTCAGATTACTATAGGTGAAGAATTTAGTTTTGTGTACTCTTTTGATTTCTCATTCAGTCAAAGAAAAGCTAACCACAACACTGACACTTACTTTAAAAACAGTCAAATGGTCCAGCACAAGCCCAGGAAGTTGTTCAACAGTGAGCAGTGAAGTACATGGAAGAGAATTTTAGTAAAATAAGCGGAAGGTTATACCATATCACTCAGGTTCACAGATTTCAGTTTGGGGCAATAATCTCACTGAAAACTGTCAGGTGGCACACTAAATGCATGAAAGAATAATTGCATGGGATAGGATTTACTGTTGAGTAAAAAAGTGATAGTTTACTGAATATTCTCAGCAAAAGGTAAGGCTATTAAATTAGAATTGCAGGGTATGCTTATCTCATCATGGTGGTCATGATGAAATAATTCCGATCTTGTCAGTGATAATTTATTAATGTCTCTACATCTTTAAAAAGAAAATCCAAGACTTTGATGACAGGTCCTTCGAAGTAAACTGTACATGAGACGTGAATAAATTTTTTTTTAATAAATCTCTGCAGTTAAATTAAATACATGCAAACTTTGAAAAAGTTACTAATTACAGCTTATTAAAGCTTGTTCTACCTAGTAACTTCTCTGCTGAAATTCAGTAATTATGAACAAAAGGGATCCCAACAGGCACCTAGTTTACACTTGAAAGCTCAGATTTACTGCTCTATAGTAATACTTTGTGTTACATAACATAAGTCAAAGAAGGAATTATTTGGCAATATTTCTGTTATCTTCTCTGGAAAGATCAGAAATGTAATTCATTTTGGTTGGGATTGGTTGTTGTCACTGTACAAGCACTAATGACTGCAATATCCACGGGCCTAAAGAAATAATGTAACATGCAAAGTATCTACACAGAAAAAAAAAAAAAAACCCAAGAGACCCAAAATGCATAAAATGCATTCAGACACTATTATCCAAAGCATTTAACTGCAAACCGTTATATTATATGTACTAAAAATCTTCTGGTCCCTTCTAGGTCATGTTTGACTGACCATACAGAATAAAATAGTCTTAATTTTTCTAAGTATTACCAGATACAGTTATGGATAATAACAGTCTAGACAAAAGCTGTAAAACTTTGGGTTTTGATTTTGGTTTTTTTTAAATCCAGGAGGAAAAAAATTGTAAGAAAACTAATCCTGAATGCTACATTTCATTATTTTTCGTTCCTGATAAAAAAAAAGGTTCTACCTAAAACATTTAACCAACAGAAACGCCCAGAAAAATTTTGTAAGAAAAATTACAGATAAACAGACGACATTAAAAAAAAAAAAAAAGAGAGGTCAGAAAAGCTCATAATACATGGAAATTCTCTTATCTGACATGTATCATGCTCCTTGTCTTTATGGAGTTTGATATCTTACTAAGATTTTGGAGTATCTTACAGGCAATTAGAAATTCAGATTTTTAAACACCGAATACAATCATTCATCTTATAAAACAGTCATAAACCCTGCACAGTATAGGTGTTTTTAGACAAAGTAAAAAACATTGCTTCTGCCACAACAGACACATGCTTGTGGATTCCACCAAAACCTGTCTATATGTCTACCATTTTCTAAAGAGACCCTTGCCCTGACAAGATGCCAGAAACTTACAAAAGTAAGAGGGACAGATGACTACATAAACATTTTTTTTTTAAATAATGGCAGCCAGGAAAATAAATTTTACTTATTTAAATAAACCAAAACTATATTTTTTTCTATTTTAAAAATAGGTAGCAAAATTCCATGTAGAGAACTTGGCAAAAAAAAAAAAAAAGGCTCAGGAAAGAGTTAAGAATAGAAAAGTAAGGATGGCCAAAAGGAAACGATTTGCATACGAAGGAGTTAAGGCCGGAACTTTATGAGAACTTACGCAGGGAGACAAGATGTGTTCATTTCTTCATTTCACAAGAATTAAAGGGAAGGCTACATGGCAACATGTAAAATGAGATGAATACAAGGAAATGAAAGCAGGAAGACGCAAAGCTCTTTGGTTAAACTGTAGGATCACATAACCTTGTACAGCTGCTAGCAAGCATTCACCAGGCCAAAACAGATAATGACAAAATTACAGAATAATGAAGATTGTAAATGACCTCTAGAAGTCATTTCATTCAACCCCAAGAAGAAAACAAAATAAGAAAAGAAAACAAAGATTAAACAAAAAACCCCCTGCAAAATAAATAAAAAATGACAACAGGATACAAAGGGGAATAGATGGGCAAGTACAGAATTAGGAAATGGATAAACATGTTGATAGCAATAACTGTATCAAAAACAATGTAATGGGATAAAAGCCAATACAGAACAGATTTCTGGTTAAGATCTAAACAGTAAGTCATTGAAGTGGAAACAGGACAAGAAGCTTCCAATGCAGTTACAATAAATTATCTAAATAGTTTCATAATATTCCCAGAAAACATTATGATATGCAGAGAACAAGGTTGGATTCACTTCACAAGATGAAACACTGCTTTAAATGAGCATTTATCAAAAGGACAAAACATAAATGTTCCAATCAACTTTCAAAGGTACTGTGTGGGAGATTTGGTGTTAGTAGGACTATTGTGCTTTAGTTTTGAGGAAGACAGGAAAAGACACAAAACAATTACAAAACCAGAAGAAAATTTCATCCCACTTTCTCGATCTCCAATCAAGTGCATGTTCATAGATGTTAGGCATTAATCATACGGTGGTAAACCAAACAGCTCTGGTCTGAAATCCTCCATGGAGCTCAGCAGTAGTGTTGCCTCCTTTTTAAGATCTGGATTTAATTTTTCATCTGGAATCATAACCACTTGCATTCCTGCTGCCAGGGCTCCTTTGACTCCAAGTGGTGAATCTTCAAATACAAGACACTGAGAAAGAAGGTGAGGGGAAAAAATGAATTAACATTACTATGAACTTTTAATCTTTTGTTTTAAAAGACAGACTGCTACCAAATAAGACTTAGTAGGAAAGTTAAATTCAATCCCTGTCTTAGACACCCCTCATTAGAACAAGGGCAAACCTCTCAATTTGAACATCTGCATGGTAATTAACCTTAATTTAAATTCAAGAAAACATAAACATGTATATTTAAACCCCAGCAACTGGGTATCCAGATGTTCCTAAGTGATAACACTAAGCAAGTGCTTAAATACCTTTATAAGCAGACCATTTAACTCTTCAAAACCAACCTTATCTCCTGCAAAATGGCAAAAGTAGTGCTTTCATTTATAGATGTGGCATTTCCTCCATACATGGAAGGGGGAAGACTACACTACCTAGGTCAATATAAGCAGTTTGGATGAGTGGAAATGTAAGATACAAGTCACTTGTCAGAACAGTGCTGTTCAATTCACGCTCTATTAGCTTAATTCTCCCAAAGCAACAATAAAAAAGAAAATCAGCAATTATATTGGGTGGCTACAGTTAGAAGAGACAGATTAGTCAGTGAAAGTTCCACGTCTTACAACAGTCACAATCAGTCAAGATCACAGCTTGGAAACAAATTTGTTAAAAATAGTCAATAAATTATTTATGTTAATTTTATTGTTTAATATCAGAATATTGAATAATAAATATATAACAAAAATATATAACAAAATATCTACTCTGAACTTTTATATAATAAAAGATAATGTTTCTGGAGATCATTCCAGAATGCATATAATAATGCATCCCTTACTGCCATTACTCATTACTATTTCACCAGGGAAAATTAGGGATGAACAGTGTTTTTCTGTTCTGGCTGTGCTCTAAGAGAACCAAGCTGCAACCCACAAAAACTTTGTTATTTTCAAAGAAAACATTTCTGCAAGATATAGTCAATGTCTGTGCTATATACACCCATGTGCATCAGAGACTATGGAAGAGGAAGAAGGAAAGAACCCTTTCTTTCTGATTTCTTTTCTTTTTAAAATATTGATTCTTGCCTGTCAATATGTCAGCAACCACTTGGAATCTGCCAACAGAAAAAGATGCTTTCTACCTTGCATGTAATGAAGTAAAACTTAGGTAATGATTTTTAGTGAGCCAATGGAATCACTAAATCTCTTTTGTGCTCATTTCCTTTATACAGTCATTGAATTGCAGTTTAACAGTGTGGTTATTTTCAAACGCTGATCATTATCACTGTTACTAACTACAAATATGTGACCAGCCCATCCTGCAAAGCCTGATACAATTGCTGTTAGAACAGACGCACAGTTCTGCCTATAGGCTTTATTCTTAACAATACCTTATTTAGTTTGTGACCCTAAGTACTCTGAGGACTCTGAAACAGTAAATGAAACCCTGACAGGCTTTTCCTTTTAAAGAGTAAGCTTAAATGTTGACAAAACAGCATTATCAAGGCCTTTCAGAAACCTTTTCTAATCCAGCTCATACAAAGAAACGTACTTCAGTGCTCTGCCTTGGAAGACCTAATTGACTTCCATGATGTCACTGAGCTTACTGTACCAGAGGAGCTGATGATTATGGAAGGCAATATGCATAATGAAAAGCTTAACTAATTCCCTGGAACTAGAAGCAATTAAAAATCTTAATTACCAAAGAAGCCAGGCAAATGACCCATAATTACAGTGGCTTTAATGTTACAGGAAATATGTGTATTTGGTCTTCCTCCTGTCTTCTGTGCTACTTACACTTACTGTCAACAGCACAGCAGTGTTTTAGTGGATGACAAAAGGTTTACAGAGGTTCACACACAAAATGGATTTATTAACTTTGCTGCACAGAGATGTTATAAGCTGTTCACTGTCCTGGCCCACCCACATATTAAATCTAGAGATATGAAAGCAGCCAAGTTCTTTACCACTTTGCATAAGTACTGTGACATCAGCATCACTCCAATGAGAGAGACAGATGAGATTTATACAGACATCAGCTGAGATTCTGGCTGTTTCTCTGCATTATTTCTAAAACTAGTGTCACTGATCAATACCACTGCTATGAGATCTCTCAAAAGGTCATACTAATATAGGGCAGTTTTCACTTTGGAATGAACTAGATGCTTAAAAAAGTAAAGTAACGAAGCCTACTAATATGTATTTCACTCAATGAATCTAGAAAAAGAAAAATTAATCACTTAACCAAAGGAAGAAATAATAAAGTCACCGCAGTTCCTCATTACCTCATCTTCCTACATGAAATCTAAGAACATAAGGAAATAGTGTTAGGCCTTTGGTATGTAAAGGATATATATTCTGTGAATGTCTGCACGGCATATTTATGTAAATAACATGGATATCTGATAACCAAGAAGCCTGGAAGGATAAAAGATTAACATTAGTTTTGAAATTAAGATTTTGAAAAACCTATGTGATAATATATATGCACAGGGAATGTTCATCAAACAAGTATCCTTGATCACATATGACACTACCACATCAGTTCCAAAACAGAATGAAGGATGAGACTAAAGATGGTGCCATTTATACACACAGAACTCGTCTGCACATTAAACACTACCTTCTATTGTTGTACAAAGAAAGAATGAGAATTTTCATTATCTTTAAAATGTGTAATTATAGTGAGAAATTCTTTCATACTATATTAGAATAATCTTCTGTTTGCTTGTTCTGATCTGGTTAGGCCCCTAATCTCTGTGAAAACATACGCTCACATGGGGACTAAACCACACCTTTTAGCACCTTGTCTTTGAATTAGAATCCTACTGGTAAGAGCACTGAGTATTTCATTCTCTGATAAAAAGCATGAGGAGAAAAGTAACTCCTTAATTTTCTTCCCTAAATTTTTCTTTTAATATATTATTATTTTTACATTGTATTCCCCATATGCTCCATGAGAAATAGCTACTATGAAAAAATATTAAACTTAGTTGTAATTTTTTTTCTGTTATTACTGTAATACTTTTGGTCTGTCCTAACTGAAGCCGACATAGTTAGCTTTTTCACAAAGCAAAACCTGCTTATAAATAAGGCTATCCTATTGAGTCTCACATAGAACTAAGTTAAAACTATCTTGCCTTCTGAGGAACCACTAACAGAATGAATCTCCCACCATTCATAAAACCCCATTTCAAAACTACTGTATGTATTTACTCCTGACTTGAAAAACAAAACCAAATAACATACAAAAAAAAAGTCGAGGCATTCTGGGGACATAAGTGGTTAAAAAACAAAGACTAATAATAATCTTTTTTCTCTTCTGCTGAATGAAAGCAAAAAGTGAAAATACGGAATTTTGAGGTCTCAAATCAGAGTTCCAAAAAGGATTAGTAAGACCTTTTTGTCAGAACCATGACATGTATTTGTAAAATTTGCACTCTGAAAACATTTGGTAACTGTATACATTAATTTATGTATACATGCACAACACAGTCTTCTATATGCACTTAGAGCCTCATTCAAATTCCATAATAAAAACAAAAAAACAGACAACCCATTGATTTCAATGGGTATGAAAGTGAGCCTCAAAACAGGCTGCAAGAAGAAATCCACCAAGTAAACCTAGCTCATATTTAATACAGTGACATTCTTCATCTCTGTGAACCAGAAGGCAGTGAGGCCTTTCATTTCTACACGTAACATGTTAATGTTTCACTTCCAAAGTATTTTTACTCTCCTAGCTCATACTCCGTGGTCATAATTCAGAACTGAATAGTATCTAAATTATCAGTCTGAAAGATACTACTACTGTAACTATGGTTTTTTATTTTGTTCAAAACCATCTCTCTCTTTTTTGTTGCTAACTTGATATTCTCAGATTGTCAAAGTAATTCCACTATTGACTACTTGTTAATAGTGTGATTGATCTAGGATTTTTCAAGAATTACAATATAATTCAAAATACAATAACAGACTTATCTCTATCCATTAAAAAATGTTCAGATGTTGAAAGATGTTTTTTATTGCTTACAGGAGATGATGGAAATTCACAAAAAGAAGAAACACTATCACTTCACTAACATGATAACACAGATGCTGGGTTATCTTTTAGGTAATATGTGTTTTCTTTTTTCCTATGCTTTGATATACAAAGTATCTAAGAACAAGGGGAAAATTAATTTCTGGGTGACCCATTTACCACTAGAGTAACTTGAACATTACTGAATAAATGCATTTTAAGCAGCTACAGTATTTGCAATTTTTGTCTCCAACCGCATTAACTCTCAGAAGAATTAAGAAAAAACAATAATGAAACAACTTGGTTAATGTTTCTCTCCCAATCTTTAGACTTAAACTCTTTCCAGAAATAGTTGGGAAAAATCTCAGTAACATGAAGGAGCTATGCTTAATTTTATTTTAAAGACCTATGCCAGTTTGACCAGCCAGAGACAACAGAATAATGTTAAATATGCTGTAAGAAAGTTCTGCATCTTTCAGTCCCACAACTGAGTTCCATTAAGGAAAATGAAGAGTAAACCACCATGTTTTTAAATGCTTTAAGAAATGAACAAAGAAGCAGGAAACATATAATCAAATGAAGTAAGCATCAGAGTACAGTGAATACTAACTATCAGTGATCATTCTTTATGATTCAGTGATTCATATTAAGAACTGTTTGGAAATCATACATACATATGCTTTTTAATTCAGATTTGCATTAATTTGCTACTAGAGTACATTGAAGATCAGTACAAGAATCAAATTATTTACCAGAATTATGACATAAACTAAAAAATGTCAGTATAAAAAAAAAAGTAGTGTGTTATATCTGCACATAATTAGACCACTCTGCATTTCCAGTTCTTGCATAAATGTCACTTTACATTTTAGCCTACGTTGGCAGCTACTCTCTCACAAACCACTTCACAGGACGTTATCTTAAGTTAGACTAGAAGAAGTAAAATAGTTTGGGTGGCAAAGAAGGAGGAGAAAATTCAAATTTCTTGCTTGTTTATGAGACTCAATCAATGAAAGAAACTGCTTCTGAGAGCGACAGGCAGACCCAGACAAAACGGCTCTGTAAGGCAGGGAGAAGGTCACATTTACATGTGGCGTTACTCTGATCATTCCGGATGGCTGAAGCACTCTTTTTCACAGAGGACCGTGCGTTTAGAGGACAGCACACTGGGAACTTTGTATGGCAACTTGTGCTACAGGCCTCAAGAAATTCCCAGGCATTTCTGAAACAGTGTCCAATTATCCTGGCAGCAAAAACCTAACTCAAGCAGCTTTAGCTTGGATTAGCCATAGAGAAGTATTGTTCTTTTAAAAAGGACACAAAGCAAATACTCAAGTTGCTCTCGTACTGCATGACATGCTGATTTTTGTGCCACTTACCTCTAGAAGTGGCCTAAAAAGGAATTTGGAGGAATGAAATAGTTGATCTGTGCTCTCTTCCCTTCCACAGAGAAGTAGCTTTGCTAAAACCACTGACTTTCTTGGCATGCAATACACCATACATTCAAGTAACTGCATCTTGCAAGCAGAACTCAGAACCGCAAGATAACTTACACTAGAAGGGATTACTGGAGTCCGTTTAGGAACACCCTTACTCAATGCATGTCCAGCCAGATCAGGCTGCTCAGGGCTTTGACCACGTGAGCTTTGAGTATCTTCAAAGATGGAGACTCCACACACCTCCTGAACAACCTGTTCTTGTATTTCAACACCCTATGGTGAAAATGATTTTCTGAGCACCTAGCAGAAGTTTCTTGTGTTCCAGCTTGTGCCTGTTGCCTGCTGCACAATTAATCTGCATGCTGGAAGTGAGGCTGAGTCCATCTCATGAGCACACAGATCAGAGACAGGAACCAGGTACATCCAGAGGAAGAGCTGTTTTGATGAATCCAAATTATAAGTCTCAAACTGAAATTGGAATTAGGTGTCAAAAATATTTCCTGAATAGATGCAAGGACCTTTTTGCACATGGACAGTCTACAAAGCTGAAGGTGCAGTACAGCAGGCTGACAATGGCAAGTACCCTGCTTGTTTTGCATAACTGGACAACACCACTTGCCTATAAACAACCCATCAGGTGCTGCAGAAGGCAGTTGGTTCTTACAGAACAATCTAGTTTTTTCAAGTAGCATAATTTTTTTGCCTTAGTTTCTTCTTGCTATATAATGCCTCCTTAATCGGTGCTATTTTCCTGCACATGAAGACCAAGACCATCCTGCACACTAAAATGTACCTTAATGTGCTGTAAACATCACCTTAATTATCTTTGACAGAAGTGTTAATAACAACTCACATATACTGCAGAAATAAAGTAATTTCCTAATTTCTTCAGTAAAAAAGAAAGAGCGAGAAGAGGCATTCACCTTTAACTAGGTTTTCATCAGGAGTGAAAAGGAAGTCATGGAAAGGCTTTTCATTTCTGATCTGTACAAGCTTCTCATTGAACCCTAAATGACGTAGTGTCAACGGTTAGAAGTGACTCAGTGAGATGTAGCTGGTTTATACTTTAACTGTTCACTGTCAGGAAGAACTTTTCTTTCCAACTTCAGACAGCTGAAAGTTATCTTTTAGAGAATATTTAAAATTAATTGCACAAAACTTCAAAGCACAAAGCCACAAACTATCACCTTTAAGTAAACCAAACAAAACACTAACGAACTATATGCTTCAATTTAATATATTTCCACCATATGCCATTAAAATCCATGTATATGATTGAGACAAAAGCAAAAGTGATCAAAACAGACAATCTTCTTCTTATCACGATCCTAATCTGTTCCTAGGAGGTAATTTCAAAAGTATCTGAGGCAAACTAATGATTTACTGCCAATGAAAGGTTGTTTCTTTCTTCACTTTCTTTAATCTATTAACCTCTATGTGCTTCTATTCCCCTCCTGGTGATGGGTGTTACATTTGTATGACCTTCTGTGAACTCTGTACCTGTAATGGAAAGCTATTCTCCTTTAGGCCCATAAATGGAAGAACAACCACGTAAGAGCTGTGAGTGAAGAGGAAGACTGAAGAGGAATATAAATCCTCCTTTTGAGTTAGAATTTAAAATCACAGTGGGTTCATTTTTTCAAACCACAGTCTTATTCCTGGGATTACAGCTATGAACGTCATAATCCCAAAATTTATTTTGCCATAGCAATCTAAAAATAGCACATCTGAAATGAAATGCCTCATTACAATGATAATCAGATCTATTTAAGTAACTGGCCTCAAAATTTCAAAAGATAATTTCTCAGCATCTTAGCTGGCAAAGCTGCTTTGAACTATGCAGGCAAACAGAGTTCAGAACATTTTCTCTACCTATTTGTACATGCACTAAATACAGTATTTCTAAAGAACATGGAATCAACCATCAAAAGTAACAGAATAAATTATAAACATCATATTTCTACATTTACTATGTATGCTATGCCCCTTTTAAACTATTTATTACGAGAAATAATTAATGCAATGGAGAGCAATCTCTTAATCCCGAATGAGGGATTAACACAAGCACAATCACAGCAAGATCGGCTAGAACAATAAAATTCTTATTGGTAAAAAAATGTATTAAGAATAAGAGTAAAGTTAAAAAGAAAATGTCAAAATATTTTTTAAGAGTTCTGTACAGAAGTAATCTCTTTCACATTAATCTCTAGCTTGTTTTTATCATCTTGCTTTGCTTTTTTTTAGGGAAGCAATAATTACCCAGGTATTTCAAGCTATGAAAACTGCAAGATGGAAAGCCAGTGAATATCGACCAGTTTTATGTGAATCAGTCATTAGAATACTCCTCAAAAAAACTTCTTTCCACTGTAAACTCCGAGTTTAAATATTTCTCTAAATATTAATTAAAGATTAATACACTTTTAAAATTAATTCATAGGTAGAAAGTTATTTAAGTCTTAATTTCCTATTGCAACGTATCACCAAACTATTTAAAATACTGCATGGAAACACTTTATTTTTTTAAAAATGCATTGATAACCCACACTTACAAAGCTGTACCTACTTTTCTGTTGGACCAGCTCTACTAAATAGAAGAGTGATACTAGTCACCTCAATCAAAGGCTTATTTTGACTCAACCATGCTTAAAGGCAGAATAACAGGTCATTTTCAGTGAAAAGAATATGGGGCATAAGAAGTAACTCAGTGTTTCAGAGTAAACAATGAACAAAAATAGAAAAATAAGCTTCTTTAACTCTGTGTATGTTTGCAGGTGTATAAATACACAGTGTATATTGATGTCTATACAGACAGTGTCTCTCTGTGGCCTAAGGCTTACTCAGTTTATATAAATTAAATTAGTAACTAACACAGCCATGACACTGGCTTAACATTAATAGTAGTTTGGAAATATCAGCCATGATGTCAGCAATTACTAACTGTGCTTGTCACAAAATTTCTGCCATAAGTAACGTCTTTTGGGTACTCAGGTCTTGAAAGAAAACAAGTTTATCACTATCTCGGTTCTCATCAACTTTTTCTTAATGGCATTTTTATTTAAAAAAGCTCTCATTTGTATATTTGAATTAGAAATAATGTTCAGATGTCAACAGGATATAAAGCTGACAGATGGCAGACTAATTTAAAAGGAAAACTACCATCTCTCTGCCTGTAAATTGACCTCTTATGGACAAAGTCCTCAGAACAGTGCAACAGCCCATATGCTTAAGTGAAAACTACTTGCTCATCCAACACAATAACTATTTTATTTTCAAAGTAAGAATCACCACTTACCTGATGAACCCACTGATCTGAAGTATCCTGCATTCAACATTTTAAGCGAGTCTTTGGAAAAAGGATTAGAGTTGATTTCCCAAACAAACCAAACGTCCATTTTCCTGTGACTGTTGGAATTGTTACTTTAAAGCTTGCTGCCATATTACTGTATTACTGTTATCAATATATATGCTGACAGGTAATATGCAGCACATACATTTACACATACACTACATAAATCTCATATGGACTCACAGAATCACAGGATCCCAGGATGACTGAGGATGGGAAGGACCTCTGGAGGTCACCTGGTCCAACCCCTTGCTCTAGCAGAAAGACCTGCAGCTGGTTGCCCAGGACCATGTCCTCAGAGTGTTTGTGTCTCTTCAAGCACTCCATTACCTCTCTGGACAACCTGCGTCAGTGCTCAGTCACCCAGTAAAAAAAAGTGTTTCCAGACCCTCAGAGAAAACCTTCTGTGTTTCAGTTTGTGTCCACTACCTCTGGTTCTGCCACGGGGCACCACCAAGACGAATGTGGCTCTGTTGTCTTTACAACCTCCCTTCAGTTATTTATATAGAATAATAAGATCCCCTCAAGCATTATTTTCTCCAAGCTAAACAGTTCCAGCTCAGTTTCCTCATCTGAGAGATGCCTGTGTCCCTTAATCATTTCTGTGGCCCTTCACAGGACTCCATCCAGTAGTTTGCTATGTCTCTGGGAACCCAGAACTGGACACAGTTCTTCAGGCGTGGCTTCACCAGTGCTAATTATTGGGGCAGAATCAGCTTCCTCAACCTGCTGGAAACCTCATCATCAGCTGAATTTGCTGTAATGGCACAATGCTTGGTCATGGTCATCTTGGTGTCTATTACCAATCATAATTATCTTTTTTTCTGAGAATACTAAATCAGTTTGCTTTTCTATCCTGTTCAGAAGTGTGCAGCCACGCTCACTGGTGCAGGGACAGATGGCGCTATAATGGAATTCTTAAATTTAAAGGTCTGAACTACAAATGGGCAAAATATACAGACAGAACATATAGCAAAGTGACCATTAGAGAACTTACGATGAGAATACAAAATAATCCATTAGGAAGTGTCTCAGTCAGCCCAATACTGACATGAATACATTTCTACATAGTTAGGTCAAAGGCAAATTGACTTCTCTATAAATGCCTGCAGTCACTTTGCAAACAAGCACCTAAATGGGAGTTAATGTGCTTATAAGACATATTTGTTTTGGGAAAAAAACCCCAAAGTCGTCTCTGCCTAACAGACAGGCTGCTCTGATTTTCTTCTTTTGAAAATCAAATTATGTGTATTTGTATATTAGCAAGACTACCATGTAACAGCTAAAACAGTGATTTTACTTTGCTCTATTCATCACAATACATGACCTGAAAGAAAACACCTCTAATACAGCAACACAATCACTTCAGAAACAGACACTGCCACAGGTATTGCCAAGAATCTGGATAAACTGACAGGCAGCTGAGTACTACAAGCAGCATTTTACTGATAACTTGGAAGCTTCAGCTCCCAAACAGTATATAAGGATTCCTTGGGGAAACCACATTGCAGCAGGTATGTCAAGGTGACAAAGTGTCACTGCCATATAATCCACTAAAAGATATGTTCTGGTTACCAGGTAAAATATGCTGTGGCTACAAAAAAAAAACAAACAAAAAAAAAGACATGCTGTCAGGTGAAGAAACAAAAGAGAATCTCAGACATCATGATTCAGCATACAGGAAATATCTCAAGTAATTTTTCCCCCATTTTTTCCTAATTAGAAGTTGTAGTGGTTTATCTTCATTATATTTTAAAACTTTACTAATTGATTTCAACTGCTTCTAGTGAGATACAAGTAACATTCATTATTGAGCAGAGAAAATTTATAAATCAGATGGCAAATATGTCCAAAGATTGAGAACTGAAATTCCTCATCCATACATAAGGATTTTCTTGGAGATACGTGTTCTAAGTTTGCAGGTCTTGAAGGTGTAGCTGAATGTGTCTGTTTCTAATTCTTCAAAGGTTTGTAAGATCTAGCCTTAGGAAGGGAAACAGTGTGAGAAAAGACACTAAAACTTTGATTTCCTCCATTGATCCTGCATCTGCAGATAAAACACTTCAAAGCCATAGAAAACAGTCTCCTCATTGACAAGTAAAGTAGTAATTTAAATAGCAGTTCTCTGGAATAGCAAGAGATACTGGGTTAAAACCAGAAAGAAACCATCATTCTATCTAGAACTACAATTATAATCAACCAGATCAATTTTTAAACTTTGTTACCAGAATAAAAAAGAAAAATTCTTACAAATTCAAGTGACAATTGTCATTTTGAGCTTCTTCAGATTATCACCATCGTTCATTTAGATGGAGAACAAATACATTGCTCAGGACACCCTAAATGCTTTTCTCAGTCAGATGTTCTCCTGCTCAGCAGTGGTAGTGCTGTAGGCTGCCAGCCAAGGTTCTTCACTCCCACTTGTTCTCCTACTTGCCTATCTAGTAAAAATGTTTCTCTCCTTTCTTTGCATGCCTTCCAAACTACCCACTTCCCTCCAATCTTCTGTGGTTATGAAAGATCACATTACTAGTAAGTCGAAAGAGCATCTGCAGGGCATTAGTAGTTAAAATTGCCAACTATGTTTCTACAGTGAGGAATCTCCACATTTTCATATCTAGAAATACATATATATGTGTGTGTATATATCTATGCATGCACATATACGCACACGTTAGCTTACTGTGTGGTGTGGGTGAGAGAAAGGGAAGAGGAGATCTGTATCAACGGTTAGAGCGAAGCTGTTGCCTTTGTGCCTCCAGCTGCCAAAAACTGGGAACTCTGGGATCTAGGGCCAGCTGAGTATCTAAATCCAGCAGCTGAAGGCATCCTCAATGCACATATGCACGTGTGTGTATATATATATATATATATATACACTTTGCACTAACAGACCTTTATCATGATCAATCAGACAAGAGAACAGGATGAGGCCATGGGTGCTCTTTGAGACTCTGCAAGTGCTGAGTGTTTTTGCTGTGTAGTTCTGCAGGGCTGGCATGTGTATACGAATACATAAGTATCATATATGCTGTGTCTCCTCATGTGACTACTGGAAATGTGATCTCAGCCTCACAGCTGGCTGGATTTGAGTCAAAGGAGCTGCAGCAGCCTTGTTTCCATCAGGGTCCTGGATCTGACACTTCTGTTTTATGCAAAGGCATATATGTAGTATATAGTTTAAAATATGTATCTGCATATATTTCTATACAGATCTATACCTATATACAGGTATAAAACTGCATGCATTTATACAGCTAACATCACGTGCAGTAAAATGTCAAGAACAGTAACTCAGGAATGGCTGGGGAGAAAACAGCAACTTCCACAATATTTGTCAGGACTCAATGAAACCCCAGGATTGTGGACATTTGGCAGGAAAAAAAATGTTCAGTCCCATATAAAAATTCCACTAGCAGAGCATCAAAAATGTTTTGGGAAGACACAGGTAAACCAAAGTTATTAGTCTTAAATTTTACATTATCTGATATTTCATTGTTATTAAATGTTCAGTCTAATTTAAATATATGAGATAACACTTTGCCTGCCTGAATTATTCTAATTAGAAAATGCAGTGGGTCCCTTGCTAAACTTCATATTCGATTTATCAAAATAAGCAGTAATTAATTTCCCACACTCTCATGTCACATTGCTGATATATACTGATGTATCTCCAACATGACTGAATCTATGTACTAGACACAGTAAAGAGTTCCACTGATTTTTGTATCCAGTTGCCTATTATTTTCTCTAGAAACAATTGCTGAGTATGAAGAAGACACACAGGAAAAGTTAAGACAGATTTTTGTTTTAATTCCTCCCAGTATTCTGCTGCATTCTACTAAAAATTGGTGTCTAAGCAACTAACAAATATTTTTTATTTTTTAATTAATCATGATATCAATAGCCAAGCTCTAGATATTTTTTCAATACTGCTTCAAAAGCGTTTTATAAAAAAACTTTGTTGCAGTTAGAATGGAGGCTAGATTTCTCTAACATGTCTGTGCATAAAAGTGACAAAACACAGATGAATCCACAAGATAAATACAGAAATAGCTCTGAAAACATAGATTTAAGTTCTCTTAAAACCCTAAGTTTTTTGATACTAGCTAAAGATTATATAGTCAACAGTTTGGCACTTCATTGTCTTCATCATGAACATATGTACTTGTGAAAGAATCACTTTTTGCCAATTAAGTTTAACAGAAAAATGCAAACTCTTTGGAAGGCCCATAGACAAAGGTAACTACAAATAAAATGAGTTGCGGTCAACTGAAACAGTCCTAGGCCTGCTGCTGTATTTACAGAGAAATACAAAAGGGTGATTGGTTGCTTTGGTTTTGTGCCATAAAGCTTTTAATATCTCTAGTCATTCAGGCACAGAATCACAGAATAACCAGGTTGGAAGAGACCCACTGGATCATCGAGTCCAACCATTCCCACCAATCCCTAAATCATGCTCCTAAGCACCTCATCCACCCTAACCTTAAACACCTCCAGGGACGGCGACTCAACCACCTCCCTTGGCAGACCGTTCCAATGCCTAACCACCCTCTCCGTGAAGAATTTCTTCCTAATCTCAAGCCTAAATCTCCCCTGGTGGAGCTTGAGGCCATTCCCTCTCGTCCTGTCCCCTGTCACTTGGGAGAAGAGGCCAGCACCCTCCTCTCCACAACCTCCCTTCAGGTAGTTGTAGAGAGCAATGAGGTCTCCCCTCAGCCTCCTCTTCTCCAGGCTAAACAACCCCAGCTCTCTCAGCCGCTCCTCATAAGGCCTGTTCTCCAGCCCCTTCACCAGCTTTGTTGCCCTTCTCTGGACTCGCTCCAGAGCCTCAGCATCCTTCTTGTGGTGAGGGGCCCAGAACTGAACACAGGATTCGAGGTGCAGTCTCACCAGTGCCGAGTACAGAGGGAGAATAATCTCCCTGGACCTGCTGGTCACGCCATTCCTGATACAAGCCAAGATGCCATTGGCCTTTTTGGCCACCTGGGCACACTGCTGGCTCATGTTCAGTCGGTTGTCAACCAGCACCCCCAGGTCCTTCTCCTCCTGGCAGCTTTCCAGCCAGGTTTCTCCTAGTCTGTAGCTCTGCTTAGGGTTGTTATGCCCCAAGTGCAGGACTCGGCATTTGGCCTTGTTAAACCTCATGCCGTTGGTCTCAGCCCAGTGGTCCAGCCTGTTCAGATCCCTTTGCAGAGCCTCCCGACCCTCCAGCAGATTGACACTTCCACCCAGCTTGGTGTCATCTGCAAACTTGCTAAGGGAGGACTCAATGCCTTCATCCAGGTCGTTGATAAAGACATTAAACAGGACTGGACCCAGGACTGAGCCCTGGGGAACCCCACTTGTCACTGGCTTCCAGCTTGAGTTAACTCCATTTACCACCACCCTCTGGGCCCGGTCATTCAACCAGTTTTTCACCCAGGAGAGTGTGCACCTGTCCAGGCCAGAGGCCGACAGTTTCCGAAGCAGAATGCTGTGAGAAACTGTATCAAAGGCTTTACTGAAGTCCAGGAAGACCACATCCACAGCCTTTCCCTCGTCCAAGAGTTTAGTTACTTGGTCATAGAAGGTGATCAGATTACTCTGGCAAGACCTGCCTTTCATGAACCCCTGTTGACTGGGCCTGATCACCCGGTTCTCTTGCAAGTGCTTCATGATCGCACTCAAGATCACTCGCTCCATGACTTTCCCCGGTACCGAGGTCAGACTGACAGGCCTGTAGTTCCCTGGATCCTCCCTGCGCCGCTTCTTATAGATGGGCACGACATCAGCCAGCCTCCAGTCCAGCGGAACCTCCCCAGTCATCCAGGACTGCTGGAAGATGATGGAAAGGGGTTTGGCCAGCACATCCGCCAGTTCCCTCAAAACTCTTGGCTGGACTCCATCTGGCCCCATAGACTGGTGGGCATCTAGCTGGGCAAGCAAGTCTCTAACCACCTCCTCTTGGACCTTGGGAATCTCATACTTCTCTTCCAACCCTTGGAGTTGTGCACAGAAGGAACAATTTTCCTTACTGTTAAAGACTGAGGCAAAGTAGGCATTGAGCACTTCAGCCTTGTCTTCGTCCCCTGTTACTCTTGTTCCCTCTGCATCTACTAGGGACTGGAGATTCTCCCTAGCCCTCCTTTTGCTGTTGATGTATTTGTAGAAAGACTTTTTGTTGTTTTTCAGAGTCTTGGCCAATCGCATTTCTAGTTGGGCCTTAGCCCTCCTGACTTCTTCCCTGCACGTTCTCACTTCCTCCCTATAGTCCACCCAGGATGCCTGCCCCTTCCTCCAGAGGTTGTAGACCCTCCTCTTCCTATTAATGTCTCTCAGGACCTCCCTACTCAACCACGCTGGTTTCTTACCCCGCCGGCTACTTTTCTGGAACTTGGGGACGGCTTTCTCCTGAGCTGCTAGGAGTTCCTTCTTGAAGAGCGCCCAGCCCTCATGGACACCTTTGCCTTCAAGGAGCGCCTCCCACGGGACTTTTCCGACCAGCCTTCTGAACAGCCCTAAGTCTGCTCTCTGAAAGTTGAGGGCGACTGTTCTGCTAACCTCCTTCTTCATTTTACCCTGCAGTGAGAACTCTATCATCTCATGATCGCTTTGCCCCAAGCGTCCTCCAACCTTCACATCCCCCACCAGTCCTTCTCTGTTCACAAACAGCAGGTCCAGGAGGGCATCGTCCCTTGTCGGTTCGCTCACCAGCTGTGTGAGGAAGTTGTCTTCCACACACTCCAGGAACCTCTGGGACTGCTTCCTTTCTGCTGTATTATACTCCCAGCCTATATCTGGGAAATTGAAGTCTCCCACAAGGACTAGAGGTAGCGATTTTGAAACTACACTCAGTTGTTTGTAGAAGAGCTCATCAGCTGCTTCTTCTTGGCTGGGTGGTCTATAGCAGACTCCCATCACAATCCCTTCCTGCCCATGGGCTCCTCTGATTTTCACTCACAGGCACTCAGTCCCATCCTCACCGTAGGCCTTCCATTGAGATTTATTAACCTGTCAAACAAAAGCAATTTTACAACATATACAATTGCAGCTCATTTCAGAACATTTATTGCTCTGTAAACAGAAAATCCAGATTCTCCTTAAATAATCTGTCCCTTTTCTTCTCCTTGAAGCAAGGCATGGTAGAGAAAGAAATTCTAAGTTCAAGGGAAAGAAGTATTCATAAACTTATACATGCAAGGATTTAAAAAACCATAAAATTAGAAATTAGAACAGACTTTCACAGCAACTACATGTATTGAAAAAAATCTTTGGTACCAGTAACTTACAACACACAAACCAAACAGGTACACAGAAATGTGAAACAGTTTAAACTGAAAGCGTTCACAATACTCAAAAGAAGACGGCCTCTGCCCAGGAGATGATGTAGAACACTCTTTCCATTTGGGCAATATGGAGGAGAAGAAAACAATATGGCCACAGCTCCTTGTTTACTTGTGCATTTTGTGCTGTGCCATTCCATTGTCATGAGTTAAAGCTAAGAGAACTGTCAGTTTTCTGCATGCTTGTCAAATCTTCAAACACAGAACAAAATAACAAGTCCAAGGAAATCTAAATAATTGTGGAAGGATATTTGGTTCATAACTTAAGTTGATTGTACATGGTGAACAGAAGCTTGAATAAAAAATTCTGTTACTATTTAGCATGATAATTATCAAATATGCAGAGATTATGTCTTAAAAGTTCATTTGTCACTAAAATTAGGAAAAAAGAAAACAGAAGGATGGTGATAAACTTCAGGAAGTCCAGCAGATGACCACCAAGATGGCTGGGGATGTAACACTTTGCCTTATAAGGAAATGTTGAAAGTGAAACTGGCTTATTCAGCCCAGAGGAGAGAGGGCCAAACAGCAAGCAACTTCCTAGTATCTCTTGTGGATGCTACTTAGAAGATGGAGAAAGCCTATTTATCAAGGTGCATAATATGAACTCAAGACGATAGTCCTAAATTGAAATAGAAGAGGTTCTGTCTAATTAGTTATAAGAAGAGAAAAAACCCAACCAAACAAAACAACCTCCCTCCCCCCAAAAAAAGAAAAAACATAAAACAACACCCCATAAAACCAGCAAGAATTAAACACTGAAAAATGCTGTGTTGTCTTCTCCTTGGAGGCTTTTAAGACTTGGCTGGGCAAGCCCAGCAAAATTTGTTCTGAATACAGAGTTGACCTGCTTTCAAAAAAAAAAAATTATTCCAGATCATTCCAACCAGAACGAATCGACAGAACACTTAAAATAATGTATTAAGTGTCCTTAAACATTCCTCTGTTCCAGTTTTCAATCCTTCAAAACATTAAGAATAATTTCCGGAATACTACCAGTACACTGGATACTGATCTTTTGTACCTACTGCATGTTAGAGCATTTACTACCTAAAAGAAGCCCTGCTTGACAGACCAAAGAAAGATATATTCTTTCTCATACACTCCACTTCCTGGCACCTCTGCAATACTGAGCAAAATCAACAGCTATCTGAACAACTGAAAGATGTTTTCTACCATAAACTGCAATGACTGCCTGATAATATAATCATTACTAGCTTTAGAATAAGAGATCGAAAGATGTCTATGTCTAGAAAACGAGGACATCCCATTTCCTGAGTCAGGGGATGAGGAAAGTTGTGACAGTATGGTGATATAATGGACTACTTCTGCCTAATCTGAGATGGGAGGCAGCTGCAGCTCCACGCTCCTGGTCCAAACGCAAGTGAGGCTGAGCACGCTTTCCCAGCAGACATGTGCACACATACACTCACAAAAATACACGGCTGGCCACGCAGATCAATGCAGTTACACTTAGCACTCACACGAACCCATGGGTTTGTCCAGCTGGCTCTTCACCTGTACTCACACACTCACCTGCACACACATGCTCAAGTCCAGCTGCTGGCAACATAGATATATCAGCTGGGCCCCTGTGAGCTTTGGTCTCATGCCGGAGGCTGGCATTTGGGTTCACTCCCTCCAGCCACTGGCTCTCAAGCACACAGGCCCTCCAGCTATAGTCCCAGACCAGCTGCTGGCACTGTGGACACACACGCCTCCGCCCTGGTATCTGGCTCCAGTTGCTGGCATTCAGGCCCATCTCCCTCAGAGAAGAGATGTCCTCCAGGCAGGAAAAAAATTAGAATTGAAATTTAATAAGATAGGACAGACTGTGCTGGTCAGGAGCAGGGCATGGCCCAGAGAGGCCTATCACCTATTCACATCCATCCATCCTTTTTTATCCCAGTATCCATTTCCCCATAATAAGTCAGTGCAATCCCAAAACGTTCTTCCCCTGGATTCCATATGTGTGTCAGACCACAAACAGCAACTTCCCTCAATTCAAAAGGGGATCCAGCACTGATTCACCTTGATGGGTCTCACGGCTGAACACTAGGGCAAAGGTTCTCCTGGAACTACCTATCCCTCCCTCCAAATCCTTCTATCTGGGCTCCCATCTGCCTTTGTGACTCTGTGCTACCCTGGTCTTGTGGAGATGGGCTCTGATGGGCTGATGGCTCCTGTGGAAGGCCTGGGAGCAGCTAGGCAGGGTGTGATTTGGGATCCTACACCTGCTGTTGCCCCTCTGAGCTCTTTTGTGGGTCTGCTATGCACTTCTACCACACAGATGCATCCTGTGGTGGATCTTTCTTAGGGTCTGTCCAATTCTGTGCAAGTTTATGCACCACATTATGCTTGATTCCTAGCATGTAAGACCAAGAATCCAAGTAGTTTCCTTCACAAGTCTTTATGAGGGCCTAACATACCATATAATGCTAAATATAGAAATTAATAGGAGAAAAAGAGATGCTCAAATGAGACATCTTATTTTTCCTTTCTTCTTGATACTATTATTCCAATGTTCAGTCTGATCCTAAAGCAATACAGCAGCATGTCACAAGCATTATTAGGTCTTCATACTGCCAAGTAACTGAAATCCTTTTATTAAAATACTGCATTCTGTGATGGGCTGCTTCATCCTTGGACTGACATTGAGCCTGAAGCTCTTACTAGCAATCACTTTACACAAAGCCAGATCACATACTCAGCTCAGACAGAGGAGCTAAGGACTCAATTCACAGATTTTTTAAAATGGTTTGAAAGTTGGTGAGACTGAATTGTTCTTGCAAAGAATGGATACATTTCAAAATTTCTGAGAGCAACTACACTGAACGCTTTTTCTGAATAATTGACTTATGAAATGTTTTCTTCATCCTTCATTAACACTGTTATTGAAAGAAAATCAGTTTCACAAAACATCAGAGAAACAAGAAGAAAGTTGTTTTACCAGTAAAACAACTTTCTTCTTGTTTCTCTGATGTTTTAGTGAAACTGATTCTTCTTTACCAACTACACAGCTGTAATGAAGGAACTGAAGAAAACATTTCATAAGCTCCAACTTCATTCAGACCAAAAGCGTTCAGTGTAGTTGCTCTTCAGCTGAGAAAAAAATGAAGTCACAGGAGAAAGGGACAATAATAAATTGTCCAAATGGCTTAGAACTACTAGTTAATGCAAGACAGAATAGAAGATGAAGTTCCAACATTAGTGTTTCAAAAGAAAACTGCTCTGCTTTGAGAGACATGCCGAAGCACACATTTGCAGCTGACTCTTCTTTCCACTTTCTTCATGAGATTTTAAATTTAGACATGTAGCATCCTAAATATTTGAAGAGTTTCTGCTGTAATGTTAGCCCTGTCACATCCTCTACCAATCCTCTTGGATAGAATGCTTAGCCCCAAAGAGTAACTGTTTTTACTATCTCAGTATATACATCATTAACTTATCTACTATTTCTTGACTTTTCATCTACACTCCCTAAAAAATGTTTGGAAAAGCATAAAGGACAAATGGGGTACTGCGCACTATTAACTCTTCATAATTTATAATGAAGTTATATATATTACTTAATGCAGTTACAACTTCAAGTTTTCATTTTCACCTTCAAAGTACTACATTACTGTACCCACAATTACTGTATGTCTTGCTTTTATTTCCCTTATTCCCTAGACATCTTCTATCCTTTCACTTAATTGCATTCTTTATCTCTTTTTCCCACCTTCAGCTGTATGTCTTATATCATGCTGACCTCTGTGCCTCGTACAATCTCCATGCCGACACTCTTCATCCTTCTTCAGCAATATCTTTAAAAACACACTCTTTCAGGAATTGTTCACACATTCTTTTCTTCCTCCCCCTCTTATTGCTGGGCTATTAACTGAAATTTGTCTAGCTTAAGCCACTTCTGCTCCTTTCTGGACCAGGGCAGCAAAGAATACAGCTGAAAGCTAATGCAGGTCTAGCTGATTCACTTAATTCTATCAGGAAAATTATGGGACAATACTAGTCATCTAAAAGAGGAACTTGCAACGTTGTTCACTGACACACAACATTCATTAAATAAATGGTAATCTGTGGGCATGGAGGGAATGGATATTTTCTACAAGCTACACCTGTGCTTCTCATAGTCTTAGATGTTTACATATATCATAGTGTTCTGACAGGCCAGGGCAGGCTCCATGCCCATCATCCAGCATACATCGATCTGATGCTTTTGTTCACCTCAGTGTTCAATGTGCATGTAAATGTAAATACAATGTACACAGTGAACAGCCATGGCACAAAACCATCAGGAAAGTCAGGAGCATTCCCACGTCTAGTAACGGTCATTGTATGGTAGAGTCATAGCATTATTCCTGACTCCTAGCACATCTGACTGGAGGACTCCCAGCTTCCCACACTTTAAACATCTGCTCTACACAATATAGTTCTTCATGAAAGTTATCGTATGACCACTGTACTACTTAATAATATAACTAATGCAAGACTGAGGAAAAAAAAAGATGGGGAATGGTAGCAAGCTCCTGCCCTTCCAGCCCAGTGCAGAAAGTGTATTGTCCCCATTCAGATGACAAGCTTCTCTTACAGAATAGATACGAAGCACTGCAGGTGGAATCAAACTCCAAAGAAGAGGAGGATGGCTCCTGCAGCCTAGAGACATTCCCTATGCTGCACCATCCTCAAATAACCATCAAAAAAACCTCAGAGAAAAAAGGAGAGTGATTGTCTTGGGAGATTCCCTTCTTAAGGGAACAGAGGGCCCTATCTACAGACTGGACCCAATGTACAGGGAGGTCTGCTGCCTGCCTGGGGCCTCTGTGAAAGACTTCATAAAAAAACTTCCTTCCCTGGTAAAGTCTACAAATTATTAGCTTCTGTTAGTCTTCCAAGTAGGCAATAACGATATATAGAGCAGGAAGCTGAGGGCAATTAAGAGGGACTTCAGGGCTCTGGGGAGAATGGCTGCAGGGCACAAGTAGTGTTTACCTCCACCATTCCAACACCAAGGAATGAAGAGGGAGAGAGAAGGAAAAATCAGTCAATTAATCAGTCAACTGTACTTCTCAGGAGCTAAAGGAGCAGAATGAGGCTCCCATGATCCAAGAGGAAGTGGTTAGAGACTTGCTTGGCCAATTAGACATTCACAAATCTATGGGGCCAGATAGAATCCACCCAAGGGTACTGAGGGAGCTGGCCGACATACTTGCCAAACCCCTTTCCATCATCTTCCAGCAGTCCTGGCTGACTGGGGAAGTTCTACTTGACTGGAAGCTGGCGGAGGGTGGCAGATGGTATACCCATCTACAAGAAGGGTCAGAGGAAGGATCCAGGAAACTACAGGCCTGTCAGTCTGACCTCAGTGCCAGGGAAAGTCATGGAACAGGTGATCTTGAGTGCTATCATACAGCACATGCAAGAGAACCGGGTGATTAGGACCAGTCAACATGGGTTCATGAAAGGCAGATCCTGTCAAACAAACCTGATCACCTTCTATGACAAAGTGACCTGCTTACCAGACGAGGGAAAGGCTGTGGATGTAGTCTCCTTGAACTTCAGTAAAGCCTTTGACACAGTTTCTCACAGCATTCTGCTACGGAAACTGTCAGCCTCTGCACTGGACAGGCACACACTCTCCTGGGTGGAAAACTGGTTGGATGGCCGGGCCCAGAGTGGTGGTTAATGAAGTTAACTCCAGCTGGAGGCCCGTCACAAGTGGTATCTCCCAGGACTCAGTGCTGGGTCCAGTCCTGTTCAGCATTTTCATCAATGACCTGGTTGAAGGCATTGAGTGCACCCTTAGCAAGTTTGCAGATGACGCTAAGCTGGGTGGAAGTGTTGATCTGCTGGAAGGTAGGGAGGCTCTGCAAAGGGACCTGAACAGGCTGGACCACTGGGCTGAGACCAATGGAATGAGGTTCAACAGGGCCAAATGCCGGGTCCTGCACTTGGGGCACAACAACCCTATGCAGTGCTACAGACCAGGAGGAGAATGGCTAGAAAGCTGCCAGGAGGAGAAGGACCTGGGGGTGCTGGTTGACAACCAACTGAACATGAGCCAGCAGTGTGCCTAGGTGGCCAAGAAGGCCAATGGCATCTTGGCTTGTATCAGAAACAGTGTGACCAGCAAGTCCAGGGAGGTTACTCTGCCTCTGTACTCAGCACTGCTGAGACGGCACCTTGAATCCTGTGTTCAGTTCTGGGCCCCTCACCACAAGAAGGATGTTGAGACTCTGGAGCGTGTCCAGAGAAGATCGATGAAGCTGGTGAAGGGGTTGGAGAAGAAGTCGTACGAGGAGCAGCTGAGGGACATGGGGTTGTTTAGCCTAGAGAAGAGGAGGCGGAGGGGAGACCTTGCTCTCTATAACTACCTGAAAGGAGGTTGTAGAGAGGAGAGTGCTGGCTTCTTCTCCCAAGTGACAGATGACAGGACAAGGGTCAATCAAGCTATGCCAGGGGAGGTTCTGACTATATACCAGAAAGAATTTTTTCACAGAAAGGGTCATCGGGCACCGGCAGAGGCTGCCCAGAGAGGTGGTTGAGTCACTCTCCCTGGAGGTGTTTAAAAGACAGGTAGACGAGGTGCTCAGGGGCATAGTTTAGTGGCAGATAGGAACAGTTGGACTTGATGATCCAAGAAGTATTTTCCAAACTGGTGATTCTATGATTCTGTTACTATAACTAGAAAGTATTATCTTCTACATTAAACATTAAAATAATCACAAACACTTTTAACTGAAGTTTAATAAGAAAAAATTCTTCCTAATGAAAATTTTCTGCACGAAAAGTTAAAAACTCATAACTGAAAGCAGTCTTCAAAGGACGTATCACAGCTAATCTTAAAACTGCAAATGCATTCTACCTAAGATACATGATCATTCTTTGCAGAATAAAAGGTTCTGTTGGCATTCTGTTGGAATAACTGCATTATTGGAAGTGGGAAGCAGTAAGATAATTTACATACTACTATGTTTTTTGCCCATGGCACTTTTTTTTAATCAGTAATATTTTGAGTAATAGCTTTAAAGCTCAGGACAACAGGCTGCACTGTCTAATGCTTCTGCTCTTTAGTCTAAAGCTGCAGGATGCAATAATGTGTCAGGGAGACAGCAACTGAAAGGATCACTGTGACCAGGTATCTGGTTCATGAGAAAGACGACACTTTCCTAATGGAAGAAAACATGTTCTGTAACAGAACGTATTTTCAATAATGGATGAAATCTCATCAGCCAGTCTTTACTGGTCAGCAAGACCCTGAGGTTTTGAAGCAACTAAACTATAAAGTGAAGGAGTTACTAGCATTAAAACTATTTCTTATTACTATGGTGCTATTTTAGAAAGTAGTTGTAGATGCATTTCAAAAGAATTCTTCTGTTACTCAGGGGATTATTGATTAGTGAGTCTTAGCAGTATACTTAGTTAAATCTTCTGATGACACAAAGCTATATAGGTTAGCTAGGATAAGAAACATCTGCAGGAAACTTACGGGTGTCAAGGTAGTCTATTCTGCAGTCAAGTGTCAAATGAAATAAAATGGTCAAGAAATGTAAGCAATACAAATCAGCTAGCAAAAAATAAATAATGTACATCTTGTAATATTTGGTTTAAGTACTCGACAGCTCAGTGAAAACTCAGAGATTGGGTGTTCTTGTATTTATTCACAGACATACACTGAGGTACTGAGGGGCATGGTTTAGAGATTGGTGGGAATGGTTGGACTCAATGATCCGGTGGGTCTCTTCCAACCTGGTGATTCTATGATTCTAATGCTGTCTCATCTAGAATATTCTATGTACTTTATGTCACAGATATTATGTTAAAAAGTTTTTGATAGGAAAAGTCTGAAGATAGGCTATCAGAATGCCTGTGAGGAAAAAAAAATGCAAAACACTCACCATCATCACCCCCTCAATAAAAATCACAATTGCAACCTTTCAGATAGTAGGAGTCTGAAAAGATTGCATAGAGTTTTACTTATGAAGCAAGACATAAATAGGGATGTGAAGAGTACTACTTAAAATACTGAGTGGCAAATCAATTACTTCTTATCTTTCTCACTCATAGCATAAAAAAAATGCTGACGTTCAAAGAAGTTAAAAAGTGAGAAGCATTCGTTGTTCCATGTAGTCATCAGCATCAAGAAAAAAAACCCAAATACTATGAAAGAGTTGCTAAAGCCTTTTTTTTTGTTGTTAAAAAGGAGCCTTCAATTCTATGATATGGGAGCAACAGAGCCTAAGTGGATAAATTCACCTTCTCTAGCTAAAAGGTGATTAAGTCTCTGGTATTAGATGTCATCAGTAATGGCACTAAATAAGACGGGCACTGAATCTAAGCAAAAACAGCAATCCCAATATTCAGTATTATTTAAACAAAAAAAAAAGAAAAAACTTTCTTTGATGGAACAGGACAGTATTTCTGCCACTGCCTGGAATGGTTTTCTATTTTAAATCAGAATTGCTTCAGTCTTACTGAAGCTTAACTTGAACCATTTCCTTCTTGGCTTTGAATCATGCTATTATTCTAAGATAAAGAGATGCTGGAATGGAAATGTTAAGCATCCTTTTTTAGCAGATAAATCTGTCACTTCTTCAGTTCTTATGTGTGTTACAAGGTCTTTTATCTTTATATATTCAGTGTATCACCATAATAATGAAAAAAAAATCTCAAACATTGCTTTGTGGAGTGCACTTTGTAATCATCTTGTAAGCACACTTATTTTGTGATACAGCAATCAGTCTGAGCAAAATGCTTCGCCCTGTTTAGACTATAAATAATTTGTCAGTGTTAATTGATGATCCTGTATGTGTTAAAGGTTTTCTTCAACTGTGCCAAAAAACTAGACCCTTATACATTCTCTAGCACATAACAGAATAAGTAGAACCCTGGCACAGGTACCAGCTCTATGAAAATGACCTACAACTGCATCTCTACAAAGAGCAAGCAACTTAAAAAAAAAAAAAGGAAAAAAGAAAATATGCAAACAACACATGGTTGGTCTAAAAGTTTCTGGAGGTCTCCTCATGACAATTATTCACAAAGAAGGTATCAAAAGATACTGCTAACAACACAACTCCATGTTTCAGACTTCTTTCTTTGTCATGAAACTGTTGAAAAGCATTGTTACAACAAGCTCTGGGGTGATTACAAAGGTAACTTGAGATGCAGAAAGGATCAGTGCAGTATATCTTTTTGAAAGAGGATTTATTCAGGTTTGCTATAGCCCAAAAGACATTAAAAACATTTTTTTTTGTGAGAATTCTTGTTAATTAAAATCTAATTATTCAATGACTGCTCTGTTTGGCATCTGCAAAAATTGCTCAAGGTCTTGAAAGAAAGAAAAGATAACTCAGTGAGCAATTTATCACAAAAGAAGGATTTTTCCCCCTCTTCTTTACCACTTATCATGCATAATTAATACGTGATAATACCCATAATGAGTTCCCTGAAACAATTAGTAACGTATCTCCAGTGACCTGCTAATCCGAATATAATGTTTTTAAAATGTGGAGGTGTACCAGTCTCTTTGTGCTTACACACTCATCTCACGTAGCAGCAAAGGCGGCTGCAGAACATAATTTACTATTCTGCATCACATTTCATCAAGCCCCTTAGCATCTACTTGATACATTATCAAGATAAATGCAAGGAAAAAAAATTATTCCTGCCTCCTCACCCTCCAAGTAGGGTACCCCAAAGACTGAGCCAATTATAACCCTTCTTTCCTCTTGCAATCAGATACATTAAGTGAAAACAAACCTTGACCAGGTTATTTTTTGCATGGAATTTCAATGACTTTTTTCATCTCCATAAGACAAATACATCCATAAATAAACATGCACTGCAGTAACAAGGGCAACGTCTGGAACACTTAAGACCTAAATTACTTTCAAGCCATGCAACATCTCATTTTTCTTCCACAAATATATAATGAAGACTGCCAACACTGAGGGGGGAAGAGGGATGTGTGCACACGGAAGTTCACATGCCTCAGGAGAAGACGGAGGAAGAAAATCAACCATGTGAACTGAGAGGATGATAATTGCAAACCAAACAGAACAAACAACTTTGTAACTTTAACTGTCTTGCAAATATAAAACAGTGGGCTATTATGGATTTAGGGAAAATGTACATATACACAGTAGATCTTTAGAAGCCCTGGACTGTTAGCTGTGGTGAAATATGTCCCATTCTTCTCTCTAAAGCCATGTCCATTACACCTACAAAGCTAGAAGCTAAACTTCATAATAACAGACTTCATCCAGCCTGGGAGACACAAATAAGGGCTACGTGCTTAGGCTGTTTAGAAGCTGAAGAAGGTGTAGGATTCAATCACCAGGCTGTCCAGCAGCACATCACATAAAAAGTATATCCTGCTGTAGTGTTGTGATCTTTGTATCCCAAGCTGTAAGCTTCAATAGTACTTAAAGGTGTAGGTCTTAACACATAAAACTCTACATTCTTCAATACCTATATAATTTAAATTGCCTAATAGGTATTTCATTTAATTTATATTATTTAAAAGTATAGTTTATTAATAAATATTTATTTTAAAGGTATAATTCATTACTCATTTATTCCTTTAAATTTCTCCCATATATGTATGAAATCAATAGCTTTTCCTGTGAGGGGTGGGAAATGTATAAGAAAGTTATGCTGTGTATTATTCAGTGCTGCCCCAGGGTAGCAAGAATTAAAGAGGTGAGCCAGCAACACATACGATGTACTCAAATCGCAACTTGCTATGTAAAAATAAGTCTTCAGTTACACTGCAGAGCAAGAAAGGCTTTATGAATTCAGGAGGAAGTTCTAGACCTTGCTGAGCAAACAGCTGGTATACTGTGCGGTGACTACGATAATTCCCAAGGGAACCCTAAAATTGGAAGTTTGAATTCCTGAGGTCAAAGGCTGCTAAAAAAGCTGTTTTCCCCAATTTTATAGAAAGTATTCCATACAGTGGACAAGATGAGGACAACCCTCTCTTCTGATCTGCTTTAAAAATAAAACTGGAGTCCCAGTTGCTGTTATGTTCTCTATGGATACAATTTTTCTTGACATTTTAGGAATGCGCTGGGACTACATTTCCAATTATGCTTTACAAAAGATTAACCACAAGAGATGTTTACTTCCTGGGAAAGAGATAGAAGCTGTTGAGATTGGGCAATTTTGGATGCACACATGATACCAAAAACTTCGTTTCTCAAAAACCAATATTAAGTCAGAAAGGAGAGGTTCCTACTGAGTTTGACACCTCATCTTGGTTAGAAGGCAGACAAGTGGAAACGTCCTGTTCTCAAGCCTGTAGATATACCCTTTCAGTTTCTCTTGCTACCCACTCTCGCCATTTAAAGGTATATCTGCACAGAAAAACTAAACTAATCTGGGTACACACAATGATGCAACATACTGCATTCACCTCCCAGTCACCTCACACTGCCATATGTAGTCTAAACTGGCCAAGGGAGCCAACTCTGCTTTTGCTGCAAACTTGAGCATGCTGCGTGTACGCAGAAGCAGTAGTTTCAAGCTCTCATGGCACTGAACCAGTTCCTCAGCAGACCCACTACCTCCCAGGCAGCACAACCCCCGCAACACAACACAGTGCTGCCAAACGAGAGTTTGCTCTGCTCTGTTTGGAAATTGGCTACTGTGCAGCACAGGACAGGAGGCTAATCAGAACACCAAGGGAGCACAACCTTGCAGGTAAGGGACTCCAAAGGAGCACTCCGTATAAGCACTGAGGAAATTATGTCCCCAAAAAGCTCAGCAAGAAAACACAACGCTTTAGAAACTCTCAAACAACCCAGATCTTCAGTCAGTGTACCAACTACCTGTCTACACAGGAGTCGGGACCAACAAATCAAACTACACAGAAAGCTCTCTACTGGCTCTAACCGATCATTTATCTAATTCAAACAAATTAATGAACTATAATTACATCAGTACAAACAAGGAAGTCAGGTGGCTTCTGAAAAGAAAGCCCGAGTTGTTCTTTTTACCTCAAAATGTTCTAGTAGCTGTAAAGAGTTGTGGAGCAACACTGATCCCTCTTCACACAGTATTTGGCTGCTGGCATGTGCTGTGTTTGTTTCTGAACACACTGCAGTGTATGAGAACAAAAGTGATCTACCACAAACTTTTCTTCATCGGTCTTAGTGACTGCAGCCTAACACTTCAAAATTCAAGTGTACTACCATTACAATTGCAGGCTACACCATTGGGAGAAGCAAATACCTAGTAATATGCTAAAATAGCTGGTAAAAATTGTGAGTCCGAGAAGGTAAAATGCCTATGTATTTTTACATTTAACGCTTTTGCTATTTCTGAAATAAAATGTCTCATTAATGAACTGTAGACATTCAGGGAAGAGTGTAAGCCAGTTTATTTATAAAAAGGAAAAAAGTGCAGATAACTAAAACACATGATTTCAATAGCAAGGATTCCAATTTACAGCTCAGTACATTACCTAGGTTGGCTGTTCATGCCTTTGTATAGTAATTTTTGTAACTTATTTAAAGTACTCCTAATAAATTCAACCTTCACCTATACATGATGAATAATAGAAACTTACTAATAAAATAACTGCTTATCTGAAAACCACAGAAGGCAAAATACACACACTACGTGCATAAACTAAAAGTGACGTATTGAAGGGGAAAAATTAGGAAAGGGGAAAATATGAGGGAGATAAGAAATAAAAAATAGATTTTGTCATCCTTTTTCACACCAGCTCACAATAATGATGGTCATGTTAAGTGCTAAGTCAGCCATCTTCTCTCTGTTTCCGTTGTACAACACAGACTAAAATTATAAAATAGTCATAATACTCTGAATATCTATTACTCTTTCATTACATCTTTTGTAGAAAAAAAAAAGAAGAAATTTCTCTTTGAACTTCTCTTTTCTATGACATAAAAAGTCCACTGAGACTCATAAATCCTAATGCCATTTAATCAGTCTGAAAAAATTTAATGAGCTCTCACTAGATTTGGTACAGAGATTATTCATAACTATGGGATCAATTAATTAATTAGAAATGGAGGAAACTGCAAAGAAATACTGTTTTAAATTAAGATGATGATTTACATCACTTGGAATTTTTAAAATAGATCAGACTTATAATTCATAAGAGAGTTACAATCATTTGTATTACTACAACACCTTCCTCTTTTTAAACAATGGATATGAATAGTATTTGTTTGGTTTTAGATCACACCACTAGTAAGGCCTTTTACTTTACAGAAAAGCTATAGGCAAAACAACCAAATTACTGGAAAGAAAGACTTTGACCTGCCACATACTATAATAGGTGAATAATTAATTCATGTGTTATCAATGACCATGAACATATTGGAAATATGTATAAATGTTGGCATTGGAATACCTGAAACTCTCTGATTTACAGCCATACCTGAAATAAATTTAGCAGCATAACATTTTTCTTACTGTTAAACAAAATTGTTTCAAAATAAAATTCAAAATTTATGGTTGACATGCTTATCTTACATATAAATCCACAAAGAAACACACAAACAGCAAGGTTTTTATGAACACTTTTAAAGCAGAAATTTGTATTTTAATACTTCTAAATTCCAAAAGCATGATTTTAAATAATTTGTTTATGCATATCCTGATATGATCCTCTTCAACCAAGGGTACAATTTCCTTGATCCAACCCTTTCCCTTGGTCTCTGGGACCTGGTATTCCTAACTTGCTGCATTCAGTAATTCAGCCTTTTTCACAAAGTACCCCATCTCATTCAGCAGTGGGCTTACATGTTGCCTAGCCTACCTTTCATCTCCTATGCACTTAGAGAAACCTTCTTGTTGTCTTTCATAAGCCTTAGCATATATAGATGAATTTACCAAATTTCATGGTAGTGAAATTGGAAACTAATATTTCATAGCAGTATCAATGAAACGTTCATTTTGCCTCTGCAGCACATTTTAAAGGCTCTCTTGAAAGGAATTCCCATTGGAAAAACTTGAAACACAGTAAAATACAAAGCAACTAATTCTAGAAAAATATGAAACAACTTATTTTCCAAATTATGATCATATAAAGATAGGAAAATAATTTTATCCCCCTATCCTCCACCCCCCAATAACATATTAAAACTTTTTTTCCATCATCTAAATAAAATGTATGGAAAAGAACACAATGTTTTTAACACTATGGCCTGAAATTTCTATAATATTCAAGCACACATCGTTCCTATATATGTACAACACCATTTGGCTTTTGTATGAGTTGCATTTGTGTATTTGAGAGCAGAATTTGACATAAATAAAAAAAAAAAAAAAGTTTGTAAAAGACCAAATTTCTATTACTTAATCTACAGATAGCATTTTGAGTACCTGATTGATTTAATTACTTATATGATAGTGCACTGTTCCTAGTGTTGGAAGTTCACATGAAACTTCATACATCACAAGACAATAAGACCTAGGCTGAATTTGCTGGGTGTATCTTTACTGTGCTGTGGTTTTATCATTATGCTTATTAAGTTCCTAGTTAACCAACAACTGCAAACCAAAAGATCAACATTTAAGAAATTTGCAGATGGATAACTATGACATCCTTCAATGATAGTAAAGTAGACAAGATATCCATTTTTATATAGTTTTATAACTGCCTACTCCTAGAAGTATACAGAAACGGTTACAGCCTGGTATGCCACTACAACTAAGTTCTGAATTTAGCCTTCTATGGCTGCATTGCATTTTTCATGTGGAGCAGCAGTGAAGTTTTCAAGCAAATCCCTCGGTGCTCAGTTGCTACCGAGTAGTTTTGGTGTGTGTTGGGTTGCTTTAGCAGAATGCTGAAGTGCGAGTCCTCTCCAGGTAGATATCAAGCAATCTCCAATGATTAAGCAGACAGAAAGCTCCAAAGCCCTTTAAACAGGTCTCAGCCAGGGATCAGAGTAAATCTAATAAGAAAACCTTCAAATCACGTATATTATAGATGTATAAGCCTAAGCATCAAATACACTGGTCTAACAACGAATTTCATGACTCCAATTACTTGCTTACACATATATTGTTTATACCACCTGGTATTTTCCTGCAAATGTGCATGTTACTGATTTGTAGCATAAAATCCACACCTGTATTTTTATTAATTCACTGCTTGGAACAAAAAACTGCAGGTGACATCTCTACACTGCAATTGGTCATGAATGTTTCAGATAGTTTCACATATACCATTTTGATTTTCTTCCTCATGGGAATTTTGTCTTTGTGCTTAATTCCTACAGTTCAACATTTGCAACAAGTACAATACAGATGCTACTATTATTTTCAAATATTTTTCCACTGCTAGCACAGCTAATGCGCCTTACTACTGAATACGTAAATATATCTACAACACAGTGTCACTGGTTCTTTCATTGTTTGGTTTTTTTAAAATGTTTTTGTCCTTTTTAATTATTGCCCCCTTGTGACTAAACTAAGAGCTCTGGGAAAGCTGTTCTTCTGGATATTGCTGTTAGGGTGCTCACATGAAATAACAGTTTAATTTGTCATTAAGACAGCTGATATTCAGTTTCCTTGCCTCTCCTTCAGATAAAATACCAATTACAACCCAGCTTTATATAAATTCACAATACTTTCTCTTCCTTAACTTTAAGAACTACGGAACAGCTCACAGCCACATCTCCATCCAACTGAAAAGTATAAAACAGAATGAGAGGTGTGTAATGCACAAAAACACACACCACAAAACATCACATACCCTTTATTTTTTGTTCTCCAGACATATAGTTAAGCAAAAAGAGAATAATTTTATATCAAAGCAACTTTATGCTGCGGTTTAAGCTTGTTTTTAACTCCCCTCTTATCCCCTCCAAAACGCTGAGCTGCTTCCCAATATTTGCTCTCAATTGAGTATTGACATTTGCAAAAATCACAACTAGTTAAATCTCACTGAGGTGAGATTTACAGCCTTGCTGCTCAGATTCTTTAACATTTGTAATAGAATCATAGAATAATTTGGGCTGTAAGGGACCTTAAAGATCATCTAGTTCCAATCCCCTGACATCTCACTAGATCAGGCTACCCAAGGCCCCATTCAACCTGGCCCTGAACATCTCCAGGGATGGGGCATCCAAAACTTCCTTCAGCAGCCTGTTCCAGTGTCTCACCACCCTCATAATGAAGAAATTCTTCCTTATGTCTAGTCTAAATCTGCCCCTCTCCATATTATACCTGTTCTCCCACATCCTATCACAACAAGCCTTTATGAATAGTCTCTCCAGCTTTCTTGTAGGCCCCTTTCAGGTACTGGAAGGTCGCTATAAGGTCTCCTCGGAGCCTTCTCTTCTCCAGGCTGAACAACCCCAACTCTCTCAGCATGTCCTCCTACGGAAGGTGCTCCAGCCCTCAGATCGTCTTTGTAACCCTACTCTGGACCCATTCCAACAGTTCCATATCCTTCTTATGTTGAGGATTCCAGAACTGGACACAGTACTCCAGGTGATGTCTCACAAGAGAGGGATTGAGGGGCAGAATCACCTCCTTCAACCTGCTGGCCACGCTTCTTTTGATGCAGCCCAAGATACAGTTGCCTTCTAGGCTGCGAGCACACATTGCTGGCTCAAGTTGAGCTTCTCATTGACCAGCATCCCCAAGCCCTTCTTTACTAGGGCAGTTCTCAATCATGTCATCCCCCATCGTGTACTGAAATTGAGAATTGCCCTGGCCCAGGTGTAGGACCTTGCGCTTGGCCTTGTGGAACCTTATGATACACCATGCATACAAGTCCTATGCACACAAGTATGTAATATGCCCATACAATTGCTATCTGCATGAACGTGCTTGTGTACTTTTGGTATATCTTGTCTTAACATCTAAGTTTCCAAATAAACTTGATGCACATACACAGAACACCAAGAAAAATTGCAAGAGAAAAACAAACAAATAAATAAAACCAACCAATCAACCAAATCCAATCCAGTTTGTTTAACACTCTTCATAGCATGCCATATTGCATTAAACTTATCTTACTTCGTATTCCCAGGCAACGCAAATACAATTTAGACTCCAAGTGAGAACTAATAGTATGAAAGTTCTGAAGAATCACAGCTAATCACTCCATATGGATTTGTGGAACCTTTTTTTCCTTAACAATCCTACTGAGAAAACAGCAATGACATTCTAACCCACCTAAAGTTGTTTCTTAAAAAATCAGTATGTAATACATTTTTCTGCAGTGATGAAACTCCGGAACTTCAACACTTACATTCCACACAGGATAAACAAGAAGTTAGAAAAATATTTGAGAAAGAATGGCAATTTAATTTTAAATAAAAGCACAGATATTTTTTTAACGACCTTTCAATTTATCTTTCAAATACTGTCTCTACATTTTTCTATTTCACAATCAAGTCTGGAAAGTTATATATAAAAGAGAAAAACTAAACTCTCCTACAATTTGAAAAAAAGATTGCTCAAACTGATCAGTTTTAAATCAGAAAACAAGAATTATGATCTCAGAGATTTAGAATTCAAGAGGAAAGAGATGGTTTAGGAAAAATATATGATCTCCTTACAAAGAAGTATCTTTAATGTGTAGACACTTACGAGGTATATCAGCCATGAATGTATGACAAATAAACTGATCTATGTTTAAGTAACTATTTCCAAACTTTGAGTAGTGAAGTTAAGATTGCAGATTTAGAGCAGAAAATCATTACACTTTCCTATTACTGCACACTACTATGTAGTAAATCAGAGCAATTGGCACAACAAACATTATGCACAGTGGGGGGAACTGATGCCTTCCAACAATCTCCTACTTCAACAGCATAAACAACTTTGAAAACAGAGGTTGTTGGTTTTTATAATATTTATATTAATTCTTATCTAAGATCTTATCACATTTAAAAAAAATATCCCAATACAGCCCAAACAGAATATTCCTAACTTTTCAGTTAATTTGGCCTTCCTTCTTACCTTCTCTGGAGGCGCAGGAGGGTGAAATCTCTTTGCACAAACAAGAAATGAATCAGGCTGTGGCTTGCCATACTTCACCTCAGGGTCATTTCCCAACACAATATGATGAAAAAGACCAAAGAAGTCTTTGTGTCTGGATGTTTTAATCAGAAATGTCTCTTCAGCTGAGCTGGTGGCAACAGCTATGGGTATGTTGTGTTTGTGTAAATGACGGATCAGCTTATCAACCCCTGCAAGACAAATATATGCATTTTATTCTTTACCCGTATGCAATATATAGGTATAGGTATTAATGTACATACCTACTTACAATATACTCAGAAGTATTCGAAGAATGTTGTTTTACTGATTAACAGTTAGTGTAGAAGAAATTTCTTGCTATATCTGAAATGTTTCTTGTCTACGCAAAAATCATGGAACATTCCTCAAGGTACATAACTTTCCTGTCATCAAATTATGCTTTTCTCAAAATATGCCAAAAATGGGCTCAGCATCATTTTATATGTACATCCACCTGAAGTGCATTAAGCAATGTCCCCAATATTATGTATACTTACTATTTCAGTGAGAGAAAGTAAGACAAAAGCATGCAGAGGAACGTTTTCTTTTATACACAGAGTTATGTTCCGGGGGGAAAAAAAAGAAAAAGAAATATACTCTTTCCACTGAATGCTATATTTTTAATTTCTGAAGCAGGTATTCAGCTGGCTTAAACCAGCCCCTAAGAGAGCTCAGTTTCTCTCTTTTGCAATTACTAAAGCAAGTTATACCAGGCAGAGGAAGGGACCTGTCAGTCACAGTTGTTAATACCACAGCTTTTGTATTGGTACTGTGAACCCAAAGTAATGAACAACTCAAATCTAATGGGTAGACATCTTAATCCAACCCAGTCTTCTACGTAAGGTTAATGGACAGAATGATGAAAACACAGCAGTCTGTGTAAGAGAGAAATGTATTTCATTATTTGGTGCAAGTTTTGAATCTCCTCTGCAGAGGTTTAAATGCTTCTTCTCTGCAGCATTCTAAATGCTGTATACCTTTCCATGACAAAATAATTAGCAGTGTCTACCAGAGAATGAGTGTGGACTAAAGAGTAGACTTTACCAACTCACAGGAGAAAATCCCTTCATACCTGTAAAATCATTTCAGTACTTCTTCTTGGCATGAATCCAAACTCTGCTGTACAAAGGATATTACTTTTAGGTAGATGAGCCTCCTGTTTACTTTTGGCTCTTTGAACCAATTATTTATTTACAATTATTTGAAAATCATAGAGCCACAGAATCATTAGTTTGGAAAAGACCTTTGAGATCATCAGTTCCAACCATACCTATCCACTACTAAATGAACATCCCTAAGCAAACAATTATTTGTTTTCATCTTCCAGCCACATGAATTCTTATCTTAGTTATAATTACTACTGATAATAAAGTACCTAGATTAGTACAAAGGTGCATTACTAACCCACCCATCGAAAATATGACCTGTAGATGTGGCCCTCTGCAGATTTCTTCTCTGTTCTCCAGAATGTAATCAATTAATAACTAACATTTCCAGCTCCACGCTTGTATTTGAAGACAGTCTTTAAACTATAAATACATGCCTTGCTGTGATGTTAGATTTCCAGCTGGACAGAAATAACAATGCTATTCCTCCTCCAGTGTAGATGCATTGCCCACTTAAAAACCTTCCTATGCCCCCATAAATGATTATATTAATAACAAGCAAGGATATTTTTTCCCAAATGATGCTTCTCTTTTCTCCCATTGAAATGCAAAGCTAAATACAAGTTAACTTTTTACTCTGGATATAGATTATGTCTTCATGGCAAAACGTGCATTCATTCAAAGGAATTTATTCTAAATAATCTGCAACATTCAACAATGCTAGTATATGGTGTATGTAGCAATATAAAGAAGTTGTCTAAAGATTACACAAGCAAAAAAACTTTTCCAAACTCCACACTCGCCACTCTGCAGATACAGTTAGCTTTCTACTCATACTAACAGCATGACAACAGAGGACACCTGACCTCTGGGGCACCAAAATCAAGGCTCTTTAGAGACCTGTATTCAAGTCCACTTCATTTTGCTGTAACGATGTACAAAACAAACTGTCTAAGAGCATCCTGTATGTATTCAGAAGAAAAAAATTGCTGCTGAGAAAAAGCCTAAAGCATATCAAAGTGTTCCATGCATTGTTTAAATTAACTGTATACATGTATTATGCATGTTATGTGTGATTTGTCCAGTTGTGCACAAATGGAGATCTTAAGGATAAACATAGCCTCTACACAAAAAGACTGCTCCTCTTTTTCAAAATCATTTACAGCTCCTACACTGAATGCAATATCAGACCAAACTTAAAGCTCTTCAAGATTTCAACACTCTCTTTAATCAAAGAAAAGCTAAGATTACCACTCAGAGCCCTGTCAAGTTGATTGGATTTCTAGCCACTTCAATGATAATTCTTTAATTTCATAAAAGTGGTTCTCTGAACACTAAAAGCACCAAAGAAAGAAAAAACGCAATAATCTCACACAGAACAAGAAACAGCTGTCTGCTCACTTAAGTCACAACATGATTAAAAATATTTTTGTATGTAGTCTGGTGTGATAAAACAGTTGCAAGCTCTTCAGCACAGCAATATTCATCATCTACAACTTACTCTCAGCCCTCATGTGAAGTCAGCATTGCTGCTGTGAGACGACAGTGTGACATAGGTGGGGCTATCCAACAGTTGGTGTAATTGCTATGAATCTGATTAAACTATGGAAACATAACTCTTAGATCCACCTGTTTCTTTTTTTTTTTTCTGAGATATAGAAAATACTGTCTGCAATGGTAAGATATTTTTACCCTGAGCTACAAAAGTGGAGGTGGAAACTAATAGTCTAGCTCCCAGTTAGGAAGGTAACTAGCAAATTCTACTATCTCACTTCATTGCTCCCTAAAAAGTACTGGAAATCCCTCTGGTGGCAGAGATTTCTTGTTCACAAAATTGATACTCTAATTTCAGTCTGGACATACAGACACATGTGTGGCCACAGAAAAGATATAAGTATTAAATGTTACACAATTCAAAACCTCCATCAGCTGTGTTGCATTTTTGGGTTGCATTTTTTAGTTTCACTAGGACTTAATGTAGAGGACAAATGTTTGAAACCAACCAGACAGACAGCATCATTCCAAGTCTGCAGCTAACTGACTGATCTCTAGTGACTCACTCAGCCCAGCATGGACTTACTTTAGTACCAGACTTTCCTACCATTGAAACAATAATAGCAGGGAAAAGAAAACATAAAATGGTAGGATGCCTGTTTAACTGCTAATGGCACAACATGAATCGAGGAAACAATAGCCGAGGAAAGTAAACTTCTGGCTGAATGGAACTCTTCAAGAAAAAAAAAAAATACATGACTTCAGTGACTTCAGAGTAAGCTGCCATTGGAAACTGAACTGTTTTTCTTTTTTCTCTTTTTGTGATTTCTGACTGACTTCATTTGGTACTAAAATTGAGCTATGAAATTACCCCTTCATGTCTTTGAGAGATAGTCAACTGCACTTGAACTGGAAAAGAGTTTGCACATAACAGTCTCTTAGATGAACAGGAGCTGCAACAAAGAAATCCCAGTTATCATGAAAACAACCTAGGAACGGAAAACACCTGAAAGGCACAATCCCTAAGGATCTGTGCTTTATGACAATAATAAGCTGAAAAAACAGAGACTGCTATGAAAGAATGGTATTAATTTCATAACCTTGACATGATTATAGTAACTGTTGGCAGCTGTGTAGCTTGGAGTTAGGTTTTTCTGGCTCTGTATATTTTGGGCTTATGTTATGTTATGTAAAAGCACATCTGTACATGTATAGGTACATGTAGATATGCATGGTTTTCTTCTGCTCCACTTGTCACTCATTCTTCTGATCATCCACTTCCCTGCAATGTAGTGCTGCATTTGCAGAAACAGAAAGCCTACTATGTTACTCTTCCAGATAACAATGTCTGTACTCTGACAGAAATATTTACAAGAACAGCACAAGTGGCAGCCCTGTCATTTTGTCAGCATTCCCTTGGATTAATTCTTTTCTCCACTGAATCAAAACAACCTTTCCATAGTATTCTCTCAGAACTATAAAATTATCAAATCCTCAAATAGTTGCCAGAAAATTCCACATTAGAAACTGATATATTGTCTTCTTAGACGAAATGTATTTTGACTGCAGCCTCATATACTGAAGCTTGTTAGTCAGTTCAGCCATACTGAAATAGTCCAAATTCTATGTTGACTGCTAATGTCTTGCAATTCTTGTACCTTTAAGTGGCATGGCATAGACTGCCAGGCAAAGACCTGCTTTGCCAATTACATATTTGTACAACTTCCACACCATCCTAACCATCACAAACCATCAATTACTTGATTTAGAAATTAACAGAGGTATCATAACTGACACAAATATGTGCGCAGATCGATCTACTTCCAGAAACAAGTGCTGCTTTGCTTTGCAACTTTTCAGATATTGTTGGTTGCCTTTTAGCACTGCTCTCTGCTGAACCAAATCTGAATCTTATTTTTCACAAAAGCCATAGAAATTGATTGAAAAATAGAACCTCACCCACTGATTAACTGGCAAAAGATGGCAACAGACTCAGCATGTCAAAGCCATTGTAAACCATTAATAAATATGAAAAATAACTTTCACTTCCCTGTATTGACCTGTAACTGCCTAAAAGATCAGTTTAGTCAGAGAACATTATAAATTCAAAAGGTCAGCACAGCCTTACAACTTACAACTTACAGAACACCTGCACAAAGTCCATTCTTAATTAAAGAACATTAAGAGCCTGTAGAATAAATCCACAAGTATTACATTAATAAATATGCTAAAAAGATACAAAAGGACAGAAGGAAGTATCAGATTAAAAAATCTGGTTATCAGATTGAAAAATTGATTAATCCTTAAAGAAACAACTGGAGCCACAGCTTTCTAGATTATTAGCTTACATGATCTAGTTTTCTCAATGGCAATTCAGCTTGTATCTTATATGCTGTTACCATAAACCTACAAAGTAAGTACAGATCCCATTACTTCAGTAACCAAGGCTGTCTTTGCTTCCCACAATAGCCAGTAAAGTAGAATAAAGTATTTAAGTTTACATCAACTCTGCTTTAGAAAATAGCTTGAAGAAATTTATTGTATGTATCTTAACTGAACTTGAAAAGATAATCAGTTGGACAATCAATTCTGATGGGGATAAATATGTTTACTTGCTTGCCCCTGTAAGAGTTTTCGTATTTCATCTATAATAGCCCAGCTTCAGCAAGCCCAGAATTCATTTTTTGAAGCCAAGAACAGCACAGAACTTCATGTTTCTTTTGGCTAATCTGTTCCATCACCTCTCTGAAACCTCTGTTAAAGGCAGCTCAACCACATTATCGTAATCCTTAGCAGGCACAGAATACCCTTATAACAGCATCTACTATCTGCACTGTTACACTTCAGGGACTCTTCTCTGTGCCTCCTAACACGCTATCCAGTCTGTTAATCCTGAATTTTCTAAGCCCAGACAAGTTAGGGTTTTTTTTCTGTTTGTCTTGCAGAAAATATAGCTGCAGTTAATTCCAGAAGTTTGACATGAAAAATGAAAAACATATCCTTCCATCTTTCTTTTTTTCTTCGAGAGTTTAACTAGGCTTACAGCTTTTGGTGGATCTATAAGTGAGAAAGATGCAATTTTAAAAATCTTGCACATAAAAGATATCAGAGAGGTAACTAAATAAGATGGCCGTATGAAATAGTCAAGTTTTCAGGCTGCCTAAAAAATTACACGGGTTTTTTTTTTTTTATGCTACTTCTTTATTCTTAAAATATCACATATTTTTAAATGCCATCTTCTTAATGCATTATGAAACTAGGTATAAAAAAGCATCTAAAAATTAAAACATCATTAATGCACTGCAAAGATTGACAGAACAAGCAAGTATATATTCAAAGAGAAAAAAAAATATAACAGTTGGACTTCTTATAATGACATGTAGCTATTTCACTTCTAACACTTTCTGGTTTTATCCTTCCCCCTTCTCCTTCCTTTTTGTTTTTTTCCTAATGAATTATTGATATTTGCTCCAGGGAGTTTAAAACTGTACAAAAAGCTAAAAGCAATCCTTAGTTTAGGTATTGCTTGTCTGGCATGGCTGAAGATTTTTCTCTAAGCATGCTAGATGTAAAGGTAATGGAATATAAAAATATGAGTTCTCAACAAAGATAAGATTAATTCTCTTCCTTATTTTGAGGCACCTGGTTTATGCTACTCCTACAAGCTTTCTGCATAATCATTGATAAAAGACATGTATCTTTAGAAGGTGATTAAACTAACCTGCCTTAGGATTACCTGAGAATCATAGAATCATAGAATCATAGAATAACTAGGTTGGAAGAGACCCACCAGATCATCGAGTCCAACCATTCCTATTGAACTCTAAACCGTGCCCCTTAGCAGCTCGTCCACCCGTGCCTTAAACAGCTCCAGGGAAGGTGAATCAACCACCTCCCTGGGCAGCCTGGTTCAGTGCCCAATGACCCTTCCCGTGAAAATTTTTTCCTGATGTTCAGCCTCCCTCTACACTGACACACAGCTGGCTCACATGCCATGCTCAAGTTTCAACGCTCAGCTTAGGCAAGATGAATCCCAGCTGAAAGAACACATGGGGTCATACATTTGCCTGCACATTTAATAATGTATTTATGCTTAACAAAGTCAACTATGCTCACGGCCAGAGAAAACCAACTTGCTGCGTTACATGGCTGTCAACAACAATTTAAAGGAATGTCTGGTTTACAAAACAGAATGCATGAAAATCTACCTAGTATTTTTTCTTCTTTTAAAACATATAGAAAAAAAGCTGTTCTCCAAGGAAACAAGAAATAAAGTTTTCAGTTACCCTTTAACAGGTAAAACATCTCCTTAACTGGTAAATAACAGGTAAATTTGAGTAAAACATGATAAAACAAGATTTATGAAGCTCAACCTCTAAGAGAAACTGTTTTGTGGAAGGCAGATAAAAAAACTTCTAACTTGGTTAGAATTTAAGTAATTCCATAAACAATTTATAAATACTGAAAAGAAAGATACCTGGCATCAATTCAGCAGTAGGGAATATCTTCTCCTGATTCAATTTACTTTCATGTAATAACTCTTCTTTGGTTATTGGAAGATCTAGAACATCTCGAATAATCTGTGCCGCCTCCAGAGCTTTTTTACCCATTACCAAGGATTTCACATCCCAGGTATAGGCCTTTCCATAACGCCCACAGATCTCTTCATACACTACTGTATAGAGACGCTCAGTATCTGCCAAAAGAAAAAAATAATAAAAGATTAAAACCATGTACAGACAGTGGAGCAGTCAGCCTTACAAGGAGGACCACAGAAATGGTCACCGAGGAGCCAGAGGGGATATCAAAGACATAATTGCCTCCCTCTACTTGCAGAGAGGAAGCCAGACTTCTAAGATCACCTCAGAGGTAACTAGTTTTTTCAAGCAATCACTTCTGTGTTAAGAAAAGGTTACTGAGGGTCACAGCAAAGAACTATACAGAACTGATCTTTCATCATCTCTCTTTACTATACAAGTTAACAAGCAGTGTCTTAGTTAAAATACTCTATTATTTGCATAAAAAGAGAGGAAAGAAAGGAAATCTGTTATTGGGGATGTCATTACATATTCCATGTAAATGGAAAAAAAAGAAAAAAAACTCAATTTAATTAATTATTGAAGAGTGTCTTTGAACGGAAGCTTCAGAGTGCCTTCAAAGACACCATAGTCATAAAAGTGCTGCTGGCACCTCTGCATTTATGTGTGATTACTCAAGCAGAACTTACCCTATTTTATTTTCAGAGGGTTTTGGACAAAATTAAACTTCAGGCTGAATTTTGCCAGTGAAACTATTGGCTTCCATGTCAAAAGTATTTATAGTTTTTAAACTATTTCTTTTCTTTTTTAATACAAACAAACAATTGTTCCTGTCTTTCCCTCCAGACAAGTCTTTGAAAAAGAAGGTCAATGACACTTAATTCAACACCAAAGAGGGAAGAACAGCCCTTTCAGCTTTTGGCTTCATTTCAGCAAAGATCCTGAACAGTGGCTTTTCTACCAGTCTATTTATCTTTTAAAGTAGTAGCCTTTTAAATGCCAGCTACTGCTGTTATCCATGCTTTAATTTCCTTCTCATGCATGTCTTTGCCTTCTGTATCAATTAAGGTATGTTTATTATTATCACTTTAGCAACAAAAGGCAAAAGCAAGGAAAGAAAGTAGTTGTTCTTATGAGATTTATTTAGAGAAATTAGAGACTTCATTTATCAATATGTCCTTTGCCATGTAAAAATATTTTTATAGAGATAATAAAATAGTGAAATTATTCATGTGCATATTGCCTCACTTTCTGACTATATAAGTACGTGACAGAGTTCGAACTTTAAATTTTAACATAGATACTATGAAGAACACAGACTGAAGAAGGAAGAACAGAGCCAATGACTGCAGCATATGCGAAGATCTTCGCTGCAGTCTGACAAATGCTTGGCATGCAGCCATAGAAATCTGCTTGTCCTGAAATCAGCAAATTATTCCAATCTGAAATCACAAACATTTCCCATCATTGCACCTACAATCATGTGAACACAGAGCAGTTCAGAAGACGGCTTTGCTGCCTGCAGGAGTGCTCTTCTCCATGTTCTCTTTCAGTAACTAGAAGGGGCATTGAGCCTAAAGATCAGCTGAAGACCCAACATACTTGTCTGGACTGCTTAACAGGGCAGTAAATGGTTCACTAAAACCTTTTAGCTTAAAGAAATGAAAGAAAAAAAGCCAGCACTCATACTACTTTTTGCAATGCTTCTGAGACAACAACACTTAGAGAAAAAATCAAGAGTAATCCTGTACATCCATAAAAAACACAGGAAAGGTATCACAATAATATGGGTTTTAAAAACTGTTAGGCTGGCTAGCACCAGAGTGAGAGGGTAAAAAAAGCAACAAAAAAAAAATCCCTCAGTTTGCTTGATACTGCCAGGTAGTACTCTCTTTGAGCTGAGAAGATGAGTTAAGAATACAATGCTTACAATTTGAGTTCTCTCCTTTTTTCTGATGTACTGATTTTCTTCTGTATCTCAGACCCCTCAGGTGAAGAACGTAACATTCTTACCCAAAGTTCAAAATTGAAAATGATATTAAGTAATACATAGCAAATTAAGCAGAAATAAAACAAAACAGGGAATCAAAAAGTATAATTGTTGAACATGAAAATTTTTCTACAGGTCTCTACGATAAATACATTTCAATCTATTTGAAAGTGAAACACGCAACTGTAGAGCTTAAGTTGCTCTATGTAATAGCCTCATGCATTTCAAATATCACACATCGGACTTGTGAACAAAATTTTCTGTTTTCTTCTTAAATGAATGCTTAATAGTGTCCAGATTGCAGACCTAAAAATACTCTGTTATACAATGTTGTAGTTGCCAACTGAAGAGCACTCATGAACAAGTTTGAGTCACAGAATCACAGAATAACCAGGTTGGAAGAGACCCACCAGATCATCGAGTCCAACCATTCCTATCAAACACTAAACCATGCCCCTTAGCACCTCGTCCACCCGTGCCTTAAACACCTCCAGGGAAGGTGAATCAACCACCTCCCTGGGCAGCCTGGTTCAGTGCCCAATGACCTTTTCTGTGAAAAATTTTTTCCTAATGTCCAGCCTAAATCTCCCCTGGCGGAGCTTGAGGCCATTCCCTCTTGTTCTGTACCCTGTCATTTGGGAGAAGAGGCCAACACCCTCCTCTCTACAACCTCCCCTCCGGTAGTTATAGAGAGTCAAATCTGTTATACATTAGAGTCAAATCTATTAAAACAGTTGTTATCCCCTTCCTGTTTTGTTAGAACTTAAGTTTTCTTAACACTGAGGAAAAAAATTTGACAAAACTAAAACAAACAAACCAAACCCAAAACCTGCCAACACACCATAAGTGATCACTGCCTACATTTAATTTAAAAGCGAGACAGTTTCACACATCAGTCCAATATTTCATAGAATCATAGAATCACCAGATTGGAAAAGACCTCTTGGATCATTGAGTCCAACCAACATTTAAAGCAGCGTAAGTGCTTAAAGAAGCAGAACGTCAGAAAGCTTTCCTCCCTTCTCTTCATTAATTATCTGTTAAAAGAACTGGCTTACAAAACCTCCAACTTTTCTTTCTGAGAGATAATTTTTACTCTGCCTGAGATCATAGCATTTGGACCTTGGACATCAACTTACTTGCAATGAAAATTATTATCATGTCAAGATTCATGACCTCTTCTAAGAATCTATGCATTTGTAATTCTTGAGAAACAACATGATTTTAACTGTCAAAACTGGATGATAAAAGCATGGGCATGGACGTTTTATTTGCTTGAATAGACATGTTTCACTAAAGAACATGAATAAAACCTGAAATCTGGGGAAGAAAAAATACACTTAGGAGCACATGCACACACTGTAAAATCAGAATCTGAGGAGACCTCTGCTGAACAAGCTGCTCTTCCTACACACATGTATAACAGATAAGAACATACGTTCCTTTTGATTGAAGACAGGAAAGTCTGTATGTCCCCCTTATAATTAGACAGGTGTAAGTAAATACTAAATAACAATACAATTACAAGATTTCTTATTCCTGTTGAAATGGAGAAATTTCAAAAAAGTGTTTAACAAATATGAGGTAGGCTTTTTTTACCATTCTAACAAGAAATAAACATGGAACAGATGACTGATCAGAGTTTAAGTATAGCAAAGAATCATAATTTAAAAAAAACCTATAAAACTGCAATACAATAAAAAAATAAATCTAATGCACATGAATATAACACATTGATGAAATAAAACAAGCAGGAGGAATTAGAAATTCAACTCAAATACCTAATTGTAGGCAGCTACTGTTATCTCAGACACTCTGGTAGGTCCAAGGCATCCATGCACAGTTGACATGAAAAAAAGTAATGTGGGTGAGACTCACACCTTATTGCATAAGCAGCCAGAAGCCTTACAGCATCCCAAATGGTAATAAACATATACATTTAAGTAAATGAATCCAGCCTCAGTTGCTAGCTCCCATCAGGAATACAAGCTGAGAACATAGTGTGATGCGTGTGGCAATGGCCTGTTCTAAGAGTGGGAAGGAAAAGTAAGACTTCTTAGCTCCAGCAGTTTACAGTAAATGTGTAATGTCATCTTCATTCTCATCCACCTTTTAAAACACTCTTCATCTTTATAGCTTTTGTCTCTTGATATAGCTTTTACATGTACATTATCAGCATGACATACTGTCCATCCACTTGCTACGTTTCACTGGGAATGAGTGATATTCATTCTCTAGCCACATATCATCATCCAGCCATTTTTTATAGCAAACCTTCTTCTATATAAAAAGCACAGTCAGCTCCACTGGTGCCATTTACAGTGTGTAAAAGTCAGTCACAATAAATACAAATAAAGTGACAAGAATGACAGAGGCACTGGATGACTCAATTTGTGATCTGGCACAAAAATATGCTGACACATATTCAGAAAAAAACACAGGCCACTTGGCATCAGACCACAGTGCATAACTGGAGTGTATGATCTGCTCAAATCACTGTCAAGTGAGAATTAGAACTGCAGATCTACCTAAGTCAGGGATACAGCAAGCATCAATGCGGTATCTAAACCTCAGCTTTATCAACCACTTAGACAAGAAGACAGCTTAAGACAGAGGATTATGATTTCATGAATGAATGTGGAACTTGGTATTTTCAGAAGGTTATACACCTTCTGAATTTATTAAAATTATGTTGTTATTATTTTAAAATAATAGCTAGTTCATCAAGGAGATGAGGTTAGTAGGCATGAAAGCTGACCTTTGCCATAGCTCAACATAACCTTTGGTTCTGAGTTCTTCATTTGAACAACCCATCCTATCTTCTCGTCAAGCTTCCCAGATGAAAAAAACTACGTTTTATCCTTCTGGTAGGAGTCTAAATAGAATTTTAGTAGTGTACCTTCAGTAGATTCCAGTTAAGTCAAAATCAGGTCCTGGACACATATACTCTGAGAGATATATATTTTTTTTTTTACATGTGAGATAGAGAAATGATTAAAGGGAAGAATTTTAAATCAAGCAATAGGTTTCTTGTTTCCACACCCATGAGACATATTCCTGCCCGTAAGCAAAATCATGAATTCATGGTTCCCTTTCTTCTCTCTCCAGCATACAAAACACATGGCTGATCAGCTCACTGACTAGTTGCGTCAAGTCTGCGACAATCAGTATAACAAACACTCATCACTGCAGGAAATCCAAGGAATGGATGTCTGTCAGTAAGGCTCTGTGCTTTAGTGTCCTGTCATAAAGCCTGCCACTCTACTAGCCCCCCCCCCCCCAGGCAGCACATGTATTTAGCTTGTTTGACTACACAAGTGAACTAATTCCTTAAATATCCACATAATTGAGGATACAAATATCAAACAGTAGTACATTATAGTTCCAAATGGTATGTGGACTATTATAGAGTTTAGGAAACATCACTGGCAAGATAAAACACACATAATTATCCACAAATTTGCAAGGTCATGTTGGTGGTCTTGGTAAGCAGGAAAAAAGAGTGAAAACCCAACAGCCTTTGAACATGAAACTTAGGATGGGACAAGGTACAATCTCCAATCTCAAACAATAATTCAAGATATTACTACACAGTTTATCATTTACAGCTCCACCTCAAAAAAAGTTAAGAAGAAATAATACATTATGACAAACTACTAAAACATAAAAATATAACAGCATTATAAAAACTGGTCACTGAGAGTGCAATAGATTATGCCTCTGAATCAAGCATAGTGCCTACGTTATTCCCCATTCTGTTTCTATGCTTACCATTCCTCTCAGTGGAAATCTGAGACTTTCCACTTAAGATATTGTCAGTCAAACAAGACAGACAAAACCAGTATAAGCAATGCAAAAGAATAGCAACTATATAACTGTCACTGTAGCAAGTCTGAAATTGCAAAAATTAGTTTAAAGCACTCAGATGCACTGAAGAATCAGAGCTGAAGGTTTCTGAGTTAGCAAAACAATCAGAAAAAAAAGGAAAGGAGAATTTGAAGATTTTTTTTATTAATAGGGAATCTTTAATAGACAACTATCTTGCAATTTGTGGCAAGCGTCAGTCTTGCAGTTCCCTCCCAATATCCTTCCATTCACACTTTCACTACTAGGAAAGCCAGTTTAAAAATGCATAACTATGGTTATCCCGCTGGCTATGAGGAGGAAAAAACCCAGCCCTTAAAGAGTTGACCTTGAAATCATTTACAGCAGCTTACTAAAAGTGGGAATAAGGAAGGCAGGCAACAGAAATTACTTTTTGCACAACAGCTTAAATGTTACAGTACTAGTCCAGAAAATCATAGAATCATAGAGTGGTGTGGGTTGGAAAGGACTTTAAAGATAATCTAGTTCCCTTAGAAACTGAGATTATTTCTTTGACATCCTATGCGATTCTTCTTATGCTATTAAGTTATATGCATAAATCTACACATACAGACAATTTAAATGCCTGTTTATATACATATAATGGAAATAAATGTATTTTTATATATATATATGCTTATCTATATATAGTGTGTGTATATATAGTATTTTAAAGGGAAAAGCTGTCTTTTAAAGAACAAAACTCCAGTAAGTACTAGCTAATGAATACAAATCAACCTGGAGTCTGTTGACTTAAGGGCTCATTAAAGGGATGTAATTTCAAACTACTTAGAAAGGAGGGCCTTCTGAAGAGATGAAGTAAAGGAACATTCTATTCTTTGCTGTAGTATTTGCCTCATTCCTTCCAAATGAGCTTCCTTATGAAGAAAATGAGATCTAAATTTATCACCTTACAGATACAATTGCTTCAATCACTGTTAGAGGAGGAAAATATGCATTGCTTTTATGCGTGCTCAAGCAAAGTACTTCAGCCTTACCTAAATTTCAAAGCACGTGTTACTCATGTACCTAACCAGGCAGGCTGAGCCTAAACACAGTCTGGCCCATCAAACCAGTCACAGGAAACACTGCTGCAGTACTCTTGTACCTTTCGACTGATTTACCCTCATAACTAGTACCATTTAAGTTCACCTTATTGTTACTGGAAGTTAAAGGAACATAAAGCCTCTATTAAAATAAATAGCAAACACCAAAAAATGGCTCCTTCAAAATCATAATCTAGTTACAAAGAACAAGTTATTCAGTAAACCATTTTATGTGACTGATAAACCAAAACTTCCAAAGGTAAAGATAAAAAATGACTATAATTGCAAAACATTAAAATTACTGCTGCAAATCTAATTGAGTAACAATCTGTAAATCATTATATTTTTGATCAGCACTTAGAAAAAATTCACTGGAATGATGCATTATTTATTTTATTAGGGAGCAGGTAGAAGTCTGCTCTGGAAATTTAATTTTTGCCAACCTATTTCTTTTTTTTCCTGTTGCACTAGTGTATTAATATAAGTACACTCCAAGATGTACAAATATATTACATGGTGATTAATTCACCAAGCCCAGAGTAACACACTGCTACTGGCTACCTCACTCAGAGTTCTGTCAGTCTGTTTGCCCATCTCTGATATGAGACATCCTACTGTGAATTCAAGTTAGTGCTAACAGGCTTAAAAACAAAGTAAGTTTGGTGACCAAAAAATAATAGCTGGATAGAACTGTTCCCAAATGAGTATCACATATTTGTCCCTCCAGGCTTATATTATTGGGACAACTCTTCAGTGGCAGCTACAGAGGAAGCCAATTTTTCATTTTATATGCAAAGAAATATTTTATTTCTATGGGGAGCGGAAGAAGCTTCTGAACAAATTCAAAAGGCTTTTAGTTTACATTAATACAGCAGACATGACTTAACGCTATCTTGAATTCACATATGCACCTTATCCTTCTTTTTAATGCCACAGACAAGTAAAAGAAACAGTTCAGGAATAAACCATGCAAACACTCTTCTGATGTGGAGCTGTAAACAAACACTCCACCACCAATATAAAATAGAACATGAAAAAGTAACGACAAGTCTGTATTTCAACACCAGAACATGAGGGAATCCAACTTTGAGATAGCAGGCAATATATGTGACTTAATTCAAAACATTCTAAAACTGTACTTACTTAAACATCAATTATGTGACAGCATCTCATTAGTTTAAAAATAGAGAAACTATTGATTCATAGAAACTGCCTGATACACTTCCTTAGGTATTCATTGCAGGCCGTTAAACATTAAAAACAGAGCTACGCAGTTCATATGGTGCCTATACAATCCCGCGTGTTTGGCCAAAACCTATGACTAACACAGCTGTAGCTTCTTAAAATGGGTATGGCAAGGCCCAGGTCAGCTAACAGTTACACTGCCATATGAGCTACTAAAACCATGAGCTTCACCATGGGCAAGCCCTGCCTGATCAACCTAGTGGCTTCCTATGTTGAGGTGACCACATCAGTGGACATGGGAAAAGCAATGGATGTAATCTATCTGGATTTCTGTAAAGCCTCTGACATGGTCCCCCACAACATCCTTCTCTCTGTATCAGAGAGAAATAGATTTGATGGGTGGACTATTATGTGGATAAGGAATTGGTTGAATGGTTGCATTCAGAGAGTAGTGGTCAATAGCTTGACGACCAGATGGAGATCCATGACAAACAGTGTCCCTCAGGAATTCATAGTGCGACCAATGCTGTTTAATATTTTCATAAAATATATAGACAGCGAGATTGAGTGCACTCTCAGCAAGTTTGCAGATGACACCAAGCAGAGTGGTGTAGTTGTCACACCAGAAGGACAGGATGTCATCTAGAGGGACCTGGACAAGCTGGAGAAGCGGGCCTGTGAGAACCTCATGAGGTTCAACAAGGCCAAGTGCAAGGTCCTGCAGGTGGGTCAGGGAAACCCATGGTTTCAATCCAGGATAGGGGATGATGTGACTGAGAGAAGCCCTGCATAGAAGGACTAAGGGATAATGATTAATGAGGAGCTCGACATGAGCTGGCAATGTGCACTCGCAGCCCAGAAGGCCAACCATATCCTGGGCTGTATCTACCACTCTACCTCTCCCTAGTGAGACCCTACCCAGAGATCCTTGTCCAGTTCTGGAATCCTCAACATAAGAAGGAAATATAGGTATGGGAATGTGTCCAGAAGAGGGCTACCAAGATGATCAGAGGAATGGAGCACCTCGGCTATGAGAACAGGCTGAGAGAGTTGGGGTTGTTCATAATGGAGAAGAGAAGGCTCCGGGGGGACCTTATAGTGCCCTTCCAATACCTGAATGGGGCATACAAGAAAGCTGGGGAGGGATTTTTTACAATGGCCTGTAGTGATAGGATGAGGAGGAATGGCTATAAATTGCAGAGGGGAAGATTTAGATTAGACATTAAGAAGAAATTCTTCATGATGAGAGTGGTGATGCCCTGGAACAGGTAGCCCAGAGAAGTTGCGGACACCTTCTCCTTGGCAGTGTTCAAGGCCAGGTTGGATGGAGCCTTAGGAGGCCTCGTCTAGCGGAAGGTGTCCCTGCCCATGACAGGAGTGTTGGAACTAGATGATCTTTAAGGTCCCTTCCAACACAAACAATTCTATAACAAGGTAACGGCATTATAAAAGGACTGTTTTCATGCAGAGGAGCAATTACCAGCTCTGGGAAGAACAGCTTATAGCATGTTTACAGGAAAGTTAGCCTTTCTCCAAGAAGAAATTTCTTCTTCTCGATATGCTCCTGACAACACATGGCAGCAGTTCACTGACTTGAAGAGTGCAAAACAAGGTTTAAAAAGTTGTTTTGAAATAAGATGTTCCAAGACACTTGGATCTACATGAGGCAGATGAAACCCAGAGGGTTATTATGTTATCAAAGTTAGCAGAACAAGCAAATATATCTTCTTTACTACAATCTACTTTCTCTGGGAAATATTATAAGAAACAAACTTCCCTGGACAGATACGCCAAAGCTGTTCTGTTTAACCAACAGCCAAAACCACCAAAACCAGAAAAAGACAATATTGAAGAGAGGGGAAAAAAAAAAGAGTCAAAAATTTTATTTCTCCCTAAGCTCCCCCCCCCCAAAAAAAAGTGAGGAAAAAACTCTCTACACACACAACAGTTCTCTTCTAACACCAATCTCCTTATTCTCAGAAAGCTTTTGCTTGCCCAGGAGACTACAAAATATTAAGACTTAGGCAAGCTGTGAATTCATATTGCTAAACTTTCAGCGTTACTTGTTTCTAAATCACTTTCTGTAATAGTATCCAAAATGCCAGTTTCCTAAACAGTGGAAACATTTCAAAAGACAGAGTGACTTTAATAGAAAAGAAAAATATTATTTTTCTAGTAAGGCCTTGGACAGTGTTCTAAACTTAATTGCAGCTATTTGTCAAACATACTACCACAAAGGAAGTGTAAAGTACTACAGATTAATAAAGTAAATTTCTTCTGTCCACTAAAGAGTGCCTGAAACTTTTGAAGTAAATCTGCTGATGAAGCAATTTCTCTGTGGTGTTAACGCTAAGAGGAGAAAATCAAACATCATAAATTCACTTCATTTTCCAAGAGAGAGGACACTTCATCATGGTTGACCGCCTAAAGACAAGAGGAAAGTGCTAGAAATACTGCAAGACTTTTCACAGTATGTCTTTAAATATCTCTTTGTATTTTAAAATACGAAAAAGAACCGGACTTCAAGATTCATGTGGCAAGTGCTATACAGCAAACTGAAAATTATGTTTTATGAGCTGTAATCACTGTTTATTTGGAAATAGTGCATGAAACCTCAAAACCATTGTATAGATATCAGTTTAAGAGACCTCCAATACCACGTCACCGGTGTGGATTTCTACCCAGTTGAGTGTCACTGGAGAAGAGTCATAGAATCACAGAATAAACAGGTTGGAAGAGACCCACCAGATCATCGAGTCCAACCATTCCTATCAAACACTAAACCATGACCCTCAGCACCTCGTCCACCTGTGCCTTAAACACCTCCAGGGAAGGTGACTCAACCACCTCCCAGGGCAGCCTGTTCCAGTGCCCAATGACCCTTTCTGTGAAACTTTTTTTCCTAATGTCCAGCCTAAACCTCCCCTGGCGGAGCTTTAGGCTATTTCCTCTTGTCCTGTCCCCTGTCACTTGGGAGAAGAGGCCAGCACCCTCCTCTCTACAACCTCCTTTCAGGTAGTTATAGAGAGATCACTCAGGTAAACATTGAGTTCTAATCGGTAAATGCAAATATGTAAAGTATTTAGTAAGTACAGATGGACTGGCAGTCAATACTATTTTCTACACTTGAAGTTAGTATGGGATACTAAGATTATCACTTAAGCTTAATATACATATTTTAAATGTTATATGCATGAAGAAAAATGTTACTTACCAAGCCTTGAGGCATAACCTTCAGAGGCATCCCAACACAAGGGGAGATCAGCTGCTATGGAGGGAGAGCTCAATGGACCCTAATGTCTGAAGATATAGATAAGCACAGGTATTGATATGTAGTCAGATTTTCTGCTGTGTGAACGCAGTTCCGGTCATTACCCAGTCACTAGCCAAACTGTTCTTCTGGTCCAAGTTCTCGCCAATAGCCTCACACAGCAGGATTACTTCAGTTAGGTCTAATTGATGAGCATCTGCCTGGACCAAAGTTTAGTTACTTCAAACAGGAGACGCACATCTGTCACAGTGAGACACAGCCCTCTTTCAAGTTGCATGACCACAGCCTGCTCCTCCAATATGGGGCTGAGGATGAAAATTGAGAGTTACTCTTACACAGCATTGAAAAAGCTTTACATGGTGACAGCAAGAGTTGTCCAACCTCCAGACTTGGCCATAAGCTGGAGGCAAGTCCTAACTGACTCCTAGGTCAAATACAGGCTACAGCTTAGAGCAGGACCACTCAAAGATAGTGGGCTATCATGACTGATGGTATGTGAGCTCTTTTTGTTTCGTAACACCATGGGTAGAAGCACAGAACTACTGGAAGACCATAATTTTAGACTATCACCAGCTTGCTTATAATTGGCATGGTGAAATAAAACTTAGACATAGCCACAGAAGCTTCAAAATAAGCCCCATTGAACACACTGAGAGATTGGTACCCATATAATGAAATGGTTTGGCTGGGAAGGGACCTTTAAAGATCATCTAGTTCAGTCTCCCCTATCACAGGCAGGGACACCTTTCACTAGATCAGCATCATCCAATCTACAATGGTTTTGTCCTTCTGAGCTCAAACACCATCTGCACTCCAGCATCTGAACAGCACCTGCTGTGCGCTGAGGATACCTAGTATGGCAAAAGGAACTTTTCCTATTTCAGGAAACTAAGCCAGTCTGCTACTCCACTGCAGCAGGACTGTAGCCATATTAGATCTTTGTATTAATATTCCCCAATAAACTGTCACTTACAGAGTTCAGTATGCAATAACACTTGTTTAATAGTATTAATTTTATTTTCTTTGTGAGTATTTACACACTAATTCTCAGTTCTGCAGCTGAAGAGCTGTATAGTTTTCTGCCCAATATGTATTTGAAATATTACTGAAAATCTTTGGCGTCTCTGCACAGATGATGTAGTCTACCTAGTAATACTATATATGCAGTCACACAAACAATAAAAAATATGTCAGTCTTTATTAACTGGGAAATCTTAACAGCATGTTTTGAGCTAGGTGCCTGTTGTGAAAATTGTTGTACAACATTGTGTGATCTGCCCAAGAACTCTACCTCCCATCATACAAAGCCTTAATATGGCAGACGAAAACTGATTAGGAAGCCTGAAACTCACAAAAACATAAAGCATCAGCTACAGTTCCTGTAAGACATGGAGGAGACATTTCAAAATTAAATATTCAATGCAAAATATCTGTGAAAGGGCTTCAAACTGCCTCTGTTTGAAAGCACCCCAGGGACCTCCATCTGGAGAAAAAAAACATCACTCTCTTTACTGCATACAAAAATGATTTTATATTAGTAGATTTGCTATAAAGAACACTTACACACATCAGGTACCTAAAGGTGTATGTATTGGATCCACTCCACACTTTCAAGTAAAATATTTTAGCTTTTAAAGATTTTCTAAGAGTGGCATTTCCTGGCAGAGGAGGTAAATGAGAACAGACCTGCCTCTTAAGTCCTGCACTTGGATCATACTGACCTAGTATTATTTCAGCACATTATGATTATTCTAACCTAGCATAAGGTCTTCAAACACCACAATCCCTTTAACTTAAATTCTACTATCTCTTGCTTAAAAGTGGGGAAAAATAACAGAACAGTACCAAGGATGTTTTATAAAAAGACATAAAACTTATCCACGCTACAATTCTGAAAGAATAGAATGATTACAAAAAGGTTCAGAGAATCTCACTAACACATCAGTGAACCCAATTCACACGAGGACTACAGGAGTAATAGAAAGCTGAAGGATGACTCTCCAACAGTAGCTATTAAGGTTATATTTTCAGCTATCTCAAAGGGGAGAAGCTGAATCTTATTTTGCTAGAGAGTGGTTCCGGGCATAATGGAAATGTTATGCTGTGACTGTTTTGAGTGTGACAGGTTAGAGTTGCAACAAATACTGCTGTGTATTCTATCAAATGAAATAAAAAACACGTGTTCAGAGACTCAAAGAGTGCAAGAAACTTAAGTCTGTCATTTCATTCTTCCATACGATTAATGTGCTTAAAATAAAAACAAGTATTGTGAACCAAAGTAGGAGTCATTCCACTTTCACTCAGCCTCTACCTCTGTTCTGCAAGCCAAGGTCCAACTTTACCTCATGAGACACAAGCAGCTTCGCTCTCCTGCGGCTGGAATTTAATAAGCCTAACACAGGAGTTACTTCGCTGGGGTGTTTTTAATTCTACTGCAAACCGCACTTACAAAAGACAAGCTGGTAAAGTATATGCTCAATAAGCAGATAATAGGAGATTTTTTTACATAATGTCCAAAAATAGCCCCATACCCCCAACATTCTTCTGCCATTCAAAAACTAAAGAGAACAAAAAAAATTCAAAAAACCAGTAGCCTTTCTATCACTACTCAGAATTAGGTACAAACCTACTGAAATCAAATAAGCCCAAACGGTATCAGAAAGAGGCAATCAAGCTCATAGTTTCTGAATATAAATATGTTAGATAAGTTACACGTTTTCAATTCTACAGTAACTAACCTGAAATTAGATTTACAAAAAAAATAAATCTTGGCTCCATAGCAACAAGTTGCTATCATTCTGCATGTAAATGAGAAAATTATTTTTGAAAGTGCATTGCAGGCAGCTCCACAATTAGAAAGGAGTGAGACGCTTAAGGAAATCAGGGAAAAAAACAGTCTATCTGATTAACACTTGACAAGGTGTGGCAAAAATAATAGCTAGAAATGTTTAATAGAAGCACCACTTATGCAACTATATATAGTAACTATGAAAATGATTACGAACAGCTGTATTCAGCTGTATCCAAACACATTTGACACACAAAATCTAGAATGATGTAAAAGTTACTAATACCTGAATATGAAATAACTCTGAAAAATGCTATTTGTAACAGACACCATTCAATAAATAGATTCCCTGAGTTCATTCCAGTAATTTCCTTTTGCCTGATCTGAAATCAAGCTTACAATCAGCAAAACAATAAGTGCCTGCTCCATTTGATGAAAACACCAACCTAAGCCACTTCTGGACAAAAAGATAAAGTCCTAAAGCTATACCTTTTGACCCATTATATTTTGAAACCCTTAGAGGCCCTATGTCCTAGGCATATAGTTAAAGCTGAATATCCAGTTAAACCTATGCGTTTTCTAAATTCTTTTTAATTTCTAAAAAAGAATTATAAGGTATACAAGTTGCAATAGCAACAAAACACTTGGTCACCAAAGGCTTTTCTCTTCTGAAAACAGGCAAATATGCCATAGGCTGTGTCTTTCTAATGGCCTATGGAGAGTAGTTTTCTAAGAGACAGAAAACTTTGCACTAAAATTAAAAAATGGTATTCCACTAACAAGCTGAAGTGCCTTTTGTTTTTCTCTGTTGTCCGAAGAGCATATATGACTATTATTATAAGAATCCAATTATATTGACTGCAAATCATACAATCCAACTCTCACACGTTGTTTACACTATCATTAGTAAGTACAGTTACTGCTGTAGGTTCAATGTATTGGAGTGAGTTCTGGAACTCATAGGCTACTTCTAAACCCTAGGACCTAGAAGCACTCCGACAACATATAATTTCAAACTTTGTCCCAACACATGTGTAGACTGTCTCAAATCTCCACCATCCTGCTTTCCATAAGAAAAGAATGGCCAGGGCAGCAATAATGGCGCTAGAGCAGCCTCCAGAAAGCTCTCCTTTTAGAGCAGTCCGAAAACCAGCCTGGACAGGGGAGGTTGCACGTAACAGATTACAGCCATCTAGAAATTTTGCAGTGGTATAACGTGAAGTTCTTAGGAGATGCAGCTGTTTCTAAGGTATGACGAGTCACGTAATAGGCAGCAAAAAAACCATGCCACAAGCTCTTTAAAACTTTTAATACAATTAACAGGTAAAAAAAAAAAAACCCAAACAATCTATTTTTTTTAATCTGTGAGAGATAACTCTAGGGTTTTTTAATTTTTTTTAAAAAGGTAGAACTGGCATTAGTATGACAAGTGGTTCAAATACACAAAACTATTGTTTTTCAACCTAGCCCTTAGAATCTAGAATCTCCAATTTTATCTTGTTATTCTACAGTGTTTCCAAGTGTAAATGCTAATTACCTGCTCTCTCTAACAAGTTCCAGAAGAGGGAAGTGAAATAATTCACTTTTTAAAAAGGCAAAGCCATGATAAACAGTAAACTATACAAAGACAATAGTGAGTAAAACATTTTAAGGAATTAGATTTTATAATACTATACAATTTGTAGTCAACTACTGCATAAAAATGGTAAAGTTCTAGAAGACAAAAAAACCAGAATAGCAACATCACTTCTTGCGCTTTACTCTTAGATGCCTTCATTCATGAAAAATGAAGACATTTGAATTAAAAATGGAAGAAGGTAAAATATAATAAAAAATATGATCTACAGCAATAATAACAATGCTAGCTATTAGGCAGTAGAGTAACAATTAAATATACTACAATACCTTAGTGGCCCAAACACTTTCATTTTCCTGAGATATGTTCCCTATGAAACATTGTTTTTAATTTTTAAAGGCTAGAAGTTTCTTGCATTGTGTTCTTTGTGGCTGTATCTCCCCTGAGCCACAAAGCAAAGAATGTTTTGTTAGTCCAGTAATAATATAATGCTATAGAGAGGATTCAGGCCTAGCATAGGAAGATCCACCGTTTCACATGGTGTAATTTTTTGCAGTAATAATCTTGTAGCATTGTTATGTCACTTTACGGGCATACATGTGTCTACCCTTCTACATTGAAGAGACAGGTTAAAGGAGCTTTCTGTATGTAAATTACAAAAACAAATATAAAAAAAATCTTTGCCACAGAACAATTTATTCAAATGAATTTACGTCTCAGTGTACTCATGCTTCACCTTATACCCACTAATTTCTTCCACTTCAGACCTTCTGATGCACTTATTTTATTCATTAAACTTACATTATCTTTTACTCTGTTCTTCTTCCAGTATTAGTGCAAACTTTTTCCTCTTTCTTAGAAATGTTCCCAAATGAACAGTGCCATTGTCAAACTCATAAAATATCCCCATCTAATAAAGACACGTCCCTTCATGATGGGTCAGCAATCAAATAAGACTATACACGCTCTGTGGCAGTTTACACTATACGCAAATGGACAGATTGAAGAAGACCAATTTTAAAGATGTAATGTTCAAAAATATGCCCTAACACGAGCAGGCAATTTTCAGTATACGGTAACACTGTGAATGAGAACATGAGTGAACTAATATGTATGCACAGCAGACAATCAATGCTCAAGAGTGAACAAGAGGGCTGAGCTGTTTGGCAACAAACCAAATGAGTTCAGCACCCAAAAGCACAGAATTGCTGCAAAGGACTAGCATGCATCTGTCCTTCAGAGAGCAAAGGTTACACAGCGGCCACTAGCACTATTACACTAGGTCAGAGAATTAATGGGCTGGGAGTATTAGATACTGTATAACACTGTACTTACTATACAATGACAAAGGTCATAAGTTAATTCCCATCAACATTAGATAGAAAGACTGGGCTGACAAATAATAAACTGGGCCTTCTTCTCACTTGTATTGTGTTTTGCCAAGAAAAACTGACCATGAAAGGTGCCCAAAAGAACAGGTACAGCAGAAGCAAAAACTAAGAGCAGAGGGAACAAGTAATATATAGTGTACAGATACATAACTAGTGCCCAAAGGAAAGCTTTCAAGAACTAGAACAGTCAGGATAGAGAGAATTATCTTCCCAACAGCCAACGCCTTCATCTCAGCCCACAAGTTTTACTTTACTTGCTAATTCCTCTCCCAACCCCACACAGGGGAGATCAGTGGGGAACAGGGGAGCGAGCGAGTGGAAGTGAGATACTTAGCTGCTGGCATGGGCTAAACCAAGACAACCTGTTTCATCAAAGACACACAGTATACTAGAAGAGTTATTTGACAACCTTTACAAAAATACTTCCTATACCTCAAATGGTGTTATAGTTTGCTTCTTCAATTCTAGGTTTCCTGAGGCAGTCTCAGACACTAAATACTTCAGTTTATTGATAGTAGAGCATCAGGTTACAGCTGGAGCTGGGTGCCTCCAGAGAGGGATCCCAAACAAAGAAATCTCTGTGTAATTTCTCTTAACATTCTCAGTTCCTACCCCACAAGTGCTCCCAATGCATGGTCCATGCAGTAGCTAGTCTTCTCATTCTTTATTGGGTTCCCTCCTTGACTTTAGGCAGGTGGTGTCTTTTCTTATCTTTAATGTTTGCAGCTAGTAGTAGATCCCTTATCCTCTGGGGCCTTCTTGAATGTAACTCGGCAATATTGTAAGTTCACCTTATGTAGGTGAACATACACAGCTTTTGGCATAAAGTTTCACAAACTCAGCTAAGCAAGTTCTGCTGTGTCACGCTACAGTTTCAGAAGGCTTCATCTATAGTTCATTTTTATGGCCTAATGATAAGAAACTAACTCTTAAAGGTTGAATTGATTATATTTCAGACTAAAATGACTGATATTCTTAAAGCAAGGGAAGAAGGAAGAATACATTTTAAAAAGAAACCAGAACTGTCTGGAAGGCAGAGCTCAGAGGCTTATAATTGGTGCTGTGGAGACTAGTGGAAGCCTGCAGCCAGTGGTGTTCCCCAAGGGTTAGAATTGGGTCCAGTCTTGTTCAAGATATTCATCAATGACCTGGATGAGGAGAAAGAGTGTGTCCTCTGCAAGTTTGCTGATTACACAGAACAGGGAGAGGAGGCTGATACCCTGGAAGGCTGTGCTGCCATTCAGTGAGACCCGGATAAGCTGGAAAGTTGACTGGAGGGGAACCTAATGAAGTTCAGCAAAAGCAAACGTGGGGTTCTGCACCTCGGAAAGAATAAACCCCTGACCAGCTGGAAAGCAGCTCTTACGAAGAAAGGCTGACAGACCCAGGTCTGTTTAGCCAGGAGAAGCCTGAGAGGGGATCTTATCAATTTTTATAAATATCTAAACGGTGAGTGTGAAGAGGAAAGGGCCAGACTCTTTTCAAAGTTGCCTAGTGAGAGGACAAAGGACCACAGGCACAAACTGGAACACAGGAAGTTCCATTCGAACATGAGGAAAAACTTCTTTACTGTGAAAGTGACAGAGCACTCTAACAGGCTGCTCAGGGAGGTAGTGGAGTCTCCTTTTCGGGAGATATTCAAAAACCTGCTGGACACATTCCTGTCCAACTTCCTCTAGGTGAACCTGCTGCAGCAGAATGGCTGGACTAGGGAATCTCAAGAGGTCGCTTCCAACCCTTACGATTCTGTGATTTGGTGGTTATAAATAAACAACAGCAAAACCATACTTAGGAAAGAGCTGTGCCCACTTAGATTTTCCAAAGTAAAAGCATCAGATTTATTGCCAAACTACTATGCAAAATGGTAGTTTTATAAGAGAAATTAAAGATTATTAAAAGCTGCACAAGAACAGGAAGCATACGTAGAGGCAGCAGACACTGATAATGTCAACAGGTGTTCAAGAAGCAAAATGTTGCCAAAAAAAAAAAAATTGTTACCTATCAAAAAAGAGTAAAAAATATTGATAAAGGTTGGTGGTACCTGAATGAACTTTGGGCTGTAACAGTAATTTTATTATTATTAAGGTGAAGGGAAAGAATAAATCAAGATCAAAAGTTTTGGTCAAAACTATAAAAATTATAACAATTATTTTGGTTAATTATGTCACAGTAGCCTTGTGAAAGAATTGAGGCTCAATACACAGAGGTACAGAAACACATAACAGAAGAAGCAAGAGTCGTGAGCAGTCTCTGCATCATGCAAATGAAAAATCAGTTGCCCATAATAAAGCAATAGATATCAAATTTGAACAGATAAGATATTTAGCTTAATTACTATTGTGTTGTTAGTTCCTGGTGTTTAAAAGATCAATGATCATATCATGAAAATTATCATTGCCATTAAGGCCTGTTGCCAATTAAAAAAAATAAAATAGAAAGATAGGTGAAAAAATAGTTAAAATAATAACAAGAATCAACATTCCCTCCCCAACATAAGAGGTATAAATGCAAGTTTTCAAAAATAAGATTGTCTCTCAGAGAAAATACACCAGCAGCACTCACAGAGTAGAATTTTGCTGGTAAATGTCCTACCCAGAAAAATTAAGGAATCCTTAAAAATTCCACTCTCAAGAGTTCAATTAGCCAATTCACAACAAGGCTACATGAATGAATTACAGCTACTGAGAACAAGAGCTTCAGAGTTGGGCTGAAGATGGCATACAGTGTAACCACTGCCAGTATGCAGAATAATAAATGCAGGGTTGTTAATGTTGTTTTTCTTCTTAAGTAAAATGAAAATTGGAATGTAGCACCTGGAAATAGCGTTATTATATGTGAAAACTCTATGCACCTTTTCTTTGTGTGAAATTCTGTTCTATTCATGACACTTCACTATTTATATTCAAAGCAAAATAATTGGAACTTTAAACACAAAACAGAGTACATAGACAGCAAATATAAAACCTTATCATCTACAAACAGGCTGGAAAATGTGCATTTAGGCATAGAAAGAGACTATTCTTTATAAATGGTCAAACTGCTGTGAGTATCTCTAAAATCACCAAACAGAACCTTTAGACTCCCACTACCTTCAAAACATACCTCTCCACTTGCCAAAGGCCTCTATACAATTGAATGTGTAAAATAAAACGAAAGTTGCATTATTAACAGCGGGAATTTGAAATCTCTTGGGATTCTTTTATTTAGCACGGTGGACGTTTTTCGTTTAAAACCAAATGCTTTGGGTCTGGAGCAACAAATAAATAAATAAATAAGCACCAAAACTGCATTGCATTTAAGTGTAAATTATGTGCAACATTAAAATAAAATAATGGATTTTTCAGCTTGGTACTGTTCCTTTGTTAATTCTCCAAAGAGAAAAGATCATTGCTAATGCTGCCCATGGTATTTGAAATGCCGTAACCATTCCAGAAACGAAAAAAGAAAAACCTGTTCTATAGATGCTGAACTAAGTTATGACTCTGGACTACTTTAACCACAAACAACAGGCAACCATGTGGATGGACAATTTGCAAATCAGTCATGGGAATAATAGAAGTCAGACTGTAGGTTGGCACATTTGTTATGTCCTTGCCAATTTTTCCCCTGCTGTTAAATTAAAATGTTAGCTTTTAAGTGTACGACAAATCTTATTTACTCTATTTATGGTTAGTTAATTCTCAGTCAGGAGTTGTTTTATTTATCTCCAAAACTTGCTCATGAAGCATCCAGTGGGTCTCTTCCAACCTGGTTATTCTATGATTCTATGATTTTAATCTAATAATATCCTTAATATCTTTGATTTGCTACAAGATACAAGTGAGAACACAAAGGCAAGAGAGTATTTTTGTTCCTTCTTTGTTCACCAAAATCAGATGGAAATGGAGAATGGCAAGAAAGTAAGTTTCCACTATCTAGAAGCAGAAAATAGGCTTACAAGATTGCCAGTTTATAGCCTAAGAAGATTAATTCCTGCACTTAAGCTGTAATAGAGGACAATCTAGAGAGGACTGATGTTTTGTTGAATTGGTGCTATTTGCTCTGATGCAGAAGAAATAGGAAACTGGTTTAACCTCTCATTCACACTGTAAAATAAAAGACAGCATGAACACAAGTAAACTCCAGCATGGAAATCTTACCAGGTTCCTTGTAACAGCAATCTCCTGGGCAACTTGTGCAATGAAATTAAAGTAAAAGAACATTTTTGACTTCTGACCTTGACAAAATCAGTAGGTAACACTGGGGAGAAAGAAAAAATGCCAAAACTCTTGCGGATCTTAGAACATTGACACAAATTTAACCACAAGCTAATTTATCCTATAACATAGAACAGAGATTACCTGTATGATTAGCCATGCAGAAGTTACTTTGAAGTGCCACACTAGAAAAATCCAGCAGTCTTTTCCCACAAAGAAGACAGTGGCTACAAAAGCAGCCACTGATGCCAGCATTTCTGATGCCAGTAGCCTAAACTACTTTTCGCCCCTCTGTGAATGGTCAGAGCAGGCTGGCATATCTCTGCCTGTACCGTCCGACAAGACTTTGAGTTACAGTATCTTGCAAAACTAAGCTGCTTTAGAAACCTTCTCTCTTCTATATCTACTTGAATATGATGTAAACATGCTGTAAAGATTAAGCAAACATGCTGTTTTGCCACACTTGGAAATACCAACAAGAATACTTTACAGAAAACAGTCACTACTCCCAACAAAATTTAAACAAAAATGGATATATGACAAGCTTTCTATACTGAAAAGTCACCACCTCTGCACGTTAATTTAGCTTTAGTTCAGTCTTAAGCACAATGCTAATAAACATATTACCTTTGCAGCAGTTGTCCTAAGTTAATTTGTTAGTTAGGAATGGTTAGTATTATGCTTGCAGCTTGGAGAAAATGTAATTTCCATTTTAAAACATTTTCAGCTCCCTGCAAGTTTAGGCATAGATCAACAAAAGCAACATTCACTACTACGTGCGTTCTGGTGGTGGGGAAGCTATTGGCCAGAATTTCATAACAACACTAGTCATCGTAGCTTGAAATACAACCTTTGCAGAAAATTGAGAAGATAGATTCCAGCTGTATATTTTGTAGAAATTCAATAGTTTATTCCTTCTGCATCTTCCACGTTGTTTATTTTATGCTTTTACAACAGGCTATAATGCAGGGATCAGATGCTAAAGAGTAGAAATATAACAGAGGTATTCATTTAGGTATAAAAGATCTCTAGCTTCTGTGATTTTTTCTATTTATTTATTTTTCATTTTAGCCACCTAACTGTGTACTCTGTGTGTCAGGTAAGCACACAGGTAAGAAGGTTTAATGGTTTTAATTATACTGTGTACAGGTGGTTAGAACAGTAGTCTTCTGTAGGAAAAGGCTAAAGCATTTTCAGAAAAAACAATCTCCTGTACACGTTCTGAGCATTTATTTTTAGCATTTGCTGTAGGAAGGCAAATGGCCTCTTCTCCCAAGTCACAGGAGACAGGATGAGAGGGAATGGCCACAAGCTCCGCCAGGGGAGATTTAGGCTGGACATTAGGAAAAAATTTTTCACAGAAAGGGTCATTGGGCACTGGAACAGGCTGCCCAGGGAGGTGGTTGAGTCACCTTCCCCGGAGGTGTTTAAGGCACAGGTGGACGAGGTGTTAAGGGGCATGGTTTAGTGTTTGATAGGATTGGTTGGTCTCTTCCAATCTGGTTATTCTATGATTCTATGATTCTAAGTAGAAATTTAACACTACGGAACTGTTGGTTAAAAAAAAAAAAGGAAAAGGTACAGCAGTACACAAAAATTAAAATTTAATTATTCCTTTACCTCTGGTTTAAATTACACAGTGAAGTGAACACCAGTTATAAAATGCTTTAATTAAACATTCCTGCATAAGTTTAATAAAATAGGATATAACTGTAGTACAATACCACAAAAGCTGTTTTTCTTATTACAGCTGGAGTTTCCCACAAGAAAAAAGTCTTTTAATTAATTTTATCTATTAAATAACAAGCTGTCTAGAGATGCTGCTCACAAATTTTAGCTACTAAGTGAGAGCACTATTTTCCAGCGTGCTAATTTCCTGGCAATAGACACGACAGAGAAAAAACCTAAGATTTCACTGAACAGCTCAAAGGGAGAGAGAAGCTAATCCAAAAGCAGAAAATTCTGGGAGAAGGGTGTACTGCATTTGAATAAAGTGCTGAAAAAAGAGCCTTAGATAACACTTCAAATAATGATACAGAAGGGCAACAAATAAAAGGGATTAAGCACTTCCACTGGCAATTCAGGGGCAAGAATTTCCCTATTGTAGGTAAGCTGATACATCAAGGTGGGACTCAAGGACAACTTAATCAGTCTCGACTATGCTGAAGAGATGAGGGGAAGATAAAGTCACAAGAGATCATACTCAGCAACACTTCCACGTAGCCTAGCATTAGCCACAATGGATGTTGGTTCTATAGAGCAAAACTTGGACTGTTTCCAAAGTCAAGAACCTTCTAAGTGCCTCAGACACTCACACTTACGAAGTATTCACAAATACTTTGAAAACTTCCTACCAGAAGATAGCATACCTTCCTTAATCAGAAGCAAGTATACCAGCTATAGAAAGCAAGCTCATGACACATTACATCAATTCAATATTCAGTTCATCGGTTACAGATCAATTAATATTTGTTCTATAAAATCATCGAAGTTTAGGTGAAAAACTCCAAAATCAGTTACATATACTCTTGCACAGTACTCTGATGTGAAAATTATTGCAAAGTATAAAACTTCAGATTCTGAAAAATGCAACAAGCTATGGAAATACTTAAAAAGTTACAGAAGCGTAGTTATAGATATCCAATACCAAAAAAAATTTTATTTGTGCTCTTAGGAAGCACGTAATTTTTTGTGGATTTCTATACCTTCTAGAAATATGTATATAATTTATTCTATCATCTTTCATTAACACTATGTGACACATTAAAAATCTCATAAGAAAATTAAAAGGGATTTTATTTCCCATGAACATTTACTTTGATATAAACATTTGTCTCATTGAGCTGATTTACAGCAGACAGGTTGGGTGGAAGGCAGCTAGTCCATGTGCCCCTTATTTCATTTCTTCAACAAAATTATTCCAAATTTCTTGAAACATGCAGGAATAATTTTAGGGAAGTCAAAAAAGTCTTCTGACTGCCACTTTGCCTCCTAAGGATCGTAACTCACTGTGAAACAAACAGGATCACCGAAAGTCACAGAATCATAGAATCACCAGGTTAGAAGAGACCCACCAGATTGTCGAGTCCAACCATTCCCACCAATCTCTAAACCATGCCCCTCAGTACCTCATCCACCCTCACCTTAAACACCTCCAGGGAAGGCGAGTCAACCACCTCCCTGGGCAGACTGTTCCATTGCCTAATGACCCTTTCAGTGAAGAATTTTTTCCTTATTTCGAACCTGAACCTCCCCTGGCCGAGCTTGAGGCCATTCCCTCTTGTCCTGTCCCCTGTCACTTGGGAACTCAAAGTATTTAGAGGCTGAAACACACTACAAGTGCTCTGAAAAGACATGTACATTATGGAAATCATCAAGGCAGTGTCCTTTTTATGCTTCTGTACTGGAAGACACTTGAATATTTTCAGTTTAATTTTATACATAATTATAGCTTTCATCACAGCTGAAGGATTATTGAAATACAACACATTCATTCTAAGCAACTTTTTAAAATACAAGAAATCACATCCGAATTGTAGAGTAACAGTGATGAGTGGAAAAACGACACAACAAATATTTCTCGATATATGTGGGATAACAACCGAAAAAAATTTCTTTAGTTCTAGAATACTGTGCAAAGATAAAGGGCCTATCCAGTGAATACCAGTTTCACTCAAAACTGATACAAAAATCTTATGCATCTGTATCAATGCCTGAATATTCCTACTGCTTACCTAAACTGTCCTGCTCAGGTAAGTATTCTGTATGAAACAGATTTCCTCAAATTCTGCTAAAAATCGGTAGTAACTAAAAAAGCTTTCCTGAAACTTATAAGTAAGAATGAAGTTACTGGTTCTGGATTTAAAACAAACATCCCCACCCCCAAACACATAACCCTTGGCTATCTGAGACTCCTGTGGTGAAATCAAAAATAAAACTACTCATCTTAATCACTGTTTTGCATAGCCTACTGAGAGTGCAGATGAACCAAACGGAAAGAAACCAAGGGCTCTAAGTGCTTGAAAACATTTGTGATAGCACAATAAAGTCAGTTTGCTTTTACACCATGATAAACAAATTGCCTTCATCTGTTATAAGCCTAAAATACAAAAAAAGAGTACATTTCTTGGAAACGCAGTAACTCATTAGACTTCAGAGCATGCTTTCCAGAGACTTCAACAATTTGGGTTTTGCAGAAGGGAGGCACATGCCTCAAATTCACCGTTTTTAACAATCCACCTACATCCAAAGCTGCTTCCTGTGTGAGAATCCACGCAGAACATTTCAAAAACCCAGTCACATACAAAAATATTCAATTATCCTGCAAGAGACATAAAATCATAGAATATTTTGGATTGGAAGGGAACTTTAAGATCATCAGTTCCAACTCCCCTGCGATGAGCAGGGGCACCTCCCACGGGATCATGCCGGAGAAGGCCCTGTTTCAGCAAATACTTAAGAGCAGATCTGAACAGTGTTCTGGCCATGCTGACTGTTGGAACCTCGACATCTAATCTACCTGTAGGCCAAAAGACTGAGAGATTCCTTACAGCAGGCTTCCAGTACTTAAGGGAGGCTTACAGGAAAGACGGGATGGGCTTTTTATCAGGAGTGCAGTGACAGGACAAGGGTACTGGTATCAAACTGAGAGAAATGGAAATTTAGATTAGACATTAGGAAGAAGTTTTTTTACTGGGAAAGCGGTGAGGCACTGGAACAGATTTTCCAGAAAAGCTCTGGGTTCCCCAGCCCTGGAGGTGCTCAGGGCCAGGTCGGACGAGGCCTGCAGCAACCTGATCCATTGGAAGGTGTCCCTGACCGTGGCAGAGGGGTGAGAACTGGATGACCTTTAAGGTTCTTCCCAACCCAATTCCATGACTCCATGATTTTAGAATACGCCTGCAAAGATGAAAGTCTACCGATAAAAAAAACTAAGAGATGCCGATCACACTGGCTTCCAGTTTTGTTTTTTTTTTTTTCTCCAGCGGGAGACCGCAGCTCTGACCGCCCCCTCCCTGACCGACTCGCCGCTCCCGGGCGCCTCCAGCGGAGCCGTCCCAGCTCTGCCAAGGAGGGAATCCCCTTTTCCAAACCCTTTTCTTCCTGGGTTTTTAAGCCCAACCTCCCCCAGCAGCCACCCTGCCCCCAATTCAGCCCTCCACCACCACGGCTAAAGCGCCTCTCAGAGCCGCATCTTCCTAGTGCGGGCGAAAGGCCGGGGGGGAGGAGGAGGAGAAAAAGGAAACAAACCGTTTCCTGTTATTTTAATCCCTTCGGCCGGATTTCAGCAGCCCCAGCGGGGGGGGGGGGGGAGCGAGGCGAGGGGGGGCGGTTAGAGGGGAGCTCGGCTGCCCGCCCGGAGCGCGGGAGGCGAGAGGGAGGCAGAGAGAGACGCGTCGAAGGGGTGGGGGCGAAGGCTACACACCCAGCAGGAGGCCGTCCATGTCAAAGATGAGGTGGGTGACCGGCCGCAGCGCGGCCGCGGAGCGGGACATGGCGGGGACGCGGCGAGCGGGCGCCCGCCAGGCAGCGGCGCAAGCGCGCGCGGGGCGGGGGGTGCGGCGGCCTGTTCGCTCCCAAACTCAGCTGGTTTCTTTCCTTTTTGCTTTTACGCAGTTTGTATGTGGTTTCTTCGTTTTTGGCGTATTCTGTTACTCCTTTTTTCCACGCAGTCCGTATCTTTTTTTTCTCCGTTTTCCACGCTGTTCGTATACTGTTTCTCCGATTTCCACGCAGTTTGCTTCATCTTTTTTTCTTAACACCGTTTTCAAGGAATCACAGAATCACCAAATTGGAAAAGACCCAGCGGATCATCGAGTCCGGCCATTCTTATCAATCACTAAACCATGTCCCTCAGCACCTTGTCCACCCGTCCCTTAACACCTCCAGGGAAGGTGAATCAGCCACCTCCCTGGGCAGCCTGTGCCAGTGCCCAGTGACCCTTTCCGTGAAAAATTTTTTCCTGATGTCCAGCCTAAATCTCTCCTGGCAGAGCTTGAGGTCATTTCTTCTTTTTCTGTCCCTTGTCACTTGGGAGAGGAGGCCAGCTCCCTCCTCTCTACAACCTCCTTTCAGGTAGTTGTAGAGAGCAATGAGGTCTCACCTCAGCCTCCTCCAGGCTAAAAAGTCTAGAGTTTTCTGTTTTCTTTCTTTTTTAACAAAGTTTGGTTCTTTAGTTTCTTTTTTAATGAAGTCCATATTCCTTCATGAGGCCTCTTCTCACGGAGGTCTTTACTTTTTTCATCATATGTGGTTATCGTAGAGCCTGGGAACCTGCCCGTGTTTTGATGTGTTGGACTGCTTTTCTTATTTATAGAATTGCTAGGTGGCAAAAGACCTTTGAGGTCATCGAGTCCAGCTGTACTCATCCACTACTAAATCATATCCCCAAGCACTTCATCTACCCATCTTTTAAACACCTCTGGGGATGGTGACTCTATAACTTCCCTGGGCAGCCTCTGCCAGTGCCCAATAACCATTTTGATGAAATTTTTTTTTCATAATGTCCATTCTGAACCTCCCCTGGCATAACACTTGTTTCCTCGCAAAACATTTGCCTGCTCATGTAGAAATTTACAAGGATAATGCTGCCACTGGATCACTATTGGTGCCATGAACGGAAAAATGCAGATCTATATAATACTGTAAGAAAAAAAAAGCTTGGTTGAACAGGGAGATCTTGAGTGATATCAAGAAGAGGAATGTTTATGGGCTCTGGAAGAGGGGACAGGCCTCTTGGGTGGACTACAGGAGGGAAGTGAGATTATGTAGAGGAAAAATTAGAAGGGCTAAGGCTCAACTAGAAATCAAATTGGCAAAGTCTGTGAAAGACAACAAAAAATTTTTCTATAAATATATAAATAATAAAAGGAGGACTAGGGAGACCATACAGTCCCTGTTGAACGCAGAAGGAGCAACAGTGACAGGGGATGAGGAAAAGGCTGAGGTACTTAATGCCTTCTTTGCCTTAGTCTGTAATTGTAAAGAAAGTTGTTCTCTTTCTGTACAAACCCAGGAGCTTGAAGAGCAAAATGAGAGTGGTGGTAAATGGTGTTAAATCCAGCTGGAGGCCAGTTACAAGTGGGGTTCCCCACGACTCAGTGCTGGGTCCAGCCCTGTTCAATGTCTTCATCAATGACCTGTTGTCTGCACCCTTAGCAAGTTTGCAGACAACACTAAGCTAGGTGGAAGTGTGGATCTGCTGGAGGGTCGGGAGGCTCTGCAAAGGGATCTGAACAGGCTTGGACCACTGGGCAGAGTCCAATGGCTTGAGGTTTAACACGGCCAAATGCGGGGTCCTGCACTTGGGGCACAACAACCCTGTGCAGAGCTACAGACTAGGAGAAGTCTGTCTAGAAAGCTGCCTGGAGGAGAAGGACCTGGGGGTGTTGGTTGACAGCCGACTGACCATGAGCCAGCAGTGTGCCCAGGTGGCCAAGAAGGTCAATGGCATCCTGGCTTGTATACGAAACGGAGTGACCAGCAGGTCCAGTGAGGTTATTCTCCCTCTGTACTCGGCACTGGTGAGACCGCTCCTCGAATCCTGTGTTCAGTTCTGGGCCCCTCACCACAAGAAGGATGTTGTGGCTCTGGAGCGAGTCCAGAGAAGAGCAACAAGGTTGGTGAAGGGGCTGGAGAACAGGCCTTATGAGGAGCGGCTGAGAGAGCTGGGGTTGTTTAGCCTGGAGAGGAGGAGGCTGAGGGGAGACCTCATTGCTCTCTACAACTACCTGAAAGGAGGTTGTAGAGAGGAGGGTGCTGGCCTCTTCTCCCAAGTGACAGGGGACAGGACGAGAGGGAATGGCCACAAGCTCCACCAGGGGAGATTTAGGCTGGACATCAAGAAAAAATTTTTCACAGAAAGAGTCATTGGGCACTGGAACAGGCTGCCCAGGGAGGTGGTTGATTCACCTTCCCTGAAGGTGTTTAAGGCACGGGTGGACAAGGTGTTAAGGGGCATGGTTTAGTGTTTGATAGGAATAGTTGGACTCAATGATCCGGTGAGTCTCTTCCAACCTGGTTATCCTGTGATTCTATGATTAAAAGGGTAAAACGATGGCTGTAAACCCATCTCTTAAGGGTCTGCCGAGTGTGTGCACAGTAAATTGTGGGTTATACTGAGTGGTTTTTCTTAAGTGTTCCAAGAAGTTCTGAAGTTCAAGAAACAGGCCAGCATTCTTGAGACGGAGCAAAATTTTGCCATGTGCAGGGAAACACTGTCAGATTTTGACTAGGAAGTTGTGAGCGAGGCAGGTAACTTTCCGCATCAGTTTTCCCTTTTCTTTTTTTTCATGCAGGTGCCTCACCATTGGGCATCAGGATCATTGAAATAGCAGCTGAAGAAGCACACCCGAAAAGAACTCTGTCAGACTCCCAAGGTGACATGCTGGTTTCAAGATCTGTACTGCCTTGCAGTTCTGCGTGAGGGCAATGGTTAGTTGTGGCTTCACACAAGGAAAATCATGTCTCTTGTTTGTAGGTAGGCCTCTCAGCAACAAATTTTTCTGATAGTGTCTTCATTTGAATTGGCAATATTTTGGCAAGTTAGTTGGGGGTTTTAAAGCCGTAATTGTAAGTGCCATACAATCACATCTGAATTTTAATTTAGCCCTCTTAACCATCTTCCTTACCTCCAAAACCTACCTCTTAAAAGAACCCTTACCCTATGTTCACAGAAATACCATAGACACAAAGTCCTTATATCTCCTCCTGTCTTGGAAATACGAACACAAAACATGCTTGGCCTTTACTTTTACCATTTTAATAATAAAACTTGATTTTCAAACAAAGCGTTTTGGGTTAGTTTTCTGTTTCTGTTAACTTGTCTCCTGTTGTAGCTATTATGTTTGATAATGCCGTTCAGGCTCTGCCTATGTAGGCTAGGAAAAAGGCTGCGCACAATGCCTGAAATGTCTTTTAAAAGTGTTGTGTAGTTATGACATGCATCTGTTAGTTCTTGTGTAGGTCTCAGAAAATGGGTCCTTGCATTTCCAGATTGTGTTTTTCTTTGTAACCCTACAGTGTAAGTGTTAAGAATCCCTACAGCTGTTTTCTTTCTGCAATAAATGCTGTTCAACAAGTCGATGTTCCAACTTCGTTTCAAGCAGCAAATGCATTAGTTTCCATAGTAGCTCACTAAGGTGGGAGCACAGCTAGAATCAATAGGAAGGTCAAATCCTAAATACAATATGTTAAAAAAAACCCATGCTAATCTGTTAAAAGAATAAAAAAAATATAATCATTTCAATAGTTATAATGGTAGTATTCTGCTATTCTTGGAAAGAATGTGTTTCTGCTATAAGAGTGTTTGCTGTTGTGGCAAAAATTTGAAGAGGATGAGTAGTGAGGTTGATTGCTGCTTGTACCTGAAGAGATTCATCCACTTTCAAATTATCAAGTATTCTAAACAATCCATCTTTAGTTGTATCTGCTGGCATAATGACACCTGTACTTGTTAAGAAGAACAAACTGTACCAGTTGGGTTTCCTGGTTCATTCTTCTAATTCAAGTGTAAGTATTTTGCTCACAACTGCAGCTCCAACATCCTCCCTGGAAGGAGAGATGTTTACTATTTTTAGCACGTAAACTTCCAGTTTATCTCAGAAAATGTAAGGCTTATGCAACACTTTTTGACTTTTTAAAGTGGAAATAAATCCTAATGACAACCTTTATGAATAAAACCCAAACTCCACAAAATTAAAGTGTAATACACAAGATGAACAATTTTAAGTTTGCGGTCTTTGTAACAAATTCTGTTATGTACATTTCAAGACAATTGGGTTACCTGACATGCTGATAACCTCAGTTTGCTTGTTTAATTTGTTTAATTTGACTTAACAGTGATAATCAGTGTAATGTTAGCTTAGTTGATTCTTCAAAGCTACACTCAAAGTAAAAATGTTCCTAATATAGGCAACAGATTCTTTCAGCATGATGAAGTCTTCTTACTAACAGGATGAAAGTCCAAGCAGAATTTTTACTTCATGGCGGACCATAGTTTTTGAGATACACAAGTAACTGAAAATGCTGATCTAAGCTTTATTTGAGCTGTCTTAAGTGTTTATCATAAATATTTTTCTCAAATATCCTTGTAGAGTATTTAGTTTTTATTTTAAGAAGAGAAAAGTTGAGATTGAGAATTTTTTGTTTGCTACTTGTTTTTATTATCTATTTTTAGGCAGTTTTAAGTGATGAGGAATTTATTTTAATAACTTTAAATTTGTGGGAAACATGCTATGGTAGAGGTACAGTAATCATGAAAACTGATGGTTAATTTTATGCATGTGAACCTGATGTCTGCTTATTGAGAAAGGTGAACGTGGGTTACAGAGATGTAATCATTCAAATAGACTTGAGTCCTGTGAAGTCTGAACTACAGAGCTGACTTCATGTACGTTTTTTAATGAATTAAACTTGCTATCTGGGCACATACCAAAACAGATGAATAAATCTTTGCAGAGTTTTTAGTGTTATGGCCTTACATGGTACATATACATGCTGCATGTCCAGGTTTCTGAACAGCTAGTTAGCTCTCCTTACCCTGAACTAGTTTGTTTTTTTCTGGCTTTGTAATAATATGTTACAATCACATTGTTTTTATTGTTCTTGCATGTGAGATAAAGTGAAAATACTGAGGCGTGTATCAATGGGGTTAAGTATGCAACGTGCCCTTCTACGTACACAGACCTTTTTTGCACCTTTGTATGTTTGTTTGGATTTTCTTTACCTTGAGCCTGCAGTTTTCCATGTTACTGAAATTTACATGACTGAGCTCTTCTAGAGAGTGTTTTCTGAGGTAATACACTTGACTCAAAAATTGCAGCTTTCTATTTCACCATTTCATATTGTGCTAGAAGCATGGATTCATTTACGTATTTTTATACCATTTGTAGGAGCATCATGTACTATATATTTCACACAGATACTACTGACTATTTTTCTTGTTCTGCAGGCGCCTTGGCAAAGAGGATAAACAGATTGTAAGCCATTTTGGTGTGAATATTAAAAAAATACTCTAGAAACTTGAATAAATCCAGTAATTTAAAAGCTTTCACAATGATTTACATGAACAGCTGTTAAACCCACTATTATTAACAAATCCTTTGAGTTACACATAATTTAATTCAGATATCAGCTGAGATTCACAACAGTTGATATAGTTGAGCTTATAAGACCTTAAAAACTTAAACCCCTCTCAGTGCTGGATGTTGCCTAACAAAAGCTTTTCACCTTAAGAATATGAATTAAGTGAATTTTATTGTTTCAGCTCATGGTTTTTTATGGTTGCAAAAGGGGAAATGAGCATGTGTCTTAAGGCAAAGAAGTAATACCATACACCTACTGATTTTAGTCATGTTTTATTGATTATGTAAGTCAAATGAGAGTGTATAATTTTTAATGCATGATATGGATCTTCTTACAGCCAAGCAAGCAGGAGGAGGAAGGCCATCCATTTTCTGCATTTTGATATTTGCTACCAATTACAAATTAGTGAGTTAGAAAGGCAAGGAAGATGATATGTTATGCTTCAGGAGTATAAAGTGAAGATGATGTTCGCCAGTCATAGTTAGATGAGACAGTTTAAAAAGGTTCTTAAGCAGCAACAAAGGGTGAAATTCTAGAAAAGCCAACCAAGTACACAGGAGGGAACAACAGATATAAAATATTTTTAGATGTCAGTTACTGTATTTATAGATGAGATTCTACGAAAGAACAGTTTCTGAGGCTGGGAAATGGAAGCTTAATTCCATGCTTCAAGGCCTTTTTTTGTTTCCCTTAGAGTCAATGAGGATAATTTTTTTCTCCTCTATGGCTTGCAAATTAGCTTTTTGACATCATTTTTGGTCTTAAAGTAAAATATTGGCTGTACACAGGCAAAGTGTTCAGGTGATTAGCAGTCCCATTATAGTTTAAATCCTGAAGTGCTTAATCAGTGGGTTGTGGTTAGCCTTAAACTATCAGAGAGATCAGAGCAGAAGGGAATGCGTCCCCAGATGTCTGAAGTGTTGTATCTTATTTTACTTCTTCTGTGTGATATGGGCTTCCTCTGTAGGATCATTTGCAACTTTAATTTACTTATCTAACTTTCCATTATTGCAGAAGCCTAAAATATTGCTTATGCTTTTGGTTTACTTTGTTGTCTGCATGTGAATCCATGGTTTTATTTTTTCATTTTACTACGGTTTGGTTGCTGCAGACTGTATGAAACTTACTGTATTTGTAGTGCCTTATCACATACACATTCTATCTACCTTCCTGAACAAGACATCTATCATTTGGTTGCTGGCAATAAGGATGGAACTGAATGCAGTCACCCTTCCAGTGGTCCACTTCAGTCTTGTGTTCCTAAGCTCAATCTCTTCAAGGGCTGCAGTGATTACATTTCCAGATGAAAAAGAGAAGGAATTGAGACCTGCATCGCAGTGTCTCTGAGCCACTGTAATGCTCCAGATCCAGATTTTCTATGCGTGCTCGCAGCTTAGCATGCAACAAGCTGGAGAGTAGAATCTCCAGAGCTCAGACATTCTGCCTGCTTTGTGGGTATGTGCCCTTGCCATGTTGGATCTACCCAGCAGAGATAAATGAGTTTGCTTAAGCTCAGCCTAGAATGTCTGCATGATCAGCGTAAACATACTATTGACTTAGGTAGTGCAGGAGGACTGTTGGAAGCCAGCTGTTGTGTGGTCCCACAACATTTCCTTTGTTTCAGTGATAACACCAGTCCTGAGTGTCTCTGTCTATCTAGACAAAGAAGCCATAAAACTTTGCTGGAACGTATGAATTAGTAACTCATCAGGAAGCAGAAATTGTGGGAAGGGAGAGTAGAGAGGGCAGTGCCAAGCAGAGTGAGCCAGCTACTTCTTGAGTTTGTATTGAAGCTGAGTTATATTAGATATTCAGGCTGTTCTTGACTAGTGGAGTTGGGGAATTTTCCTTGGCTGCAGGAGTTCCTGTACCTCCCAACCAAGTCATAATTCCCTTTTGGGAATTCCTCTTTTCACTCCTGAAGGTACTGCCCTCTCTTCTTCCCTACATGTGCAGACACACAAACTCACACTGGTAGTATACTCCAGAGCATGCTGTTGTGGACAGCCGATGTCAAATATGTTTTGTGAGCACTAGCATGTAGGGCTTTGACTAGTTTTTGGGCAAGGAAATAGTCCTTTCATTAGGTACTACTAAAAAGTAGTACCTACTTTAAGTAAAGCATATTTTTACATGCCTTTAGGAATTAGATGCCGTGTGTTAAAACAAAATGCATGAGAAAATAATTAGCCTTATTTCATATTTTACACTTTGAACTAAAATTTTCTTAGTGGAAGATCAGTATCAGCTATTTGTTTTTGTAAAATGTGTGAAACACAAAACACTACCTGTAAATACAGATACAATTAGATATTAGGGATACCTAAAGGAAGTATTGTAGTCCCACTGCTGTCGTCAAGCCAGTGAAAACCTTCCCCCCCACCAAGCCAACTACCTCCACCAACTAAATGTATCTCAAACATTTCATCCTGTAAGGGTTCTGTGAATAATTGCTCACAGGGACACCGCAGGATTGAAAGATTCCTACGTTTCAATTTCCTGTACTTAAATACAGATGAGACCACAAGAGATGGTCAAGGTCTAGATGAAATTTTTGTATTGAGACATATAAGCTTAAAATGTCTATCCAGACATTATGCCTAAAATCTTCTAAAGCAGTGAATCTTTTTCTGTATTAGGATATCCCGTGGTTTTGTTTTGTTTCATTTTGTTTCATTTAAAATTTAATTTAACAAACTTAATTCATTTAACTTTTCCTCATAATTTATGTTTTCCAAAGCTTGTAGTGTTTTCATTGCATTTCAGATTTCTCTTTTTTCCTCTATGTAAGCTTAGAGAAGTCCCCTACTCAGGTAAATTTTGGTAGCTGTGGATTTTATAAGTGACAAATAGAAAGGTCATCTTCTACTAGTAGACTGCTGTCTTAGTCCCAGATACAGCATTCCTTTGAATTAACGTAAGAATCGAATTACCATTTTGCCATAGCTTTATTTTGTGCATGAATGAATGATTTGTAATTCTTACAAATATTTTATACTGCTGCTGCTTAGTCTGGTTGTTCCCCATTTTCTACCAAGCCAAAGCTGAAAGCTTTTGTTGCAGCATGTCCAATTTAAAATTTTCTTTGTGGATCACTTCTAGCTGTATGCTCATGAATTAAGAATAGTCAGCATTATACTTCACTGAATTAGATCAGTGGCAACATATCTAGCCTATGAAGACTTTAATACCTCTTCTTACAGTTTGAAAGATTTTTATATAATTTTAAGTATTAAAATAAAAGGCAGATAAGGATTATGTGATGAAACAGCTTTCTGCAAGAAGCTGTGTTACAGCATAAACAGTATCAGTGTTTCAGAAATGTTGCATGTGTCACTTAGGCCAGTGGCTGCTACAAGCAATAGAGAATTAGTATTAACTTAATAACCGTGTTTGACAGCCTGGCTCCATAATCTGTTTTGCACTTAGTTTTTGGTTTTTAGGGCAAAAATAATTATGCTGTCATCTGGAAAAATTAATTTCCAAAAGCTATTAAGAGGACTTGTAATATTAAGATGGCTGTATATCCTAATTATGTAGGATGAGCCATCCAGAGGCTAGCCACCTTTTGTTGTGGTCATGAAATGAGGTACAGTTAAGCTGTATTGAGTTGAAGAGCTGGGAGGAATCCAGGAGCACAGAGCTTCACTCAGTAGGTGGCAGTCTTGTCACTGAATCTCTAATAGAGCTGGTACCAGTATAAAGCAGTCTTCCAGGGTGGTACCTGTATTAAAGCTTTTTAAAATTGGTGAAATTATTAATAAACCTTCATCCACTTGGAATTTTTTAATATATTTAGATAGGTTGCTTCTTGAAGAACCAGACAAAAGGTGGGGACTTGCATATTCATCGACTTTGTCTGACTTCATCACATCCAGGAAATACAATAAAATACATTATCAAGTAGATCCACTGAAATATATTTTCCCTGTCTGTTCAAGTCCACTTTTCCTTAAAGATTCTGTTCTGTTAGTGACTTGCAGTAGCTTAAACAAGTGTTATTTGATAGTCAGAAAGTATGGATATAGCAACTACAAAACCTGGATCTTTATTCTTACATGGCCCGTCAGTTCTTCCAGCTAAACTCTTAACTAATTAAGCACAATCACAGAAAAAAAAATAGCAAAATCATTAGACCATGTCACTGAGTTCCATACATAAAAGTCACAGAGCTGCACAAAGTCCTCTGCAATCCACAGATTTCAGGAGTTTATATAATTATTCTCTTAACATCCTTCAGGATAACTCCATGGCTGCAGAATTTTTAGAGTTAAATGATCACTGTGGTTTTAGGACTGAGCTAAAGACTGAATAAGGTTTAAACATCTTTTTTAACTAAAGATTTGTTGCAAAATAAATAATCCCTAGCATCCATTAATCCAGTTTGTAGGTACAACGTCCATAGGAAGGGCAGAGCTGTATCTTTTAATTCTGCATATGTATGGATTTCAAAAATATTTTCTAAAATTAGCTCAGTTCCTTGAGCTTTGCTATGATAGAAGAAGTTTAGAAATATCTGTTGTTCAATTTTTAGCTCTCTTATTGGTGTATTTCATTTGAATCCCTGTTAAATGCAAGTTTGTGTCAGTGGATTTGTGTGGAAGCGTAAGCATTTTGGTGTGCACCAACACACAGCCAGTCTAAGACAGCATTGTTCTTTATCATGTTTTGGTTTTACAAAGATATATTCCTATATTTGGTAAAATAATAATTTGTGGTGTGATTAAGTTTGATCCTAAGCTTTTAAAGCCTTCACAGAAATGTTTTGGTGAGCTGAGACAAAAGGTACGCTTCACTGCAGGTCTGCCTTTCCACTGAATTCCAATAAATCATAGTTATAGTCATACTTCCTTTCTTCCCAAGCACTATTTAAAAAGTAATTTCTTTTACCAATTTGATGAGTTGAACTCTTATGCATATGAATTTTCATCTATAAATGAGAAGACAGTCTCCCACCTGGTGAGCAGAAGACCAGTTTCTTAAAAACCGATGTTTCTAACAAATCATGAAACAAAAAACAAATTTGGACTTTGTGTTTATATCCGTGTGTGTGTATAGGGGAAACAACAAACCCACAAAAAATGCCTCTTGGTGAGAACAAACAATATAAGCCATTGATCAGGATAGACCTGTTCCTCATCGTTCGAATATACACTACTGAGTAACTAGTACCCTAGTTACCATAGTTTAAATGCAGCCTTCCATTAGCATTTTGCTTTTCAGTCTTACTTACTCTTTGAAGTAATTGAGTAACTGTCACTTTAGCACCGTTTAGTGATTTCTTATCAAACACGGCGAAGAAACCCAAAGATAAACCCTCTGTTTAGTCTTTGTTCAGTTCTCAGATTGAGATTGGAGAGTGGGAGGATGTTTGTTTTTTCACTTATTAACTCACTGCAATTTTTTGCATACTGTTTTAGTTAAAATGAATAGATTTTTTTAATGCTGCATTTTGTTTCCCCGCATCAAATACCTTGTGTTGTCACACTAATTAGCACAGACAAGCCTGCTTTTTATTCAATCTGTTTGTACTTTGGCATGTATATCTTTCTTTTATCACTACTTCATTCTCATTTACAAGATCACAAGGTTTTGAATTAGTGTTTCCTAATATATGTTTGGTTTAATGATTTTTTTTGTAATAAGTAGTTATCATACAGCTGTGAAGAGTTGCAGTGTATGTAGTAAGAAACTTGATGAAGTACAAACATTTTTGTCTTTTGCCAATGGATGTTGCTTCTGATCTGTTCTATCTTATACTGTTTCTATGTCTATATGAAGGAGTTGTTCTCAGTTATCATTCTAAAATATGATTTATTTAAAAATATGATCAATCAAAGATTAAAAACTAACTGGTTGCTTTAGGAGGGTTGACAAGATTTTTTTTAAATTGTCTTTATTTTCACTTGTTAATGCTTTCAGTAATGTTAAGACAGTAGGTGCAGAGTTTTTCAAAGGTTTAAGGTAGAGCTAGCATTTCCTATTTGAATTTGAGACAGAGAAGAGGTTGGTAATTTAAATTGTTTCAAAGTTGTTGCAGTACAATATTATTTTAAAGCAGTGGGAGGAAAAATGCAAGAGGAAAGCTCAAAACAAGCTGTACTGATTCCTTTAAATATAATTTGAGCTTTGCATTTAAACGGCTGTTCAGAAAGATCAATTTTATTTTTGCTAGTCTTTGTTAGCTTGTGTGTTTTGCCTGGAAGAAAAGTAAAATTTTATATTTAGAATGTAAGGGTTAGGTTCTGTTAAGTTTTATTAGCACTGGTTGTCACACGTCTTTGGATGTGCATCTTTCTCTTTCTGACTAAGTTTCCTTGTGAAAAAATACATAAATTGGGGTGGAGTTGGGAGGATAAAATGTAATCTAGCTGGCACTTTTCAAAGTTTAATGAATAATTTTTCATACTAGAGTCCTTGAACTTCCTGGGAACAGTAATTTTCTGGAAGCACAAATAGTTTCTAAGAGAATGCATAGTAAGCAAACCAGGGTACTACAGTGTTTATGTAGAGAGAATCTCTAAATAGTTTTGTGCCTTCAGTGGAGAAGTTTGAAAAACACTGATCTGAAATTATCCTGTAAAAGGTTTTTAGTGCAGTTTCTCAGAAGTTGCTATATAGATACTCTACAGGAATGATTACTATGCATACTGAAGGCAGGTGCATACCTGAGATTCTGGCACTGCTCTTGTTTTACAGAAATGTAGTGTGAAGTCACTAGCATTTAAAAGCCTAATATGAGACCTTCAGCAAGAAACTAAAGCAAGAGTTTTGGCATGTTTAAAACATGTTGAGATTGCTTCCTGCTAGCGAAGTAGTATCTTACCAAGCAATAGTGTCAGTGCTGTATAATAAGATCTGCCTTTTTCAGCTTTGCTCTTCCTTCTTCCTCTCCACCCTTCTGTTTCAGTTCACGTGACTGGACTTTGTACCCGTTACTGATAAGCACACACTGAAACAGTTCCACGCTGCAAGGTAAAATGCCCTTTCTGCACCAAAATCTGTCATTTATATGTAGTTTCATTGTAAGCGCTGAGGTGATGTGTAATTGGAGTTCATATTCTTTCACAGCTCAAAGCAAATTCTTCGTGGCAGGAAATTAGCAATTATGAGAGGTAATAAATATGTAGTGTTGACTTTTCCTTATTAACTTAATGAAATACATTTTATATAAGAAAAAAATGAGGATGCTAATACCGTCTAATTTTGTGTGTAAGACACAAATGCAATGGAGTGGAACATTCCCTACAATGGGTTAAAAAGAATATAAACTTTACTTGCATTGTGAAAGCATTTTGGATGAAAAAGAAAGCAGGGTGTTTGTGAACTAGAACATTTTCCAGCTATGCAGTAGTATTTTTTCTCTTACATTTAAGCTCTGGTTGTTTAAAAAGTAATGTTAAAAGTGTATGTTTATGTTATGGACTCTGTTTCAAGATTCAGATAGAAATGAATTGTTAAATAGTTTTGGAGAGGGCTAGGTTCTGAAATAAGCATGTAGTTTTGAAGTGACTCTGGTTTGTGTGCAGTGTATGCCATCTGTCAAAATCCATTTTATTCAAAGGTGGAAGCCTGTAAGACTCAACTGGAGCTTTTAAAGTGATATTATATAAATCTAATCTCTTCCTTTGTAATCTCATACACATCCAGCCAGCTAACTTGGGATAAACACAGCTATGGAGAGGAGACTATCTATAAGAGGAATCACTGAGGTAGAGAGGATGGCAAGGAATAATACAGAAAAAGTAAAGAAAAAATCATCACTTCTGGATAGGTTGTTTCTGCCAGACTTAGACAAAAAGACTACATTTGGGCTTCCGTGCTCAGACAAGAAGGTGGAAGATGAAAGAGAAGAAGCCTGTTTAACCAAAGCAAGCGTTGAACAGAATCTGGCCATGCATACTGCTTGCTGTGTGGTTTTGCAATGATGCATTAATAGTATGGATTCCATACAACCTGTTTTCACACAAACTTATATTTTGCTTCTGCCCTTAGGTTCTCTGTAGGTGGAGATTAGTAAGTGCATACCTATATTTAGGTGTTAAGTCCCTGTCAGACCAGCGTCAAATGCTGCTTTAATACCAGGAGAGCTGCAGTCACCACAGGGAGCACTGTACAAATGTAGTAGTGGCTGGTGGAAGAGCGTATGTTGTGAGGAGAGAATTCATGGAGGAGGCAAGCAGAGAGACGCTGCAGCATCAAGAATAGTAATGGTAGAGTGATAGTAGTAATAGCAGTAGCTGGGCAAGCAGAACTGGAGGAGACAAGGAGCTGCATGCAAGAAGTAGTTGGTCTGAATTTAGGGTGTTGGCACATTTAATAAGAGATCCTTGAGTAGGAAGGGGTTTGGAATACAGTAGGGCATGGTTTATAAAGATTATAATTGCAGATGATTTTGTGGGGTGTCTTCTTGGTTGTATGAGAGGAAGTTTGGTGATGAGAAGGAATGAAATAAAATTAGAGTGAGAAGAGGGATAGGAGGAAGATGACATTTGAGATGGATTGTTGAATGCTTAACAAGAGTTATGGTTATGCACTCTGGGCTGTGAACATGAATGTTTGAAGTTCACAGTGATAGTGATATTGGGTCTTCTTTTGCATCCTGGGCAAAATTTGAAATTAAAAGTAATGGTGTAAAAATATCTTCATCTTTTTTCTACTATGCTAAAAAATGAGTTGATTAGCCATAGTCGTAATCTTTGGCCACAGAGTTTAGACGAACCTGTTTTCTTCTGACATTGTATTAAACCAGCCAGATTGGTGGCTGTTTGGTATTGTATGCAAATATGCTTTCTGCAGCAATCTCTAGTGTTACAAAATTTATTAGAGGTCAAAGTCAGTAAACGAGAAGGTTACTTTGGTGTATATTATTTTTCTTTCTTTTTTTTTTCTCTTTTTTACTTTTTTGGTAATCTTTATATTCTGCACTGCTGACCTGCTGACAGCACTGGCAACTATGATGAAGAAAATTAGAACCTGTTGACATAGATTTGTCATCTACAGAAGTTACTTTTAGCTACATAAGAAGTGTCATGTCGCCAGTTCATATAAGTTAGTATAGTAGACAACTGGATATGTTGTCTATTATAGCAGTTGTCTAATAACAGCAATGAAGCATTAGTCCTGAAAAATGCAGCTTGGACAGATGGAGTAATACATTCTTTTTTATTGACGAACAGAATCTATCCTTCCAAAACATCAGCTAGTGTCATACCTAAAGGCACAGAGCAAAGGAAAATGTCTTTTCTTGATAACTTATTTGAAGACGTTCTGTATGATTCAAAAAAACTTGTCATTCTCTTCAAACATACTTGCATCATACTCTGTTCCAGGCCAAAAGATAATGAGACCCCTGAAGCTATTATTGCAAAATTGTTCAAATGCTAAAAGGATGTTAGTGCTTGTGTACCTCAAGAAAATGCGTGCTGCAAGAAAATGGGGAAAAAGCTTTTTTCAAATACATTTTATATTTATTTATGTTCTTGAAATGTCATACAAAATAAGGTGAAAATGAAGTGAATTGCTATAGTCTTGAGCTAGTGATAATTTTCATTCGTTTTTTCATGTTAGGATTTTGCCTTTCAGCTCCTATGTGGGAGGAGATGGTGTTCTAATTTAACAGAAAGAATTTACACGTTTCCTAGAATCCCTACACAAGAGAGGGAGAAAGAACTAGAGGAAAGAAAGGGGAGGGGAGGGAAAGAGCGAGAGTTTTCTGATCACACAAGGTATAAGGAACCCGAGTAACTTGTGGCTTAAGTTGTTGTTTTATCCTGTATTGCCATAATACAATATATGCATTTCTGCACTATTTATTCGAGATACTTTTTTACCCATTAGATTCTAAGGGCTTGCTTAACCTCTTTTTGTATTGTAGGGAGATATTTTTAGTCTTAGAATTATTTCCTATTTCAACTATTCTTCATTTTTAGACTTTCTTTCTAATTGTCCAATGCTAAATTGTTTAAATTCTGTCCCTTAAATATTTCACAAACCTATGTATATTCGCTATTATTGAGTTTGCTTTTTTTTTTAATTTGATGGAGGGTTGAGTCCACTATTGTATTGTATAACAACTGAAATAAGTAATTTATTAAATCTTTGGAATTGGGATGAAAAGTTTGCTAAAGTTGATTTATTTTGTAAATGTCTTTACCCTTTGGCTTGCACAGTTTTTCTAAGATTCTGATCTATATGGCTTGCAATTGGGCAGCTATACAACCACTATGCAGCTCATAATCCTGCTTTCAGTAGTTGTACAAATATTCTTTCCAGGGTAAATATTTTCATCATTTGTAAAAGCTCCTAATTTCATAATCCATATCTTTTGTAGCCAAGTCTGTTTTCCAATAATTGTATTTGATTTTAAAACTATTTTACACTTTTTGTGTTTACACTGATGAATGCTAGTGGAGTATCTTTGCATTAGAGCTGGTTAGAAAATGGCATATAATCTTAATATTTTATATATAATACGTATTTCAGAAACTTTTTTCCCCACCTTGTTAATTGGGGCAAAGTAAAATTAATGGATAATTTGTTCTAATTCTGCATTAAGTCTTAGAAAAAATGGGGCTTTTGGGGATGATCTTTTAGCTTGTTCAAAATAACACAGTAAAAATATCTCCTACCTGAAGGAACAACAAAGTGGTTTGTTTTCACCTTGTAAACACTAAACAGACTATTTTTCTACGTGTAAAAGTAAAGTACAATTTCATTTTTGAATTGTAACTTAAAAAAATCTTTTTGCTTTAAAATTTATCTTTTTCCCCTTAGAAATAATTTTGTCAAAAGAATTGCAAACATCTGAATGCAGATACAGATGATACTTTGTTTTGATAAACATGGAGGATATTTTATTACACTCTGATGCTTTTGCTAATACACATTCTTTCAAATAATGTTTCTGGAGAGAATGAAAAGCTTGGATGTAAGTAATAGGTCAGACAGAACCATTTCCTCTCAGTTAGTTTACATACCTTCTAATACAGTCAGTCTCTGCAATGGGACAAATTGAACAGCTCTTTGTGGATAAACACGAAGGGTGCTTGCAGTACCCAGTTCTCCATCAAATGATCTGGGGATATCTAAATCATATGATAAGTATATCATTCCTCTCTCTTCTCCTGCCCCTGATGTGATAGGACAACATGTACATCATTGTCCCATGATGAGAACTAGCATGTCCCCTGTGTGTGATGAGGGTCAGGGGAATATGTGTGACAAGTGAGCATGTGAGTAGGTGCATTCCAGTGACATGACCAAAATGTATGCTGTCCTTGTGAATTGCTTGAGAGTGCCCATGCAGATTAACAGACTGATTCTTTTCATATGTCAGGAGCAAAAGTGGTTTTGTTTCTGTGACAGGGACCTCGTAAAAGAAGGTGATAGGATCTATTAATGACCAGCCAGCAACAAGCTATGTTGCTTGTCTTGTGCGTGTAGACCTTAGGCAAGAGAGCAGCAGGGAGCAAGCTGTGAACCACAGTCAAGCTGAGCTCATAGTCTATTGGTTGGTCAGCTCTGACAACACCTTCCTTGAAATATCATCTGGCTTGCGAAACAGTGGGGAATATAATCTCTATTCTGTAGAACTCAATCAGAGATAATGTTTATCTGATCAGACCTGTGATTGTAACCTAAATACAGGGCTGACTATAGCTGACTTCAATTAGAGAATTACCAATCTTCTTGTGAAATAATACTTGCAGTTGGATGTAGTCTTTTCTATCTTTTGTTCGAAAGTAATGACAATAAAATATTTGAGATAGAATATTCATCAGTTTCCTGTAAAATCTGTAAAGGAAAAATATTTACATGCTTCCCTTTGAGCAAAATTTTGCAACTAAAACTCGTGAAGAGTTGTCCCTGGTTTTCAGATTTCAGTGGAATTACCCACAGAGTACGAAACTGTTAAACTAGTAAGATTGGTAGAGCACGTTATATTAACTGAATATTCCACAAAGTTTTTTTTTCGTATTTTATGCTGAGTGCACACAGGCAACCTACCATCAACGTGGGATATCTTTCTAATAACTTTATTCATTTCATTTATATAGTCTAAATATAGTCTAGTTTAGACTATACATATGAAATGAATAGTTATTTGTCATATATATAGTCTAAACTAGGTGTTTAGGCTCTTTTACTAGTCTGTGGGAAAACATCACGAGTAGCACTTCCAACATTTCATTATACCAGTCTTAAGAAGAGATGAGTCAGCTTCTTAAGGTGCCTATCTCTTCCAGAGAGGAAGCCTAGATAATTAGCTCAGATTAAATACATAACTTTAAGATTAACAAATTGAGATGAATTGATTTGCAGCATCAATGCCTAGTTCATATGGGCCATTTAGGCAGTTAACTTCTACATGAGTAAAATATTAGCTGAATTCAGCCTTTTCTCAATTTTTGTACCTGGTACAATCAGCTGTATTGAAAGCCCTTGAATGCTATCATAATGCAAATATAAATAACAATAGAGCTGTTTTAAATATAGTAATCTCACATTTTGAGGATGAATTGATTATACAAATGCAACTTGTTTTTTCTTTAAATGAAACATCCTCTTGGAAATTATATAAAATACTGGATCATTTTACTGATGGGCTACTTTCTAGCTTTATGTAGCAAAAAAAAAAATTAACTGGCCATTTTACTGCAATTTCTCTGGTAAACTACTTTGACTAGAGAAATGTTTTTTGATAGAAAAATATTATGTTATAAAATTGAAAGCTTTTATCTTGAGAGACTTCCAAAAGACTTTAGCAAGTAACTCAGGGGAAAAAGATGGGTTTTTCTAAATTTTGAGGTTATTTGTTTTTTTTTTCTTTAGGTTTCACATTTTCCTCTGATAGTCTCAGTACAATATTATATGTTACTAGATACCAAAATTGAAGTTATATCTGATGTAGACTGTGACTTCATCTCTATTTGATTCAGACCCAATAATTAATCATGCATCAACAAGAAACATATTTATTTGTTCTAGTGTTTTTCCCAGCTCACGTTAAGTGAAATTTCTGTTTTAACAATGAGACAACTTTGGATAAATTAAGTACAAATTTTCATTTTGTACATAGTTATCTGAAGTTGCATATTGAAATCTCATGGCACTTTTCAGAAAAGCATTCCTTCTTTTTCATAGATGCAGGTATCAGTTAACAGATGCAGACAGACCAACCCTCTTTGACTGCGTGGAGGGAGGGATGAATGCAGATAAGTTCCAATCTGGGAAACAGTCATCCTAATCTGGCACTGAATCTGGATTGCCTAACTGATAGGTAGGACAGAAGATTCCTGTGGCATTAAGGCTTTTCTGGAAAAAAAGGCCACCAAGTAATAAGTGCATCAAACACAGAATCATAGAATCATTAGGTTGGAAATGACCTTTGAGATCATCAACTCCAACTGAACCTGTTCTCTGCTAAACCATATCCCCAGACACCTCATCCACCCACCTTTTAAAAACCCTCAGGGACGGTGACTCAGCCACCTCTCTGGGCAGCCTTTCAGTGAAGAAGTTTTTCCTGATGTCCAATGTAAGCTCCCCCTGGCACAGCTTAAGGCCCGATAAAAGCCCTGATGCCATTGGGCTTCTTGGCCACCTGGGCACACCGCTGGCTCATGTTCAGTCGGCTGTTGACCAACATTTCCAGGACTTTCTCCTCCAGGCAGCTTTCCAGCTACTCTTCCCCAAGCCTGTAGCCCTGCACGGGGTTTTTGTCTGCGAAGTGCAGCACCCAGCACTTGGCCTTGTTAAACCTCATGCCATTGGTTTCAGCCCAGCGGTCCAGCCTGTTCAGATCCCTTTGCAGAGCCTCCCTGCCCTCCAGCAGATCCACACTTCCACCCAGCTTAGTGTTGTCTGCAAACTTGCTAAAGGTGCACTCGATTCCCTCATCCAGGTCATTGATAAAGATATTGAACAAGACTGGACCCAGCACCAAGCCCTGGGGAATGCCATTACTGACCAGACCTGAAGAACTGGACCAGACCACTTGTGGCCTAGACCTGAAGAAAAAGAAGTACCTCTTGATCTGAGGGCTAGAGAGGATTGTGAGAAGGTGTGTTACCAGGGAGGGGGAGAAAAAATCAAAATATTGAAAAAGCAGCATTAAGAAATAATGAGTTTACGCTAAAAATCCCCAAATATTAGAAGCAATCATATTACTGAGATGGAATTACCAGTAATCTGTCAATTAGGATGTCATAACTGACTTTTTGCATGGTTTTAGCTTGTTGCAGATGCAAAGTGATGTTCATTTGTCTAAATGAATTAGCATTAGGAGCAGGCCTAAGTCATGATTCTGTTTCTCTTTTCGCAGTCATGTGGCATAAAAGATGCAGTAAATATGACTGACTTTGTAAGAGAGGAATTAATTTAGAGACTTGAACAAATCTTAAGCTGATGCCTGAAAATTATTAATAGTATATAACATTACTATTTGTTACAATTTGAAATATCTTTTTTTTGTTTCTCGTGAAGCTGCAGAATTTTCTGTCTGCTGAATCTTATGGAGGGGACAGGGTTGTCTTCTAGTTTGTTTACAGTGTGATTTTTATGAGTCTTAGGGAAAATTTTTGGATTTCTGGCAGTTAAGACAGGTAAATGCTTTTTTTTGCATACTGCTTAAAGTTAGCACAGCATTTTTTAATGAGGTGAATGTATTTGCTTTTTTAATCAGAAAATACTGTATCTTCAAGGATAACATATACTAAGCACTTTCTTAAAGGTTTCTTTTACATTAAAAGAGTAGTTCAGAGATAAATCACTTAATCAAACTGAATAAACGTGCTGGGATGATTTAGTTGGGAAGAGAGATTTGAAAGAGTTTCATATTATTGTTCTTGAAGAGATGCATGTATCTGCCATAATCAGGGTAAGGATGAAACAGCTAGCTATATCTTGAGCCAACTATCCTGAGGGTAGGGGTTGGAAGAAGGACAAGTCCTTGGTGTCTGTGTGATCGGCCAACATTTTTTAATGAGGACAACTAAAACTGTAAAGAATTTTTTGATTAATCCATATGAAATATGAAGTATTGGATTATATCTGTTATTTATTTCCATCCATAGGATGGATGGAACCACATACATGTGTAGATCAGTGTATCAACACAGCTATGTATGTGTGCATGTATATAGGTTCATATACAATGATTAACGTATTGTAGTTTAAAATATCATGTATGAAATGCAACTTCTTATGTATCTCCTGTTGTAGGAAATTAAGCACCTCTTAAATCTGTTCAATGTAGCAGCCACCTTGGGAAGAAATAAGGTACTATTAGTTCTATTATATCACAGAGGAAGTTAAGCAGAGGTTAAAAATTGCACTTGCGCCCTTCATGCAATTGAGGAAAATTGTTGCCACCTGAATCTAAAATATAGACCTTCAAAGCTGAAGCCTATTGCAGGAACACCTGAAGTATGTTGTAGAGGTTAAAGCAAATCAAATTGTTTCAAAGCAAAAAAACCAACCAAGACAAAGTGAAACTAAATTGAATTTGTTCAAAATAGACTAAAACGAATTCTTGAAGGTGAAAAGATCCACAAGGAGCTGTTCAGTACAGTGCTTTGCTGTCCAAAGTACCCTAACTGCCAAAAGCTAGGACAATGAACGAGTAAAAGAATGTACTTGCCAAATTTCTTACGTTCTTTCCTTAAGCATTTGTATTGGCTGCTCTTGGAGACCAAATACTAGGCTAAGTTAAAGCTTCATCTGATTTGGTGTAATCATTTTCATGTTAGGTCTGCACATGCCTGTCTTTTTATCATTAAAATAAAACTAGTGTGACACAGATGAGCCTCAACATTCTCAGAGCTTCACTCTTATCATGTCCATCCCTTTTTACTCCACTGAATTTTTTTGCTGTTGTCCATTCCACTTAATTTCATCCATCCAATTTTTCTTGCTTTCCAAGCATATTATCTTAAGATGTGTGAAAGTCTGTTACAGAAAGAGTACACAGAGAAATCGGAGTTATTTGGATTATTTTTATTTTCCTGTTTCTTTGTCGCTTTCACTTCAGGGAGATGATATCAGGTGGAGTTGATATTGAGCACAGATACTGTTAACTTTGCTGTTTATTTAAAATATTATATGAAGAGGCTGTATAATGTATATCTTTTAAATTTAGGTGGTTAATTTTCTTAGGTATTTTGATGAACAGGTTTTTTTTTTTTTGCTGCTGATATCTCTACATAGATATGAAATCACTTTAAAATTCAGATAAATTGTAGCCAGTTAATTTCTTGGATATTTCACTCATTATTTAGATTTCTTTCATTCTGTAAAATAAAATACCATGATTGATCTGGTATCCAGCAGTTACTTTGCACAGTATAAGGAAAATTAACTTGTTCTCTTCGTTAGTGGATAAGATCCCCTATGCATTCAAAAAGACTACTCTCTGTAGATTCATACTTTCTAATTAAAACACAGGATGCTTTGTTTGTACCAGTTGAATTAAACCTTGGAATTGGCATTCGTAAAGTTTTCAAAACCAGCTAGTTTTGTGCCTTTAAAATGATGGGTTGGGGGTTTTGTTTAGGTTTGATTTTGTTGGTTCTTTTTTTTCTATTAATGGCAGGACTATCTATTTGCAGATTTTATTCAGGCAACGTGAAGCCTACAGCAAAACTGGGGGCACTTGTTATCTGTATAGAATAAATGTGCTGGTCCTGCAAGCATGCATGTCATGCTTTTGACATACCTATTAACCAGGAGCCTTGAGACTATCGCAGTCTGAACAGCAGAGTAGAATCGTAAGATCTGTCAGCAGGTTGCTCCTATCCTATGGGATGGGCCATGGGCCTGTTAGTTCTTCTCTTGCAACATGTGGGAAAGCAATCATGCTTGTTAATCCTTTCAGGGAAAAAAGGTGAATCTGCTCTGCAGATTAGAAGTCTGCACTGTGACAGGTGCTGCACAGCTTCATTAGTATGGTAATTTGATGAAGGATTGGTTAGATGCATTCTGCCAAACAGTTTATATTTTCATCTTAAAGCTTGTGTATGTATTTTCCATGTGAAATGAAGTAGATTGCTTCCCATGGAGTAAACCAGGTGATGTCTGTTGCCGTGGTGATAAGACTGGGATCTTTAGACGTTGCTAGCAGATCAAAATGAGGTCAATGGGTAATAAAGCAGACATTAAGCAGTAAAAGTCAGTTAATTTACTTACTAGTGTTTTAGCTGTATGTGAACAAACACTAAGAGTTAAAATCTGCTTTTCACCTTTTCACCTACTTTTCTGACAGAATTGCAATAACGAAGGTTGGGAATCAGAAGTCCTGGCCTGTATTGGTTGATCCCCACTATTCTACTCTCTTCTCACTTGTGTCCATCACAATTCTTGTCTGCCCAGGCTCTTTCCAATGAATTCTCTTCATCTGCCTTAATCATAGATCCTAAGTTTTTTCATCACACACACTTCTGCTTCTCCCACCTCTTTTCCTCAATTTGTTTTCCTATCTACTGTTGTACTATCCCTTCCAGCTTCTTAAACCCACTAACATTTCTCATTTTGACTTGCAATTCTCATTCCAGACGGGTCTCAAGCTTCCCTTCTTGCTCTTTATTCAAGTCAGTGCAAACTTTTTTAGTTCTGACTACTTCATCTTCTCTACAGATACTTTCACCTACCACACCTCACTGATTTATGAAGCTGTCTCCCTTGATGTCTAGTCTCTTTGTACCAACTCTTCCAGTTCTGGCTTCTTTACCTTCTTTCCAGTTACTTTTATCTACCATAGCTCACTGATTTACAAGTTTTTCCTTTCTTGACCTGCTGTCCCAATTCTCTCTTGAAGTTCTTGTTTCTAGTTCCTTTTCCTACTCTTTCACTTTCAAATTTCGATCAGGTCTTCATTTCCTCTGCTTTCCTACTTTTCCCAATGTGATCCAGTGCAGGTGTGACTCATGCTTCATCTGCATTTGAAAAAGGCTGCCTGTAACCAGAAAAGATGACAGTATTCCTAGAGGTAAAAGAAAGAGAGTTTCTATTCTTTTCTTAATGTGTATACCTGGCACAGTCCAGTCCATCACAGCCTAGAGGCTCGCAGTTTCAGCCAGAGCATAGTCAATGCAGTTTAAAACAGTGATATGACATATCCCTTTTTAGGTGTAGCATGCACATCTGCAAATAGACCACGCTTTTATTATAAAAGCATAAATGTAGTATTATGTGCAATACATTCTTCTTGCTTTAAGTTGGATATAGCGTGAGCATTGTTTATTGAACGTTGTGATATGATATCAAATATTTTAACACAGTTTTGCTATAGGCCCTGATATTGAAAATGTTTGTGAAGAGCTTTTTCTTAAACATTCCTTTCAATAATCTGGTAATGCATCTGTTCACCCCCTTTTCCTTAATACTTATTCCCATCATGAAAATCAAGACTTTTTTTAACTCATTGAAGAGAAATTCAGTCATTTACTTCAGTAGTGGAATTACTGAACTTCTGCTATGAACCTTGGAAATTTTGGTCATAAATTATTTCAGTTCCTGTGTTCCTCAAAGCAGATTTCTACCTTAAAACTAAAAGTCTTTTTTGCTGTCAAGATTTATTGCTTTATAGTGCTTATGTTTATTTAAAAGTAACTGGTTGTAACTAGTGCTTTTTTCGTCATTGTTTAAAAGGTTCATGTGTGTAAAGGGGCAGAAGGAAAAATTAGCTATATACTACTATACAATCCAGGACAATAAAAGAACTAAATTAAAGTAACAGTCAGATTATAAAAGAGGCCTATCTGTTATGTTTTCTACCTGTTCTTAGACACCAGGAAGAAGATGAGACTCTTTTTTTTTCTAATAATATGCCAGTGTGCCATAAACAGTGTCAAAACATACAGTGCTTCAAGTCCCAATTTTGTTTTGCTGATGGCTGATGATCTTGGTATTGGAGACCTGGGATGTTACGGAAACAGAACTTTAAGGTATGATGATACATTTGGGGGAGTCATAGGTTTATATCTAGTTTTTCTATGGATTTGTTTAAAGCCCCAAAATGTGAAGATTTGATTAGGAGAATTCAAGTTACAGCTTCTAGTTTTAAGCAGGAAAGATGTGTATACTAGTGTTTGGATCACTCCCCCCACAAGGACGAAAACTGTTCCAAGACCTGTGTTCTCTTGTCTGAGAATTCAGAATTAGAACTTTGGAATATGAAGAAATTTCATAGCACTGCTTGTTATCTGTGGTTGATTTTATAGATACAAAAGAAGTCTGCTAGAGAATTAATGTTTCTGACTATTCAGACTCAGGTGATGGGAACACTAGTGTCCCTTCAAGTCATAGGCAGGAACCTACCAGAGCATGCTGCAGTTCCTGGCCAGTCTGTATTCCTAGGTTTTTTTCTGTAGAACCAAGGGCAGAGGATTTTTTTTTTCCTGAAGAAACTGACTTTTATCTGCATGACAAACCAGGTCACAGACAAGTTTTCCATGCAAATATGGAAACTTTGCTGTGCTCCTGGGTCTAATATTGCAAATATAGCCATGTCAAACATGTAACACATCATTAATATAGAGCCTGAAGCAGTCTCATAACTTTGAATCTCCTGTATTAAGTGGTACTACCACACGTTACACCCTACTCCAAAGCTTTTACTGGAGAAAGACAGAAATGACACCAAGTAGGGAGTACGAAAGCACACTTCTCTAGTCTTTCCTCTCCCCATTCTTGAAGGAGAAAGGCTGTATAAGTAGCAAAATTACAGTTCTGGGACAAAGTAGTCATTAAAAAGGGTTGAGATTTAATATGTCCAAGTGTCACAGTTTAGTACTGACCATGAAGAATAGGTGGAAGTGGGGAAAAATATTTTTGGCACAATGTTACAATGTCTGAGTTCAATGATGACACCTAATATAAAAATATTTGACACAGTAGTATTTAGAATTACACCACCACTGTGATTTTGATAATTTGTGTGCAGTAAGCCTTAATTTGATTTTACTGATAGTTTTTGCCTTTGATTCCTTGATCACACCATGCTTGTTTCTAAACAATCATCCTTTTGTATTTTTTTTTTCCTCTTTATATTTTTATAGAACCCCTAATATTGACAGGCTAGCAGAGGAAGGAGTGAAACTTACTCAGCATATAGCAGCAGCCACACTTTGTACTCCAAGCAGGGCAGCTTTCCTGACAGGACGTTATCCTATTAGATCAGGTAAAATCCCAAGATTTTATTTATATATAAATATCATATGTTATTTACCTTAAACTGTACATGTTTTTTTTTCCTCTGACCTTTCTTGATATGTGTCTTTATTGGGTTAAATTCTGATTTCAATGACTAATCAAGCTCAACAGAATTGGTCAACATTTTAAATCTTCCATATTTGTGGGAAATTTTCACATCTGAGATGAGTTAACACAACAATAAAGCTTTTTTATTAAAAAAATGGTGGGTTTTTTAAATACTGAGGAAAAAAAATGTGACTTTAATTATTTAATGTAAGGAGCAGATAAATGTGATTGACTTCTTTCACTGTCTAAATGACCCTGGGCTCTTTGCCTGCCTCCCCAAGTGCATTGGGGCTGCTCACAGGTTGTTGGTGGGCAGCCTCAGTGTTGAGGTGCATCTAGAAAGACACAATAGAGGAATCCCTTGTAAATCCTTCTGTTCATTCATTTGTGTTTATACAGGACCTTTTTATTAAGACAAATTATTATTTATTCAGGGAGGGACATAGAGGGAAAGGGGACAGAGGTACAGGACAGGGGAGAGCTCATTAAGGTTTTCCAGCAGTCCTTAAAAATGTGAAGAAGAGAGCAAAAAAATCTCTTTTCTTTCTAAGTATTTTTGTACCAGATCTCTCCATGCACAGTGTCAAACATCCTATGAATACATGCGTTTTGTAACTTCCCTTAAAGTACCTGATCCAAAGCCCATTTGAGTCACTGAAGCTGCACTCTATTTATTTCAGTGTGCTGAGACTGAGCCCCTCGGTGCTTAGCCATGCAACTTTAACATTCCCTGAACATCATTTTTAGCAAGGATCATTATACATTAATCAGATCACTTGTTCATTAGTGATAAAACATCCTGTCCTTGCTTCTGGGAATGAAAGCAAAGCAAGACTCTGGAGCCTACTTGATACATTCGTGCTCATTCAAATCAAGTAACAAGCTTCTGCAAAAGTGCCAGCTAATATAATTTGCTAAATTTTCCATTACATTCAACTGCAAAGGAAAATTTTATATACCTGTTACAACTATATTGCTACTAATATTTACTGTAGGTAGAGTCACAGGTCACTTTCCATTATGATCCTTTTTCTTATTTCTGAAAAATTTGCATTTGAATGGGCTTTTTCTTAACTGCTCTGCTCTCAAACGTACCTAATCATTTTCATGTAGGTGTAAAATTTGAACTTTGTCTTAATTAAATTCTGAAATTTCTAAATGTGGGCTACTTCCAAACATCAGTGAAGAACTAGTAAAAGATAATTTTAGAAGACAGTAGAATCGTAATGTGGAAAAAATATATGAAATTTAAAACTCCTGCTAATAAACCTGAAGAAAAATATTCTAAAATGCAGTATTTGATGAGACACAAACTCTGAGAAAGGCAAGAATGATATAAAAACCCCTTTCATTCTGGTAACTTAAGGGAATTGCACTGATTTCAGTTACAAGAGATAAAAGTACAAAAATATAAATATATAATAAATAAACTGTAGATATATATAGATGACTAAAAATACCTAAACTGTTGATCGATAAAACTGCTGGGGCAAAAAATTGAAGTCAGCAATTGAAAGGTAGGTTGAGCTCTCTTTAATAAACCAGTCAAACAAGTTTTTTTGTTTTGTTTTTTTTTTAAATCTAACCGCAAGGGATACCTGAGGGAAGATTCCGGTTGTCTACATCAGTCATGTAACTTTGGCACTGCAATCATCCAGTTGAATAATTCAGAATTCCTGGAGATAAATCTGCACAAATTTGCATAGATATTCTATGTTCTGTCTCTCTATACTCAGAGCCAGCTCTCATCTGGTATCCTAGTGATCTAATTTTCATGAATCTAAGCTCTCAAGTTCCTCATCCTCAGAGTAGTTTATAAGCTTGAGTTTGTATTCCTCAGGCTCTCAGTATGTAGAAACTATTGTGGCTTTTTAAAATGTTGTCTTGTTAGTTGGTACTTGATGTTGCTTTAAGGCATTCTGTGTGCACTGAAACATGTGCCATCATGCTATTGGAGCACTGATCCTCTCCTGTCAAAGCTGAGTACTCTAGCCACTCTATTTCCAGGGTCAGACTGTCTGTTACTCTTTTTTGACCTCATTATATTTACATACCCAGCTTTAAGACTACCTTATTTTAACTGCCTTCTTTCAAATAACCTTATAAGCTTGCAGAAACCCACGTATAAGTAAAGTGGAAATTCTGAGCATAGAATTTGGATTGACCTTGCTTAGTCCTCAGCCCCATTCCTCCCCCATGTACAAGAAAAATAAATTATGCAAGCTCAACTTCTTTCAGATATGTTATACCTACAGTAGTGGCTGCGGCTTTTTATGTGATGGCTGGCTGCACAATTATAAGCAGAGAAATTTTCTCCACTTTTCAGTATATAGGTTCAATGCAAAAAAAAAATCTGCTCAGATTGTATCTGCCACTTGCAACATTTAGCATCTGGTGATAATATGTCATTGAAGTCATACCATATAAAGTAAAAAAGTGCATGCAGAAAGAATGAATGAATATTATTTTCACTCTGTTTTCTAATTTTCATTGTGTTTAGGAATGGCTTCATTCTCACGAGTTGGTGTCTTCTTATTTTCTGCCTCTTCTGGGGGACTTCCTTCTGAAGAAATAACTTTTTCCAGACTCCTAAAGCAGAGAGGTTATGCAACAGCTCTAATAGGTAAAATTGTATACATACACAGTGCTATTTTTCATTCATTTCAGTCGAAAGAATATTAGTTTTCTGTGTAGGCTATTAAGGGTCTGCTTTAAGGGTTTTTTCCCTGCAGTGTTATAAGTTTATTTTTCTAGCACAAAGCTGAGTGCATTCCTTTGCATATGTGAAACACTAATCAGGTAAGTGTGTCTGATTCACTTGTGTGGTTATAGTCTCATTGTGCAAGGAAATGAAGAAACATGATGAACAAATTGAAAATTATTTAAGCTTTTGAAAAGTTTTTGGTGTAAATAGGAATTAGATTACAAGAGAGACAATGAGATATCAATCACAGGAGACAAGTCAGCACAGTGGTAGGATTCATTTCACCAGTTTTCAAGTATCCATAAAGTAGATAATGTAGTACCTGACTAACCATCTGTTTTCTGTTCTTAGTCATCAGACAGAAATGGGCATTTCTAGGAAATATATATTACCCTATGGTAGACGTTCAATATAAAAATGTGTTTCTCTCTCATTATAAAGATACTTTGAACAACCAACTGCAGATTAAATATGCAGTGATGGGTAAAAGGAATCCCATTAGATGAATATTAAACAGAATTGGAATGAATATCATAAAAGTATAAGATTTAAATAATCTCTCTTTTTTTTCCAAATGTGGCACTGACTTGTTCTACACTGCTTAGATTTTAGATTTTTAGGAAATACAGATTGTATTACATGATGTATTTCTCTACGGGAATTTCAAGGAATTAGTTGTTTAGAGAACATCATATTGGAATGTTACTACATTAATTTAGATGATGGATGCCGCCAATTGGATTTTTAAATTTTGGGAGTCATTTTTCTTTAAAAAATCAGCCAGTTTAGCAAGGCTAACAATTCACAACAATGTTCAAAAAAATATCTGTATTATGTAGATAACCATGCCTATGTTCCTAACTAAAAATCCTAGTCAGCTATTCCACAGTCTTATGAATTGTATTGATATCCTGACAGATTCAAAACAGAAAATCTGAAAATCTTAGCAGAATTACATTTATTGAATGTGTATTTGAAACATAGTGCAGAAAAATCATTTATAATTTGTCATGACCATCATAGAGTTAATTCCTTTTGCTCCATATTGAATTAAAGAGTGGAAAAAAAATATTTTTTTCTGTTTGTAACAACCATTGTGATACAACTCATTTTCTGAGGCTGACCTAGTTAATGTTCTTTTTTTAGCTACTTTCACTGCAACATGACAGCTTGCCATTTAGATATCCAGAACTTTCTCCATGATGCTTAATGAAACATTCTTCCAAGTGGTCTGAATGATAGCTATGAAACCATAAGATGTAATATTTCCATATCCTTAGAGTATAATAAGGCTTCCAAAAATCAAGAAGTGCAATAAAATTAACGATACAGCATATGTAAATGACAAAAAGAAAAATTATGTAGATTTGAAGACTAGATAGGCAGACTGTGATTCCCAACCAACCCATTTTCTGCCTCTGCTGGTATTCTTATCACATCATATTGGTCTAGGTCAGGGAGTCTTTTCTTAGTTCAATCTAACTCAGCAGTTCCCAAACAATTAATTGTCAAATCCAGCACCAGTGATGGATTGGCATAAGGGTAATTTGAAGCCTTTCAGTTCCTCTAGCCTGTACTGTCATTCCTTTTTTTTTTTTTGCCAAGTTTTTCTCCCCTTTACTCTTTAAGAACAATTTTTTTCTTCCCTGAATGCATTTTCCTTTGTTTTTTTATATTAAATTTTTTCCCTCCTCTTAATACATGCTTTCTCTTGCTTGATATGTCCCTAAATATATTTTAGCTATAAATCTACTTTATGTATATACACTTTTTTACCTCATTGTTTTTACCCTGTGACTTCAAGAAGGTAACATCTAATAAATCTGTCAGGAAGAACATAGTCAGATGATCTGCAACAAACCAAGTTCCGTCAAAAAAGGCAGGTGCATTGCATATGTATAATACTGCACCAGTTAGAGATCCAGGACATTAGCAAGAAATCTTGATGTTTTGTAGTAAACAGCTTTGCATAAAGCAAAAATTCCACTGAAAGAAGACGGACATTATTTTAACTACTTCTCTACTCAATTCCAGTTGAGTAAAAGTCAGCTTCTCATTATTTTTATCCTGTGTGTTGTCTAGCATTCTGAGAAGTTTAAATTTCACTTATGTAGCTTGTCTCTAGTGTTTAAAATACTAATGGCTAAACTGGGACCTCCAGAATGAGGTGTTTTAATATATGGATACATAGTGATGTATCCAGTACAAGACTGACTGAGTCGATGGAGAAGGATTAATAGAATAGTTATTAGCAGAACAGTTTAAAATCTGAGTACATTAATAATATATGCATATATATTTTATATTATTACTGATATGTCCTTTGTATATTTTTTTCAAGAACATTAAATATTTCTGTTTGCATCTTGCAAGAGTAGAGGGCTAACATGCATTTTTACGGCCTCTCCAGCATTCTGGGTTCTGAAAACCTGAGTTCCAATTGAAGTTGCTTGGTTGAATAGGACTTGCCTCTCATTTCCAATTCCCTTTTGTTGTGTTGCTTTTAGTCTGCAGAAATCTTAATTGTGGCGGAAGGAGTGGTACTCATAATTTGCAATTAACAGCATAAATTTCACTCAAAAGCTTGGCAGAATCTACTGAAATGCACACAAAGCTTATGTGAAGTGTCCATACTATGAAGCGCCACTTGGCAAAGAGGTGAGAGCATTTTGCCCTGTTCTCAAATTCAGAAAGGCCCCAGAACACATACATCAGTTGAAGTACGAGATCAAGGCAGCGATTATTGTCACAAGGAATGAAATGAAGCATATATTTTGGACCCAATCATCACTTGCTTTTTCAGAGTAGCACAGGACCTATCCGAACCCTCTACCTCATTAGCTATTTGAGAATGGCAATTGTATCTTTCCATCACAGCTGCTGACATAATTCGAACCAGTCCTGTTGCTTTCCCCAGCTAACCTGCTCTCTGCTTTGTTTGACTTAAGTTCCTTCTCAACAAATCTTTTTTTGAGGCCCAAGTTCATCCTGACATTGAACAATTTGTTGTGCTTGCTGAAATCCTTTTGATAAAAATAGGTCCTATATTTTACCCTGCCTTAATTTGTTGTTGCAAGATTCTTCTGTTCAGGCTTGCAATGTTTAGTTTTATTGAGATCCGGTTTAAACAAACTTCTTTATATCATAAGTAACCTTGAAAGTATATTTAATTTGTCTTTGTTTTTTTTTCATATTTTTTCTGAATTATATGTGCTTTGAGATTCACAAATAACAGCAAAAAATAAAATATAAAGCTTCAAGATCCTTTATATCTGTGATTATAAGCCTCAACCTTTATTTCGGTTATCTAACTTACTGAGAGCCATTTCATGCTTACCTTGCTACACATCTGACTTTGCAATATTCCATACTGCATGTAAACCCAAGAGAAAACTTTGAAGTGTTCCTTTTCCAAAATTTGTGTCTGTGTTTTTTGGGAATTAAATTTGAGTTGTAGTCTTAGCTAGCCTTTTATGGCATCATTATAGCATATAAAATTTTGGTATAATGGCCTGCATTGCTGTCCTTGTCACTGGCCACAATAATGTTCACTGGACCATGTCAGAAGTAGTGAGTAGAGATGTTCTGCCTGCAGAAAGCAGAATGCCCAGGTGAGGGACCATCTGACAGTAAATGGGAAAACTGATGGAAAGCTGTAGAGGCCTCCATTTCAGTGGCACATAAACAGACCTGAAAATGCCTTTATACTCACTATTCTAACCTAAGGCCATCAAGAGATGTACAAGGAGAACTGAAGTCTCAGCTATGCATTCAGTGAGGCTCAAGATTTGTGTGGTATTTTTCTCCACTTTTGCTGACAGGTGGCCCTAGGCACACGACATTCCCATCCCGTACCTTAGTTCTGTCATTTGTGAAATAGAAATAATGACACTGAGTCCGTTTGCTAGGTACTGTTTAAAAAACTCAGAGCTGACCCCCATCTTCACCCTCTTTGATACTGCAGTGCCAGCATTTTTCATTGCCAAATGCAGGAGAACAGGATAAATATGCTGCTGTCTAGACCCAGGAGATGCTTAGGACTGCCTGCATCAAGACTCTTTCTTACAGATGTGTAAAAGCTAGGATGATTCAGGAAAGGGGAAAATTATAGATAGGGGGTTTTGTTTGTTTGTTTGATTTCTCCTTTCAGGTACTTTCTGCCATATGTATCCTGAAGTCTGTAGAACAAGATACTTCAAATTTCTTTGAGCTAATTACGGACTTGAGGACTTATTTGGTTTGTGGGATTTTTGTTTATTTCTTTTAAGTGCATAACCCTTGAATTGTACTCGTCATGATTATGTATATGAATTAGAAAAAATAAATAAAAATTGACCCAGCAATATGTATTATCATACAATTTTTCAAGGGTGACACGTTCTGTCAAATATTAAACACATTTCCTTTCTGAGACCAAAAAGCATAGCTTTAGTCATAATTTACATCAATAGGCTCAACTGAATTTGATTTTTTTTTAAATTAGACATTTGAATTTAAAACCAGCTTCCAAACAGTTAGATCGGTTGCAATGCATAAACATATAGTGAGAGGTTGTACCTAAGCCATAGAATGAATAATCTAGATACTTCCTGTAATCCACATGAACACATTATACCACTACAATGCAAATCAGACGGTTTTCTTCTGTTAGTCACTGTCCAACATTATTGCAGAATTAGAATAATTTCCTAGTGAGACAAAATGCTGTGAGAGATTTGGTGGTAAAATACTTGTTTCTAGTGTTTCTTTTTTATTTACATATAAAAAATATGTATATACAAAAATCTCCTTCACTATATTCATGTATGTAGTGAGGGAGATTAGCAATTTCTGAGATTTTGCAATCATATAAATAATAAACACCTTGGTAATTTCACTGTTCTTGATTTTTTTCCTGTTTGTTACTGTTTTTTTCTTTCTCTTTTTTTTTTTTTTTAAAACTAGTCAAATGTGATTTATTTTCCAGGAAAAAAAATCAGAAAAGGTATTTCATAATTCCACATTGGCTCTTTCTAAGAAAGCAGTAGCTGCTACACAATTATGAGTACCTAACTATAATACACATGCACACAGGCTTTGTTTTCAAAGTTAACTATCTGTTAGGGCTCTGTTGCTTTTCTTGTCTAGTGTACCTGCTAGCCCACTCAGAATTTAATCGTTACCATAATAAGCTGTGCGAAACTATTTCTGACTAAAACAAAGAAGCAGACATGAAACAAAGCCTTTGATGAAGGCGTAAAGAAAGATTAGATAGAAACTAGGGATCCACGCAATAAATGCTGGAGGCAGGGGCTATCAGTCAGATAGCAATAGTTTCTTAGCTGGAATAGGTCACATTATAAGTTTGGTGATTTAACTACAAAAATACTCCCTGTCCTTCTCTCTTTGTAGGAAAGTGGCATCTTGGGATGAACTGTGGAAGCAGTAATGATTTCTGTCACCACCCCCTCAGTCATGGATTTGATTACTTTTATGGGCTTACCGTGACCAATTTTAGAGACTGCAAACCTGGCCACGGCAGTGTGTTTTTAAAAGGGGTTCAGAAATCCCTCGTCATCCCTATCCAAATCGCTGGAATCACCCTGATGTCTTTGGCAATAGTGCAATACATTGGCCTACTCAACGTGCCGTTCCAAGCATTGAGTTACTGCTTGTTAATAATCACTATTTCACTTGCAGTTTTGACTTTTTTCTTTTATCATTTTCAACACTTGAACTGCTTCTTAATGAGGAACCATCAGATTATCCAGCAACCACTATCCTATGAGAACCTTACTCAGAGACTGACAAAGGAAGCCGTGCAGTTTATAGGAAGGTAGGTTTCTGAATGTTATGTTAAAGCCTGCATTTCATAATGACAATGCTTCCAAAGAAGAAGGGGGGAAAAAAAGTGAACTGATGAGCATGAGGAATATGTTATTATATATTATATATTATATATTATATATTTTTTCCTTTAAAATGTAACCAAAGTTAATTTTTTAGTGAATGTGACTTTCTATCTTGTGTATCATTCTTTACAAAAATTTGAAACTATTTATGTTTACATGCTTTAGATTAAAAATTCAAAACTCACTATTTTCATTCTTGAGAATCTCATGTAACTTGAAATATGAAAAATCTTTTGTGGTGTGACTTAGTTATGTGAAAGCACTGTGCGGAGACATAATCTTTGACTTTTCTGGAATAGGAAACTGTTCTTCATCATTGACTTGATGCATCCATTAATTGGCATTCCTAAGGCAAAATTTTTAACATCTGTCATTTTAGATGCTTCCACTTTTATATCAGATTCATTTTGAAAAGATTTGAATTATAGATGTTAGGTAATAAATGTTTTTTTGAAAGCAATGATTTTTTTAATAGCCATCACATCAGATCACCTAGGCATTAGATGTACAAAATCATCCTGAGTTGTCCTTCATTTTTGCAAATTTAGCTACTTTGGAATAAATCTCACCCCAGGTCTTTCAATGGCATCAGATCATAAAAGTATAAATTTGTATATTCTGAAATACACAGAGCCAGGCCCAGACAGTTGTAGTGAATGTATCTAAATCCAGCTGGCAGTTAGTTACCGTTGGTGTTCCCCAGGTTTCGTTTTTGGAGCCAATCTTCTTTACTATCTTTATTAATGATCTGGATGAAGGGATTAAGTACTACCACAGTCAGTTTGCAGATGACATTGAATTAGGCAGAACTGTTGATCTGGTTGAGGGTAGGGAGGCTCTGCTGAGTGATCTGGACAGGCTGGAATGATGGGCCAAGGCCAGCTATACAAAACTCAACAAGACTAAGTGCCAGGTCCTGCACTTTGGTCAAAAGCCCCATGCAATACTACAAGCCTGGGGACAAATGGCTAGAAAGGTGCAGGGCGGGGAAGGACCTGAGGATACTAGTCAACGGCCAGCAGAATATAAACCATCAGTGTGCCCAGGTGGCCAGGAAGGCCAAAAGCATCCTGACTTGTATCAGAAGCACCATGGCCAGAAGGAGTAAGAAAGTGATTATCTCCCTGTACGTGGTGCTGGTGAGGGTGCACGTGGAATACTGCATTTGGTTTTGGGCCCCATCACTACAAGAAAGACATTTTGCTGCTGGAGCATGTCCAGAGAAGGATGACAAAGCTGATGAAGAGTCTAGAGGAAAAGTGTTATGAGAAATGGCTAAGGGAACTGGGATTATTTAGCCTGGAGAAGAGGAGGCTGATGGGAGACCTTGCTGCTCTCTACAACTACTTGAAAGATGTTGTAACAAGGTGAGTGTCAGTCTCTTCTCCCAAGTAATAAGTGATAGGATGAGAGGAAACAGCCTAAAGTTCTGTCACAGTACATTTCGATTGGATATTAGGAAAAATGTTTTCACTGAAAGAGTGGTAAAAGCATTGGAACAGGCTTTGGAGTTGCCATCCCTGGAGATGTTCAGAGAACGTGTAGACATGGCACTTCATAACATGGGTTTGTAGGCTTGATGGCATTGGGCTGACAGTTTGGCTTGATGATCTTAGAGGTCTTTTCTAACCTTAATGATTCTATGATTGTAAATATTAATCAAATATTTGGAGCAAAAATAATTCATCTATTTAACTTATTAAAAATATGCCAGTGTTTTTCTCAGTCACTTTTGAAATAGGTTGCACCATTTCTAAAAAGAGTTGTAAAAAGAAAAAACATGTTCTAAGACATAAGAAGACCCTTGATTACTATTCTGAAAAGCTGATACTGTGTGGTTACTCTGAATACATCTCTGAGTTGTCATTGCTCAATATAAACTTATATGAAAGATTCGGAGGCTAAACTTTCTAAGCTTAATGCCTGCATACAGGAGTCATCAAGAATGTTAGCAAGAAAATACATTAATCTAAAATCTGGATCTAATACTGCAATTTTTCTATAATTTCTGTGATTATAAATACTTAATGTAGCCATGTCTACTTAGCATACCAAAATAAAATGGTTTTACACGAAATTTCTTTACGTCTTCTCAACAATCAACATTCTCATGAGTATTTATAAATAATCTAAAATATCTTTATTTTGTCTTGGCGATGGTGATAGATATAAAGATGCCTCCTCATCTACATTCTAACTAATTTAACAGTGAAGTACTTTGTTTTCTACAAATACACACATACATATCCCCTCTTTGAAAATTGTTGAGAGGTTATTTGCTTAGTGACCAAGAACTAGGTGATTTTAAATGACTCTTACATTAACTATATGTTCGCAGTCCTTTCCATGATTTAGAAGTATGTAATGTGCTTGTAGTGAGTCATAATGGTTTGGATATCTCTGAATGTTTCATTGATTTCAATGCAATGAAAATAAAATGGTAGCCCTAAAAGGGGCAAGTTCAAAATTAGAAACAAATGCTAGAAAACTAATAATCTCTTAACTTTATTAATGTTCATAATGTGTACAATGTTATTGTATATCTTAGTCAGTGTTTAGAGCATACAAAATAGTGTACCATCCAAGTCAACATAGCTTTGATGAGTTAGCTGGAGGTAAAGAGCTTTACATCAGCTGGCCACTTAGCCCCAGTTCTCAATGTAGTTTCCAGACAAAAATAATGTTAAATTGAAGTCAAGGTTAATAGCACATATTTGTAATTTACAATAAACTTTGTTACAGGAATGCGGTAATTATAGTGAGAATTATAACCGAGAGAATTCAGAGTCAGTGTTAAATTAAAGAATATCTAAGCACATTAAGATATTGAGAAGCAATTAGGGCACTCAAGCAATCTTAACTGTGCCCTGTAGTGAATTCACATGCAAAGTATATGACCATAAAACTTGCTCCCGGTAATATGAGTAATTAGATTAATATTGACTGAACTGATCTGTCCCATATATTAGCATGAGCAACAAAATCAATATTTGCTTTGACTCACTGGTTCTGACATTACATAGTTCATAGCTGTCAACTCTAGTGCACCAGTAGACCGTTGCTTTTGTGAGTAGTCTACTGACTTGGGCAATTTGTAGGGGAATGGCCTTCAGAAGGCAGCCAGGTTGGAGCAGCAGTCAGACATCTGGCACTCATCAGTAAAAGGGCACCAGGGTTTTGGAAGCCACATTTGCTCCACAGCACTCTTGTCATTCTTTCAGTGAGCAATCTTCCTCAACCCTTTTGTTTAGACTGTAAGTAGCAAGCTCAGTTCTGTACGCCAGTAATCCCTCTGAACAAGTATACCCAAGTTAGAACAATCTTGAATTTGAATAACTCGGTTATTTGCTGTAACTTGTTCTGAATACATTTTATTATCAAATTAAAAATCATCAGCTATCATGCAGGTTTTAGTTGGTTAATTATCTTTACAATAGGTATATGATAAAGCTCCAATCATCCACAGCATGGCTACTTCCTATATAGACCTTTTATGCCATATTTATAAATAAAATATATAAATATATGCATGGTTGTATATATAAATCAATTGCAACATAAATGTTGTATCTATAAGTTTATAGTGTCTCTTACCTGCATTATCTTTATAAGTTCTTCAGAGCCCAGGCAATGGACTTCCTGACATTATTCTCTCTTCTAGTTGTTTTTCAGTAATGTCAGCTTTATGGCTTTTTATCACGTATATAATAATTAGAATTTGTATTTTTAGTCTTCCTATAATTTCTTCATAGCACACAGCTGTGTGCTGTTATACTTACTTTGGTCTGATTTTTGGAGCTGTGATATTGTATTTGTTCTTCCTTAGTCTAGGATATGTGTATTACTCTTTTCATTTGTTCCTAGGTAGATTGAAAGAGAGAAAGTACTATATTCAATGCTCTATGACAGACTTTGAGGATAATTTCACGTCTAGCAAAAAAACCTATAGTTCAGAGAGATCATACTTGTCTATCATATTAAAGATTAACTTAGCTTTTATTGTGATGAAGTAGAATGGGGCCCTGCCATGTCATGTTCCCATCTCATTACCTCCCTGGAATCATATGTAAAATCTCAGTTTAACTTGACAACTGCAAGCCAGCAAATTCAGAGCCCAACCTGTTGCTCTGCTCCTGTAGTTTTAGATTATCATGAATCCACAGAAGAACAAGGAAGTGTACACAGGGAGTTTTCAATGAGCAAATTTATAGAGCAGAATTGCAGGAAAAAAAGTTTTTAGATCTGTGTGTGAACCACAAAGTCAGATTGATGGTATTGCTCTCTCACCCACTTTAAAGCTGTGTTTTACACAGCCTGAACCAAATCCTTGAGTAATGTAAACACTCCTCACACTAAGTAAGGATAACCTAGTACTATGCAATGATGTTTTCAATATTGGTTAAGCACATATTAAAGAATATCTTCTGTCAGATGTGTGTAATCTCTCTGGCTACTTAGTAAATTGAAAAGACTGTGAGATTCATGTTAGAATAAAAATTTTTACTATATTTCAGTAAGTAAATCTCAGATCTTTTGAAACAAGTCCCTTGTGTTTGGAATGAGTAAAAGACAGTGGTGGTACATTTTTGAAGGATCTCTTTACTGAAGTGGTTCAGGAGTTAAGCTGTTATTGTCAAATTTCTCTCCTGCCTACTAGCTGATATTGTCGTTCATTTTCAAGGTCATGGGAAAGGTAGTCAGTTATGATTCTCCTCAAAGAGTTTTGGCAGGAGATAAATAACTGCCTGTGATCTTTTATATGACATTAATAGGTGAGACACTTTACCACCTGACAGTAAGCTGTCAATCAGAACCTGTCAATTCAAGTTGTAAAGAAGAGAGTGATGTAGTGCCCTTCCATATCAATCATTGAGTCGATGACTCTTCATGAACGTAAGATCTTTGTGTCAGTTCAATTTAAAAAATAATAAAAATAAAACAAACAAAAAGCACAACACCTGAGCTATTATCTCTTGAAAATAACAGTTAAAGTGGAGGTTTCTGATACTCAGATTAAGCAATACAGAAGTATGCACTGTCTCTGTGACATTAGAACAAGTTAGTTTGCATAAATACAAAATTGTGCCTACGTTGTAAGTATAAAGTAGATTTTTGTGGTGTTTTACCCTAGAATTTATATATCACTCTCAATTAAATATGTTGAAAGAAAAAAGCCAAAGATAATCCCATATGGTAAAAAATGCAGGTTGTAAAACAAAAATCAGCTGGCTGGCTGGCATATTCTTTAAGGAAAGGTCAGTGTTATATTAATATACATATGATATATTAAACTTATAATTATGTGTCTTTTTTTACTTGAAATGCTGACATTTTCAGTCTTTTTCATTGACTCAGAAATCTCGTGCTATTTGTTGCTACAGTAGTGAAAGGTTCTCACATATATGACCTCCAAAACAGCAACAAACACAACTTTGTGAAAATCATATCTTTTATGTAAAATATTATCTTTTTTAATATTTTTAATTGGTATTTTAATGATAAGATGCAGAATATGTGAGCAAGTATTGGAAGGGAACTAAAATTATTTTATTTCCATTTTCCACATCAAAAATGTTCTAGTTATTCTTTTAGTTTTTTAAAAAAGGAGAATTTTTTTTATAAAGAAAATGTCCCAGTCAGAAATGGACTTATCGAGTGTGTAATCTGGATAAGATTTTACCATTTTGAGTTAATTTACTGCTATCTATGCCAAAAAAAAGAAAGCTTTAAACATGCAATTTGTGCAAAAACGGATCGAACCAGGGAAAAATGTATCATAAATATATGAAATTAAAATACTTATTTTTTCTAAAGAGTAAAGTATTGATGTTGTATTAATCCCTTTTAAAAAAACACTTTATTTTCAGGTTCTAAAGGTTAGACTTCTTGTTTTCATCATATGGAAACAGTTTGTATGTACATGTCTACATTATTCCTCCCCTCTTTAAATGTGGATGAATCAACTGCGTGAGGAAATATATAGTCTCCCTTTGCTGTTGATGTGAATTACAGGGATTATCCACTGCTGATTAGCAAGGGAAAATGCAGTAAAAAAGCCAAAATATTCTATAATTAGCTCTGTGCATTAAGGTGATATCCAAGTTTTCCAGGTGGTGCATATGTGATTCAACTGTTATTTACAATATGCATCATGTACTGCAAATGCTGTTAGAGCGTATAGCAGTAAATTTGGCTAGAACCGCACAATTTTAAGTTAAGTTCTATAAATTATGCATAAGAAAGATTGTTACTTGAGCTGTGCTTTCACAGCCTGCTGGAACTGCTTGTACATATTGTGGTGACAGATCACATGAACAGCAAAGTTTACAGAGAGTCTATTTATTGCACTCTTTCTTTTATATCACTTCAGGAAGTAGACAGAAGACAATGGAGACTATTCATTACAGAGGAAAAGATATTTCTTTATATTAGTATGTACTTTGAGATTACATATTCTTTGGTACAATGTATTTGTAGTGTTATGTACTGATCGCATGCATACACGTACACAGAGCATTAAATGTCAAGAGATGATTTGTCACATACCTTAGTACAAGAAAAAGAAGGAGGAAAAGTCCTAATATGCTTAAGTTAATATAGTCAATGATGCCATGGTGTGTTTGACCCTGGCCCTCATAATAGACCAGTTGATTAGCTTCCATATGACCTTATGAGTTAGATAATCATGTTTCAACTGTATGCTTTTGAACAGGAATTCTATTTGAGCTTTTAAATGTTTACTGGTAAAAGGAAGAGAGGTGCTCATAGCCAGAAACTGCTAGGTTTTTGGCTTTAAACAAGTCCTCTTGTAATTAGTAATTAGATTTTTTTTGTTTATTGTTGCTTTCAATTCAGATTACAGTTACTTCTTGAATGTGTGTATTCAGGATTACCTGTAATCAGTCACGGTATTCCTTTGAAAGATTTCTTTGTAGATTTTTTTAATTGGGTATGCTAAGGGTCTGGGGGCTTGTTTTTGTTTTTATTCCAGAAACGCCGAAGCACCCTTTCTTCTTGTCCTGTCTTATCTTCATGTCCATACTGCTCTATACGCTTCAAAAAATTTCAGAGGAAAGAGCCAGCATGGTTTATATGGAGATGCAGTGGAAGAAATGGACTGGAGTGTAGGTACGTTACATATGCTTCTAACATCAGTGGAGGGAATTCATGTCCACTAAATGCAGACTTTGGCAATTTGAATGTCTACAGTATATCTGACATGCTTGTCCTTTATATTTAGGGGGAAAGAAGTAGTAATTTAAAAAGCACAGTAATCTTACCTCTTGTAATATCTACTTTCTGATCAAATTTATTGTGTCCTATAAATGCCTCCTCTCCTCTTTGATTCTGAAGGTAGTTCGTACAGTATGAACTCAGTAGAGATATGGACACCTTAACTATGGACTTAAGAAGCAGAGTAGCTGAATCCAAACTCATGAGCTTCTGAGTGCCATCTGGCCTCTGCAGGTCATCCTCATAAAGTAATATACTACCTTGAAAAGTGACTACATAATATTGATATCAAAACATTTTCAAATAAAGTGTCTACAGTCTGCAATATTAAGAAAAGTAATTTGCTAATTATTTTAGTGACTTCTCTGAATTAGTGAAATCACTCAGGTGAGTTCCACTTCCGTTTGTGAAGAATAGTCAAAACCAAACAATTTATCCTTCAAAGCCTTCCATTTTCTCTGAGACTGGAGAGCAGTAGATAGTTAATATCCTTCAACAGGATTCCGTTATCTCTAGATAGATTCTGATTCCAGAGATGACCACCTGTGGAAAAAACCAACAGGTCGTCTTTTAAAATAATCATATTGGAGAACAGAATTAGGAGCTAAAGATGAGTTTACATTGCTCAAGTAAATATATACACCAAGTCAATTCTGTTCTTGGTACAGCTCAGTGCAAATTTGCTTTCTTCAAGAATATGTTACTTCTTTATTAAGTTGTGATAGATATTCTCTTTTGGTGCATACATTTTTTTTAACTATGCAAGCATGTACAGTTAAACATAACGTATAGTCCTTTGCACATTTTGCATCAAGAGGTCTAGTTGCAGAAGCTACAGGGGGAAAAGGCATCACAGTATATTTAGTGATTTGTAATGTATTTAGTGTAGTATTTGCAAAACTGGGAAAAAACTTGTTGGAAACTGTGATGCACTGAGTAGGAAGGAGTTTTAATGTGGACGGTAACTAGATTAAATAGGAAAAAAACCCTCTTTTGCAAATCAGTTTTTCTATATAGAGAGTGGCTTCCATTCCAGTTGTATTGCAACCTGAATCTTTATAATTGCTGTCAAAGGCCACCAGCATTTGGTCAATCAAGTTCTTGCATTAGATAAAAGTATACATGTATTGTCATTTCTATTTGCATCCACAGTGTACTGAGCTACAGAGCATTGTCTGGTTTTCCCATCTGTGTTTGATTTTACTGTTCTGTGATAGCTTATCCCATTCTCTTTGGTCACTTTCTGCTGCCATTACATTTTACTGCCTCCTTCAGGAGACTGTCTCTGGGGTTTGAACAGCAAGTTGGATACCAAGAGGTCTGACATGCTGTTAATTCAGGCTGTTAGGTGATGCAGAAGTGATAACAGATTGAAACCATTACTTTCTTGCAGAATGGCAACAGGCTCTTAGGAGATGTGTTAAACAAACCAAACTCTAGGACAGAAGCATATTATTAAAAAAGCTTAGGATAAATGAGAGGTGCAAATTCAGTGGTGAGAACAGAAATTTTGAACAAACTCAGAGAAGAAAGAGATGAGTTTCCTTTAGTTGGCAATCTGGTTGTTTGCTTTCGCTTATGTCTTGTAAGACTCCTTTGTTGCCAGATGTGTATTTGCTTCAGAAGGTAGAAAATCTGTTTAGTTCCTCTGTTCCTCTGTTACTTCTTCTCCATTATTAGAATGATGAAAAAAGTTATGGCTGACATTTCCAAGGCACTCTGAAGGAGTAACACAGCGTTTTTATCTTTGTTTTTGCTCTTGTTTTTCAATTGGAGGTAGCATTTATTTCCATTAACCTCCACTGAAAATTCCAGTCTTAATGTGTCAGCAGTGTCACACAAAGTGGATTTATTTACTGTGCTACTGATGTCAGTCATCAGTATTTTCTTGGAAAGCCTCTCAAGATGTTACAGTAGAAAAGTCAAACAAAATTTTCTAGAAAAGCTGAAACTATAAGCTTTACAGAAATGAAAGTTTTATCATTCACTAGACAGAAATTAGTATTTATGCATGGATGAATGTAACTTGCAAAAACAGTAAGAACAAAGTAGCCAAGATATAACAATATGCTGCAAAACCTAATTAAAGACAACACAAGCGTAGGAAACAAAAATGAGCATCTGGTAGGAAAGGAAACACCAACTTCAACTCAATTCTAAAAGAAACTTACAGTGTGTTATCTGCTGAGTGAGAATTATTGTGAAAAAAACCCTCGTGGATGACAAAAAAAAGGCAGAAAATACATTAGAAGTAGAAGTTTGGACTGTCAAGTACTAGTGATGAAAAAGTTATATTGGGATTGGACCATTAAATGTTGTTCCTGATTTGAGAGATAGGTTGGAATCAGAAAGAAGTCTTTAGCTGCCATTTGCAAGATAATTAGCCTTTTTAGTAAGACAGAGAAGAACACTCAGACTGAGAATTCTAAATAAAAGACAGTTCTCCATTTTCATTTGTTTATTTATTGAGAATCAATTACCTAATAGACAATAACTCAATTATAAGGCAATCTCCATGCTAGGCGGACAAAAACCTCCAAGACACATAAATTAAATTCTCCTTTGCATATTGCATGTTTGCAACTTGTTAAATCAATACTGAAGAGTCTATGTCAAAAACACAAAATATTAAGTCTCTGAATAAACTCTGGGACCGGGTAGGTCTACTGCTGTTGCATACTGATGTGTGTATAACAGAATTCAGTGTTTAAAGCATTCACAGATATAATGTCACTGCGTATGACATGCCTTAGAGAGTTATTCTCTGGCTAATAACATTAATTTTCTTTCAGTGTAGGCTTGAGCACCTTACTAATGCCATTGATTATAATTCATATGAGAGGAGATGAAATAACCTTACAAGTCTAAAAAAGGAAAAAGAAATGATGATTAACTGGATGAATGCAATATTATCCTTCCTTCCTCTTTTCTTCCTTTCCTTCACTCTTTGATTCCTTATTGCATATATGAAGGGAAATTGATATGTTTAGGAATTGTTTTTTATATAAATTCCATTACACTGAATGAATCCAAAACAGATCCCTGCAAAGAGTTTTGGAGCCCCCTGTAGACTTGTGTGCGAGTTGTGTGAAGACACACTAATTCAACTCCAGTTTTCAAACTGATATTTATTGTTCTTTTAACACTAGCAAAACTACATAGCAGTTCTTAATCCTTTGTGGAACAATAGCAACTGAATGGCTTAAATGTAAAAAAGTATCAGAAATCATAGTCTCATACAATTTAGGTGAATGTAGCATGGGGGCATTGTCTGGATATCTTTATTAGGAAACACATTATTTTACTGTGCCCATAACTGAGCACTGGCACAGGTTGTCTAGAGAGGTGGTGGAGTCTCCCTTCTGGGAGGTATTCAAAAACCATCTGCACATGTTCCTGGGCTCCAAGTGGCCTTGCTTAAGCAGAACGGATTGGACAAGGTGGACTCCAAGAGGTCCCTTCAAACCTCAACCATTCTCTGATCCTGAGAGATGCAGAAGAAAAGAAAAAAAAAAAAAAAAGTGTTTGTATTTTGAAACAACATCAGACATAATCCTTAAAAGTCTGTCTAGAGGAACCAAGGAACTCTTCAATGAAGCAAACAGAAGCAAGATACTCTCATAATACTCTCTTCCTCTCTTCCTGCCTTGTGAGACCCCCCCGCGGTACCGCATCCAGCTCTGGGGTCTCTAGCACAGGAAAGACTTGGATCTGTTGGAGTGAGTCCAGAGAAGGGCCACAGAAATGATCAGGGGACAGAAACACCCTTCCTCTGAAGAAAGGCTGAGAGAGTTGGCGTTGTTCAGCTTGGGGAAGAGAAGACTCCAGGAGACCTTATTGTTCTCTGTGGTGGTTTGAGCTTCCCTTTCAATATCTAAGTGGAGCTTATAAAACACAGAGAGTTGTTACACAGGCCCTTAGCGATAGGACGAGTATCAGTGGTTTTAAGCTGAAAGAGGATAGATTTAGACTAGATATTAGGAAGAAATTATTTATGATGAAGGTGGTGAGGCACTGAAACAGATTGCTCAGTGAAGTTGTAGATAACCCCTCCCTGGAAGTGTTCATGTCAAGTTGGACATGGTTTTGAGCAACCTGATCTAGTGAAAGATTGTCCCTGCCCATGGCAGGGGATGGTTAGAGAAGATGAAGTCCTTTCCAACCCAAACTATTCTGTGGTGCTGTGCTACTACAGTAATGACAATTTTTGAGGATGCTAATGAGATCTTAAATAGGTTTTCCTTACAAGAAAATACAATACCTGACTTTTTTTTTTAAATGAAAGTACTTATCTAAGGAAAATCTTGAATATCTAAATAAATTGAACCTTACCTGAGGAACATTTATGACATTTTAAAGCATATGTGATAACTCCACTAAACAGCTCTCTGGGGCAATACATGGCCTATAGTGAAATAGAGCAAGGCAGAGGTATCCACTGAGAAAGGCCAGCTAGGGTAAAGTCTAGCAGGACTAATTGAAAATTAAACTACTTTTCACACTGATTTTCCTTGTTTCAGATATTGTCATGATTAAGAATTGTCTATACAAGTGTATCTTTACACAGCGCTTTCAAAGAGGAAGGGAAGGGCAAAAGCTCCACTAAGTCAACTCCATACCTTTGTGGAAATGTCTAATTTACATGTATCACAGTTAGATTTCCCAGTGTAGTAAAAGAGATTATATCAATATGAATCTGCAGGATTATGCTGTGGATGTTAATTCCTACAGTGCCTAAATGTGAGATGATAAAAACTAGATGCCTATATGCCTTTATTTGATGAGTGTATGTATGTTTAAATAGACAATATGTAATGTATGTGGATTGATCATATCCTCAGCTTCTAACTTTTTTTCAGCTCTGGAGTGGTGTCAGTCAAGGTTCTAAGTAGAACCTGTTCCAGTTTAACAGAAAAATATCACAACACAAAAAGAAGGGTCTTAATGTTACAACCAAATTATTCTTGAGGTAATGAAGCATGTTACATTCCCCCAAATTTTCAGTTTTTATATGCCTTCAAAATAGCTTATGATCTGTCTTCAATTTATTAGGAAAAACATTTCCTCTCCCGTTTTGTAGTAATTATTTTAAACTTGCAGGCTCATGAGCTTTTAAACTTTACTTATTACTTTTAATTACAAAATAATTAAATAACAATTTTAATAAATATTTCAAGTTATTCTGCCTGGGAATAATATTCCTATATGTTGTAGGTTGAGGTTTATTTTTTTAATGTTCTTTCCTATACTGAACGGTACATACTCTTCTGGGAAACAGTATAGTATTGGTATGTTTCATCTGAAATCTGTCTCTGTACTTGTACATGTAGTTTTCAGTGGCTTTTATTGTGAATTTTTAATTTTACTTTACAGCGCTTGTATGCTTATGCTTTCAACCTCTATTTAAAATTCTACTCTATTAGGATCAATATAAAAACATACCACAAATCTTCTGAGAATTCTGATTTATGCTAAAAATATAAATAATAAAAATAATAATTAATAATATGAAAGAAAAAGAAATTTCTGTTCCTTTGGGAAAAAAAAAAAGAACGAGATATCCTTAAATTTTTTTCCAGAAAAAAATCCTGTTTGGAAAGATAAGCCTAATTTATCATGGCTTTTCACCTGATGTAGTCATTTTTAACAGTGCAAAGTCAATTTAAAAGATAAGCAAAGCAGAATGATGCTACATTATCAGAAATGGTGGATAATCAGGCTCAGATTATTTTATCCAGCTCTTATGAATGTGAAATAAATTTAGCTAAGCCTGAAAACTTAAATGCAGGACTAAAAATCTGGAGAACAATGTCTGATGCTAGTGGTGCATTTTTTGACAATGTTTTCCTGAATTTATACTGGTATATGTCTAAAGTCTAGGAGGTTTATTTTTAGGCTGTTTTTGTTATCATGAAAGATATTCAGCCAGCATCTCTGAGGAAGAAGCTGTTCAGCTGATACAGGTACTCTGTAACTAGAACAGCATTTTCGCACCCTGTTCTGCCATCCTGCTCTTACCCTAACGTTAAGAGACTGTTTCTTCATCTAAGACCATAGTTAAGCTCTTGAAGCACAGTCACTCTTCAGGTCAGATCTGGGTAAATTGTCAATAAGGGTGCAGATTAAAGACATTTGTGGTTCTGCCTTTTATGATGTGGATGCTTTCCAGTTACCATCTGGGCTGAAGCCCAAACTCATTTCATATGTCACTAAGCAGCAATGACTTTCAGTCAGTACTGAGCAGGACTGAATTTAAAAAGTGACTAAGTGATGAAAGACTCCCATCTCTTCTGTGATAAGTCTCCTGAATTACTTAATCCTCTTTAAGTGCAGTTTCCTTTTTCTGTATTACATCTTTCTACATAGCAAAGCTCCTTCTTAAAACATTATTTACACACTTACAAAGCACATCTTATGCAGCTATTCCTATAGCATTTTTTAATCAGTCAAGTTTAAATAATGTCTTAGTAACATGGACTGCATGATGGAAAACTTCAGTGTGACACAGCTTGTGGCAGTAGTGCTGTGTTGTTCAAAATTTGCTGCCAGCTACTGAAGAGATTTAATTTGCATCTGATATCGTAGGAGTTAAATTGTTGGCACAAGATGTGTTAGTGCATTGTGCATTTTATTTTACAAAAACGTAATCATATAACTTCCAAAATTTTAAAGGCTTTCTATCAGTTATGATACTCTGAAAATTGGTCTAAAACAAAAAAAAAGTGCAGTGACATCTAGAATTATGATCAAAGTGTTCTCATTGGTGAAACAATTAGCATTGCTCTTGAGACAACTGATTTCTGTTTGCAGGAGAAAGCTCAAAACTTGTTTTAGATAAGCTAGGGAAAAGAGAATCCCAACTACTCTCCAAGCAAAGAGGATCAGGGGTTCTGTAATGAAATATACTGCCAACCTTCATCTAACCTTTGTCCCAAGTTTAATTTCACATATAAATGGTATGGTTGGATTTTGCTCCTTCCTTAATGTAGGTGGGGAAAGTCATTATCAGTGAGATTAAGAACAGAGTAAAGATTTAAACCAAAATTAACCTGCAGGAATACAGTAATTTCCGTATATACTTTATCCATATTGTAGATAATCTCTAAAATACAAGCTGGGAAAGCAGTTTAAAGGAAGCTGCTAAAGATTTTGCTGGTGGAGTGACTCTACATAGCAACCTTTTTAGCACAAAGACTGTGAGGCTGTTAAGAGGAATTGCATTTGCCCTGTCCCAGAGAAACTTTACAGGAATTTAATAAGTCAGTTAGTCACAGCAAGGGATCAGGATGGCAGGGAGATATGATTTATAGTTCTCTTTGTGCACTTTGGCAAAAGTGTCCCTTTCAACACTGACTTATGAACTTGATTATGCTATCCTTCAGCATTTGGACACTGAAAGTTATATCTGTCTAGGTATTTATAGAGCTTGTAATCATGGTTTTAGTAAGGAGTGCATCTACTATGCTAGTAGATGAAGGATGTTGCTACATCTTTGTGAAAGAAGCCTAAATGTGAAACAAAAGGGTAGAGAAACTAAAGATGTTAAGAATTTTTAATCTGAATATTTTAACCTTACCACCCACATCGATTCCTTGTTCCTTCAGATAGTTTTGTAGTGGATTACCCAGTACCTTACTACAACTGATACAGTCTGTGAATAATTATACATTCATGCAAACAAGCAGGAGGCACAAGTGAACATTGTAAGGCTATGAAGTCAGGTACTCAAAGATAGGAAAAATCAATCTTCCTTTGCTTGTGTTTTATGGTACATTTTTTAAGCATATGTTTACATGCCATTTCTTTTCCCATTGGAACCCTGTCTTCTCATCACAGAATGCCTTTTTAATGAGCAGCTACTCAACAGTAGGTGTATTCCTCATTGTTAAATATGAATTCTCATGTTTTATTTAACACACACTATTGAAGTTCTGTTTTGAAGACAGATTTTTTTGACGCCTCTCATCTTTTCTGTTTCATTACTTCACTGAAGTATGTAGCAAATTCACAAATAAGCATTTTCACGAAGTCTTTGTAATATAGGGAAAACTCGTTAGTCCCAGAAGAAAAACTGAGGCACAGATCTGGTGTTCTGATTTACCTATTGGGGTATATCTTTGCTGCCAGTCACTCACTAATCCAGCTCTGGGTCTATAGTAAAGCATTAAGACTTTAATTCAAACAGCATGGGAGTGCAAAATGGGGGAAAGCAAACCATTTTTCCTTATGGTTCTTGATCCATATTGAAAGTGCAAAATGGTTAGAATGTGCATCTTGACTCAGGGACTTAGATTTTCTTCTGGTCATGGGGATTAAGTGGTATATTTTAAGGATAATTGAGTACATTCACAAACATATGAACTATAATGCTATGAACACCTTCTATAATGATTCCAGCTTTTTACCTTTTATCCATAGCTGTCTGCATCACAGTTTAACTATAGAAAAAACCTAAACTGACTATGTGCATTTCAGTTTTGGTGATGATACTGAGAATCTTTTAGAGGTTCTTTGAAAATCAATCCTGCTGTTTTTTGGAGGAGATGTACAACTTTTTTATATTTCTTTTTAAGTGTATGCTAATTATTTTGTGACCATACTGTTAAAAAAGAGGGGAACTAATTCTCAGTGACAGCAACAATCATGACATAAAGCTTATGACAGTATTGATTCTGTGTTGTAAACAACTGTTCATTGGCAGGCTGGTTCCTATTAGTGAATTGCTATGTAGAAATTTCACACCACTGAACCACAAGACTCAAATTCCAGGTGGTAATAAGCTCTTATTGATGAGGTTGGTAGAACTGCCTTTTTATTGACTACTGCTGCTGTAGATCTGACTTCTGAAGCAGCCACACTATATAACAGGCTGGTAATACTAAGAAAGGTCATTATTCTTCTAGCAACAAGTTGTGTTTTTTACATTACAGAAAGCTTTTTATCACATCAGCAGATAAGTAATTAATTTTTTAATGTTAGGGAAAGCACTAGAGTAATGATGCTGGGATTAGTGAAAAGTGGGCTGATGAAGTTGTGACTTTGCTATTCTCCAGCTTTTACTCTCACTACTTGAATGTAAAATAAGGCATTTATGTTTCATTTTAGGGTACTATTTAAGAGAAAATTATACTGAATCTTTATTATGTTTTCCTACCTGTTATTTTTAATGTCTTTTTTTTTGCATAATTTCATTTAATGTACTCAAGATATTTTTACTATTTTGAATGCTTTCTTCTTGTTTTGTCTTCGTTTTGGTTTAATTCTGGTACTTTGTATACACAATTCTCTCTTTGAATCATTCCCTCTCCTTGCTCACCAGTGGAAGTTTCATTATAAAGTTTCTTCATGAAGATCACATTGTAGTAACCCTGAGAACGCCCAACAGATTTTATGTTACAGTACTAAGCTCAATATCGAAGGAACACCTGACCCCTAGGGGCAGAATTCTTTGCTTGAAATGATGAAAGAGAGACTCCAGGATCATCAAATCCCTACCTTAGACCAGCATGATGTTATATTTTACAGCTTTAGTGGATTTTGCAGCTTGCTGCTACCAAAAGAGGGGATGTAGAGCACTCTTCCCTCTGTTCCTTTTTCCTAACCAGCTTCCAAGGAAAGCAGAAAAGAGGAGAAAGAGGAGAAGCATTTTCCTTTTTCAGACTTCTAGATGGACTTATCTATAATGTCACACTTAGTTTACCTAAAATTATGTGTGATTAACTTGGCACCTAGGTACTTCAGTTTGCATAATTTTAAAGTACTGCTACTATTTCTGTGTTATGAGGATAAAAGATTTAGGCTCTTTAGGCTGTTGTATTTCAGTGGATGAGATACTTGTGGGTTAGAAATTATTTTACTTCCATTTCTGAATCAGACTAGAATTTAAAATCAAGTCACACTAACAAGGAATGACACAACTGTAAATTTGTTTTAATCTTAAAGAAAGTGATGGCCTGGCCAAGAAAAGCAATAGGAATTTTGTCTTCCTGCAAACCGAAAGATAACTTAGTTCTAGATGTTTGAAGTAAATGAGCAGCTCATGGTGTCTCAACATTTCTAACAAAGTCATGGAAGGTTCTGGTTTTGGCAGTGTGAAAAGTATAGCTGCATATATAGTACACAGCTACGTGAAAGGTATTGAACTGTTTCTAATACAGAGTAAAATTGATATTGGTGCTACAAAACAGCAGAGCAAAATTAAGCATGTAATAAATTAATTCTTTTTTTTTACTTACAATTTGAACAGGTATAAATTATCTGTTCGATTTGGTGGAAAAAAAAATGGACATGAACAAACAATGTGCACATGCAGCCTAGAAGCCAATCATATCCTGGGCTGCACAAAAAGAAGCATGTTCAGCAAGTCAAGGGAGGTGATTCTCACCTTTGCTCTGGTGAGACCCCATCTAGAGTACTGTGTCCAGCTCTGGTTCCCAGCACAAGAAAGACATATAGCTACTCGACTGGGTCCAGAGGAAAGCCATGAAAATAAAGAGAGAGATGGAACATCCTCCTATGAAAAAAGGCTGAAAGAGTTGAGGATATTTGGCCTGGAGAAGAGAAGGCTCTGGAGAGGCTTTCCTGCACCCTTGTAATATGGAAAGGGAGCTTATAAGAAAAGTGGAGAGAGAATTTTTACCAAGGCCTTAGATTATATATCAAGAAGGAATTATTTGTAATGAAAGTGGTGAGACACAGGTTGCCTAAAGAATCATAGAATCCCTCTGTTGGAAAAGACCCCCAGAATCATCGAGTCCAACCATTCCTATCAACCACTAAACCATGTCTCTCAGCACCTCATCCACCCATCCTTTAAACACTTCCAGGGAAGGTGATTCAACCACCTCCCTGGGAAGCCTGTTCCAGTATCAAATGACACTTTCTGTGAAAATTTTTTTCTGATATCCAGCCTGAACCTCCCCTGATGCAGCTTGAGGCCATTCTCTCTTGTCCTGTAACCCATCACTTGGGAGGCCAGCTCCCTCCTCTCCACAACCTCCTTTCAGGTAGTTATAGAGAGTAATAAGGTCTCTTCCAGCCTCCTCTTCTCCAGGCTAAACAACCCCAGTTCCTTCAGCCACTCCTCTTAAGGCTTGTTCTGCAGCCCCTTCACCAGCTTTGTTGCTCTTCTGTGGACTCGCTCCAGAGCCTCAGCATCCTTCTTGTGGTGAGGGGCCCAGAACTGAACACAGTACTCGAGGTGCGGTCTCACCAGTGCCGAGTACAGAGGGAGAATAACCTCCCTGGACCTGATGTCCACGCTGTTTCGGATACAAGCCAAGATGCCATTGGCCTTCTTGGCCACCTGGGCACACTGCTGGCTCATGTTCAGTCACTGTCAACCAACACCCCCAGGTCCTTCTCCTCCAGGCAGCTTTCCAGCCAGGTTTCTCCTAGTTTGTACCTCTGCTTAGGGTTGTTGTTCCCCAAGTGCAGGACCCGGCACTTGGCCTTGTTAAACCTCATGCCATTGGACTCTGCCAAGCAGTCCAGCCTGTTCAGATCCCTTTGCAGAGCCTCCCGACCCTCCAGCAGATCCACACTTCGGCTCAGCTTAAGTTGTGAATGCGCCTTTCCTGGAAGTGTTCAAGGTCAGGTTGGTCGGGACATGGAGCAACCTGATCTAGTGAAACACGTCCCTTCTCATGGCAGGAGGATAGATAATCTTTGAGAACAGATAATCTTTGTAGTTCCCTCCTCACCCAAACCATTCTGTGATTCTGTGCCTCTATTATAAAGTCATCACATCATGCTGAAACATTCAGAATCATTTATTAAGAAGTAATGTAAAAAGGTATAAAAACCATTGTCATTACATTCTTCGACATGATAATTTTTAAAAAATAAATAAAATTTTGTGACTCTTTAGCACTGGAATTTGTAAATCTGAAGTTAGAATTTCTTTTGTCAGCTAAAAAAATTTGTGATTCAGTTTCTTGCTGACAAGATGTGTTGACAAGAAACCTGTAATGAATGTATTCAAAAGTTTTGTATTGATATTAAATAGTAAACAGCATTTTCTTTAACACAGAAACATGGAATAAAATAAAATGCAATGCCTTGAGAATATCAGAAGCTTTGATAACTGATGCTGGAAAACAGACTTGTTATGTTCATGAAACTCTTGCCATGCATAATCAAGCTACTTCAGTGTTAGCTAGGAAATGGATTTTAACAAAAGTCTGTTGTATGTCTGTCAGCATCTCTGAAGATGAGACTTCCGTCCCTTTTGGTAGATTCTTTTCTTCTTCTAGATATCAAAAGAGTTCTTGGCTCATCCAGTAATATATAGAGATATAAGTATGATGCATTTCTCCAAAACCAGAGCTTCAGCACCAGATTTCTCTCTCCTCTAACTGATATTAGCAGTTCTTTCAAACTAAATAAGCAGGATAACTTATATTTTTTCCATGTATGCAGTACTAGTTTTATCTTCCTTTAAATAAATTTTTTACTTTCTCATGTGAAAGTGGTGCAATTTCATCTAAGAGTCAAATCTAGCCTTCTTTACTTGTCAGCTGTCCAGATACCACAAGTGGATAGTTTATTCCTTTTTTATTTCTTTGAAGTTTACTTTTCCCTTTCATTTACTCTTTGCTAGTTCTTTTCAATAGATTGTCACAGCAGGGAACACTGTATTTTTTCCCTCCACTTGTCTGCTCTTTGTTACTTGGCATTTCCTACAGTGATCAGTCCCTCCTGATAATTGCTTATTGGAACATTATTATTCAAGCAGTTCTGGAAAGACTAGATATTAAGGATCAGAATTGTCATACAATTGAGATAAAAAGGGTGATATCAGTTTGACATACTTCCAATTTTACACCTCATTTTGGAAGGTATCTCTTTGTAGATGAGCTAACAGCAACTTTTTTTATTTAATTTAACCTTTCATTTTATATATAAACTTTTCTCAGTTCCATGCGACTCAACTCTAATTATTCTTCCCTAGCACTTGAAGAAGGTAGCTTCCTTAATCCATAGAGAATGAGATTAAATTAAGAAGATCAGGATCTTTATGTGATGATATCAGTGTTCCAAGTTGGCAGATACCCAGGTCCCTCAAACTACTCTTGCTTTTTTTAAAAGTACATGTCTTTTAGGGACTTGTTTGGAAAAGAAGGTGGCCATCTGGGCTGACTTGAAGTCAAGAAGCTATGAATCCTGTATGAAAAGGTTGTGGTTCTTTAAAAAAAAAAATGGCATCACAACCTTCTAAACAATCAGTATTTTCTGTTGATTTGTTTTTAATTAAAAGGGGAGGAAGAAGTTAAAAACCTGTAATACAAGAAATACTTAGTTTCAAAGTTTAACCACAATGTCAGAAAGTTAATAAAGAAATGGCCCACCTTTCTACTGTATGCGAGACAGTGCAGAGTATGTGGCTACCATTAGCTGGCAAAGCAGAAGAGGAGAGCAGTGGTGGCTGTCAGAACTGCTCAGGCAGAAAGCAGCACTGTGCAAGTGTCAAATTTCCATTAGCAGGGAAGTAAAAGGAAAACAAATGCCAAAGATAAGGATTATGCCTGTGCAGCTGAAAGTGGGCTGAAATGTCCCATCTGTCTCATAAAGTCCTGACGAGGGCCAAAGTTTCCAATAACGTAAAACGATGTGATTCAGAACAGAGTGAAATATAGGTTAAATTTCTTTGTATCGACCACTGCACACCCTACAGGGCAAACTGAACAATTTATTATGATGTTAAGGGCAAAGTAATCCTATGGTGGCTTTTTACCAGTATTATTTTAATAAGGCGCGAAATTGGTGGGTGTCTTTAAAAAAATCCCTAAATTGTTTATGTGGGACATAACCTAAGTGTTCTTGCCAATTTGGAGCTGTGGTAGTCAAGCCCCATATCGAGATGTCTCAGTCCATTCTCATTTCAACTTTTGTCTGGTGCTGCTGCAGTTCATCAACCAGTTGTTGCAATAACCCCTAGGTGCTGCTCATAAAAAGCAGATGACCAAGTTAAAGAGAGCTTTCACGACTTTCTTGGCAAAAAATACTATGGAATAATATTACATATATCTCTCAGAATGTAAACTGATTTTCTGATGTGACGTTTAATTACTTCCCTTGCTCCACTTTAACTTTAGGAACATGCAGCAGAAGAGTAGAAAATAATTATTTTAAATAGGAGACACTGGTATAATAAATACACTGTCAGGAAATGTATGCAAATATTCTATCCTACTGTTGTCATATTTAATTGTTGAGTGTTGATGACAATACAGTCATTTGCTGAGTATATGTAGCCATGCTTTTCCTGTGCCTTTGAAAGCAGAAATCTATTTGCTGTTGTGTACTTACTTCCTTCTGTGTGTGATACTGAAAGACCAGTCTGTTATACAACTATTTATGTGAAATATGGAGATTTCAAATCTTTCCTGTTCAGGGATGTCTATCTACATAATAATATCCATAGATTTTATGTTGTAGGTTCAGAAAGAACTAGTCCTTTTAAAAAAAATACATTAATAGCTAGATAATAAGCTTTTACCTGCCTCTCTATCCACAGGAATGATGTTGTTCCTATGACTAAGAAATATGTTGGCTGGGGCCTTACAGTCGTTATTTGCCATCTGTGCTTTGGAGAGTTTATCTTGGCAGTAACCCCTCACTTTCTCAAATAATATCTATGTGTCTGTGTTAATATTTCAGTCTGTCTCTGGTGTGGCTATGTGAATGATCCTTTCTCAGCTCAAATTTAGCCTCCTGATTCATCCTGAAAAATAGATCTCTCTGTGATCATCTGCAAAGCAGAGCCCTCCAGAAATCTCTCGTTTCAAGAAGGAAGTCTCATAACTCTTCTTTTGTAATTTCCCATCACAAACCAAATGGCACATAGCATTCGTATCATTGAACCTTTGTAAACTATATAAGTAATTTCACATTTCACATATTTGCTTTGTTCATGAGTTAGAATTATGTAGAGAAAAGACTAAGAAATAGGCCTGATGACTTCAGGGTCCTCCATGATCTCATGCCCCCACCGTGTCTTAGAGGCATCAAATACATCTTGGCCTAAGAAGAGGTGTCGAGCATTTCCAAACCAATTTAAGATGAGAGTGACATATTTCTATTTGCAGGCCTCAGACCAGAAAAAAAGTAGACATCTGCTGTGCTACTTAATACTACTCTGAAACTTCAGCAAAAGCTCTTTCTGAATAGGCTGGGAGCACTTAGATGAATTAAGGGATCAAAGTCCCATTTCATAAGCTATTGAGCAATTTTCTGAGCTAGTCATCTATGATCAATGAGGATGACCTGAAAAATCATTTGCTTTCCTTTCTGAAAGGATCCTCTCGAGTTTAAATCAGCACAGAGACTGTCGTATTGAACATATTTTCATGCCAGGGGAAAAAAATAAAAGAAGGATATGTTGAAAAGAAGCTGAATTATAAAGATTTGTGGCCTTCAATTTATTTGTTGTTTTTTTTAGCTAAGTTCAGAATGTCATCTAGAGAGACAGATTGACGTTTACATTCATTAGTGGAAAATTCCCTTGAGGACAGTTTCCACAGTCAGTCTTCCTTTCTTTTTGATGCTAACAGTGTCTGTACAGAGACTCATTCACAGCTAGTATGGTTTGGAGGTGGTGGTGGCTCACTAAGCACCAATGTCTAGTAGTACTTAGGCACAAAAGCCACTGAGTTGCCAAAAGCTGTTAAGAGAAGCAGGTGAATGAGGAAGTGTGCATGGTGATGGTCATGTCAAGGGGGAAAAAAAAAGACGTCTTCTGTTTTGAGAGTGAGTTAGCACACAGCCACTTTCATGTAAGATTATGTTTGCACAATTAAAACCGGAAAGCTCAGAGATGAAAAGAATTAAGATTTCATAAGGAATATTAATTCAATCTTGAAAAAACTCCTCTGTATGATATGTGATTTATAGCAAATGTTTAAACCCTGCTCCCAAATTCAGCAGAGATTAAAAGTCTGGCTGTTGAAAGACAAGAAATGCTTAGGCTATGATGTCAACCAATTTTATCACAGTTCTAGTCTTATTTAATGAAAGTCGTAAAAATGAAACAAACATACAGACAAATACTTTGAAATTTTGAAAATGTAAAGGATTAAAATGAGGGGTTGAATTATTTGCCCTGTTTTAAATTCTTCATAATTAATACTTTAATCTGGCAAAATGTTGACATTATGCATTTGCATCTAAGAGCATATAGATATGCAGTTTAAAACTGAGTCTGACAATAAATGTTTAAACCTTTGAAGATATAGAGAAGAGTTTCTTTTATCACTCCACAATTATTGAATCAGTCATCATGAGCATACATTGGAATAATCAAATAACTGAAGCCTTAACTTCACCTGACAGTCTAATTCAGAAAAGGAATAGCATCCTTAAGTTGTCATTACAGTTTGCCTAGGTACTACCTAAAGAAATCCTTTCCAAAATTTGAGAGAGAACATGGGAGACCTCAAAGTGGGGAACTAGATAGCGTCTTTTGTGTTAGTCGTCTTAGTTATATGTGTGAATTGGCATCTTATTTTCAGATGTGTGCAGTATAGATATGCAAATTTACTCAAAAAGTTATCACAGCTGTCATGCAAAATGCAAATGCAATGGACCTTACTAAAATTGCATGCCCATCTTTCATATTCTAGCATTTTAAGCAGGCCAAAAATTAAGATTCACATTAGAAATAACGTAGCCTTATGTTCAACAGATGTAAGGTCTAAAAGTGAATTTCAAGCAATGCGTTTATTACCTAATTTAAATACTAATAAGGAGATAGACAGTGAATACTTTTGACCTTTAATGATCTATCATTAATGTTACAATTCTGATGTAAATATGAAAACATTTCTATCCTGTATTGTGCATGTTGCAGCTATATTTACAGGTCTTCACAGCTTTCTTAAATGCATCTTAACTCTGCTTTATTATTCACGTGTTTTTATGTATCTAAGTATTATTCAAATTTAACATTTACCAAATAAATTGGAACCTATATGAATAAGAGAAATAAGAGATGTGGTGCTCATCTCTAGGAAAAAGCTTAACTTATGCATAATTGTAAGTCAAATGTGGTTGATTTATTCATAGCTGCTAAGCAGTACATACCAAATCTGCTGTGCACTATGCTGAAAATTTAACCTGAGGGTCTGAAAGACACATTATATTTATAAGACTGTATAAACAGTCACAAGCCAATTACAAGTTTACAGTTATATGACAATCCAAATCCAAACAGAAGCAAATTCATACTGATTGCTTAATTGACCCCACACCAAAGTTGCTTTTTGGTTTTTTTTGGTCTGTTTTTTGTTTAAAGGACTGCCCTTCCCCAAACCCTCATGCTAATTTTACTTGTCTCACCCTGAGTCTAGGGAAATCCAACAGAAAAGTGTTTGATGTTCTACAGACTATCTGGACCTAACAGCTACTGATTTGAATGATAGTGGTAGGTAGTTAAATCTGGGGCAATTGCCTCACCTTATGTCATTGTGAGAAGAATTCAGAATTCTGTGGGCCAATTTCATTCATCTTAAGATATGTGAGCTGCATGTGAAAATGCTTCTGCTTCATTAGCTTTAAAAAATGTTTGCAGTTGTAGATGTAGATGTGTATGCTGTACGTGAATCCCACCCTGTATGTATCTACGGTGTGCATTGGTGGCTCTTGATTGTGCTAGCACCAGCGTTCTGGTGTTCTTGTTCATCAATCCTACCACATTTTGAACTGCCAGCAGTGGCATGTCTGAACTGCCTTCCAAGCTGGAGAAAGGCTGCCAGCACAGGAGCAGACACAGGAAATCTACATTAAAGTTCCTCTACTGTGGTCCTGTAGACTGAATGCCTATCAGTAGTGTGAGCACTTTAGATGCATTCTCAGAGTCCATCCTCAGGTTTATTTTAATTTGAAAGGAATCCAGGTCACAAAATCCAAGAAGGCTTTACTACACAAACAGAAATATATTAACTGTCCATGACTGGATATACTGTAAGTGTGCATTCCTGATCTGAATTGAGACACTAATATAAATGTGTTTTTCCAAACCCAGATGCTACTTGTTTGGCAGAATGTCCTGTTGACATTGAAGATCCCACTAAGCTATCATACTGGGAACACAGCACATTTGAGACTCCAGCTTTGTGTTTTGGAGAAGAATTCATTTTATTTCCATAATATAATTTTTATAAATAATGGTAGGATAGTAGGACTGATTCAAGACTTTTCACTGAATCTGCAGTCTCCTTACTTCCTGCAGGAGTTATTAAATATTTTTAAATAGTTATGAATTCATTTTCTGTTCTAGTCAAACACTTATGTTAACTAGTATTCACTGTTGCCTTTGAGGTTCATGTGCTAATGCTTCCTCTATGTGGAATAACTTGTCTTTTTAGGTGAATGAGCTTCTTAGATAATGTGCTGTAATGTACTATAATATCAACCTATTACTTCATCCTAGAATTTCCACTTTCCAGTGGTTGTGTTTTAGCTCTGAATGTTAAACAAGTTGCATGCAGAATTTATGTACTGTTCACCATACGTGCAGCCACTTCTTGTGTTGCTGTCAATGGTTTTATTATTTTCCATCTTTACCTCAAGTGTTGTGCTCAATGACTAGGTCTGAAAGTGATAATTACTTCCCCACTGCAGGGACAAACTGATTTACATATTTATCAAGGAGAAACTGGATGACTCTGAGCATACCACAAAAGCATTTGCATATTTATAACCTGAAATGTACAAAAGCTAAAATTGAGATAGGGATGTCTTGGTCTTAGTTACTAAGCTTGTTTTTATACAAAGGTTTTAGTCATGGATTTTGTAATCAGATCAGTGCATTAAAGAGTGAAGTATCCTTTTTTTATCACACAAAATCAAAATAGAGATTAAAATGAGTGTTAGCTTGTGAATGATGATGTGCAGAATTTGCAACATTAAGTTTTCATAAGGTGAAAATCTTAGCCCTGAAAGGATGATGAACTATATAATAACCTTAATTTAACTCCTGTCGAGGAAGAGGGTCCCAATGGGTTCATTAGGTAGTGGCTATATAGTTGAGTGGTATCAGTAGGGTTTCTGGGAGAAATATAGGCTTCCAGATACTTATGGGAATAGGATTAATTTATAGGAGTGTATGCATATATTCAAAGCCCACCTGGCTTTCTACTCTCAGAGATGAACCCCTTCAACTGGCTACAAGTTAGTTGTGATTCTGGTTAATGATGCTGTTCTAAATATGCTTTAGGTAGCATTTTTTTACTGAGAAGGTGCTCAAACACTTGAACAGGCCTCCTAGAGAGGTGGTCGCTGCTCCAAGCCTGTCACTGTTTTCAGAGGCATTAGTAAACTCATTACTGTTTTTCAATGTTTGTACCTTGTTTTCCAATTAATAGTAATTGTTTAAACCCTGTATCTTAACGTGGATGAATACAGTAGGAGTTTTATATGGTTCAAAACTCCAGAAATTACATTCAGCATTAGAGAGGCTGGTCAGCTACCATTCATGCTCTGTTAAAAAGGCTGAATAATGGCATGGCACTCTCAGTTTCCTTGTTTCCTTCTAAATGACAGACTCAATTGCACTTATCACTTTCATATAGCTATCATTTCATTGAAATTGGCATTTTCACTTTAAGAATGAAACAACTCTGTAACTTAACATAGCTCAAAGCAAGAGTGGAGAGCAGCACGTAGAAAGCAGTCTTCAGTGTGTTTTGCAGGGTTTTGCTTATAATATGGAAAGCCAACGTGCTAGTTTAGAACAAGTAACATCTTCATGCTGTCCTTAACCCTTTTTGTATCTTAAAAAATACATATCAAACAAAAGCGTCCACAGACCTAATGCCTTTGTCTGCTACAATGTTAGTGACCTACATTGGGATATACATTCCTAGAATGGCAATAGTAGGAAAAACTTAATCTGAAATTCTAGTTGCTTAATAGCTTCAGAAATTGTGCAGCTCCTTCAGCGCTAGATTGATTTTGTTGTTCAGAAATATTTTCTTTCCAAATCTGTTCTGTTCAAGTCAGAAAAAAAATGTAAACAGTAGCAGCCACAGAGATCAGTGCAGCTGTTAAATTTTTCAGAACATGTCTTTCAAGTTAGTCTTTTCAATAAGGAATCTTTCCATTTTATTGATCATTTTCAACACTGGGGACAGGAAGGTGTTGTCGCTTGAATAGAGCTATCATTTTCCCAGTGTTTTATTTATCCTACAATTTCATATTCTGGATGAACTCTTTACATCCAAAAAGCCTTTTAAAGTTTTAAAGTTTTCTGCAACCAGCAATGGGACTACTAAGCCAGCTGAAACTCCATTGTTGTAATTCAAAAGGACATGACAAATGATACCCTTCCAGTCATGTTTTATTGGTGAAGAAATACAGTTTTTCCATTTTCTCTTACATTTCTCTGTTCACTATACTCTTTAAAGTGTGTTGGTCATGTAGTTACATGACTAGCACTTTGGGTAGGATATATCATACTGTTCTTGATGCCTAATACAAAGGCATTTAGTTTTGAGCTAGTTGCCTGTCTTTTCTTTCTCAGTCAACATGTAAAAATAGGCCTTTTTGTAGTTGTGATTGACCTTTTCCAAATTAAGGCAGCTAAAATAGGTTAGATGAAACCCTTCCTTGCTCCTTAACTGGCATTGCCTGGGAATGCTTATACATCAATTTTAACTCAATCTAAAGTCTCTGTGAAATCTACAGAAATAATAAGAGTGGAGGAATTAAAGTAAAAAAGAAATTAAACTGTTATAAGAAAAGAGTAAATATGTCTTTTACCTACTTTGTAGTATTTACTTCCAAAATTGATGAAAATGTATGTGTATGGTGTCTCTTTATAGAGATGCAAAATATATTATTTGCATTCTTCTTCTGTGCAGGTTACCATTTAGAATTGCTAATAAGTGAAAGTATTGCTTGGGTTATCAGTGGCCACATTATTCAAATGCACTTTAATGAAGCCTGCTGCATCATAGCACACACATTTTTTTGCTTATTTATAGTTTCCATTCTAGACAGTGTCAGTGTTTGGGATGAAAATAGAAATGGAGGTCTAGCTTCATTTGTGTGATTGCATTGTGATTGTCAGTCTCTGAAAACATTGTTATTTGAATTACCACTATCAGTCCATCTGTACTGAAAAATGTTGTTACTAAAGTAAATTGTCATTTTGGCATTTGTTAATTAAACCTAAGGCAGCCAGTCTCCTTTGCGTTTAAAAATCTAAATGAAGGAAATAGAAGTTTTACCACTGAGTTCAACGACCTTTAAGTGAAACTTTCTGTGCTTTATATTAGCACGGGGGTTATTTCTGAAACGGGTAAAATTTGAGTGTCAGATATTTTTTCAGGCCAAGTCAAGCTAGCCAGCCTCATGTGGAAAACAAAAAAAGTCATCATAATGATGACGGCTTTATTTAATTAACTGTGATAGTGAGACATTTTTCATTGCTTCTCATTTTTTTCCCAGATTCATTAGGAAATCAAAATGGCCATTATGGAATGACAGCAGATGTCTCTGATCACCAGAGATCATTTAATGTTATGTGCTGAGTGGAATCCTTATTTTATTTTCGTTTTGATTTATATAAAGGATGAATTTGAAAATCCAATTTCATCAAAAAAAACTGTGTAGATAAAAAAAATGCGTGTGTGCATGTTGTTGCACTTACATTTCTTTGTGCAATTCCATTTATTGTTATTCTTATAGAATTATAAAATTATAGATTGATAAAGGTTGGAAAGGAACTCAGGAGGTCATGTGGAAGAATATCCACACATAATGTCCTAATTCATTTATATTATTCACTTTTTTATAATCATTGCTGCTTTTCCAATGGATATTGTAATTACTTAGCAAGTACATTCTCCAAACAATCTCAGAAGGCAATGGAAAATTGTCTTTTTCTTTCCTGGCACTAAGTTCACCTGTTACGGCAAACGAATGGCTTGTCAGATGGATGTGCGTGATTTTCTCTTAATCCACCAACTTCAAAATGTCAGCCTTTGTAACAGATTTTCCTCCACTCTGTTGGGAAATTTCTACTCCCACAGGGTTTCAAAATTTACACACACAAATTCTCCTACTCTTACATTTATTCTTTGCTTCTAGTTTATGAACAAGACCACCAGGTATCACGTTTAACTGCTTATGGTCCCATATTCATGACCGAGTCATTTGAGCTGATAAGAAATGAAGACAGTCAACCTTTTTAACAAGGCAATTTTAGAATGCTGTAACATTAAAAGACAAGTAGAAATAGTAGTAATAAGCTAAGGCATTTACTTGTTATCCAGAAAAAGAGCATAGCAACACAAATAGTGATCTGAAAATCATTAAAGAAGGGTCTGTATCTTCAAATTCTTATCTCCTCCTCTTTGGCACAATAGTTGGGCATCAGCTGATGAATTAATTCTCAGTGGACAAGTGAGCAAATCAAAATTAAAATTAAAATTGGACCACTGTTGGCTGTTTAAGTAAAAAAGAATAAAGATAAAAAAGTTGTGAAGACAGAATTATCTTTATATTTCTGAGATCCCTAAAGTACAAGTTTAAAGCTCATTTGCAGGCTGGTGTGAAGAAGTATACTCTTAAACTTCAGTTGGTTTCCATGACTAATAATTTTAGATTCAAATCAGTATAAAATTCACTGGAGCAGCTTCACTCTCAGTCATACAGAAACACTCTTTAAAGAACTTGGTCTAAATAGGTTTGAATGTGGTTTATGTGCACTACAAGCCTCTCCACAGGTTGTGTGAGGAGCCCATTGTGAAAATGAAGCATGAGCCCACAGTGCCTTGGAGCTTCAGAGTATAATCGTGTGAAATTATTTTTTTAATATGTGCAAGTGTGTGTGTTTATTGCCTTGCACGTTTTAAGTTTAGTCAATGTCTATTTTTACATGCCGAGAAATTAGGGAACAGTTGGTAAGTTTTACAATATGATCTCCAGAGGCACTCCATGCATTAACTTTTTATTTATTTTTATTATTATTATTTTCTTAGAATATTTTATTTTAACACTCACAGTGAGATTTTTTTTCCATGCTGCCTCTATAGGTTGCTTGACAGCAAAGGTTTACTCGCAAATGGTTAGCACTATTCTGCATGCTGAGGTTCTTTCAGATATCATCAGTGGTTTGAATCTTCTTGTTGACGGGCTTCCTTGATTGAGAACAACTGCTTCTGTGGGTCAGCAGCATTTCTGATGTCCACAAATCTCATTTTATACCTCAAGAAACTCTGCAGCAATTGAACCACAGACCTGAGTGCAATAAGCCTTCTGCGATTGTCCCTTACTGTTAGCTACATGGTGCCAAATGCTATGTGTAATAATGTTTATATATAAAAGTGACATTAAAGCTGTTTGGGTTTTGTTTGGTTTATTGTTGTTTTTATTTTTTTAATTTTTTTTCTAGGGCAGATTCTGGATGTGTTGGAGAAATATAATCTAAGCAATAAAACCCTTGTATACTTTACATCTGACCAAGGAGCTCATGTTGAAGAAATCTCCAGTTCTGGAGAAGTGCATGGAGGGTACAATGGCATATATAAAGGTGAGTATTCTCTGATGATTTTTAAAAATTGTGTTAGAAACTATCTCCTTGTTCTTGGTCCAAAACTATAACATATTCCATGGCCAAGAAGGTCAAAATTGATTCCTTAATAGTAGGTTTTTTATGAGTTTCATTCGAATTCAAACATAGGCAGTAAATACAGCAGCTCAGCCAGAGTACATGCTCAACTCTTGGAGTTTTAGAACTAGCAAATATGCTCTTGAAATGCCCAAAGGAACAGCTTTGGAAGGGTGTCAGTTCATAGTACTTTACCATCATGGCTGGGTAGCAGAATAGAAAGGGGAAGGGGAAAAGATGATTTATGAGCCATCGGGAATCATTAACACCATGAAGTGAGTGGGATCACATGAAAAGCAGATATAGAGCAAATGGGATAATCGGCACCAGCGTCCTGTGTATTTATTACAGAAGAAGTAGAAAAGATAATTTAAGTTTAAAGTGAAAAAGGAGGAGCTAGATTAGGTTTGGGATAGGAAAGTTGCACAACAGGCAGAAAAAGGCAACATTTCAAGCAGCGAAGTGAGTTGGAGAAGAGAGTTTTGAAAATAATGCACAACAGACTTACTGAATTGAAGACTGACTTGGAAATGGAGAGACTTTAGTTACAAGGACAGAGTTCAATTGCATTCTTTTAGTGCAGGTTTTGAGAAGATTGATAGTCTATAATCTGTTTATTTTGTGGAGACATAAAATGTGTTTGAAGTCTGCCTTATCGCAGTGCAGTTTGTCCCATTGGTATCACACAACAATAATGAAAGATACCGGTTTTGTTGCAATATGATGGTATTTTAGAAAGCAAAACTCCAGCTTAGCAGCCAGCTTTCCACGTTTTGTCCATTCCCATGTCAGTGGCATGGTAATGCCTTCAGTCTGCAAGAATGTAGTACACCACTGCATAATAGACAACATTGTAAAATATTAAATAAAGGGCACCTTCTGACCAAGTGCAAAATCCAGTGCTTTCCAGTGTACAAGTGGTCACACAGAATCAGGAAAGTGAACATCATATTGTTTTTAATAATCATCAGTCTTATTGAAATAAGGCAGGAGTTCTTGGTTTTATTATTTTTCATGAAATGCAGTGAATATTTATATTCCTTTAGCAGAGATAAAGTTCTTTTTATTCTTTCACTAGGAAGTCGCTGGGTAATTTGTTTGTCCCTTATGTTTCAGGGGATGAGATCAGAGAAATCCAGCAGTTTTTAGAAAGTAATTTACGAAACTTGAAACTTCCAGTTGTAGACAGAAATAAATAAATTGCCCTTTGGTATTATTTTTTTTTAAATAGTAATATTGCAGTAATACAAAATGATGTAGTAGTTGAGTCTGGAAGGTGTCTTCCAAGGTCTACAGTCTTAGCCCTTGCACAGCAGGGTAGGTGCAGCAGGTTGCTCAAGGCTCTGTCCATTTGACTATGGAAATCTCCAATGATGGAGACTCCACAGCCTCTCTGGTCAGCTTGCTCCAGTGTTTAATCACCTCTACCATAAAAAAAAAAAAAAATGTTATGTTTAAATTGGATTTCTGGTTTTCATTTTGTACATGTTGCATCTTGTCCTGTCACTGGGCATCAGCCTGACTCTGTCCTCTTTATTCAGTTAAATCCATATCCACACAGATGGATAAGATCCCACTGAGCCTTCTCTTCTCCACTATGAACAGTCCCAGCTCTCTCAGACTGTGCTCATATATAAAATGCTCCAACTGTTTGATCATTTTCATAGCCCTCCTTAGAACTCACTCCTGTATGTCCATGTCTCTCTTTTACTGGGGAGCTCTGCACTTGGACCAGTGCTGCATCACCTCCCTTGACTTGCTGGCAACCTTCTTCCTAATACACTCCGGCTCACTTTTGGCCTTCTTTACCACAAGGAAACATTGCTGGCTGATATTCAGGTAGTTGTCAATCAGGACCCCCAGATCCTTCTCTGGTGAGCTGATTTCTGCCAGTCAGCCCCTAGCCTTTGCTGGTGCTAGAAGTTATTCCTCTTCAGATACAAGACTTTTTATTTCCCTTTGCTGAACTTCATGAAGTTCCTTTCTGCCCATTTCTCCGGCATCTCAATGTCCCTCTGGATGGTGACACAACCATCAGTGGATTAACCACTCCTCCCAGTTTTGTATTATCTGCAAAACTGCAAAAAGGAGGAAAGGTTGACGTATACAGTAACAACAGTAATACTTTGATGTTTTCAAGTGAGAAAGCTACACAGTTTTAGGAAGTAGATATCTATCTGAGAAATAACCCATATATTTTAAGAGAGCTATGAAGAAAATTGTTTTGCCACACAAGCAAAACAAGCCATGCTAAAGTCATGAGGTTACAAACCATCAGATGGGTCCCCTTGGGCTATTACCAGAGTGACATGTATCTTGAACATTAGCACTTAGACATTACATAGTGATTTAAGTAATTAAGGAACCATATGGTTACATATCCGTAGCTCTAGGCACAGCCTGAGGTGTTTTAGAAGCTCTAAAAAATGTTTTTCTAGAATGCCAGACATAAGATACAGGATAAATGACAAGCAAGGGAAGGGAAAAAAAAAAAAAATACACTGAGGAATATTCCTTCCTGGAGAACTTTGAATGGAGCCTTGAAAAATTTTGTATTCATGCTTATAGAATGTAGAACAATTTGAACTAGCTCTTACCTGATTTAATAAAAAAGCCAGTAGATAGTGTTACTTAAGGAGTGAAGGTGTGTCTTATTTTTAAAATTAATTGTGTAGTTTACAGTTACCACCTATGCTAGAAAATATAGTAATACAGTATGGGAAAGAAAGCAATCCTATGCAAAAACCAAAATAATTGTTGTATCAGAAACATTCTTAATAAAACAAAAAGAAATTAAAAGACCTATGCAATCAGTTGAATACACATTTACCATTTTAAAATACAATGAAACCTGTTTTATCTTCAACTCTCTGTCTCCACATCAGTCCTCAGTTTAGTAGGTGTATTATGCATTTTTTTTCAAAAAGGCAGAAGTGGAAGTGATCAATTAATGGTGTAATTAGCAATTTTCATACATAAGAATTTATTCATATTAACAGTTGTGTACAAAGAAATGTGTACATCTCTGACAGATTTAATGAAAAGCAGAGCTGTGAAGCCCAAAGTCTCAGACACTGGTGTGGCAATTTACCTCACAAAACAAAAGGATGAACTTTATGCTGTTTGTGCTCATGTGTGTACACATTAGGAATTTGCCTCATTTTGTAAGTAGTTTACAAAACTGGGAGACGTATGCATCCTTTCTCGCTGTCTCTGCTAGACAATCTCTGCTACTTACTTTTTTGTATATGAGCACCTCGTGAATGCAAATATTAATCAAGCCGCTTAACCCTCTTGTCAGAGCTGGAGCAGTATGCTCAGCAATAATTGGTACTGCTCTAAAATCAAAAGCTCTCATCAGATCTCCACAATTTGAGCTCACCAGTTTGTCTTGATATACAGCCAAATGAGCACCAATAATAAAATCTAAGAAGTATGGAGAGTTAGGCTGGCACTGCAAGACTGAAAGCAAAAAGGAGGAATTGGTAGTTGAAGATTTTATTACTTCAGATTATGACTGTGGAACGGTAACTGTAAATTTGGATAACCCTTGAAATTAGAAACTGGAGCTAATATAGTGTTTAACTAGTTGGTGTCATATACAGTCTGGTTTATCTCTTCAGTACTCTTTTTTAGAAGACAGCATATACTAGCATTACTTATATGACTGCTTAGTGGATGGGTCAAGGCTGCAGATATTGTCTACTTAGACTTTAGGAAAGCCTTTGACACCATTTGCCACAGTATTCTCCTGCAGAAACTGGCTGCTTGTGGCTTGGATAGGCGTACTCTTTGATGACTGAAAAATTGACTGGATGACCAAGCCCAAAGGGTGGTGGTGAATGGAGTTAAATCCACTTGGTGGCCACTTACTAGCAGTGATGTTCCTAGGGCTCAGTATTGTGGCCAGTTCTGTTTATTATCTTTATCAATGATGTCAATGAAGGAGTGGAGTGTACCCTTAGTAAATTTACAGGTAACACCAAGCTGGGTGGGAGTGTTGATCTGCTTGAGGTCAGGGAAGCTCTGCAGAGCTATTTGGACAGGCTGGATCCATGGGCCCAGGCGAATGATATGAGGTTCAACAGGGCTAAATGCCAGGTCTTGTACTTCGACCATAACAACTCTGTGCAATACTACAGGCTTGGGGATGAATGGCTGGAAAGCTGCCTAGCCGAAAAGGACCTGAGGCTAATGTTCGACAGCCAGCTGAATATGAGCTGGCAGTGCACCCAGGTGGCCAAGAAGGCCAATGGCATTTTGGCTTGTATCAGAAACAGCGTGACCAGCAGGTCTAGAAAGGTTATTCTCCTTCTGTACTCGGCACTGGTGAGACCGCACCTCGAGTACTGTGTTCAGTTCTGGGCCCCTCACCACAAGAAGGATGTTGAGGCTCTGGAGTGAGTCCAGAGAAGAGCAACGAAGCTGGTGAAGGGGCTGGAGCACAAGTCTTATGAGGAGCGACTGAGGTAACTGGGATTATTTAGTTTGAAGAAAAGGAGGCTGAGGGGAGACCTTATTGCTCTCTACGACTACCTGAAAGGAGATTGTAGTGATGTGGATGTCAGTCTCTTTTCCCAAATAACAAGTGATAGGACAAGAAGAAATTACCTCCAGTTGTGTCAGGGGGGATTTAGACTGGATATTAGGATATATTATTTCACAGAAAGGGTTGTCAAGCACTGAAACAGGCTGCCCAGGGAAGTGATGGAGTCACCTTCCCTAGGGGTATTCAAAACACATGGAGATGTGGTGTTTAGGGAATGGTTTAGTGATGGACTTGGCAGAGTTAGGTTAAGGTTGCACTCGTTGATCTTAAAGGTCTTTTCCAACCTAAACAATTATGTGATTGTGTCAACATTGAAGTGATGGATCAAAATCGCAGTGGCCTGTTTGTGACAATTATCAGGATCCTTGGGGGAATAAGCAGGAGCTGTGTAGTGAATAAAAAAGATCCATAAGAAGAGATCCTCCTAATCCTAGATACTATGACTTTGGTTTGATATGTGAATCCTGACCACTGAGATTCTACTAAGAGTTTTAGCATTAGTCGTATAGATTTTCATCATATAAAGATGAAATTCCATTTCATCTTTCTAAATTCTTAACATAATTTGAACTTGCATCTTGTTTCCTGTTTGTTCAATTTGGTGTGAATTCCACTATCTTTTCTTCTGAATTTGGTCAACATGTGATACTTAATTGCATACATGTTTTTTTGGTTTGTTTTTTTATCAATTCCCCGGCTCACTTGTCATCCAAAATTGGAGTGAATATATGAAAATAGCAAGAAATTTAATACAAAGTAGTGTCCAGGTGCCTTATTATTGACTTTTTTTGCATAGTGTCATAGGCTGTTTTATCTCTTTGCTTCCTGCCTGTTAGTCAGATTTTGATTCATGACAACCTTTTGTCTCTTAGCCCATGATTAATGTTCCAGAAACTTTGCCTGAAGGTCCCTGTCAAAGATCTTCAAAGGCTTAAATCTAAATACAGCCTCTGAAAGAAAAAAACAGTGGCTATTTTAGTAAAAATTTCTTCCTAACAACTCAAGACCTTCCTACTTGAATTCCTGAAGGACTCCTGGGTACATATATGATAATATATTTTTTTTCTGGCTATTAAATGTTTTGATCAGAAACTAGTCAGAGAAATTATCAGTTTCTCTCAGAAACTTAGGAGTTCCTATGGACTTACTAGGCTAATAGGTCCTTTGAATCCTGTAGGCCTATTAGGCCATTTATAAACTCCCAGTCTGTGATGTATTTTTAAAAAAAATCTTTGTTTCTATGTATTTTTCTGTTTAGCTCTATCATTTGTACCAGATAAAACAATGTTTTTCCATATATTGGCATACAAGTTGTATATGCTGTATAATTTGTAAACTCTGAGTTATTCATGATGTGTTATTATGACTTATGACACTTAAATTATGGGCCTTTTAACATTTTTAGATTGAAATATGGAAACTATTATGTTTAACTGAAATATTTTTTTAAAAAGCTTCTGTGTAATTTTTCCAGCAGGTCTTTTTTCTCTGTTCTCTGTTCAAATGATATTGATTTTGTATGTTATATTTGCACTGAATTCCGCATAAAAGTTTTTCACTAGCTTTCTCATTAGTATGACATCTGCAATTTAACCGTGTCCATTTGAGCTAGTGACCTTAGCTTTCCTTTAGGTACAGAAATAAGTTTAGTTTTTCCGAAATATTTAGATCTCTGCTGTAGAATTTGATGTACAGAATAAACAGACAAATAGAGTAATGTCTCAATTGAATTAACAAGCAGCTGAAGATGACTTGTCTGAAGGATGCTGTTATATTTGTCTTTGGTACCCTGAGATAGTGAATCTTTTTGGTGGTAATTTGTTTTTAGTTGCTTAGTGACTCATCTTTTAATCAACTTCAGTGTGTTATAGAATACATCTCTCCTATTACATACTTTATAGCAGTAAATGTGCAGGCATTGAAAACTTTTCTCCATACTTTTTCTCATTATACTGTTTCATTGGAACATGTGCAGATGGTGAATGTCCTCTCTGATTATCACATCTATCATGCTCTGTTACCTATGGGTTTTCCTGTGGACTGTCCTTGCAACTCTTATTACTTTCTCAATGAGTTTCTTCTTAATATGTAGCTAAATATATTTTACCTACCTTGGACCTACACATTAGAAACGTTGTCTTTCTTCGTATTTATGAAGCATTTCACACAATGCAAACAGGCACTTGGCTAGTGTAATGCTGCTAGATTAGGTCATGAATTCTGCTACTAATGGACAAGGAGTCAAATGCTGGTAATGGCAAACCATTTGGACAACATTTCTTTTAAGTGATTTCTGCCTAGAAAAAGGTATATTCACAATTACTTTGTTAATATCCATGAAAAATAATAATGAAGTTTTCTTAAGGACTTATACCTCAATTTTCAAATCTGCTACAGATCTGTGAGAGGTAAATGAGGACTGGAGAAATCAATTATCCAATGTTGTACTGAAATTTATTATTTTTATACAATTTCATGAACTGCAGTGGTAGGTGCATTCAGCAGCATTTTTTGAAGTTATTAGTAAACTTTTTCCTATCTGTAAACCACAGAGAAATCCGGCTGACAATTGCTTTGTCCTCAGGAATTATGTTATTGCATAGTTAGTGGTAGTGATTGAAGTTTCACTTTTGACTTTAATGAAAGCAATAATTTACCCTTTTTTTCAAATATACTGTGTTTTTGTATTCTCTCTGAAGTGATCCATACTTTTAAATGATCAGCCCATCTTGTAATTTTGACTGAAACAGAAAATATCCTGAGAAACTATTCCTTTTGATTAGAAAAGATCAGATGAGATGATGTCCAAATGAATTGTATCTGTTACATTCAACTGTGCAAGAACAGCTCAGGTTGAAAATTAACAAAAACAGTACATGAAAAGGACTAAAAATCAGTAAAATAAGGAGTGCGCTCACCATTAAAAATAAATTGTCATTTTATTTTTTTATAAGGTGAGCAATAGCAATCAGTTTTCATTGTCGACATTTGTAGTGTGAAGTCCACTACAGACGGGTAGAATAATTATTTTCCTTGCATTTTCCTATTATTCAAGAGAATAATTTTGTTTTGGAAGCTTTGTTTTTAAAAGAATATAAGAAGGAAGTAAAAGATTTTATGGTTATAATCCAAACGATCTGAGAGAATTGTTTTAAATAGTTTTCATCATTCCTCATTCAAAATAATATTAGTGGCATACTACAGAGTTCTCCTTTCTATATCATCCTTTGTAAAAGCTATTCATAGAGTTAGGTAATAGTAGCCAATTTAAACCAAAGGGAGAAAAAAAAAGAGATGTTTTTCTAGCTAAGATTTGAAATTAGACTAAAATGGAAATTTTACATCATGTTGTGGATGACTACAGAGAGGTATGTCTGTACCTGCTCCTGCAGATTTTTCAGGAAAGGTGAATGTAGGCTATTGTTCAATATAATACTGAAGGGTGGAACACTCAGAAATTGTTGAAATCTAAGCATGAATATACAGTCTGGGCTGTTTTATTCTGTTTTAAAAACAATTGTAGAAGAATTTAGGAATGCAAAAATAATACAGAGCTAGGCTGCCTACAGTTTGCCATGAATACAGACTTCTAAGTCGCTGCCTTTTCTCTGTTTCATCATTGCCAAAGGCAAGCAAAATATAAAATAAATGAGTCAGATCATAAAATATCAATCATTATTTTTAAATAATGATCTTTTGCGGATTTTTAAATATTCCTTCTAATGTTAGTCATTTGGATGTTTGCTTCATGTTTCAAGCATAAGCAGAGAAAATTGATTTAGGGAAAAAGGAATGTACGCAGCTTGAAAAACATTTAACAGCTGTAGTATTAAAGACGATGTATATAAAGGGATTTCTAATCATATAATGGCATTAAGCAAATCTAGTGATGTCACTTAACACAATTCAAATAAAGTTGAACACTACGTAGGCATAGATAATAGAAGATGGTCTTCGGCAATGACCTGTAATTCCTGCTCTGGTTCCCTGTTATTCCTAACCTCAAGAGATATAAAAGAAATAGTTTTTTGAAAGGAAAATAAGTCACTTCTTTGTAGACATAAGTGCAGAGATAGGCATTCTGTGGAGTACATTTTGCTTTTTGTACCTCATAGCAGGGAGGCAGAATTTGTTGAGTGCTCCCTTTGTACTTGGATAATGTTCAAGTTTTTTGTCCTGTTCTATAGTGATTTAAGGAAATTATACAGTGAACCTAGGGGCTGTGAAAATGATCCAGTATCTAGGTTTTAAAAAATGCAGCATGTGTGGGAATGGGATTCATCTTGAAATTGTTCCTTCTTCAGATTCCTCAGGATGCCACAGTGAAATGAGAATTTATTTAAACAATACAGTCTCACTAGCACTGTTACTAGGTTGAGATAGCTATACAGAAATAAAAGAAACCTGATGCTTAATTAGTAGCTACCTGTGGCATGGATCAGCTTTTAGTTTTTTTTGCCTGTTCATACTGTCTAGCCAACAAGCTGCTGTGATATGTGCACAGAACCAGAATCTGGCTCATGAACTAAATAATCTCCCTGGTATAACTGTTCTCTGAAAAATACCTTAATTTGAGGATATCTGTAATTTTATGGCCTTATGCGTTTCTTGTATTTTTTATTCACGTTTAACTGTTCCTGCTCAACGATTTTCTGTGAACCGTAGCTCTGGCTATTAATCTTGACAGTTTCTTGCTAGGTAACACATAGAATCATAGAAAAAACAGGTTGGAAGAGACCCACCGGATCATCAAGTCCAACCACTCCTATCAAACACTAAACCATGCCCCTTAGCACCTCGTCCACCCGTGCCTTAAACACCTCCAGGGAAGGTGAATCAACCACCTCCCTGGGCAGCCTGTTCCAGTGCTCAATGACCCTTTCCATGAAAAATATTTTCCTGATGTCCAGCCTAAATCTCCCCTGGCGGAGCTTGTGGCCATTCCCTCTCATCCTGTCCCCTGTCACTTGGGAGAAGAGGCCAGCTCCCTCCTCTCTACAACCTCCTTTCTGGTAGTTATAGAGAGCAATGAGGTCTCCTCTCAACCTCCTCTTCTCCAGGCTAAACAACCCCAGCTCTCTCAGCCATTCCTCATAATCACCATCAAACTTTTAAAATCCTAGTGGCTGTTTTACATGAATACAGTAATCTTTTCTACAGAAGATGCAGACAATTATTGACATCTACACTAGTCTTGACCCAACCATATTAATAATTGATCAGCATACTGTTGGGTGAATACTTCATTCTGCTAGGTGATGGGTGTTTTAAATCTTGCCAAGTAACACCTTTAAATTTAAATCTACATTTTCTTCAGAATTTTTGTTTGAAATATCATATTTTTTTTACCAGAATGTAAAATTTCCTCACAGCATACTGAGATCAACGATCACTGTAGTGAATTCCCCCTAATGCATTGAGTTGGAGAATTCAGTAACATACTTCAATTAGTATTTTATTCTATCTAAAGACATTAAGCACCAGTTTTAGTAAAATATCATATATCTGCTCTAGATTCATACCTCAGACATCAAAGCATACCTCAATTTGCTTTTGATTCCTTTTTTTTTTTGGTTATACCTTCACATAGATATGTGACACGCTATCTAAACCATATTCTGTATGAAGACTCCTACAAAGTGCCTTTTTATCTCATGCAGCTGTTATTTAATTTTATTTCTAAACTAAAGACACTTTATAAGTTATGTCTAATACATATTACTGCTGTGAGAAAGGTACTGACTGTAGGTGGAAAATCTAAACCTAGCAAATTAAAAATAAGATGAAGAAATGTATTGAGAAGATTCTAGCTAGACGGAATGTTTACTATTTGGAAGTTGAATCTTTCAAGGAGATATTTCTCTAAGAAGTAACTGATTTCTTAGCAAACAAAACTTTCACTTTTCAGGTGGAAAATCAATGAACTGGGAAGGAGGTATTCGTGTGCCAGGGCTTCTCTGTTGGCCTGGAGTGATACAGGCTGGTGCCTATATTGATGAGCCAACAAGTAACATGGATATATTTCCTACGATAGTCAAACTTGCCAACGCACAGTTACCCTCTGACAGGTATGTTCTGTAGTTATCTCTGTATTAGAGAAAGTCTCATGAGTATTTTATTTATTCTGGTGATGTCTGTTAAGGTAGGGGTAAGAATTAAAAGGAAAAACTAGATTTTAGAAGCACTTTTTTATCATTACCTACATTAGTATGATGTCTCTTTTCACACTGACTTATTTTACAGAGACATACGTAAATGCAGCGTAACTTGCACAACAAGCATGAAACAATGAGAAGAGTATACCACCAAGAGCAAAATGCTCTCAAATCAGCGCTCGAATTGCTTAGTGAAAGCAAACCCAAATGTATCAGAAAAGGCGTGAGTGAATATGGTAGAAAAAAAGAACTGCAAATGTAAATTATTTTAAATTTTATGAGCTCAACCTTCAAAGAATCATAGAATGGTTTGGGTTGGAAGGGACCTTAAAGATCATCTATTTCCAACCTCCCCACCATGGCATGGACACCTCCTACTGGATCAGGCTGCTCAAGGCCCCATTCAACCTGGCCTTGAACACCTCCAGGGACGGGGTATCCACAACCTCCCTGGGCAACTTGTTACAATGCCTGAACACCCTCGTTGTGAAGAATTTCTTCCTAACGTCTAGTCCAATTTAAAGCCATTCCTCTTCATCCTATCACTACATGTCTTTGTAAACAGTCTCTCCCCAGCTTTCTTGTACTCCCTCTTCAGGTACTGGAAGGTCACTATAAGGTGTCCTCAGAGCCTTCTCTGCTCTAGGCTGAACAACTCCAACTCTCTCAGACTGTCTTCATATGGGAGGTGCCTGAGCCTTCTGATCATCTTTGTAGCCCTCCTCTGGACCTGTTCCAACTGTTCCATATCCTTCTTATGTTGGGAATTCCAGAACTGGACACAGTACTCCAGATGAGGTCTCATGTGTCTCATGAGGGCGGAGGAGAGGGGCAGAATCACCTCCCTTGACCTGCTGGTCATGCTTCTTTTGATGTAGCCTAGGATATGGTTGGCCTTCTAGGCTGTAAGCCCACAGTGCTGGCTCATGTAGAGCTTCTTAGCAATGAGCACCCCCAGGTCCCTCTCCTCAGGACTGGTCTCAATCACGTCATCCTCCATCCTGTACCTATTCCCCTGACCCAGATGTAGGATTTTGCATTTGGCCTATTTTGTATCACAAAACACATCCAAATGACAGCTAGGCTTTTCTTTCAGGGTTTTTTGATCTCTACCAAGTTAGTGAAAATAATCTTTTACAGAGTTTTGCTGCCTGGTAAGAAAACCCACCAGGCTTCTAAAATTCGTAAGGTGCTTTACTGACACCTTTGCATCCTTTTGCTTTGTCTTGTTCAGGAGATACTCAGTCTCAGTAGCAAGGTACCTCCACCTAAACTGTGCTGCCATCTAAATCCACTAAGTGGAAAAACCTGCTGATATGCATATGCTTTGAACACATCTACCATATGCAAACAACTGTTGAGCACAAAGCATCCAGAACCCTTGTGGGGAAAACCATTAGTGAGCAGAGATGTTCTGCTAATGATGATTCATTGAATGCTTGAAGGAAATGGCAAGGCAGGACATATGCAAGACATGAAAAATTAGTCAGTCTTACCCTGCGAGATCCCCTTCAAGTAGTAGCTCTGTTGAACCTAAGCCATTCATATTGTTCTTAATGTGAGCAGATCTTATGCATTTTGGTTTTGTATTGCTCAAGTGAGTTATTTTGATCTCTTTAATAAGAATCCCAATATGCGTGTACAACTTCCATGGTCAGGTTGTTCCACTCTGATTTTTGTGTGTAGACTAGATGCCATAATTACTTTTCATGGTAGGTCTTGGACTAGCTTGAAGCATTTTTAATGCAGCAGCTGAATTCCTATCACTCCACTGAATTCTTCCTGAGAAATAAGAGAAATTATTATGCTTATTATTCAGTAACTGGGATGGAGCAAGTTAAAAAAGAAAGGAGGAGGTGGTCCTTCTTTAAAGAAGAAAATAAATCATCAGAAAGAAAAGTCTCATATACCCTTCTGAAACTAGCAGTTGTGAGAATGCAAGAGTACTGGAGACATATTATTTGAGACACCCCTTTTCCCCATCAGCCAGCTGTAGAACAGAAAGAGTACAATAAACGTGTATCTGTCCTGCTCTCAGCTTGATCATGATAAACTTGCAGGGACAAGACAAGAGTGCATTACTCAGGCAAGAAAATATGACAAATTCAAAGTGGGAAAGGCTGTAATTCAACAGACTCCATAGAAAGTGATGCACCCAGAAAAAGACCCTTAGGAATTCCAGGATGCTTTCCAGCCCATCCTTTGAGAAATATAAATAATGGTGCTGTTGCATACAACTGCTGCCAAGAATTCAATCATCATACATAGCTCATGGCTTAAAAAAGTGAAATAAGTATCTGTCTTTTAGTAGTTACACCAATGTGAAAAGGGTTTGGTTTTTTTCATGGTCATGAAAATTAATGTTTTTAAACATCAAAAAAAAATTTTATGAGATGTTGCTCAAAATGTTTAAAAAAGAATTACCTGTCAATCTGTATATCAGTAAAAAGTAATTTCCCGTGAATCTTCTTGTAAAATTTGTAATTCACACCAGGTCAAAAAGGCAGCCTGTGATTTCTTCCCCACCAGCTGATTCCAGCAATTCAAAAGCTTAATTTATGGGAACATTTAAATGCCTTGCTTATTTTATAACTCCATTTTGACTCATTTAAAGCATAATCAAAATTGTCCAATAGCATTTAAAGAGTGTTTTTATATGTCTGTCTTTACGTGTTGGTGTGTATGTATGTAGTTGATAAACACATATTTAAACATAGTTAATTTTTATATTTGAAATTACTGGTTCTGCCTTAAATTCTATCATACATAATTTGCTGGATTGAAATCTTATGATTACTTCTGGAGATGCTAAGGCAGCACAGTATATATTTTTCTTGTTTTAGGATTACATTGGCCAGACTTCTCACAAAGAGCTTGAGCAGGTATACTTGGAGAACTGTGTTGTAGCAATTTATTAATTTTTTTCTGGTCACTGTCTTAGAAAAAAAAAAAAAAAAGAAAAAAAAAAAAAGAAAGGATAAAAATTGATTGAGGAAACAACCATTCCTAATAGCAAAGTGTTTTCTTTAACAAGGTAAAAATTAAAGGGGAAGAGCACCTGAAAGGCTTTTCTCTGAATCCACCAACTGGAGGTGGCCGTGCAGATTTTTATTTTTTTTTAAGCAGTAGAAATGCAGTTATACTAATTTACCAGTAAACTGAGATTTGACTTACTGTTCTGATTCTGAAATGCTTTCTTACTCAGAATTATTGATGGACATGATCTGATGCCCTTACTTCAAGGAAAAGTTACCCGATCCAAGCATGAATTTCTCTTCCATTACTGTAATGCATATTTAAATGCAGTGCGCTGGCATCCAAGAAATAGTAAGTAAACTTGCCTGGGCCCGTTTTAAATATTTCATATGATTTTTATTGCAGCTTGAAAAGAGTCAGCAGAAAGCCTTGGGCTGTGGTAACAAATAAATTGTTTAAAGTATCTAACTTTATTCCTTCTTTTTCACTTTTCTTTTTTGCTAGAACACACCTATTCACCATTTAACTGTTTGAGATTAGTTTGTTGCTATGCATTAATGTTGCATATCAGTACAATACAAATACAATATGGTATCTGAAACTAATTTTTTTTTTTAAACTTGAGAGTCTGTGTTACAGAAGGAAGTGGTCAAGGTTAGTGATTACATCTTTTTAAAAATGTGCCAGTAATAGGATGGCTTGCTGAATTACAGCACATGATGTTGTCAGCCTGGCCACTATCACTATTGGGATAGGAAAGTATAGGATAATCATGAAGTCAAAGTCATAATTATTTGATAAATTAATTCAGTATTATAGTGTCCCTTTTCATGCTTTTTATGAAAGACACAATTTCACTTGGTAAGCCAGGAAAAAATAATTTCCTACTCATTTATGCCTTTTATCTAATAGCTCCCAGTTTCTAGTAGTTACTTCTACATTAAACAAAGCCCACTTCCCTTTCTGTGAAATTATCTGTATTGAATTAATTCAAATGCGCATTTGCTTCTTGTCCATTAACATTCAAATTGACAACTTGTGTTACAGCTTCAAAATGATGACCCAAACCAAACTTATTGTAGCCCTTTTTGGTTTAAATACCTTGGGAAAGGCCTTGCATAACTTGTCTTCTTGGTCATCTGTGGGCTGACTTTGAACTAGGAAAACTGAAAATACTAGATATAAAACTTATTTGCCTATATATATTGCATTTGATAAATAAACATAAGGAAGAAAGAAAACAATTGGAAGATGTGATAACCTAGTACAATTTTGTATCTGAGGTTGGATTTAAAGCTATTCTGTGTCACGATGAGGAGAGGAGTAGGCGGAGTTACAGGCAAGCAGAGAACCTGTTATTCTCAAACATGCTTCTCTGAAAGATGAAGTACCCTTTATCTGAGGAAAAAGTCTGCCTTGTTATTCACTGAATAAAAAACCTAGCTAAGGTCATAAACTGAGCTTTAAACTAGATGTGAAGGGGGAGGGGATTGAGACCAGGCTAGACAGGAGCAAGCCTGGATGTGGGGCACTAGTGATTCAGAGAGGGTGTGCTGGAGAGGACCACGAGTACAGCACCACACAGAAAGTGGGGGTGAACACATCTGGGGGTGGTAAGGGAGATACGGGCACTCTGGTGCTAGCTACTCCAGTTACCAGGCAATTGGGAATGAACTCTGTTCCCTCTAAGAGGGCTGATGGCTCGGCAGCTCAGCTGAAGTGCATTTACACCAATGCACACAGCATGAGTATTAAGAAGGAAGAGCTGGAAGCTGTCGTAGGGCAAGGAGCCTATGATGTCGTTGCCATCATGGAAACGTGGTGGGATGACTCATATAACTGGAGTGCAGCTATGGTGGGGTACAAACCCTTCAGGCGGGATAGGAAGGGAAGGAGAGGAGGAGGGGTAGCCCTCTTTGTAAGGGAGGACCTGGACACTGTTGAAATGGATTGTGGCGATGAGAAGATTGAGTGCCTGTGGGTTAAAATCAGAGGAGTCCATAAGAAGGTAGATTTTGTGATGGGAGTCTGTTACAGGCCACCCAGCCAAGGAGAAGCAGCTGATGAGCTCTTCTATAAACAGCTGGGGTTAATCTCTAGATGAATGCCTCTCGTTCTTGTGGGAGACTTCAATCTTCCTGATATCTGCTGGAAGTACAATAGAGCAGAAAGGAAGCAGTCTAGGAGGTTCCTGGAGTGCGTGGAAGAAAACTTCCTTGCACAGCTGGTGAACGAAACAACACGGGAAGGTGCCCTCCTGGACCTGCTGTTTGTGAACAGAGAAGGCCTTGTGGGGGATGTGGCAGTAGGAGGACGCCTAGGACTAAGCAATAATGAGATGATAGGGTTTTCTGTTCTAGGTGAAGTGAAGAGGGTGGTTAGCAGGACAGTAGAGCATTAAATTTCCAGAGGGCAGACTTTGAACTCTTCAGAAGGCTGGTTGGCAAAGTCTCATGGGAGACAGTGCTTAAGGGCAAGGGAGCCCATGAGGGCTGGGAGCTCTTCAGAAAGGAGATCCTAGCAGCTCAGGAGAAAGCCATCCCCATGTTCCAGAAAAAAAGCCAGCAGGGGAAAAAAATAGCTTGGTTGAACAGAGAGATCTTGAGTGATATCAAGAAGAAGAGGAATGTTTATGGGCTCTGGAAGAGGGGACAGGCCTCTTGGGTGGACTACAGGAGGGAAGTGAGATTGTGTAGAGACAAAATCAGAAGGGCAAAGGCTCAACTAGGAATCAGATTGGCAAAGTGTGTGAAAGATAACAAAAAATCTTTCTATAAATATATAAATAATAAAAGGAGGACTAGGGAGACCATACAGACCCTATTGGACGCAGAAGGAACAACAGTGACAGGGGATGAGGAAAAGGCCGAGGTCCTTAATGTCTTCTTTGCCTCAGTCCTTAATTATAAAGAAAGTTGTTCTCTTTCTGTACAAACCCTGGAGCTAGAGGAGCAACTTAAGGCTCCCATGGTCCAAGAGGAGGTGGTCAGAGCCTTGCTAGCCCGACTAGATACCCACAAGTGTATGGGGCTGGACAGGATTCACCCAAGGGTATTGAACGAGCTGGCGGATGTGCTGGCCAAACCCCTTTCCATCATCTTCCAACAGTCCTGGAAGACTGGGGAAGTTCCACTGGACTGGAGGCTGGCTGATGGTGTGCCCATCTGCAAGAAGGGTCACAGGGAGGATCCAGGGAACTACAGGCCTGTCAGTCTGACCTCAGTGCCAGGGAAAGTCATGGAACAGGTGATCTTGAGTGATATCATGAAGCACATGCAAGAGAACCGTTTGATCAGGCCCAGTCAACACGGGTTCACAAAAGGCAGGTCTTGCCAAACTAACCCGATCGCCTTCTATGACAAAGTGACTCGGCTACTGGACGAGGGAAAGGCTATGGATGTATCTTCCTGGACTTCAGTAAAGCCTTTGATACAGTTTCTCACAGCATTCTGCTGCGGAAGCTCTCAGCCTCTGGCCTAAACAGGCGCAAACTCTCCTGGGTGGAAAACTGGTTGGATGGCCGGGCCCAGAGAGTGGTGGTAAATGGAGTTAACTCCAGCTGGAGGCCAGTTACAAGTGGGGTTCCCCAGGGCTCAGTGCTGGGTCCAGCCCTGTTCAATGTCTTTATCACTGACCTGGCTGAAGGCATCAAGTGCACCCTTAGCAAGTTTGCAGACGACACCTAGCTGCGTGGAAGTGTGGATCTGCTGGAGGGTCGGGAGGCTCTACAAAGGGATCTGAACAGGCTGGACCGCTGGGCAGAGACCAACGGCATGAGGTTTAACAAGGCCAAATGCCGGGTCCTGCACTTGGGACACAGCAACCTTAAGCAGTGCTACAGACTGGGAGAAGCCTGGCTGGAATATTAATATTAATACCTGAGGGGCAACAATGTAAATTGTGATTCTGCCTTTTATCCTTTCTCCAAGGCAATCAAAAGAGAAAGCTGACTCAGAACATGGCTGTCACATCTTCTTAACAATGGCCTGGTTTTTGTATGGAAGGTTTTTTGATATACTACCTTGTCAGCCTATGTTGCAGTATAAGTAGGGGATAGCCAGAGATATTCCTCTCTGCTTCCTTTTGTATCAGTCCCCTGGGAGTGTTCAACATCTTCTCTCTTATTTTCCCAATTTCAGATATTCAAAAAATGCAAAATTCAAAAAATTTCATGTAGACAATGCAATCATATTTGAAAAGATATTTGTTGCAGTCAGCTAAAGGATTTTCCCTGTTTATCTCTCTCTCATGTGTTATTGTTGTGATAAATATATTTGCGTTACAGCTGAACACACCTGATGCTATCTGCAATGCTGTGGGTACTCGTGGAAAAATGAGTATGGTAGGTTTTTCTTCTGACATCTCAGCAGCTCTATATGAAGCAACTGATAAGTTCAAAGTGCATTAAATTACTAGTTAGAGTATTATTGTCTCCTAGCCTCCCACCATAGCTTACTCTTTACGGCTAACCCGAGAGTCCATCCAAAGTCACTATTTCTGCTACTATTAAGTGATATTTGCGCATGTGAAAAATGAACACAAGTAAAGAAGAAATATAATACAATGCTTTATTTATATTGTTTTTTATTCTGGAGAAGCAATTATTTCAAACATTTAAGTCGAAATAGCGCAGAGTTTTTGACTAGCAGAAAAGATAATTAGAATTATCCTATGGCAACAGTTCATTCCTCATACTTAGGAATGCATCCAAGAAAGTTATGAGCCCATGTTCATTAAAGACTGAATGCTACTTTTATCAATCTTTAGGATTTGTGTACAGACCTACCACCATTCCTAATTCTTCCTGTATTTCATGTATAACAAGTTGTATGGCCACATTCCTCCATGAGCACACACATTTTCCAATATTCAGAAATGACTGTAGGATCTCTTATCTTTCAGTTGCACCTTGCCATTGACTGTAATCAGGGAAATAGTTCTTAATTCACAGAGGACTGCCAAAAGCAGACACTTAATATCCTTAAGGATAATCTTTAAGAAGTGATATTTCTTATCTAATTAAAATCAGGAACTTCTTGGAAAAAAGTGTCATCTCTGTGTGTACTGTAAATGATCTTCTAGACTGGGAAAGACTTGTGTTGTTCTTAATCTGTGTTCCCTGGATAGTTAACTTGGTTGACTACAGTTAATTTGGAATTGTGCAAAAACATACTACCTGCACATTATCCTGACTAGTTCTGCCTCCCACTAGTCCCGAGGCTTGGTGAAAGAAATGTAATAGTGAGAAATTGATAACCCTAGTCATGTTCAGAGTGTTCTGAAAATGACACGAACAGCATCTTCTGTACTGCTCTAGTGACAGACCTGTATCAGAAGGACCAAATTGTCTAAATATTCATCAACTACATTATAGATTGCTGATCCCTTCATTTAAATTTGCAATTTCTGTTCATTTTGGAAACTTTTTGGAACAAAGCAGCAACAACTAGAAATTCATGCAAGAGGAAGTTTACAACTTCAAAGGAAAATTTATTTATTTATGTATTTAGTAACTAAAGTACGATCCATTCCAAATAAAGGGTAAAATGCATGTGTTTCATATATGCACTTATTAATGAATATATTCTCACATTTTTTACTGTATTGATTTTCTGGGAAGTCTTAATTTATGTCAGCTTCAGCTTACATATTCCACTTTTTTTCCTAGATAGTGGAGGTGTAGGATTAGCTTTGATCCTGAGGAAAAATGAATAAATCGGGAAGTGAGAAGGAAGCAAAAGTTCTGCTTAGTCCTTGTTGCCCCTACTCCACAGTTCCCTTAGTAACTATGTTTGCCATTGTTAGATTTCCACTGTGCTTCATTCTGGGAAAAAGAGAAAAAAAGTTTAATTTTTCACTTAGGCTATATATACGAAACAGGTAAATTTAGTGTATGTGAAATTTATAGTACATGGATACCTTCCCTTTGCTTGCGAGTATCTAAAGACTGACTTAAGGAGGTGTGTTTCTCACATCATCTAGGGAAGTTTAAAAGCTTCAGAGTGAACAATTACCATTTTACACTTCTTTATTTAGAGGCTAAGTATTCCTCGTATCTATACACATCTTCACTAAGTCATATTAGTTAGGTCAATTACTGCATTCACAATGTAATTTCCCCTTCATCAACACTTTGAAGGAGGATGTGTGCTGTGTAATGCTCTTCTCAACCAGCACTTCAAATATGAAGCCATGTCCTTGGTAGAAAAACATGAGGAAGTGAGTCTTTGTTTCTTCTGTTCTTCTTCTCTTTCTCTTTCTCAGCCACAGATAAATAAACTAACACAGTTTTCATCTACTCTCTGTGATTAACTTACATTTTGCCTGATACTAGACAATAACTCACATTAATCTTCATATTCTGAATTAAAAAAGGAATGAAATATCAAGCAATTTTTTTTTTACTTATGATTCACATCTCGATCTCATAGACTCATTCATGATGACACTTGTTATCACTTGTTATCGCTTGTTGTATGCCTTGGAAACAACCATGACAAGTCCTTGGAGGATGATTTCCTGTTATTTTGAAACCTTATAAGTAAGTGTAATTTAATCGATTTGTTAAAAGTATGGAGAGGAAGACGTGCTAATACAGAGTCAGCAACATACTATGATTTCCCATTATCAGTGCTAATTCTCCACAGCTGCTTGTTGTACCATATAAATACCAACGTAGGAAAGCAACACCTTTGGGGAAAAAAATCCCAAAATGTGTAATCATTCAGGGTTTTTTAATCATTAAACATTTACATTTAAAAACAAAGCAGGTGTGAGATTTGCATTTGCATTCTTGATCTGAGCCAGATAAAGTTTTATGTAGCTTTCTGTTAGTTGTGTATGTCAGATTATTCTCTGGCCTAATTTAACTCTGATCACGTGTTGTTCTGTTAGTGCAAGTAGACCAGCACTTGTATATTTACTAGAGTAAAAATTTAGCATAACTGAATACTAAAAACCCATGAAGAACTCTTTCTCCTGAACATCAGTGGCATATGAATCAGTACTATTAAAAATGCATTGCTATGACAACTTAATTATAAGGAGAGAATTCATCAGATACAGAGCAAATCTACAGTTGAATGGAGCTACTGCACCTTTCAGGTTTCTCTGTGCGCAAAATCTTCATTTGATAAGAAGGAAATATATTGTAGTCCTGTGTAATATACTTTGAGAAATGTAATGTGATAATCTGTACGCTAAAGAAATAATAATATTCACAGTGCTTTGGTACTACTATCTAAAAATAAACTAAAGTTTCTTATAAATGCTAGAATGACTATACTAGCAGCACTTCACCTTTTCTATTCCAAAATGGATTTCATTATTCAGTGGAAAATGTCATTCAGTAAACAAAAAAGAATAAGACTTGCTATGGCAAGTTAAATTGAAGTACAGTAGACAATAGAATTAAACTACCTTATCATGCAAAAGTAATGACTTTTAAAGGAAGGAGGAGTTCACTGAAAAACTTTACATAGAAATTTTCCAGTTTGCCTCACTTGACAAATAGGATACATTTGAATTAGTGTTTAATCTGCATTTCTTGTCTGTTGTGATCTTCTGAAATTACTGAAAATAGTTCAATCAAATTCACCAACCAGGGCGTTTTTTCTATGTTATTGTAGAATACATATCTATTGTGATTCCTGACTGTTGCAATGTCCTCCAGCATCCAACTATCTACAGTATTTTGTGAGAGAGATTTTGGTTTTTGACTAGGGGTAAGGGGATGTTCTTTATCATGCATCTGTCCTTTTCTACAATATCAGCTGTTACAGGTTAAAAACAGACAGAAAGAGAATGAGAGGAACATTTTCTGCTTTGCAGCTTTCAGGTTAAGCGTGTAAGATAAATTTACAGAGCAGGGTTTTTCTTTGATATATTCCTACCAGTTCTGATTTAGAGTCATCATGAGGAGAGGACAAAACAGGAAAACTCTGCTCTGAAGGGCCATTTTGTAGTAACTTCTGATTTGGACAGGTATAACCTTTTTTTGTGAAATGGAATTAAAATATGATGTATTTCTGAAGAAATGAAAGTAAGAAAAAGAATACCTTGAACTTTTCCTTACCTCTGGAAAGGATTATGATAGGCACATCTTAAGGGATAATAGGGGCTACCTTCTAATTAAAAGGACTTGCATTATTTACAGTACCATTCATAGCTTCATTCTTGGTAATATCACATCGAGTCTTATTAGTTAAAAACTGTAAACAACTGTATGTGCTTAAAGAATGCTAACTTGTAAACACAATATTTTTCCCGAGAAACAGACTGCAGGATAGAGAGGCCAAGTAGGTAGCAAAAACTAGGAAACTTCTATGAAGCTCTATAGAACTAGCTTAAAATTGTTTTGTTCCAGAGTCGTGTTCTCAGTGTGAGGGTAGGTGATGCTAGTGGTTGTCAGTAGCAAATGGAAATTAATTAATTTATATGTGAGAGAGATTTTGGAGTGTAAGCGGTGTCAATATACTTCTGTTTGAAAATGCTAGCCCTTTCTTGTTCAATCCTTTCAGAGTGTTTAAGAAACAGAAACATTCAGACATCCGTGAATTAAATTAACGGTTCTGTTTTCTCTAAAGTACAAAGTATTTGTAGATCATAGAGTCATAGAATACTTAGGGTTGGAAGAGACCTTAAAGATCATCTAGTTCCAACTCCCCTGCCATGGGCAGGGAGACCTCCCACTACATCAGGTTATCCCAGGCCCCATCCAACCTGCCCTTGAACACCTCCAGGGATGGGGCATCCACAGCTTCCCTTCGCAACCTGTTCCAGTGTCTCATCACTCTCATGGTGAAGAAATTCTTCCTAATGTCTAGTCTAAATCTGCCCCTCTCCACTTTATACCAGTTCCCCTTGTCCTGTCACCACAAGCCTTTATGAATAGTCCCTCCCCAGCTTTCTTGTAGGCCCCTTTCAGCTACTGGAAGGTTGCTATAAGGTATAGCTAAATAGTTTTTGTGTTTTTGTGTTTAATTTTTCTTCTTCTTTCTCTAATACAAACAGAAAATTAAAATTCATACATTTTCTTGTAAATGGGTTTTCCACCCTCCTTCTTGTTACTTTCTTAGTAATAGAAGAGCAAATTTTTCATTGTATTCTTAGCCATACAGTGAATGAATACTGTGATTGCTTGATATATAAACAGCAGGACATGCCTGTCATACCCAGTAGACTTACTGACAGAACCTATAGCCTTACCTAACTTCTTCTTTTTCTTTTACTTGTTTCCCTAAGGAGCTTTTTCTGTTTAGGTTTTACTTACTTTCTCTTTGGTAAAGAAAGGACTTAGAGGATGCTGTTATAGATTAGTAAAGATTCACATTGACTCTGAGAATGCCAGCTGTTATGTTAACTTGCTTTCATTGCTTAGAAATCCAAAAGGAAGGTAAATTTAATATAAATTTTATCCAGAACCTTCTTCTTTTGCACAGCATTTTCAATAGAAGAGCAAATGCCACCGTGTGACAACAACTGCTGTCAAGGAAACCTTTTACTTTCTTACAAAGAAATACATTTTCCTTAATCAAATCTTATCGTACCAACCTCATGTCTTTTCTCAGAAAAGAACAGATAGGAAAGGATAAGAAAGAGAAGATCAACATTTGAAGGAGTAAGATTTTTCCTGTTGTTAGAAAATGTTTTGCTTTCTAGATAGGAAGAATAGGCTTCTTTAGTCACACTAAAATTGATGTAGGAACACTTTTGTCTCAGAGAGCCATTCCTCCAGTGAAAACCCGTGGTAAATGTCCTTTGACACTGATGTATACATAGACTTTCAGTGATCATATCATAGTGCTTTTTCTTCAGATAAAAATAGGAAGCATAACATGCTAGTCTATTGAATACAAGATATCCTGAACTAAATTAGTAATGTTCTTAGTGAACAGAGAGAAGTTGACAGGTTTCAGTGATCATATAAAGGAAAAGGCATCTGAAGTAACTAGTTCAGTATTATTTAAATGTTAGCTTGAATGGCTTGCTGTCAGGTATTATGGTATGCATTTGTGACAGTACAAAAGAAAAATCTTTCAGATTTTTTTCTATGCATACTGCATAGCTAACACTTAAATAGAAAAAAAATCTGAGTTAGAACAACTGTCTGATGATTTTTATTTATTTATAAAGTTAGAAGAAAAAATATAAATAACAACAATTACATAAAAGATAAAAATGCACTGCAACTTTCAAGAATTAATTTCAGCTCACCAAGTCACACAAAAAGTGTGTCTTTAACAATTTATGGAGCACTATACTTCCAAAAATATCTGGATTGTTGGATTGTTGCCTGCAGCATTCTGCATGTTACATTCAGAACATAGTGCTGATTCATCCTAATTTTAAAATCAGATTCAAATGGCATATGTTATCTTAGGCAATGTTCTTCAAGGGAAGTAGTTAATGCATGTGCAACCCACATAGAGTGCTCTGTGTCCCTCAGCCTCTGACATCCTATTACTCTGAGAAACTAAAGTATTTGTATAGAGAAATTCTCTGGAAAACTGACTGTCAAGAGCAAGATGACTTTTCAGTGTGCAATGGAGGACCATTCCATGGAAGATAAAAGAAATAAATATAGAAGAAAACAGTGGGTTCTCAGAGGGTGTGCGCACTTGGACAATATGCTGGAGAACAGTGTCCATCTGTGGATGATGTGCATTCTGTACTTTGTAGGTGCTTCTGAACATTAAGTCCTGATCTGTAGTTTGGAAAGCCAACACAACCAGAATAATCAGCGTAAACGTCTGTGTGAGAAAAACTCATGTCTCAGTACAAGCAGTGACTTTCCTGTCAATTTCAGATAGATTTTGATTTGGTCTCAAACTATTAGAGGATGCATAATGCATTACATTTTTCAGGTATCTGTTGCTGAAGACATCCAGACTTTTCTAAAACTGCATTAAAAGGCAGAAAAAAACATAGCTTTTCAAATTTGTTTCTTGTATTGTTGTTCTTGGAGAACTTTTGTAGATGGATTTGTATAAATACTTTTTGAAATGGAAAGAGGCTGCATTTCACTATTAATTTTTTCATAGTTTCAGCGATGTCTTAGTAGAAATGCAAAGTCCATGAAATAGTATAGAGCAAGTTCCTACATATTATGACATATTATGTTCCTACATATTGAGGTTTAACAAGGCCAAATGCTGAGTCCTGCACTTGGGGCACAACAACCCTGTGCAGAGCTACAGACTAGGAGAAGCCTGGCTAGAAAGCTGCCAGGAGGAGAAGGACCTGGGGGTGTTGGTTGACAGCGACTGAACATGAGCCAGCAGTGTGCCCAGGTGGCCAAGAAGGCCAATGGCATCTTGGCCTTTAACAGAAACGGCGTGACCAGCAGGTCCAGGGAGGTTATTCTCCCTCTGTACTCGGCACTGGTGAGACCGCACCTCGAGTACTGTGTTCAGTTCTGGGCCCCTCACCACAAGAGGGATGTTGAGGCTCTGGAGCGAGTCCAGAGAAGAGCAACGAAGCTGGTGAAGGGGCTGGAGAACAGGCCTTGTGAGGAACGGCTGAGAGAGCTGGGGGTGTTTAGCCTGGAGAAGAGGAGGCTGAGGGGAGACCTCATTGCTCTCGACAACTGCCTGAAGGGAGGTTGTGGAGAGGAGGGTGCTGGCCTCTTCTCCCAAGTGACAGGGGACAGGATCAGAGGGAATGGCCTCAAGCTGCGCCAGGGGAGATTTAGGCTAGAGATAAGGAAAAAATTCTTCACGGAGAGGGTGGTTAGGCATTGGAACAGTCTGCCCAGGGAGGTGGTTGAGTCACCATCCCTGGAAGTGTTTAAGGCGAGGGTGGATGAGGTTCTTAGGGGCACCGCTTAGGGATTGGTGGGAATGGTTGGACTTGACGATCCGGTGAGTCTCTTCCAACCTGGTTATTCTGTGATATGCCATTTTTCAAATTTATTCAATGATTTATTGAAAATCTACCAAATGATTTATTGATAATAATTTTTCAGCTGCAATTCAGTTATATTCAGCAGAATAGTAATATAAAGTATATATTTTTATTGACTCCATTGTCTCCTAGATGTGAGACTCTGATGCAAACGTGTGAGACTTACTCACCCACTCCTCTTCAACACTGGCATTTTAAAGCAAAATAGTTTTCAAGCATTCATAGTAGGAAGGGGAAGTTAGAAGTTATGGTACAGTCACAACATTAAAAGTCAACAATAAAAAAATCATTAAGTTCATGATGCATTAGTACTTTAAATTAGCACTAGGCAATATAGAAAGGCTGACTCTTTCAGTATTAGAAAATGTTAGTCCTTCATAAGATAATTTTGTCCTTGCCAAGTATATGCTAATTTTTCATTTACAACCTATTGCCAGTGTGTTGTACATTCATTTTTAAATGGTATGGTATCACAGAAGCAATCTTGTCAATCATCTCACTTGCTCAGTGAGAAGAGTAGAAACTTTAAGACTCAGTAGAGTCTTCAAAATTAATTTAATTATATTATCTAGGCTCTCTTCAACGTGAAATTTCACTCTATAGCTCTGATCTATCCATATTGTCCCATTCAGTGACAAGTAGAGACTGAATCTCAGCCCTAAAAGCATTACAATTACCTTAGCATCAGTTCTTGATTGCAAAACCATTTAGCCAGCAAAGCTTTGTAGTTAAGGCTCAACAATATCTTGGTTATTGTGCTGCTACTTATTCCTAACCAAATGTACTTCTCTATTCTAGCCATTCCTTATAGAACTGTAATTTAGAAAGGTGTGAGTTTAAGTTTATTCACACCTTTTTCTCTTTTTTTTTTCCTGAACAAAATGCAGCCCCCAATTCCAAACTCTAAATACTTTCTCTCTTCTAAAAGCTATGACTTTTAAAACTAATAATTTTGTGAAGCTGCTAAAATACTACCATGGTGGTTGAGAGAGGGAATAGCACAGTACAAATGATCTCATGAAGATTTTGAGTCTAGCTCTGCAAATGTATCAGGTAGAAATTCTAGACAAGACATTGTGAGTAAAGAAATCTACCCAACTGAAGAATAACATATTAAAATGGTATCTCAATACTTAAAATGGTAACTCAAAACTGGAGTTTCTTTTGAAAACACTTTTTCACCGATACTAGAATGCTGTGGAAAACATTAAAATTAGGACTTACTAGTTCCTCACAGCCATTGTGTCTTAGAACTGCAAATCCTCTAGTCTAACTAGGGTGTAGGTCCACTTTTTTCCCCTGTGGCTGTCCATGGAGGCATGTTCAAGCCCTTTTTTACTTCTTTTCTTTGTATTTCAAGTTATCCCAATATTCACCCTAGCAAATGGGAATTCATTGCAACTACATTCCTGTTTGCTTTTAATCACCTGTTACTTAATATTCTTGAAATTTTTTTCTTGTATTAGAGATAAATGCAATTCCTGCCGGCAGTATGTATACTGTGGATGTTAAGGCATTTATATAAAAAATGGAATTTACCTTAGCATCTCCCTCTCTGTTTTATGCAGCACATATAACCTAGATTACGGGGGTTTTTTGCATGAAAGCTCCTCCCTTTTTTTTTTATCTAAATCTGCAAAAGACATGGATTTATTGTCTGATTTTTCAGAGCTTAATCCCCAAAGTTTTTTTTATTTTTTAGAGTATTACATAAAATTTTGAAGTTGTGGGTTACACCTATGGAGGATGATACTGACAGTTCTATAATACTAAGTGGGAAATTGCTTGCAGTATTTATAGCTTACAATTTTTTTTTTAATTCTAAAAACAACGCAGTTGCTACAAAAGCCAATTTTCAGCTGTAGCCAGAGGCTCTAAGACCATATATTTTTATGATTCAGAAACAAGTGTAGCCCATCAGTGTTCAGGTGAGTTTTCACAAAGCACCTTAGAAGAAAGCCAAAGATAAACAAAACTTCTTTTTTTTCCCAGACAAAATCACTTTCATCTGTAAGGACTATTTATATATATATACCATGAAGGCATGAGCTTGTGCATGTGTGTGTGTGGAGAAACATGTTTCACAGAAGTGAAGATGATTTGAATTGTGCTAAGAGGGATATTTTGCCATAAAAGTTTGGAATTTGCTAAAACACCTAAATATCATCTAGAAGAATTCATCCTAACAGAGCTGGTCAGCATAAGAAGACTAAAGCTAAAATCAAGTGAATGAGGGAGAGAAGAAAATATAGTTGTTGTATCATGCTGAAATTGATGATTTGATTAGATGACTTTTTTTTTTTTTAATCAAATGTAGAATGTACATGTAATTGTTTCAAGTCCTATTCGCACTGGTCACTTTTAAACTTTGAAGAAAAACTTTGAATCTACATGCATTATTTTGATTCTCATTCTTTATTTTTATCTTTTCAGTACCAAAAAAATTAGCAAATTTTAGTTTATATTTAGTTGTAGAAAACACACTGTGATACTTGGAATATGGATTATAGTAAAATGAAATCCATTATGAAAAGGGGATTGTGATACTTGAAATAATTTGATTATAACGTGAATTTATCAAAGTTAACATTTACATTTTTTTATATGTAAAATTATTCTACTGAATATCATACTTTGACAGTTTGCAAGATTTTCGGAAGGATAAACTTGCAAAGTCCATTAATAGGCTAATCTTAGCACAAAAGTAAGTACTGAACACAAATGTCTTTAGTCTCATTTTGCAGTCAATGGAAACAATCAGTCAGTGGATAGAAAAGAAGCTTGAACTGCAAAAAGTTATACAAGAATACAGGTTAGTTGTTCCATCTGCTTCAGTTAAGAGCTGTCAGGTCATTTAGAAGTTTTGAGGGTCTTAAGTACCAGGTAGCTCCAAACACCAGGATTATGCAGTGACAACTAAAGGATGGCTTAAGGAGCCATGCTGATGTTCACAATGAAGCAAAGAATGTTAGTGAATGCTCTTCAGGCTTAGGATGTTGGCAAATGATTACAACTAGTGAGAACACTCGGCTTATTCAGCTGCATCCAGTGACAGGACGGTGAGTTCTGTAGTAGGGGTGCCCATAGGCGGCTGGGTGCTTCCCTGAACGGGGAAAAACCCTAAAAACACTCGATCGGGAGGTCGGCGCTGGGCTCCCGGCCCAACGGCCGCTCCCGCGCGGTGCCTGACGGGAGGGGGCGGTCCCGGAAGCTTCTGCGGGGGATTTAAACGGCCCTTAGGGAGTACGGGGGAAGAGGAGCGGGGCGAAGAGGTGCGGGGCACATTGAATAAGGCAGTTTGAGTGGCAGTTCGAGCGGGCAGGGCGAGCAGGGAAGGGCTGGAGCACGGTCGGAAGAGATTGAGGAAAATGGTGGATACCCGACGAAAGACTAAGGCCGCACCAAGCTTGATGGAGGCTGCCACCCAGACGGAGCCCCAGTGGGCACATGCAGCTACCCAGACCCTGGGCTGCAGACAGTGCCCCCCTCCCATAGTGGCTCACGCCTCTGGCACTGGCTCCTCCTGTGGAAGCTGTGCTTGGGTAGGGGAACTGCTTCATATGGTGGAAGAGCTGAGGAAAGAAGTGGCTAGGCTGAGGGCCATCAGGGAGTGTGAGAGGGAGATAGATGAGTGGAGCAGGACCCTCTCACAGGCTGCTGGAGCCAGTGAAGCTGAGCACCACCCACCGGTGAGCTGCAAGGCTGGGAGAGACAGAGATGGGGAATGGCAGCAGGTTCCTGTCCGGAGAAGGAAACCTGCTCCCCCCACCCAGGCAATTAACCCCCCAGATCTCACCACAAATATGAGGTGCTGAGGGTGCATCCTAGCCCTAAAGATGAAGAGGGCTGCACCCACAGCCTAGAAATGGTTCCAAAACTCCATCATCCTCCCACAGCCTTCAAAACATCCTCGGTTAAAAAAAAGAGGAGGGTGATTGTCTTGGGGGATTCCCTTCTCAAAGGAATGGAGGGTCCCATCTGTAGACCGGACCCGCTCCATAGGGAGGTCTGCTGCTTGCCGGGAGCATCAGTGAGAGAAGTTACTAGAAAGCTCCCTTCCCTGGTCAAAGATACGGACTACTACCCGCTCTTAGTTTTTCAAATTGGTAATGAAGAAATAGAACGTAGAAGGCCTAAAGCCATTAAAAGGGACTTCAAGGCACTCGGGAGAATGATCGAGGGCTCTGGGGCACAGGTAATATTCAACTCCATCCCAATACTAAGGAATCAGGAGCATGAAATGAGGAATAAGAAACTTGTTAATGAATGGCTTAGGGACTGGTGTGAAAAGAGGGGCTTTGGGTTCTTTAATCATGGGGAGGCCCACGCACCCCCAGACTTTCTTACCAGGGATGGGACACGCCTGTCTGCTAGGGGGACAAAAGCCCTCACCAAAAACCTAGTTAAGCTCATAAATCGAGCTTTAAACTAGATGTGAGAGGGGAGGGGATGGAGGCCAGGCAGGATGGGAGTGAGCCTGGAGGTGAGACTTCAGAGGCAAAGGGGTGGTGTACTGGCGATGCCTGCCGGTATATCATCACTAAGCAAGAGGGGGTGAGTGCAGCTGAGGATGGTAGGCAGCAAACTGGCACTGTGGCCTTAGTTAAGTCAAGGACTGCTCAGTTGGGGAGAAGCCCTATTACGAAGGCTGAAGCTACGCCTGCCCAGCTGAAGTGCATTTACACTAATGCACGCAGCATGGGAAATAAGAAGGAGGAGCTGGAAGCTGTGATAGGGCAAGGAGACTATGATGTCATTGCCATTGCGGAGACGTGGTGGGATGCCTCGTACAACTGGAGCGTAGCCATGGTGGGGTGTAAACTCTTCAGGAACGACAGGAAGGGCAGAAGAGGAGGCGAGGTAGCCCTCTATGTTAGAGAGGGATTTGATACCCTCGAACTGGACTACGGACAAGATGGGACTGAGTGCCTGTGAGTAAAAATCAGAGGAGTCCATGGGCAGGAAGGGATTGTGATGGGAGTCTGCTATAGACCACCCAGCCAAGAAGAAGCAGCTGATGAGCTCTTCTACAAACAACTGAGTGTAGTCTCAAAATCGCTACCTCTAGTCCTTGTGGGAGACTTGAATTTCCCAGATATAGGTTGGGAGTATAATACAGCAGAAAGGAAGCAGTCCCGGAGGTTCCTGGAATGTGTGGAAGACAACTTCCTCACACAGCTGGTGAGCAAACCGACAAGGGACGGTGCCCTCCTGGACCTGCTGTTTGTGAACAGAGAAGGACTGGTGGGGAATGTGAAGGCTGGAAGACGCTTGGGGCAAAGCGATCATGAGATGATAGAGTTCTCAGTGCAGGGTAAGATGAAGAAGGAGGTTAGCAGAAAAGTCGCCCTCAACTTTCAGAGAGCAGACTTTGGGCTGTTCAGAAGGCTGGTCGGAAAAGTCCCATGGGGGGTGCTCCTTGAGGGCAAAGGTGTCCATGAGGGCTGGGCGCTCTTCAAGCTAGCAGCTCAGGAGAAAGCCGTCCCCAAGTTCCAGAAAAGTAGCCGGCGGGGTAAGAAACCAGCATGGTTGAGTAGGGAGGTCCTGAGAGACATCAATAGGAAGAGGAGGGTCTACGACCTCTGGAGGAAGGGGCAGGCATCCTGGATGGACTATAGGGAGGAAGTGAGAACGTGCAGGGAAGAAGTCAGGAGGGCTAAGGCCCAACTAGAAATGCGATTGGCCAAGACTGTGAAAGACAACAAAAAGTCTTTCTACAAATACATCAACAGCAAAAGGAGGGCTAGGGAGAATCTCCAGTCCCTAGTAGATGCAGAGGGAACAAGAGTAACAGGGGACGAAGACAAGGCTGAAGTACTCAATGCCTACTTTGCCTCAGTCTTTAAGAGCAAGGAAAATTGTTCCTTCTGTGTACAACCCCAGGGGTTGGATGAGAAGTATGAGATTCCCAAGGTCCAAGAGGGGGTGGTTAGAGACTTGCTTGCCCAGCTAGATGCCCACAAGTCTATGGGGCCAGATGGAGTCCACCCAAGAGTTTTGAGGGAACTAGCAGATGTGCTGGCCAAACCCCTTTCCATCATCTTCCAGCAGTCCTGGATGACTGGGGAGGTTCTGCTGGACTGGAGGCTGGCTGATGTCATGCCCATCTATAAGAAGGGGCGCAGAGAGGATCCGGGAAACTACAGGCCGTTCAGTCCGACCTCGGTACTGGGGAAAGTCATGGAGCGGGTGATCTTGAGTGCTATCAAGAAGCACTTGCAAGAGAACCGGGTGATCAGGCCCAGTCAACACGGGTTCATGAAAGGCAGGTCTTGCCAGAATAATCTGATCACCTTCTATGACCGAGTAACTAAACTCTTGGATGAGGGAAAGGCTGTGGATGTGGTCTTCCTGGACTTTAGTAAAGCCTTTGATACAGTTTCTCATAGCATTCTGCTTCGGAAACTGTCGGCCTCTGGCCTGGACGGGTGCACACTCTCCTGGGTGAAAAACTGGTTGAATGACCAGGCCCAGAGGGTGGTGGTAAATGGAGTTAAATCCAGCTGGAAGCCAGTGACAAGTGGGGTTCCCCAGGGCTCGGTCCTGGGTCCAGTCCTGTTTAATGTCTTTATCAACGACCTGGACGAAGGCATTGAGTGCTCCCTTAGCAAGTTTGCAGATGACACCAAGCTGGGAGGAAGTGTCGATCTGCTGGAGGGTAGGGAGGCTGCAAAGGGACCTGAGCAGGCTGGACTGCTGGGCTGAGACCAACGGCATGAGGTTTAACAAGGCCAAATGCCGGGTCCTGCACTTGGGGCACAACAACCCTAAGCAGAGGTAAAGACTAGGAGAAGCCTGGCTGGAAAGCTGCCAGGAGGAGAAGGACCTGGGGGTGCTGGTTGACAGCCGACTGAACATGAGCCAGCAGTGTGCCCAGGTGGCCAAGAAGGCCAATGGCATCTTGGCTTGTATCAGAAACGGCGTGACCAGCAGGTCCAGGGAGGTTATTCTCCCTCTGTACTCGGCACTGGTGAGACCGCACCTTGAGTCCTGTGTTCAGTTCTGGGCCCCTCACCACAAGAGGGATGTTGAGGCTCTGGAGCAAGTCCAGAGAAGAGCAACAAAGCTGGTGAAGGGGCTGGAGAACAAATCTTATGAGGAGCGACTGGGAGAGCTCTGGTTGTTTATCCTGGAGAAGAGGAGGCTGAGAGGAGACCTTATTACTCTTTACAACTACCTGAAGGGAGGTTGTGGAGAGGAGGGAGCTGGCCTCTTCTCCCAAGTGACAGGGGACAGGATGAGAGGGAATGGCCTCAAGCTCCGCCAGGGGAGATTTAGGCTTGAGATTAGGAAAAAATTCTTCATGGAGAGGGTGGTTAGGCTTTGGAACGGTCTGCCAAGGGAGGTGGTTGAGTCGCCGTCCCTGGAGGTGTTTAAGGTTAGGGTGGATGAGGTACTTAGGAGAATGATTTAGGGTTTGGTGGGAATGGTTGGACTCGACGATCCAGTGCGTCTCTTCCAACCTGGTTATTCTGTGATTCTGTGACATGCCCATCTGTCTGAGTATTCCACACTAAATATTTCTTTGTGTTGTCAAACTCTATAAATAAATACTAGTTCTTTCATAGACAAAGGTTGTTGCATTGGCATGAAAGAGCTAGCAACATTTTTTCACCTCATCAAAGTGTGAAGCTGTTTTGGTTTAACCCTAGCAGGCAACTGAACACCATGGCTGCTCTCTTGGTTCTCCTGACAGCATGGTGGGGGAAATAGGACTGGAAAGGTAAATTATTAATAACTAGAATTATTGCAATTAATAATTAACAAAAATACAAGAATTGTAATGAAAGGAAGGTAATAAAAAGGAAGAGAAATAGACCTCAAGAAACACAAGTAGTTCAAAGGAGAAGCAATTGCTCACCACTAACTGACAGATGCCCATCCAGTACCTGAGCAGAAACACCCAGGCCATCTTCCCCCTAATTTCTATGCTCTTCCAGCTGCGTCACCTCCCAGCTTCTTGTGTTTGTCCAGCCTGCTCACTGGTGGTTTGTGCTATGAGGTGCAGAAACAGTCTTGATTCTGTTTAAGCACTGCTCATCAATAACTGAAGCATCCCAGAATTATCAACACTGTTTCCAGCACAAGTCCAAACTAGATGTTACAAAGAAAAATAACTCTACCCCAGTCAAAACCAGCACAGAATCTCAGTGCTTGGAAGAGCTCATCAATGTAATCTCTACCTAGATACACAAGAAAAAGTTCACATGACAATTATATTTGGTCTTTCCCAATCAGTTTCAAGCGATTTGTTCACTTTGTGGACTAACTTGACCTCAGATATATCCTTATCCCTATTCATTGTGAGATTTTGTATTTCAGTTGCTACATTTTCTGACAGGGTGTATGAGAACACATTGTGTCTCAGGCAGGGAGAGGAGCACCTTTAGGTAGGCTTAAATTATATACATTCTTTAGTCATTTGATGATCTTCATGGACATGTAATGTATCTGTATAGGCACATTTTATTCCTCCTCTGATAAATTTTGATCTGTACTTGGGGAGGTATTCATGGAAGCAGATAACCTTTTAAGATTTATGGGTTTGGACCTCTGTGTTAGGTAGACAAGAAGATAGTAGGGATCCAAAGTTCTGAAGTTAAAACTAGACAGATCTTTGAGATTCAACAAGACAGGAAAATCTTTGAAAGTGCAGCTTAGGATTTAGGTGATAGGAAAATTGAGTCCATCTGCCTGCGTTGACTTCCATTTGAATGTAGCTTTATTGAGACATTTCCTAATATCTAATCCTAACTGAATTTCAGATTCCTTTGTGTGTACACAGTCTGGATACCAAGACCTCAGTTAGCAATACTGTCTCAGTATTAGTAAGAGAACAGTTTAAGCTGAGGCACATTAAGCAATACGGTATGCTATGAAGCAGGATGGATTACTGCAAACCACTGCTGAATACTAAAAATAAGCTGTTGTAGAACTGAAAATCATTTATGTAGTTCATTTTCTTTTCCATTTCAACAGATGAGGAATGTGTCTTTGGTTATTTGCCTTGTAGAGAATAGCATAAAAATGCATAGAAGAAAGAGCCATAGGGGTGAATACAATAGGAAAGTATTTCCTCTTCTTTCCTCTTGCAATTATTGTTCTCACAGACCTTTAAGAGAGTCTTTTGACAAAGAAACCAACTAGAATTGAAAGGTGAAGACTGAGTTTGCAGAACTATGAACTAAAAATTTAATGTAAGGTTCAAAAAACAACTACTAGTATGCGGATGTTTGTATTCCACAATATCCTTTGAGCACTGTCATCAGTCTTAACTGAGGTGAGGAGGAAGGGCATATATAAAATTTATATCTTGTCATGTAGAGCCAAAAGCACTTTCACTAGTTTTGAGGAAGTACAGTGTTTAGCTGAATAACTTTAGATTTCAAGCTGTTTTGTATGCTATTTATTTATATTTCTTCTTAAAATAATGGGTTAAAGTCATTAAACTAAACCATAACCTATGGGAACATACTCTTAGACCAGTAAAAAAAAGTATGATTTCATGCTCAAGGATGAGACTGTCTTTATTTAACTCTTCTTTGTAATTGCATTGGTTAACAGAGCTGTAGTGGTGCCAAAATGAATAAAAAATGTTGGATTAAGTTTGTGACTTAAGCGTCCTCTTCAAAGAAACTTTTATGCATGCTAGAATTATTGCATTAAATTATATAGTTGAATAAAAAAGGTAGATCACGCCAAAGAGAGCAAATACTGTCTCTGCCGTCTCATTCACAGCAGTGATCCTCCTTTTTTCAACTGTGCTTCAGAGATCAGAGGGGAAAAACAGTCATAATTAATTTTGTCACTCATGTATCATGGGGAAAATAGTAAAAAACTGCACTCTTCATGGCCCATGAAAATGACTGGCTAAAAGTTTTGAGTTAGGTTCTGGATTATAGTTATTTTTAGAGAGAGATCAAAGATTGCCTGAAGTCCTAGTAATTTTGTGGGTTTTTAACATATAAAAATGTAAGAAGATAGAATGCAGAGAATGGACGACAATGACTGGAATTTAACAGCTCTATTGCTGCTTTCTTTTAGTTTGAGATTGAATCATTCTGATGCCCATTACATCTCAGCTGAGCAATCTGGATGTTGTGTGGGACTATTCAATGCTGCTGAATCTTTCCAGCAGACCCAAAAGGTGTGAAGGTCTTTTTTTAAAATACTGCACTCAGGTTCAAGCACCACATAACTCAAAAACATCTGGACTTACCTGGATATACTAAATTGCATGTCATGTGTACATATCCATGTATCTGCCAGAAAAAGAAAAGGTAACAAGATTCTACCCATGGAAACATAAGTAGTGGAGTAATTTGTGCTTGGAACTAGAGGATTTTGCTAAGCAGACGAGTGTAATCTTAAGGAAGTGAAGATCTAAATGCTTAACACTGTTTTTTTCTACAAGGTAGAGTTTTCCAGTGAACAGGACACTTGTCTTAGAATTTGTAAAACTTGATTGAGGTTTTGTCTTCCTACAGACCTTGAAACAAAATTAAATAAATCACTTATGGTGTATGCATCAGTGCAACAAAGAAAGAAAGAAAGCAGTTTTTAACTGTTTTACTCAGCAGCAGCACTACAGCTGAAAAAATAATTTGCTCTCTTTTTTTCTCAAATAGTTTGAAGAAGGAGAGTTGATGGGAGTTGAGAAGCTTATATAGATCCTTGCTTAAACGATTACTTGAGCACACAGCAGCTTCAGTCACAGATTGCATTGTACTTTGCTAAATTCAAGCATGAGTTTATTACTTATATTCTTAAGCTAAGGAACAAATACTTCGTTGAACTGAAGGCAAACAAGATGAAGTCACCCTCTCAATTCACAGGGATTTTAATGTTCTCATCAGTGGACTACAATTCTACTAAAAGTGTAGAAATGGTATTTAGAATATACAATACAAAAGTTAATTGAGGGATGGGGCAAACCAAATGAACTCTGAGACAATCTTCTCCACCAAAATAATTATTTAAATTCCAGCAAAAGTTCATGAAGCATTTGTATTTTAAAAGTTAGTAGATAACACATTAAGTGAAAGGAGTGTGCCAATAAAATGTCTTTGTCTTCCAAAAAACCCTAAAATGAATGATAGTAGCACAAAGGTTACAATAGGAGATACCATCCATCAAGACAACCCTTAAAAAATAGATTGGAGGGAACAATCATGCAGTAGCAGGAGGATGAATTAGATGACAAAAAGACAATTAATTTGAAATATCTGAAATGAGCTTTTGTTCTTATTTGCTACAACAAAAACAGAGGAACCTGCTTACGTTAATAGGAGAAAGATAGACAGCACATAGGCAGAGTCAAAACAGATGTACTATAGCTAGTTTCAAAGGTCATTGAATGATCATTAAGGATGAGTAAAACTCATTGAAATAAGTATACAGAAGTAACGTATATGAACAAGGAAGGAAAACCTCTCTCTGTAATTTCTAGCCACATCAGTTTAAATATGTAAGTTCTACAGACACTCAAGAGGAGGTGTTTAACGCACTGTCTATGAACACTGGGATCTTTCATAAACAGCAGCACCTAGTAGATAGATATTTGATCCTAGAAAACAAAATTAAAGGTAGACTAGAGAATGTTAGAGAAACAGGAAGTTCAACTCTAACTTGGTATGATGCTTCACTCTAAAAGCGACTGCAACAAAACTGAAAGTGATCCCAGCACTGGTAGAGCCTTAACTGACGGTGGCCCGTCTCCCAGCATGCAAGCAGAGTGAGCAGAGCTGGGTGCTAATAACAGGGTTCACCAATAGTACCCAACTAATCAAAGTGGTGATTTATCCAGAGGGTCCTATTGGAGCAGGAGTCTACAGGATACAGGCCGAAAGAAAAGCTACAACCTAGGGACACCAAGACACAGGACAGGGAACTAGCACTCCTGCAGCACCATTCGAGTAAGGGCTGATGACCTCAGCCTGAGCTGACATGGGAATCCTGGTCCGTGGGTGGGATGCATGGATGATGGTCTGCCCTAGGGCACAGGGCCAGCAATGCTCTTTAGAGCACTCAAGGCAGTTGACAACTCAGAATTTTATCAAACATGTAGGTTACACTGTAAATATCTACCACTGAACTAACCTGAGCTAATGACCCTTGTCTAAAGAGAAAGTAGCAGAATTCTTCTCACTCTAAAGCCAATATCTAACAAAGGTAAGAAGTAGATCAGTAGAGGCTGGTAACTAGCTTACATAAAGAACTCCACATTGCAGTGATCCAGAATTAAGTGAGGTGATCAGATTGTCAAATTGCGTCATGAGTAGCAACATATCAATGAGCAATAAATCCCATTACCTTGAATTTAAAATTAGAAATGCCTTGTCACCTTTATCATAATGTGAAAAACATTAATATTTTGTTGAGTATCAGGGATCAAACCATGGGAGTCTCTTGAAATTGACTGGAAATATTACTATTGTGTCATTTAATTAATGTATTTTTTCATTTAAATCAGCAAAGGTTCAAATAAGAGCCTATCTACAAATATGCAATAAAAAGGATAGCCAGGTTAGACTGTGTAGTGAGATACAAAGTGAATTGGTTTTGTAGTACAGAATGACATTTTATCCATGTATTGTTGTTGTGAAATAACTGACAGGCATGGTCAGAAAAGAAAAACGTGGATGAGATAAGGATCCCGATTTGAGTTACACTGGCATAAAGATCTTTAAAATTTAATTAAGGAACTGCCACTTACTTCACTTGTTCAATTTTCCCTTTAACAGAAGAATAAAACAGTCATTTACCTTGTCTGTAAGCCATCAGGTCTCTGAGAATCTTTTTATTCTTTCTCACGGGTAAGTGTTATTGGTGATTGGGTCAGGTAATAATGTGGAAGCATAGATGTCCTTCCCAAAAATCACTTTACAAACTTCATTAAGTATCATTAAACCTCATTCCTTGTCACCAGATTTTGTCTTAATAGCAACATACAGTGCCAATGTAGTCAGTCAGAGAAATTGTACAGAAACCTGTAACACTGAATACTGTGTTCAGTTTTGGACCTCTCAGTACAAGAAAGACATTGAGGTGTCAGAGCGTGTCCAAAGGGCAACAGTGCTGGTGAAGGGTCTGGGGGAAAAGTCCTAAGAGGAAGAGCTGAGGGAATTGGGATTGTTTAGCCTGAAGAAAAGGAGCCTCAGGGGAGACTTTATTGTTCTCTACAACTGCCTGAAAGGAATTGGCCTCTTCTCCCAAGTAACTAGCAATAGGATGGGAGGAAATGGCCTCGAGTTGTGTCAGAGGAGGTTTAGGCTGGATGTTGGGAAATAGGCTGCCCAGGGAAATAGTGGAGTCATCATTCCTGAAGGTATTTAAAAGATTTGGAGACATGAAGCTTAGGGACATGGTTTAATGTTGGACTTGGCAGTGCTATAATAATGGTTGGACTTGATCTTAGAGGTCTTTTTCAACCTAAATGATTCTATGTTTCTGTCACACTAAGTAAGAAGTTTCCATGGGTGCATAGACATATCTTTTACTTATATTTGCACATTTGAATATTATAATCTATAACAGTGTTTTTTCCTGAGATTTCCTGAACAGAGAAGGCAAGTGCTGCAGACCACTTTTCTTGTTTGTAAGGTCATGCATGAAAAACAGTGAAATGTCAGCATGGTATAGGTTTATGTCTGTTCACCACTGGTTCAGCTACACAATCCCGTAAAAGATTCTTTAGGTTGCTTACATTACATTTTTGTTAGACAAAGAGCAGCTTCTTTCTCCACTCTTAACTCTGTCCTTTTACTGCATTCATCCTTTTCCTATCTGTTTATTCCCCTTTCTCTTCACATTCCTGAGCTTCTGTTTTCACTGATAATGAAACTCCTTTTGATCCTCTGAATTGATCTAACATGTGTACCTCTCCCTTCTGCAACCAATGAAGCTGTAATTAACTCTGACCTTGATGAGGATTTGCCTTTTCTGTTTTTCAGTCTCACAAGTTGCTTCACTTCCACTGGTCCCTCTAGAGAAGTCTCTTATCTTACAAGTTTTTTTGTTTGGGGGATTGGGCGGTTAGGTTCTTTTTCACTTCTTTATTTGCTCCTGGTTTTCTTCTTTGATAATATCAGGAAGACATACGTTTTTTATTTGCACTGTATCAGACATCTGAGTCACTTTATACACTTTCTTGCTAAGTCTGTTGAATATTTTAATCTACTTGATTATTAGAGATATTTTGCTTCCCCTGCTTTATAACTTGCTTTGTGAAGCAAGCTTGGTTTTGTTTGGTTTTTTTTTATTCTCTCTGCCTGATCTTGCCACTTTCATGGAGGCCTGCCAAATGGTGCCCCTAATTCTTAATTTCTGTTCAGTGTTCCAACCACAACAGCTGGAGGAAGCAGAATAAGCATCAAGTGTCATTTACCTAAACTAGCTCATTACGTATTTTAATTTGCTGTCTTGATCCTCATATCAGAGCAGCTGCAGTTGAATTTAGGTGACATAGTATGGGCATATTATTTGGTAAGTGTGAAACAATATAACTGCTGAAGGGGAGAAGAGCATTTCTAGCTTGAACAGACACCACAAAACTGTTTATATCAAGCTCAGTAAAATTGACCTAATCAACTGATACACTTTTCTGCTAACAATATTTTAGATAGGAGTGTGTTTCTCCTGACAAGCATGACAAATGCTGTTACAGTATTTTCTTGCCCCTGCTCTTCTCTGTGACAGTGGTAGCAGAGTTATTGTTAAGCTCAGGCACAGCTATTTTTACACAGGGACATGCAGTGCTCCTCTCCCTGCCAGTATTCCCCTACATACTCTGGTAGACAGAGACAAATCGGGGGGGAAATACTGACATTCTTAAAAAAATATTTACCCTATTCCTAATCATAATAAGAACATAAACTCATTTGGAGCCTCAGGAGACCCTCCTCTGTTCTTGTTTTTAGTTGGAAAGAAATTTTAGCAGGTTATAGCACTTCAGAAGGGTAAAGCTTGTTTTTCATTATACCAGACACATGCATTCCTTAAAGCTGGAAATAAAGAGGAGAGAGTCAAGGTGCTTTTCCTTTTGCATCATTTACTACTATCTGGAGAATAGCTGAAGACCTCTCTATCCATCTTGCATACCACCAAGACAAGAAAATATTCCTATTGGTTTCCTAAAATTCTTCTCCTCAAAGTCCAGTATTCATGCTAACTGAAGAACTATGAAATCAAGTTTGTTTCTTTTTTTGCGTAAAGGTCCTCACTGATAAATTGCTGGATTTCTCTGGCATAACTGAACCTGGAATGGGTCCATGTGAAAACAGAAAACAGACTTCTAGGAATTTTCTTAGAAATGAATTTATGAGTCCCTGCTAATCATTATAAGAGCATATCTTGTGATATATACCATTCATATTATTTTGCTAGTTTCAGATTTGCAAAGATATACACTTTCTAACTGTGGGACAAAAGCCATTATTATGTATTTCAGGTGTTAAACTACACATGCTGTAGTCTTTACAATAAAAACAAAATTCAGTCATTCATATATTTTTCTTTAATAGTTAGGTGTGACATACTGAGATTTTTGCACCATATCACTTAGGAATTATTGTTTTCTTTGACTCAATTTTTTACTCTGGCAAATGAACCCCTTTGCTGTATTGTAATTTATACTTAACTGATTCAATTTTCAAAATAAATCAATTCTTTTTTAAGATTTCTTAAGTCTCCTAGTAGCTTTCTAAATAGACCATTTTTATTATTATTAATATTCTTACTACTATTAATTATTCAGCTATCTGAGACAGCTGTAAGGAAGCATAATTCACCTTTGTCTTCAACTTTATAATAAAACAACTGAATATTCAGTATTCTTTGTCAGTGCACAAAATACTACTCTACTTCATTTACAAAATTTTTACTTTTCACTTTTAAAATAAGTTTGCATAGTTATTTCTTTGTTTTTAGATATTCTCACCATTTAAGGTTAACACACTATCAACTTTCAGACTGGAAGCATTTGGAATGCTTCATTAGCAATCTCTGTGTCAAAGGTTTTTCTGTATGCAAATTTTGAAAAATGTCTGGAGAAAATAATTTATAAATAAATTTGTGGGGATTATTTTGGTTTTGGTTGGTTTTAACTCCCCTGAAAATATTTGCAGAAGTTCCTTAGGACTTCCTTTGCATTGTTGTCTCATATGTTTGCTCAGTATCGAGAACATTGCTGTCCAAAACTTGCAGATCTGTTCATTTTACTCAGAATTATTGCATCTACTTTATGTAAGAAAGAGACTAATGATTGTCCTCCATTTATTTCCTGTTAATAAAATGTGGAACAAAAGAAAAGCCACAATTCTGAATAGGTTTCTCTTTGGGTTTTGCCATCTTTGGTGAAATGTCTATGCTTTGTTATATTCTTAAGCATATTGATCTCTTGGTTCTTAACTATGTCTCTTATTGAGTACAGTGGAGATCCAGTACATGCAAATCAATAATATTTCTCTCACAAGAAATTAGACTTTTCTGTTTTCAAAGACGTTTGAGCATAGGTTGAAAATGACCAGTAACTTTTTTTTTGTCCAGACAATATCTTCTGTCTTCAGCATGCCATCAACTGTTGTTCGGATGAACTGAAAATTACATGGACCGTTCAGCAACTAAATAGATTCTTGAAACAAATCTTTAGCAAGTGTCAGCATTATATGCATTAAATTACTATGGATGGGGTTCTTCCCATTTGGGACATTCTTCCACAAGAAAAGAAAATGCTGGAAATGATCAATCTTTTTTAAGATGATGATGATGAATTCAGAAAAATAATTTTTTGTCAGCTGCTACCATTCAATAGATAATCTTGATTTTTTAACAGATTTCAGCAGAATCTTCTCGTGCCACAGCAGTTACTCTAGATAAAGAACTCTGCTGTGAGATTTCTGCCTTGACTTCCGCATTCTGAGCAGGGTTTCTATAACTCTTATAATTTTCCTCCAGCTGTTGTTCAATATGATTATTAGATATCCATGAACATGCAATCCTTTCTGTTTTAGAGGATGCATAACACTGGAGTTTCTATCCTCAAGTTTTTAAAATCACTGCTGCTGCTCTTTGAGGGGTGTGTGGTAATACTGTGTATTCTGCACAGTTCTTTATGCAAGCCTCTTTGGCAACAACTAATTCTCATAAACTAGCTTTGCATATCACTCAGTTATTCTCCACCTACACTGGGACTCAATGTGCTGTCTTTTGACTGATGTAACAATATAACAGCATAAAACATGCAGAAACTTAAAATAAATATCTAAAAAATTACAAATTTTCACTGACAGAAAAATAGTGTCAATTTTTAAACTCAAATAACAGGTTTTTATTAGCTGTTTGAGCAATGCATATAGTCATAAAAATAATATATATATTATCTTTATAGCTGCCAAATAGTATTTTCTATGTGCTATATGTATATTTCTACAAGAGCTTAGCAACTGAATCCTTTCCTAAATCATTAAATTATTGAAGGGCTGAATAGATACACATATGTAATATCTACTTTATATAAGATTAGCAGAGAACCTAACAATTCTAAGTGATTCTAAAGATATAGAAAGTGGGAAGAAAGGATTCAGCCTAACAATAACAAGACTTATCTGAAAAATGTCATTTTCAAGAGAGTTGCAGCTTTCATGTGCTACCCTGTATAAATGAAGATGATCTGAGTCAGAGCGTGGGAGCTCACAATGGCTACAGAGCACACTCTTCAGGAAAAGTCTATGGGCAATTTACATTGGTATGCTGTGCCCAAACCGTTATGCTCAAAGGCATCTGAAGTCAAGGAGAAACCAGCTCCCCAATTTACAGTGAAGAACAGGGTTGTTTAACTTATTCTTCTACAAAAGGAAGTAAAATAATAGGAACAAAGGAGATGACTGTAGCAGCAAACTTATAAAGCTACTGTCATAGATTAAACGAATAAAAATGAAGTCCAGGCAATAGCATAGTGGCAGTCTATTCACTTAGAGAACTGCACATCAGAAAACAACATTTAGTTATCAGTGATTAAGAACAGTGCTATTTTAACAGAAATTACATCCATATCCAGTGTGTCACTTCAACTTGGAAATATTAGTGTATCTTACTGAAGAGACTTCTATATAGTATCATGCCTGCTACCTGTCTGTTGGAGCTACGTTTGCCTGTATGAGTGTGAGAGAATAAACAGATGAGTGAAGGAGAATAAAGCAGAAGAGGAGTTTGTTAGGGAGATGGAACTCTGAACAACAGTGTTCATAGCAGCTTTGCTTGAACTAATTGCAACCTATCTTAATTTGAAACTATTTATAAGTACAACTTCTGTAGTTTTTATTTTTCTTAATGTGTGAAGGAAAGGTATTCTGAGAGCTAAATAGTTGAAATTATTGGACAGTTCAGAGAGCTGCAGAATTGCAGGAAAAGTGGATGCTAAATAAAGTAGCTGTGAAGCACTGGGACAGGATCTTGAAGGGTACTGCAGGCTTAGAGCTTGCCTACTGTTTTAGAAGGGAGCTGATATACCTGACTGTGAGGGAGCCCTGACAATTTTACTAACTTCCCTGAGGAAGAGACATATAGTTATCTTTATATAAAGAGAGTTTACTATCCAGATGCTCTGCAGAAAAAAGGTGTAGTTAATTACTGAGAGATTAATTTGATCCTTGTCGTTAACCCTCAGACAAAGTGAGATTTTATATCAGCTAAGAGAGACTGGGAGAAAGCTCTCTTTTTTTAATATCAAGCCTTATACCATTCCTGGGCTTTAAAGATTAGAAGTCTGACAGCTCTTTATGTCTCCTAGTACATGACACTGGCTGCTCCACAGCCTCAGACACTGACAGATATGCTTTAGTTTTTATAATGCTTAGAAAATCACTGGTTAAACTCTCCACTGCTGTTCCTCAAGCACCACATGAAATTCCAGATCCTCACTGAAACATCTCTGCCATACAACAGATGAACATTACACAATAACAGAATTTGTGTTCCCAGGGCTCAGTGTTTTACCCAGAATGATAAAGACATGATGTAGCTTCATAGCTTATAAACAGTCATTGGCTCTTCAAAACATTAGCAATGTGATTCGGATGTGATGAGGTGTCATGCATGCCCTGACCCCAACCCCATGCATGATTTTGCAGCGTGCTATATGCTATGTATCTAGGCAAACCTGAATAATCCTTTATTCTTTGGGGAAAAAAGTAATGGTACAATTTTCACATTTCTTTCTTTTCCCCATGTCTTAACTATATGAGTTGTTTGTACTGACTTGCATTAATTCAGAAGACCTAACTTTATATTGCTATCTGTAAGCCCTTGAACTAGCCTGGGGCTACAGTGCCCAATAGCAAATAAACTTGGCTGAAAATTTATTTTCAGTGTCATTCAGTATAAATGTACCATCAAAGACAGATGTATGTTGAGACAGGCAGACCACAAAGTTCTTCTGTGCATGGCCTTACTGGAATTTGTTTTAGTTGACATTTTGATAGCTATATATATTTTTTTTCTGCTTTTCTTCTGCTCTTATGAGGCAAGTGTTGCAATGTCTACAATGGCACATAGTACACGTATTAATAAAGCCCTTTGGCTTTTTCTGTTCTCCATTGTCCATTTTACCAATTAAACACTTTTAATGAGCCTGAAGGAATGCTTAGTATAGAATTAGACACCTTCCCAGAATGTAAATTCTAAATCTCAGTAAATGAGAGGAATATTTCTACTCTGGGAAATGTTTTGTGTATAAGTTCAAAGGAGTTTAAGAGAGAATGTTAGATTTTGGTTTTTTTGTTTTAATTCTGAGAAAACAGTAATGAATTCAAGTACCAAGCCAACCTTTCAAAATGTTATTGGAAAGGCAGGTGAAGGAATGCTGCCTTGTCTTGCCTTCCCTTCCCTTTTCCCTAGTAAAACTGTGCCATTCTTGTTGTCACTGTCAGAGCTTTTTGAAGCCTGCCACGTCCTATTGTCTGTGCCAGCAAGTCACTCTCAGCCTTTAAAGTTCCTTCCCCTTTGCTGACTTCCAAGCAGCATACAGAGGGTTCTTCCAGTCTAATGTGTATAATAACCATCACCCCAACTCTGATTTAAGTGCAGACTAAGTGAACTAGAAGTCTCCAGGCTCTGTCCTTGAATTGGTTCCTAAAGGTAAAATCTCTTATAATGTGAAAAATGCTGTGGGATAAAAGAAGCTGTAAAGAATCTTAAGGTCACCTACTACCCTTTAAATTTATGCTATAGACTAGAACTGCAGCCTGTAACTTTTTGGTCCACAAAAGATTTCTTTCTTTAAACCTGCTTTATCTGTAAAAATGCATGGTTATATAGTTAAAGCATGGCATGTACCAGTTTATCTCTGTCCTCACATTGTCTAGTGCTTTTCTTTCTGTTGAATCGATGAATTGCTTAATGAATATTAATCACATTGTTACTAGATTAACAAGCTTTCCATGAACTTAACAACATTCATCCAAATACCATAAAGTTTTTTCCCCTCAATATTTTAAAACATCAGGTGATACAAAAAATGTTTTTCACGATGGGTTCTGAGGAATGTAAATTACTGCTGAAAATACATTTCTGATATCTGTATACACTCAACTTGGTAGGTATTCTGACATCATAGACCTCAGCTGTTTAGTATCCTACTTTTATGAGGAATAATGTACATATTTTTTACTCTAATTAATTATTCTCTGGTCCATTTCTCAGAGAACTGTATGCTTCCTGGGCTGTGGGAAGACAATATCCTTCCCTGGAAATACCTGTCTGTTCCTGCCTTCCTTGTCTGTTCTGTGATACTTGAGGGAAACAGTAGATGTTTTTGTTTATTCCTTTGTTGTTCTGTAATTTCAGATTTTCCAGATTTTTCAATGTACCTTCTGTTGAAGAGTGCGTCTTGAAGGAAACAAATGATATATACTTATTATTAATCCAGGGAATGTTTCCTGTGTTTGAACAGTGAAAACAGTGATTGAAGTTACACTAGTTCAGACAGTTCAGTTTCTGTGCACAAGTTAAGTTAGGAATTAATGAGTAGTCCATAAATGAAGATATTTAGTTCACATTTTACAAAGCAGAATGTCACCTAAGAATTGCACTACCATGATGGTTATTTAGTTTTGGAAAAAACACTTACAGGATGATGATGGGATTTAGTGTCCATTGTATCTTTTCATGTCATCACATTTAATAAACCAAGAAACTCTGTCTCCAGGTGTTTGCAATGAAAATATGAGGCAAAGGGCAATGGGTTAATACAACAAAGAAAGGAAGAGAGAAAAAGGTAAAATTGAAATTCTTTTACTTAGCAAAATAAGAAGCAGACATGATGTGACAGTGTGAATAAAATGAAGGAGCAAAGGTGCATTTCATTAAGTCTGGAATAAGACAGTGTAATGGCTTAGTAAATATTTATGCAAAACATCTTACCAGTGTTTACGTAAAAACAGAAAGTTCATTTAAGTCTTCTGTGATTTAGATAATCAGAATTCTTTCAAGGTAATGAATTGATAATAATTATTTTCTAAATATGTATAGCATGAAAATCACCATGTTTTGCTTATTTTTGTTTCGCTTTACTCTTTCAGTATATTGCAGTTCCCATACAGAGTGAGGTTGCACAAAAAAAAAAAAAATCCAAAGTATTTCCCCTGGTGTAAATAAGAATTTAATAAGACTAGGGGACTTCTTGTTTGTCATTTTAACACCAGCTGGTTTATCTCTTTAAACTGCAGGTGAATCTGTCTGGAAAGTATTCTTCTTCACTCCAAACTTCAGTCCTGAAGACTCCAGTGGTTGCTATGATTCTCATGTTTGCTTCTGCCATGGAGGATTCATCACGTGGCATGATCCCCCACTGCTCTTTGATCTCTCCAGAGACCCTGAAGAGAAAGTCCCACTGACTCCAGAAACAGAGAGCCGTTTCTATGAAATCCTCAGGGTTGTACACCAAGTAGTAGAAAACCACACCAGATCCCTGCATGCTGTCCCTGACCAGCTGTCTTGGGACAATCTTCTCTGGAAGCCGTGGCTCCAGCTGTGCTGCTCATCTTTCTTTCAGTCTTGCTACTGTGACTATGACTCAGAAGGGAGCCTGCCAGAGGTGTACTCAGAATAAACAAGCTGCAACTCCCTTTCTGAAACTGGAACAAGAGAGTGTGGGTAGCTGCTGTGAACCACTGCAATACTAGCCTTCAGAAGGTTTGTTATACAGGAGGAAGTGTTTTTAAATAGATCATTGCAGTAGAAGAGAATTTCAGTCAAAAAAATGTGCCAAGAGAAGAAAGGCAAGATACAGCTTTTCTTTCTTTATAATGTAAGAATCAGTATGAAACATGTTGGCATCCATAGGCTGTAGGCATTTTCTAGATCCAATCATTTTCTAGATCCAATCATTTTCTAGATCTTAAGCTTTTTTTCTGGCACAGCAAGGAATTTACCTGCGATTACAACCACTAAATGCACACTTTCCTGTTGTTTTTGCTGTTATCCACTGTTAGTAGGACAGAGCACCGAGTAATTAAAAATAGAGATACAACAGTAGAGAGGTCCGCTTGTGACTATAATTTGATAACATATAAATGGGTAAAGAGCAGATCTGTAACAACATCTCTAGCAACAAGTATCATGCATATGAAATAATAAACAGATTGCCAGCAACCTAACATTACGTGTGCCATTGAACTGTAGTGAGCTAAAGACCTTGCATTCACATTAAAATATTTCTCCCTAGCTAGTGTCATATTGCCTTGCAGCAACCTTTGTTTCAAAAGGAAACCATGTGTTTGAGTGTGTACCATAAGACTCCATTTGTGTATATTTATGCAAGTCAAACTCATAACCTTTCAAAACCCCACAAATTCTTCAATCCTTGATACAGACACTGTCTTTTAGTGCAGATGCTAAAGTGAAAGACTTGGTTCGTACTTAATGTCTGAGTTCCAAATTCACATGACAGTACAAAGATATCATTCACTATCTCTGTTCTTCCACTGATAGGTGTAGTGTTTTCTGTTCTTCCACTGATAGGTGTAGTGTTTTATCACAAATAAATAAAATTTTTGTTTCCTTTGAATATCTTTGCCATCATTCTTCCACTGATAGGTGTAGTGTTTTCTGTTCTTCCACTGATAGGTGTAGTGTTTTATCACAAATAAATAAAATTTTTGTTTCCTTTAAATATCTTTGCCATCATTTAAACTCTGTGAAAAGGATCTATCATTTTCTGAGAAGGAACTTGGCCTTAAGCACTTAAGGCCAAATATAACAGTCTTGGAGTTCTTAGCAAGGCCTTGGGAAATGTACAGTACTTCAGGGATAATTTCTGTGTCCATTTTTATCTGCATCTTATTCAGGCACATTTTCTTTCCACTCTGCAAGCAGGCAAACTTTTTTTCTCCAGCAGATTCTACCAGAGGAGAGCATATCAACAAAATACTAAAATGATTTGATGTTTGATAATAGAAGATGACTTGCTCCGTATCAGAAAACACTAGTTAAGTCCAGCATTATGGCATATTAAAATCCATTTGGTGGTTTTAGTAGATCACTAATGCAAAAGTGATATATGATGACAGTAATGCAATAGCTTCAGTCAGCAAACATTAAAGTTGTGACCTGGTTCCTGGGAACTGTTAAGGCCTGTCCTATAAAAATATATTGTGATATATAGTATATTTCTCTGTCTATAAAGCCCAGGTTTTATTTGATTTTTCTTCTGTAGTTTAATTCAAGATTTCATTCTTCACAATATCTAGATGCCTGCCCTGGGAAATGTTGTACTCTTTCCTTGAAGTCCTAATTTTGATGTTTCACCTTGTGTTCATAATTCTGTTTCTTCAGTATGTGCTCTACAAGCCCTCTGTAAGTAGCAAAGTCCTGTGTATGCTGATAAAGTTAGTCTCTTCAAGTATTCCACTGATAACCACTCAGGACTATTTACATTGTAGCTGGAAAGCTGTTAGATAATTCCCTCTTTGCTTTATTTAATCGCTGAATGCACTACATGAATTTAGGAAGAAAGAGACCTACTGTTCAAATACAAGTACTCTTTTGCAGTGATCAGTGGCTACCTCTCAACATCATGACAGGATACATACATCCCAGATTTTTGATCCTTACTGCGTGGCCCAAGAAATCCTTGCAGCATGGCACTGGTGCCCATGTGTGTCCCCATGCAGTGGGTGAACACACCAGGCTGCAGCCAAGGTGCTGCCCTGGCACTGAGCACTGCAGCATGGGGGGATGCTGTTGCCAGCACCCACATCACTGATGCAGCGTATGCAAAACTTTTCAAGCAAATATTCTTGCTGAAGCATCTGGGAGAGTGTATGTTGTATGTCAGGTATACAGCAGTTACTCAAACAAAGTGTTATCATTGAATCTGTTTTGTTTCCACAGTTGCTTGGCTGTGACCTTAACAGGGATCTCAATTTATATTCTCAAGGACATCTACATCTACTTCTTTCCATTGGGAAGATGCTATGTTGCTATTATTTCTTTTCTTTCTGCAATTGCAAGAATTGTTTGTTCTGTTAGGCACAGCAGCTGGCCTGTGCTGCCTGACTGAGGTATTGAAAATGATAAGTTTTTTTACTGGTCTGATTTCTTCTTGCCTGAATATGGCTTTTCTTTTATACTCTCTTTGGCTTTTGGTGCCGTCTCTCGAATCTCACTTCTTAAAATGTCAACACCCCTCAAATAATTATCCACCTATTTCTTTTCCTCTGAGTTCTCAGCTTTGCTTGTAATATTGATCATGTGGGCTATTTTGCCATAATCAATCAGAAAATTAAAAGTGGTCTTTGTGAAAAGATTTAACTTTTAGGGCTTCTTGACTCTGCTAACGTCATTCTTATTTAAGGTCTATGAAAGATTAAGTTTCATTATGAAATCTAAGAAATTAAAAATTGTGCAAGACACCCTGAGTAATAAAAATAGTTTCTTGTTTGTGGCACAGGTTTCTTATTGTTCAAAATATAATTTAGTACAACATTTAATGTTTTGACTTAAGCAGTAAAATCTGAAATCCATTTTTACAATTGTTCCTTCAAGAAAGATTCTATTAAGAGTAGGGTCGTATTTTTCAGTCTATGCTAATGCCATTTTGTTTAATGCCTAAAATAAACCATCCCTGTATTGCAAATGTATTATACCTTTCGGTACTATATCTTCTGCTTTGGATATGGCGTGTCGGGGCATGGAAATTAAAGCAGTCTTGTTTATCTGCAAAATAAAATGAGAAGCACGATGTACCATTTTTGTAATGACACTGCCTGATCTAACAAGGGAAGGTTTTGTTTTTCACAACAGGTTATTGATAGGTTATACATGACTCACAATTTATTAACAAGGAAGGCTGAAGGAGAATGTGCTGTGCTGGTTCCTTGAGATTGACTTCCAATCTATCATTTAACAACCATCGGTATTGTAACAAGGTGCCTACTTGTAGAATATGGTACCTTAAACTGAGAGCTAAGTTTCAGAGGGAAGTGTATGCCTTTCCAGTATTATTTAACAGTATCACATCCTAGTTTGTCATAGTCCCTGTGTTGCCCAGAGCAAGTCATTTAACTCTGCTTCTCAGTTCCTTCCCTCTGCCCAAAGAAGGATAACAGTATTTTTCTAACTGTTGGGAATAAAAAACCTGAAAGTCCTATGCTGGTAAAGGTGCTTTTGCTAGTCAATAAGGCACATTCTCTACAGAAGGTGCAGTAAAATTAGAGCCAGAAAACTAGGATATAGAATATCCCTCTGTACTAGGAGGTTTAAGAAATCCTTAACTTTAAACAGAAGAGACTACATGGAAATAACTAAATAATACTTCCCCCTCTGGGACTGGATATCACAGGTTCCTGACTCTTAAAAATAAAGATGTTCTTACTTGCCTCAAACTACTGTGTCAGAAAAAATGGGGGGGGGAAAGGAAAAAAAAAAGGAAATATAAGCCTTTGGAGAGAAGTGACAGCTCACTGAAATCCAACTGAAAGTTTGTGGAGAACTAAGTGAATAAGGTCTGTATCCTTCACAGCTCAGTGAGAATCATCACTTGCCAGCAATAGTTTATTTCACTTTGTGATAATATGAGGTCTGGGTATTCAGATGTGTGTACAACATAAAAAATTTCACATAAGATGTCACCTGATATAGGAACAACTGAAAAATGAAAGAAAAAGAGGGCAAGTATAGGTACAAAAAAAATCCTGTGTCGTAATTGAGTACATATATTAAAACACTGAGGGGGGCAGGCATTGACTTATATTAGGACATGATAGGAGGAGTCCACCCTGCCTGATTACACTGGAAGCAAAATAGTGAGTCATGTGGGCAAGAGGAAAGGCTGGCACAGCAAACCTCTGCACTGGGAACTGCCAGGGAAGAAATGGTTTTTGGCAATTGTCTACTGAAGGTAGGGACCTACAAATTACTGGTTCCTCTGGGTCTGTAAGGGACTACAGGTAACCAGAAGGAATGAGGACACGTCTGCTGTCGGCTGTATTCTGCAGCACTGTCCTTCAAAGTCAGTCAAGTGGAAATATGCTGGGGGCCCACAGGATATAGGACCCCTTTCCTCTGAGTATAAAAGAAAAAAACCAAACAAGCAGGCTACTCCCAAATCATCGTTCAGGAGGTGACATATCTTAATCTAAACCCCTGGGTCTAAGACAGTGAGAGTCACATATTTTGTTCACTAGGGACTCCCAGTTTTACAGGCTGGTGAAACTGAAAATAATTCAGGGGGTCCTGGAAACAATCTGATAGATTATATGGCTTTTTCCAAAACATTTTGGTAGCTTTTATTTAGATCAAGACCAATACAAATCTGCCTAAAATTTCACCTGCACAGTAGGTGCCACAAACAAGAAACTATTTTTATTACTCAGGGTGTCTTGCACAATTTTTAATTTCTTAGATTTCATAATGAAAGTTAATCTTTACTGCACCTTAAATAAGAAGGACATTAGCAGAGTCAAGGAGCCCTAAAAGTTAGCTTTAACCTGTCAGTTCAGTACTGAGAGCACTGAGCTTGCACCAACAAAAGGTTCGGTATCTGAAGGTTTCTTATGCTGTAGATGGAAAGATGCTTAATTCCATGCTCCCGCTGAAGCTTGTACTGTGCTAACTAGTAGTATAAATACTGGCTTGATTATTCTTACATCTGCAACTTTACTATCAAAGTTATAAAACACTGCAGATGTTGCAGGATGTGAATTATAGGCCTTGCAATGCTTATACAGCATCTCCTGCATACTTAAACACATTCCATTAATACAAGTCATGCTAGATACCCTATGTAGTTTAATGTTAGTCTTATCTATTAAAAAAAATGATGCCACAGGTGTTTTCCTAGGAAAAAAACCCTAAATATGAAGACAACATATTCAACATATATAGTCAGCTCAGTTACAGAAACCCCTCCAACATTACTTGTTCTACAATTATCAAATAGTAAGGCCTTCTATGAAGATAATATTTTATTGTACATTATTTATGCCAGAAATACTGCAAAGCATTTGAAATGATAAGGCAGAGTTCTTAATTGTGACACTTATTTAGAAAATTTTAAATGAAGTTGCTTTGGGTAACTATTACAAAAGATTAGACGCAAAGCATGTTACAAGCCTTATGGACTGAAGCTGGGCTGCAAAAGAATGACTGGTTTAATATGGTCTTCATTGCTCACAAATGAAAAACCAAGATATGACTAAAACCAAAACAAGACAAAATTTAAAAATTATTTGCCTATGCTAATAGTGGTAAAAAGAACATTAAAAAATAATACCATATGTGAGAATCACTCTCTCGTTTTTTGCTTATCTTTGTCTTGTATGTTATACCTGCTCCTACCAAACTTATGAAATATTCAGGTTTAGGAAACTGTGCTGATTGGTTTATAATTGTCAACCTTATACTGTCATATTATGCATTGGGAAGTAAAAGATTAATGCCGCTATCTGGAAAACTGTTTAAGCTCCAGTGAGATCGTTAGAATAGGGATTTTAGACCCTAACACCTCTCTGCCAGACACACACGAAATACAGTCATCCAGTGATATGTTATCACTCACAAAGCTCTTATAAGGCATATTATCGTGCAAAAGCAGCTGTTTTATGAGCCATCCTTCTCCCCTGTGATACTTACTAAAAATAAAGAGAAATTCTCTCTGATACTAAGATTTATGCTACTGAATGACAATCCTCTTTGATTATCTTTCAACAAAATTCAGTCACAGGAGGCCATCCCTAGAAGCTACATGGCATTCTGCCCTTTCTGGAAATTAATGACAATGACAAAAATCTTCTGCTAGAGCTTAGGCAGGTGCATAAAGGTACTCTGAATGAATGCTACAGACACACAGTTTTGCTTTTTTCTAAAGCACTCAGTTCTAGACTATGTAGAGGGATGTCATGTTCACATCTTAAAGTTATCCTTAGTTTCAGGTATCTCCTATGCTTTTCCTTCTTGCTCTCCAGACCCAGTTTCACTTTGAAAAGTTGACTTGGCAGATCTACCTAAAAACTCTTTGACAAAAATGTAAACCCTTTCTTTGCATGAAAGATTGTCACACTGTTAGATGAATCTAAGTGATCATCCATTGAGAACCAGACTATAGCCTCCACAAGTTAAAACCAGGATCCAGATCTAAATGGAGAATCACTTCGATCTAACTGTATAACAACCTATCTTCATGCGAAGAAGCTGTTTGCATCCATAGAACTGTCATAAGTAAACCCATAGAAAGGCAGTAATATTGTAGGAGACTTTTGAGGAATTGTATCTGATTAAGCTAAAGTTCCTGTTATTTATTGAAAGCAATGCAAACTGGAGAAAAATTTTGCTATTCATTGAAGTTTTGCTACCAGTAATTATCTGCTGAGCAGAGACTCATAAGGCACCAAACCAAACAAAGCTGTGGCTTAAACTTTTATCTAATTGATTCTATTGCACTGAACCTTCAGCTTTTCTGAAGGAAGCCTATGTAGTTACACTAGCCTGTCAAAGCCAAAGGAATAGTCAGGAAAGCAGCAGAATAAGGAAGCCTTCCAGGAGATGCAGAGTATGTGTACAGACTGTGGACCTGGGCATGCTTTCTATCTTCTGACACTGGCTGTGGACCCCAGCCACAATCTCCTTCCATACTGTTTGGGCTTGCTCCGCTAGAAAAGAATGTACGAAGTCTATGAACTGAACAGACATTGATGAACATTGGAGACCCTGTATGCCTATTAATTTTTTTTAAAAGACATTTGCGAAGTTCATGCAAGCAAGCATCTACAAGCGAGTTTAGAGGAGGCAGAAATGTTTCCAGGAGGTTGAGAGACTAAATCAATATCTAGAAAACTGTACAGATTTGTAATGAATAAAAAATCACTTTTCATCTTCAGGCTGAAGCTGTGCCACTGAGTAGTAAACAATTTTAAAGCCAGGGAATCAGAAAAAGGTTAGTATTCCCTAGCGGTAAGGACACTCACCTGGGTTACAATGACAGCTTTGCTATGGGACTTCAAGACTGATTAAGTATTTTTAACCACAAGGTACACAGACTGCTTCTGGAGCAGGGAGGGACGTACCTTACGGCCATGAAGGCAGTTTCTGTCACTTTTACTTGTTCCCTGACCCAGTGAGCCTAGGAGCCTTCCCTGCAGAGTAGCAAAGCTTGTACAGGAAGGGCAGAAGGGCATTGGGCTTCTCCTTGACCGTCCTCTTCTCACATCCAGGCAATTGTTTAGGGCTTTATTTTAACAGCATGCCCCATTTGGAAAAATGTTGAGGGAGAAGGCTCAGAAGGTTTATCTGTCTTGTTTAATCCTGAGGCCCAAAGGAAAACTGCTTGTGCAGAACCCAATTCTTGCACTGTCAGGAGAGCTCTGAAAGTAGCATCGGGGTCCTTAGATGTCATAGGAAGGTTGTATTCCCTGGCTCCAGAAGAATTTAGAAGTCACTGTAGGCAGAAGTGTAGCCGTAAGTCTGAGATTCATCTTATTTATGTTCATAAACCTACAAAGAAATCTAGAGCTGACTCCACCTCCATTTCTACCTAGGGGAGAGAAAACAAGATGTATCTAGCCTAGCTAGTATGGTTATGTGAAGACTGTATGTCATGCTTTTTTTTTTTTTTTTTTTTTTTTTGCTTTTCCGTAGATTTTTAAAAAAGGCATAAGATAACCAAAATAAACAGCATAAATCTCAGGACATCTGTGTTTCAGGAGCTGACTCCCACTTCTGTCTCCTGGAATCTTTAAGTATTTTATAATGTATAAAATTTAAATGCTTTCAACAGTATCCAAGTGGAGATTTTCACAAGAATTTTGCATCTAAATGCCTAACTTTCAATTCAAACAATTTTTCAAAGTCTAAGCTTTGCTTTCTTGTTTGCTTGTTTCTTTTTTTCTCTGACCTTTAGTTCTTTTAGCCTTTACTATGCTCTGCAAATCAGTGAAGTATTTAAAGTATTTAAAAGAAGTTTCACCACTTTCAGATGAAGGTCAAGCACTTTATTTCTAAGGTTATTTATTTCTAAGTTATTTTGTATGCCAGTATTTTAATTATTTTACTAGGATGAGATATTTCAATTAGAATAGAGTTTTGACAACAGTAAATCAGCATCTTTACTAATTTACATTTTCTGTTAACTTCAGTTATGATTGTGTTAAGAGAACTCGACTCAAAGAATGCTGCTCAATGTCTGGAAAAATAGTTGTGACATTTAATATACAACTGTCAATCTCTACCTTAGTGAACGTTTACTTGCCATGCTGAAAAGTTGAAGTTGTTTTATGCATATCGTACATTTTCCGTTTTCCTATATCTTCAGAATTACTTGTTAGCGAAGCAAACAAATAAGCTGCTCTGAATTATACATGAAAAAATATTTTAGGGCTCCATCTGCTATGCATTTTTTTAGAGTTTATTTCTTCAGTTAAAAACCATTTACTCTGTACTGTATTTGAGTATAAAAGTAATTGCAGCACCTTAATGGATTTATTTATTAATATTCTGTGTAATCATATGACTAAGCATATATCTAGTAAGAACATGAGCAGAAAGATTCTAGTTCAGCAAGGTATTTGAACCCAGGCTTGAAATGTAACTGTCTTCATCATCCCATTACTTTCAGGAACTTTGCTGAGTGAGGCCCTTCACCGACAGAAGATACACAAGCTGAGTCTTTACTCTTCCTATCAATATTTTAATTTACTCTAAAACAAACAACCTGTATATGTTTTAAATGTCAGGCATTTCCAATCTTTCCCATTATGTAGTTTCAGGCTGTGTCCATCATATATTTGTAAGCTTGCCTCCAGCCTTGCTCTTTGTTGGAAACACAATGCAAGCTAATATATTTTTCTGAGCTCAATAGCCAATTACCTCTGTTACTAGGATACTGTTTACCATAAAGATCATGATGTAGAATGTACTAGCTAAAAAAGATATTAAAACTAGCAAAACAATGAAAAGCTTACAGAGAGAATAAATCCAAAGGCACTGTGGGTCAACCACTATGCAACTATAAAATGTACCTTTTTACATGGGTCACGAGAAGCAACAATAAATCTGTTTGATTCCACTGTTAAAAACAGAGGACAAAAATCATTAAAAGAGAGATGAAAGAAACATTTTTCATATGGAGTTAGAAACAAGCTTTGATTTCAGCAAAGATTAATTTCAGTTTCACAGAAATGTCTCTATATTTTTGTCTTTCTAATTTTTGTCCTGTGATCTCATTTTATAGACTATGACAACTACCATAAATCAAAATTGTGAAAGCCTTGAATACAGCAAATAGAGGAATAGAGGTTTTATTCAAATTTTGTGTTTAAATAAGAAAAATTATTAACATAATACTTATTAAAACATTGTTGATGTTTACTGCCAGCGGGCAACCAAGCACTACCAAGATGCTTCCTCACCTTCCCCTACACAATGGGATGGGGAAGAGAATGGAAAAAAATAAAACTCATAGGCTTAAACAAAGACAGACTAATAAGAAAGCAAAATGGGAAATGACAACAATGATAATGATGTTAAGTTGGTTAAAAAACAATTGTCATGCTTGTCATTATAAAATCTGATGCTTATTCTGGATTAAACTTTTATTTAATTCTGTTTGTATGGTACACCATGTTAAAGTGCAAAATTTGTGCTACTTATTTATGCTAACATTTTTGTTTCACTGTTTATTCTTTTTATATTATGTTGTCAAATTAACGATGGGGAGAAAAAAAGCAAATTTGAGTGATTTCATTACATGAGTTCAAAAGAAGATATAAAACAGCAGAAGCTGCTAGAAATATCAACCAAGTGTTTGGCCATGGGACCATCAATGAAACTACAGCTCACCATTTGTTCCAAAAATTTCATAATGGAACTGAGAGTTTTGAAGATAAGAAGGGCTCCAGATGTCCTATGATAGACTACAAGCAGCTTAGGGCAAGTATTGATTAAAAAGGACCTATGCAAAACACTCAACAGGTTGCAGAAGACCTATATGTTTACCATTCAACAATTGTTTGACATTTGCACAAACTGGAAAATCAAAACAGACAAATGCGTCTTCTCAACAAATGGGTGTTACATAAGCTGAATGAAAATCTAAAAAATTGTGTTGTTGCTAGTGCAACAACAGTGATCCATTCCTTGATCACATTGTGACTTGTAACAAAAAATCTATGATGCCCAGCTTGTCCCCAAGCAGCAATCCCTCGACTCTGGCCAACTCCACTGGTTTATAGACTGCATGATACCTTGTGATATGGAATATCCTTTTGGCTAGTTTTGGTCAGTTGTCCTATTTGTGTCCCCTCACAGATTCCTGTGCACCCCCCTCTTTCTTGCTGGCAGGCCAGCATGAGAAGCTTTGAAGTCCTAGACTGCATTGGTGTGTTACCATTATTCTCATCCCAAATCAAAAACATAGCACTGCACCATCTATCAGAAAGAGCATTAACTCTATCGCAGCCAAAGCCAGGACAGATGTAAATGATTCATAGCTGATCAATTCATGGACACATACCATTGCTCATTCTAAGTATATTATGTGATATGAAGTTACTGTCATTTGAAAGGTGGTCATATTGCTTACAGTAAGTGCTTCATTGGTTCTCCACACGTCACATGATGCCTAGGATTTCTGATTATCTCCCTTTCTGTTTGATTGCTAATCCACACAAAAGAAAGCACTTTGGTTAAGTGTCTCAAAACCCCAACAATTTGGTTTCATTTGGGGCCATAATGGAATATCTAATTCCAGCTATTCCTGTGATGCATAGTGTCAGTGGTGAAACACACAAAGGCCAATGCAAAGGATGACACCGTACAGAGATTATGATTCTGTTTAGAAATATACCCCTTGCTGCAGTACAGCCCACAGCACTCTAAAAGTTAGTGCACCTGCTGGCAGAAACATTCAGTTACAGTATGGTGATTGCAGCAGTGTTTTCAACGTATTTGGTCAGTTCTGTAAACCTGATTGTTCAAATTCAGAAATTATTTGATTTCTATTTAGGAAAGTTGGTTTTTTTTCTTTTTTTTTCCCCTTTCTTCTTTCCCCTTCCATGCCAGAATCCTAAAGTTCTTTTAAGGGCTTATACTAATCCAGAAGTAGTTTTCAACTTCATATCTTCCATGTTCAGATTCTTACCCAGCCATGAACAATGCAGATGATTGATGTATCTTTAGAGTGAAGAGCTTTTTTGTCATTGTCACTTTGATTGGCCAGAAATGATTCCTAAGTGCAGTATATGAAAGGACTCTCAGCCTTCAAAGGAAAGTGTAGGAGGGGGTGAGAATGGTGTGACAGAAAAGTTTTTTCATGTAAAAAATATCCATCAAGTTTTTGTCCTCTTTATGCCATTTCGATTTTGCTCATTTTCATCATAAATGAGAAGCAGCATTTTCTAAAGGACAGATGAACACTGTTATCAACTTCAAGAAGTGATTAACAGGAGATATTCAAGGTGGAATTTCAGTGAAGTGGGGGAATGAGGTTCAGGAGTAAGTTTTAATCATTTCTTTGAAATTTGCACCCATGTGATTAAGTGAATCTGCAGCTAAGCTCCCTTAACAGGTAGACACCTCATAAAACACCTTTAAATAATTTTAATTTCATATAAGCCTTACCTACTCACAGCTGTGTAGTGGTATCAATTGTTTTTAAATATGTCACTACACTAGCATTCTTCTACAATATCTCCCAGACCTCTGCCTTACTTTGAGAAGCAAAGTAAGAAAATCAGGATGGAAGCAGCAAAGGATGCATGTGCAGAAGAGGAGGTTACATAGACATCACTAGAGAGGTAGCATACAAGCTGAGTGAGACCTACCAGATGAAGTGTTGAAGGTGAGAGGAAGAAGACCTGAAGGTATGATCAAAGCATCAGAATTAAACAGTAAATAAACCAAAGAAAAAAAGCCTTTGTATCGACAAAGACACTCTTTTCACCAAAACAGAAATCAGAACAACATATCAACCCTAAAAAATTAAGTGAATATTTTCATCAGTCCTTTGAATGCCAGTTTTTATAAACAGACTTGGACTGCATGGTATCCCTGGCTACATAAGCTTCTTATCAGTCAAGGTTATATATTGAAAATCATTGAATCATTAAGTTGGAAAAGACCTTTGAGATCATCAGCTCCAAGCGTACCTGTCCACTACTATATCATATCCCTAAGCACTACATCTACCTGTCTTTTAAATTCCAGCAGGAGTGGTGACTCAATAACTTCCCTTGACAGCCTCTTCCAGTGTTTGGTAACCTATTATGTGAAGAAATTTTTCCTAGTGTCCAATCTAAACTTCCCCTGACTCAGCTTAAGGCCTTTCCCTCTTGTCCTATCACTTGAGAAAAGAGATCAACACTCAACTCTTTACAACCTCCTTTTAGATAGTTGTAAAGAGTAATAAAGTCTCCCCTCAGACTCCTCTTCTCCAGGATGAAAAAAAATACAGAACAGTTCCTTCAGTGGCTTCTTGTAAGATTTGTGCTCCAGTCTCTTCACCAGATTCTTCGACCATCTCTGAATGCACTCCACGACCTCAATATCTTTCTTATAGAGAGAGGCCCAAAACTGAACACAGTATTCAAGGTGCAGCCTCACCAGTGCTAAGTACACTGATCAGAATCACTTCTCTGGTCCTGCTGGCCACACCATTTCTAGGACAAGCTAGGATGCTATTGGCTTTCTTGGCCACCTAGGCACACTGCTGGCTCATGTTCAGTCGACTGTTGACCAACAACCCCAGGTCCTTCCCTACTAGGCAGCTTTCCAGCTGCTCTTCCCCAAGTCTGTAGCACTGCACAGGGTTTTTGCATCCCATGTGCAGGACTCTGCACTTGGCCTTATTAAGCCTCATCTCATTGGCATCAGCCCATTGATCCAGCCTGTTCAAATCCCTCTGTAGAGTCTCCCTACCCTCTAGCAGATTGACACTTCCTCCCAGTTTAGTGTTGTCTGCAAATTTGGTAAAGGTGCACTCAGTCCCTTCATCTAGGTCATTGATAAAGGTACTGAACAGAACTGGACCCGGCACTGAGCTCCAAGGAACACCACTTGTGACCAGCCTCCAGCTGGATTTAGCTCCATTTACCACCACTCTTTGGGACTAGCCATCCAGCCAGATTTAACCCAGCAGAGGGTGTGCCTGTCCAGGTCAGTGGTAGCCAGTTTCTCAAGGAAAATACTGTGAGAAACTGTGTCAAAGGCTTTACTAAAGTCCAGGCACACTACAACCTCAGCCTTTCCCTCATCCATCAGGCAGGTCACCTTGTCATAGAAGGTGATCAGGTTAATTTGGCAGGATCTGCCTTTCATAATTCCATGCTGATCACCCAGTTTTCTTGTGTGTGCTGTGTGACAGCTATCTCACTATATCTCACTATCAGAATATGTAATGGGTCATGATGATTGCATCCCATGAGAGCCATTAAACACCAAAGAGTAAAAATTTTGGAGGAAAGGCTCTAGAGCTTTCCATACAATGAGGATTGTCTGATTTATTTAAATTAATTTATCATTAGGAGCCCTTTAAAAGCAGGTGCTGTCATTATTATATAATACTGCTTGTTCAACTATGTTGTCTGTTCTCACTTTTTTCTTGATGTCCTTGTATAAACAAGAATAAATAATATCGACAGTTCAAAAGCCTTGATTTAACTTCATTTAAAAAGCTTTGGTTTAACTTGCATAGATATATCTGGAGACCCATGCCATACTTGAGTTTATTTAAGATGTTGCTTGACAACCCAATCCTTTGAACTCAATCTGTACTCGATCTTGCACCTCTACGTTGCCATGGCTCCCAGATCAAATAATGTAACTGTTTTACCCTAAAGGGACCAACAACTAACATAGTACAAAGAGGTCTCCATGGTTGTGGTTTCAATTCTGGAATACTGATGCTCAAATACTCTTCATGCATAAGCACGCACGTCATTAAGTTTCCTTTATAAACTTTCAGAGTATCGTTTGGAAAAAAAAAAAGGGAAAAGAATATAACTTGACTCTCTAAAATACCATTAAAATCATTGTTATGACCTCTACCCTGTTAACCTTTATGATCTCGTTTTCCATGGTTACTGTTAAACTGCTTCCTGCAGTGTGTTGGAACAGGTGACATTGACAGTATGTTCTTCATTTCACCTACAGTATCCATGGGTAAAATTTATTCTAACAAGTCTTCATCAATAATTATGATCCCCTAAGAAAATACGGCACCTATCTTTCTATGAGGCATAAGAATAGTAAAGTGCATGTCACTGTCACACAGAATGGTCTCTGGAATATTATAAACGAAAACCAACATAAAATAAAAATACAGGAATATAAGCACTGTAAACAGTTTTTCTTCATAGAAAAGCAAATTTATAGTGTAACATAAAAACATTTTTCTGTGAAAGGCTGAAGCTGCAGGAGATGATTGAAAGCTTTGCAATGTTGTGTGGTACTTGTAAAGTCATGACTGCTAGTTATAGAATATACATTTTAAACTATTTTTTTCAAATGTTTACCACAACAATTTAGATTCAAACTGTGAGATATGCAGTCACGGTGACAAACATTTCCAAGCAATCACAATATTTTCAAAGAACTATTTGCAGTGAAGCAGAATATTCATCTGAAGTTAGGCAAGATACGAATATGGTAGTAGGGGGTCATGTTGACTTGCTGAATTTTTGGTTTTATTATGAAACATTTGGGCATATAATTATAGAGGAAAACAGGATTAAATAAACTTCCTTCAATTTCTTTAATCTTAAATGAAATATTTTGACAAAATTATTTTTCTTTCTTGAGCCATTACTTTCCCTTTTTCTTCTTTTTGCCTTGTACTCCCTCTTTTTTTGTGTGGAGAGTTTTGTTTTTAAGATTATGCAAGTTCATACTTCTTGCCCTTGTATTCACTTTTTTAAGAAAAAAAGGAACAAATTTTGATGAAAAAATTAATGTCTGACAGAAAAGGCTATCTTCTATTAGTGGAAAATATAAAAAAAATTTTACTGGTAAGTCAGTGTTGTCATTCCTCTGTTTTCTACAAGGCACTTCTCTTGCTTATGCCTTGAACCCATTATTGCAAGTTAAAAGGAAAGATGCACATCTGGTACCTACAATCAAGTATATAAATCCATATATCAACACATAAGTAGAAGGGAATAATTTTTCAGATACTAAGTACTCCCAGCTACCTGTGACTTACCTCTGAAAGCTAGATACCAGATGTTTTGATGTGGGACATAATGTTTTGTTGTGATGCAACATTGCTTAAAAAGACATTCCTCAGCTGGTTTAGATTTTTCCTTCTCCCGGGAATACAAAGATTTGTCTCAAGGAAAGGATGAAGGGGGTGGGGTGGAGGGGTTGTGATATTTATTACTGCTTCATGACTATATCCTGCTCTCTGCCCCTCACTTTTAGAAGCATATTGTGGAATCTGCTCTTTTTAAGAAGTATTTGAAACACCTTATTTCACCGTTCAAGACATGCTATCATTTCTTTTAACTTTTCAATAGGGCACTCTGTTACTGCCAGAGCACCGACAGGTCCCATTGAGCTCAGCATTAGGTAACAGATTCTTGAACAAGATTACAGGAGCAGAGCAAAACCATACAGCTTAGAAATTAGTCTCTACCATATGTTGTACTTTTACCACGTCCATATTGTTGAATTTATAGGATATACCATGGCCTCTCACATAAAAGATACAAGATAGCGAACAATCATGTTCTTTACCCTGAAGAAATTCATCAGATATAGTACTGATTCCTAATCATGAGAAAGAATGAACTGGGGGTGAAGGAAGGTTTTCTTGATTTTCTGATGTTTTGCCCCTACATTGGAATTAAAATCTTTTAGCTATGATACTGAAACAATAAAGATGAAGCTCCTTATTGAACTGTAACTATTCTGAATTACTAAAATACATCTGATCTTGTAAAGAACTTTGGAAATTCAATTGTTATCAGTCTGAGTTCCTTGCATCCATTTCATTCTAATTGTTGTTGTTGTTGTTTACACTGTTTAAAACAGTTTATTATGTCTAATCTACTGCCCACATCAATACTGATATACTTAGCATCAATCTTCTGTGTTGTTTTGCAAGAGCTCTGACTCTCTTGTCTCCTCACCACAAGCTTGTTTGCCATCAATCAAGCCATCATGACATACTAATTCTATTTTTCCATTAATTCAGACCTGACACACAGGATTTCCTTCTTATGAAACCACCGGTAGAAACTCTAGAACTCCCAATCCCTGGGTCTCCCTAAAAGGAGAAATCATTTCTCAACCTAACCATAAAGGCTTACAAAGCAAATAAATAAGAAAAAGTTGCGGTTTTAGGGGGTTTGAAGTTTTATTCATTTATTTTTATTAAAAAACCTGCCAGTCCTCTTCTGTCTGGGACAACTGGAATTGCTAGCTCTGTCATGTAGATAGTCAGTAACTTGAGATGGGGCCGTTTCTTCAGCCTGAAAGTCAGACTTGTGGTTTTTTATTATTTCAGTCATCACCCACTTCCCCTGCCCTTCCTCCTTTTTGGTTTTCCTGGAAGCAGGTAAGTTTCAGATGCATTCCCCAACAATGCTGTATTCCTGGGAGTGCTTTGCTGGCACCTCATTACTGGAGCAGGCAGCGCCAGGTATCTCTGGCCCAATCCCATTCCCAAAGTTTTGGCTTTATCTATGTCTTTTTCAAGTGACACCCCATGTGTCAAAGAAGAGAAATAAGAAGGAAGGAAGAGGAGGAAAAGGTGGCTTTGATTGCCATACTGCTGCTTGTAAAAGGTATTGGCTGATGCCTCTGAATCTCTCCCATGCCTGTACCTGTCTGCCAGCTCCCCAGTTGAAGAGGAATGCTTTCCAAGAGATCTTATTTGTCTATGTATCACCTGTAAACTGCAGAGAAAACAAAATATTTCTCACTGACAGTGTCTTAAAATACTGGAGGTTGGAGTTTTCCCATCATAAGGAGCAGGCCAGCAGAATTTTAACTTGTAACTGCACTCCAAGAATTCGTGACACCATGTTATACCAGGCAGACCTGTTCTATAACACAGGGGATATTTCTGTTGCTTTATAAAACTTTGATCCTACTTTTGTGCATTCGGGTTTTGTGGCAAGGCTTTGATAGTGGGGAGGCTACAGTGGTGACTTCTGAGAGAAGCTGCTAGAAGTTTCCCCCATGTTAGATAGAGCCGATGCCAGCCAGCTCCAAGAAGGACCTGATGCCAATCAGCAGCAGTGGTAGCACCTCTGTGATAACTTATTTAAGAATGAGGGGAGACAAACCTGTCAGGGCAGCAGCTGGAGGCAGGAGTGAGAATATGTGAGTGAAACAACTCTGCAGATACCAAGGCCAGTGAAGAAGGAAGGGGAGGAGGTACTCCAGCTGTTGGTGCAGAGGTTCCTCTGCAGCACATGATGAAGACCATGGTGAGACAAGCTGTCCCCCTATAGCACATGGAGGTTAACCGTGGAGCAGATATCCTGCAGCCCATGAAGGACTCTACACTGGAGCAGGTGGCTGCCTGGAAGACACTATGAGAGACTGTGATCCTGTGGGAAGCCCGCACTGGAGCAAGCTCCTGGTAGAACCTGTGGACCTGTGGAGAAAGGACTGGAGGACTCTCTCCCATGGGAGGGATCCCACATTGGAGCAAAAGAATGTGAGGAGTCCTCCTTCTGAGGACTGTAGCAGAGACAATATGTGATGAACTGTCCATAAACCTTATTCCCCATCCCCCCACACTGTTGCAGGGGAGAGATCAGAGAAAATCAGGATTAAAATTAAGCCTGTGAAGAAGGTTGAAGGAAGTTGTTTTAAGATTTAGGTTTTGTTTTCTTATTATCATACAATGATTTAAAGGTAGCAGATGAAATTAATTTTTCCCAAATAGAGTCTGTTTTGGTAACTGGTGAATTATCTCTCCCTCTCCTTGTCCAGCTGAGAAGGGGGAGTGATAAAGCAGCTGTGGCCGGCACCTGGTATCCAGCCAGGGTCCACTCACCACAATTTGAAGGGAGATCAACTAAGTTAAACAAACTATGACAGAAACCTGAAAATGAGAATGGGAAAAGTAGGAAGTGGTAAAAAGAGCATATTTGCTAAGGAAGGTTGCAAAACCTCTTCCAAACGTGATGCTAAAATGCCACCTGTAATACCTTCCCAAAGGACCAGAAGAAGTTCAGACAGTAAGGGAGTCAGCCCTAGGCCTACCAGATCCTGCTGCCTCTGCTTTTGAGATATCTGAGAGTGTTTCCATCCAAAGCTCTGTCTCTTTGCTTATCTCACATGGCAAATTAGTACTAAATCCATTAATAGATGTACGCAACTCAAATAGCCTTGATGTGAGAATCTTCCTTTAATTATGACATATATACTCACTATTTCGACACTACGTTGTACAATGCGCTATACTAACTTACAATAACAACACAAAGGATACATCTGGTGAATGAATATTGACTGCAGAATTGTGACAATTAATTAAAAAGCATTGATTAATTCTTTATTATGAATTGTTAAATAAATAGTAATCTCATTCTGCATGGATATGGTCAGCTAATCATAGTAATACAGTAGTACATACCATATAGCCTTCACAAGACAGAATGGATATCCCAGAATTCTATCTTCTTTTGGAGCCAAACAGAGTAAAAATTCAAGAAAAAATTTTGACATACTACATTTTTAACTTTCAATTTTCACTAGTCTTCCTTGTTTTCTGTGCTTAAATCAGTTTTGATTTTGGTAATTTAAGAAAACACAAAGTCAGACATAGATCTCAAGGAAGAAAATCTGTATCGAGGAAACTATCGAGGGATGGATTTTTCCTGTTTGATACATTTCCATGTTGAAGAGAGAGAATCAAATACCTCAGAGAGATGACTGAAAAGTCATTTAATTTCAATTTAATCATAATTTCATCAATTTCAGTCCATGGAATGTTAACATTTAAATGTCTTTAGAGATGTGGGTCAAAGAGACTCAACATATTTAATATCTACATTCAGACACACAGATTAACACCTCTAAAATGTCTCGGATAAACCTACTCAACTGCAAAGGAGCCATAATTTTGCTTTATGGCATTTCTATGGAAGTTGCCTATGTTAATTAATCAAAAAACTTCATTAAGTCATAGATTTTTATTTTGATCATAAATGAATGATTAAACAAAGAATTGATGCCATGTGGTGTTGCCTGCTGTGGTTGTAGGTGGGAAGGCAATGGTTCGATGTCAAGAGTCAGTAACTGCTATGGATAATGATGGTATCACAGAATCACAGAATTGTTGTAGTGGGAAGGGACCTCCAGGGGTCGTCTGGTCCAATCCCTTGCTCAAGCACTGCCTCCTAGAGCCAGTTGCTGTGATCACATCCAGATGGCATTTGAATATCTCTGAGGAGGGAGATCCTACAACCTCCCTGGGCAACCTGCATCAGTGTGTGATCACTTTCACAGCAAAAAAAGTATTTCCTGATGCTCAGATACAGCCTCCTGTGTTTCAGTTTTTGTCTACTGCCTCTTGTCCTCACACTGGACATCACTGAAACAAGATTGGCTCCTATCCTTCTATACACAGGTATCCTTAAATGGATAAATGTACTTTTAAAAACACACATATAGCCATAATTATTATTCTTGGAATTATGCCTCTTGCTACGTATCTCTTTTCGTGCATCATTGTCATTGATACAATTGTCTTAAATGGATATTAGGGAGTTTTTGTTACAGCAAGTATAAATGAAAGAGAGTTCTGTTTTTTTTCTTAATGCTTTGTGTTTCTCATTTTCTCTAAGTAATTTTTCCAGTATAATACTAATTCTGGTTCTGCAGATATGCCCCGGAACTTGAATTGTTTTCCCCAGAATGAAAATCATATATAATTCTATTCAAGAGTTCAGTTTGCCTAAATAAGTGCCAGCTGAGGTAATGCAACACATCTGTGCTAGAACCTATGCTTGGTTCCTGGATAAGAAAGAACAATTCAAGCTTCTATGTTCCCTGCATAAACAGTGGAATGAGAATAAGTTGCCTCTAAAGGACTCGATGACCTTCAAAGGTCCCTTCCAACCAAAGCTATCCTATGATTCTATGATTCTGTGATTCTAAGATTGCATATTAATTCTTTCCCTTCTTTCAGATACCAAAACTGTAAAATTTTTTACCACTAGATCCAATTTCTGTGTATTTTTTTGCTTCTTGTTCATGTAGGTACAGCAGTTTGACTCTTGCTGGGAAATAAAAATAGCTATTTTTTCTGCATCTTGCCATGTCCTGATTTCTATAGTCCTCTGTTTCTCGTAATGATTCCTGCATGCACATCTTTTGTTTGTGCTAAATTTTATGGAACAAACTATTGGTTGGAATACACATAGCTGAATTTTCATACAGATCCAGTTTATCCATAGATCTTTTTTATATGCATCATTCATCTAAAGGATTAATTTCTGTACTGCACTTTATGACTTAAAGATATTTGTTCTATATTTGCCCTTCAGAATTCTTTTCTACTTTTGATTGGTCATGCATTTAGAAGAACTGTAACACATAGTAAATAGCAATAGCTGCAATGACAACAGCAGCAACAAAAACAATACAATTTTACTAGCCAAGCCTATAATAGCATGTAAGATTGACACAGATGTGTTACTTCCAAAGTGCCAGCTGTTGCCTTTTTTTTTTTTGTTGACTATGAGCAAACAAAAAAGAAATAAACCAGCTTATTTCTGTGGTGCATCACTTACTTCACAGATATTTCACTAAATGTAAAGGCACATTTCATAGCTGAATATATTTTACTCTTGGATACGTTCAAATTGTATTCATTTTAGAATTTATTCTGTTAATTAAAAAAGGTTATAAGATTAATAAGTACTCATTGCCAATGTGTGCAATGGACTATAAGCTTCAGTTGATGTTTTTTTCCCAAAGAAGCATTAGAGATTAGTTCATACAAATCATAGTGAGCAGTATATCCTATCTTTCAAAGCTGGTCTTTATCTCTATGTTGTTTTATAATCTCTGAATCATTTCTCAAATCCCTGACAGAAAAGCCAACAAAAACCTAGCAAACCCTATCCTACACACATAACATGATACATTGCAATTTCACACACTTTTATGGAAGAATTGATTTTCAAGGAATCCTTTGTAGATATAAAATGAGATAGCTTAGAAACATGCGGAGAATACTACAGCTTGTGAAAAAAACCTTATTTGTTAAGAAAATGTAGTGTTAACTACTTCATATCAGTGGCAGTCTTTTTCTGGTTTCCGGGGCATTAGGCTGACTTTCAGTGCATGTGCCAATCCCAGCTTCCATGGGTTTTGAGATTCATAATTGTAGTCCAGGAAGGGCAATGTTGACTCTGCAGTTGAGCAAGACAGTGCCTAAAATCCAGCTTGACAAGAAAGGTCATTCAGTGCTCTCTTCTTTGTGTTCATCCAGACCAAGGATTCACTGCAGTGCAGTGTGAGGATGCCCTCTAGATAGGTCATTAGGGAAGAAATTCCTCCTTGCTTGAACAGATTTCCTGACCAGATCACTCAGATGTAAAAAGAGGCTACTGAAGTCAAGCATGTTTTGATGCTGGAAGGTGAAGCGTCAACTACACCCTATAACCCTGATAACTTTACTGCTTGCTTACTGTGCTAATCACTATTCCTTCTGTATTGACTTTGCCCCCACTGAAACTCAGAAGAAAGTACTCCAAGAAGACGCAGAATGCTCAGATACTCTTAACATATAGTCTGTTTCCAAGAACATTAATACATCTAGACCTGTTTTACCAAGACCTTATCTTCTCAGAGCAGCTGAAAGAGAATGGATAAAATTTCATCATCTACTCTTTTACTTTTGCTATGGACAAGACTCCACCTGACAAACATATTGGTTTCAATATATAGACATAATTCAGATGTTTTTTAAAAAAATGGAGATATCCACATGTTTGTGCTTAAATATAGGTGTCATAGATAAAACAAAGTCCAACTCATGGGTCAGTTACTTCAGAAAATAAAACATATACAGATATGTACTTCTGTGCTCTCCCTCAAAGCTCTAGTGAATTTGTTGCTATTGAGAGAGTATCTAAAGGGCACTTCAAGCACTATGATTACTGTGTAATTCAGGATTACAGCTTAGATGAATTTTTCAGTTTTAAAGATTTCTAGTAATTTTTTTGGATGATTGTAATATATATCTTGCTCAAAATGATGGAAACTGTAGGATCATAATTGTAGATGATTCCTGATGTTTCTATTTAAAAAATCTTATTTTGAGGAGAAAAATTCTGTAGGCGTCTTAAGAAGTTATATTCAGCTGAAAATATTATTTTCTATATAAATCAAATTCACCTTTAATCCTTTAAAGGCTTTGATAGCATAGAGTTAACTCAGTTAAGGAAATTAATATTAGTGACAATGAAGTAATGAAGTCAAACAAATCTTTACATAATAAATAGAATTAGGTGCATAATTTAGTAATGTAAATAGTATTAATGTAATTGATATACCCTATATTTCATATTAGTAAATACAAGGAGTATTGAAAGCAAGGGAAAAATTATGTCTATGGCAATTGAAAAAATCTGTGGTAAAATAATTAAATTAAACTCAGAAAATATTTTAGTTCCCCATCCACCCACCCATCGGTCTGTTGATCATCTTTTTCTACTGATAATAAAACCTCAATTAATTCCTGTACTTTGCTATGCAAACTGCTGTAGTGAAATACCAGCTCAGAAATGTATGAACATATGTTCAGAAATTCATGCAATGATAAAAATATACTTATATGTCCCTTTTAAACAAAACCCTCTCTTTAAGGCATGAAAACTTATGTGCATTGTGATCCCTTAAGTATTCATGCAGTTTAATACGTAAAAATAACTTATATTACAAACTTGTTCTATTTATTATACTGTAGCATCTTACTGCTTTATATAAACACAGATTATAAAACTGCTATATTAGAAATTAAATATTAATACACCATGTGCTTTCAAAACACAAGCCTCAAGATGCAGTTCATATTTTACTTCCAGTGTTCAGCTAGAAATCCTTATGACATTTCAAAATAAATCTGAAAAGCTACTAGACATTATTGTTTATGACTGAAGGGTATCCACATTAGTCTGTGCTGACATGATGGTTAATAGAAAGGCTTTGCAATATAGTTTTGTAGTATCCAAAACCATTGTGATATGGTTTATTCCTCTGCAGTGCTATATCTCTAGGAATAGTTAATGAAGAAGGACAAGGAGCTATTTAAGAGTCGTCTAAACTTACACAGATTTCAATGGGTGCTTATGGAAATGATCAGCTTGAAGAGCTTTTATGTGATGTTTAAGTATTTATTTGCACATTTGATTGCAATGTGGTTACATGGTCATTTAAATAAAAAACTCCATTTTGTACTGAGCTGTAATGAAGTCTATCTCGCTGGGACTACTGGCAGTCCTGGCTGGGACCAGTGCATAGGGAGCCCCTGGCAGATACTAAGTGACATTGATGGCATTATCATGTCTACAAGTGGAATTAGTGGAAAACAACATCAGTTTAGTGGATGGCTTTGAGGTATCAAGAAAATCTCCAGCTTGCTAGAAATTTGTGAATGTCTCCTAAACACGGAGCTGGGTAGATGACATTTTTACCCATGTATTGTATTATGTGTATAACTCTACCTCAGTCATTCTCACTTCAAACGTTCGCTTTTCTTCCCAACACCCTGCCTGAAAATATACTTAAAAATTGTAAACATTTTTCTGTTTGAATAATTCATATTTCCTCATGAATGGTCTAAAGTAAGATAGACCTATTTTATATGTCCTGATCGGTATATTTAATATCCATCAGGCATATTCCAGATGTTTTCCTATTTATCTTTTACAGTGGCCACAAAGTAAACCCAAAAGTGCCTGATTTATTTCTTCTCTGGATGTAAATTATCTTGGTTTTACTCTAAATTTATGTTTGGAAAAGCAAACATTTAGACTACTGAGATCTCACACAGGTTTTAAGAGGAGCCTAGAGAACAGACATCTACTTAATCATCAGCTTTAGTCAGTGTCAGTGAGTGGTCAAGTTAATATTATTTCCACTGAAATAGTGGACCCACTTTATTTGTCTTTCACAAATAGGCTATGAAGAACAGCATTATTGGGTATCTATTTTTCCAGATGTTAGCAGTCAGCATCACCACAAGTCATGTAGTTAAAGAGGATTAAACTCTCATTCCAGATCTTTTAAAAAGCCTGCAAGCCCACAATAGCTTGCTGAATGTTCAAGCCTGAAAATTAGCATTTTTTACAAGAGCTATGATAATAGTGCTCTGAAAACAGAGTTTTAATTTAGTGGATAACTGACTGAATCTACACTGTAATGTGCCTATTATTTTCTCAGTAATTATGAGCCACATAAAAAAGAAAACAAACCTTGTTATGTCATCTTGCTTTCTGGAGATTATGTATACATTATTTGACAAGATTTTTTTTTTTAACACACCTGTAGGGGAGAACAACCAATCTGGGATATTATGAAGAGTAAAATGAGCTCCCTTCCTTTCTTCCATTGATGGGAAAAAGGGAAAAAGTAAAATAGAAACCAGTACTATGCTGCTTATTCCTCTGTCATCTATCTATCTGACAGCAACTTCTTAAGAGATCCTTAAATAGACAAATCTCTAATAAATGCTCATGTGCAGAGAGTCTGCAAAAGCAGAAAGAGAGTCTGAGGCACAAACTAACATCCCAGGTTTAGGAATGGTGTTAAAGATCCTAGACACTATGTAAGAAACAGTTAAAGGGCCAACAGAATGACTGGATTCACGTTGGAAAGAGCAATACTGATTTTAGAGGCAGAATTGACTGTTAGGCTAGGAATGAACAGATAGAATTTGTTAAAGATTTCAGTCTTGCTTTTGCTCACACACATACATGTTTTTTTCAGTTTAGGTACCAATTATTTCTATCTCATATTGCTGTTTGTTTTGTTCTTACTCCAGCAGATGTTTAAGGTTATGAAACATGGGAATTTGATCTTTTTAGATAGGCTCATAGAATCTTAATGTCTCATATTTTCATACAATTACTGAAGAGTTCTGATTGAAGAGAATTAATCTCTGGGAAAGATATATTAAAAAAATGCATTATCTGTCTTTACGTAACAGAAATCGACTGTGTAAACATTTACATAGAATCACAGAATGGTTTGGGTTGGATAAAAAGTTTCTGCTAAAGGCATTTGAAATTATCATTTCTTTTTCTCTTTAATTTCATAAAAATCTTCCCATGCCAGCTTATTATAGGCTTGTAAATAAAAGCTGACAATGAAGGCTTGACTTGGTCCACTATGAGGCAGTATACTCTAATGAGTGTATCTGTTCTTGAGAATCTATAAATGTCAAGACTGTTAACTATTTCAGTGTTCATCAAAGCATGTCAGAAAAGAGAATGTTTGCTCTCTGAAGAAGTGCTCAGTCAGATGTGAGTGACAGCTTCTTTTTGTGCCCTAAATTTATGGGTTTGGGAAGCGTATTTGATTTACTTTTTTTTTCCCATTATGCAGGACCCCAGCAGCTCTGTAAGGCATCTGGTAGGATATGTCTCCGTTATAATGAGGGCAGTTTCAGACAACCTCACTCAAGGCATTGCACACTTGAGTTCAAACACAATCATGTGCTGCCCCTCAGGAAACACACCTCTGGAGCTGGACAATTGTTCACCTGTGGTAGCTCACAGCTGGCTGGAATGCTCAGGCCCACCCTTGCAATAGGACATAACTATACTTCTTTTAAGGGAAGCCCCGCCAGGTGGAAAGTTCAACAAGGCAACACAGTTTTCTGTTATCAGTGTCATGTGTTTCAGGTTAGGACAATTCAAGAGAGGTGTTTCAGACACTATTGCAGTCCTCAGCCAGCTATTTCTGATAAGAGAAATCTGAATAATAATTGCCTGTTGCCCTCATTTAATAACTGTGTGTAAGAGACTGATAAGGAGGTTTGACTCAAACTTTGAAAGATGGGACATTGTCTCCAGCCCAGACCCTTACAATGATGAAGAAGAAACTGATAACTGCAAGAAAGGGGATACTTAAGGGGAAGAGCTGATAAAGAAAATACCTGTCAGAAGGTGAAGTATTTTCCTGTCTAGAGCCCCGATTCCCACCCTGAAGCAACCCTGACTGCTGACTGAGTAGCTGATAAGTCACAAAAAGAGACGTTCTATGAGTTTTGTCAATCACCAGGTCCTTTTCCAGAATCTCCTAGAAGGTCTGAATTAATATGGAAAACACTCTGAGTCCAACAGGAAGACCCTTGAGAAATGGGACACTTAAAAGTTGGCCAATTCAACTGCTTTCCTCTTCATCTTCCTTCTATTGCATCCTGGATCCAGGACATACATATAGACTCTGTTGCCAAAAAAACAAACTTTGTTGTTGGAACGCTGAGGTGGTAATATATTTATTTATTTATTTTTATTTTTCTCTTTTCCTCTCTATCTTTCCCCTTCTTTTCCCATTTTTCTTATTCACTGAAATTTTCAAATACACCATCCTTGCTAGATAAAAAAAAAAAGCAACTAACCAAGAATATTCAATTTTGTGCTGCTTGCTCACAATACTATGGGTTGTTTTGTTAACCACCATAAGTGTCCATAATTAAATAAATCTGTCTGAGAAAAGCAACATCAAGGTGGTCTAGCACTAAATGAATTTGTTCCCTTCAGAAGACAGAGTTAGATGTAAACTCTGTACCAGACAACTGTGGCCAGTGGAAAAGCTTCTGCACCTGGTGTGACGCAAGTAGGACAGACCTACTGAAGTGTCTGGGAGAGCTGATAGTGCCTATGGGGCAGAGCAACCATTAGCTGGTAAAAGAAGGACTGAGAAATGATAAAAATTTACATATATGATCTCTCTTTTTTTTCTGAAGTTTTGATACTTCATTAGCCTTCTCTTTTCTCATGAACAAACAACACAACCTGATGACAAGAGTTCTGAGCTGTGAGCTCAGTCACTGAACCTCTGGACACTCCAACAAGTGTCCAGTTCTTCCTTCCAGGGGTGTATCAGGAAACTCTATCATTCCATTTTTAAACAGGCAAAATGTTCACTCTTCTCTTCTGAGGGTGCTGCATGGCTTTCCATAAGCTTTAGCTGGGAGTTTTCACAGTCACCAGCATTACCATTACTGTTATGTCTTTTCCACACCTGATCCCCACAGAGAGTCCTGTGACACGCCTTTTGCACTGTATCAACCAGGGAAAAACAATTCTCTCATGCAATTGAAAGTATTGTTTCATCTTTAGTTTCTTTCTTTGCCAGTGGGCATAACACAATATTTGGAACAGGTGGCAATAGCCAGAGTCCTAGATCTTGCTTTATTATTTGTGCGCATTTACAGTCTTCGTATGTGACAGTTTCATTTAGTCAGTGCTACAGGCAATCTCTGTCCATACCTAAAAATATCCTTAACAGCTGCACGTAGGGAACAATCACAGGGGAAGGAAAAGAAGCATACAAAAGCAAAAGGCAACTTAGAAAGGAATTGGAGCCAGAGGAATTCAAGACTGGAGTTCTTTTGTTACCTAAAAGGACACTTATTTTGAGATGCATGCTGAGTTTGCATTTACTGATTCTATTTTAGTTAATACTTTGTCCATTGCCTTTGTTTGCTTAAAATAATTTCTCTGGAGATACCTGGTGGCTGCAGGCAGCAAATTTTAGCAAAGTAGCTCTGAAAAAGAAAAATTGGATTATTCTCTACAGAAGACAGCTACTTTATACAAGCACAAAGAAATATCTGTGAATCTTGGCATCATATATTGGGATGTGTGACAAGTTCATACAAACTCACAGACACAACTGAAAAACAGCGTGAAGAAAATATTTTTCTCTCTGTCTTCAGTCCTTCAGCTGGAAAGACTAGGGGATAGTATCTTTTATCTTTTTCTTTTTTCTGTGCATTTAAAAATTATTTTCTGCCCTTTATTCTCAAAGTCCTTGTAGCAGTTATTGTCTTACAAAATTTGCCTTATCCTCCTCCTGCTACCATGTCACTACTTCAAAAATTGTTAAGCCAGGGATGAGAAAAATAATTTTCTGTTTGCGGTCCCAAAGTGTAAACCTTAAACTGGCAAAGAGAAACCAATTTATAGCCCCTTTACAAAATATCCTTCTATCTATTTCTTTCATTTTCCTTAGGTTTTCAGCTTCCTTATAAGTGTTTTGATTGAGTGATTAGACAGAAAGTGCAGTATAAACCAGTTTGTCATTGGATATCCCATCAGGGCTGCCTGACTCTACAGGTCAACCTGACTGTTTCAGATACTTGTCTAAATCCTGATTAATTTCTTCCTTCCTGCACTCACCCTGCAGTTTTGAGATCATAATAGCAGCAGGTTTCAGTGTGTCCTAGTTTTCTGAGGGATAAAATTAAGTATTTTCCTCATCTTAAAGCAGTGTAGGATGGTGAGTAAGTTAGGCGATTCATATTGCCTCCACTTGCAAGGTGTTTTAACTTGTTCAACATATTGACTTCCTGTGGAACTCTCATTTGAGGTGTGTTAGAGAGAATGACCTACTCAGGGATGTAGAAAATGATGTGGTGTTCATCATTTCATAGTGTCCAACATACAAACAGATAAGCACCCTCTTCGCAGCCTTTTGATTCTCATGTTATAAGGGAAGAACAGAAGAAATCTGTGCAGTGTCTCTCTGATACCAGTACAAGACTGCCCACACATGTCCATCTATTTTTCTAATCTTTTCCACATATATATTATCTGAATTATGAGAGGCCTTTGCTTTCTCTGTCCTCATCTTATTCTGGACAAATATTTGTCTACCTTGTCATAAACCGGTACAGTAAATGCGATTCTACAACATGCCTAAGTACTCTTTTCTGGTGCTTTACTAAATATTCTTAACTTTAATATTATTTCACTCTAATTCTCAACAGAATGAAAAATAAAACAGAACACCCACACAAAATCTCTTACACAAAGTCATTTTTATTTAGCTTATCTCAGGTAAGATTCTTTTAACCTACATTTAGTTGGCCATAATATAAATACCTAAAATTGAGCTGACTCTCTTTTTGTCCTTCTATGGTCAATGAAGAAAGGGAGGCACTTCCAGATTTTTATTCTATAGCAAGATTAGCTTAAAAGTGACCAATATTGAGGAATCCACCACTTCCCTGGTGAAATTATTTCAATGGCTGATTGTTCTCATTCTGAAATATTTTCCTCATGTCCAATCAGAATCTTCCCAGGAGTAACTTGTACCCGTCTGTTTCTTATGACTCCTTGTAAAGAGGGAGTTTCTATGTCCTTTGTGTCCACTCTTTATACACTAGAATATAGGGATAAAGCCTTCTCAAAGCCTTCTTTTCTCAAGGCTGAACAAGCTCAGTTTTCTCAGTCTTTCCTCATCTGACAGAATTCCAAGTTCTTTGATCATTCTCGAGGGCCTTTTGTGGATCCTTTCTTACCCATCCAGATCATTTTTGTACGGTAGTGACAAAAACCACATTATTCCAGGTGTGGCCTGAGTAGAGTGGGTTGACTCCTTCGTCTCTGCTGTTGATGCATTTTTTGATATAATCCAGCATTCTGTTGGCTTTATTGCAAAGCTGGTTTTGTTGGTTTGTGAGTAGCAAGTCCAGCAGTACCTCATTGCTGACTGGCACATCTAATATCTGAATGGAGAAGCAGTCTTCTATACATTGCAGGAACTTGATGGATTTTCTCTCTTAATATAAGAATTCCATCTCTAAGAGTAATAAATAGAGTGAAAAAAGAAAATTTGAGTAGAAAGATGTTGAAAATTGAAAAGCATGGAAACCAGTTGGATAAAGTAACCTTGGGAGCTTCATATAATCATAGAATGTTTTGTGCTGGAAAGGACCTTTCCACTTCATTTTTTTTTCAATGCCTTTGCAATGAGCAGGGGCATTGTCAACCAGATTAGCCAGTTCCCTCAGGACTCTGGGATGCATCTCATAAGGTCCCATAGACTTATGTATGTTCAAGTTCGTTAGGTAGTAATAAACCTAATCTCTTACAGACTTTGCTCCCCTAGTCCCCATCTTGAAGTCCATTCACTTGAGAGGTGTGGGAGGAAAGATTGAAGTGAAGACAGAGGCAAAATTTGTTGAAAAATTCTGCCTTCTCCTCATCTGTTGTTACCAGTTTGATAGTGGTGTTCATCAGGGAGAGTACGCTGCCTTTGATCTTCCTTTTCTAGCTGGCATAATTATAGAAGCCTTTGTTATTCTTTCTGCATCTAGCCAAACTGAGCTCTAGCTTCGCCTTGGCCTTCCTGAACCCTAGGCAAAACCCTCTATGACCTGATTATGCTCTGAACAAGAGGTCTGACTACATGACTTCTAGAGGTTTCTTGCAGCCAACATTATTATCACTATCTTCAATACACACCTTGTAGCACAAAACTCATCCAGCATCTTCAGAAAAGCTTAAAAGAACAATTTTTTTCACAGGACAAACTGAAACTAAAAAGTGGTAATCAAGACAGAGACATAAAGACCTTGCAAAAAGTTATACATCCAACCTAGCTAACTACAAATACTTTTTCCTTTTTATGAGCCCTAGATTAATGCAGCTTCACCATTGCAAGGTTTAATCCAATTGACTGTTACTAGGTTTGAGTCAAAGAGGTCTGAGGATCACTGAGTTAAGTTAATTTTAATGTTCTACATCTAAAATAGAAATGTGTAAACAAAAAAGAGGAAAAAAGTAAATAATACATACATTATAATAGATCTAACTTTATGTTACATCTTGTTGGGTTACTGGAAATAAGCATTTTTTAAAGTGAAAACCTGGCTGCATATTCTGCAGCTTTCAGTACTAAGAAACACTGAACCATCCCTGAGGCTGACTACTGGGAATTTTAGAGTATAAAAATAACTAGAGAAGTGCACATTTGATGAACAAGAATAAATACCCAAGTAACATCTGAACAAATCAACAAATGAACACTACTTATCTGTAAAAGATTGAGTGCTAAATGAAAAATATTTGCTGAATTTCTGATTGCCCAGGAGAGATCTGCATTGCAGATAAGTGACACTCTGAAAGGGTCATATCACTTTTTGCATGTGTTTCAACACTGCTGAGTCTTAATTTATGTATTGTCATTGAAGAGACAAAAGTAGAAGGGATTTTTAATTATTCCAAGTTACAAAGAGCAAACAGAAAGTAGTCCAGTTTCTAGACAAAGCAGGAAGAGTATTAGGCGTTACAATGAGCAAATTACACAGTCATGCCTTATTAAATTTTCTTGGAGAAAAGGCATTCCTATATTTTAAAAGATATAAATCTATTTCTTAATACATCATCAGGGTACAATGCTTCATCAAGTTTTTAAAATGGTTAACAAGGTTGTATGCATCAAATTAACTATGGTTATTTATGTTTGCACATGCTTAATTGCTTTTGAGTAAGTAGGTTGATGTACCACGCAGAGGCAAAAAAAGCCTTGCTGACAGACTTAATTTTTCTGGCTTCTTTAATTCCTCAACTTAAGAAAGTGGAAAGTTATTCACACACTTTCATAAAGTTCTTCATTCTCAGATCATGTAAAGTACACTGTTAATGACACTTTCAAGCTTAAGTTCTTTCAGTAACTCCTAACACTTTGGATAAGTTAAAGGACCAAACGTTCTGACAGGCTGGTTTGGCAATTTTTTTGTATTAGTACTTTTTTGATTCTTAAACACTTTTGTTCAGTGGTAGCTGATTAGAAGGCTAATAGTAGTACTTGTCTATATCTCTGTTTCTTTCTGTTCACTAAGGATGTGATCCAACACCTATTAAAGTCATCAAGATCCTTAATAATCTCAATACGGATTTAAACCACAACAACACAAAGAGTATATTTCTTCTCTATATCTACCCATAACTTTATGACTCAAACTGTTTCAGTACTCTCACTTCTCTCCAAACAGACCTTTCCAAGTCTTCCTTGTCTCTTTTTTTTCTCTTTTCATTCTTGTTGCCTCTGCAAACACATTTGACATGGGTTTTCATTAAAGTAGGTAAAATTATGGTTCAAAATTATGGTTCCATTCATCTAAATACAGTAAATTTTCATGAGCAGACTGAGTTCAACTGAACTCTTTGAATAGTTTGAGTTTTAGAAAAAATCCAGAGATCTTGCAATAAAGGATTTTCTTGGGAAATTTAGAGACGTTCTGCTTTTGGATCTCAACTACAACAAGCCTTGCTGGCTTTCATCATTTGCAGTTCCATCTGGAACCCATAAGGGAAATCTGCATACATAAAAATAAAATGTTATGTGAATATTTCAGACCCTCATTAAAAGCTTGGTCTAATTTCTGGTCTAGTCACAGATGAAGCTCAAGTGGTATTGGGGGGACGCTTAGATTTGGACAGGTTTATATCTAATTTGCATCATCTGGATAACTGCCTTCTCTTGGGAAAAGGCAAGAATTAAAAACTCTACTGCTTTTTGTCAAGATTATCTTTATGGGAAAGTGATACAAGAGGTAAATGTATTGGATTCAAACACTTGTGACGCCTTTTAACAGGCTTTGAAGTGCCACAAAGAATGAAAGGCAAGAAACCAAAGTAAAAATATTTGCATGCACCTGCTGTTGGTAATTTATATGATTTAGTGCAGGAACTTCCCTAGCACAACATAAGACTGATTATGGATTTCCAGACTGAGTCTCTGTGTAGTAGTGACAGCTATGCTTGAGCCATAAGGAAAATGAAACATATTTTTATTACTGTGTTAAAAATTTTGAAATAGATTGGTTTCATTGTTTTTTTAGAACATTACTGTGTTTCATAGCACAAAAAAAATCACAATAGGACCTTTTGAAGACCTCTGGTGTCTGGAGAGCTTGAACATAATTTAGAGGCCTTGCTGACAAGCAGTCTGTGATTCCACAGAAGGAAACCTGCTGCTTCCTTTATTTTGAGTTATTAGTTTTGGTTCATTTATTTTCTAGTACATACACAATGTGTGGGGCAGCTGATTTATTTTATCAAATCAGATTTAACAGGATATGATAGACGTTTCACTAGAAATGTCCCATATACCATAGAGACTATGGTATATATAGAGACTATGGTCATGTCTGCTATCAATAACATAAAGTAATATCTGAGACACTCCAGGGACTACTAAAAGGGGAAACAACATCTACAGTATTAAGTTCTTAAAACAGAAAAACCTAAAATGGCAAGATCATAAATTCTACCTCTGTGAGTGATGACTGACATGGTTATATGTCTCAGGCCCAGCCTTAAATGCAATCTATTATTTCTGCTCCAACCGTTCCCTGGTGACTGCTACTGCATTCTGTGGGATGGAGCATGCAAGCTACGAAAAATTTGTGTTTGCTGCTGTTGGCAAACTGTCTGTGAGAGCAACAGATAAAAAGGGAAATCAGGAACATGTCATCTGCTCCTGTGGAAATTTTCCAGGAGGTATTTCAACCTGCAAGCAAACAGGGATTCCACCTTCCCTGGTGCCCGAGAAAAACAGATAAAAGATTCTGCAGGTGAAACCAAATAATGATGAGGACAAAGGCTCTTCTAGGTTGGAGGTGTCACCAAGGTTTAATCAGCCTATGACCTGAATCAAAACTGTTTACATAAAGAAAAAGGAGGGTTCACTGTCATAGAAGACTCTCTCCTGAAGGGAAAAGAAGGTCCAAAATGCTTACTGGACCTACTTTTCAGGGAAACCTGCCTCACTGGGATCCAGGTTAAATACGTGAAGAGAAAACTTCTTGACCTGGTACAGCCCTCAAATTATTATTCATTATTGATTTTTCAGGTAGGCAGCAATGAAGTTTCAATAAGGCAATCAAGAAAGACTTCAGAGCCTTGGGACAACTCATTAAGCTATCTAAAGCACAAGTAGTGTTCTCCTCTACCTTCTCAGTTGCAGGGCATGATGAAGCAAGAAACAGGACGAGCCAGCAGATCAACGCCTGGCTTCGAGTCTGGTGCCAACAGCAGAAAGAGATCAAACAGGGTTTACTGGAAAGAAGCCTGGGGTGGCACACCAGTGTCTGAGGGACAATGTGCTAGTAACGTCATCTGCCATCTCAGTGGAGGTTGTGGATGGAGATCCATGCAGCAGCAAAGACACAAGGGTTATTGATGTGTGGGAAAACATGGAAGCACCTGAAAACAGCCACATATGAATTAGGGCTTCTTCCTCCAAACAGTTCATAGGATCAATAGCCTAACTGAAATATATCTACACGAATACATGCAGCATGGACAAAATGAAGACCTAGAAGCCATTGTGCATCTGGAAAACTGTGATATAGTTGCAATCAAGGGAACATTGTAGCATGACTCACACAATTGGAGTGCTGTGATGGATAGCTATAAACTTTTCGGAAGGGATAGGCAGAGAAGGAGAGCTGGTGAGGTAGCCCTATATATTTGGAAGTGTTTGACAGTCTAGAGATAGATGATGAAATTGTTGAGCGTTAATGGTTAAGAATTAGAGGAAAGGCCAACAAAGCATATATCACAGTGGGAGTCTGTTATAGACCACCCAATCAGGAGGAAGAAATGGCTGAAAACTAACAATTGCTACCCCTTGCTTTTCATGGGGACCTCAACATTCAAAATGTCTGCTGGGAATACAATACAGTGGAGAGGAAATAGTCTAGGATGTTTCTAGAGTGTATGGAGGATAACTTCCTGACATAGCTGGTGAGTGAGACAACTAGGGAAGCCAAGAAAGAAGTTTATGGAATGTGGGAAAAGGGACTAGCCTCTTAGGAGGAATTTGGGAACACTGCCAGAGTATGTAGGGATGTAACGAGGAAGACTAAGGCCCATTTGAAATTAAATGTGGCAATGGATGTCAAGGACAACAAGAAGGGCTTCTTCAACTACATCAACAGCAACAGGAAGATGAGGGAAAACGCTGAACGAGATGAATGCCCTCATGATGTAAGATGCAGAGAAGGTGGAGTTGCCAAATACCTTCTTTGCTTTGGTCTTTACTCCTAAGGGCAGCCCTCAGGAATCCAAGACCCTGGAGGAAGAAGAGAACATCTGGAGAAAGGAAGATTGTCCCTTGGTTGAGGAGGACTGGATTAGAGAACATCTAGCTAAACCAGACGTCCACAAATCCATAGGCCTCTTTGGGATGCTCCCACAAGTACTGAGGAAGTCTAAAGATGTTACTGCTAAACAACGGTCCATCATCTTTGAAAGATCATGGAGAACAGAAAAAGTGCCTGAGGACTAAAGAAAAAGATAACATCATTCCAATCTTCAAAAAGAGCAAGAAGAAGTACCCTGGAAACTACAGACCAGTTCACCTGACCTCCACCCCTGGAAAGCTGATGGAACAGATCGTCCTGGATGTCATGTCCAAGCATCTGGAAGGAATGTTGTCTGGAGTGGTTGACATGGGTTCACCAAGGGGAAATCATGCATGACCAAACTGATAGCCATCTATAATGTCATGACTAACTGGATACATGACAGGAGAGGGTGGTTTTCAGACAGTGGCTGCCTTTAGAAACATAAGTCTGATCTTTATCAACAAAATAATGGTCCATTGGTGTGTAGAGAGGCCATTACTCACACCTAATCCTATGTAAATTAAGGTCATCCCCGAGTTGATGGTGGTTCCTGGATCCATTTCCTGAGTGCAGCCTGGGACCTTCCCCATACGTATCCTGATAATCAGTGGTGACCTATTAGCCATCAAGGGACTTTGAAATGGATTTGTATATTTGTATAAATTTTCATATTTTCCTATTAGTATTATCATCTTCTTTTATTATTGTTGTTTTGTTGAAGTTGTTTTAGTGATGGTTTCCAGCCTCCAAGTCTCTTTTTCTTTTATTTCCCTTTTCCCTTTCCTGTAGGTGGGAACTGGGGCTAAAAGTGATTGTCTGGAGTGGTTGTGGAACTGGGACATTTGATACCATATCCTCAGGGTGGACAGTCCTTTCTCTTTTGCAGCGTTGTATGTGTTAAACTGCTTTAGAAAGGGAGATAACACAATAAGAAAATGACCCTCCATGCAGCTCAGAAGGCAGGGTGGTATCCATTTCATGGTGATGTACAAGATCTAAAACCTACCATCTCTACTGCTGCTATCCACACAGTAGGCTGATCCAACAACTGTTTAGGGACAATGACTCTTCTGTCAGTAAGATCTGTTCAAGTTTCCATTAAGTAAAACTTTATGGTCTGGAGACAGCAAAAAGAACCATAGAGCAGATTTCCAGCTGTTCTGACTCTTGTGCCTTTCCAGTGGTGTTCTCAGTGGACCGGAAGTGAAGAAGATCCTGTTACATTTCTTTCATTGAGATTAGAGTGTGATGCTAACTAAAGGACCACATGGAGATGGTAACATCATGCTTTCACTGAAGGAACTCCATGAAAACACATGGCCGATGAAAGAGGGCTTAGCATAATGAATATTCAAAATTCTATGAAGTATATTTAATGCAGAAAGATTCTAAGAAGTTTCTAAAATTAAGAAGCAACATGTTTCTATTGCTTTAACATAATCTGCCAACAAAATTCTTCATTAGACTGAAAAATAGAAGAACTGAATCTAAGATATTAGCAGAAATCTGATTCCTGTCGGTCAGCTCTGATTAAACAGAGGTCAGGTAGCAAAGTTTTTCACAAATACCTCTGACAGCTAATTATTATTTTCCTTAAAAGTTTCCTTTTTCAAAACAAGGTCAACACAGAAAGATATGTGAAAATGACTAAAAAGGAACAGCTGTCATTTTACAAATTCTTTACTCTAAAATAAACAAAACACATTTATGTCAAGATTGTAACAGCACAAAGGTAACACAGTACATAATCATCTCTCTTCATTTCATGTTAAACTTTACAGCGTAATTATCCACACCCACATCCTAGATCATAAACTGCAGTAATGAGTAACATTTATGTACGTTAGAGTGTGGAATGAATAGGGTTGATAGGGTAACATATAACCTAATAGGATAGAAGCATGTTAGACACTGTTTTTTATTGTTGTTGTCATTGTATGTAAAAGAATTAAAAAATTCTATCAGTCCAGTGGATAGTCATATTTTAAGTGATATTAGGAAAGGTAATAAATATTTTACCTTTCCATAGGTCTTTAAAATTATAAATTCACACATACACACACATTCTAAATATCTTTGTCATTTGAAAATCTATAGCTTTAAATATAAAGAAATCACCATCAAGGAAAGGAGAATGCAAAAAAAAACCCTCCCAAACATTAGAAAAGCATTATTAACGTATTTAGGAAAGAAGATATGTAGTTCTAGAACACAATCACATATTCTGTAAGCATTTTGCATGGAATAGAATGTATATAAGTATGCATGGTTATGTATGGGCATACTACTTCTCCTTTGGGATGAATCCCTTTCATCTTTTTATTTTAAATAGTATGAAAGGCAGATAATGAAAGCAAAAAGTGAAATATGTACATTCATGGGAGTAAATTAAGCAATGACTAGTACATAATTAGGCATAGAAGTCATACCTCTTTTTACTGAGCTAATAGCTTTCCCAGTGGAGGAAAAAAACATTTTGTTCTCAAGAAGCAGGGTTCTTGGTGTCAGCATACTTCTGAAGAATCAATATGTACTGTATGCAATGAAAACTAACAGAAATTAAACGGAAGCTTCCCTACTACAGAGAAACCAGAGAAAACTCAATTGAAGAAGTAATTGCAGGCTTTAATGTTTGCATTTGCATTTTGTCCACTCATACAAAATATTATCCTGGCATCCTATTCAGTCTTTGACTGGAAAACTATTGATAATTTCATAGAATCATAGAATCACCAGATTGGAAGAGACCCACCAGGTCATTGAGTCCAACCATTCCTATCAAACACTAAACCATGCCCCTCAGCACCTCGTCCAACCGTGCCTTAAACACCTCCAGGGAAGGTGACTCAACCATCTCCCTGGGCAGCCTGTTCAAGTGCCCAATGACCCTTTCTGTGAAAAATTTTTTCCTAATGTCCAGCCTAAATCTCTCTTGGCGGATCTTGAGGTCATTCCCTCTCGTCCTGTCCCCTGTCACTTGGGAGAAGAGGCCAGCTCCCTCCTCTCCACAACCTCCTTTCAGGTAGTTGTAGAAAGTAATGAGGTCTCCCCTCAGCCTCCTCTTCTCCGGGCTAAACAACCCCAGCTCTCTCAGTCACTCCTCGTAAGGCCTGTTCTCCAGCCCCTTCAGCAGCTTCGTTGCTCTTCTCTGGACTCGCTCCAGAGCCTCAAAAGCCTTCTTGCGGTGAGTGGGGTAGAGGTAAGGTTCGATGGTTTGAAAGCATGATTTTCTTTCTGAGGAAACAGGACACCTTGTGAACATAACTACATATGACAAATAAACAGCTGTGTTTCTTTGGTGCTCATCACTGGTGTGACCAGGGCAATAGAGAACTCATAGTTTTTGAGATAGGCCCCAAAGTCAGCTCAGCCATAAGCAGAAGGTTAATGAGCATGCCATGCCATACAGTTGTAGCTGTTGTCTGAAACTTCATAGGTTGTAATCAGGTGATGAAGTGGTCTGTGAGGTTCAAAATTCAACCTAAATGGACCTTTGTGACCCTCTTTTTTTTTTTTTCTGAATGTGGTCATATTACCATGGAGCAAAAAATTATCCTATGTATGCTTTATGTCTATAAAGAAACAATGCTCAAAGTCAGCAGCAATGCACAAGGTAAAAAATCTGGACTTAGAACCAGCCCTAGATCTTGTTTGTGGACTTGTCCAGCTGCCTTATTCAGGATCTAAGTTTTTCTTTTTCATTTCACTACCTTTTTTTCCTGTGTTTAAAGTGCCATCTCATTGATTCATGCAAGTTAGAAGCAGTAGCAGAGAAAAACAACTTTATCTTAAAAAAGCTCCATCAGATTGTACCAGTGAACCTAAACTATATTGAGGATGCAGTTGAAATACACTGTCATTTTTGCTCTGCCTCCAACAAAAATGAAGGCTTAAAATGAAAATGTGTTCTTCACATAACATAGAGTAGTTTACATGCAATGACATAGTCTTTTCAAATCCACATATGTCCATCTGTGCAATAGAGAATTTGACAGAAATAGAAATTGGAAGGCGAGGGGGGAAAGATCTCTATCTACAACATTAATGTTCATATACTATACCAACTAAAGTAACACATAAGCAATATAAAATTCTGCCTCATAACTGTCTGGAAGGGACTAATTGTTTTGCATGAGTGACCAAAATCTCAGTACTCTTTTCAACAATATGATGAGGGCAGTGGAACATGTTCTGGGCCTTGGCTTGTCCATTTCTGTACTGATTTTGAAATAATTTTGTAGTTGTGTGCTGATCTTTTTTAAAATGTACTGTAAATAGTTGCTTTAAAGGAATTTATCCTATAGCATGCTGTTATGGAAACAGGAAAATAAAGTCAGTGGGGATCCTAACCTTTATTCAAATAATTGCAATTACTTCCTAAAAAAGCCGTAAGAAATCTGTCTATTGAGCTTCTTACAGCCCAGTCAAGTGCATCCATTCAAAGAAAGCTTGAGGAACTCTCCTTTGCTGAAACACAAAAGTTTGTGGTATCATTTTTTATATGGCATACTCTGTAAATAGAATATCTCTCTTCCCTTTGATATTTGCCTTTTGAACTCCTTATGGGACAGTATCTGAGTTTCATTCATTGCAGGATGAGAGCATAGATCCTTTCATATGTGATCTGCAAGTGGCTGGAAATGTGAGAACGCAGACTGAATGGTGAATTTGTATAAAAGCTTTTGGCTCTAATCCTTCATATGGTTCTGCAGGTCTAAATAAAAATAACTCTCTCTTGTGTGTTGCAAAATGTTCTGTGACTGCTAGGGTACATGTAATTGCATTCCCAGAAGTAGTACTGCCATTTAACAGTTCATTACAAAGGGCATACAGTTGCTGGGATTGAGTGTCATTCTCATAGGACTGTTGGTTTTGTTTGTTGAGTGTTTTCCCTCATAGAGGAAGGCTACAAAGATGACCAGAGAGATGGAGCACCTCCCATTTGAGGATAGGCTGAGAGATAGGGCTGTTCAGCCTAGAGAAGAGAAGGGTCCGAAAAGACCTCATAGCTACCTTCCAGTATCCGAAAAGGGCATACAAGAAAGCTGGGAAGGGACTTTTTACAAAGGCTTGTAGTGATAGGATGAGGAGGAATGGCCATAAATTGGAGAGGGGCAGGTTTAGACTACACATAATGAGGAGATCCTTCCCTGTGAGGGTGGGGAGGCGCTGCAACAGGTTGCCCAGGCAAGTTGTGGATGCCCTCTCTCCGGAATTGTTCAAGGCCAGGTTGGACAGGACCTTGAACAGCAAAATCTAGTGGGCGGTGTCCCTGCCCATGTCAGGGCAGTTGGAATTAGGTGATCTTTAAGGTCCCTACCAACTCAAACAAGTCTATGATTCTATATACAGTGTGTATGATCGTCAACTCAGACAAAGGATTGCCGAAGTTACAGGATCTACTACTATTGCAGTATCTTGTGCTTTGAAATAAACATTACCTTTTGAGTTTGAAAACAGAATAAAAAGCTCAGCTTTCTTTTCCCTGCTGTGACTAGTTACCACACCAAGCATCTATTCACAATTCCCTATACTTTACTCTGACATCAAATGGAGACATTACATCTAAACTACCTGATTTCCTAGGAAACTTGTTTTATCTCATAATTTGAGTGCTTTCAAATCCCCACGCAAGATATACAGTTTGTATAGTTTAGATTTTTGAAGAGTCTGGTGACCTTGAGGCAGATCTGCATTGCTACGTGTTTTTGTGGTGCAATTGCAGACAATTTTAAAATGCCTTAAATTCTAAGAAAAAAAAATTAAATTTCAGTAATGCTATAGTGTTTTAAATATTTATATTTAAATATAATGCACATAGATTTTGTAATTGTTTTAGTTCTCTTAGCTTCAATATAGTTCTCACCTATTCTGTTTTAGCATAACAAGTGTAACCTGATAACTGAACAAAGCAATGGCGAAACAATAATGTGGACTTGGTTGTTATTTTCTGCGTAATGAATTGCATCCCTCAGTAGCAGAATGTTGTGCTGTCCAAAAACCAGAAGAGTATCTTTCCTCTAAAAACTTCACAGAATCCAGAAACTTAATGTGAAATACCAAGGAGTAAGCTGTGTTTTTTGCTTATACCTATGCTCTTTCTTGTCTTTTTGAAAAGTAATAGAGGATGAGATCACATTGAATAATATCTTGTGCCTGAGAAACCCATCTATTAGTTTATTTATGGATGAGTATGCATACCTACCTATCATTCAGTTATTTCCTTATTAATCATTACGTGATAACATTTCCCATTTATTTCAATTTTAAATATCAAAACCCAAAAATTAATAATCTCCAAAATAGAGAAATGTGGTTCTATGTAATTGCACAAAGATCTCAGGAAAAATAAGGATCATGTTTTATTGTAAAATTATTTTGGATGTTTAGAATATGAACAAAGATCTGCCCAAACAGGAGATTTAGGTAAAACACCTTGTGTTGTTCCAGTTTCTTGTTCTGAACATCAACTTAGGACCAATCATTTCAGGTTGCAAAAATCAACCTTATGCACATGCAAGAAACAAACAAAATCAGTCACCTGCATATATATTGAAATGTTAAGAGTTTCTCTTAAATAAGAGCATACTCATGGAGAGATTCTTATCTTAAGCAAGTTATTCAGTTAATTGCAAGTGTATATAGGCCTTGAGAAGTGGACTCCACTTCAAATATCTCTGTGCTTTGTCTATCATTTCATCAAATCTGCCATGAAAACAACAAGATTTTTATTTGTTTACTTTGTTGGAAAGACTGTCCCAGCAACAATGCTTTAGATCACACTTCATGCTGATCATAAACAAGTTTTGATCAATAATATTTATTATAGGTGTAGGTAAAAAAAAGCACCGTCAAAAGATGTGCCCTTAAACACTATGTGAAAATTATTCTTTGAATGAAACAAAGGCAAGAAGAAAAATGCTACTGAAAGCTTTCACTAACATTTAGATTTCCAAAGACTGATTTGCTTGGGAAAAAAAAATTGTTTTACCTCTATTAACATTTAAACAGTATACATAACTGCTCCTTTAATTAATTTCATTTTCTGTAAATTTTTGAGCTCTTGAGACATCATATTTCATAATATATGATCTAGTCTCATATTAATAACTTAATGCCTAATCTTATCATATTCCCTAAGGAAGACAGGTACAAACAACTTTCCTCTTGGGCTTTAGGAAATTTATAGGTATTGCCTTGATGTCAAAATTCTGACTGAATCATCAGCTGCCCACAATCTACATTTATCCAAAACACCTAGAATTCAGAAAATGTTTCATGCACAGTCATATCACAGCACAAGGTGAACCCAGCAAAGATAAAGTTAAATCCCTCTGGAGAGATGACAATTTATGTTACACTCTTTTTGTAGAATTTTCTTGATGGTAAGAGCTACATATCCTGTAAGCCCTTTGCTGTCTGGATGCTGGTACCGACAGATATGAGACAAGCAAACATGTCTGCTTCTTTTGTGGGAGAAAATATGGTTTCACTTTTTTTTTTTCTTCAGATATCCTTGCCATGCCAAGAATTTTGATTGCCTGTTTGTTTGTGTCTGTATTTTTTTAATATTTCTTACTTCATTATTGCTGCAAAAATGAAATTGTAGGTAGGTAATTGCTGTTAGCTAAGAGACAGAGAAACAGCAAGATATGTATCACTGCACACATACAAAGATGTCCCAAATTTAATAGGAAGAATGTTGTTGGCTAGGATTTTCCATGCAATATTTTCAGTACCTAATTATTAATAGGCAGTTCAGTTCATTCTTTAAATTAAAATCAAGAACATATGAGCTTCAGCTCATAAACACTGTGGCAGTCTGCTTGACTACATTTTATAGGACTCTCAACTTCCTGGAGCATCAAAAATCTTTTTGGGAAGTTTCTCTGTATGTAAATCTCCATCAAATTTTGTTGATTTTAAATAGATATGTGGAAGATATAATTCATTTCTAGAATTTCAGACCTTACTTCAGAACAGAAATTTCAATTCCTAGATATATTTTTTTTGCATTGTTCTCATGGGACTTGCATTTCTATCTAAACTTTCCTTGGTCAGTAGAATATTTGTCTCTCCTAATGTAAAACTCATGTTGTCTCCTAGGTAATTTCACATCAGCATTTTACACATATAGACAGAAGCAAAAATATGCACTTAGAGACCTTGGAGCTTCCTAAGGTTCTTTCAGTAGCCAATTTGTTCAATGTAAGAAAGTATGTCCACAGAATCAGAGAGTCACTGGTTTGGAAAAGACCCACTGGATCATTGACTCCAACCATTCCTATTGATCTCTAAACCATGCCCCTCAGCACCTCATCCACCCGTCTTCTAAACACCTCCAGGGAAAGTGACTCAGTCACCTCCCTGGGCAGCCTGTTCTGGTGCCAAATGACCCTTTCTGTGATTTTTTTTTTTTTTTTCTGATGTCAATCCTAAACCTCCACTGGTACAGCTTGAAGCCATTCCCTCTTGTCCTGTTCCCTGTGGCTTGGGACATTATTCACTTAGCTCAGATCCCCAATATTTTCATTAATGGGAGAAAACTCCAACAAGATAAATAAACAGGATTACATACAGTACCTAGTTTATCACATAAGCATGAATTTATAGTATTTCACTCAAAGTTTAGGACAGTCAGTTTTTGCTAGATAGCAAAGCCCAGTTTGAACCACACTGCTGTTACAGTACGAGTCACTTCTGCTCACTGTTCCTTATGCTCACTCCAGTCAAGCTGTTCCTTCTTCTGGTCCTTAATGCTAACCATGCTTGGTAGCCCAGAAGAGGCAGAAAAAAATTTTTATTTCACATCTGAGTAAATGTGGGATTCCTCTGAATACAAAATACAAGTTTCTGCCATATATAAGATTCTGATTTGGATCAAATGAAACACACACGCAGAAGAGTCTTGATTTCTTTCTAAATTCTCACCAATGAACCTCAGCACTAAAGGCTGTTATGGGAAGGTACATGCCACTCATGCCTTGTACATTTAAACATGGTTGATTCCTGAACAAAATTACAATTAGAAATTTTCCTTCATTTCATGATAGGGCTGCTATTTGATGGCAATATCTGTCAGTCTTAACAAAAACCAAAACACATATAACTGACATCTCAGGGCTATCTACTGCTCCCCTCACCTTTCTTCTCTAGTCAGAAACAGCACTCTGGTTTGATTTGTTCATTATTTCTCTTTGGAATTCTTGGAGGCAGCAAAAATGATTTCTTTTTTTTTTAATACAGATTGAAAGCTGTGAACATTTATGATTATGAAAAAAGATTAGTAATATCAGAGAGGGGAAAACAAATATTATCATTAATAGTTGCTTGCACATTGAACAAAAGTAGCCATCTATTTGTGTTACACTGTCACAATTGTTGCCCTAAAAAAGGCAAAATCTAACCTGAGACCAAGCATGTGTTGGTGAAGTAATCAATGTAATTAGCTGACAAAAATTGGGAAAGATATTGCTCCTTGATTTTCATATCAAAATGTTTTTAATTAGATATATAACTGATAAGAGTTATTAGATAGCTAGAACTATTTTTTAATATATTTTGTTTACTAAACATGAAATTAGGCAAATTTATTTTGATGAGAATTTTAGTGAGAATGAGTGAATATTGAAAAATTACTAAAAATAGGATTGAAAGAGAAGCAACCTTTCTATAGAAGATAAAAATATAACATGTTTAAGCAGAAAAAACTAATAAGTTTAAGAAATTGAACACTTGTATTACTTTTTATTACATAAGTATACATGTACATTTACAAGCCAATATTATGTTGCTTGCCATCTTGCACAGTAATTTAAAGACCTTGTTAAAAGCTGGAAAAAACACGGGTTAAACAACTTGTTCAACTGCTGCAATAGCTTCACATCCTACAGAAGAAATATTATTGCACATGCGGTTAATTGAGATAAAAAGTCCAAAAATCTAAGACTACAGCTAAGAAGATCAGTTGAAAAGGAAAGGTCAAAATTATCTAACACCAAAACACACATATACATGTAAGGCAAAAATTTGGTTTACATTAATAAAATGCCCTGGAAGTGGGGCCTCTGGCATGTCTATACTCAGTAAAGGGAAGAGACTCAAGTTAGAACACGCCTATTCCTGACTGAGGGGTTATGTATATGATTCCAAGTTGAAACAAACTCCATATATAAATCCAAAATAACTCCAGTAAAAATCATTTATATGTACATGGTTTACAGCTCACTGCACAGTACAAGCATGATGAGGATTAGTTTTCAAAGTGTGTGTGTGTGGCCTTATTCAAGGAAAGAGAAGCCTTGATAGACAAGTATTGCTCTTGGTGGAATTAGGGAGTGGGATTGAAAGGCACATGAAAGTCAAAATTTGGTTATAATTAAGCTCTCAATATAAATTTGTCCTGTTGAACACAGCCATTTATAGGGCTCTGGATGCAACTGAACTGAACAAACATTCCTTTGAGAATGGTTCTTACTTTAAAGTCAATTTATATTCTTTTGTTGTAGTTACTATGTAAGTCAGCCACTGGAAAGCTCCAGTAAACCATGATAGAGTTAGGAATAATACAGAGAAATTCTTGAGTGACAGAATGTGTTCCTTTAGCTGCTCAAAGTACTATCTAGTTAAATAAAACTTGGAAAAATATACTGAGAAACCAGCAAAGTTCTTGAGACTGGAACGGAGATAGTTTGGCTAGTAAAATTTTATGTGATTATAAATGTGTTCAGATTTACATGTCAGGTATGCTTTATTGAGAAATAAATTTTTACTGGAAAGACTCACTAAACAATCATTCAAATTTTTGTGTTAAACTGTAAATTTGGACTGCATTAAAAACAAAAGCTAAAATAAGGACAAATATTTAGAGTAACTTACATCTCTTGTTCTCAGTTTTACTGATAAATTACGTTTTATTTTAATCCTAATTTTATGGTTGGAAGGCTACACGATCATCTACTTAGAATCATAGAATCACAGAATAACAAGGTTAGAAGAGGCCCACTGGATCACTGAGTCCAACCATTCCTATTAAACGCTTAACCATGCCCCTTAGCACCTTGTCCACCCATGCCTTAAACACCTCCAGGGAAGGTGAATCAACCACCTCCCTGGGCAGCCTGTTCCAGTGCCCAATGACCCTTTCTGTGAAAAATTTTTTCCTAATGTTCAACCTAAACCTCCCCTGGTGGTGCTTGAGGCCATTTCTTCTCGTCCTGTCCCCTGTCACTTGGGAGAAGAGATCAGCTTCCGTCCTCTCTACAACCTCCCCTCAGGTAGTTAAAGAGAGCAATGAGGTCTCCTCTCAGCCCCCTCTTCTCCAGGCTAAACCACCCCAGCTCTCTCAGCCATTCCTTGTAAGGCCTGTTCTTCAGCCCCTTCACCAGCTTTAAACATGTTTTTAAAACATGTTAAATCATCTTTTCTTAAAAAGATGTATATTATATCCTTCCACAATTTTTTTAAGTCTCAATAGCTTCCTCTGTCTGCATATAACTTCTGAAATGTGTCTCTGTATAGAACTTTTACCTTCATAAGATAAAGTCTGAATGTGTTAGGTGTATTAAATCAGAAAAGTCTTCTTCAATCGTATTCCTCTTTAAAATGTCACCCAGAACTATGCTTATTGCAAAAAAAAAAAGCAAAATATAACTAGGAGACTACCCCAAATATCTCCTCTGTTCAATTGTCGTGGTAGAAGAAAAATATGTTCTGGATGGAAAAGATGGCTTCACTGAAATTAATAGCAAACATCTTCGTAACAGGAAAATGACCAACATTTCCACAGAGTAGACTGTATTGAGGTAAGATGAGATTTTTTTTCTAAAGCAGCCTTGACCTCCAGCTTTTGATTAGTCACCAAACCAAATCTGACAGCTTTAAAAATCTTATCTGTAAATCCCTACTGAAACACAAACCCAGTAAACTCATGTAAACATGTTTAAGAGAAAGCCCCTCAGTGAAGACATATCCAATCCAAAGTTAAAAAGTTAAAACCTTTTCGTGCTTAATAATGTCTAACTTAGGCACACTACCTATCTTTGAGGCCTCAGTATCTCCAGTAACTATTATAATAAGTAGTCCTAGTTACATGAAATAGAATCTGTTAAAGTGCTAACTGAAAATACTGTGGGAAAAATGCCCCTCCTTGGATCTCAGCACTTTCTTGAGCCTCAGAAGTAATCCTTTACGCTCAGGGTTTATAGCCTGGAATATCTCAAAAATTTTCTTTCACAAAGGGAGTCAGATGAACCTTAGGAATCTCCTACACCTTATTACTAATGACCTCTATATCTAAAGTACTAAATTTGAAAACAGGAAAAACAGATATACTTTCCTCCTTGGACAGTTCTTAGCTTTCCCTTCACTGGATAGTAGCAAAAATCACAAGTCAGACCCAATTCAGAATGAAGGGAATCTGCTAATTCTGTGTCCTTCCTTTGAAGCCGTTCTGCAAAAGAGCAGAAAACATTGAATCTCTCAGAGATCAAGACCATGCGCAAGATTGACTAGACCAACAATTAGGGCACTTATCTGTCAAGGGAAATTCAAAGGTTCCGATTTATGGTCTCAATCTTTTATCATTCATTTATGCATTCTTTCAGAATTAGGGATAACAGTATAGGACTTGCATAACCCAGGGGAAATTATAGCAATTTTGCAGTCTCTAGCAAGTTAACATTAGCAAATTGTGAGCACAGAAAATGTTTATGAGATTAAGTACATTGTCCAGTTAATGATCTTTGTTGGCAGCAGACCCAGAATGAAGATTGCTTAATGAGTGTAGGAAACTCCTGCTGACCAGCTCCATGAAAGATATGTGGTGATGACAACTCTCAAGTGAAAATAGACATATGCATAACTTTTAAGATCTAAAATACCTAATGGGGAACCACACTCGAGAGGATAATTCTCATAATTATAAACCTGTCATGTGAACTTTACAAAAGCAAACCTGAGAGACATAAAAACACTTATTAGGAAGATTCTGTGAATAAACAGTAGCAATAGCTATGGTTAAATGTCACTCTTGCTCTTTCTTTTCCCCCTTTTTTTTTTTGCAGGAGCTGTCCTATGAAATAATTTTTATATATGATTCACTAAGCCACTTCACAATATAATTACGACTCTACATTTCAACATTCCAGTAAATGGCACCACTCAAATTCGGTGTCCTTTCTGACATCTTGGATATCCTACTATTTGAAATAGCATACTAAATTTACTTAATAAAATCAGAATCACAGAATGATGTGGATTGGAAGGACCTTTAAAAATCACCTGATCCAACTTCCCTGATGTGGGCAAGGACACATTTCAATAGATCAAATTGCTTAAAGGCCCCATCTAATCTAGCTTTTAACACTTCTAGGGAGGGAGAAACTCCTATTTCCCTGGGCAACCTGTTCCATATTCTCACCATCCTCATTGCAAAAAACTTCTTCCTAATGTCCAGTCTAAACATGCAGTCTTTTAGTTTAAAACCATTGCCTGTTCTCCCATATCTACACGCCATAATAAAAAGTCTCTCTCCAAATTTCTTATAAGTCCCCTTTAAATACTGAAAGGTTGCAATAAATTCTCCCTGAATCCTTCTCTTCTCCAGGCTGAACAACCCCAACCCTCTCAACCCTTCTTCAGAGGAGAGGTGATCCATTCCTCTGATAATTCTTTGCGATCCTCCTCTGGACTTGCTGTAACAGGACTGAGTTCCTTGTGCTGGGGACCCCAAACCTGGATGAAGTAGTCCAGTTGGGGGTCTTACGAGAGCATGGGGAAGAATAACCTCTCTCAGCCTGCTGGCAACATGTCTTTAAATGCATCCCATGATATGCTTTTCTTTCTGGACTTCAAGCGCACATTGCTGTCTCATGTCCAGTGTTTCATTGACGAGCATTCCCAAGGTGTTGTCTGTAGGGCTGCTCTCAATCAATTCACCCCCTATATTCACCCTGTATTCATACCAAGGATTATCCCAAACCAGGTGTGGGTCCTTGCACTTGGTCTTGTTGTACTTCTTACACTGCACACATGTCAACTCCTCAAACCTGTCAAGCTCCTTCAGGATGTCACCCCATCATGCAAGTGTATCAACTGCAGCACTCAGTTTAGTGCTACCTGCAGCCTTACTGAGGGTGCACTCAATCCCACTCTCTCTGTCATCAGTAAGGAGTGTGCAGATCTGGGGGCCAGCAACAGGAGTGACTGGGCAGTCTCCTCATGAAACTCAGCCCTTTGTGCATGGGGCTTTGTACACCTCCCTGGTGAACTTCAAGCTGGACTGACTACTGAGGCTCACATGTGGAATGATCCAGATGAGACCCAGTGAGACCCGGGAGGAAGAGGCCAGGCCAGGACCCAGACACAGAGATTCGATGCACCTAGGTCTGGATCTCATGCTTGAAGGCTCTGTGAATCTATGGATGTGGTAATCATGGAGTGGAAGGGTATGTATACATGCCAACAGTGAACCTTAGCCAGGGAGGAGAAGACGATTGGGCTGTCAATGGATCTGAGAGTTTTGTGGCTTTTCATGCAGTACCAGTAAAGACACCTGTGTTGGTCTGTGTGGCTGGTTGCATTTCCAAAAGAAAAGTACATTGAGCAATGAAGATTTTGAGGACTGTTTCTGTCATCACATCAAATCTGATTCCAACTGAGCAAGATTCTGTTTTCAAATGTCACGTGTCTGCCAAAGTTTCTCTGCCTGTTGATTGTGGACAGCCTGTAAAAGGATCCTGAAGCAGATGAAGCTGTGCGTTTTTTCTTTTCCTAAAGGTTCTCATGAAGATATTGGAGTAGAAGACGGCTGATCAAAATAAAATAATCAGTATGCACCAGAAGAAATTCATGTAACCAGCTGATGAAGTGCAGAAACACAGGTACCCTTGAAAACATCCATCTCACTTCAGATATTTCATTTCTGCTCTCCAATGAGGAGCACTGGGATACTATGATATAGTTCTCGGAGCAGGGTGAGATGAAGAACGTGGAGGTTAGCAGAACAGTCTCCCTCAACTTTCAGAGAGCAGACTTTGGGATGTTCAGAAGGCTGGTCGGAAAAGTCCCTTGGGTGGCGCTCCTTAAGGGCAAAGGTGTCCATGAGGGCTGGACGCTCTTCAAGAAGGAACTCCTAGCAGCTCAGGAGAAAGCCGTCCCCAAGTTCCGGAAAAGTAGCTGGCGGGGTAAGAAACCAGCATGGTTGAGTAGGGAGGTCCTAAGAGACATCAATAGGAAGAGGAGGGTCTACGACCTCTGGAGGAAGGGGCAGGCATCCTGGGTGGACTATAGGGAGGAAGTGAGAACGTGCAGGGAAGAAGTCAGGAGGGCTAAGGCCCAACTAGAAATGCAATTGGCCAAGACTGTGAAAGACAACAAAAAGTCTTTCTACAAATACGTCAACAGTAAAAGGAGGGCTAGGGAGAATCTCCAGTCCCTAGTAGATGCAGAGGGAACAAGAGTAACAGAGGACGAAGACAAGGCTGAAGTGCTCAATGCCTACTTTGCCTCAGTCTTTAACAGTAAGGAAAATTGTTCCCTCTGTGCACAACCCCAGGGGTTGGAAGAGAAGTATGAGGTTCCCAAGGTCCAAGAGGAGGTGGTTAGAGAATTGCTTGCCCAGCTAGAAACCCACAAGTCTATGGGGCCGGATGGAGTCCAGCCAAGAGTTTTGAGGGAACTGGCGGATGTGCTGGCCAAACCCCTTTCCATCATCTTCCAACAGTCCTGGATGACTGGGGAGGTTCCGCTGGACTGGAGGCTGGCTGATGTTGTGCCCATCTATAAGAAGGGGTGCAGGGAGGATCCAGGGAACTACAGGCCTGTCAGTCTGACCTCGGTACTGGGGAAAGTCATGGAGCGGGTGATCTTGAGTGCGATCATGAAGCACTTGCAAGAGAACTGGGTGATCAGGCCCAGTCAACAGGGGTTCATGAAAGGCAGGTCTTGCCAGAGTAATCTGATCACCTTCTATGACCGAGTGACTAGAATCTTGGACGAGGGAAAGGCTGTGGATGTGGTTTTCCTGGACTTTAGTAAAGCCTTTGATACAGTCTCTCACAGCATTCTGCTTCGGAAACTGTTGGCCTCTGGCTTGGACGGGTGCACACTCTCCTGGGTGAAAAACTGGTTGAATGACCGGGCCCAGAGGGTGGTAAATGGAGTTAAATCCAGCTGGAGACCATTGACAAGTGCTGGGTCCAGTCCTGTTTAATGTCTTTACAAACGACCTGGATGAAGGCATTGAGTGCACCCTTAGCAAGTTTGCAGATGACACCAAGCTGGGAGGAAGTGTGGATCTGCTGGAGGGTCGGGAGGCTCTGCAAAGGGATCTGAACAGGCTGGACTGCTGGGCTGAGACCAACGGCATGAGGTTTAACAAGGCCAAATGCCGGGTCCTGCACTTGGGGCACAACAACCCTAAGCAGAGGTACAGACTAGGAGAAGCCTGGCTGGAAAGCTGCCAGTAGGAGAAGGACCTGGGGGTGTTGGTTGACAGCTGACTGAACACGAGCCAGCAGTGTGCCCAGGTGGCCAAGAAGGCCAATGGCATCTTGGCTTGTATCTGAAAGGGTGTGACCAGCAGGTCCAGGGAGGTTATTCTCCCTCTGTACTCGGCACTGGTGAGACCGCACCTCGAATCCTGTGTTCAGTTCTGGGCCCCTCACCACAAGAAGGATGCTGAGGCTCTGGAGCGAGTCCAGAGAAGAGCAACAAAGCTGGTGAAGGGGCTGGAGAACAAATCTTATGAGGAGCGACTGAGAGAGCTGAGGTTGTTTAGCCTGGAGAAGAGGAGGCTGAGGGGAGACCTTATTACTCTCTACAACTACCTGAAGGGAGGTTGTGGAGAGGAGGGTGCTGGCCTCTTCTCCCAAGTGACAGGGGACAGGACGAGAGGGAATGGCCTCAAGCTGCGCCAGGGGAGATTTAGGCTTGAGATTAGGAAAAAGTTCTTCACAGAGAGGGTGGTTAGGCATTGGAACAGTCTGCCAAGGGAGGTGGTTGAGTCACTGTCCCTGGAGGTGTTTAAGGTTAGGGTAGATGAGGTACTTAGGGGCATGATTTAGGGATTGGTGGGAATGGTTGGACTCGACGATCCAGTGGGTCTCTTCCAACCTGGTCATTCTGTGATTCTGTGATTGAGTCACTGTCCCTGGGGGTGTTTAAGGTGAGGGTGGATGAGGTACTTAGGGGCATGATTTACGGATTGGTGGGAATGGTTGGACTCAACGATCCGGTGGGTCTTTTCCAACCTGTTTTTTCTGTGATTCTGTGATTCTGTGATTCTGAAAGGTGAGGCTATCAACTAAAATCCATGACTTCAGTGAATATGAAAATCAGAAATATTGTAGATGCTTTTCTTACAGCCTATTTTAGTTTCCTGATGGTAACTTCCCATGACAAAAATTCTTATATTTTTTCTCTTTCAATTTAACTGAGGCCTATGACTTTAATCAATGTATGTAATCAACATATATAATCATAATAGGGTGTTTTTAAGAGTAACGTTGTATGTTTCAAATCTAGACTTCTGTTATATTTTGTCAGATTTGGTGGAAAAACATTGAGTTTAAAAGCTTCCTAATTTTTCTAGGAATACCTGCTGATCCAATAAAAGATGGCACCTAACAATTCAAAACTCACTAGGACTTTAGAACATCAGTCTGTTACAGTCCAGCTAGTTCTTCACATTTTGCTATGAATTTTCTCACACTTGGGCGTGCTTCTTAAACCTTGACCTATGGCTTTGTGGAATCTTAACCACTATCTGAGACAAAGTTTAGCCTCCATCAAAACATTTCCCTAAACTGTGTTTTTTTTTAAAAAAACTCATTACGAATCTGTGGAAGATATCTTGGATTTTTAACTTGTGTTTGGCTGTGGTGCTGCTAAAAAACTCACTGTCTAAGGGCTGCAACACACTTGTTTAAGTGCAATACTAAGGACCAAGACACCCATGTTTTAGTCCTGACTTCAGTAAATCTCACAGCCTACATGTTCAAGTGTTTGTGCCAGGCTCTGAGGCACCCATTTTCCCCTTGATAATTATGACAGTAATTTTACTTCTGCAGTAGAGAAATAATTATGTTTAGACCTAGTAAGTGTTGCCTGTGGGGCTTTTTAGCAGCCTTTGTTCACTGTCTTTGGAGTTTACAGTCCATACAGTTGATTACATTTCTTCAGGAGCCAGAAAAGCTCTTGTGACTTCTGGCTGCCTCTCGAACACCATCATTAATCTTTATGTATGTTTAGACAAGCTTTTTTCAGGTGAAGAGGACCCAGTCCTACTGAATTTTTGAGCTGACTGAAAGCGGTATGGGTGCAATACTGCAGACCTGAACCTTAGTAAGCATCCAGGAAGGTTTAGCACTATGAAACAGTATGGGGAGTGCATAATATAAGCGTCCATCTGCATGGACTAAGCAAGTATTTTGTAAAACAGCACAGGGACTCAGATATTACAGATTTGAATACAAAGTTCATATTTATCCACTCATAAATTTATTTCTGTTCATAATTTTTCATCTGCTGATGAGAATTATTTTCACATATACTCAGTGGCCTAAGGTTTATGAGTATTAATTTCAATGCTTTCCTATACTATAGATTTTTTCTGCAATATTGGTCAAGTCACTACCTTCTAGGTTTGTCTAGGAAATGAAGAAACTAATTTGATTCTCCTTCTCAAAGTCAGAAGACTAGTTTTTGTGATTGTTTCAGATACTAATATAAGGGAATTCTTCTAATTGCTTAATTGACTTTCATAGACTTCTGTTAGTATCCTTAGGAAGAATGTATATTTTAGGCTGCCAAAAGTAATGAAAACAAAGAAAGAACAAATTGATGCTAAACAAATCTACAGGAGAAGTGAGTGATCATATTAGTAACATGTATAAAGGGATCTCAGTGGTGAACTCCATCCTCTTATACAGGGGACAAGAAGGCACATGACCAAGGCAGGATAGTGTGATACAAATGTGTGTAATGCATCAGGCAGTGGGGAAGTGGTGGGAGGACAGAGGCTGAAGTGCCTTGGCTCTTTTCACTCAGAACTGTATTTGCAAGCCACACTCTGGAGGGAAGTGGTCAGGGCAAAATGCTCATCTGGTACAATTTTACCACTTCTTTTTGTTACACTGAATATCATTAAACATCATTGTATTGCACACATTACTGCCTTATTTTTAAATCCATTAGTTATTTTTTTCCCATAGTTATTGAATGTATGATTTTCACTCTGTTGGTTTGAAAACATTGCCAGTTAATCCACCACCTGTATTATTTTAAAAGCTATGAAGCAATTGCATGTAATTTCTTAAAGATAACACTTTAATCCAGATACTTCTTGGAAGTATGAATTATTATTAATCACAACTCACTGAGCTTTATTTCTTTTTGTTTCCATAAAAGTGGTAGAATCCAGCTTTATTATGCAGTCACATAGAAGAGTTAAATGAAGTGTATTGATAAATTGAGTGCGATTTGTACACATCTTCTGCCCTTTTAAGACTCTGAAAAGAACAATGTGCCCATCAGACACAGTCTGTTATTTGTGAACTAGGCTAATTTTATTTTTCATTAATGGATTTTCTTCAGTTGTTAATTTAAATTTCTGAATTATTGTCTTCATCCTTTTTCCCCAGAGAAAAAAAAATATTAAAACAATCTTGGCAACTTCCCAAGACAACTTTGGTCTCCTCTTCTTTGATTTGTGGTAAATTAAATGATACCTTTTTCATCTACTTCTTTGAACAATGCCTTTTTGCCACTTCAAATCCATTTTCTTCCTTTTGTCTCTTCTCCTTTTACCCTGAGTTTTATTCTCTATCTGTGCAATCCTGCTAAGACTTCTTCATCTTTGTTACTAGGTCATCCATCACAGCTGCCACATATTCCACCTTTTTTTGGCACACAGCCTCTATCCCTTCCTTCTATTATTAGGTACTTTCGCCTTCTCAAGTGCCAGACACTCTCCACCTCTAATACCTAATGTACTAAGAAGAAGAAAACATTATTATGGCTTAGATTAATTTCCTGAAAAAAAAAATCATAAACCTCAAAACTTCCTGTTTATTCCTATAGTTGAATGAATATTTTTTTTAAAAAAGTAATAATTATAGTTTATTTTTGTGAAAATTATAAATATCAGATCATAAGAGAAAAGTGCACCTATACAGGTATAGTTATCATTGGACAAATAGTTACTTGCATTCTCACAGGCAGAACAACTATTTCCTTTGTCACCCACTCAAATCTTATCATTAATTTCTGACTTTAAAATCAAACTCTTCAATATAATCAATAGAAGAAAGTTATTTCACAGCAGACAATTTTATTTGGCAGCTAGACGCTCAAAATCAAAGCTCAAAGTGTCATCATTCGAAAAAGTAGCACCATTCAGAAACTGCTAAAACTCAGAGTCTGCATTGCAGCCAGTGACTAGCTGCTGGTTATTATATTGCACCACAGGTCAAAACTCCACTTTTACAAACTCTCCCTTAAAAAAACCCCAAACCTCTCTAACATCAGAAACATTTCCATTCACTTTATATACTTTTGGCTGGCATCTCTTACAAACTACATTCTACCCAACAAATGAAATACACATTTTATCATCTGCTAGCAGAGCTCAAGAACTTTACTGCTCTTCCATATATATCAGGGGGAAAAGAAAAAACAAAAAGTCCTTCAGAGAAATTTATGTTGGATGACCATTTTGTTCAGCAGATAAAAAGAACTAAATAGAGGATATGAATTGTTCCTTTAAGAAAAAGGCATTGTGAACATCTGCTAAGACAGAGGCTCTACTTTGTCACTCAGGCAAATTAATAAAATGAGTGTCAAAAATCTTTACTGCTGTAATTAACATATTTTCAGATTTTTCCCTCTAGTTCCTTATAACTTCTTCTAATCTTTGGAGCACTGCTTTTGCTTCAGAACTTCCTCATCTTTATAGGTTTATCCTGCTAGATAAATCATATCCTTGCTATGAAAGAAAAGAGGTTTAGATCCTACCATTTCCAAAACAGTTTCAATTTGTAGTATTTAGGGGCTTGTGCAAGGTTAGCTTGATAAAACCCAAATGATAACCTTCTATCACTTTTTTCTTTTAAATTAACTTTCAGGTTGAAAAACGTTAGCTGCTTCCTTACCATAAAATTGCCTGTGCACTGCTGTATCTATTAGAATATATTTCAATGACCTTTATTAATACTAAACTGGCAAAGGAAAAGGTTCTATGAAAGGTAATGAAAAACAATAATAATTGCAAGGCACCCTAGTGGACTGATTATAATTAAATATACACAAAGCATTCTTCCATACATCACATATTCCTTGTATATATCAAGGTTTTGCAGGTCCAGTGAAAAGAAATCAGTGATTAATGAAACTTGTAAGCTGGTATTTGGAACAATGGGTAACACTTCTCTCACTTATCTCTGTAGAGACCAAAAAATGCTGAATCAGGCACTGCAAAATATTTGTACTGAATCCACACAGAGCACTTATACATAGGCTGAATTTCTGTCAAGACAGGACAAAGACAATGCTGAGGAAATTAAAGAAGACCTTTCTTATACTCACAGTGTGCATATATGTGCATATATGCATATTATATGTGTAAAGAAGGTGTATTTTCTTTATATGTGTCACTCTACTTTGGGCTTTGTAGCAGAAAATTTTTAGGATGCTCTTACAGAAGACAATAATTTATTTGGGGTTTAGTTTGTGTAGTATCCATACATAAATCGTTTAAACTCTGGCAGTTAATTAACTTTCCCTTACAACTTTAGTGAAAATATTTTCTTCTCCTTATGTTTGACATAAGGTTTTACTAAAGCAGTGTATAGTTCCTTGGGAGCAAATACATGAAGCTGCTTGATTGTCTCATTCAAGAATCCTTTAAGCATCAACTTTAAGTTAAACTAGGAGCCTACGGCTAAAAATAACTTGTGCAGTTCTGTGGCACAGCTAAATTAACTTTACCACTGTTCTTGGTAATTTTCTGAGACCTCTCACATATTTACGGAAATCTAAATTGCTAGTATATTGTTCTTTTAACTGTATGTTTTAAAGCAAATTTCACTCTCTGTGAAAGAAGCAGACTTGAATATGTGGAACTTTAATCTGATAAGTAATAAGAGGAAATAAAATTCTCACATCTGACTTGCTTCCATGATTTGCCCCAATGATGAGACCCTCACCCTGAAGGATGAAAGCAGTTTGTTCTTCTGTCACATTCTGATTTTTTTTCCTTTTGTCCTGAGAAAGACAACCAAGTTTTTAACAAATACGAATAGTTATAGTTTGGGGTTTTTTTTTAATTATTTTTACTCATTTCCTCATATGGAAAATTGGGGCACTAGAAACCAGACTGAAATCAATGCATTTAAACATGAAGCATGAAACAGCCTTCTGAAAATAATCTCTTACTTAGTATTTTAAACAAAATATAACAAAGCACAGGGATTATTTTTGGGTAGAAGCCTGCCTTTCTTTGCAGTGATACATTTCCTAGAATTATGTGAGTACCTGACTAAGAAGCACATGGTCTTCAGGCTCTTTTATTCTCTTTCCAGGGCACATATTAACTTTGGGTTTTGGTTTTTTGTGGTATGGCTTTTCTTTACTACAGGAGGGGAAGAGCTCCCTGGCTCAAGGTGTGTGAAGCAGTTGCCCTATCAACCTGTGGTAAGGGATCACAGAGGACTAGAGTCACTGATTTAGTGTGGTCCCTCCTAGGCCTGTGTTCCTAGTTATATAAATAATCAAAAACTCTATTCTGAACTCTGTGAAGGTTTTAAAACTTTGGGTAGATGCTGGAGTGTTATGTGCTCAGAGAAACCACTGGGTCAGAAACATTGCTCTGGCCTTCATTGACTATTTTATCATCTTTTTATTAGAAAGTGATTTCAATGCGACCCTTTCATATTTGCTACCCTGAGGACAGCAAGATGAAAAATGTGCAATGCTATTGTTCTTCTTTAATTAGAGAAACTGGATATTTTATTTGTAAGCCGGAAATAATCATAGTCTTGGGTTTCATTTTACTCTGCAGCAGGAAATACATTCTTATGTAATAGGAAGAGTATCTACTTTTACTATTTTGCTATGAAATGAGAATATATATGATGTGATTGTTCTGGAAGTTTTGAACAGGCGAGAGCCTTAAACAGGACTTGTGCATGACAACTTGCACACTTAATTGTTTTCTATCCCATCTCATCCGCCTGTGTTCCAAGTTCCCTTTCCAAGGTGCCTTAGATCTACTGCTCTACCCTGTCCATTGAAACTCATCAAGTTAAGTCTCTTCATGCTAAGTGCAAGCAGTTGGATTTGGACAGGTAATTTCAGTGCTGTAAGCAGCTATGGCTGCACAGAAATCTTTTTAAGCAATCTAGCTTGAACTTGAACAATACACCATGAATCTCTGCCCAAATAGTATAAATCACTTTGTTTAAGATTATCTAAGCAACAATGAAAAATCTGTCATCAATAACTTATGTTTTCTTTCCTTTAAATATCCATAGTAAATTAAGTGTCTTTTTCAAGCCTTCAAGTATTTCATGAGCATCTAGGAGAAAAATTGATGGAAGAGAGAGTGGAAGTGCTATTGAAAACATTTAAACTCCAATCAAAGATGACACTGGATTACATTCCTGAGAGGAGTATCCTGTTATGTGAACATAAGCATAAAATTTTTGCACATATTGGTAATCTCTGGGCTTGCGCTTTCCTTTATTGTCATGCAAAATGATATGTTCGTACAGATAAAGGGTCTTAACTGTAGATAGCAACACACCTGAAGAATCAGTGTATTTAAGAAAGGAAAATACAAAAATAAAACAGACTATACTGGTGTTATGCTAAATAAGTTTATCTTCAAGACCTAGTTCTTAGCTGGCTAATAAGAATAAAAAAAGGTCCTGTTTGCCATAAACCCAGCAATATTATTATCGGGTCTTAGTTCAATTCAAGTTATAAACCAGCTGTTGGACCCCAATGTCTTTAAATTCTCTCACTCTCATTTGTGCAACTACATTGAATATATGAGGGTCATATGGGTATATTTTTCTATTCACAGAGTCTAAATGCAGGAGTTAAAAATAAAACATCTCACTGCATTTGTGGACAAATCTAGGCCTTAAGATCTTTATTGTCTAATGATTCTTAATGCGGTACTTAGATCCTGAAATCTTGACATTTCTTTCTGTTCAGTTACCCTTACTTCATTGTATTTCAATTTATTTATCCACAAAATCTTTTCAAGATTACATGGTAATCTCCAAAGACAAAAACCCCCGAAGTCTAAAGCTATACTAAATCCATGGAAGAAATAGAAAAGGGGAAAAGGCAAATAGAAAAAGGGAAAAGAATTCTGACCATGGTGAGCTAAAGTTACACATTTTCAGGCATGTTAATGCATTCGGGTGATGAAAACAGTTGGTAGTGATATCTGAGTACAGAAGATCATTTTAATGGTAGTTATAATCACAATGTTGGAGATTTTCTACATTTACATTGACCTTTAAACATTTCTATTTTAAAAGTTAGTGAAGATAAATTTAACATGTACCTTATTTGTTGATCTTTAAGCATTAATTTATTTCTGATGTTAAAGTACTTTCTGCTACGGTCTCTGAAGTTAGTAGTTTACAACATGCGGTTCATTATCACTTCACAACTGCTAAACTGCATGAGACAGACTTTTTATCACTTGTTCTGTTAACAGAAATTCACTACAGATGCCTTATATTGTAATGGTGTTCTAATGATGGTTATAATAGTTAGCATGCCATGAATTTCTGTTCAATGCAGATTGCCTCAGCAGTATAATTAATAAGCACACAAATACACTTGCTGAAGACTTTGATTCCCATAGGAATGGTCATTTAGAAATTGCAGCATGCTTAACCAGAACTTCCTTGTTTCTGCTTGCCATACACAGAACAAAGTTTTAAATACAAAACCAGACCTCTTATTTCTCCATGCCACATTTCAAACCGTCTTTACTTTCTTCAGAATCCACTGCATCACAACCCAGCTTCCTCTGCAGGTTATACACAGAGAGCATCTTTGGTTCCATGGTAAGAGGTTGGATGATCTGATCTCCAGAGGTCTTGCACCATTCCTTGAGCTTGTGAAATACCAAAACACTAACGTGTAAGTGTTCTCATGAGCATGAGGGAGAATTAAATTTGGATTCCTGTAGATTTTTTATTTGGGTCATGATCTTCAATTAAAGCTTCCTGTGGCTGGGGCATATGTAAGATATTCTCTCAATATGAGCTCACTGAGCAGTTCAACAACATGAGTTTCCACTGTGGTGTCTCCTTCAGAGCAAGCAGAGAAGTTTTGCCTCAGCATGGCTGCCTATTTGACTAGATGACTCTCATTGCAATTCCCAATGTGAAGCTTCCATTGAGTTTATTTACATTCTAGAAGGTACACCAGATGGCCTACCCAAAGATATATCAATTTCCTCCCTCTTCTCTGAAATGCTGACCTCTCCTGATCACATAAAACTCATTCTCTTAGGAAGCCTGGATAAAAATGGAAGATAAATAAGAGAACCTATTCAAAAACATCTTTAATAAAATAATCTTACAAGAGATAATGGTGCTGTCTGCATTGTCTTTTATTACTGCTCATCATGCCTGGGAAAAGGCACTTAAAAACTTAAAGGTTTTACTAGGAGTTGTGTTATTAACTGACAAGTAGGTAGCAATGGGGTAGAATAGTTTATGTTTTGTTATAGCACTGCAGAATCGTAACAGAAAGAATATAAAAGAAAACGTATATACAACCTTTCTGAAATGCAACCAAACCAAAATATAAATCAACATCTCTCTGGAGACTGAACTCATCTGTTAACCTTCTGCTTCCATAGCACAATACCTGCGGTTGGAATGCACTTCATTCTAATTCAGTTCCTTTCCGTATAACATATTTTCTCAGATTTCCTGTAAGGAGACTCACTACATTTTAATTATGCCATCTGTGGCAAAGACACCACAAAATTATCAGGTAAACTGTTGTGAATCAGTCCTCCTAGGCTACATTTTGGTTTGATAATATTTTATGAGAAATCTTCTAAACTGTTTCCATGGGTTTTTTTCTTTGGTTTTTTTTTCCTAGATAGCAGCTATGCTCTGTAGTCCCTCCAGAAAGAGATCCTTGAGTGTCTTGAGTGCCTGTGTTGCTAAAGAATGTTTGTTCTGAAACAATTTCATGGAAATACTAGAGGAAATTTAACATTCAGTAGAAAGCAGCTGCCTGTGATCCATGGGTTTTGTTAAGGGTGACTTTGAGCATTTTGGTTTTCTAATGAATATGGCTAGCATCACAAGGCACCCATGCTGGAGGATGTGTTTGTGATAGTACAGCAGAATGAAAGGATAACAGAAATTCAGGTTCAACATTGTTCATGTTGCTGCCAGTAGCTGTTTGTGACAGATGGTTATTTGTGGATATCTGTGTTATGATTCTGTGGGGTTATGTTGGAGTTTTTTTCTGAACATTTTTTTGCACTAGATGAAAGAATGAATTTTATTTGTGTTTCTAGTTAAACAGCTTGCAAAGGGAACATGGAGAATCAGATCAGACAACCTCATCTACAGATTGTCTGGACAGAATTAAAACTGTTGAAAGTTGATCTGAAACTGCTGCTGGAACATCAAAACTGAAGATACCACTTTAAACAGATGGATGATGAAATAGTGCTGACTGAAGCTCTGTATGCACTGCTTTTGGTACAGAGGCTCAAACTCAGGACTGATTTTGAAGAGAAGGTTATCTCCAGAAAGCTCTGCCAACAAAGGCATTGGCTGTGAAGGAGTCTTTCCTCTGGCCCATTCAGAATGCTCTCCGACCTATGTCACCTCCAGGGCAGCCTATTACTTTACTTCACATATGGTCCAAGTCATGTCAGAAAGGAAATTATGGGAAATTTTGGAATTGCAGAGGAAAAAATAATAGGCAAGCCATTTCTGTTCCTACCACTGGGAAAGGTTGACAGAATTCCCTTTCACTGATGGCTCATGGAATCATTCCTAATATTAAAGTATTCCTGAATTAGTGAGCTGATCTAGAATGTACCAGTTCTTATGATTTGTTTTACTTAGTGGAATATGCAGTTATGCATGTTTGAAATGCTTTACTAAAAGATCAGTAATTTAGTAATTTAAACTGCATATCCTAAAACTATAAAAGTTTGAAATAGAAGAGAACAATATAATCTAATTAAGCTAATTCTGAAGTTTTTTCAGTAGTACATTAACCGGGAAATTGGTCAGCCTACCTTTAAGTATAATAATGAAGTTACTTACTGGGTTGGAAAATATTCCACAACCTGACAGAAGACAAGCAGGAAGTTGTTCCAGCTATTTGAGTTCAGTTATGTCATCTCACTTATTCACTGTTATGCCTTATAGGCTGCCATGAAGTTAAACATAAGGGTGCTGAGTGTTACTGTGATGCAGTAAACGTATTGTATACATTACTGATTTTTTTCATCGCCTTTGGCAAACTGAAATGTTTGTAGCTGAAGTGTTGCTTGTGTATGATATTTACATGCCATGGTATGAGATGCACACTGCTAAACTGCTTTGTCCTACCAAATCTGATTCATAAACCATTGCAATCTGTAGTACGTACGGATGGTGAAGAATTTTTATTAATGAGATGGTGTGGTGTAAATTAATGCTTGGTGCAGAATGTATTGATGATACAATAATTTGTGCATAATAAACATGAGTGATCATTTGCTAATGGAAGAATGTATTCCATTGGAAAAATAATGCTTCTGACTAAATCTATTTAATATAAATCTTCTCACCAAATCTACTTTTGACTACCATAAGCCAAGTGCAGAATCTCTATCATTAAATACCTAGGAGTTAATGTATCTTCCCTCTCATATGTATATACTCATGGGATTTTATCTGTTTTTCACCTGCAACTTTACATGGTACTATATAAATCAATTATATATATAAATGTTATGTTCTTCTCTAGATGGCCACATATTTGCTAGAAGCTTCCATTATGCCCAGCAGAAATCTGGCAAATACAGTCATTGGATTATAGAAGGTTATTAAACTCATTCTTCTGTACATGCTTATATTTCAACTATGTAGCCTTCTTAAATCCATTGGATTCTGTTTAGCATAGATATTACCAGAAAGCAGCATTTTTTTGCTTTGCATTACACCTGGGTAGTTGATTTGCAAACCTTATTGATCTGCATATTTTCAAATGGGAAATTTTCATCAGCTATACCTAATATTTCATCATGATATTGCTTTTAATGTCTGTTTATAGCAAACCATAAAGTGTGATTCCGAATCTTCAACAGATTCACTTTTCTAGGTCTAACTTGAATCCAGCCAGGATGCTGCTTTCTTTATATGTCACTTGGCAATATCCTGTCCATGCTTTACTATTCCAAATACCAGGATCTGCATGGTTTTATCAGATTTGTCTTCTTCGCAAGTTTTCTAGATTAAATTGATGCTGGCTCTTCTATTCTGTGATCTCAGTTTGTTATTCTGGGACACTGATTTGTAGTTTCAGAATATCTGATAGTAAGCAATGTGGTTTAATATCTGGCAGATGTTTCTGGTTTAAGTTGGAATGTACCCCTTTCAGTTTATGACATGTTTAATCACAGTTCTTTCCTTTGATCTAAATATTATAAAGTTAGTAATTCTATGGTATTGTTTAAGCTCCTGTGTTATGTTTTAGAGACTACTTAAAAATGTATCTTTCTGTTTACAGAATATTGTGTTGGTTTTACAGCTCGTTGTCATTTATGATTTTAGAGCTGATGGCTGCTATTAACTCCAGTTTCTCTGCATGACCCTCACCTTCCTTTCCTTAGAACGGTTTTATGCAGCTAGAGCATTTAGTTATGTTTCAGGTGTTTTTCTTCTAAACTTGGGGAGTAAATAAATATTTTCTGGTTAAAGTATGGAAACATTACTTCAGGCTTCTCTTCCAATATTATTTATTTTATATTCCTGCTTTAAGGGAAGACAAATTTGACCATATGTTGCTACTTAATCTTTTTTTTTTTAATTTATACTTGTTTTCTTTTTGCTTGTTAACTGTAGTTAGTGATTTAAGATAATGTATAAGCAGTCATAAAGAAAACCAGCCAGCCATTCACTTCCCATACTCTTCTTGCCATTCTCAATACATGTAAGCCTACCTGGTACAATGACAAACACACTGAAATGAGAGCAGAGATTGGTTATGTTAATTGTTTTTCTCCATTACTCAACTTAGAAGAGGAATAAACAGGTACTTATTTACTTCCTGAATGGTTCTTTTTTTGCATCTGGTATTGGGGTTACGCAAAACTTCCAACACAGTGGAACCGAATCTATTTCCACATTGTGAAGCCCACTTTACAACGATAACCTTGGGCTGCCTGGAAGAAATTTTGTAACCTCTAAAGTTCATATTTCATTGTCAACAGTAACAGCACTTGATTAGCTGAAGTAAAGCACAGGAAAAAAAGGGGAGGGGAGAAGTGAAAGGGTTTTTTTGAAAAGAAAGTGAGGGTGATGCAAAATGATCATGGAGAAAACAACCCTGTCTGACCCTTGCAATTTTCTAGTCTATATTTAACAATTTTATGTAGTAATCCTGCTTGTAGAAGTTTAGAGAGAACCTGCCTTATGGGATCATAAAGTTCAGGAGTTTATGGTGATTAATAGAATAGAGCAGGGATGCTAAACCATGATGTGCATTGTGGCATATCTCCAAAAGAGCAGGCTGAGGGGTGGGGTATAATAGAGTGGCTAGGCAATAAGCCAATGCACAGCATCATTGTAATTGCAGATGAAATAATAATTATTTGTGATAGCTTGCTAATCAGTGAAAGCATGGAAAAGGCTGCTGACAAGCACCATCAAGGTAATTAAGGTGAAGCACTGAATTTGCATAAATTTGCAATTTGATCATTGTTCACAAGATACTCTCTCAAAATAGACTTGACTGGTTTCAAGATGAGCACTAAATCAAAGGAAAGGAGTGCAATAACTTCACAGCATCAATAATGCTTACAAAATACAGATGTACCTTACATAGGCAATTATCTAAACAATCTATTGTCCTCAATCAAAGGATGATGCTCAAGTTACTTTTTCAAATAACCAAATAGTCCTAGTTAGCTATGCCTTTCTAGTTGTGGCTCTCTAATGAACAGAGAAAAACCCTCAAGATGAGATCTTGGGAAAATACAACATTTGATTATGCACCTTGCTCAGGAAACCAACATGTTAAACAAGGACTGCTGAAACTGTCATTTCCTGCATAATTTTGATATATATGTACCCTGTCTTGGAAGTATGCATTTAATCAGTTTCTTTAAGAGCTGCAATATGATACTCTCCTGATCTCAGTCTCTAAGTCACCATCCCTGACAGATGTATGGGATGTGTCCTTCAGGTCTCTGTGCTAGGGTAATACTTGTGCTCAGTCCTGCAGCCACAGCTCCATAGTTTGTCTTAGCTGCAGTTCTGTGAGTCTTTTCCCTCTGGGAAAAAGCAATGGAGTCTCTTGACAGTGCAGTCTCCTAAAGGAAATAATAGTTTCTGTAAAACAAAGGACTTTGAGCTCTCAAAGCAAGCATGTAGACAACAAAAATCTAGACTGTTACACATCTACTCACTCTTCCTTAATGTTCAGCGCTTCCTGGAAAAATTCTACTGAGATTTCTTGAGCCCTTCTCACTGTCTCTCAAGACAGTTTCTGACAACTCATTCCACATTCCCCTTCTTACTAAGATTTTTTAAAGCCCTTTTCTCTTCCATGTTTAGTGAGTTCTTCTTATTGGAAATAGTAATAGGTTTTAAACTAACGATATGGTCAGCCATAATTTCTGAGTATTCCTTTTTATATTATATTGCTGTTTGCTCTGATTTTGCCTAACATCATCCTATAAGAAATTACTTTGCCTCCCTTGCTGAACATGTAGTATTCATGCTACTAAGTATTTCAGTATCGATATACCATAATATAAAAATTCTATATATGCTATGTAGGTAGACAGGAAACAATAACTTAGCTGCTGAATAACTTTAGCCACCCATTCTCAGAAATTTGTGTCTTGCCTCCTTGTATTCTCACCTCATCTTCCATCTACAGCAATTTTGCATAAAATTAAGAACCCAGGTTGCTATAATTGTAGTCAGCTATAAGGAATCTTATATGTTATTTATTTAGATAGTTAGTTTTTTTCTATCTTATGTACAACTTTACAATTAGCAGAGATGTAAGTCATGCTATCATGTTTTACCTTTTTTTTTAATTATTATTTTAGGCAAATTCTTTTTCCTAAATACAAAATTTCAGTTGAAAGAAGAAAATACATTTGTCTAGTATAATATGTGCTTGACATGTTTTTATATTCTACTTATTTAGAAAGAAGATCTCTTAAAGCTGTCACTCTGACATAGACATGCAGCACCTAAGGTTTGCTTTTACAGTACAAAAATACATACATCCACTGAGATTTTACTAAAATAGATTTCTCAGCATACTGCATTTGCATTCCATAGAATTTTCATGCATCACTGCAATTATTTGATTAAGAGTAAGTCTCATTATTTTATATACAAACATTCCGTGTGAAATTCTTTTGTCAAGACACATACTGTAGGTGACGTAAAGATGTCATCTGTTCTGTCATTGTTTTCTCCTGTTTATTAATAAATAAACCTACTTTACAGAATGCTGGAGAATTAGGGCAGCAGATAGATACATACCAAACGCTGAAGCTACTTTTGTTATTATAAAGTGATGTTCTTATCACATAAATGTAAAGCATTAGTAATTTATTAGCTGAAACTAAGCAGTTAGTTCTGTAGAAATTTGGTAGTACTGGTATCCTTTTGGAAGTTCTGATTTGAATGCCTGGGCTCAGTGAATCATTTGCAAATGTATATTGATGCCAGCACAGCCAGGCCTTTACCCATGGTAATTTGAAGTTTTTCTTAAATATTAATTTGGCTTTTTGAACTCAGACTATTTTGATTTTGTGTTGCTAATGGAAATGGATATGGCAAGGAAATGGAGAGAAGATGTAAAATACACGTAACAAAAGTGTGCACATTTTTCATAGATATTTTTCAGTGAGGTATTAGTTACATAGGAGGTTTAGGGATTAATTAACAAATATCTAATTAAAGCAGGTTCCTGAAATGGATTCTCTGTAAATCTGAGCATCATGCTAAAAGGGAAAGGGTGGATTTTTGTAGCTTACCAATAAAATAAAAAAGAATGGGGAAAAAATAGGAAATGAGATTAAAAAAATGGGAGAAGGACGTTGTTGCTGTTTGGCTATTTGTCTGTAATGGGAAAAAAAAGTCGTAATTTCTCTATCTCATTTATTAACCTGTACTCACAAACTCTACTCTGAAGTCATCTATTTGAGCAGTAAGGCTTCCTGTAATATAAGCTGAATAAAGAGCCAGGGTGTCTTGCTATGTTCCTACTTACTGCTTGTCTAGACTGGACATTACTGACTTACTGAGGAGGGCCGAAATAGACTTAAGAGGAAGCACTGATACTGTAGTCTACTTTCATTAATTGCCTTGATTATATTATTTTTGTCTTAGCTATGCTATCCTCATTCTTGTATCATTCACTCTGCTCTGATATTTTCACTTTGCTCTGGTGGTTTTCTTAGTGTAACCTTGAACATAATCACTTAAGAGTTTCACTATACTGAAAACACGATATTTTCCTACAAGACCGACTTGAAAAACATTGTGATTCCTAAAGTAATATCCACTTGTATTTTGATTCTTTTGTCCTTCACAAAAAACATATAAAATACAGCCAGTATTTCTGGGGAGTGCCGAAGAACCCCGCAGCATCTAAAGATTGTTTCTCATTTGAAAAAGAGATTCAACAGAAATTATAAGTCCTGACTATAGTGTGGGTCCCTTCTTTTCTTTTTTTAAATCCTTCCACCAATTTTAAGACTAAAATGAGTTTTAATGAACTTCTATTTGGAGCTCCTATATATATCAACTATAAAATTTCACCTTGCAATATCTTCATTGAATCCAATATTTTTTTGGATGAATAAGTACAGATTTTACAAAGATGGTCTTAGCTCAAAAACTTTTATGAAGATGCCTCCACTACTTCTCCAGGGAAGTTTTTCAAAAGGTTAATCACTGTTAAAATATGTCTTTCTTCCCTTTTAAATTTGTCTACCTTCAGTTTTAGCCCTTGAATTTTTAAATGCTTTTGGAAATTCATGGTTATATGGTTCTACAGTATGATCAAACACTAAATCTTTGTCAAGGTCATTGCTTCTTCCCAAGATGCAGTTCCCATTCAATAAGCTTTTGTCCCTCCATATTTATGTCTTTTCATCTGACTCTAGGAAAAATGGTAGCTGACAGAGCACATTATTCCTCTTTGACTGTGACCCTCTTAAAAACGGTTTGGCTCAGTTTAAAAATGTCCCCTATTATTTTCTATCACTTAACCAGTCCTTGGTTGTCTATAAACCTCAACAGGGATTTGTATGTTCTTCATATCTCTGATGGAGACACAGACTCTCATTGGATTGAGCATTAATTCTTGGGGGTACGTATTAATCTACTTCAGTTTTCCACCAAAATTTAAATCTCAACAATACCCAATAATTTTTGTCAGAATTGACTAAACCAAAACAATACATAATTTAAGGAAAAATTGGTAGTTTACAATAGCATTTTGTCAATTGAACAGAATAATCACAGGCTCGAGAGTACTGTTTGCACTGAAACATTAACCAATCCCAGTTAATGCTACTGTGATCATGCCACTGTCTAATGCAATATGCTATATCATTCTGGGATCAAACACACTGTATAACATTGCCTGACTAAATCTGCAAAAAACATGTTCAAGCATGAGAATATCTCTATAAACTTCAAAACACAGTCCGTAAATCATAATCTGTAGTTCAGAAATAATGCCAGTTTGTGTTTGGTATGTCTTCTGTTAAATTTCACAAGTAGAAATAAAGTGGCTGTAATTCCAGGAACACTGGTGGCCTTTTGTTACTGTTAGTTCAGGAAATGTAGGATTTTTAAAGTTTTCTCTCCAGCAGTGCCTTATAATGGCAGCATATGTGTTTCATGGGCTCAACTACTTTTCTGCAGAGTAAAAGGTAAAGACACAGCAATTTTCATCTAAAGCTCCTTAAATAAACGTGACATCAAAACAGATTTGGGGGAAGGTTTTTTGCTTATTTACTTATTTCTTATTTTTCTCATCTAGAATTCTGAATTATAAGCAGTATTGAGATTTTCCTCATAGATCAAATTGTTCATATTTAGCATGTCAGTGATAATCATCTTCCTTTGCACATCAAATGTAATGACAGGATTATTAGTACACTTCAACTATGAATTAACCAAACATGATCATGTTTCTCACACCTGAAAGGTGAAATTCAGACCTATACTGAAGTACATTTCAAAGGCGGTGTCAGTATTTGTCTTTGACAGGGTTCCTTAAATCTACATTTACATTTACATGACAATGTAATCAGTAAAGCTTATTGATATCAGTAAAACTCTTTGAAATCAGTAAAACTACTTTAAAATTTCTGGAAAGGTTGTTTTTCAGTAGTATACAGCAACTAAAATGAATTGAAATATGTATAGATTGCATTTCTTTTAATCCAGACTTTATTTTTTTATGTCTTAACAATAAAAATAAAGTACTACTTGTTATTTTGAATTTCTGCTATACAATTTTTAATTAAAGAAAAAGACAAAATAAAGACAAAATTAACATGTCAGATTCACTGGAAGAGTCACAGTTACAACTGCCAGCATACCACAGAATGAGTTTGAGAGAGATATTTCCACAAAACTAGGGAAAAGAACCTCTTTCAGTACCCTGAACACTTACTGTGGGTGTATATGCATTATATGCCGGTGATTTCTCATCCCACATTTAAAGTCACTCAGTTGTATCAGCTTACTAAAGAAATTTAGGGAAATTCTCAACAATAACATTAACCTTCAGGGAATGTGTGACCCTTTGATGAACCATGTCATAGACAGAAAACTCCTACCTACAACCTACGGTGGGCAGTTGCCATCCCAGGGCTCAGTGAAGATCTCCTCTAAAGGCACCTCCTTCTCTGCAGTGCTTATGAAATGAATCTCAGGTTAAGGTGTAGACTATCCGTGACACAGTAATATATTTAAATTTGACTGGGACAAATGGAGATTTCTCCAATGGAGAAAGCAACTAAACCTAGGCAACACTGTACATAATTAAACAGACTAGGAAAATGGTGGCTTTAAATTGTCTTTAATAAATTGTTCAGGGAAAACCAGTGATTTGTGTGTATTACTCAGCAACAGCAGAGGCTTAAATGAGTACTTGTGGTGATGATGTAATCAACAGGAAGTAGGTCCTTTTTCTAGGATAGTACTTCAACTGACTGTAAAGCTATTTCTAATTTTAAAATTGCTGTCAGTCGAGTGTATCCAAACATAAGTGTTACCCTCAGAAAGTCTGTAAATGATAAGGTGAAATAAATGTTTTTGACATGTGCAATTGCATTACTTGCATTCATCTTCTATGTATTTCTGTGGAGAGTACTGTCACTTCAAGTCTTCGGTAGTATGAGTTCTATTCTAGAAGAAAATACCATCTCTAAGACGATCAGTGAACTAGATCTTTATTTAAGTACAGAAAACTTCATGGTTGATAAGCTAGCAAAGTACTTTTAAACTACTAACTTGAATAAGTACCTTGCAGAACCAAAGTCCTACTATTAATTGTTATTCTTAGCTAAATAAGAATGATGGTCTAGCAAAAGATTAGACCTATGTGCCTATATTGCTTCCTGGTTTGAGTGTCATAGCTACTGGTAATTTGAAGGAGCTTAAGAGAAGAGAGAGAACGAAAGAAAGAAAGAAAATGCAAATAATGGGAAAATGATAGATTAATGTACAGAAAATATTCAGTAGGACAGAAAGAAATAGCTTTCGATATTTATTTATTTGGAACTATTTGCCTTGGAAGAATAACTAGTGTCTATGCTACCAAATGAACTAGTTTTTTGTATCAGTACAAAATTTAATTTTAAAAAATCCAAATCCAAAGCATTACAAGGCCTGAACATGGATACTGGCAAGTGATAATGAATATGACAATGTGAGTGAGAAAGATTTACCAATATATGAACAGTCAATGTCAAGAAAATGAGACTGAAATGGCAGTGATACAGAAGAGGTAAAACAGACATAGATAAAGAGTGATGAGGTGTCAGATTTCTGGTTCAAACAGGGTGGGGAAACTACTAAATAGAGAGTTTTGAAATGTTATGAGGAGAACTGAAAGGCTCCAGATGTGCTCTGCACTTCACCACCAACGAGGTGGAGGGAGTGGGTGGAACTAAGGTAAACGGAACATTAATTTCCAAGTTGCTAATTTTAGTATAGATGTTTTGTAACCATTGCACAAAAGGAATCATTAAAAACTAATAAATGTTCACACAATGTTTTGTTTACAGTAATAAGATTACTACATACATAATAAGATTACTACATACTAAACAATAATTGGATAATTATTCCTGTTGTGATTATTGGTTGCACATATGGGAGGGTTTAAAAGTAAATTTGCCGATCAAATTCTGTTATTGGATTTAATTCACTTTTGGATGTTTTTCTTTGCTGTCTGAAACAATTAATCCTTGTTACTCAGTTACTCAGTTATAAGAAGGTAGTAACTTTTATAATTTCTAAGCATTTAATGTAGGACAGGAGTTGGTTTTCATTCAGTCAGTGAAACTTAATTGTGCTTCCACAGAACTGCTAGTGAGGATGGTCATATTTACTGTGATAAACATTTCATGTACTGGATTAAAAAAAGATAATCACAGACTCACACAGAATTACAGAATGCTTGATGTTGGGAGGGACTTCTGTAGGTCATCTTGTCCAATCCCACTGGTCAAATGAGGTCACCTGGAGCCTAGGACTATCTCCAGTTGGTTTCTGAACATTTCTGAGGAGGGAAAATTGACCACCTCTCTGGGCAACCTGTGTCAGTGCCTGGTCACCCTCACAGTAAAAAAGTGTTTCCTGATGTTCAGAGGGAACCTCTTGTATTTCAGTTTGTGCCCACTACCTCTAGTCCTCTTATTGGCCATCACTGAAAGGAGCCTGGCTCCATCATCTTTGCACACTCCCTTCAAGTACACATTGCTAAGGTCTTCCCTAAGCCTTCTCTTCTTCGGGATGAACGATCCCAGCTCTCTTAGCCTTTCCTCATAAGTGCTCCAGTTCCTTAAACATCCTTGTGGCCCATTTGAACTCATTGCAGCAAAAGCACATCCAACCTGGTGCCCATCGGGACCCCAGTGTCCTTTTCTGCAAAGCTGCGTTCCAGATGGGCTGTCCCCAGCATATATTGGCGCTTTGGATGGTTGTGTACCACTACCAAAAATGCAGTTACACTTCTTGAAACAAGAAAACATCCTGTAAACAAACAAACAAACCAACCCACCCAGAACTAGCCTAGTACTGGATTGTCTGATTTACTCTCTGTAAAGACGTCTCATTAATTTTCCCTTGTTATGACTGCCTAGTAGAGTTACCTACTTTCCAGCACTGTTTACAGAGCCCAGATTAGACCATTCCTCCCCACTATGACAAACACCACACAGAATACAAATATACTCCCTGGATCTCCCAAACAGGGAGACTAACAGATGAAAGTGCATGTTATTCTAAAAGCAGTAAATGGTCAAAAGTGTTACTGATTCCCCTCAACTTCTTATTTGGTATTACTTCAGTACCTCAAAAAATGTAACATCTTTAAAAGTATTATAATACCAAAATAGGAAATTGCTCGTACTTATACCTAGTTTGTGTCATTACTATCACTTTCTAAAATCAGAGTTTTGTGAAATAGGACAATTAGATAATAATTCAGATTAAAGAACTCTTAGTGGCCCATCAGTGAAGAAAACAAACCAAAAAAACCAACCAAGTCCAACAAAACCCCCCAACATATGACAAAACATCAGACCAAGATTTAACCTACACAAAGTGTCAGGATTTGGAATAAATTTCCATACTCTCATGTAGCAACAGTTTCTCTAAAGTGCAGCATCTAGATGTGGTTTTGGCTACTTTCTGTCACTGCAAAATGGCCTTCTGAAAAAAACACCTGGAAAAAGTATCAAAATGTATGAAAATGCCATGTCTTTCCCTATATGAAATACTTTCAAAACAATTTGATGTTATATAAATATTCTAGGAAGAAGTATTCAAGAAATGACAAAATTCTCCCAAATATTATTCAAGTTAGCCATTAATGAGGGTCTCATTTGCATTACTACATCACAGGTATTCGCAGTAGAAAGCTACCAAACCAAGGTTTCGTGGGTCATAAGCTTCACAGAACAATTAGCTAATGTCTGTTATGACCATACCAGCAACCCCAGCTCAAAAGTCAAGATGAGATATTCTATGAGCTAACTAAAAGTAAAAGAATGAGAGTATTTAAGATACTCAGATACAGGCAGATCTGTCAAGTGAGATTCTGGGTTGCAAGAAGATAAGATCATCTTCAACTGTGGAATGATTCACTTCCTGAATAGGCAATTTGTTCCAGGAACAGGCACGTTTATGCTACTCATCTTGTGGAAAAACTATGACAATGTAAATATCTTTGTAAATATAAATCCTTTGAAATCCTTGTTGAGTGGGAGCACCTCTAGGAGAATCCCAGAATACCTGCTAATAGTTGCATTTGCTATTGAGTCTGGTTCTTTGTTTCACAATGATACCGTGCAACTATCCCAAGTCTCAGTTCCAAATAGCAGGTTAGCTAGATGAAAACAGAGCTCTAAAAGACAGAGAAAGAATGTTTTTGCTCTGAAACTTTCTTAATAAATGTGACAGAATAACAGTGATGATAGCAAACACTGGAAACCATTTTGCTGTAGTGTGCAGTGTACGGGGAGAGAGAAGACATGGACTACTCCAGCCAGGTCCTCTGTTTGGGGAAGCACATAACAGAGGTTCTCCTTTACCATGGCTTGCCAATTTGCTTTGATTGGGATCAAAATCCAAAATGCTAGATGTGACCTGCTACTCAGAAAGTGCCTCTCCTTAGAAATGTTTCTATACAGCTGAAAATTCTTTACAAACCTGGTGTTTGTCTTCTGCACAGTTCCTTCTATGGTTCCTGGCTGTCCACATGTAATGAAATGTGAAGGGATGATACTTCATCTGATGTGCTGCTTTCCATATCAGCAGCCAGGCATGGTAATGGTACATATGGTTTCCTCTGACTTTAAAATGCTAAGTAGAGACATAAAGATCAAGACTTAGCTCACTCCCATATGAACTACTGGCTATAGCAAAGCCTAAGGCTTCTTAAGGTACGCTGTCTACTGTTGTTGCCATTTGGTCATTGAAATAAATGTTTCAAACACTGAACAGTGCCTTAAGAATTATTGTTAACACGTTGTCATTTAAAATTCATAAGACCTCCTAGAAACAGATGAATAATTTTGCCTTCATTTTTCCAGGATGCAAACCCATATATATATACACGTGCCACTTGCAACTAGCCTACAGAAGAATGGGAGGCAGCATTGCAGCTGTTCAGGCTGTCTAACTTCTGACAGGCAAGAAGATGAACAAGAAACCTCTGTCAAACCTTTGTTGGTTTAAAATCGAAGTATATTTGAATAAGAACATCATGAATCCCAAGACTACAAAGTAGTGCTGTTATTAAAACGTGCCATCTAACAGCAATTTCTAGTAATGTAAGACAAAATTTCTTTCTTGTTTTGGTTTACAAATTCAGCACTTCCAGATAAAAGGAAAAAAAATATCATGGTGCACTATAAAATTTCAGGCAGCTTAAGAGGTAGCAGCTAGGCAGACACATTGAAACACAGTGCAGTAACAAACATTTATGTCTTATTGAACCTATTGAGCCAAGAACAATATTTTAGAGAATTCTTCCATTGTTCTGTGACAGAGGTGTTAACTGGGTGAATGGGATCGATCAGTGATAAGATGAAATGTAAATTGCTGTTAATGCTCTGCTACTAGCTGAGCAACTAAAAGAGAATTGTGATGAAATAGGCATGGTTATGCAGCTGAAAAATATTTAGGTCCTAGTGCTGCAGAATACAAATATATTTTCACCAATTCACCAGGCAGAGAAATATTGCAGAAAAAAGATGTAGTGATATTGTTCCTTCATCACGTGGAAAATGGGGACTTTCCTTCCCTGTCACGAGGAGTAGTGAATGAATATGGTGCACTTCTGTAAACTGCCATTTCAATCTCTATAATGAAACCAGTAACTCCAATAACTAGAGGGAGAGCCCAGAGCTCTTCTTTCATCATAGATTCAAAATAAAAATATCCTGTCAAGTAAAATAACAAAAAGACCCCACAATATAACTAAAAAACACAGACACATGACCAAAGGTTCTGGTGTGACACTGGTCCCAGTCTTCATCATTTTGTAATGTCCTAGATTTTGGAGGTTAAGACTTTTCTAATTTACCAGTTGATCTGCACCAGAATTTTTCAGTCAAAATTAATAATGTGACAGTTATCTAAATGTTTCAAACTAACATGGCTTATTTATCTGGAAGTAGACTAGGGAGCAATCAGATGAGTATTATCAGCTGGCAAATCTGAGGTGACGAACGTTCTTGGCCAGTCACTGTTAAGGACAATCAAACAAGTGGTGGTCTGGGGCTGATAAACTTAGTTCATGGAGTAGTCTGAGCCAAAAGAGGATGTGTACTTGCAGTTTAATTATAAATGTACCAAAAAAAACCCCAACCCAAGAAACCAAACAAAATTAAAAAAAAACCCTTTTCTAAGGAAAATTGTTTGTGTTTTCACTTTAATATTAAACCCAACACAAGAAATATCAAAATATTGAAAGCAGACAAAATCTTTTGTCTTAAATCCTAATATGATATTTACTGGGAACTATAAAGAGATCTTCATGGAAGCAGGTGACCTCAATATTGAAAGAAGAGACCATTTGTTATAAGTTACTAACCTATTATAAGTTTGAATATTATGTATAGTTTCTGTGATTTTAGAACTGAACAGTAACTTCAGCTAGCTTGCGCCTGGACACTTACTCTTACATTTATGTTTAATCAATCCTATTGAGCCAAGAATAATATTTTAGAGAATACCTATTTATAGAATTCCCATTTAATGAATAGGAAGAATGTCACTGTATCTTGTTAAGCCAGATAACAAGGACTGGGGTAAAAGAAACGACAACTTATCCTGAGATAAAGGGAACAAATGGAACAACCTGAGGAAGTAAACCGCAGCTTGCAAGATCTGCAAGGGTAAGAACTACAATTAGAGGAAGAAGAGCAAGCTAGGACCAGATGTGGCCTTGAAGAAGGGTCCAAAGAATCTAAGACCATGTGCAAGAAGGAAAGTTGAAAAGTTCAATGGAAGGAGGACTGCCTGCCTTCATGCCCAAAGATCCTCATTGATCACTACCACCAGGAGGAGCGCATGTGCAAGGAGGAGGAGACTTATGATAATGAGTTTCCATAACAAATCTTACTAACCCAACCCACTTCTCAGAAATGTCATGGCTATGTATGTTAACCTAATACATGTATGATTAAGCACAATAAAGATGTTTCAATATGGATATCTGGTGTGCAAACTAGGAGGAGAAATCCCCCTTGCACCCAGTGCACTGCCACATACCTGCACTTAACTGAGTTAGGTATAGTTATTCCTCAAGTCAGTATCACCTAAGGTGAAAAAGATTTCACCATCTATAATTTACTTTGATTTTGGTCAATATAAACAGCTTTTCTGTAGAAATGGTGCTGAACTGAATTGACAGTAGATCTATTCCAGTACAGCATTGTATCAGCAAATATCAGCAAATGTAAAGATTACAAGGACACTCAAGAGAAGGCTGTATCACATCTAAGATGAATCAAGGAATAACCACCTATGAGTTCCTAGTAAAAAGAGACAACCAGTCCTCCAGAATGGCAACAATAATTGGGTGATAGAAGTAAATATGTCTCAGTAAAGTTGAAACAAGAATTAAGAAACAGTGAGAAAAATAAAACCAATAGTTTTTAAAGATTCATAAATTTATATTTTGTTTGAGAAGGAATAGATTTCACTCATTTAATTATTTTGACAAGAAGAGCTTGGTCTTCAGCAAAAGATTTATTCCAGTAATCTACAACTAAGATAACTGAAAGTGAAACATCTTCCATAACTGAATAAATATGAGCAAGTTCTTGGATTTCTATTTAGAACCTGTATCAACTTAAATCATAGCAATGTCTCTATGTTCTTTTCTCCTTTGTCTCAATTACAAATGGTAATACATGAGATTGAATGGAAGAGAAAGCAGGGCAGGCATCCACCTGGATTCAGAAAATGATCAGCATGAGGTGTGGTTGCTGTCACGAGGAAGGGGGAGTTAAACTCAGGATTTGAACATTATCACATTTAGGGTTAAAAAAGGGACATCTGGATTGAGTAGATCCATTGCCTATACAGTGTAGTATTTCTGTAACTTTCATTTTCCCTCTTGGATTATGACTTTCTAAGATGTCTGTGGATGTGTGATCTGGCCACACCTTAATGACTCTGGGTGGGATTGATTTCATCCCCTCTGGATAGGCGAGTGAGTTAGTTACCACAGGTCACCAATGAACTGGATGAATATCAGATCTGAGTATCTCTTATCTCATTACCTGAAATTCTTTCATATAAAGGGAAATCAGAAGGCAATTAAATGGAAGGCACACTTGATGCTTAAGGAAGTTCTGTGGGCTGAATGAGTTTATCAGAATAAGACGTCGGTTTTGCAGTGATTTATGCCTCAGAGCAAACACTGAGACTGCTTCTTGCTGTGCTTACAGCCCTTTAAGGAAACAAAAGAGCAATTCTACCAATTTAATAGTTCTGTGACTAGCATGCATGGAGAGTTGTTGCATTAGATACAATTTCACAGCAGTCCCCAATTTCTGTTTTATGTAGCTGTTTAATGTGTTCTTTTTCGAATCCCTGGTTTGCTATTAAACACAATCCAGAATCTAGATTTTAACATGAAATATCTTAAAGGAAACATTTAATACAATTCCTTTTTATTCTACAAATGGAGAAGAGTCAAACTGAAATAGTGATTTGTCTGTCATAATACATGATGAAGGGAGAGAAGAATGGAAGCTTGAGAAAAGCTGTTGCTATACTGACCTACATTTTCACTACAGTGCCAGTATAATGTGGGGGATTTTTTTGCTAATAAGGGTAGATAAGATGTAATTATACTCATCTGAACTGGGACTTGATGGAAGAAGCTGGGTGACTAAACGTAGCCAACCAGTTTTTTATTTAGGGGAAGTTTGTACACAAAAGCAGAGAAGTAACTTTTGGTGGGTGGTATGGCTGCCTCTAAGTAATTGTGGAGCATATATAGTCACCACAATGTTTCCTCTATTTTATGGAAAGAATACTACCATAAAATCAACAATTACTTGAAAATTCTGAGTTATTTGGTTGAGATCAAGTTTTGTCCCAGCTTTTCAGGTCCACTAGCTTTGCATGGAAAGAGCACCTCTGTTTCTATGGTCACTTTTGAAATGAGAGAGCAATGTTTAATATTCTATTATTGTGGACATATTCAGTGCTCCAGCCCAAATGACCATTCAAAACAAGATGAAGAATTGGCCTTTGGAATAAATCCAGAGTGAGATGCGAATGTAGGGCACCAGAGCTATTGCTATTTATTGCTCCTCCATTTCACCCCAGTAAGCATATTGAGATACCATTTTAATAATAACATTTAGTAATCTCTGCTTCTAGACTTCTAATACCACTTGCATCATAATATTTTTATATCATGTTTAATGTCTTTAGAATCAACATAATGATAATACCTACTTTTAATGGAAATAATTTTAATAGAAAGAGCATTAAAACAACACGGTATATGAAGAAAATGTTATTGTGTATACATTCACAGAAGTACCACATGGAAGGCAAACTATGTTCACTTGGAAAGTGGGTGCAGCAACAATAACATGGCTACTTGCCTACATTTTATACTGGCCAAACAGCTTAGCAGGATGTGTAGAAGGCTGAAAATATGACTATCCTATCTTTCTGCACTAACCACAGAATCATAGGATCATAGAATCACAGAATCATAGAATGGTTTGGGTTGTAAGGGACCTTAAAGATCATCCAGTTTCAACCCCCCTGCCATGGGTAGGGACATGTCCCACCAGATCAGGCTGCCCAAGGCTCCATCCAGACTGGTCTTGAACACTTCCAGGAAGGGGGCATCCACAACTTCCCTGGGCAACCTGTTCCAGTGCCTCACCACCCTCATCATGAAGTTCTCCCTTAAGTGTAGTCTAAATCTGCCCCTCTCCAGTTTATATCCATTGCCCCTTATCGTCTCACTACAAGCCTTTTAAAAAGATCCTCCCTAGCTCTTTGTAGAACCCTTTCAGATACTGGAAGGCCACTACAAGGTCTCCTTGGAGCCTTCTTTTCTCCAGGCTGAACAACCCCAACTCTATCAGCCTGTCCTCATATGGGAGGTGCTCCAGCATGATATTCATTCTAATAAATGACAATCTTACACTCTTAACTTCTTCCTTCATTTTCTTCTCTGTAAATTAAATAAACCCTATGTTTATTTCTATGAAGCTGCATAAAAAGCACATACATTGTTAAGTGAATTCTGGGATCTGGACTTAATTTGTGAATAAAGAAGGATGATAAGGTCTCATGGCTGGAATATGTGAAATGAATGATAAATTTGAAGGGATTCCAGAAAGGAAAGATATTTTCCATGTTAAAAAACATGGAAGTCAAGATTGGATTAAGTCCCTTCTATCACATTAAGTCTGGACTGTACAATCCTTTTACCATTTCCTAGGCTGTGTAAGCAGATTTGCAAGACTGAATGTCAAACAATTTTCTCAAGAAAAGAGAAACAATTTGTTATTTTATTTCAGTCCTTCCCTGACCTTCCTGATGGTGTTCAGTAGGCTTTAATGAAGACCTTCTATAATATCCATACAATGTTCTCATGGATCTAGTCTAATTGCTTCTGTTATGCATACTGCAATTGTGTTATCTTTGCTACCACAAAATAAATAAACAAATAAAATAAATCTAGTGCTGTATGAAGCAGGCAATTTTAAAATTTTTAAGGAAATAATTGATTGCTTGATTTCTAACTCTAATGCTTCATTTCTTTTATTATTGATGTAACTATTCAATCTCACAGGCTAGTCATTTGATTGAAGGGATTTGATCTAGCCTTCTGGATTAAAGGCAGTTTTTTATATACAAGCCTTTTTCCTGATACTAAAACAGGAATAGAAGGTCATTTAGACAAATAACGTGAGGGACAACATTTTTGTGCTTAGAGGATGATTCTTAGCGATATAGAATCATAGAATCATAGAATAACCAGGTTGGAAGAGACCCACCGGATCATCGAGTCCAACCATTCCTATCAAACACTAAACCATGCCCCTTAGCACCTCATCCACCCATGCCTTAAATATGATATGATATGATATGATATGATATGATATGATACGATACGATACGATACGATACGATACGATACGATACGATACGATACGATACGATATGATATGATATGATATGATATGATATGATATGATATGATATGATATGATATGATATGATATGATATGATATGATATGATATATCTTCAACTTTTTGAAAAGCAACTTGCAGTTGCTCTTAGATTACATGGCTAAGAACTAATCACTGCACACACAGAGCCACAGGGGGTTCTGAAGGAGCAATGATGGGCAGAGGAACTCCCATAACATGGTGAGGGTGAGTTTGGCACCCAAATAAGTTACTCATTAAAGACCAAGGAACATCTTGCTATGGTGTGAAATCCCGAGGGGAGCCAATCAACTCTCCCTCCTCAAAAAAGGGACAACTGACTAAAGGCTGGTAGGACCTATTATGCAGTGCAGAGAGAAAGCAATACCTTTGCAGTCCAATAAAATTTATACAGTGACTGGTTGTAGTAGGTAAGCATAAGTCATCAATCAATTCATACCAAATCTCTGTGGACATTTTACTGCTATGTGGTAACTTTAACCCCACCAGATCCAGCAGTTTGATACAAGATCTACTGAGCATGCAGTGGTTACAGTTTGTTGTAACTTCTGTCAAGGTGCCAAACATCTAGAGGAGAAACAGTCACTTATCTCTGTCTTTTGTTGGGCAAAGTAGAATAAATATCTGCCTGCTTAAATGCTTTTACATTGTGTTCAGTAGTGCAAATGTGTGCATGCCTTCAGATGAATGTTGCGAACTCAATTCTATAAAGCACAGAATAAATTCTGTATTAGAAGTCTCTCAAAACCTTGTGCTGAGCATATCCAGGTGTCATTTCTCTTTTCTGCCCTCAGAATACAGAGTTCTCTGAACATACACACCCAAATGACCAATGTATTGATTAGTACTATTGACAGCACATTTGCACCTGCCTCCTTTCCCAGTAGAAATAAAAATGTTTATAATTTAGATCCATGAGGTAATTCTCATGGGTTCTGCAACACAAGCTGTGTAAATATACACAAATGTGTATAAATAAATGATCCTGACATAAAATCTTTTGAAATTATTAGTTTTAAATAAACTAAAAATATTCTGGTTGCTGAATTACTTTCTAAATGTTTCCAAACATTCCAAACATGTAAAGTAGAAAAAAAAAAAAAAATCCTGTTTGGTTTCTAAAATAAATGGAACAACTTCTCCTAAAAAGCAGGGCTATGGGAGCATGAGGATGGAGGGCTGGAGGGGCTAAGCTTAGAAATCTGGATGCTGTTTCCTGCTGTTAGTACAGATACACCATGACCTTTACACATTGGCATAGTAGTACAGGGTCATTACTATGCATTTTCTGAAAGCCACCCACCTCTATTCCTTTTTACTGAAAATAAAAATAAAGTTAGAAGCAAATGAAATGAAAAAATAGCTCTGCTAAAATGCAGATGGCTGGGGTTTTTTTGTTTTTACTTTAAAATATGTCATTGCACTAATCTGTTTTATATCAACATCTAGAAGTTACACCCAAGATCAGGATCAAAAGGAGATTGATTGTTATACACTGGCTTTTAATTATCATTCATTGCAACAGTAATTAAGGTTCATTAGACCATCAACATCTTGGGGACTAGATTATATTAAATACGTAGATGTATATATGGAAGATAAAAGAAAGAAACAAAGTAAAAATTTTATCCTCTTGGGTAAATATAAACCTACTTTAAAAAATGCATTGTACAGGTGTATAAGACTTAAATTTATAATTTTATTTATTACACATATACTTACATTACATTGCCTGACTTCAGCTGGTTCAAATTAGTTAGGAGAAACAGATGGAAATCACCCTGAGGTTAATATCTCTTCCCTTCTGAACTGCCAACTTCCAGCAGGTTTTTTATATCCTTAATTTTGCTATGCTACTGCTTACAAATTCACACTGTAAGCATTTTCCTTCTTTTTGTGTTTATATTCTTCATTATACATCAAGGGTATCTTACATCTTTGTATTCATTATATTCATTGCAGCTATGGTGGTATGCTTGCCCTCATGATTCTGCTCTTTGATTACTCTTACAAGTATCTGCTATCAGTTCTGCATTTTTCATAGCAAGCATTCTGAACATATCTGTCTGATCTTTGCAGTTCATCTTTCATACATTATTTTAATTCCCACAAAAAATTTGCCAGAAATCACATGACTGTTCTTTTTATGGTAAATGTTGAATACTTAAGCTGCTGTGTAAGATATTAAATATGTACTTAAAGAATTTTATGTGTGCTTCTATGTTCAATAGATATTCAAAGCTTTATGAGGGTTTGATAATGGTGTACACCAAGGAAGTGAAATGTTTCTACAATCTAATCTGCATGTCTCTGATGAACTTAATCTTCAATACCCCCTTCTCAAAAGAATTCATCTTTCCTGATAGTGCATAAAGCACGTTTTACTTAAATCTGCTCATTAATACATATTATTTAAGTTGCAAATTTAAATGCTCAAAAAAGTCCCATGGAAGATCAAGATTATGCATGTTAGTGTAAACCTCTTCTTGTGCATGAACGTTATAATATTATCATTGTTTAATGCAGGCAACACAAATCTCTCTGCAACATCCAGAACTGGTGGGTTTACATAGTAAAATTTCCTTTGTTAAATCAGATATAAAAATGAAAATTTGAAAACAAGTCTTTCTTAATAAGTGAGGTGTCATCAAGAAGGACAAGGTTCACCAAACATGTATATCACTTGAATTACTAGAATAACAGTTTACATTGTGCTCACCCTACACACTAGTATTAAGGAGAGAACATTAGATCTTTGATTTTCATGGACATCTGAGGGCACAATTTCAGGTTCTGATGAGAATTACACTCTGGGGTTAGTACACTCATCCCTGCATTACTTAAAAACTTTATCCCTTCTGCTCCTTCCTTTTCATATCTTCCAACCAGCCTTTTCCTTCCTCAGTTCTCGGTTTAGCCATTCCAAGCTTCAGTTTACTACGTTTTTAGTTTCAGTTTTTACTCAGTTTTTTTCCATTCTATTTATATTTGTTTCCACTGAGGAGAAAAATGTTATGTCTGGAAGTACAGTCTGCCCAGTCAGTTCAGGCATTTTGTGCCACCCACAGGAACCCAACTATAGATTCAAGGACTCTCTGCCCGAGACTAAAGCACAACCAGTGGGACTGAAATCTTCGAAGATCCAGTTATTTAAAGCAGACATATCTCCAGAGGGCATGTATGAACTGCAATAATAAAAAATGAAAGTATTTAAATTTGGCAGATTTTTGTAATGTAGACAAGAATCACGTTTCTTACATGGGTGCTCTCTCTACTATAGTAATTCCACTACAACAGAAAAAGCAACAGAATTTCACAATAAAATGTCACCATTTTTTTCTTTTACAAAGGTATAACAAAGTATTTTCCTGTATTCTAATCCTTAAAAATGCCTGGATAGCTTTATTCATTTTTTCTTGCCTTGTTTTTTTAATCAGCCAACAGGCTGGGAAATTTCAGTCCAGATGGCTGAAGTTTGGCAAACTTATAAACAAACAAAATCAGGGTCTTAAAAATGGAAGTAATGGGCAAAATTACTAATTAGGCATTCTATATTTATTTTGCCCAGCTGCCTCCTTCCTTTCATCTCCAAGTAAAAATAACCAAGGAAACAGAAAATTGGTTTTGGTAAAAATTATGTGTTTGGGACTTTGAGGGGAGGGTTAATGAAATTTATTTATCAATGTGCATTAATATCTAAACACACTTGTAGGCAACTATCTTCCTTGAAAACTTCAATTTTCTTTCCAAAGCATGTCTAAAAATGTCATTGTTTGAGTTATCCTAATTACACTAATGTTCTCTCTGTAGGTGTAAATGTTTGACAGCTATGCATATTCTAAAGAATGAAGTTTTCTTTTGCTTTTATAGTTCAACTATCCAGCTTCATTGGTTTAAATATTGTGCCTAAAGTCAATGTGGAAACATAAGACGAAGTAATGAAAAATCAGAGTGAAAATGTTGGTGACACTCTAAACTTTTAATTCCTGGTTTCAGATGACGTGTTTCATTATCTTATACTTCTTATATAAGCAATTCATTAAGCACCCACCATACACTGAAAGGTAAGTGTATGTTTTTGTTAGGCCTGAGTGCCTTGCTGTTGTTTTGCTCCATGCTAAAGGCACTTTTGATATTATGGTCTTTATTTGAACTTTTGAGATCTGTATTTGCTGAAGAAGATTTACACTCTGCATCTCAGATGTGGTAATATGAAAAAGCTAGAAAAAGACAGTCATGGAACCACAGCACCATCAAGTGACAATTGCCTCTGTCACTGTAAATGTTACTTCATGAGCATACGTTAATTTGATTCCACATGCAAAACTACCCTCGAGAAGTACTGTCTTACACCAGTCAAAGCTGCTTAAGAGACTATGCCTGCTCTTTCACAGTGTTTCTTGTCAGAAAAGAACAGGAAAATAGGGAAAAATTAGCTTTGTGTCACACTAACGTTCTTATAGGTAGAATGCAGACTTTTAGGAGAAGATCGGGTTTGAGACCATCTAAGGAACCTGAAGGTGCACAAGTCCACAGTACCTGATGAGATGCATCTGTGGGTCTTGAGTGAACTGGCAGATGAAGTTGCTAAGCCACCATCTACCATATTTGAGAAGTTGTGGCAGTCTGGTGAAATTCCCACCACTGATTGGAAAAGGGGAAATATAACTACTGTTTTTTAAAAGAAAAAGAGGAAGACCTTGGGAAGTACCGGCTGGTCAGTCTCACCTTTGTGCCCAGCAAGACCATGAGTCAGATCCTCCTGGAAAATATGCTAAGGCACATGGAAAATAAGAGGTGATTGGTGACAGCTAACATGGCTGCATTAAGAGTAAATTGTGCTTGACAGACTTGGTAGCCTTCTACGATGGGGCTGCCGTGCTGGTGGAAAAGGAAAGAGCAACTGATGTCATCTACCTGGATTTGTGCAGAGCATTTTACACTGTCCTACATGACATGCTTGTCTCTAAACTGGAGAGACATTGATTTGACAGATGGAGCACTCACTAGATAAGGAATTGGCTGGAAGTTTGGACTTGAAGAATTCTGGTCAGCGGCCTGATATCCAAGTGGTGACCAGTGATTAGTAGCATTTCTCAGAGGTTGGTATTGCGAAGAGTGTTGTTTAACATCTTTGTCAGAGACATGGAATATGGGATTGTTGCATCCTCAACAAGTTTGCCAATGATGCCAACCTGTGTAGCACAGCTAACACTTTGGAGGGAAGGGATGACATCCAGAGGGACCTTGACAGTCTTGATTGGTGGACCTGTGTGAACCTCATGAAGTTCAACAAGGCCAAATGCAAGGTTCTGCACCTGGATTGAGTCAATCCCAAGCACAGATACAGGCTGGGTGGAAAATGGATTGAGAGCAATGCTGAAGAGAAGGAGTTGAGGGTGCTGGTATATGAGAGGCTCTAAATGAGCCAACAATGTGCACAACAATGTGCAGCTCAGAATGCCAACTGTATACTGGACTGCATCAAAAGAAGTGTGATCAAAAGGTTGAGGGAGGTGATTCTGCCTCTCTGCTCTCCACTCATGGGACCTCACCTTGAGTATTGTATCTAGTTCTGAGGCCTATGACACAAGAAGTACATGAACGTATAACATGTGAAGGACATTGAGCAAGTCCATGGGAGGGCCACAAAAATTACCAGGAGGCCAGAGCACTTCTCTCATGCAGACAGGTTGAGAGAGTTAGGCTTGTTCCCTTTGCTTTCATTACTCTTGTGAGTTTTATTCCCAGACTTGACCACTTAATAGTGGAATAATAAGTAAGGGCATCATAAATACTTCATTCATACATCAAAAATAGGTTCAGGAACTGCATATATGCTACTATTTATGCTCATCCTTGATTGTGGAGAAATCAAAGTGAGAGTCAGAGTAATTTGAATTAATGGCTGTTAAACTATCAGTAAGTAAATAATGTCAGACATTAAGCAGCTTCCTGAGGCTAAAATCTGCAATTCCGTTAATGTCCCAGACAATCTGACTAAAGTCACTAGGTGTAATCAGAAACAAATTAAGCCTTTTTCTTGCTTCTAAATCTCTCACTCTTGCTAGGTAACTGGGACTTGGAACCCCCTGGGGGAACACACAGGGCTCCAGCCACATGGATGTGGTCTTTCAGATAATAAACCCCTCAGTGAGACTGTGAACAGAAACAGGCCTTATTTAAGCCACAGCATTCTATGTAAAGCTTTACAGATGGAGAGATGTAACACATTGCTAAAATATGAAATATACAAAATCTTCTCTGTCCCTTTGGAAACATACTGATGTTATAGTGGTAAAAGTGACAATATAAAATAGAAGTACCCAGATTCCAAAACCTCTTGGTGTAGATTTCTGAAATACGTTATTCCCCACTACGTTCAATCTGCCTGTGCATCTGGTCCCAAAACATGATTTGTGGTTTTAATATGGTTGGTGAGAGATCAGCTAATGTTTTTTTCTCTGTTGGAGCTGAAACATTCAATGCAGGAGGAGGAGGAGGGGAAAAAAAATATTAAAGAAGAAATCTTTAAGAACTAGGTGAAATGAGAGACAAAATTTCCTGTTACCGTAGCCTGGGGAAATACAGTATTTCTTAATCTTACTGTGCACAGGTCACTCAGACATCTCCACAGTCTTTATATTTAGCAGCTGATTGGAATGGGAGGGACTATTACAACCATTTTCTTGCCTGAATCTTCATTCTGTTTTGGTGCTATTTTTTTTTTTTTAATTCACCTGTGAAGGTTTTGCATTAAATTTTAGTCAGAGCAAACTCAACAATAATAAAGAAGGTGCGTTTTTTAAAAAAAGAAGGTATGGTATTTTTTTTTTTCTAAAAATATCAGTGTTCTGGTAGTCCAGTAATCACTGTTTTGTTTTACACAGCAGTCTCAGCTCTCTATATCACTGCATTTGCACACATTAACTTTTCATTAAGACACCTAATATTACATGTCTTATAGCAGCCAAAGGTTTTCAGTAAGAGCAGTTTCTGTAGCAGCTGTCACTAGTTTCTCCTCTGTCATTTGTATCACTCTCTATGCAGCATGAAAGTTGTAATCAGCTTGCCTTCATTTTATTTCCTTTATCTGAAGTTTTACATAAATTGCATGTAGCATGCCATACAACCTCAACAACATGTCTGGGAACTTCCCACCGCAGATATCCCCAAAAACATTTTCTTAAGCTCTCTTGATTTAATTCTGAAGGGTTCAGCTGTTGCTTGTTGAGAATATCAGAGACATCAATCAAAATAGGGAAAATAGGGAAAATAAATCTCTGCAGTTTCATGTGGTTATCTAACTGATTGACTGTTACTTTTTTGGCACAAAGGAGCAATTTTGGCTTTAAAATGTGAAACCTAAGTTTTGGGTTGGTATGTTTTCTAATGTCTTTTTCTACTTGGGTGAAATTGAGTTAAAATTTTTATATAATCTTAGGGAATAAGGCTCGTAAGAGTATTTTTACTGTAGTAAGATTGATTGCCAGCTTCTTTAGCTCTGACGAAGATGTCTCTAGAGATGCAGTATTTGATTGGTACTTATTTTTATAAGAGCCCACTGGGAGTTAAGCACGTATCTGTGAATTTTTAAGTGGAAGGGTAACAATCTCCTCTGTACACCACATTCCAGCTCTAGGGCCTGTACATTGTTTCTTTTTCTGAATGCCGAGCTCCTCATAGGGTAAACTACAAGAATGACGTGAGTACTATGGCAGTGGGTTTCCCACCTTTTTTTTTTTTTTTAAAATGGTGGCTCAGAAAATAGAAATAAAGGTGTTACATTCAAATTTAGGCACAATAAGCTTAGAGTAGACCTGCTGTTTTGAGACAATAGAGGATGCCATGGATTGTGCCTGAAGCCACAGGCTCCCCACTACTCAGTGCACCAAGGAGTGGTGCAGGGTGGTTATCTTCCATGGCTTGGAGTAGGTGTCTGTGGCCTCTCCTATACTGATATTTCCCTTGTAAAGTGGGAATTAAAAACATTCCATTTTTTGGGTTGCCTATGCATTTTACCCTCAACCTACATATCTAAAATTCACAAAGAATATAGAAGCAGGAACTGGATGTCAGACCTCCTTTTTTTTCATGCTCATCCTCTCTACTTAGTTCATGGTGTCACTCTTCCATTCTCTGGCCAATTACATGATTTTTTTCTGTATTTTGGTGGAGCTGCAATGCCAGTTATTTGCTATGTCCTCTTCCCCACAATGACCAGTCTCGTGTGCTTACGAGAGATGAGAAATATTGAATTTGATCTCTGATGGAGGGAAATCTGAAGCCTCCTTTTTGCGTTGTAGAGGCATATTTTGGCAAAACACTGGTTTTTTTTATAAGCAATTCTGTTGCTTCTTCCCACTTACTGTGTCTTGGTTTGAATTACACAGTGAAACAGACAAGCAGGATGCCTGTTGGATTAAACAAAAGAAAGCTCTCCACAATTCTTACAATCTAAAGATTGAGATCTCAGAACCAAGTGGGTTTTGTTTAACAGATTTGCCTGTATTGCTCTGTACTACTTGTTAGTGTCAGCTAATGTAAGCTTCTCAGATAAAACCAGGTAAGGTGATCATACTGACAAGAGGAGCACCATTATCTCTGTTAGTTTTTCTCCACTGCTGCTTTTCAGGCAGCATGACTGAATGGGCTTACATTCAGAGTGCTCTGTAATCAACCTACTTGAATGACTTCAGCAGAGGAATGTCCTCTTTGTGATCTAAATGTTACTCAACTTAATCTGGAGTGGGATTTTCAACAGTCTGACCTTTAAAACTAGAGGGTTTTAGGGTTTTTTGCACAGCAGCAACTATCTTTTATTTATACATTAAAGAGAAAAATAATTCAGCTTAGGAAAAATGACATTGTGTTTATTAGGTTCTAGCTAACAAAGGATAATAATTTAGTTATATATATAACAATATCTGTAGTTATCTTAGGCAAGAATACAGCACTCACATTTGTCTTGAGAGGATTTATACCACATTTGGAGTCTAAAGAAGCTCATAAATTTATTACAGTAATAATGGAAATAATTGAAACAAATTGTCCTGCAGAAACAGAAGTCGAAGTCTGAATTAAGTATTCCTGCAGTATAATTTCTTCAGCTCATACCTATGTCTGTAATGGGTACTCAAAAGGAAAATCTTAAAAATTGAATTATGCAAGAGAAATAACATTGTTTGACAGATCCCTTCTAAAAGTGTAATGGTGCATTCCCTCAGGCTAATTTTATACAAAACAGATAGATAAAGACCAGTCTGAGCTTCCTGGTAGGTGATTATGCACAAAGTTTCCAATTTGGAACACTCAAAACCCAAAGAATTATTGTTAACTAATAACATTAATTAATTAATTAGTCCTATTATAAGGTTAGTGAATAGTACTAATTTAATCCTACTATTTTCAACTCTGTGAAAAGGTTGTTCTCATTTAGAAGTTCTTTCAGAGTTTTCATTTTCTTCTGGTCTTGTGTTGATGAAACTGGGAAATCACAATTGTAAAGTACAGAACTTAGGAAACAGAAAGATTGAAAGAAGTTGCACAGCTAAGATTTTATAAGGAGAGAAAATTAGATTTGTCCATTAAATAAAATGGATTTATCTCTCTAGTATCATGGGATCATGACACTAGAAACTAGTATCTTACTGAAAAGAACATATTTTACCATTAAAAACAGAGTTAAAACTGTTGGCCAAGATTACTTTTAAAAGTGTCTTAGAGTTTTACATACCTCAATATCAAACAACATCTCCTTAGTTACTGTAAATTAACATTATTCTTAGAATGTTTCAGATGTATATTTTTTTCAAACTGCAATTCCTCAGTTTGTAGGCTCTTCAAACACCTGTACATCCAGTACCAACCAAGCTGAGATTATATGAGCTTTTAAAAAGAAATCTGATCTGTTTCAGAATTTGTATTCTTTATGGTTTATAATTTTTTGCTCAAAATTTTCTTGATTGAAGCATGCAAATTTCAGGGTTTAAACTGTCAGCAATTATTAGAAATATCTTCACTTTCAAAATACTTTGTTGACCTGTTGGCTTTTTTCAGGCATTATTTTACCTCTAGATTTTGAGTCCCAAAAGATCCGAAGACACCTCTACAAATCCAGCTCCTTCTGTCTCTGCTTGTCTAATGACTGCATGGAAATGTGGAGAAGAAGACTTTCCTGGAGAAAAATTTGGTCTTACCATTCCTGCCATAACAGCCCAGCAAAATTATCAAAGCAGCACTGCTACAATGCACATAATTAACTAGGGTTTTATAAATCTATATTGTATACTGTTTGGAGGTTAGATAGAGACTGCATAGTTCTCTGGAATTTATCTATCAAAGACTCTCCATGCAAACCATAAGCAGAAAGGTGACCATTTTACCCCGCCCTGCATTTCTGAAGTGCTCTATAAGCATGTCTTCAGTACCAGCATCTCAATATGTAGAGATTTCAGAATGATTGAATATGTTCATCTCCTATGTTTTCCTTCCATAGTTATCCAGTGCAAATAATATATAGGAAAAAAAATCTCTTTTTTTGAGGAAGAAACCCAAAATATTACTGCTCTAAATTTTTGAAGCTAAATATGTAAAATTAGGATCTTGCCGTTGCTGTAAGTTGCCTTTGCATAATACTTAACCTAGGTTAGGCTGGTAAAACCTGCCCTTCAGAGAGAGAAGAAAGCAATATTCAGCTTTTTTAAAGCATCATTTTGATGCCAGATGGCAATGACTGCTTTCAAAATGAGAAATAGAGGACATTGTACTGATCTCTTAATAGACATCAGCCCTCCTGCAGTTGCAGTGTCTACAGCGATAGTTCCAGTGGTACAATATACTTCTCATTGGTAAAAATGCTGAAAATGACTAGCTGTGTCTCTGTGTGTTCCTTTTTGCCCACACTATTACCAAGCCATAGAGAGGGAGGACAGAGAACAAACTCCATTCAAGGTAATGGGTTAAGGTTTTTCAGCTCATTACTTTTGCTGTTAACAAGCGTACTATGTGCTGCCTTCACAGAGGGCTGGTGCTTGTTCTGCCCTCAGAACAGCACAGTTTGGTGGAGCTGGTTGTGGCATGTTTGTTCCCTGGGCAATAAAAAGGTTTGTTTACCTTTCACAGCAGGTACGGATGATTAATGCTTCTCAGTACTTCTAGTGTGAAAATTATAATGTTGATTCAAAGAATTATCTTGAGACCCACATCTTTCAAGTTATAATGGTGTGCAAATCTATAATTATATATATATATGTTTAATTTCTTCCTGTATGACTTTCAGTAGGTGGTAAATTAGACTTTAGCTAGATGGATAGCTAGTTCACGGGAGTGGGCATGGGGGATTCAAATCAGCAGGTTTCACTGGCATTGCTCAGACTGTCTTGGTTTGTACCAACCAAGCTCTTGACACTAATTTCTCCAATCAGTTTCATTTGTCAGTTAAAAGGGTTCAGCAAAAGTCACCACTATAAAATGTGTTTATACGTATTTGCTTCTGTTTTATGCTGATGAGGTAGCCATTTGCCATAGACTTGCTTCACTGTAAAACCTAAATGATGCCATATAAAATATGTATCCTTATGTTGTCACATTAAGATCAATTTCCAAATATTGAGTACTTTTAAAATGTCTAAATACTAACATTATCATTTGTAACCAATCTGATTTCTTTTTATCAGAGCATAAGTGTAAAAATCCATTTTTTGTAGTCATCAAACATATATTGTTTTCTATTTCTCTGCACAATTCAACATGTCATTTTCCACTAAAAAAACAGGATTACTCTGCAGTAGATGTGGTTTATGAGTTTTAATCACCATAAAAGAGCATAGAAATGCAATAAATGTATTCAAAGACCAATAATAACTTAAAATATATTTCAAGGTAAAGAAAAAAATCCTGAATTTCAAATGTTTGTATTTTGGAGTATTATTAAGTTTTAGTCAATAAAATATTACAAAATGACAATATCTCAAGTGAGTGAAAAATTTTTCACAGAAAGTGTCATTGGGCACTGTAACAGGCTGCCCAGGGAGGTGGTTGATTCACCTTCCCTGGAGGTGTTTAAGGCACGGGTGAATGAGGTACTGAGGGGCATGGTTTAGTGTTTGATAGGAATGGTTGGACTTGATGATCCGGTGGGTCTCTTCCAACCTGGTTATTCTGTGATTCTGTGAATTTACATTAACTAACCTCCTGGCTCTAATCTGAAGAGGAAACAGACTTACATTGGTGAATGACCTTGATTAAAACTGGACACTTTACATTTGTGGTCACCTCGAGGGAGGATCAGACAAGGCCACCTTGTGGGGTCATGACACACAAATCAAATTTTAGTCTCATCTTGCAGTTTGTTATATGCATAAAAAATTCTTCTGAAAACTTGTTCTCAGGTCATAACAGTTGCATACAGGAGGGTGAAAGAATAACAATGGTGACTTCGTGAAGATATTTACATCAGACTTTTGTCTCAGGTATTTATTTTCTACTTATGTAATAATATAAAAATTCTCTAAAAAATTCTAGATAGGACTAATAATACTGCAATAAATGAAATAACAGAGATACCATCAACTTATCTTCACAGGTTTTGTAAATGTCTTGGAAAAGAATTAATCAGATGGGGAGGAGGGGTTCAGTTTAAAAAGATATTCTATTATCCAAAAATTTAGAAGAGATTGGTTTAGTAGTTTACTTTCCTTCCATCATTTATCAACCACTTCAACAGTGAAAAATATCAAGCAGTTTCTATGGCACAAATTGTACATAAATTGTCAGAAATTATCTAAGAGAGGCAAAATCACCCAATATGTCAAAACACAGTGTATTGTTTTGAAGAAAATCTCCTATATCAAGTTTCCAACAAAATGCTTCTATAAGAGAATTACAATAAATGGTAATAAAATGATAATGTAAGGAATTTTAATGATACATAGCTCTTAAATCCTGTATGCCCAAGTATAAGCCTTAATGAAGACTTTGAGCTACATAATAATAATGATAAAAGAAAAATTCAACAACAAAAATTTATTATGATACTGCTTTAAAATCTGAGAATCTTTAATAAACAAAGATAATCTCTACATGTGTATATGTGTAATATACTCATCACACTTTCAGTGACATTTTTTTTCCAACATGTAAGCAAAGACTGTAAAATTTTTCAGCTTGGGTATTCATCTAAAGTAGCTTTAGCTGGTTTTGCTGAATTACAAAAGGCAACATGAAGAGAAATATATCATTGAAGAAATTTCAGCAAATAAATGAGATACAAAATGTTTAGCTGGCTTTAAAATATTTTGCAAAATGACCGTGCTTGCAATACCTTTATTGTTTACAATGTTCTTAAATTAGGATGAAACCAAAACGTATCACTTAAAGATGTTATAAACAGAGTATGTTACCAAATTTTATAGAGGCTTGAAAACCCATACTCTCAAAATTGATATTTGATTCAAAATCATGCAATGGATTAAATAAATTAATGAAAAATACTGTAGAAAACATTTAGAGCTACCAAGAGTAAATGAAAACTTTTAAAATGCTACTGAGATTCAGAGAGGTGTTTAAAATGTACAATCTCACAAGGAAAATTGGATATGCAGAAAGAAGTGCTTTTATCATTAATTTGCAACATTTAAAGAAAAATTTAATACATTTCATAACAGCCACTTTACCCTGCAAGTTCTTGACAGAAAAGCTGTGACATTTCTGCACATATTATCTACTCTGACACCACATTGTATCTAAAAAGAAATATCCTAATACCTAAAGTAGAGGTATAGGTTATTAAGATGACTACTCGTGCAATGTCAAGTCAAAGGCTAAATCATGTATGATTTTTAAGAAACATGTTCATGATCAGCCTCACAGTTCATAGGTTCAGCCATCAATACATATAATGGAACAAGCAAACCATTTAGCGGGCTTTGAGGTAAGCATTTGTTCTTCCAGAACTCATTTTTTTTCTCATAGTTTTCTTTTGGAGAGTGTATAGAAATACTTAGACAGGTGCAATAATATTTCAGGCTGTCAGGAAAACAGTAAATGTTTATGTGTGTATATTGCTCATTTTTAACATGCAGAGACAAACATTTATTGGTGTCTGTTTTCTTTGTCTAAAGCAGACAAGCATGCCATTCACCTTCTTTACTTACAAGAGCACATTGCTGGCTTGTGTTTAACATATTATCATAGAATCACTAGGTTGGAAAAGACCTTTGAGATGATCAAACCCAACCTGCACTGAGTGCCTCCCATTCTGGGAACGGAGTGGAGTGGAAGTTAATTGAATCCTGGTATGGCAAAAGGAAAAATGCTAATACATTCTGGCCATTGCCAGGCAAGGAATGGTATTTTGAAAAAATTACTGGATGCACATTGACCTGGAAATATTTTGCCTTCTTGACTCTTTCAATGATAATCAGCAGGAGTGCTCAAAATGTCTCCATACTGAGAAATTCAAATGAATGTTATAGCAAAAAGATAAAAAACAGAAAACGAAGTTTTTGAAAAGTAACAAAGACCACAGAATCACAGAATAACCAGGTTGGAAGAGACCCACTGGATCGTCGAGTCCAACCATTCCCACCAGTCCCTAAATCATGCTCCTAAGTACCTCATCCACCCTAACCTTAAACACCTCCAGAGACGATGACTCAACCACCTCCCTGGGCAGACCGTTCCAATGCCTAACCACCCTCTCCATGAAGAACTTTTTCCTAATCTCAAGCCTAAATCTCCCCTGGCGGAGCTTGAGGCCATTCTCTCTTGTCCTGTCCCCTGTCACTTGGGAGAAGAGGCCAGCTCCCTCCTCTCTACAACCTCCCTTCAGGTAGTTGTAGAGAGTAATAAGATAATAATCTGAAGGCTTATTCACTAATCTAAATCTTGAATGAAGGAAAGCCATTTATTTCAAGTGACATATGTAGATCCACGAGACTTTGAGGTCACAGCTCATTTGTGTTGCTAGATACTGACACATGCAGACTAGTGAAAAACAGAGAAAATGTGAAAAAAGTGAAATAATCATGGGAGTAAAGTTAAGACAGCAGTCAGTAAGTCATGTATCATAGAATCATAGAATAACCAGGTTGGAAGAGACCCACCGGATCATCGAGTCCAACCATTCCTATCAAACACTAAACCATGCCCCTCAGCACCTCGTCCACCCGTGCCTTAAACACCTCCAGGGAAGGTGAATCAACCACCTCCCTGGGCAGCCTGTTCCAGTGCCCAATGACCCTTTCGGTGAAAAACATTTTTCTTAATGTCCAGCCTAAACCTCCCCTGGTGGAGTTTGAGGCCATTCCCTCTTGTCCTGTCCCCTGTCACTTGAGAGAAGAGGCCAGCACCCTCCTCTCCACAACCTCCTCTCAGGTAGTTATAGAGAGCAATGAGGTCTCCCCTCAGCCTCCTCTTCTCCAGGCTAAACACCCCCAGCTCTCTCAGCCACTCCTCATAAGATTTGTTCTCCAGCCCCTTCACCAGCTTCGTTGCTCTTCTCTGGACTCGCTCCAGAGCCTCAACATCCTTCTTGTGGTGAGGGGCCCAGAACTGAACACAGTATGGATACAAGCAGCTTATAAACCTGTGTTCAAATATAACGTCTCCAAGGAATATGATCTTAGTAAATGCAGTGGATTACGTCTTTGGAGTTAGTACAGCTTCAGAGCTATATGCATGTAAATGATTGCATTTTCTATCTCCCAGTCTTATCTGCTGATTACAAGTGTTGCTTTTTGGTTTTTTTTTTTTTGCTGTTGTTCACACAGTTTGTGCTCCAGTTATGCTTAAAAACTACAGAGATGAGCTACTGTTTTCAGCAGGTCTTGGTAATTCTCAAAAATTTAAACTAAACAGATTCAAAGACCTCACACTGGTATTGCTGCATTTGGATGTTCACTAGAAGACTGAAATACATTCCACAGTTATCAAACACATTGAGACTGAGTTAAATATTGATTTACTATAACCTAATGATATGACTCTGGGATAAGAAAAAGAAAACTATTATGAAGATTGCTATATCATTAGCTAGCTAGAGATACACAAGCTTTTCCAGACTGAGTCCCACAGGGGGATGCCAATAAATAAAAAAAAGCAAACAATACTCAGTACTGATAACCAAATATATCTAAGTTTGGAATGAGATGTCAACTGATAGGGAACATGGAAAATATTGTGATCCATAATGCTATATTTTTTAAATATTAGCACATGGAAAGAAAATGAACAAAAGACAGCAAAACAGAGACAGATAACATTGATGAGAAACACGGAGAAGTAGAAAAAGCCACACTCGTTCCATGCTCATAATCTCAGAAGAATTATGTGAAGTACTTCATTTTGTATCATTAATAAGAAACCATATTGTATCATAAATAAGAAACCATAATCAAGCTAGACTTGGTCTAGCTTGATTATGACAACTGTCTTAAGCTTCACTAGCCTGAAAACTTGGCAGTCTATGTCAAGTTGGTAACTTAGGTACTTGACAAATTAAAGTTTTCTTAGCTGAAGTATTAAATCTTTTGTTGCACTTACGTTTAGATTGTTTGAACTGTCATACTGATCTGAGAAGTGGATGATTTTATCTTCTGTGCTTATATAGATAGTACCTCTTTCTCTGTAGCTCTACCATCTTTTCTAGTATGATACGAAGTTTTTTAAAAGTAGATTATATCCTTTCTTGACAATATCCGCTTGTTGAGGAAGCTCTCCATACCTATAGCTCTTCTCACCAAAATTATTTAAGAAGACTAAGCTATATTTTCTTATTAAATTTACCACAGTGGAATATAAACAATAAACATAACATTCTTCAGGGAAAACCACGAAAGCAGAGTTTCAGAGAAGAGGATAATTCTGGGGGACTCATCCTGAAGCATCAAACTGTGACAAAAACTCAGGGAAAGAGAGGGTACTCCAGCCTCTCTCCCAGAGTAGGAAAAAGCAAGCTCCTGATGGATGGCAGCTCTGTCTCAGGATGAGCAGACAATCTCCCTTACATACAAAAGCAGCCCCCAGGGTGCATGGTGACAGAGAGGGCAAACAGGGTTTAGGGTGACAGGGAGGGCAAACAGGATATGGGGTGTCAGAAGGGCATGGTACAGTAGTTTGCATGGCAGTTTGCATGGTAGGATGTGCAGGGAAGGTGTGAGGTCAGGGCATGCTCTCCTAGCTCTGGAAGTTAACTCAGCCAATGATCATCACCCTCCAAGAAAAAGACCTAGCTGTGGTTTCCACTAGCCCCAAAATTATCACCAGGAGGAATGTGGCAACCCAGACAGAGTTCCCATGCAAGCAAACAGCTGTCCAGGTCTGCAGATGCAGGGAGTGTCTTAGCTAGTCACTCATTCCAGAGGGCAGCAGAGACAGAAGCTGTTTTCAGCATGGACAGGTGAATGATCTGCTCAGCCTTGTGGCAGAGCTGAAAGAGGAAGAAGAAAGGTTAAGGAGTGTCAGGGAGTGTCAGAGAGGGATAGATTGGCAGAGCCACACCCCACCACCCCTCCGGCCAAGGCAGCATACAGGGGGCTCCACAGGAATCAGAGGATCTTCTAGCCACTTGCCAACAAGCAGAGGAAGGTGACTTAAGAGACAGGAGGGAATGGAAAAAGATCCCTGCTGGGGGCAGCAAGCAAATCCCCTCCCAAGCCCCCTCACTTTCCCAGTTGTCCTTACACAATGAGACTCCAGAACGTGGAAGTCAGGCAGATGAAGTTGTAGGTGAAGGTCCATCCGGGAAGTTGACTAGGGTGACTTAGTCAGCCCTAAACATCATGACTGCCTCTGCTAAGAAAAAAAAAGGAAAGTAATTGTAATAGGTGATTCCTTTTTGAGGAAAGTGGAGGACCCAACATGTTAACCAGACCATCCACCAGGAAAGTTTGCTGTCTCACTGGAGTCTAGGTTAAAGACATTACTAGGAAACTACCTGGGCTGGTATGTCCTTCTGATTGTTATCCACTATTGGTTATGCAGGTCGACAGTGATGAAGTTGCAAAGAGAAGTCCAAAAGCAACTTCGTTGGATGTTCCCTCAGGAAAATTACTAACTCAAGTTTCAATTGTTATTCCTCTTTTATTTATACATTTATATATACGCATATCATCAATGTTAACTGGTTGTAATTCAATAACACTCATGTAACAAGTGAATTTATCAACAATATTCCCTAACTTGTTTTTATCTGGTGGTTAAAATAAATTATCTACTGTTTATACTAATTCTGACTGGTGGTTAAAATATATACACATAACACATAATCCTTTAGTCATAAACTGTCAAAAAGTCTGGGACTAGAGTCAGACCCAGTTGCCATCTCAAACTTTGGACTTGATGAAAGGGCATCCCTCAGCCACCTATTAGAGCCTCACCTCTTTCTGTGATAGACAGGTAGTGTATTCTTCACTGGGTTAAATATGGCTGGATGGTGAAGCCCAGAAAGTTGTGATGAGCAGAATTATATCCAGTGGGCAGCATGTCACAAGCAGTGCTCCCCAGAGTTCAGTGTTGGGGCCAGACTTGTTTAATATCTTTATCAATTATCTGGATGAGAGAACTGAGTACTTCCTCAGTAAGTTCACAGATAACATCAAATTGGATGGGAGTGTTGATCTGCCTGAGGGTAGGCAGGCTTTAAAGTGGGATCTGGACAGGCTGGATTGATGGTCCATGTCCAGTTGTATGAAATTTAACAAGGCCAAGTGCTGGGTCCTGCACTTCAGCCACAACACCATGTAAACCTACAGACTTTGTGAAGAGTCACTGGAATTCTGATTGGAAGAAAAGGACCTGAAAATGCTAGTTGAAAGCCAGATGAACATGACACAATGGTGTGTCTAAGTGGCCAAGAAAGCCAACGGCATCCTGATTTGTATCAGAAATTATGTGGCCAACAGAAGTAGGGACATGATTTTCCCCCTGCACTTGGCACTGGTCAGACTGTGTTCAGTTTTGTGCTCCTCACTACAAGGATGTTGATTTGTGGGAGCTTGTCCAGAGAAGGGCAACAAAGCTGGTGAATGGTCTGGAGCACAAGTCTTGTGAGGAGCAGCTGAAGGAAGTGATGCTGTTTAGTCTGGAGAAAAGGAGGTGCAGAGGAGACATTATCGCTCTCTACAACTACCTGAAAGATTGTAGTGAGGTGTGTATTTGTCTCATCTCCCAAGTAACAAGTGATAGTATGAGAGGAAATGGTCTTAAGTTGCACCAGGGGACATTTAGATTAAATATTAGGGAAAAATTCTTTATTGAAAGAGTGGTGAAGCCTTGGAAGAGGCTGCCCAGGGAAGTGGTGGAGTCACCATCCCTCTAGATGTTCAAAAACTGTGTAGATATGGCATTTCAGGATATGGTTTAGTAGGCGTGGTGTTGTTGGGCTGAAGTTGGACTTGATGATCTTCGAGATCTGTTCCAACTTTAATAATTCTATGATTCTGTGATTCTATGAAGTGGCTTTCTGCACAGGACATGAATCTAACACAGGTTAGTTGGCGGTCTAAGCTGTTATTTTTATTTTATCTGAGCAATTAAACCAAAATTTAGAATTCTGTAAGCCAAATTTCCTCCAAAAGAGAAACCACAGAAGAATTGTAAAACTTTCCCTGAACAAAGAAAAAGAATTCTCTTGCTTATGATGCCAGACTCCTTTCATCTTATATTTAACTTAAAAGATCTCACTGCTTTGCCATCAGGGCTTTTATGATAGAATCCGCAGGTACCTATCTGCTCACCAGTGTCCTTCACTTCTACCTTGCCTGCAGTCTCCCTAGAGCCATGCCTCATAGTCTCTATCGGATTTAGCTGCAATGACTGAAAAGCTTTCAGGCTTTAGCTGTTTGGCCCACTCCTTCATCAGGCAGCATGTCTTGCCCTCAGCTACTCTAGCTAAAGCCTGAAAATAATAATGCAAATGCAAATTGATGGCTGGTTTAAGTTAATATGCCAAGTTATGAACTAGAATAGTTTCTGCAATTACAGCTCCAGAAGAAGCAGAACAGAAAAGCTCAGTGTAATAACCCCTTCAGCCACCCTGGCTCTGTGATTACATGATTGCATATGAATTCATGATTAGTACCCTCACACATCACTTTGGCAAAAAACAGGACAAGAAGCTTCCTTTCCTCATGCAACTAACATTGTGTAGCAGTTCGAAGAGTGTATCTTTGTTTTACCAGGATATATATTTAAAATCAAGTTAGAAGTTATTATTATTTCAGCTACACCTAGTCCTATGAAGAAATGTAAAGAAATTTAAAACCAGAAAGTAACATGTTAGTCAACATCAGTTGTGTATTTCTCAACCCACAGCATTGTTATTCTTTAAACATCAACAGGTAGTGAGTAGTAATTTAGGAAGAAAACATTTTGTGAAGATCGTAATGATATGATTCCATGATTAAGTAAGCAATATAGCAGATAAATTAAGATAATTTATATACTGACAGCTGATATGACAATGCCTTCCCTTCTCTGCCCATCATCTAGGCTGTACCTACACAGTCCAGAACTACTTGAGTAGATCTTAATATTTGACAGTCTCAAAGTTTCATACGGTCAGAGGTGGCTTCCAACCATGGTGATACTGGCTTTTTGCAGCACAACAGTGTTGCAATCCCATCTCCAGCACAAGTGTAACACCAAGCTATTTTACTTTTCTCCTAGTGTAATCCAGTATTCAAAATGGTTTTATACCCATCTGCCGTACATAAGGATATATCTGGTACTGAAGTAGCTTTTGTAGCAGTGGACTTTTTAAAAATTATTAATCTATTAAAAAAATAGTAACTGCCCTTTTCAACTCAAACAGATCTGACAGCACAATATTGCCTTTCATTTTGTTCAGTGGGCTGTGGTATCCCATAACTGTGACCTTTTTTGTGGACAGATGCTTATAGTTGTCAGGAATTATGACTTGTAGTCATCCACCAAATGCTATCGCATTATCTCCTTATAATGTAGTGTAGCATACAATATATCATTACTGCAATAACAGCCTTTGATTTATTCAGTTTGTAGTTGAGAAAACAGCAAAACAGAATACAAATGTATCGATTTACAACATAGTGTGTGTGTGAAATTAACTGTTATCATTGGGCACAAGCTGTTTGCTTCTCTAGATACCCTGTTATTTTTGTGTATGTTTAAACCATGATTTTTCTCTAGTGTATGAACACCCATAGAAACACCTCCCTTCCAGGGTATCTTGCACTCTTTCCATCAAAACTGACATTATAAATGTTTGAACATAAAAATCACTTGCATGATAGGTCTAGTGCTTTTCTTAGCCCACAAAGCTCCTATAATTCAGTTACAAGTCAACCCATGTAAAACTATCTAAAATTACTATAAATATAACCCCCTATAAAACTGCTATAATCCTCCCCTGCAGGTTGTTTCAGTGTAAATTTTGTGTAACACATGGATGCTCATCTGATCTTCCTGTATCTGAATATTTTGAAAATGAGGATGACTGCACACTTAAGGGGTGATTGTCAGCCATTCCATTAACTTTTTATTTAAATATATATTTAATATAAGTCAAGCAGCTTTATCTAACCCTCTGTAAAAATTCTGGTGTCTATTCCACAGCAACTAAACCACAGAGAAGGAATTACTTGTTAAAACATTCAGTAAATTACTGAATGCCTTACGATAAGTTTCTAAGAAAACAAAATACATGATAAACAAAATTTAAAAGGTCAAAACTGAAATGCAACACTTCAAACTAAAGGTTATGAATAAAACAAATAATTTATTTCTACTCTTTCTTTCCCCTCATTGTCGCGTTTGCATGCAGAGCTCCAGAATTTTGCCTTTCTGCCCCCATCTTTTTTCTCTAGATCTGTGTGGGCATTTTCTTTCATTAACAGTTCTGTCAATTAGCAGCTTCAGTCTTGGAAAAAGCTTCAAACCAGGCAGCCTTTGCAGACAACTTTTATCTCTCTACTGCTCAGAGATATGTACACTGTATTTGAATATAGGAGATGCCTATGTATTGTAGATGTTTCTAGGGGTGAGAATAAAAGAACACAGCTCCTTTGCCAGATGCCTTTACTTAAGATTTTTTGTTTCTTTTCCTCAATGCACATCACAAGGAGAAAAAAAGATTAAAGTCTCTGATGCTCTTCTTTACACATGTAGAAAAGATGACACCTATCTTCAGATAATTTTTTTCTTTTGTTTCCTTAATTACACTCTTCCTGAGGGAAACCAAAGTAATTTTCTGTAAAATAAATAGAGTACGACATTAGACATTCCTTTTTCCCCTTCCTTTTTTTTTTTCTTTTTTAAGATGCTGTTTAATCAGATCAGTGGATGTGATGTGGGAGTATGTTAGTCTCTAACCTTGCAATTATTTCAAGTTTTTTGAGTCTATCCACAACTATTCTCTGTATTCCTCAGCACCCTTTACAATAATTCTATTATGGTAAAAAGCTTGACTGCATTGTAGCTATTCCTGATGTTTATTCATAAGCTTTTGCTTTTAGAATTAATTTCTGAGGTCAGTCTAGAAACCTTTATATGTACAACTATGTTTTCATAGGCTTCTTTGCAACAGCAATCTGCCACCGTGCAACTGAGTGTACCTGTGGGCAGTGCCACAGGGTCCTGCAGTAATGGGCTGACAGAAAGCCCATGAAAGTCAGCAAGTGCAAATGCCAAGTGTTGCCTCAGGGAGAGCACAATCCCTGTTGTGGGACAGGTTGACAACTCTGGATCTAGGGAGCAGCTCTGTGGGAAAGACCTCAGGGTGGTACTAGGCAATGAGCTGGACGCGAGCCCATGGGAAGGAAGCCAGCAGCCTCCTGGGCTGAATGAACACAGGCATAGACCACAGACAGAGAGAAGGGATTGTTTCCGTCTCTTTGGTACTCACAAGAATGCTTCCAGATGCTGAACCCAGTTTGGGGCCCAAATTGAGAGCATTCATATTCACTTAGTTTCTGCATAGCTCTTTCTTGTTTTCTTTTTTTGTTTCATGCATATTTTTCTTCTGCAATGATGAGATTTCTATATGTTTATGCTGAGAGGAATGCATATAGCTGAGAGTAGAGGGTATTGCTAAAGCATGAACTTGTTTGAAATCATGCCATATTGATGCAAGCAGATGAAAAGAAAAAATATTTGCATGCCTGTTTTCAGACATGGATAAAGTCTGAATAAGTATCCCTGGTAGAAGCTACTGCAAACTTTACTTTGCATTGGTACAAATTGGATATTTTTCTTACTTTTCCTTTTTTTTATTTCTATTGTGCTGCACATGGTGTGTTTTTCTTTTATCATCTTTTTTTTTTTTCCCCCATGGGATCCTTGCTAAACCCTCTGTTTTGGTTCATTTTGGATGCCATAAATCAACACACAACAGACAAGAAGTCACTGCATGTATAATATATCTGCCTCATTGTACAAGACTTTATATGTTTTCATTTCAATGATTAATATATATATTTGATCTGAAGCACATTAACAAGTGTAAAAGTAGTCTCAAGTGTTATTAGTACAAGTATTTTTTAATTGCATTTTTCTTTAGTGGATTTCTGACGTACTTTAAAATGGAGGTCAGTATCATTCTCTTTATTTTACATTTGAGAAAAAAAAAGAGGTGTCTACAAGGAAAAATGACAATTTGGAGTTAAATAATGAATAAAACTCCTCAAGCCCAGTGTTGGCATTGAGGTTGCCTGCTCTGTAGTACTGTCTATTCAGTAGGTTCCTAAACTTGTTCAATGTCTTCCTACTTGTCCTGCAAGGTCCCAGACATTTTGTGCTGTGCTGAAGTACCTATTGCAGCCATACAAGAGCAGATTTCCCAGCCAGCACACCACTGCCACTAGAGAAGCTTCTGATTTAATGCTGTGGAAAAAGCTGACTATCTGGAGTCATTGGCACTGGCACAAGAGAATATCAGCCTGGGTTGAACATGTCCCAGGAGGGCACCACACTTGCCAGACACACAAATTCATTGCGTCAAAGCACGTCCCAATTAATTTCTTCAAATCCAGCCATTTGGCCCATCACCAGGTCAGAAGTAACAACATAAGAAGGGCTTAACTTTGGCATAGGGGTTACAGCAGTCAGCTGTGAAGTATAGGGGAGTTTCTGATCCTCAGCATCAGAACTGTTGCAGGACTGCCTAACATGAAATGCCATCAGGTAATTCACAACAGGATAAATAATGGGTGAGTCAGGCTTTCTAGGCTGTCTCATGATTCTTTCATTCCTGGCCAAACAGCGACCTGACTTTCACAGGAGGAAGGGGAAAATCTCTCTGCAGACTTCTGCTGCAAGAAAGTGCTTTGTTTTTTTTTCTGACATTTATCAGGCATATGTTTGAACTGAAAAAAGCTTATGCTACGGTCTTTCCACTTCCTCAGAGGGTAAGCACTAGTCCTTTACACAAACACAGATGGAAAACTATTCTTGTCATAATTTTTAATATAAAAATTCTCCTTTAACTAGCTTGCTCCATTAGGTTGTAACCTCAGAAGTAGGCTAACTGACTGAGATCATCAGTAAATGCAGGCACTTAATATATCTATTAAATTCTTTAACACTAGATTGAAGATAAATAGATACTTAGAACACATGAACCGAACCATCTTCTTAAATTTGTCTGTTCTTTCCATTAACTTTATACAGACCTTTCCTTGGGAAGATTGTATTGCAATCATAATGACTTTTCCTGTGGTACATTAAGCAGGTAGAAAGTAGGTGCATCTGTTTTCTAAGGCACAGAGAGTCTTCCAAACTCCATTTAAATGTTTTTCAATTGTACAAATCAGATATAAATATTAGTGTGCTAAATCTTTCAGGAAAAATAGTCTTCAAATACATACGTAGTGCTTAAATCTTATTATCCTTTTAAAAAAATAATACCAAAAGAGAAACAAATAAACTCCAACAAAACTATTCCAGTGTTTTATCCTTAGGCACCAATGAAAAGGATTATTTCTTTCAGAAGTACTCTGAATACCAAATACTACTAAAAGTAGTGATGAAAAATTTGAAAGTCTCTGACAGATGCAATTTGGCAAACATTCCTATACTCACTTTCAAATAAAGGCTTTGTGCTGGCAGTGAGGAGACAAGCATACCTGAGAAGCTGAGGCAATATTCAAGGCATGTCTATATACTTTTTCTTCTACAAGACAGCTTCAGTTTCTGTCAGTTTTACCATTCTGCATTACAACGTTCTTTCATTTCTTCCTTTAGAAGTCATTGTCAGCCCACTCCTTTACCACATTCCTGAAAAGCTTTAAAAATAATTAGTTTTAATGATTTTAGTTTGTCCAAACAAACAGCATGACCTAGGTGGGGAACTTGAAAGTATTTGAATGGCTGTAGGAGGGACAAGAGACTTAATTAGCTCATTTTAAGATCTTCCAAACGAAGCGTGGTAAAAAGATCTCGAAAAGTTACTGATGGCAGCACAGAACTCAGAGTATTGTATGGTTAAGTCTGTTCTCAGTTTAAGTTGTCACATGTCTCATAAAACATCCCAAACATGTTAATATTTGCTAGAAGCAGCAAACTCTTTAAGATATTTGTCAACCTCAATAGTAGCGTTTATCACTGCACTTACATTTTTCCTTATTTTAAAAAAATCCCCAAACAAAACCAACAAAAGTCCCCATGAAAACTGATTTAATGAAAGTTAAGTCAATCAACTCACTTTTGCTGTTAAGGGATTAGTAGATGTAGTAGTGTTCAGCTCAACTTCAAAAGCGTGGCAAAACATAGAGGTTCCGTGCTTTCATAGAATCATAGTATCACCAGGTTGGAAAAGACCCATCAGATCATCGAGTCCAACCATTCCTACCAAATACTAAACCACATACCACAGCACCTCATCCACCTGTCCCTTAAACACCTCCAGGGAAGGTGACTCAACCATCTCCCTGGGCAGCCTGTTCCAGTGCCCAATGACTATTTCCGTGAAAAATTTTTTCCTAATGTCCAGCCTAAATCTCCCCTGGTGGAGCTTGAGGCCATTTCCTCTTGTCCTGTCCCCTGTCACTTGGGAGAAGAGGCCAGAACCCTCCTCTCTACAACCTCCCCTCAGGTAATTGTAGAGAGCAATGAGGTCTCCCCTCAGCCTCCTCTTCTCCAGGCTAAACAACCCCAGCTCTCTAATCTGCTCCTCGTAAGGCTTGTTCTCCAGCTCCCTCACCAGCTTCGTTGCTCTTCTCTGGACTCACTCCAGAGCCTCAACATCCTTCTTGTGGTGAGGGGCCCAGAACTGAACACAGGATTCAAGGAGCGGTCTCACCATTGCAGAGTACAGAGGGAGAATAACCTCCCTGGACCTGCTGGTGACGCCGTTTCTGATACAAGCCAGGATGCCATTGGCCTTCTTGGCCACCTGGGCACATTGCTGGCTCAGGTTCAGTCGGTTGTCAACCAACACCCCCAGGTCCTTCTCCTCCTGGCAGCTTTCTAGACTTCTAGTCTGTAGCTCTGCATAGAGTTGTTGTGCCCCAAGTGCAGGACCCGGCATTTGGCCTTGTTAAACCTCATGCCATTGGACTCTGCCCAGCGGTCCAGCCTGTTCAGATCCCTTTGCAGAGCCTCCCGACCCTCCAGCAGATCCACACTTCCACCCAGCTTAGTGATCTGCAAACTTGCTAAGGGAGCACTCAATGCCTTCATTCAGGTCATTGATAAAGACATTGAACAGGACTGGACCCAGCACTGAGCCCTGGGGAACCTCACTTGTAACTGGCCTCCAGCTGGATTTAATGCCATTTACCACCACTCTTTCACTGCTGTCTCTTTTGTTGACTCAATATGGCCACATTATTGCCTTGCATTCTCTTTCCTCTGTATTTGTATATTTCCGAAGCAGTTTTCACTAGTTTCTTTTTTGATATTCATCTAGTAGTATAGTGTCTAACCCTTTGTAACCTACATGCACAGCTTCTAGTCCTTGACCTTGCAGATTCCCTCAGCACAGATAAAAGTCAGGACTTTTCGCTTTACCCATCTACGTGGGAAAAGGAATGGATGAAAACAAATAAATTAACAGCTGAGTTTTAGCTGTGCTTCATCTTCAAGAACACACTTTCCTGGTTCATCATCAGTGATAAGCAAGCTATATTGGTTGTATGCTGAAATATTTTTATCTGTATAGGAAAATTTCTAAGAAGGACAAATACAAGCATTCCTTGGGAGAAAACTTCAATATTTAACTGACAAAATTGTTATCCTATTCAGAATAAGCATATCTTTCTTCCTTTACTGAGTGCTACTAGAAAAGCATGTTTCTGATTGCATTTTCCAGCTGACAGAGTAGCAGAAATTGTCACTAGTGAATATGGAGGGTAATGTCAGAAATCTGCCTTTGTAGTTATTTATCAAGCAGTATTTGATAACTAAAGGATGAAAAACAGAGGTAAAAAACCCTGAAAATAATATAGCTCATACTGTTTGTGAAGTTTTCATTGTCATAGGTGCTAAATATGTTTTCAGTATCTCTTTTAGTTCTGCATTAAAAAAGATCATTCTATAATGTATGATATATATAATTATCATGCAGAGTGATAAAAGTGGCATAAATTGAGAAGTTCATTAGGAAGAAAGAATATATAGCCATGTCCATAATCTTAACGCACCATTCATACATGATAGAATTCAGTTTGAAACTTTCAAATTTGTAAATCTACATTAAATTTTTCAAAGTAAAATCCATAGTAGAGGGCATACATATGTTGTTTTGGATAATGTTCTTCACAATAATTAATTTTTCATGTCAAGATATTTCACATTTTTTGCTTATGTTGCCCGAGTTATCTGTGTTGAAGTGACTTTGGTTTAATGGCAAGCGACTACAATTCCTCTTTTAGAGCTAATTCTTCCAAGGAGTGTCAACCTAAGCTGTCAAAGAATGAATGAAGATGAGATGGAAATACACCAGAAAAAAAGTAATTACGGTAAGCTCATATTTTAGTATTTTAGCCTACTCTATGGAAATACACTTTCTGAATGAAATATAAGTGACTTTACCTTCTTTTACAGCTATAGTTTCAGAAATATTATGATTCTGTAATGAAGAGAAGTGTTGTCATCTGGATTCATGGGAAGTCTAATAGTCTAGTCTGAAGATGAATATTTATTTATCATATTGGAAGCATCTTTTTCATGCAGTCATAATAACACTTGGCAAAACAAAATTCCATGCCTATGATTTTCCTTGTGGATACAGTAAAAATGTTTATTTCTGGACATACTGAAGTAGTATGGATATATACTTTTCTTCTTAGTGGAGAAAAACATTAATAAAAAATATGAATCTCTTCAAGTACTTACATCCCACAGCATTTGCAGCCTCATATAGCTTTTCAAACAGCAAAACTATCTTAAGAACTTTATTTTTCAAAAGTTCACATTATTAGCCTTCATTGTTAGCTTTCGATGCCTTCTGCTAGCATAAATGAGACAGTTCTCACTTCCAAGAAAAGAAAGTAAATCTTGCTCATTAACTTCCATGCTGTCCATCAACTCGTCCCAGTTTTACCTAATGCTGGGTGCTATTGATATATCTAGATGGCAAATATCAAAGTTTCACTGTATGTACCTGGTACTATTTCTACTAAGTCCTCTTCCCAGTATGGAGATGCTTCTGATTGTATTATAATTTTCAGTGTAGTCTTGTGGTTTTCTTCCCATCTGATATAGAAATCTGTGTGATTATACTGAAAAATCACAATACTTGGCACATCTAACTGCTAATTTTGCTTCTAGGTATGTGTATACTACTTTACTGCCAAATAACAGGAAAAAAATTCCCTGTCATGAAAGTCACTACAGAGTTTGCACATGCTTATGGTTTAGTCCATAGGATATAATTGTCACTCAAATTAGTCTCACGAGTCTTAGGGTGCTCTGCAAAAATGATAGATGTGAAGAGACTTGAGGTGTGGGAGTTTTAAATCCAATTTTTCTTTCCTAGCACTATATCAGACCTAGACGTATAAGCTCTTTTAGAAATGCTGCTGGGAGATACTTACCCCACATAATCATGGCATTTGTTGGAGACTGCTGACTTATTCTCTACCTGCTGAAAATCTCAGAGTCCTGCAGGTAGTGAAACATAATCCCCTGAACAAAACAAACTGCTAGGCACAGACTGATAATCCAAAATTTTACAGTCAGGAAGTCTTTTCAAGACAGAGAGAACAATGAATTTAGACACTTTCTGGGTATTTGGGCATGACAGCAGATATCTGAGCTACTTCTGACTAAACCTGGCAGAGAATCAGAAACTGGACAGCCCGCTGGTGTAACACCAAGCCCAGCATGATGGACCTAGCTGAAAGGCAGATGCAGCTATGCTGCTGCCAGCGTCTTTACATGGTACCATGCTGGGCTACACAGACCTATCTGATTGAGCTGGTACTGAAACCTATCTTCCTCCCTCCCTTGTTCATTTTTTGTGACTTTATAGAATGCTGCGCCAAGAACTACCTTGAAACCTAGATTTAAGACAATTCAGTAGCCAACAGGATTAGGCCCTTAGCCCTCTATTGGCATTGCTATGAATAGCTGACTTTATGAACATGTAAAAGGGGCTTATATCATATGCACCAGGTGCCTAAACATATCTGATCGTTGTTTGAACAGCTTCAGATACATCTAATAGAAATACCCAGCCTCAACCAATGATATCTAGAAGCACCGAGGAATAAAGCACTCTAACTTCTCAAATATGTGTTTTCTGGGGAAGCTGACCATACTGACTGAAGTAGTGCTGAAGTTGTGCTATTAGCCATTCAGGAGTAGAAAAATTTTAGAAATGTCTAGCGATATTGGCACTATCAATAACTGCAGCAACAGCATCAGTGAAGTTCTACACAGTTTCTCAGCTAATGATTTTCAGCATACACTTCTAACAAAGCTGAAAGCCAGACAAGTCCAAGCAGCATCTACAGACAGCTCAATCACTTTTGGCCTGAGCTAGTATACAGACAGTAATTTTCACCCATGCTTATACAAAAAAAAAATCCCATATAACAATACAGTCCTTGAAACTGCTCTCTGTAATCTCTCAGGCAAAATCCACAGGTGATATTTACACCATGATATGGAAGACAGAATGATGGGTAATATTTAGGTTTTTTCTTTACTTAGAGGATGTGCAATTTAAAATTTTCCCGATTACCACAGAATTGTGGTACCAGGCCCAGAATATCTACTCCAGATAGTAAGACTTTCTCATTATTAAGGGATTGGAATCAGGTATATGACATAACACAGAAAGCTTATTCTTGCGTGTCACAGTGCCATCTCTCTACTCTAACAGTCTATATGACATTTGGAGAAGACAATTGATGACTGCATGTACCTGGAAGGGCAGAAGAAAATGCACCACCATATGCCCAAGCAATTTCTAATATTTACCAGAGACTGCAGAAATACAATTTCTAGAAATAGTATACCATCCCATTACTACATTTGCTGACATATTATTCTCCTAAACACCTCAAAATGGCTACCATATGTGTGCACATTCATGCATTTTTGAAAGCACTAAATCTTGTAGTTCCAGATCTGTCATTATTTCCATAGCTGCAAGGATGGACTGCAAGTTCCATTTTTTATTTATTTGTGCTATCCTTTTTTAATTTGTGTTATTTAGTATCTTGGAAAATAAATCTTGTCCTTCCTTTCATTCTTGTTTCTCCAATTGTTTTTGTATATTGTTATTTTCTACCTTTGCTAACATAATTGTTACCAGAAATTGTTGTAGTAAAAAAACTGCATTTATGTAGTTGCCTAATGAATCTGTTCACATTACACACAAGCCTTCTCCTTCTCTTCAGTAATGAAGTGATTGCTTTTTATTCTCCCAGTTCATCAAGTGAAGTGAGATTGTGTAAGACACAAACAGACAAATTAGCTTGCAGTATACTTCATTGCTTGGTCACAAAAAATAGATATTTCACTATGAGCTTTGGGTTTTATTGTTCAATGATAAGCTATGCCCCTCTGATCCTTTGTAGGCCTCTCCTGATGAGATCTCTGGAATACTCTTTATAAAGTTAAATTTGAGACTCTTAGATTGAGATGATATTTCAAGGTAGTTATATTAAAATACATCAGGGCATGTTCCCCCTCTACTCTTCTCTGGTGAGACTCCACCTGGAGTACTTCATCCGGCTCTAGAGTCCTCCGTACAAGAAGGACATGGATCTATTGGAGTGGGTGCAGAGGACTGCCTCAAAAAATCATCACAGGGCTGGAAAACGTGGCCTGGGAGGAAAGGCTGAGAGAATTAGTGTTCAAAATTCCAGATGAGAAAAGGGGCTAGAGGCCAGTACTGTGATTTACAGAGGCAGGACTGACATTCTTATAAGTAAACAATGGGATTTTGTAAAACCCAGCACTTCTTTACCTCTTCTTTACAACCTTGCTTCCTGCAGCTATAAAACGGACAAACTGCAAACGTACCTTTTTGTCAGAGGCAGCACGATCTGAGTAGGCAAAGCTGAGCCTGGTTTCCACACCAAAATCACCCTGTGAAGGCAGAACTGCCTTTCTGTCATACAGTGGAGATGCACCCACAGATCTGCTGCTCTTCCCAGGACACTGTGCAGGGAAGCATGACCTTTCCACCTATAGCTGTGCACAATCTGGTTCAGTATATAACCTCATAGGTGGATCTTCAGTTAGGTTTTGCCTGACTGTTGTAACTGCAGATGAGACAAATTCCTCCTGATTCCGCTTGTGACTTTTATGGCTCCCTTAACACAGTGTAAAGAGTTCAATGAGCATCTGGTTCTTAATCTGTAACCACCACTCAGCTGCTGATTCTCTTTGTATGAGACCCCAAGCTTCATTTCTTCATATTAAATGGGATTAAGCTTACTTTTGCACAAGAGTGCCAGGAAGCCTGATTAAGAATTATACATGCATTGTGAAATGTATATGTATATATGTATATCTGAATTTCATTCAGTGATCCCTCACCTTTCTGATATACTGCATTATCATTTAAACATCATCAGAAAATTGCAGAAATACCTGAAAACACCAAGTTATGATGTTAGAAACTCTAGTGAAGCAATATATAACTAGTTTGAAGAGCAGTACTCTTGATATTTTGAAATAAATAAAAAAAACCTTGATGCTTGCGTGTTTGTGATAACTAGGAAATGGCTTGAGTTCAAATCAGAGCTGATGAGGAAAGAGTAATCTTCAAAGTTAACCTTTGAGGGTATTTGTTCTAAAACAATTTAGGAATTGCTAGACTAAGTGCTATAACATTTAAAACTTTAGCTGATCACATTTTAGAAGTATGTATTTTCCATACTATTTGATTTCTCTTAGAATAATATTTCTGTGTTACTACTTCTTTGCTGTTCTGTTTCAACCAGATTAAACAATGAGGTGTCAATGGATTTGGAGGGATTGGAAAAAGATGTAAGCCTATAAGTTCACCCTTTTTTATCAGAAAGACTATGAAATTGCTGCCTTTAATTGCACAGTATTAAGAAAACAGAGACACCAATCTGTGCCAGTCATAATGCAATACAGATTTGACCTTCAGTGTCATAGAAGTAGGCACAAAAGTGATAAACGACTGTCTTCCACCTCTCGTACAGACTAAAGAGGAAATTAATGAGAACTATGAGAACAATAAGAGAGCTTAAACACAGCAATATTTTGCCTGTTCAGAGTACTTTAAAGAAAGAAAGTTCTTTTACTGATAAATCATAGAATGGTTTGTGTTGGAAAGGACCTTAAAGATCACTTAATTCCAACCCCGCTGCCATGGGCAGGGGCAGTTTCTGCTGTCACCTTGCTCAGAGCTTCATCCAACCGTGTCTTGAACATCTCTAGGGATGGGGCATCCACAACTTCTCTGGGCAACCTGTTCCATCACCTCACCACCCTAAGAGCAATTTTTTTTTCCTACTATGTAATCTAAATCTATCCTATTTCAGCTTAAAACCATTATCCCTTTTCCTATCACTACAATCTCTGATAAAGGGCCCCTTCCCAGCTTTCTTGTAGGCCCCCTTTAAGTACTAGAAGACTTCTAGAAGGTCTCCCACAGAGCCTTCTCTTCTCTAGGCTGAACAGATACTGTAAAAGAACTGAAAGGGAATAGAAACAGAAAAAAAAGAAAATATTAAAAAATTCAAGTGGAAAAAGAAACTGTTCTTCAGAGCCTATGAAGACGGAATTATGAGAAAAATAATAATTAAAAAAATTCTTGTTTGAAAAATTCATTTCTTACTTCGTCATTTCTCAGTTGTGAGTTTGATTTGATGATCCCAAGGTACTGAATTTAGAATGTTCTGATAAGTTCCAGAAAAAAAATATGAAGAGTTTATCTTCTTTTCCTAATATATTTTGATAATTTCTGAATGATGTTATCTGTCATACCTGGCTTTCTTATTTTTATTTTTTAATTATGAAAAGGTATGGCTGTATTCCACTGAAAATACTGCAGCCAAAAGGAAATAGAATGAAAATATGTGTCTCTGAAATTGATCTTATCCTTCTCTGTGACAGTGTGCTGTATCATTCAATGTGTTCAAACAGAATGGTACCTCTGATTTGGTATTAATACATTCTTTGAACATAACTCAGAAATATGCTCTTTAATACAAAGATATGTTTGACCATATAATAAAGATGCAATAGTTATCTTTCTCAAATAAAAATCTGAATGCATGAAAAACTAGCTGGAGTTTTTAATTGTTATTAAAATAGATGTAATCTTTGCATGGATTTCTAGCTTTCCAGTAAAAGTTCAACAGAATATGGTCTTCCTTGTTGAGAAATGTTCCAATTTTTAAACTTTCGTTGTGTTGAGACTGTGAAAAAAAAAAAAGGAAACACTCTGTCTTTCAAATAGTTTTATCTTTGTCAGGAATCCATTTATTTCCAAATTTCTCATGAAATAACAAATCCTACTTTCAGTCTCTTTTTTTTCCTTTTATGTTCTTATATATCAGCCAGTGAGACAGGTTGATAGCAATCACTTGCTAGAATCGATTCTTCAGAGTCAAAATAAATTAAGAAGTAGGCTAAACAGGCATTATTGGAATCAAAGAATACATGTTAGTGAGCCAAATTTTCACAGATGTTTAGTAATTCTTTTACTTTAAATTTACTTTTATTTTTCAGAAAAAGACAATTAACATTTATTAAACACATTCCTTATATGTACTATACTATGGGCAATATCAACTGTAACTTACGTTGTTTTAGAAGTGCCATGAAAGGATTGTATTATTGTATGATGGACATTAATTTATTTCTTTACACATCACTTATCTACTTACAGCATCTTTAGAGTTCAAATGACATTAGAAATATCAAACCTCTTATTAAGGTATCCTTGACAAAGGGTTTTGTGTTAAAAGAGGCAAAAAATCAATCATCTCGTACATTCTCATATTTATTCTCATGTTGAGAATAAACTTATTGCTGTGTAAGAAAGTAACACATGAAATGATTTCATTATCTTTTACTTGATTAACAGAAGGAAAAAGTTTCTCCTGTTTCAAAGTCAATTCATTGCCCCTTCAATTTTTGTTCCCAACAAAGTTCCAAATTAAACAGGCTTCAGAAGCTTGGCTCCTTTCCACTTGCATGATGAACTTATACCAATTTTTATTATGACATTTCTAAGAACCTTTGCAGGCATGCTTCTCTCTATTTTAGAGTTTTTTCAGAGAGTCCTTGTGTTTATTACCAACATACAAAAGATGCTTCTCTTGATTGCCTTACAACCCATCGGAGACTACAATGTGCATATTTACAATACTCTGAAAGGTGCTATTATGAGTTGGACGTTTGCTGAGGTATTCCCATACTTTGTTTGAAAACCCACTCCTAAGGAATGACCTCTTACCAGCCACTTATCTTGAAATCATCCCTATTGTAACCAAGGCTGAGGTGAAATGCAAATAAAAATATGTATTTATTTTACCTAAAATGAGAAAAAAATAAACACAGAAGACAAAGATGAAGAAAAAATAGAAAGAAAAACTAATTTTGATCTTTAAACTCAAATTTAAACTTAAAAAAAAATCAAGAATTCCTACCCCAATTTATTTTATGTCTCAGATTGCACTTATTAGAAAAAGAACTTTCTTGATGGAGTAGTTAATTTTGTAGCTGTTCTCCATAGCTGAACTTTCCAGGGAGTCTAGGTATATTTAATCTTTCTTATCAATGCTACTTCTTCTTTATAATTATTTCTTCCCTATTCAAAGGTAGGCTTGACACTTTTATTGCTAATTTAAGGCGATACATAAACGCTACTTATTTAGAGCAGGTGCCTTGTCACGTACTATACTCATCAATTAGTAATTCTTTTACTAAACAATGGTAAACTTCTTCCTTTCCTTTGTCCTTGGTGACTCAAGGTGCACATTTCATTGTGAAGTGTGTCTATGTATGGAACTTCAAATTATATCCATATTAAAGTTCACAGTATCTTTAAATTAACAGCCAAATGGGATAAAATCATATAGCTCACTACTTTAGATATTTCCTAAATGTTTTCAAGCTCTATATAAATAATTTGCAAAAATTTCGTATCATATATGCATTTTGGGGGTTTTTTAGGTAGTTGTAAAATTTGAGTATAACTTTTTGTATGATTTTCTGTTAAGACACATCAATTTTGCTGAACAGCAGGAGAACTCTTAGGTCAGTGACTTTTCTTGTCCAACTTATACAGTCAATGATGCTTTTCCTTTCAGACATAGACTTCTCCTTCTTAAACAGCATTTCCTTTTCTGTGCTTCTACAGCTGCAATCCATATTTAAGTCCCCCTATTGTAACATGATTCTTACCTTTCTCCCAGCATCTTACTTCTTTCTTTTCTGCATTCCTACATTTTTCCAGCTCCAGAGAAGAACTGATCTGAATCAGAATCATATTTTTCCAGTTTGTGGCTATGATTCCCACTGAATATTTTTTACTGGTTAGGGGTTTCACAAACCATCCAAAATTACAAGACTTAATTTAAACTTTTAGTCATGCATTACTTTCGCCAGGGTTCCACCTTCATGGCAGATGCTGTTAGCTACTGCTCCACAATGCTTATTTTCTTATGTCCCCTCTGTTTTCAGTTAGATGACTCTGTCACTCAGCAGCTCCACTGCTATACGATATGCTGTTCTTAATAGGTGATTATGAGAAATTGCAAATTAGTAAACTGCAGCACTGCTGCATTTTAATTAGAGAAAAAAAGGAAATTAATAAACAATGAAAGAATTTGCCAAAGAAGGAAAATGATCTTTTCTTACTTCTGTACTGCTAAATAAAAGAGACAAGTGACATGAATCTTGTTTAAGTTCATGTCTACACTGCTTACAGCTAGCACTATCTAAAGCAGACTGACTATATTCACATCACCTGACACCTCTTCTGGACCCCATACAATGAATATGTGACATGAAGACAGAAAAATTGATTTCTGTTTTCCAGTTCCAAATATATTACGAGAGTTTAGGTGCAGCACACCAGATAAGTTATTTTAAGACATGAAACATTGTATTTTGGGACAAGGATAGAGATCATGAAGGAATGTCTGCAAATACAAAGGTTTCTGGTACAGAGTTGGAGGACTGCAGAGGGAGAAAATCCAGCAGTTTCATCCCTCGGCAGCAGCTCCTGGTTTGAACTGGAAATGCGTTGGCACACGCAAATAGAATGTTACCAAGTAAGGATTAGGTGTTTAAGATTTTGGCAGACTAGACAGTAAGAGACCAAGGCCTTGAGCTCACTTCTTGGCCTGTTTTTATTTAGCTTTGTAGACAGGATCCTTCACAGGGATTCAAAGTAGAAAAATATTTTTTCTTAGAGGTATCACTCATTAGTAGGCTGCAACAACAACCTCCCTTTCAGTGCTGTCTCTCATTGGAGCCGTGCATCTTCCACTGTTTTCTATGCAATGGCCGATGCTCTATCCAGGAACAAAAACTATCCAGAGTATTTCTTAGACTGATGGTTTTCTGTAACATTCAAAATGTTGATACTATGGGTTATTATCATCCCTGAGGGTGTACCAGATCTTCTGCTTCCTGGGTGAACTTTAGAACTCTGCAGATATTGTGAGAAAGTATGAAATAACACAATCCACAAATTCTCCATGAAGGCTCAACTTTAGAAATCAGAGTAGTAACATGTTCTGGAAGAGACACTTCGTAAGTTTTTATGTTACATACTGTTTCAGGCTTTCTTGTTTACTATACAGATTGATTCTGAGGCATTCTGGGGCACAAAATTCTCACTATTTAATGCTGAAGAAACTTTAGATATCTTAATTTGATTTAGTGAATTGTCACTTTCAGAAATATGTACATCCAGATGTCAGAATCTTTTTCACGTTAAAGGTCTTAGATATTCTTATGAATTTGAGCCTCCTGGATGTACTAGAGTTAATAGATGGGTTATAGGATATTAGTTATGTGACTTAATTGTCGGACACTCACATGAAAATGACTGGGTTGAATATCTTCATTCTTGACATTTAGAAAATTGAAACAATTTTTATGCATTTTTGGTAGTTTTGGTTTCCAGCTTACTTGACCTTAGGTAAAGATTACATACAGCCATAAAAATGTGATTGTCTTTGTTGTCAGCATTTCATCCTGGGAGATGAGTGACCAGAACATAAGGTAGAAAATTAGTTAATTCGCACAAGCTTTGCTACTAACCTAAATGTCACTGTACCAGTTGATCACATTGTGAAGATGAAGATCTTTAGTGTTTAGTTACATGCCCATTTACACTTCATGTTTCTGTTCAATCCAGCTTTGTATTGCAATCCCCAATGCCAGTTTGAAAACATCAGCTCTGCTGCTCAGAAGTTTAACCTCTCATAAATTGTTTCCTGTGTGGTTTTATTCTTTAAAAAACAAATAAATCTATTTCATCCCAATCATAAATACTTCCTTTCTGTACCTCTTTAAGAAAAGCAAGGACAGTGAATAAAAACACTTCAGTGTGAAAACACATTATTTTTAACCTGAATATCAGTGGGATAAAGAAATCATTTTAAAGTATGTTTACTGCAAACAGGTTCAAAACCATAAAACCTGAGACACCCACTTCTTTTCTCCATTCACTCCTATTAGCATGTCAAGGTCTGAGTTGCTACAGCAAAACACTCACAGACCATCACCTGAACTGTTCTTGAAAACAAGTTTCAGTGTTTTTCAGGGTTTATCAGATGGTTCATTGTGTTGCAAGTGTCCTACTTGAAATTCAGGTATGTAACAGTGGTATGAAACACTATATGGAAGTGATTCAGGATCAGCAATAAAAGCTGTTACCTTAGCTGCTGCCTGTGCAATTAGCCTGGAGGTAACTTATTTTATTGAAGTTGAATTTTTTTTATTATTAATATTTTTGTGCCAGCCTCTGTCACATGTGTCCCCAAAAGCAGATTTCTTAGCTAAAAGACAGCAATATCCATGAAGTTTGACTACATTCTGACAATCATATCACAGGGTTCCCTATAAATAAATAAAAGAGCTGCATGATAAACCCTTTTACCTTTCATGAGGTGAGTCAGGTCTTATCCACTTAATTATCAAAACTGGCCTAGTTTTTGTCTTGGTTGCTGCTAAATTCCTTTTTTTACCACTAGATTCAAGAAGTCCAGCCTGTAAATATGCAGAAGATAATATATGGCAAAGTGAAATTTTTAAGAGGCTTGGAGTGCAAATTTTCTTAATGCAGTGTCACAGTGTCTGGTGAAATGACTTCCTGGTTTTAAGAATTAAAATAAATCCCTGCAGTGCCAATTTTGTCTTCATGTTAGTAGGTTTATATATCTCGCAAAGTTTGCAGCCCCAACTTTCTCAGGTTTAAAAGAATTTATGGTCTTACACTGTGACATCATCAGGTTGCACTTCTTTTGTTAAATTTATCTAAAAAACAAAGGTTTAACTTCATAAAGCTGATAGAGAGTAACAACTATTATGGTTCTAACTTATTTCTTGATAGTTAATACATCATCCTTTCTATAAGATTTTTATTGAACAACCTGATCACCATAATCTTTCCCTCCAAAAAGATGTTAATGAAATATATTACAAAAATATTTACTCTTCATTGAAAGCACAAAGGACGAGGTGCAGAAGCTTTCTTCTTTTGAGTATGAGGGGCAAGTACTCAGATTTAGTTTCTACTTTGCATAAAATGCTCTGTGGGTTGGCAATGTTATTGGGAATTTATATGTTCAAAGCTTGACATTCAAAAAGAAAGCTTAACAAAAAGCACTTAGTGACCATTTATATATTCAGTACTGCTGTCATTATATACTGTTACATTTCTTGCCTTCCTATTTATATTTAATGTGCATGGTTTTCATGGGAACTACGTTTCTGTTATGTTTGTAATATATTGCAATATTACAAACATAAGTGTAATGTCCCACTTAACTGTATTAAATACCTAAGCCCTAATTTCAGGCTTCTTCTTCAAGAGAAAAGCGTAAGGAAAACTTGCATGTTTGTTAGTATATAGAAAATAATGAGATTAAACTATTCTATCAAGGCCTTTGGACATAGAGCATTGTGTAGGTCTGGAGGTTTGCATTGCTGAATCTACTCTTCCCCTGAGAAAAACTAAGGAACCTCAGGTGTGGTGAAACTGAACACTCAAATTCTCCTCAGAACCATGAAAGCAACAGCTAAACTGAAACTCAGTAAATTTAAATATTTTTCTTTTCTTTTTTTTTTCCTGGAAAACCAATAAACATTAATAGTAACAAACCTGATTATTCCATACGTGAGTAATTATTTAGTTCTGATCAATGTGTACTTTATTCTTTTCGGTATTTCCATCATACAAGCTATAGATTTCTTCTGATATATGTCCTATCTCACTGTAATTAATTTTACAATCAAATAGATACACAGCTTCCTCCCTTTTTTCCATCTTTTTGTTCCTCTGTAAGCTACATGTTTACAGAGAGTTATGCTTGTGGGCAGTTCCTCTAATAATTTATTCATGTACAATTAATGATTTATTTTCTTAATTTTTTTTCCTTAAATTTTTGTCTCATAGTGTCATGGTAGCTAGGAGATTTGTCTTTTAGAAAGATGAATTCTTGAATTCAAGGACGTGGAGTATAGCTTTCCTCCATGTAAAAATATTATTTTCATGAAATCTAAATTTGAAACCCAGATAGAAATTTAATTACTGCAATAAAATACTAAACAAATCTGTGGATACATATAACAAGTCAGAGTTGTGCACACTTGATATTTAAGACAGATTTTTCTCTAAACATCATTTATCATTTTCTCATACTTAACAGTTATACATTTTATTTAAGAAGGGATCATTTCAGGAGACATCCAACACTGGAATTGACACATTTTATGCAGTTCTCAATGAAAGGAAGATCAATGAATGCCTCAAGATGTGTTTTCTGCATATGGGACCCCATGACACATCCAATGAAAGACTTAGTCATATTTATTTGGTCACTACAGATTGTGGGAATAGTCCTACAAGGGTTTAGGATTAATTAGTATTGTCCACAGTCCAGTGGAAGAGAAACAAGTGGAAATCAGTTTCTGGACAATGGATTTAGTGTTACGCCAGACACATTTTCATTATAAACCACTAAATCTGTAGACTGAAGAGCCTATTTTCTTTGGTGTTGAAAACTGATCAGCACTAAATTGTAGTAATTGATTGGATTGATTTTAGGGAAAAGCTTCCAATCTTTGAAACTTTCTTTTTAATTGTCTCTGTAGTCAACATGGCCTGTAAACATTAATCTTTACAGCAAATTGCAATGCTATACTCTTAGGCTTTTTAAAATGGTCTTGTTTTAGAGAAAATCTGGTAATACAGGAGTGCACAACCCTTGGCTTTAGTAGCAGTGAGGGACAAGTGAATTCAGAATATGTTTCTGGTTTACTGGAAAGCTTTTGTATTTGTAAGATGAAGATTTTTAGGGAACTAGTTACAGAACCCATACTAGTACAAACTTTTTCTGGTTTCCAGTGGGGTTTCCAATTTGAATCAAGATTATATTGATTACTTCTTTGGTTTAAGCTTATTAATTTATGTGATACTCATTCAGATTTCTGTTCCTGTAGCTGAAAGGAAAGCTGCATTTTATCTCATTCTAGGATTATGAGATTCAAATTTAGAAGGCTGAATACTTTTTAATGAGATTTTATTTTGATGGGTTCTCACAGCTTTTAGGTAGCCCTTATTCTTTCATTAGAAAATCCTTTGAATACCTTTTACTTTGAGTTTAGCTGCAATATAAAATCCTTTCATATTTTTTTTTATTCTGAGAAATTATTTTAAAAGTATTTAATACTTTTTTTCTCAACAATGCAGAAGCATTTATTTTATTTTAGGAAATGGACTTAGACTGACAACCACCTATCAAAATTGGGGGATTGAGAGTTCCTTTCTAATCTTCAGAAATATTTTCATATCATAAGATATTTATACAAAAAAAGCCCAGGTGTCAAGCAGGGCACTACTGGTATTGTTTATCATTGTGGTTGTTTGGTACAAACAAAGAACAAACACACTGTTTCTTGCCTGGAAATGCTTACAAAGCTTCCAAACAAATCCTTCATTTGATTCCATGCTGCACAGAAGCCAGGGGTGATATAGAAAGAATGTGATGCAAACAAATATCTTCTGGGCAGTCCCTTGAAGTCAAGCAGTATCTGCAAAGTTCTTCAAATGATTAGGAGTTAATGTTCTACAAATCATAGGATTTCCATGGGAAAATAGTATGTTACATTATTATTTCTAAAAGGGGGACATTAAACAGTAATCCTGGAAAAATGCCAGGAAAGACTAAAGACTAGAATTAGCAAATAATTAATGAATGTTAATAGAATGTTAATGATTACACATCTATATATTAATGAATATGTTGTGTATATGGAATTTTCAATTTAAAATAAAATTGGAGAAGCAATTTTTTTAAATGAGATTTATTTATGTTCTTGTGCACTCACAGAAAGAGAATTTGTTAAAAGAAATATTTTTGGGCATCTTGGAATATAGCAAAGACCATATTGGAAATCAAATCTGGATGATCTTTATGGTTCTTTCCAGCCCAGACCATTTTATGATTCTATATAATAAATTCACCTGGAAAATTTTCTCCTGCAAGCTGTATCTTCCATGCCAACTCTGGAAATATTTTCTCATTTCATTTTCAAAATCTGCCATTCTGTCCTGCATCTCGCCTTCCTCTTTGTCAACACACATGTGAAAAGAACTAGGATCTAGCAGCTAGATTGTTTATTCTTCTTGAAAAACATCCTATCTTTGAAGCAACAGGATCAATGTGTTTTGTTGAGCTTCACTTTCACAATTTCTCTTTAAATATGAATTTTAGATTATTAACAGCTTAAAGTCAACCTGAAAAAGTAACATGTCTTTTCTTTTTGCAAGAATAAATGGCTAGGTTTTATATTAACGAAAATATGCATTTGTTGTACTGAACTGTTGAAACTAATGCTTCAGTTTCTCCTTTTTGTAAAGAGATGTGCTCAATAATTCTAGGAGGGGAGAAAAGCACTGAAGTTAAATGCGTGAAAATCTGTCTACCTGAGTAATGTTATAAACCTTTGACTATAACTAATTAAATGTCACCCTCTAGAAACTGTAGGGCTCCATGCTGTTAGATTAAGGATTCTGTAGCTATAATTTATTAGCATTTAGTAAAACTACTAGTCAGAACATGATGAATTGTAACTTAAGTGTGTGTGATGACACTAATGCATGATTTGATTGCTTTTGCTGGTAATCCCTCCTTTTTTATAAGTGGATTTTGTACCTTAATAGGTGTTTCTTATGGAAAAAAAAATCACCAGCAGTACTTTCTTATTCCTGCCTTCTGTCCTTTCTGCACCTTCCTTTCATATTGACTTACTGTAAGTAGAGATAAACCTAACAGGACATACCAATTTGTGGCGGAAGGATTCCTAGGGGTCTTTTTATTTGCACAGCATGAAAAGACATAGAATCATTTGGACTCGACGATCCCTTGGGTCTCTTCCAGCCTGGTTATTCTGTGATTTCAATCCTACTCAGGAGACATGAAAGTGTGGAAAACTTGTGGCAGGATTTGAGGCTCTGAGATGAGAAAAAGATTTTGTACCTCTAGTTCCAATTGGATAAAGAAGAACGTACTTAAAAACCCAGTTTAAATGCTGGTGAAGGTATTCAGGCAATGGGCACCCTAAAAACATTTTTTTTGCTATCTCTGCTGATCTGTTCTAAATATGAACTCTTAATCAAAATTTACTTATCCTAAGCCAAACCCCAGAATTCTGTACTTTTGGTGGTCTCTCTCTTGAAGAAAATATTTATTTGCTGCCCATTTCTGCCTTCTTTTGTCAGCAGTATTTGAGTATTTTTTCCTTAACCTGCACTTTCCAACAAGCTTATTCCAACAATCGAAGAAGGTTGCTTGTTTTTTTAATTTATAAAGTCATATATATTTAAACATGAAATAATATTTTCTGTATAAATAAATCAAGTTGTGTTTCTTATGGCATAAGTTCTAAGTTACACTATATAAGTTTTTTAAAAGCAGGGACATTTGATAGGTTTTTATAGCATTGTCTAAGTACATTTTAAGTTGTCTAAGTTTCCCCAAGAAAGGTTTGACTGCTTTCGTTGGATTGATATATTCTTTTCAGAAATTCACTTGTGTATGTGTGCTTGTCATACATCTATTACGTTATTAAAATATTAACTATAAGTCAAGATCCTGACTTTTAGAGCTAGTTGAATGTTATGCAGCATTAGATTTAGATTTCATAGCAAAAAAGATTATCTGACATCCTCCTTGTCAGAATGTCTTTGTGTCTTCACTCTTTTGTACAACCTTGTGTTCACTGAGGCCCCAGGGAACTTCAAAGTTAATCCCTGTGAGAGGAGGAGACTGGACAGTGTTGTCATTGCCCTTCTACCTTTACCTGATCTATTTTTCCTGTGAAAGACAGACAGGATATATGTTACTGTTAACACAAGACATCACAGGGGTCCTAAATTTGTCCTCATAAATTGACAAGGTGTATTTCAAACAGCATGCCATATAATGTTTCTTGCTTAATACATTTTTGTTACCATGTTTCTCTTAAGCAATCATCTGAGTATTCTTAATGATTCAGGGTAGGACTCAGCCATGATGCAGATAAAAGCTTCATATAGTTGCTCAGCTTCTTCTCTAGCAAACAAACTAAATTATGCTTTTTGATGCTCTATGGAAAAGTGGCAGGGAGGCATTCCTCTCCTCTGCTATTCTCTTTGGCAAAACTGTTATTTTAATCGTATGTGAACATGCACCAGTGATGTTTCAGACAAATACTTCAAGATTCAAGTGTCTGTGGTTATGTACAACTAAAACTGCATAATGATAACTGCTTGGGAGACAAATTTTCTATCCCAGGGGAAAATTCAATCATTTCAAATTTAATACAATTTCAAGTCTGATGGAAAATTTAAATGCTGACATTTCCAGTAATAACAAATAACAAAAACTACAAGATCACAAGATGGCTACGTTTTAAAGGCAGCAAAGGTGTCTAGTCTAACACCTCGCACAGAGCAGTATCAGATAGAGCAGGTTTTAATATGTCCAAGAATGGAGACTCCATCACCCCTCTGGGAAATCTGTAAAATCACAGTAAAAAAAAAAATGTTTCCTGATATTTAGAGGAAACCTCCTGTGTTTCAGAATGTGCCAACTGCCTCTGTCACTTCTGTCTCTGGGCGCCACTGAGAATAGGGTTCCATCTTCTTCAAGTATTTATACACTTTGGTAAGGTCCTCCTTAGCCTTTTCTTCTCCATGCTGAAGAGTCCTTGCTCTCTCAGCCTTTCTTTATAGAAGAGATGCTCCAGGCCCTTAATCACCCTAGTAAATGGACTTTCTCCAGTAAGTTCATGTCTCTCTTACTGGGGAGGCCAGAATTGGACACAGAAGTCCAAAAGCATACCACTAGTGCTGAGGAAAGGGGAAGGATCAGATCCCTCAAGCTACTGGTTCCACATCTCCCTAAGCAGCCCTATTCAGACAGTTTTTAGTGCACCTCACCATTACTGTTCTTTATCAGTTTATCTCTGATGATGTTACTGTTGACAACCTTAAAAAACTTGCCAAATACAAGACATACAATATCTAGTGCTCTCCACTCATCTGTCAAGCCAGTCATCTCATGACAAAAAGCTATCAGGCTGATAAGGCAAGATTTTCCCCTTGTAAATCTGTGCTGAGGACTCCAAATCTTCTTTCCTTCATGGGTCTGCAAATTATTTCCACGACAATTTGCTACATCACTATATGCCCTTACTGAGGTGAGGGTGACAGTCTTGTAGTCCTCCGGATCTGTCTTGCCTTTCTGAAAGCAGGGATCATAGAATCATAGAATCATAGAATCATAGAATCATAAAATAGTTTGGGTTGGAAAGGACCTCATCAACCCCCCTGCCATGGGCAGGGCCATCCCACTAGATCAGGCTGTCCAAGGCCCCATCCAACCTGCCCCTGAACATCTCCAGGGATGTGGCATCCACACCTTCCTTGGGCAACCACTTCCAGTGTCTCACCACTCTCATGGTGAAGAAATTCTTCCTTATGTCAGGACTAAGACTGCCCCTCTCCAGTCTATACCGATTTCCCCTTGTCCTATCATTACAATCCTTTGTGGAGAGTCTCTCCCCAGCTTTCTTGTAGGCCCCTTTTAGGTACTGAAATGTTGCTATAAGTTCTCCTCGGAGCCTTCTCCTCTCCAGGCTGAACAAGCCCAATTCTCTGAGCCTGCCCTTGTATGGGAGGTGCGCCAGCCCTCTGATCATCATTGTAGCCCTCCTCTGGACTGGTTCCAATAGTTCCATATCCTTCATATGTTGAGAATTCCAAAATTGGACACAATTCTCCAGATGAGGTCTCGCAAGAGAGGAATAGAGGTGCAGAATTACTTCCCTTGACCAGCTGGTCACGTTTGTTTTGATGCAGCCAAGGACAAGATTGTCCCTCTGGGCTGCGAGAGCACACTGCTGGCTCATGTCGAGCTTCTTATCAACTAGCATCCGCAAGTGCTCCTCTGCAGGGCTACTCTCAATGACATCAACCCCCATCGTGTACTGAAGTTGAAGAATGCCCTGACCCAGGTGTAGGACCTTGTACTTGGCCTTGTTGAACTTCATGAAGTTCTAACAGGCCCACTTCTCCAGCCCATCCATGGCCCTTTCTTTGAAAGCTGCCATCCAAGCAGTTTATCCACTGAGTAGTCCACGCATCAAATCCATATCTCTCCAATTTAGAGAGAAGGATGTTGTGGGGGACCATGTCAAAGGCTTTAGAGAAGTCTGGATAGATCACATCAATCGGTTCACCTGTGTCCACTGCTGCCGTTATCCCATCATAGCAAGTCACTAAATTAGTCATACAGGATTTACCCCAGTGAAGCCACGCTGGCTGCCATTAATCACCTCCACATCCTCCATGCTCTTCAGCATAGCTTCTAGGAGGATCTGTTCTGACAGTGCTTCTATATTCCTCCCAGGACATCTGTCCCTTTTTTCCATGGCTTGTGCACTTTCTTCTTATGTCTGAATTTTAAACCAAGACCCTTGTTCATCTCTGCAAGTCTCGTGACAAATTTACTTGACTTCCTGCCCATCAGGACAGACCATTCTTAGCTTGGATAAGGTGATTTTTGAAGATCAGCCAGCTTTTCTGAACTCCTCATGTCTCCAGGGCCATCTCTAATAGAATTCTTCCAAAAAGATGCATAAATAGCAAAAAGTCTGTTCTTCTGAAAGCCAGGGCTGGGTTTCTGGGTTTTGCCCATCTTTCAGGAAAAAGATTTTTCAGGAAGAACTTCTTTTTCTTGATTAGGTGCTCCACAGCAGATACCCGTAACATCACTGATGTTAGTTTGCCTGATAATCCTGACACACAACAAAGCTCCACACATCTGCACTTATGTCTCACAAGAATACTGACTCCTCTTCCTTGCTGTCCCAGCCAATCCTTCCCAAAATGTTTGTATCCATCCAGAATATTGCAGTCTGGGGGTAACCTCAGCATGTCTCTTGTTCAATCCCCTGCTGAAAGCAAGGCTGGCTCTGGGATCAGATCACACTGCTCAGGTCTTTCTCCAGTCCTGTCTTGAAAACCTCCAGAGAAGGAGACTTCAAAAACTGGATCAAATTGCTCCAATGCTCAATTGTCCTCATAGTGAAAAACATTTTCATTTCAATTTGCAAAAGTAAAATTTATCATTTAAATAAGATTTAAAACTTTTAAATGTTAAAATTTTAAGATTCTAGAGTATTAATGATTCCTATTAAATCAAATCCTTAAAATACATTATTTGCAATAAATACATTTGCACATGGAAGGGTAATTGAACTAAATGGTCTTTAAGGTCCTTCCAAAACCAAATCTTTCTATGACAGTATGATTTATACGTTCTTCCTCTAAGACCTACTATAGATTCAGACAAATTCTCCTGGAGGGAGTGGGACTGAATAAGGGGAATTCCTCCTTTCCTGCGGAGCAATTGTTTCTCCTGATAGGTGAGGGAAGAAAGGTGCAAAATATAAAGGCTTCATAGATCAGATAGAGACTGATGGAGTCCCATAAACAGAACATTTCTCTGTGCACCCTGGGTCTGACAAAAAGAAAAGCTTCCTAGAGACCAGATTGTACAGACTTTGTTTTGAATAAGTTATTTATATTTGAGCCCTCTGATGAACAACTGAAATAGAACCAATGACTTTATTATCACTAAATCTTTCTTAAATCCTCTGCCTTCCTATCTACAAATATATACTCAATCAAGAAGTTAATTAATCCAATGTACCCATGAAGATGTTCTTGTCACTCTGTACAAACAAATCATCTATTTCCAGAAACAACTATAAATAAATGAACATTTTATGGCAAGTAGGTCAAATTTTTAAGGATAATTAGGCATAAAAGACACACAGACAGACATTTCCCGTGAGACAGTTTGCCAGCATTCTTGCAAATCCATCTGGATACCTAACTACATCTCAGGTCACTATGGTTCCATTCAAATCCTTTGAAAACTTAGGTCTTATGCACTGAAAGTGTCTCTGAATGTTTACCTCTCCTAGGACTCTAAGTATATTCAGCCTAGAAAAATATAAGCACTGTCAGAGGATAATTAAGCTCACTGAAGACTTAAATCACCAGATTGGAGGGTCTGACATTTTTCTTTCAGCAAGGAAACCAAGAGAAACTATGATCCTTGAATAAGTGGTGTCCAGGCTCATGGGACCTTTGCAAGGCACAATCTACATTACTTGTAAAGACATTTACGGCTTGCACAAAGGAGAAGATCAGCAAGACATACACATCATGGAGGACAATGAGTGTTGCACTTGAGTCTGTGCATCTGTACAGGCAAGTACCATAGAGCCCATAAATACATAATGTGTCTCAAACAATAGAATTAATCTAGCCATAAAAATGAATTCTCCATATCAGCTCAATTACCATACTACAGATCAATATTTTCTCACCCCTCGATCAAGATCTTTGGTGACTAGGCTTTACCCTCAGTGCAAACAAGTTATGCAACTTTATAATCTACAAAAATGAGCACATAAGACACTAAATAAGAACTTAATTCTTTGGCGGATGCAAAGCAGTTTCAGAATAATTGATAAGGCCACCTGCAATATTAGAAGTGTCATTAAAATCATCCTGTTTTCTTGTATGAGAGTTATTACATCCTCCATGAAATTGCATTTCTCATCCTTTTCATATGAAATCATAGCAGCCCAAACATAGAAGAAAATAAGCTACTTGGCATCAGTGAAATGTTTCACAAAATCTGCTTTATGTGCTTCAACACTTTGTAATTGCCAGTCTCCTGAATTTAATATGACCAGTTCTCTAGAGCTGGATTTTGTCCTTTGATCATCATAGACCTTTTAATAAAAAAAATCTCTTTATTTGTTAATATTAAGAGCTTGCCAGTCTGTTTCAATAAGAAATTCATCAGTTGTCTCTCAGCTTTACACAGGTTTTTTTGTTCTGAAATATAGACCTTGGCATATGTAAACAGAGTTTTGAAGATTTGCCAGCCCTCATAACATAAGCATAACATATTTCCTTTTGTAGAAGGAAAGGCTTGACACAAAATGACAGTTGTGAAGTTTACTAAGAGTTTGGTAAATGTGACTGAAAGTATGTCTTTGCTCTAGGAGTAGTGAACTTCAGCAGTACAGCAGGATAAGGCTTATCTGTGCCAGATTTAGAAACAGGGCAGGTGATTTATTTCACTTCAGGCCAAGCATTTTAAGGATATGTAATCCTAAAATTTTGCACTACCTCCCATCCAAATACATAAATGCATGAACTGCATCCTCCTGTCAACTTCAGCCCTACCATTTCACCTGCACTACACTGTGGGATGTAATACTAGTTATCTTGGAAGCCAGAGGACTGTGAAAGGGCACAACTGTTAAGGCTTTGAAGGAAGTTGTGTTTGTGTGCTGATGTGGAATGAAGGGGCACAGAAAACAGAGATCTGTGCGCATTTGAAATAAAACACTTCTCTAAATTATTAAATTCAGTTAATTTAGCTTGCAGAGCACTACAGCTAGACCCTAAAATCTTATTCAAATTTTCACTACATTGCCTCTGATTGTGTCATATAAATTGTCATTGGGTTTTCACAGTAACTAGGTAAAAACAAAAACATGCCTAGAAATATATTTGGCTAATACTATCTGAAGCAAAATTTCCACAGCATACCAGTATGCTTTCTGAATGTGATTTTCAGTTGATTCAAGCTATCTGTACTGTTTTTCCCACAAATTAAAGGAGTCTTGTTTGGCTTCTGTTTAAGCGAGCACACTGGGATATCTCTGTGTACCTTGGAAAAGTTGTCTCATAGATCTAGTACTGAAAATCAAGTAGCCCTGCAGGGTGACTGTAGGGCGATTTCCCTCTGCTGCATTTATGTAGATTCAAGCAATACGACATACTGTACAACGAAACACAAGAGGAGTGGTGACACAGGAACAGTGCTGAAGCCTTGCCTCAAATTACTCTGTCTACATCCATCAATGCTGGGTGAAGGCAGGTTTTTCTATTGCAATAAACTGATGTTATCCACTGATAGCTTAAAAATTAAGAAAAAAATGCCGATATAAATATTAAGAACAACGTGATTAGTTGTTGGTACTGTTACTCTTAGCTGAAGACTAGATCTCATACACCTGATTTATCACACTGGGAAATACAACAAATGTCCCTTTAATTACCGGTAAAATGCATGGACTGATTTTGATTTCACAAAAGTCTGTAGGGAAAAATAAAAACAAACAATCACAGTCCCAGTTTTCAGACTGGTGTTGCATGCATGGATGAATTTATTTCACTCAGTAAAGAAAGACCAACTGAACAAAATGCCACTTTAGCCAGGAACAAAACTACTTGTTGATTCATTTCATATTGACTCAGAGACTTGAATGGAAAAATCAAACAGACTAGTGGTGACACTACATGAAATATATCTTTAAAAAACTTCTTCTCCAAGAAAAATATAATGGTTTTGTTTTATACAATGTCAAAATATTCATTTACTTAATGAGGAAAGGATGCGTGATTAAATAAATGTTTTATAGGTTCTAGGTGGGAATTTTTCCAATTCAGTAAGAAATAAAATAAGAGTTTGAATCAGGGTGAAGCAGACCAAAAGCCTCTGAAAGGGCAAGCTATAAACCAAAGGGATGATAGGTTTCAAAGATTTTTTTTAGTAAATAGTAGTCAAAGGTCAAAATGCATCATGTGTGCAAATCCCAGTGGAGTTAATGTGTTAGGACTGATGATTATACACCACTGACAGCTTCAAGTCACATCAGCTCAAGTCCATCCTCTACGTTAAATGAGATTCTACAGAGTATAAGGGCTTCAAATGCATGAGTATAAAGGGAAGAATTATACATGTTTTGGGATCACAAATAGTTAGCATTTCATCTTTTAAATATTTTTAATATTTCAGCAGCATTATTGGTAGAAATAGTCTCTTCAATGAGACTTTTCTAATAATTTTTCCCATGATCATTGAACTTCAAGTACTAATAACAGCAGTTCTTCTTCCCTAATTTTAATGTCTCCTGCTGCATCAATACAAATGTTCATCAATATCCACCCTAGTCCAGCTTTCACTATCACAACTGCTTCCACAGTTGTTGAACTGTTTGTGCTGAAGCTGTAAAACTATTCCTGCTTTACGTAAAATCAGTGACAAATATGGTTATATAGAATTGTAGGAATGATTGAAAATGAGAAGAGTGTAAAATTCATAACTCCCTCAGAAAATCTTTTGAGGTCAATGATTAATCAGATTTTTTTCCTATTTTTATTGCTAGTTCCAGCTGTGGCAAAAAAACAGAAAGGAGAAAACCTCTTAAGGAGTATCTTACCTTTAATTCTGATTTACACTAAGATATCCTGCTTTTCTTTACCAGTTACTAGAAGTAGGAGGTTAATGAAGAAAATCGTGAGAATGAGGAAAAATAGTAATTGTTGTCAAATACTTACTCAAATGCTTATGTTTCACCTATACTAAATGCTTACAGAATCAGGACTAAGCCATAGATAAGTGAAGATAAATGAATCGCCTGGACAGTGCTGAAAAAATGATGAAATTAAATGTAGGATTCTAGGTTTTTTTTTTTGCAGAACAAAAATTATTTTTTTATGTTTTTGTACACATATGTACACATGAATTTTTCTGACATTTGTATTCTTTTTAAAAAAATTAGAATTTTAAAGATTAAGAACTTCATTTACTATCAGTTGCTACTGCAGAGGTGCCTTAGTTAAATAAACCAAGAATTATTTTAAGATAGAATTAAAAAAGTAAAGACTAATGACAGTAAAAATTTTAATTCCAGTCAGTGAATTAAACAAGTGTTTCCTGGATATGTTTAACTAAGTTTAAAGAAGACCTTTGGAAATGAGACTACACATACTCGCACATACCAAAGATTAATACACACATACCTGCTCCGTCCTATGAAATAAAGCTAATGTTATTAGTTTTATTGTGGTCAATATCTTTAAATCACTTAAGCTCAGGCTTGTCTTGTAAGATGTGAGATTCATTTAACAAACGTTAGTAAATTGATAAAGTTTCAATAGAAGAAAAAATATTTAAGAAAAAATATTCTTAGTTTACTACACTCAACAAATGTCAAATAGAGTGATAGGCACTGGAGACACTGTGGAGAAGATGATGATTTTCTGAAGGATTCTGGTAGGAATCTTTGCAGATGCAGTTATTTGCAGAAATTATATGGCTGCATGGGACAAAGATATCAATTAAGCTGCCAACGTCACAATGTCCTTTTGAGATCATATAATATAAGGTTATTTTAGAAAAAGTAAAGAACTTCACAAAATATTCATTTCTGCTCCTAGAGAAAATTCCCTTTTTTTTAAATCCCCTGAAATTGTAAATATTCCTCAACAGATAAGTGTTTTATTAAAGCTTTGCATTATGCTGTCTCAGAAAAAGAGATTCAGAGAGCATCAAATAAGTATCAAATAACTGATTACTGTCACATAGGCTACATAAATTAAAGATGAAGTACACGTCATCTTTTGTAACCTTAAATGATTAAGAATAAACATTAAATGGAACAACCACTTTTTATATCTAGTATAATTTTCTGAACAGAAAAACCCAGAATGGATATAAGCTTTTGTTTACTCAGATGCTCCCAAACTTTGTTTTGGCATGTTCAGAGGTAAAAAGCAAGGGTCATATTTTTGCAGCCATTCTCTCTGAAAGTAGAGCATGTTTACTGTGAACAGAATGACATTATTTACTGACTTCTGTAATGCTGCTCTTGCTTGAGAAAGGAGCAAACATAAAAGGAAAATGGAATTCTGTTTTGGTTCAGAGAAGTGGATTAGTGATCTGTGTAAATATGATGCAATGTTTGTTTAAAGGATTTCAGACCTATAAACAAAAGGCTAAATCCTAGTCCTATTGAAAGCAATTGCATAATTCTCCCTTGACTTTAGTAAAACCAAAGACTAACTCAGAGTATTTTAATACCATAAAATTTCTCTCTCCAAGAGAAAACTTGACTGGAATGACTGTTTTCACAACTCAACTCTTATATAACCCAAAGTCGGTGATGTGAAGATTTTGCAAGCTCCACATAAAAGAACTGTATAGACATTTCCTCTGAAGAAATAAATAACCCAAGTGTGAATCCACAGTAGTTCATCTCAGTATTTACTGAGTTGATTAGTGTTATCCTATCAATAACAGGCACACATCCTTTCTGATGTTATTTTTCCTAAAAAGCTGGTGTCATATATTGACTCTTTGTAAAGACAAAGCAGCAAAATCACAGCTTCCACTGAAGCACTTTTTTCCTGCCATTTATTTGCTTATTTTCTTATATAATTTCCTATTCAGTAGAGAAAGAAAGGAGAGAAACAAAGATAAGTCCAAAAAGAGTCTAAATGTTATTGTCTGGCAGGCACATTCTTAACTACCCTCTTTCACTATGAATAATATAAAATTGTTCTCTGTCTTTGGTAAATTCTGTCCCTCCACAGCATTCTTAGAACGTTTTTTGTTTTCCTAATGTCTTTTCATTCCTATTCAGTATTTCGGGGATTTTTGCTTTGTTTCTTTTGTTCAGTTGGTGGTTATTATTATTATTATTGTTGTTGTTGTTGTTGTTGTTGTTGTTGTTGTTATTATTATTATTATTATTATTATTATTATTATTATTATTATTATTATTATTATTATTATTATTATTATTATTATTATTAATTGGCCCCAATATGTCACTCTTAGCTTTACTTCTTATCTGATGACTACTAGCATTCCTTTTCAATCCTCTATGATGGACTTTCTCAAAAACCTAGATAGATACCTGTTTGTTCAGCTTGCTCTCCTTTAACTCTGTCATCTGCCAACCTGTTCTGAAATGCAGCAGCACAGTTCACAGTCATGTTGCTCACTGTGTTTTATTACATTGGTTTGCAATCCCTTTACATACATTCTGCCACACCATACCAATGAGGTCCATGAATCCTGTGAGGAAAAACTTGTTAGTCGACTTTATGGAGATAAGGTAACACAGCAGTTCAGATTCATTAACTTGTGAGCCAAACATAGACAGAGAATAGGAATGACCACAAAGCCACAGATCAAATGAAAAGAATAAATTTATTTCAATTACCTCACAATCCAGGGCAACTCCTGAACCAGCACTCAGGCAGAGGGGATGCAAACAGGAACATAGGCACTGCAGAGCTCAGTCCTTGCTGAAAAGCATGTGTCTAAACGGCTGCTTTGCCTGTATTTATGATGGAAAATCAAAGCCTTCAATCTTTCTCCCAGTATGGAATCTCAAACACATTATATGGCCCAGAATTTCACAGGCCTGTTAGCTAAACACAAATGTTCTGCTTGTTAAACACACAAGACTAAGCAACGATTAGTATGATTTACATGTTTTTCTATATTCCGGTTTGAAGGTCATTCGAGTGTGTCCATAGTTCTGCCTGACCATTCTTGCACTTTATTCTCACAATTATGTTTTGTTTAATATAAATAAATAGTCTTTATTTATACAGGTTGGTATCTATTTAGGTTTTCTGACTATTGGTTGTCAAGTCTTTAGTCAAAACCTATTACAACTATTAGAGAATTTACTGCATTTCTAGGAGCATATAGAGTAGTATATTTTACTAAACAGTTATTAAAAATCTTGACTTGTTGCAATTAGGTACAGTCATTTATAAAGTTACCACCTATGTCCACAGGGTAAAGCACAGAAATTCTCAGAGGTTTTAGTGTTAGTATGTAGCAAGAACAGACTACAAACCTAGCTGCTGTTCCAAACATAGACAACCAAGAATCAGAAAAACTCTCAGTTAACCTGGCCTTTGTTGAAGGTCTTAGGCCCTTCATTAGGATTAACTTCTGCAACTTAATTTTGTGTATTCTGCATCAAGAAATCTTAGAAACTTGAAGTACACCTGAAGGGGGTGGGGGAGGGGTGCATGAGGTAGTTTGGTGAAAGTATTCCACAAAATGAAATTCCAATGTATATGATTTTGTAACTTAAGTAAATTAGTTAAATCATTAGGCCTATGAAGTTCACCCATATTGTGTGAAGAACAAATTCATCCCAAAATTACTCTCCAGGCAGATCCAAGTTGGCAATGGAATTCACACACAAACATCTCAGGATCTGTTTTTGGCCAAAATTGCCTGTAGTCTTGGAGAAGGTGTACCTAAGAGATATTTTAATACATTGCTTTATGGACAATGGTTCAATATTCATTTATTTTTGTGTGTCACCAGGTCTTACTTAAGTTCAGGAATGTAGATATTTGGAATTATTTAGAAAGAATACAGAATATGTTATAAACCATCAAGGACAGTTAACTTGAGAAGAGGAGGGAGAATGGAAAGGGAAGGAAGTATAGCATTAGGGATGCAAGAACTATTTTGCAGGGGATGATGATTACAGAAAAAGCATTTTATGCCCACTGACCTTTAAAAGCAGTCAGAAGAAAGTACTCACAATTTAAAAGAAGAGATATAAAAAAATATCTGCCTAAAATGCATGCTCAATGTACCCAGTATACATAAATACCAGTGGGAGGAGAAGGCAGTCATGGAGGCAGAGTGGGTCTTGGGAAAACAAGCACTGCTCAAGACTTCATTATTGGACCAACAGCAGCACCTTGTGTGGTTGAACCCTAGCAATTGCCTTAAACTTCCCTGATCCAGATCTGTATTTGTCTCTCTCTTTCAAGTTGTGTTTTGTTACTTGAAATCTTTACACAATATCGGTGATGATTAATGCTATTTTGAGGAAAGACATTTAGCATATATGTCCCACATGGGGTCAAGGGAGGCATTTAGCGCTGCAGAGTGACTGTGGCTGTGTGAGCCCTGGCAACCATCGGGGTCACTGTACCTCCCTGCAGACACAGGTTAGCTCAGACATGCTGAGGCTTTGACTTCACCCTATTCCTTCAAAGTTCCCAGGAAGAAAGAGGGAAGAGTCTAGATACCCTCTAGAGACATGGATTACCCTTATGTCCTGATTCATATAGGTCACACAGTAGTAAAATGGCTTTTCCTCTATACCATTTACAAACTGAAAAATACATCTCTACTGCCACTTTGTGCCTTCAGCAGGGCTGAGTAGAACTGACTCCATCTAGCTGGAAAGAAGTGTGCCAGAAATGGAAACAAACAGTACATCTTTAAGTCTGTACAAGATCATGAAATGTCTTACTGAAAAGGTCAGTTCTTGTTCTAGCTTACCCTTACTTTCTAAAGAACTGGAAATGATGAAAGTTGGTTGTGGGAGCAAAGATGAAACTTGGTGTTTTCCAAAGCCGTAAAGGATGCTCAGCATCATTTTTTTTAACCCCAATCAGCAACTGGGACTATACAGCTGCTCTCTCACTCTGTTCTCTAGTGCTGATGGGATAGGGAGGAAGACTGACAAAAAAGGTAAAGTCTTAGGTTGAGATAAAGAGAGTTAAATAGGACAACAAAGGACGTAATAATAATAACAATAACAGAATGTTCAAAACAAATGATGTTCAATGAATTGCTCACTACTCTACAACTTGTACCCAGCCAGTCTGAGCAGCGATCCCCAGTCAACATTGGCACCCATCCAACTTGCCTTTTATATACTGAACATGACATTATGTGATCTGGAATATCTCTTTGTCTAGATTCATTCCTTGATTTCTTTCTAATGACTAAAGCTATCAGTGTATAATCATCATTATTCTCATATTAAATCTAAAACACAGTATCTGGTGGGAAGAAAATTAATTATACCACAGCCAAAACTAGGATATCTAATTTTTATAAACAGGAGTCACTTCTATGTCTTTCAAATTTTTCCCTATAATGATATAAGCCCATGTCCTGTGAGTCAGACTTATTGACCATATTTCATCTGTTATATGTCAAAGGATAAAAGTGAGAAACATTACATGAATATGCTATGACATAAATATAGTAAAATGTAACAACAGTTTCATTTGAATAATTTGATTTTTCTTGAACATGGACTGCTCTACAGCAGCTGTTTTAGGAAGCTTTAACCTGACAGCAGTCACACTTCAAATTAGACCTGTGCACAGAAGCAGTTGTTGCCTTAGAAAAATGATATGAGGAGGTTCAGATGTGAAGGATTCAATGTTACACAATTATTCGTATTTTGAAGGAATATCTAAGTGACATTTTTAGTCATGAGAAGAACATTTTGGTAAGAACAGAAGACAGGAGTCTCTGTACTCCAGCAAGTTAAAAGGCTGAAGGTTGAAATTGGAAATGTCCAAGTGTGCTGTCATACCTCATAGGAAAAATTAAATGAGCAAAGCATATTTTAAAAGCTTTCCATTTCTCAAAGAATAAAAAGGATGGGAATGCTCTTCAAAAACTGGATAAAGATTTGGCATTTGAAAGCATTACTGTATGAAAGTATGTGCTTTTGGTGCTTCTGACAAAAAGATCTTGCTGAATATCTTTAGTTTGACAAGAGAAATTGTATTAGCATGAGGGATAGGTTTGTGCTAAAGATAAAACATAAAAAATCTGTTCACAAAAAATTACAAAAGCTAAAACTCCCTTTTGCTATAAATAGTTTAATGCTGCAGAATTTTACTGCCATCAAAAACAGATTTGCACAGCTTAGTGTGACTACACCATCCAGAGTTTAAAGTCAAAAGGATGAAAGAAAACAGTATTAGAAAATGGCTGAGCATGGTGATAATGAGACTGTAAAGCAGGCTGACAGAAAACCACTTTGCTAGTAATGAGGAAGATGCTCTAGGTGCAAACACATTAGGCACATTATTGGCAAAAATACACTCCAGGCGCTTAAACAAAATTACTTTGTCACACATTTTGCTGCCAAATTAGTACAGTAGGTATACAGTCACTGATACTTGCTTTTCTTTGTAAACCATAACTTAACTACCAACAGTGATAGTAAAAAAAAAATCAGGCTATGACTTTCTGTCTCTTTACGAGACTACTTTCTCCCATTAAATAAAAATTAACTGATATGGTTTACGCATGAGTTTAACTATATGTCTTTGTTGTACCATCTAGCAAGTTGTCTTTCACTGTTCAGAAGCATAGGAATATTATGACTTACTGCTTGGTTCCAGCTGTGTGTCACATCCTGATTTTAACTTAATTTCTATGGATTGCAGGGAGAGGATTGGATACCACTCCATATGTGGAAGTCTTTCATTATAAATCATCCATCATATGTCCTTGAGTCTGTCTTAATGTTTTTGTTTGCAGACTATGTCTCTCGACTTGCAGCTTATAAAACACTTGTATTCCAGAGCCAAAACCAATATTGTGTTATTGTAGTTTACTGCTGCTGTCTAATTCACCACTGCTTTGAATTCAATGGGGTCATGCTAGCATGAAGCTGCTGCATTCAGAATTATTACCTGAAATTTTCCATATGCATTGCAGCAATATGTACTCCTAGTACACATTATTTTTCTCACATTGGACGGAAAGAAAATACTATAATAAAGTATAGCATTGAAGTTTTCGAATAGACTTTTTTTAATGTTGTTTCCAGCAAAACTACAACCTCAGAAACAGGAAGAAATCCTAACATCCAGAAAGAAAAAGGTACCAGTGGTATAATATGCACCCCTGTGGTTTTGTTTTGATCTTAGCTATAAGGAATATTGTATGTCCCTACATTTCATGCAAATTGCTGAATAATTTTGCTCAATAATCCTTGTTTTAAGTAGGCTCATAAACGACAGAACAGTTGTTTACTTATTTGATATTTAGTTATTGATTGTTTGCTATACTTGCAGGTTTCTTACAGTATCAGAGATGGTGGCAGAGAAGCTCCAATTACCCAAGTTACATTTTATAGAAGACTTCCTATGTTCAGTTATTTTTCCCTGACAACTGTTGCTGCTTCTGCCACAAAACCTAAGCACAGCCATCCCACTATACTTTTGATAACATTTCTGAAACTGAAGCTGGTAAGAACTGAAACACCCTCCCCAAAGTCACCACTTTTATATGACCAAGGTTAAGCAGAGGTCATGACCTAAATAGTTGACTTTTGTTTATTTGATTTCCTGTGCATCCTAACAATTTGGTTTATCCTTCCATAAGTTTCCTGCATTCAGAACTCAACATTGCCTTGTAGTGATTTGTGGTGATTTATATTCACCTAACTCAACAGTCTTCAGATATTACAGCTAGACAGACAAAACTCTGCCCCTTGTTTCTTACAAGGGTAAACCACAAAATGCATTTGGTGTCAATCATTCCCTTGTTCTTCTTTATAAGAAAACATACTTTTCCTAATGTCAAATAATTAATATGCTGTAATACATCAGTTCAGGAGAAGTTAAATCATACAAATACATTGGAACAATCACTTCTGCTCTTAGCAAGACCTGGAGGACTGAGTTAGGGTAGCACGTATGGGGAGCATATAATTTACCTGGAATGATGAAAGTTTACTTCAGCCTTGGCACCTAGACAGTGACACTGATCTATCAAATCCCCAATTCTTCTCACAGTCTGGAGCTCCTTTACATTCACAGATGAGGTCCTGTGTACCCTCAGGGAAAGTCTGCTGCCAGCACCCGAATCAGACATAGTAAATATGGAACTTTATCCGCTCAGGGCCTCTGAGTTAAAAAAATGAAGTATAAAAAAATCAGGATTTAAAAAATGGGGCATCAGAGTAAATTAGTACTTCTTCATCCACAGAGAATGAATTAAATAGAAAATCCTTCTGCTTAGAAAAAAGTCAAAGTAATATTTCAGAGATGGAACTGAAATGTTACTATCATAGTCAGTGTTCTTTATATTTCTTAGGCTATAAAATGCCACACAACAGACACACAGTCTGACAAAGTGTTAGAAATCTGATGTGAAGTAAAACTGGTTGAGGTATATCCCCTTGGAAGGATATGGCAACTGATGCTGCGTCTGAGTTGAGCAAAGTTGTTTTTGCATTTCAGTGTGGAAGTAAGATGCTTTCCACAGATAATGTGTTGTAGAAATATGAATCTGAAGTTACAGAATGCTCTTAAACTTTTAGGATGAAATAAGCCACTATACAAGATCATAGGCAGGTATGACACTTCCTTACTTTCATGCTGGGCTGTATAAAGTGTTCAGAATATAATAGGCTTCTGGGGATCTTTGTCTCCTTCAGGTCTATGCAAGATTGCTTATATCTCAGATGAAGAGACAAAGATTATTAGAATTATTATTCATCTTTATTAGCCATCTATAAATATCTGATATGTAAATATTTATGCAAAGAAAGTAAGAGTAAGTGTAAGATTCACAAGTTTTGTAGTGTCCTGTCCCACTTAGGCTCTGGCATGACCAGCTCAAAGACTCAATGTGACCTGTAGGGCTTCTGAACTTAGGAGTGTTGTGGTTTGATGCTACATTTTTTTAGGGAAGGTAGTGGGCTATTGTTTATGGGGAAACTCTCTGTCAAGTACACTATGACTGAACTACAATTGTCGCAGCTGTAGCAATCTTCCTATAGGCAGGGAGATTACACAGGTCAGCAGGGTGTACTTGCAAAGAGCATCTTTTGACTGCAATGCAGAGGAGAGAGCAGTTACTATGAGAATGCTTGTTTCTGTTTCTAAAAATGAAAGGGGCCTTATGGATTACTTCTGATCTTCACCTAGCTGCTATTTAAAATAAAATACATTAATACAACTTCTGGATTTCCTTGTATCCAGGTCCTCTAGTATCAAACTAGATATTATGACCTACAGGCTACAGAAGCATGCTTACCTGCTATGAGCTTAATACTCGCAGCCACATAAGAACTCAGCTGTAACAGCATCCCTGGGGAGCATTTATCCCTCCTCACAGCTATAAAACTGGTAGCAACGGTATTACAGTGAGGCAGGAAAAAGTGTGATTGAACTCTCTGACACAGACTAAAGAATAGGACAAAGGTTTGTCTCTGGACAGCAGGTTTCAAAGACGCACGGTATCACATTTACAATCATATTTTTTTAAGAAAATAATAACATAGCCTTGTTCATTACATTCAAAGCAAATTTGCAGATGACAGTGTTCAAGCAGGATTCTGAGTTATAATTCCCAATTGAATAAAGGCAGCTCCCCTGCAGTCCTGAACCTGTCTACAGAAAAATGGATATATAAGTACAACCTGCTGTTTAGTGCTTCCTCTGGGCTAACCCTATGCATCTCCTACTTACTGTATGAAGTTAGGTAACTTATTCTTCTGAGAAATCTAACTTTCATTCTGGGATTTGTACAGGGTCCTGGTGTATGAAACTGGATGATGAGTTCCATTTTACTTTGTGCTTTAAAGGTGTGTTATGCATCAACTAACTGTGATAATTTGTGTGACGACAGAAGAAATGGGACGGGACGACACAACGATCAATATGATCCAAATGAAGCCGTTTATTTTGGGTTAACTGGCTGCCTTTTTATAGACCAAGCTAATTCTGGTGCCAAACATTGATTGGACGATTCTGTCCTAGTAACGAGCATTCATTGGTCACAGCCCAACCACACAACCACGTTGCCAGGGTACATTTCTCACCTTCAACAGCCAGCTTCCTCATTAACATAACTCAACAGAGTCGTTATAATGCTTTTGTATCCTTGAAGACCCTGGCTAAGGCTTCTCGACTCCACCCAGTCTCAGCGCTTGGGCTGCTCATAAAATGCTCTAGCCACCCATCAAATTTGTGTTATGTCTTGTTTCCAATCTCCAATTACCCAAAAAGCATTTTCCTATATTAGAAGATGCTGTTTTTCTTATTTTACATTTCATGTTGGAACTTCCATTTTTTTTCTTGCAAAACTTTTGGCACTAGGTTTGTTTCCTGCAAAAATTAATGCAGAAGACTAGGACCCTGGGGAAAAAGAGTCATATGAAGTATGCCCTCTTAGAGGCATTTTCATTTTTAAAAATAACAGATTCTGTAAAATTTCATCTTTTTTTACACACTTCAGGTAATGTAAGTGTGATGACATTTTTCAGCACATTTCATTCTCTTCTTGTCCTTAATTTAAAACCTGTGATTATCTTATAAAGGGCAATGATCTATAACTAAATTTTTGTTCTGCTTAAAGTCAACTTATGTACATATGTCTTCCTACATATTTAATTGTGATGTATTGAAGTCTGGTAAGGAGATTTATAGTCCTGGCACACACATTTGTTGAAAAATGATTATTTGAGCTGAAATCCTCTTCTGGCTACAGAGTTCCCTGCTTTCAGTCAAAGGTTTTTTCCAGTATGTACTTAATGCACAGCTCTATTTTGTTATCCACACCCTCTCTCTGATTCTCAGGGAGAGCTTAACTGCTTCAAAGTGTAAAGAATTGGCCTTGCTTGGTCAGATAAAAAACAAGCTTCCCTTTACTTCCCATTCCCATCAAATATACTTAAAATGCTATTTTGGTACAGGTATAGAATGTAGCTTGTGAGGCTGAATAATAAGTAGATCTTACTGTTGTACATGCAAATTAACACAGCCCTAGATTACCCTACAGGTAGAAAAGAGGAGCTAAAATAAGGGGCCATCTAGACTGAACTTTTAATTATCTTATCTTTGTTCCTGTTCACACCCAATAGCCAGCAGCTTGCCCTTGTTACTGATGCTGCAGCTGCTATCACAGAAAGATCAAAGCCCATTACAGTGCTTGTGACCCTCTCATCCAGAAGGCAGGATGCTGATCACCAGTAAATACACCAAACAACTTGTGTCTCCAAGCCTGTCCATCCTCAGTCCTTCCACTAATTCACAGCCTCTAGGGAAACTCCGGAGTCTATAAGATAGATTGTTTATTATTTTTTTTTCTCATTATTTTCACTCCACAACAAGAATTTGCTTGTTATTTGACAAGTGCTCAGTGAAAGTATATTATAAACTGTGGACGAACTGGAGTTATTGTTTGAGTAGTAGAAGTATGATTGATATTCATGTTATGTAATTAACCTCTTAAATCACATTTCTTTTCCCATTCAGATAATTATTAAACCTATGCAGAGCTTTCAAAATGGCTTTGCAAAACCTTACAGTGTTAATGCATGTCTGAGTAAATATGTGTATGCAGCTTATTAACATCACAAATATTCATATTTTTTTCTTAAAGAAACTAAATATCCTCTCAGAGATTTTGAATGAATATTTGTGAACATATTTTTTCAGTGTTTTCCCACCTTGAATTTAATTGGACGCTGAAATTAATAAAATGACTAATACCAGATAGCTCTTTCTATATTTTCCTCCTGCAGAGATATTCACAGACAAATAGATGCACATAACTACATTAATACTTATTACAAAATCTTCCTTGACATTCAGTTCCTCTTCATCCTTATATTTTTACAAGCCTTCCATATTTTATGTGTTGTTTATTAAACAAATTTTAGTGTGGATTGAATGAGGACTTTGCCAGTAAACAGGAAACTATAAACATATTGCTGTTAAATGAGAATTGTCTATTGATAAATCAAAGCATTATGCATCTGACCATATCCCAACAGAATCACTGAAGGAAGATGCCTCAGCTAATTCAGTGAATTAGTGATGATTACTGATTTGCAAAAGCCACTAAAAGAAAAGAACACCTAGCATTTTTTCTCTGTTCTTTCATTTTTAAAAAAATATTTCCTTGATTCAGCACATTTAAAATGGAACACTGAGTAATTCCCTCTCATGTTTTAAAATCTGTTCTTCTCTTTCACTGCTTATTTGCACACACGGCTATAGTATATACATTATTAAAGATTCTATCTGGATTCCCTTTGAGATCAAATGATCAAATGCCTCCTGTCCGTTTTCCCCAGTTCCCAGGTTTAGATGTTCAGTCTCAGAAGCGACAGAAGTCTGACAGATGTGAAAACTCTGAGACTCCAATATTCTGTTAAGTAGGTATCTTTTATAACCAGTGAAAGAAGATCCAGTCCCCTTTATTAAGACTGTGTGTGTTTGTGTTTGTTTTGTTTTGCTTTGTTTTGTCATGTTTTTACCTCACAGACCCATTTTAATGGATCCATTTTAATGGATCTGAGTTCCAAATGAGAATAAAAACTCTAGTACTGCTCACCTGGCTCTTGCTTACTGGCTTCTTGACTTTATGCAGGCTGAATAGGATCCTGATTTGCAGCCAGCAGCTGAGGAATAAAAAACTTGAAATAATTATGGTCACTGCTTCCTCCCTGGACATTGCTTCCTGCCTCCCAGGACAAGTACTGAGTACTCGTGAACAAGAAAGGTGGTCAAGGATATTTCAGACTAAATGCAAAGTTGATTACAGAACGCAGAGTCCTGTAGACAGCCAAAGTAACTATTCTAGGATAAAGGCTGGAGTGCAGAGTCTGTCTCATCTCCTCCCATTAAGCAGGGAAAAAACACTCACAGTTTTTAATGTTAACTCCTATTATTGTATGATCCTCCATTTCCTCAAATACTTCAGTCCCATACAGGATGCTACTAGCATAATGTCCTCTATGGAAATATTACCAGATATAATAAAAAAACTTACACCATCACGTCTGTGGAAGAGTAGTAAAAACAGATAAAGACCTGACAATTAACTTTCAATAAGCCTATGCTAGCCTCAGTAGCATACTTGCTCTGCAGATGATGTTAAAAGCTTGTGGGTTGCACAACATTTCTCCTCTTCCATGATACTTCTGCTGGAAACTCTTTGCTAGAGGGGCTGTAAGGTCCACATACATATTAATACAAAAATTCCATAATTGCTGTGGCCTATTTTGGCAAGTCAAAAATATTTCTTAGTCCGTTTGCACAGAATCAGTTAGTTTTCCTCCTGTCAGTGTATTCACTGCTGCTCTTATAAGAAGAGGTCTTATTTAAGCTGGCCCTGCAGTAGAACTCAATAAAGAGCAACAAATGACTATGATGCAGTCATAAATACTAAAATACACTTCAGATGGGATGAGAGACTTTAGCTGAGGTCCAAGGGAGTAAAACCTCAGAGCTGGTAGCCCAATTCATCAAGCAGTACCTGTGGTCATCTAAGCCACAGGGTTGAGAGATTGAATCATACCTATAGCTACTGGCACTGGTATACAGTAAATTCACGGAGCTGATTCAAGGCTGATCAAGATTTCCATCTCTCTGGCATAATTTCCCACTGTAGCTTTCCCTTTTCTCTCTCTCCTCTTCTCTCTCCCCCTCCCTTACTGCTGTTATCTTTGTTTGAAGTGCATATCTCACTCAACCGGCTATGGGTTTTATCACATATTCAGCACTTTGAAATGCTTCTGCAGTAGCAATGAAAGTGCTCAGTTACCAAATTTAGATGGGAAGAATAGAAAGAGAGGAAAGAAGAGTTTATGAAGAATTGATTATATCTAATGTCACACGGTTATCTAATGCTGAATAGATAGAGAATCATGCTCTATGAACACAGTACAAAGAAAATAAACAGATCAATTTTAGTCAAGAATTAATAGAACAGAACCAGGTCTCTGATATGATAAAGAATCCTGTTTCTTGTCTTTCTCTTATAGATACAGTTAGCCACAAAATGACCATAAAAGACCCATTATTGCCCACTAGTGGTGGTATTCAGCCATGCCAGCTAACAGTAGAAAACCGGTATTTCGTGTTGTCATTACTGAAATATTTTGATGACATGAAGTAAGAATGCTGCTACTAAGCAACCTGGCCTCAGGCTAGTGTCACAGAATTTATGAATATGACTTTTTAATAATGAACAAGTGTCTTACAGTTTTTGGCAGGAATATTATCTCCAGAGACCTGGGTCCATAATTCTAAAAGGAAAAACCAAAAAAGAAATCACATGCATTAAATATAGATCTAGCTACTGAAAAAAAAATACTATGTTTGTTTATGTTTCAGGTCCAGAAACACAATTATTAATATAATTTTGGGACAAAAATAATCCTATATGCATATTTCCCTTCTGCCAATATCAGAGAGATGCTCCAGGGATCTTACTTCTTCACAATCATCCATATTTTTCTCCATATAAAAATGTCTCTCATAATCTGTTTAAAGTATGTGTATTTCTGGTAAACTCCTGAAAGTCATCTATTTTTAAAGCTTCAAGAACTTTATGAACCATTTACCAGAGTTACAGGTTATTTTCAAGTACAGATTACATACGCTGCATTGTATTTATTACAGTTATGTTCAGAAATAAATTTTCCTTCTGCAACCACAGTTTTCCCAAAAATACATGAAAATAATGAAGAAACTACAGATTCAGCAGACACAAAACTGTGAAACTACTTGATAAATCCGCCGCTTATAGAACTCGGATATTATAACACAAAGTGATTTTCATTGTTCTACCTGTCAGCATTAAAACATGATCATTTATCAGATGTTTTCACAAATTTTGCTTATTTGACTTGCAGTAAGTATCTGTCTACTAGGTGATCTAGGAGCTTTTAAAAACATGAAGTTATGTTTACTGCTGAAATTCTGGGTTTGTACATTGATATTCAAATATTTGAAATATGGGCTGTGTGCTTTTGGGCTCAAAGAGTTGTTTGTTGAAGTGTTGTGATATATCCTAATAAAAATGTACTTATATAAGATTAAATTCTAGAAAATTACATTAATCTCATTTAAAAAACTCCTTTTTGTTAAAGAAAATGACTGTAGTTAGCAAATAAAAACCAGTAATCCTCTTTAGTAATCATCACATTGAATATTTATTAGTTTTTAGTATTTGTTCTTTCTCTAAGCATTTGATGTTTTCTCTTTCTGATAGAAAACAATGAACTGTGATTTACCAGCACTTCATGCTCCAGGGTATGGCTCTGTGAGACCACAGTATGGGTTCCATTTCATTTTTAACTTATTTTTAAATGTCAAGTACTGTACTCTTGAAACGTAACCCATTTAATGTAATGAATCTCTCCAATTTTCAATCAATACAAATAAATTCTCTGAAAAATCCTGTTAGGAATTCTGGGGTGAAATTTCCATGGACTGAAATTATGAAGCACATGATCAGAGTTCAGTACATGAAGAGTTTTCAGAAACAGCTCTCAAGGAGAGGAATTTCAGCAGAGTTGCACTACTCTGAAGAGCCCCTTCTGACCAACAGAAATTGCAATTCTTGTCTTGTAAGGCTTAACAACAGTATTCCAAAAAGCAGATCATTCAAGTAGAGACAATTTAAACAGAGAGCTTTGAAGTGAAAAGGCTGTGGAAGAATAAGGCCTGTAAAGTGAAGTGAAACAACTACTTAGATAACTTGTTATTTCCAGGATCGGCAACAGAGCATCCTATTTTCCTTTCCTTTCTGACCCTGGTCCACTTCAGAATATTGGAGAACAAACAGTGTTTCAGTCACATAGCCTCTTGTTTTTATTCTCATGGAGTGAGCCATCGAGGCATGTTGGGGGATGGGGTGAGAGGAAGAGCATTGCTGTCAGAAAAAAAGTTGTTCAAGTGTTCAAAAAACAGTTCAACTATTTTTGCCAGTCTCAGAAGAAGAATGCAAAATGTAAAAAGAATGGCCCAAGAGCATTAAAATGAAAACTAAAACTGGGCAGAAACATTGTGCATGAGCTCAACCTCACACCCAAAGAGCTGGGTAAAGAAATGACTTTACCGGGGGATCAATGATTGACTGTATTTTTTTCAGTTGTGATTTAATCAAACAGAATTTTATTGATAGTCAGGGAAAATAAATGACAGTTCAGAGGAACTTAAATCAACAAGTATTTGGCTTACTCTCCCCAAATTACCAGTCACGAGTCCAATAGTCTTCCTAACTCAGCTATCCTGCTCCTGTTACTTCACTGTGATTCCCATGGTGTTGCCGTTCAAATGATTGTTATTACAGTGACTCTGCTCTGATCATTTCATAGAATCATGGAATGGGTTGGGTTGGAAGGGACCTTAAATATCACCTGGTTCCAACCCCCCGCCATAGGCAGGGACACTGCCCACTAGACCAGGCTGTTCAAGACCCATCCAACATCACCATGAACACTTCAAGAGATGGGGCAGCCACAACTTCCCTTGACAACCAATTTTTCTCCAATGACTCTTTACAGATTTTTCAGGGAAGAATCAGTAGTAAACAAGATCCCCCCACTAAACTTCTGCAGCAACAGGAAACCACTGCTGGTCAGTCTCCCTCTTTTATCCCTTCTTATACACTTTCTGCAACATTCCAACCTCTGGCTGCTGCTGAGACAGCCTAGACAAGGTCACTGATAGAGCACATCAACACAGCACACTAAGTGTGATCAGGAACACACTAAAAAGAGCTTTTGATACAAAACTAGCAAGTTACCTGTTTCTTGTAAAACTTGTCAGCAGCAGTTTATCCAGACAGCCTTCCACACATGTTCACCCACCTGCAGTTTTCCAACAGTCTGGGATTTTCTTTACTCAGTAAGAAGTGCAAATAGTGAGCTTCTTAGATATAAAATGATTTAATAGTTCTCTAATTATCGACTTTCTTCTAATCCCATATGACTAAAAAGAATGTAGTACAGCCCCAGTGCCATTAATTTTAGTGAGTGTACAGGAGTAAGAAATCATCTCTGTTAAAGAAAGTATTGTTCAGCATTTGATGTTAATATTCACCATATATAATTATAGACTTCTACATTTTATACTTTCTTAAATTCTTTACCACAGGTTGCTCTGTGTGGGGGGGGGGGGGGGGGGGGGCTTAGTACAAGTATTATGCATAATTAGAACTGATAAATAAGAATTGGCAATTAGAGGAACCTTAAGTAATTTTTCACCCTATCTGAACAAAATGACTAAACTGCAAGTGACAAGCTTGTAAATTAAAAATTTGAAAATATAAAAACTTTGTTACAAGCGTGTCATTTGTGAATCATTTAAGTGGCATATAATTAGATATGCAGTCACTTTACTATGGTTTATTTGTTCCTGGCTCAAAAAGACTTTTTATCATGAAAAGCCCCCTTACTGTGACATTTACTGTAGAATGGCCATGAAAAGAAATGTTGAAACTTTGCCACTACTGACTTGTACTTGAGAGAAATTACATAAACAAACTGCTAGAGAAGATGTTCGCAGGAGTTACATCTGGAAATGGTACAAACAATTAGTTTTGAAAAGAAGCTTTCTGTCATTGGAAAGAAAGGCCTGTTTTAATACTTTCTGGTTTAGTTCATTACATAAATCATTTAACATTTCCTTGTAAATTAAAGAAATCTAGAATTAACCAGCGGACTGATGACTGATTATATTGAGTTTACATGGCAAGCGTTTGGTGGTAGGGGGGCTGCAGGGATAGCCCCTGGGAGAAGGCAGCAGGAGCTACCTCTGTGTTGAACATAATCAATTCAAGCCAAAGAATGGACCCATCACTGGCCAAAGCTGAGCCCATCAACAATGCTGGTGGGGTCTCTGTGACAACATATTTAAGAAAGGGTAAAAAATCACATAACAAGTTTGAGGGAGAGGACTGAAAACATGTGAGAGAAGCAGCCCTGAAGAAACCCATCTCAGTGCAGAAAGAGGGGGAGGAGATGCTCTAGGTGCAGGAGTAAAGATTTCCCTGCAGTCCAGTGAAAAGACCACGGTAAAATATGTCACTTCCCTGCAGCCCCTGGAGGACAACAATGGAGCAGACATCCATACCAGAGCTCAGGGAGGACAACACACCAGAGCAGTTAGGTGTGTCCTGAAGGAAGCTGCAGCCCATGGAGAGCAGCACACACTGGAGCAGGATCATGACAGGACTTTGTAGCTTTGGGGGGACCATTCATGCTGGAACAGCCTATTCCTGAAGAACTGTACCCCATGGGAGGGTGCCCATGCTGGAGCAGGAGAAGATTATGAGGCAGAAGGAGAGGCAGTGGGAAACTGTTAAGAACTGGCCACAGCCTCTGTTCCCCATAACCCATGCACTACTTTGAGAGTAAGAGGTAGAGGAGTTGAGAACGAAGGAGCGAAGCTCAGCCTTGGAAGAAGGAGAGGCAGGAGGAAACTGCTTTTAGCCTTGGGTGTTTTGGTTTCTTTCTCACTATCCTACTCTATTTATAATTGTCAATAATTGTCTACTAGTCTTCCTCAAGTCAAATTTTTTTTCCCATGACAATAATTGGTGAGCGATTTCTCTGTCCTTAACTTGACCCACAAGATTTTTCATTCTATTTTCTTTCCGTCCTGCTGAAGAGGAACAGAGAGTGGCATGATTGGCACCTGGCAACCAGCCAAGTTAGCCCATTATTGCAATGTAAATTTTGTGCATCAGAATCTCTAGCTTGAGACTTCAGGATGAACTCTCTGCCCTCTTCTGATATTTTTCAGTTCAGTATGGTTCAATACACATAATAATACTGACACTACCTAAGATGAACTGGATTGATCTTCAGGTCCATAGCCAGCAGAAACTGAGGGCAGAATTTTATGTGTAGAAAATACGTATATTCTATTTTCAGCTGTTCTTTCCAACTTTCTTCTTTTCCTCTTCCTCTTTCTTCTCTAATGCCTCTATCCATACTTTACTCTCTGCCACCCCAGTCCATCTCCAGGATAGAGACACTTTACACCTGTCACCTCCATTGTACCTCCAGGTGCAGAAGGAGCTCTCAGTAATTCAAGCACAAGAAGGAAAAGGCAAGAGGACAAATGAAAGCTCCATGAGGGCCAATGTGTTTGGTCCTGATCAGATGAGATGGAATTAATCTTCTCCATAGCAGACTTCGTAGTGCTGTGCTTTGTAGCTAGGAAGATGTTGATAACACCCCAAGTCAATAACACACCAAGCTACAGCTGAACAGTCCTCATACAGCATCAAGACTGTCTCTGCAACATTCTCCCCTCACCAGAAGACTGGGAGTGGGAAAGATCTTGGGAGGGGACATAGCCAGGGCAGCTGGGCCAAACTAATCAAAGGGATATTCCATATCATATGCTGTCTGCTCTGCATAAAAGCTAAGAGAAAGGAGAAGGACCAAGAGCATTCATTATTACAATGTTTGTCTTCCAGAACAACCACTATGTGTAAGGAAGCCCTGCTTCCCAGGAAGTGGCCAGACGTTACTTACTGGTAAGTATAGTGTACCATACTTATGTTATCATTCTCATCCAGCAAATCCATAGCACATGGTCCACATTTTATATGAATACATGTGTATCTCATAACAGTACTGATAAAACTTAATAACTATAACTTCACCATTTAGTTGAGGAAATATCCTCAAAGCCTTAATTAGTGGCTTGATGTAAGTTGTCAGTAACACCTTCAGTGCCATCAATCCAAGCAGTTAAATTTGGAATGTTTTCCTTACTCTCTTGTACATGTGATTAGCTGACAAAGACTCTCAGAGGTGTAAAATGAAAGCAAAGAACAGTTTAATATAAGACATATATGACATAAAAAACAGTGAAGAATTTTATCAGCTACTGACAGAATTAAATGCATTCAGAAAAGTCATGTGTCTTTTCACCTTTTAAAAAATGCAGTTGTTGTTGTGATGGACATGTGAGTCATACCACGCAGTCAAGGAAATGATGGGAGGAAACAAATGACACCTACCTTGATTCCTGCCAGTGAAGAAATAAGGACTTTAGATTACCAAAATTCTTGTTATGCCTCTCACTGCAACTTCAGTCTTGCATGATTAAAATCATTAAGATTTTTTCCATGCACTCATGAAAATGTAATGTCTTCCAATTAATTTCACTACATGCATGTTTCCTCTGATGTCTTTACATTTTTTCCTTTGCATTATTTCAAAATCAGTTGCATCTTGTCTACCTAATCTATAGCAATTTTCCACTTCATATACATTTTAAGTTTTCTTCGGTGTTTTTTCTGGGGGTGGGTTTTTTGTTTAATAATCCCGTGCTTCAGAGCATGAAATAGATTGCATGTGTTTTTTTAAAGTATGCTGCAGCTTTATCTTCTATAATTCTATGATTGTTTTTGCTTTCCTACACATTTTATGTAATGTTCCATTAGTATTTACAGTTTATTTCACATTAGTAACAATTGCTATGTTCAGGCATATGTTTGTTTCATTTTATGTATTCGGGATGAAAAATATATTTCCATTGAAATCTGCTCCCAGATTCTTCATATTGCCTCTGATCTGAATAACTTTTTAAATATGCCTCAGATACTCTTTAGCCTTACTGTCAACTACAGTTAATTTTCAAAGTGATATATTAAATATAGTGTATTAACAGGTGCATAATGACGTTTTAAAAGAATGAAGTGAGGGGCAGACACTCCAGAACTAGGAACTTATGTGGTTGATTCATAGCCCAGAACCCTTTCTCTGGGACTTGAATTATTCTTATTAGACATGAAAATTAGGTCAGTTTTTTCTTTTCTTAGTACTATGCTTGTGTTTTCTGTGTGCTAATACGTAGGGACTCAGAAGAATAACTTCTAAAGAATGACATTTTGAGTCAGTTCACTCCTCAGATCTATGGGGTTTGAACTGACTTTTTCCATTTACTAGAAGCAATACTATTCAACAAGCTTTGGGGACATATGCCCATTTTGTTCTGCAAGGAAAGAGAAGAGTTAGTTTAAGGGTAATGATTACAGTGAATCCTACATTCTGCCCCTGGTATTCTTTGTGCATTTGATTTAGTTGATTCCATGCAGAATACTGAAGAATGACCTCGTCATACAAAAGAGTTGAAAATGTATTAAAAAAAAAAGAAGATAAAAACTACAGAAAATCTGGCACTTATGAGACTGTCTTTGCCAGATTCAGCTTCTGAGATTTCTTATTTCTGATAGAAAAAGCTCTAAATTGTGTTCTACTACTTTTGTCCAGACAAAAAAATACTCAAATACCTTTAGCCACTTTATTCTGCTAAACTCTCTTCTACAAGTCAGTGTTAAGTATGCCTATTGAGTGGAGAGGAGAAAATGAAGTGTTCCTCAGTTCTTCCAGTCAGAGATCTGGGATTGTGTAGACCTAAAGATCTGATTGTGTAGACTTAGCATGTACAAACAGCTGAGAATTTACATAAAGGAATGGGAGGAAGGAGCCCCACAGACTGAGGTCTCAAACCCGTTTCCACTGATTTTTCAAGAACCTTAATGGAACTTGTTCCTGTTCAGAAACCTCTGGAGCCAAAACAGTCAAGGTAAACATTCTCTAAGAAAAAAAGAAAAAAAAAGTTCTGATTTTTTTAAAGCTGAAACATCATCAATAGAGCAAATATTTCTGCCTTCTGGAACCTTCAAGAATCAGATAACTTTCAGTCTTCTTGCTGGTTAACTCTATTTCCTCTAAGTTTCTTTCTTCTCTGCTGTGAAATTTGATGTACCAGAAAAATAAAAGCTGAAACATTTGATTTGCTCCAGTCCCTTAGGGTTGTTTGCAGATCCACATTGTGCCTTTACCAATAACAAAGCTCATACCAGTCTTTGGGTGCACATCATTGATTTATAAATAGCTAAACACTGGGAGATGTTGCCTCCTCACTGCAAGGGAGGCACCCTAAGTGATATCCTGTTGTGCAACTTCAGATTAGCTGCCGGGCAAATTCTCATCAAAAAGAACTCCTCCTTTAGACTAAAATCCACTTACACTCCACTACTAAGACAGAAAAGTAGTTTTTAATCCAGATTTTTTAATCTCTTAGATGATGAGTTAGATGGATGGGGAGCTAGTCAGGGCTCTCAGTGTCTCTGGGTATACTGGAGGACAATTGAAGTATAGAGAAGGGCCAGGGGCTACTGAAGTAACAGGAACCAGGAGGGAAACATGAGTAAAGAAGAAGCTGGAAAACTATGATATAGCTGCCATCATGAAAACATAGTGGGATGACTCACACAATTGGAATGCTGCAATGGATGTATACAAAGTCTTGGATATAGTGATCACAAAATGATAGAATTTTCAGTTCTTGAAGAAGTGAGGGCGGGAGGTTTCAGAACTGCCACCTTACATTCCAGACTTTGGCTTGTTTAGGAAACTGATTGAAAGAATCCCTTTGGAGGCAGTCCTGAAGGGCAAAGGAGTGTGGGAGGACGGGCTGTTCGAAAAGAAGGAAGTCTTAAAGGTGAAATAGCTGTCTGTCCCTCTGTGCCAAAAGGCAAGCTGGTGGGGAAGAAGACAGGCATGGCTGAACAGAGAGCTTTGGCTGGAATTTAGGAAAATATAGGAGAGCTTATGACTTTCGGAAGAAGTGCAGGGAACTCAGGGGGACTACAAAGTTATGGTGAGTTTATGCATGGAGAAAAGCCAAAGCCCAACTAGAACTTAATCTGACTACTGTGGAAAGGACAATTAAAATGTTTCATAAGTATATTAGCAGAAATGTTATTGCATTTTATTCAAGGCAAGATATATTATTCAACCTATGGGTTATTCAGAATGGCATAATGACAGAATATACACATTTCTTATTTGGATTACTATAAACTAATCAACAAACCTAGTCTGTATTCTGCTCTCAATTATGTTTTTTAAACAAGTACTGAAGAAGTAGATAAAAAAAAGATATTGTATTATACATATTTTTCCTGCACTGTCCTCTTAGCAGTGACAGCAGAAAAATATTTTGTATAAGCAAAGATAATATTTGATTGCTTGGTGTGGGTGTTTTAATATCTACAAAGATTAATTTATGTTTAAATAAAATATCTATATCAATGCCATATAGCTCAGTTTAGAGCAATTTTATTCATTTTATTTCCTTTGAGAGTATAGTTATATCATCTAGTCACAGCAGACATAAAGAAAGTCTACAAATACCATTAACTTTAAAGCTATGACTTCCAATCATGTTTATGTCTACTATTCAAACATCATTATTGTTATTATTCAACTTGGTTATGTCTACCATTCAAACATAAAAAGCTATACTAGAAAACCAGACAGCACGTCAAGCATTTCTTGTGTTTCAGAATGAAACAGAAGCTTCTAAACCTTCAAAGCATACATAAAATGCTTTGCTAGTCAGATGAAAATCCCTACTGACTTCTTATTTCACCAAGTGTCAATTAGTCTTCAATCAATTACTAATAAAGATTTACAGCTTTCAGCTTCCTAAGTAAAAGTCTAATATCTGATTTTTGTAAAAAAACAAATAAAACAAACAAACAAAAACAAATCAAACACCCCACAACTGGTGTTATTAGGATTTAGACATATTTGAATGTATCAGTTATAACTGCCTCCATATGTTATTTTGATGATGATGATTTTCCGTTGCATAGATAATAATTAGAGACACACAAATCCATTATAGGATATATACAATAGATCAACCCATGCACACTTGGTGGGATGGCTGTACTAGGCTTCTAACTAATATTTTTTACGTTCACTTTGCAAAAAAAAAACCCACTTGTTTTACGCCTATTGAAATATAAATCACTTCCAACAAATGACATAATCTCCACAATAGTATCCTAAGCATTAGGATGGAATGATTATATTTTGAAGTTCTAATGACCTTTTATTTTTTATGAACTCCGTACATAGCTACACTGATGTACAGTCGCACTTAGCTTCTCCTCTTCTTCACATTTCATCTTCGTATTCTTTACCAATGACAGTAATCAACTGACATTATCAAACGTTTTCTGTTAAAACTAAGCAGTTTAACTTCTTTATTTTCAAATATTCAGATGAGTTAAGAATATGTTTGTCACTTTTTAAAATTAAGTTACGAGTAGATTGAATATCCAAACTATGTTACTTGGTTCACATGTTGAAGAACATATTATTTATCCTTCTAATCTAGATAAAACCCTTCTAAAGTATATCATAGAATCACCAGGTTGGAAAAGATCTCTTAGATCATTGTGTCCAACCATTCCTATTTGCCACTAAACCATGTCCCTGATAATATTGTCTACCTATCTTATAAACACCTCCAAGGATAGTGCCTCAACCACCTCCATGGGCACCCTGTTCCTGTGCCCGATGACTTTTCTTGTGAAATGTTTTTCCTGATATCCAGTCTGAACCTCCCCTGGCACAGCTTGAGGCCATTCCCTCTCATCCTATCCCCTGATACATGAGAGAAGAGGCCAGTCCCTCCTCTCTACAACCTCCTTTCAGGTAGCCGTAGAGAGCAATGAGGTCTCCCCTCAGCCTCCTCTTCTCCAGGCTGAACAACCCCAGATCTCTCAGCCGCTCCTCATAATACTTGTTCTCCAGCCCCTTCACCAGCTTCGTTGCTCTTCTCTGGACTCACACCAGAGCCTCAACATCCCTCTTGTGGTGAGGGGCCCAGAACTGAACACAGGACTCGAGGTGCAGTCTCACCAGTGCCGAGTACAGAGGGAGAATAACCTCCCTGGACCTGCTGGTCACACCATTTCTGATACAAGCCGAGAAGCCATTGGGACATCGGGGGGTGGGGGTGGGGGCGGCGGGAGGGATATGGAATAGAAGACCAAGACAGAAGATCCTCACCCCGGTGGGATCACCTCCATCAAAGACTGAAACGGCGGAACGCCTTCTGGATCAGGACTCCCAGAGATGTCAGACATCTGTGGACCCATGGTGGTAGCTATAAACCCCTTTTCCTTCCCTTTTTCCCCATCTCTTTCCTTGTTCTCTGCCTCTTTCTATAGTAAGTCTCTTTATGAGCAGAATTAATAAAGCACCACTTTAGATTGAAATTTGACTCCCTTTACTCATTGAATTATTTGCACTCTGAAATCATAAATGAAACAATCCATCACGCATCCACTTATGAGTGAATCATGACAACTTTGCATCTGATAAAGACTGAGTATTCTCCCTGGTCCTCCTTTTACTATTGATGCATTTGTAGAAAGATTTTTTATTATCTTTCACAGAATTAGCCAGTCTGATCTCTAGTTGGGCTTCCTGATTTTTTCTCTGCAAGATCTCACTTCTTCCCTGTTATCCACCCTTATTCCAAAGCTCATAGACATTCCTCTTCTTTTGATGTCCACACAGATCTCTCTACTCAACCAAGTTGTTTTTTTTTTCCCCACTGGCTCATTTTCCAGCACATAGGGACGATTTGCTCTTGCGCTGTCAGGATTCCCTTTTTGAAGAGCTCCCAGCCCTCTTGGGCTCCCTTGCCCTTAAGGACTACCTCCCATGGGACTTTATCAACTAGTCTTCTGAACAGTCCAAAGTTTGTTCTCTGGAAGTTTAAGGTGGCTGTTCTGCTAACCCTCCTCTTCACCTCAACTAGACCTAAAAATTCTGCCATCTCATGATTGCTATGCCCCACGTGTCCTTCAGCTGTCACATCTCCCACAAGGCCTTCTCTGTTCACAAAGAGCAGGTCCAGGAAGGAATCTTCCTTTGTTGGTTCATTCACCAGGTGTGTAAGAAAGTTGTCTTTCATTCACTACAGGAACCTCCTAGACTGCTTCCAAAATAAATTACTGTTAATATTTTTTGTCTTGAACTACCAATTTTTCTTTCAAATCTCATGAAACTTGTGGATTAGTAATAGCAACCCAAAAAGATTCTCATTTTATCAGTAAATTAAATATTTTGGACAACATTTCAGTGGCACATTTTATGATGATTTTGGTATATATATATTGAAATAGTTTAATACCGCACATTCTCACAAAGATATAAACATATATTTAGATGTTCAGATAATGAAAATCCTATCAGATACTTACAAAATTAGAGTGGAGGATAGTATCAAACACCATAAAAACCAAACCTAAATAAATCACTGAATTTCAGTTCCTACTGAAAGTTTATTTTACTAATATACAGAGAAATACATGCCAAGACATTCATGTTCCTAGATTATAAACCTATTTTCACAAAGTATTCTAGAATTTCCTAATTAAAAACTCCTTAAATTTATAATGAAATATTCCTATACTTCTAAACTTAGACATTTCACTTAAATTCTCATTTTATTTTTACTTTTTATTTTTAATCATAATTTAGAAAATATTTTGGCTATACAAAATGAATGATAAAAAATTGTATTGCAGGATCACATCATGGTGCTAATCAGAACATAAACTCATTTTACAATGAGATATATAAAGATTAAATATAGATACATCTATATAAAACATATATCTATTTTTCACAGATTTTGTAGATGTACATATTTTTTTTTTACCTTGGCATGCTTCTCAGCTCAAATTCAGATGATAAAGAAAGTAAAACTATTATTTTTGCCTAAGTCTGTTTTAAAAAATATTTACAACAACCTTGTACACATCAGAGGCTTGTGAATACATTTCATACCACTGTAAAATTACTACTCTATAAATTATTGAGCTTGCCTCCTGCACAAAGTCCATTTAAGCAGTGACTAAATTCTACTAAAATATAGCTAGAAAAAAAGCAAATATTGTATACAGCAAGGAGTACCTTTCTTTTCATCTTAAGGCTTCTAGAATTCAAGAACGAGCTTCTTTCACACCCCTTGTTTAAGAACTCAATGCCCGTGATTTAGAGAGCTCCAAGTTCTCTTTAAAATTGCATTTATTTCTAATTAATCATGTATAGTCTCAAAAAATGTGAAATAGATTCTTCCTGGTGTAATTTGCAAGTTCAGAAAATATTCAGATCATGAGGAAGTTGCCTTACCTTCATCTTGCTTCACTTTCTGATAAAGAACTACCTCCCACAGGGCTGCAGTCTTTTCTCTACAATATTTCTTCATTTAGATGGCAGTTTCTTCTGCAAAATACTATATGCTTTTTTTTCTTTTCCGTAAAGTTAGAAGAAGTAGGTTTAGAGAGAAAAAAAATTCCAAGGACAACCAGCATCTTTTGCTGGAAAAAGGCACTTCAACATTTAAGAAAGTGTTTCACAAGTTGAATGGTTCACTTAGGGGTACATTCCAGCTTGCCCTCATCTATTACACTGGCTTTCTAAGTTGTACAAAAATCAATCTTTAATCATGTGCACCCAACAAAGGCTGTAGATTTCAAGGGCATAATGCAAATAGAAGACTATCATTCAGCAAGTAGCTCCAATAAAAGCCACTGTATTAGGTGTTAGGGCAAGATAGGTACATAGACATTAACAGCAGCATTAGCAAATAGTATTTTAGATCTAGCTTATTTCAGGTAATTATCATTTGATTTTGTGTTAATTCAGCTATACTATAATTACATATTTTGGAGAAACAAGATATATTTTCTTTCTCCAGTAATTTACAATGAATGTTTCTTAAATGCAGACCACTTAGTATTTTTTCCATCTTCTCTACTTAGTATCTAGATTCAGATCCTAATACTTTGCATATTTGTAGCAGGTAATAACTTAGGACTAAATTTAGTTTGTAATTTTAAATTCACTGCACAGGAAGAATATTGTAGATACATTTGCAATGATTTCACAAACACTACAGCCATCTCATCTCTTTCATGGTTTTTATCCTGTAAATCTGATACTGAAGTTTAACCTCCTGAAGTATACATTTGTAACACTCAGTGATCCATAGTAGTAAAACTCAGATCAGGAGGAATAAGACAATGTGTCTCATGCAACTCACCAATATGGAGGAACTTCAAATATGGAGGAAACACCAGGTAGTTTTCCTGTAAATAATTATTGCCAATAAAATTTATGCTCTACAATTTCTCATTTGTACATATCTAAACTTACGGATTTATATATATCCACCTTACATAGAATTAATGAAAAAGTAGATACTTCAGTATCCAAAACCTTTTGTATAACCAGAATGAGGATGTAAAATGGCAAATACATGAACTGATACAGAACTAAATTTATCACCTTAGTGATGATTAATTATTAGATTATTAATTATTTGAAGTGGAAAAAAAATTTTTAAGAGTGAGAATGTAAATCTAAAAATTACCTTTAAACACCAAGTAATCATCCAAATTCAGCCAAAGCCTTTACTCTGACTTTAATTTGAAGTCTGAAGTTTGTTCTCTTACTTGGATTGCTGTGAAGAAGTTATAACTTTACCAAAGCCCAAAGTCACATTTCACAAAGAAAAGAAAATTAGGCTTGTCCTCTGTTACAGCTGCAAAGGAAAAGGAACTAATACAAAGTTTTGTTTTGTTCTTTCTTGTAGTAACCTATAGTTTCTTTGTTTTTTTTCAAAGCAATTTCTGTATGATGGAGTTCAAACCTAAGTTCAGCTTCAAGCTCTGTGTTCTAGTGCAATTCCAATACAGCTGGCATTTCTGGAAAGCAGCCCAGGCAGATTTAAGCATAGTATACAGTAAAAAAAACAAAAAAGAAAAGAGTAATTTGCCTTGAACATTGTATGAGATCAGATATTGCTGGCCTTTACAAAAAAAATATATTTATTCAATAGAGTGTATTATCTTTCCAGTTTTTATTATAGAGATACAGAGGTACCAATTCTATACTAAGATAAAACTAACCTTGTGATGCACAGGTAAAAGAACATCATATTTGCAGACATGTAAATTGTTCCCTTTCCACAATAAGATTTGAAGTTTCTCTACACTTAGAATGCAAATACTCTGTTATCTAGCATATCATTTTGAAACACAAATACACACTCTTGTGCCCACTGGTTCAGGGAGTCATTCTATTCCCTGCTTTGTATTAGAAACAATGTTTTCAAATACAACAGCTATAAAACCCAGACAAGCTATTACTGACTGCCTACATTTGCTTGTCTTTTTTGCTTTGAGGAGTTTTTCACTACAAAACTGCAACATAGGGTTTAAAAAGTGAAAATGTTTGTCTGATATTTCAGATCACGTAGCTTAGCGATATAATCAGATTATCATCTAATGATGATACCGCATCCTTAATTTCATTAATAACCTGTGCATGTTTTCCGATAGCAATGTGTAAATATATTTTTTGTCGAATTTCAAACCCAAAGCCTTTCTGCATATCAAGAAAATATGAAGAAGCATAAATAAAATAAATAAAAGCACTCGATAGAAGGAGAAGGGGTAAAACTACCAGATTTTCTTTATTCTTTTGGTGCCTCTCAACAACTGAACACATATCTTTCAGCATCAGAGCAATACTTTACAAACACAAAGTGTGTGAACAGTGAAGACACTTACTTTCCACTTCTCCATGTTGGAAGCAATGTCACATATGGTTTAGTTTATGAAAGTTGATAGTAGCTTCTTAGGAAGAGGAATTCTGAGTAGGCTGCAGACTGCAGGAAAGCAGCCAAAGCAGTTAAAGGATCTGGGTCTTTTAACATCACGTTGTGAAATAAGCTACTTGCTGTTCCTAGAACTCAAAATCAATGCACTAGGGAAGAACAAACATGCAAACAAACAAACCCAAACAAACAAAAAAACCCCCCTCAAAACAAATTTGAAGTGAGAGCTGGAAAGACAGATTGTGCAGATTGATGGATGTAGGTTTGCATTACCTGCTCTGGAGAAACAAGAATAGAACTGTTTTTCCTGTTTTAAGAAGGAACAAGGGAAAGATACAGCTGACAGGTAAATAGAAGACAGAGGACAGAGTTCAGTTCCCCAAGTACAGAAAACTAGCTCCAACAAGATTCACCTCTAAATGTCCATTGTATGAGCCTAGCAGATACAATGTGTGATTTATGACAACTTTCTAAAACATTTTGGAGGTTAGATTGGAAAGTGACTTTAGATGTATATGCTTAAAGAAATGAATCTCACCCTGAAAGCAAAATGTTATTTCTTTCCATGTCCTACTTTAATATTTCCAAGCAAGTAGTTTGGCATAAAAAGAAACAAAAAATAGATCTAGTTTTTCCTGCCAGTCTCCTTATTAGCCTTCCCTTTCAAGAAACATAGAAAGATTGTCATCTCTTATGAAACAGTATAATAATTACAATAATTTCTTTTCTCTGTTTATTTTGTATTCCAGCAGCCCTTCCGTGACCCTGAAAATTCTGCTAATCTTTATCCCTTACCAAGCAAAGGTTGTACTAATAAGGAATTTTATATGATCTTATGAAAAAAGTAACAGTTGTACATAACTGAAAAGACTGAAGATGTTGCAGACTGTGCATAACCAAAAAAACTGAAGACTAATTCAGAAAGAGTTTCCATTTTGCATGTGGTTTTGGATGAATTATTCAGTTGTTTTCATTTTTGCATTTGTTATCGTAGCAGTGAGAAGGACATGTGGGAAAACTTATAATGTGATTAAAACCAAGAGGTCTGTTATAAATATAGCCATATGATATGACTGCCAAGAATACACACAATGAAACAGAAGCACATGGTCATTTCTACCTGGCAGGAAGTAGACTAAAATTTAAGATAATATGATATTAGCCATACCAGAGGATACAAGCAGACATACAGTAAGACACAGGATCACAGAATCACAGGATCGCAGGATCACAAAATGCTTGGGGTTGGAAAGGACGTCTGCAGATCATCTACTCCAATCCTCCTACTAAAGCATGTTCAGCTAAAGCAGGTTGCAGAGGGATGAGTTCAGGTAGGTTTTGAATATATCAGAGAATGAGACTCCACAACCTCTCTGGGGAGGCTCTTCCAGTGCTCTGTCACCCTCAGATTAAAGAAGTTTTTCTCATGTTCAGATGGAACTTCCTGCATTCCAATTTGTACCCATTGCCTCTTATCCTGTTGCTGTGATTCTGTGATTCTGTAATTCTACCTTTTCTGTACCCTCTATCACCAGGGCATCCACCTCATTCAGCAGGGGGTCTACATTTTCCCTAGTCTTCATTTTACTACTGATGTACTTGAAGAAACCTAGTTGTTGTCCTGAATGTCCCTTGTAAGATTTAATTCCCTGTGGGCATTAGCCTTATCTGCATACTCTGACAGCATTTTGATATTCAAGCCAAGTGGCCCACCCCTTTTTCTAAATCCTGTAAATATCCTTCTTTCATTTGAGTCTTTCCAGATGCTCCTTGCTAATCCATCCTCGTCTCCTCCCTCATTTGCTTGATTTCTCACTCTTAGGGATACATCAGTCTTGAATATTAACCAGCGCACTTGGATCCCTCTACCATCTTGAGTCCTAATACATGGGATTCCTCCAAGCAGGTCTTTCAAGAAACAAATGTTAGTTCTCCAGAAGCCCAGGGCTGCAATCCTGCTTATTTCCCTGCTTCTTCCACATAGGATCCCAAACTCCACCATCTTGTGGCCACTGCAGCCAAGGCTGCCTCCAGCTGAAAAAAGTATTGGCTTTGTCCCCAAAGTCCATGTACTACACTTAAAACGGAGTTTGTAGGTAATTGAATATTTCTATCTAGACTAGCACAAGTCTTTTTATACATAAAGGAGAGGTAGGAAAGAGAAAACTTCACTGCTCATCTGAAATAAAAATCATATATAAACATTCATAGAATAAATAAGCAGACATTACCCTGGCACATTTTCTTGCTTTACATTGATGTCCTGTAGATTTATCAGTATATTCCAAACTATTTTTTTCTAAATAATTGTTTCTATATGTTTCATTTTCAAAAACACGTTAAAATAAATTCATCTGCAGTAATTGATTGCAATAAATTTTAGAGAATTTCCTGCTTTAATGCTCTGCTTTGCCCAGTGGATTTAGGATTGAAAGTGTACATCAATAACACTAATGAAGAAATGATCAAGCAGATGAATTCATATGTGATAGCCACACACACATCAGTTAGTATGTGTCAGACAATTCAGTCTCAGCAAATGAGCTGTTCTACTGTAATTGCTCACACTTCTTGTGTTCTTTTTGTTCGTTTTGTTTAAGGAAACTGATCTGGAATATGCTGTTGCTATTTAAAGCGGCTGCCTAGCAAGATCAACACCATTTTCTTTTTCATTAGTACAGAGAAAGATGTGAATATGCATAAAAAATGAATTGCAAGCAGTTTAAGTAATTTTTGCACCCTGTATTTGACCTTGTAATGTGTTACAGTGCTCTCTCTGCATGGCAGATAACTTCACCTTTGCATATAGTCACAAAAATTTGGGGAGTATTGACTGAGTGAATAAAAAACAGTGTGTGTTGCATGTAGTTGTCAATGATGGTTTTGACTTTACATCAAACCAACATGAATTGTTGATAATGAAACTGGACAAAGGACCTGTATGAGATCAACAGCAGCCAAGCCTAGCAGTGTGACACCTTTGCCAGAGTGGCATCAGACATTGTTTCATGATGCTGGTCAAGCTGCATATGTCTGTCAGAAATGGTTATCTTGCATTTTTCGGAACTGTACTTCTGATTGCCTTTAACAGTAAGAATGGTAACAGCAAGAATATTGCAACCTTGAACTATATGGACACAAGCAGTCTTAAATCGGGCCATAAAGAATGGCTCTGCAACCTGTCAAGCTGGTGAGACAAATGGAAGAAATGTGTCATAAATGCTAGGCGTCACTATAATCCTTTTATAAATGATAAGAACATCAGTCATTGGCTGTATTGGAAGGTATAATCAAAACACAACGAAGAGACGCAGGAAACTCTTTTATCAAAACCAGGATGCCAGTAAGAGAATGAAACTTGTCATTCATTAATTCATCTAGTTTTCTATTCCCTGAAGACAAAAGGGCTTTACAATAAGAGTCACTGGAGCCTTGTTCAGGAAAGCCTGCCTAGCCAGGCTCCCAGCTGTGTTAAGAGATAAATCAGATTTCAGTGAAATTTAGCCAGAACAATCTTTTCCTATTATGATCAGCAGCATAATTCTTAATAATGATCATTTTGCATTTGTCTTTTTTTTTCTTTTGTTTCTATTGTCCCACACTGAAAATCAGCATGCTTCATATATTAAAAAAACCACAGTAAATTGCAGATTTGACAGAGGATTGTCTGATGTCTTCAATAAGAATATGAACAGAGGACATTCCTAGTAAAAGTGGACCTTCTATTTGCAAAACAGAAAAAAATAAAAGGAGATTCTGCTTTTAGTGAGAAATTTGATGATAAAAGGAACACAACAATCAATTAATGAAAATGTTTATAGCATGTTTATAGGCAGTTTCACAGAATGATTTCTGGTTCTGGGGCCAACACATGAAAGCAGACTTAGCATATCTCCTGATAACCTTCTGTGTCTACAACCCTCTCTAACACAAATCATGCTTACAGTTCATCTGCTTCTCACAAAACCAATATTGCAAAGAAAGATGGCAATATATCAAGTACTAGGGGAAGCTAATGCCTCCTAGAGATGGCTTCTTCAAAATTATAAATACCATTAATGCTCACTGCAGATAAACTCTCAATGACTATGCTTTCCATAGTTCAAGAGTCTCCAAACATGGATAGGCTGGGACCTCCTTTCCCCACAAGACACCATAACCTGTGTATCATGTGAAATCTTCAGTGTGGATAGAACAATGTAACCTTATAATCTTTATAAAGCCACAGACAACACTGACTAGGCCTTGAGCTCTTGCAGTATCATTTATCCAATTCAAAAGCTTTTATGATGTGTACCTGCAACAATCAAATGAGCATTGTGTTGATCTGGAGGAGAACACATTCCAACTGAAACACAGTGGCCAGGAAAGGGAAGGGGATTATTTTTATCCCTCACTGATATAATTGTTTACTATCTAAATACAGAGGACTCAAAGTCTGACAAAGAGACTTCTGCTTCTAGGCAGTAAAGCAGATATTACTTTTAATTTAAAAGAATGGACAGACTGTCTCCTGAATAAAGAAAATAGTTTAAGGTTGAAAGACTAAATATGTCTGAACCTACAGAAGTCTTCAGAAGGAAAATTAGACCACAGAGCCACCCAGCTTGCAGGAAAAGACAGTCCAGGAACTAGAAGATGAAGGATGTGCTCAGGAACTGCTTTTGAACGTGCTTTTTAATGGAGCATCTTTGAAGGCCCTTCCTTCTGAAAGTTCTTTGACAGAAAAGCCCAAATTAGGTCTTTCTAATATGTTGTACACAAACCCAAAGACCTAGCTTACCACCTGGTCTAAAATAAATACAGGTCAACTGAGCATGAATTACTTCTTTCATGTGTCCTCAGTTAATTTAATTGATGTACCATTTTTTTCTCTTCTTTATTCACCTAAGTCCTTCATAGACATTTGCACCTGGTTTAGATGCTATGAGGTGTTGGATCAGAGTTTTCTCCTGTTCAAATCACTCTTGGATGCAAATTCTGGCAACAAGAATTCAGTTCTAATTACCTATCCACACTTAAAATTCTCCTTTAAGAATACTTTACCTGTTGCAGCAGGCCAGACTTGGCATTGTTAAGACATTTACCAATGCCATGACAGTAATTTTAGGAAAAAAAAACCACACTGATATGAGCACCATAAGTGAATATGAACACCATAAATTTCATTATCCAAGACGTTTGAGGGTGCGGTGTATGCATTTTCTTTTTCTTCACTGCTAAAAATCAAGAAATACGTGTATCCAAACAGAAATTTCCACCCTCTAAATCAGTTTGATCCTCCCAGTCTTAATCAGTCTGATCTTAATATTCTGTATTAGCTCATGCTGGGCATTACATCAAGTCCCATTATTATTTCAGTTTTAGTAGTGACTATCAGTTGATAAGTTAAAATGCTTTTTGAAGTGGACCATAGAGCCTTGTCATGCCTTAAACTGGAGATATTTTGGTTTTATTCCAAGCAACTCTTTCTGCTTATTTAATAAGATACATTATTATTTAATCCTTAAGGTCACAAATGATACAAAGACAAATGAGTAGTCAAAATTAATTGTGCCTGTATGGATACATTTATGTAAAGAATGAAGGATTCTCACCTTTGGATCTGAATTTCTTTCTCATGTATCTAGGTTTAAATCACACTCTCAATGCATTTAGAATTCATCTAAAAAACATTTTTAACTGTATTTGGGCACAGACATTGAGCTTCTCAACATCTTTAAGAGAGAGAGAGAGACAGATGTCCTAGCACAGTGTGTAAATTTATACAAAATGAGAGGGTCACTTAGGAGCATTTTTCTCTGGGTGAATTTGTTATTAGTGTACTTGAACATAAAAATAATACATTTTATCATTTTTCCTTGAGTGGTTACCAAGTTAAGGATAAAACCTTTCTAAAAAACCCTTTATCTATTTGTTAAACTGCTAACGACATTAAAAGATATAATTCCCTTCATTCACATTTCAGATCAAGAGCTAAATGCTGCTAAGGACTTACTGGGATTACTGATAAGACATTTTGCAAAGAATTGAAGTCAAAGGTTAAAGGTTATTTTTAATAATATGTCATTGTTAGTTTATTTGTGTATAAAAGAGGATTGAGCACTATGTCTGGTAATGTGCTCATGATTAAATTATGTTTCAATAGGTCAGCACACTTTAGGCATAACAACTTAAGACTAAATTTTTACAAACATGAATATAATTTATACAGACAAAAAGCAAAAAACAGTGAATGTGAAAGACCCATCACAAATAAAAAGCATACTAAAGTTGACAACTTAAGAAATCAGGAATTATGGTCATTTGCAAATCTCACACAGATCTTTATTCTTTTTTCTAAATTGATACACTTAATTTGACATGTAAATTAATATTTGAAATGGGAAGATTGTAGAATTTTGTGTAAAAATCTGCATATGAAGAGAGATTCAACAGAAATACTACCTGGCACAGGGAGAGATTGATCTGTGGTAGGCAGCAAGTAATATGATGATGAAATGAACATGGTTATCAGAAATTTTCTTACATTTTGGAAAATTATAGAGTATACCATTCAAAATATATATATATTAGTTAAATATTATGCAGAGATCAATTGTAATTGTATGTGCTATGAAATTAAAAACTGAGCTTCCTTACATGCTGCACTAGCAGCCTAAGGATATTAAAAGTAGAAAAGAGACAACAATGGCAGCTTCCACTGTAATCTAGGTACCAGAAGACCAGAATGAGAGTCCGATCTTCTGAGATGAGGAAATTTTCTCAGACACCTGTGACTTTTAATTTTTAACAAAGTTCTCTCTGGGTACTTCTCCTCAGGATACAGTTCTGTCTGTGGATGGAGGAGCAGTTCTAAGAAAGGGGATTGTAAAGAACTGTGATTTCCCACACAGAGATCATAACTTTCTGTATTGATCATATGGTTGTAGACACATCATTTGCAGTATTCTGCCTGCTAGAAGATTTAGTTCCCCTTTTGTACTGTAGAGAGAAATCAAATATTGCATTTGATGCAATGTTCTTTTTTGGTCAAACAACAAATCAATATTTAAATATGGTATCATGCTAGCAACAGCAAAGCATAAATATTATGCTCTACTTTCTTCTTCAATTTACAGTTTTCCTTAGAGGATTTCTAGTTAAACAAAGGCTGCATCTTCTATGGATACAAAAAATTGTTGGCTCTGCGCATGATACACATTTAAATTATGGAGTGCAGATAAGTGTTCTGTAGTGTAACAAGAAAGAAATATAAATCTTAGAATCATAGAATCATGAGGTTGTAAAAGACCTCTAAGACCATCAAATCCAACTGTCAGCCCAACAGCATCATGCCTATTAATCCACATCCAAGTGCCATGAGTACACTTTTTTTTTTAATGCATTCAGGGATGGTGATTCCACCACTTTCCTAGGCAGCCTGTTCCAAGGTTTCATAACTCTTTCAGGAAAAGTAATATTTTCCTAATATCCAGTCTAAATGTCCCCTGATGCAACTTGAGGCCATTTTTTCTTGTCCTATCACATGTTACTTGGGAATCCTTCAAGGTAGTTGTAGGGAATGCTAAGGTCTCCCCTTAGCCTCCTCTTCTCCAGACTATACAACACCAGTTCCCTCAGCTGTTCCTCGACTTGTGCTCCAGCTCCTTCACCAGCTCAATGTCTTTCTTGTACTGAGGGGCACAAAACTGAACACAGTATTCAAGGTTCAGCCTCACCAGAGCCCAGTACAGGGGCACAATCATTTCACTACTCCTTTTGTCCACATTATTTCTGATACAAGCCAGGATGCTGTTGGCCTACTTGGCCCCTGTAGCACACTTCTGGCTCATGTTTAGCCCCCTGTCAAACAGCACCCCCAGATCCTCTTCTGCCAGGCTGCTTTACAGCCACTCTTCCCCCTGTCTGTAGTGTTGCATTGGGTTGTTGTGACCAAAGTGCAGGACCCAGCACCTGACCATGTTAAATCTCATACAGTGGCTTTGGCTCATCTATCCAGCCTGTCTAGGTCCTTTTCAGAGGGGATTCTTGATAAGTTATTCCTGATAAACACCTGTTAGAAATTGTGACAAAATAAGTATCAGTAAAATGTACCATTGGAGAAAAAACTGAACTGAATGAAAAAGGATAAGAATATAGTAAATAGATAGCAATGTAAAAAATGTATGATACCATTGCCAGATGCAACATTTATCAGTCATTAAACCCAGAGATGCACAAAACTTTTTTTTTAAAAAGCAACAAAACAAAAAAGTCCTAGAAAAGTTATTTACCACTGTTTAAAGAAAGTACAGCTAAACCAGAACACTTCTATAATACTGCTTTTAGAAGACTGTTAAATAATTCACAAGCATATTCTTTGTCAAATAATTTATTCAACATACTTTTCAAATAGATTTTTCTTGGAACACTTTGTTTTCACCAATGTTTAGCACTATTTATGAATTTTATGATACCAAAAATCACTTCTGAATTCAACACCAAAATTCATCACATAAAGTTCTTATCAGTTAGCTACTGACATGAAGTTTCAAGAGCAATATAGGGAAAAAAGTGTAAGGAAAGCTATGTATTTGGCAGTCAACTCATGCAGTCAAGATTGCAGTCAGGGATGTCTTCATCCCACTGATGACAGCGTAGGCACCTCCAGGGAGTACACACAGATAGTGCAGTCTCAGATGAGTGCTGTGCCAAGAGCTAGTAAATCTTTAAGATGATACTGAGAACATGAAGACAGATTCCTGAGTCTGTAGCTGCAACTATAACTAAAGTTTATCGCATTCTTTAATGGTTTTCATTGACAGTATTTCCCACCACACTGAACAACAGCTAGGAATCACTGAGATGGATTATGCTACCTCTTCCTCACCTCTTTCCTTGACTCCTTTTCCAAAACATGGCATATGTCAGACTCTTTATCAAAATATTCCCTGTAAGGTAATGCTGAATGTGCTACCTGATCATTGGGAGAGAATAAATCCCAGCCCCCATAGGGCAAACTTAGGAGTTACTTGTTTGAATTATCTAAAGGGAAACTTTTTAAAATATTATGAGGCTCAGCTATTTTTCATACTAAGTTCCTGCTGGTCAGATTTCTTCTGTCAAAAATAAATCTTTCCTTTACTTTTAATAAGTCTAGTCTGCTCTGTTTTTTCCTAAAAAAGCACTACTGAGAAGGGAACAACTGTTCCTGAAAGGTAAGACTGAACACAGAGAGTTCCTGTTACTCAAATTGTAAAAATGGAAACTGTGAAAATAGCAGCCTTATTGTTTTTAGGAAATTTGTAGCAAAGTGATGCTTCAGTTTTTTCATATAACAGATACACTGAGATGTTTTCTGCCACCTGCACAGGAACAAAAATACTCTGGAAAATCTACTGCATTTTACAGCCTCTCTCTCTTCATAACAAAAGAAGATGCAAAAGAACAGAGTACTTTCAATTTCCTCAGTCTTTTACAATTTTAGGCTGAAACTGGCCTCATTCTTTGAGTATCTTTCATTTTTGACACCAAAAAAATCTTAATGTTAAGAAAAGGAGGCTAGTTTATTATGATTGTTAACATTTTTCCATTTTTTTTGTCATCAAAAATAATAATGTTGCTTCTCGTACACATATACTATTGAAGACCCTGGTAGGTATATAACTGCACTGTCCTCATAAAAGATCACATCTGACTGTACTCTAATCTAATGTTTCTGCATATTATTAAAAGTTATAATCTTATCTCACTGTAAAATTTGAACAACAGAACCAAAACAGCTTACTAGCAAAACCTATTAATCAGTAATTGTAGCTGCAATGCATTTTACGTGATACAGTTTAAATCTTTGCAAATCTGAAAGATTTTGCACCAATCCAAGTAAAACAAGATTTCAGAGCATTAAGTAATATGAATCCATTATAATTCTTTTTTCTAGTCCTTGTCTAACCCATCGTCCATATATACTCTTCTCTCTGCTCTATATGGAAATGTAGATACCTCTATAAATTAATACTGTCCAGAGGGAGAGATGAGCAAACACCTTGAAATTACAAAAAAAGTGGGGTTTGGTTTTGTTATTTTTTAACTTTTGAACTCTTATCTTTTTACTGAGTAAAAACTTCAAAGGGTTCTTAAAGCTTGTGATAGGGTAGCCCTTTTACTTTCAATAAAGAAACACTTTCCTCTGTTCTCATTTTCACATTGATATGAGTCTAACAGACCTGTTTACAGGTAAATTGACAACATTCATGTCATAAACTGACATTCTGACAATGTAGAAAATAATTGTTATGTACAGATTTCACTAGGTGTGTGTTTGAGAATTTGAATTAGCAGAAAGAGCTATGGGCGTAGCAGAAAAAGATAAAACAGTTGATGTGAAACTTCCCTTATGATGTGCCATTTTATGAGCTGGTTTACCTGCTCTACAATACACCCTACAAACATGCACAATATCTATATATTCCTTGGCCACAAGGCATGGATTTTTCCTTTTTCAAAACCAGTAAAGAAAATGATGGATTAACACACTTAGTTCAAAAGGTGATAATTACTAATGATATTTTCAGTTAAGACAGAATTAATTAATTAATGTGCAATTATAAATAAATAAATTAATATGCAATTCTTATTACTTCCCTGAATGTTCTTTAGGAGCCAGATCTCCTTTTAATGGACATTTGGTTTTCTCATGTTTTTCAGCATATTTGTCACATCAGACAATCACAAATACCAACGTAAAGGTGATTTTCAATGACCATAAATGAAAGTTTAATAGAAAAACTACAAGAAGAATTGTACTATTAATTTAATATTTTTGTTTCCCAAACATATTTGTGTATATAAATCACATAAATTCCTGACTTTACGGTTTGAGGTGCAAGCTGTGTTATTTTATTCAAAATGGAGAGAATTAAGAGAGAAGAAGAAAGATTAAGGGCATGATAATACAAAAGTGCTGAAACACTCAAATTTTCTGAGCTTGCTTCATTCATGATTGAAGAAGGCATATAGGACATAGCTGTTCTGCTTCTACTAATCCTGCATCAGCTTGTTCTCAACAGCTGCTCATTCAGTGCATCTCACAGGAACTGAAGAGGTAATTGTTAATCTTTTACTTTTTTAAAAAATAAAAGACAGAAAAAGATAAACAATACTAAGCCTCAGAAGACTTACTATAACTTCCACTTGATTAACGATTTTCTTAGGCTGGTTTCAAAAGGATCTTTACAGTTTTTTAGATGTTCTAGATATCTTTAGAAATATCTTTACAGATACAAAAACTGACTGGAACTTAAGAATTAAATCCTTGTCTTGCTAAAATCAGATTAAACATTTCTACTGTCACACTCAGGTAGAAAACTTACCATTTTCTCAATGTTTTCTGACAAAATGTGTCCTTTATATACTTTTTTTATAAATTTCTTTTTAGGTGAACTAAGGAAATTTGTATTTAGTATCAACCTGATGACAAAAAATAAAATATCGTGTGTCTCAGAGTAGGTAGCTATTTTAGTTCAGGTTCTGTATATCTCCAAGATATAAGAATTGTATTTTTGTTTGTGTCACTTGAGAAAAATAAAACTGCTGCATGGTTGTACTTCTCATATGAAACAGAGATAAAGAGAAAATAGTAATTTAAGACACTGTATGACCAGGAAAGGCTGAAATACAACAACAAAGTGATATATTTTCTATGTTCACTTACCTACTTAATTCAAGTGTTAAAATCTTCATGGCATCTTTTGTGAAGCACACTGATATAAGACTTTCAGTGACTGAGGTGGGATTGCCTGGGGATTTAATTTAAGAATCATGTAAATTTGAATCTAGCTCTTACCTTAAAAACTTGGCAGATATTTCATTGTTCTTGTTCTGCAACTGTGTTAGATACAATAGTTTGTAATGAAGGATTTAGCTCTGCTAATTGGCACTGACTGAGGACCTCTTCAAACTAAACACTATAAAAAGAGGTAACTTCTTCCAACCACCAGAAGTGAGGAAAGGTCTGTCCCAATAAAGCATTTTGGATAAGATCACTTGGAGCCTTTTTTTGGAGTATAGCAGGTCTAACACAAAGTCTGTCTGGTAGAAATTCTTGCTGAAGCCACTCCAAAGCTCGTTGTCTTCTATCCACTCTTTTTTTTTTTTTTTTTTTTTTTTTTTTCCATGCATGGGTTTTCCTCACAGCTTGGAGTCCTGGACAGAGGTTCTAGTGCCACCTGAAAACCCTGTCCTATCCAAACAGCCCAGAAGCAGTGGACAGATATTGCCGGTCATGTTCAGAACCAGAGACTGTAAAATAATTTTCTGTACACAACTTATCCATCTCTCTCTTACTGAAAAAGTGTTTATTTTTTCTTTTCTCTCTCTTCTTCTGTCTCCCAGTCTTTCTCCTTCTGCAGCCTCTTCCACATTCCACTTTAGCAAATGCACAGTACTATACGACTTGTTTGATATGACACAGTTTAGACAGACGAGAATGTTCTGTTTTCAAGATTATAGTACTATGGTTTCTAAAATACACAAAGCAGACAAACAATGACTCTGTATTGCTGTTAATGAGAAGCAGTCTGATGTTTATTATCTCTGTGACAAACAGAGACCATAAAGATGTTCAAGTTAACTTAAGTTGATCTGACAGACTGTTTTTATTTCATGTGCTGTTTAACTCTTTTCTAACATCTTACACTTTTTTCATCAGCAACTCTCACGAGTATATCTCTGTTACAACAGATTGCATAGGTAGTGCATGGGAGAAGGAAGGAGGGAAAGAGGGAGATAGGGAGGGATTCAGTAAGATCTTATTCTTCAGCAAGGCATGATGTGTATTTCCTCTGCCTTAACTGAATTTTACCAAAATTATAGTGTAAATCTTACCTATAGAACATTTAATGGTGTAGTATTAAGATGTTACACTATAAGAGTTTGAGGTAGCTGCTTTAATCCTTAGTAAGAGCAATGCGACAGAACATTCCCCAAAGAAATCAGATGAAAATGTCATGCCACACTTCCCTGTCCCATTCTGTAGTAATGCAAATAGTACAGAAAGGTTATTTGAAGTACAGGTTGTTGCATATATAGTAAGGTATTGTCTTCTGCATTGTGTATTTTTATTCATAACTTCAGTGTAAAACTGGGGAAGGTAATATGGCTTTGTGATATTTCTGGGTGTTGGGTTTTTTTTAAAAAAAAACAGATATAGAAAATTATATTTGGTTTTTGTTTACTTGGTCTCTCAAAATAAGTTATTTCCAAAACACAGGGTGTTTTGAAGACTAATAACATATTCAAGGATAATTCCTATTTGAAAAAACAGCTTTAAAATCAACTGTTTAACATTACATCTCTGTAACGTGAAAGTATTACATCAACTATATAAATGCATACAACTACAAGTTTATGCTTAAGAACAGAGGAAGATTTTATTTGTAAGTGTTATTTTTACATGATTTATTGAAGAAATAAATCTTGGAGAGAAATTAGGATAAATTTTCCTTCTTAATTGACACAGTTCCATATGTGCTTCACTAATAAATAACAAGTGAATAGTCCTTGGATAAAGGCATATTATTTAATTGCAATTTAAAGAGTTTCAAGAGAAAAAAAAAGGAAATCAACAACATGTCATGGCCTTCAACCATGTTTCAGAAGAAGTAAGGTTAGTAAGGCCAGATATTTGACATAAAATTCAATTATCTTAACATTTTCAGTTAATTCCTTTTTATTAAATTTGAACCACTATGGAGGGACTAAGACCCTTATGCGAATACCTTGTACCTGTTTTTTGGTCACCTTGAGAAGAAGCAGATGGCATAAAAAGCAAAATTTTTGCAGTTGCAAATAAATATTTATGAGGTTCTCAGAAATTTATGTTAAGAAAAATGTTATAAATTTTATAGCAACAAAATGAATCTAGTGAGAGATCAAGTTAGGCTTTCTGCTTCCTGTGCTCAAAGAAACTTTATGACTGTATGCATCACTGTCCTTTGCTATTACAAGTAGATGTGTATGGTGTCATTGCCCTCACCCATGACACAGCACAGAGAATATTAACACGGGTGGAAAAGGAATAACAAAATGTGTGGGGTCATTGTTGTAGACACATGAGAAGCTTTCACATTGCTCTTAGACAGGAAAGATGCAGTTATTACTCTAGAGTAATCAAAAGTAGGAGTTTCAAAAATTGATTTTTAAAGCTCCTTTCACATTTATATGTGAGGAGGAGTATTCTAGGAATACTGAATACTAATATAGTACTAATCTGATATAATATTAAGATGAAATGGTGTTTCTAGTAGCTTGAAAATAATAATTCTTTAATTATATTGTTTTAACCATGGTCTGGTATATCAGTAAACTCAGAAAAACTTTTTTGTTATTTTGTTCTTTCTGGATGAAAAACAAAGAAAAATAAACACACCTACAAAAATATTATCAGCTAGTAATTCAATGATGACCATATTCCCAAAGGAATACAGCCCTTCTAGATTCAGGATGCATGCCAAGAATGCCTAGGAATTCTTACATAGCTTGATAGGTGTTGTTTGCCAGGCTGATGTGATATTTCTCCCACTGAACCCATTTCATTAATTTGATGTGTGAGAAATAAATATTTGCTGTGCAATTAAGTGGAGATTATTATGGTCTAATGGAACTTTCCCATACAAACAGATGCTCAGCCCTTTAGATGTATAAAAGCACATCAGCACTTGGTAAACAGAATGAAGCTGTGGGGAAAATATTGTTAAAGACACTTAATGGATGAAAAAAAATGATGAGCATGTAATAGATTTGGATTAGCTTAATTGAAGTAGCAAAGGAAAAATAACAGTTATCTTGTGTGCAGATACCATATTTGCCAAAGCCGTAGAAATTATATTGAAGGTACAGCCAGTAAAAGTAACAATTTTTTTCTTAACAAAAATACATGCCCTTCCTCTCATTTTCATATACTTGTGTTATTATAAAATATACAGAACTAACTACATCACTGTAGGCTTTGATAGACAAGAAATGAAAAAAAAAAGATGCAGATAAAATACGGGCTGAAAATTGTATTATTTAATACTCAATAATTTTTTTTCTATGCTACAGCAAAATAAATAGATACATTCACTGTATTATTATCTAGACTTTAAACAGCCAGAAGGGGCAGTTAGACCTTTTGCTTCTATACATGTTGCTTCCCAACTGAGGGATTTGATCTGACAGTGCTTTTGATGATGGTACAACACGAAGTTCAACAGTTATGATCTCATAAACTAATATAAGTAGGTAAGTTACAAAGTTTGGTAGTTACTAAGAAACCAAAGGAAAATATTGGAAAGTAGCCACTCCTAACACTGCATTTCAGAAACACTGTAGTCAAAGTGAACATGTGCAAACAAAACTGGGAAACTACAAAACCAAAGAAAATACCAAGCAAATACAATATTCTTAATTTTGTCTCTGATCTATGTGGAAATGTTCAGTTTACAGCAATGTGTATTAGTCAGTCAGTCAGGACGTATGGCACACCTCTTTTAAACTCCCTATGTGATGTTTTGTGTTTTATGTTCATATTTGACAACTGGAGCGAGACTTCCAACAGTACAAGCTCCTCCCTCTGTAGGAGCCAACAGAGGTAATTATGCCCAGTGTTGGTAACTGTACATCCAATTCAAGCAAAATAAAGCTGGGACAAAGGTAGCATTGATACAGAAATGCCTACTCCATAATTCTTTAGAATTAGTTTTGCGTGGAGACTCCTCACACTTGTTAGTGTGAGGAGACAAGTTAAAATGCAAAACTGTGTTAAAATGTCAGACTGGGTAATGACTAGGCTTTGAACCTTGATCTTAAGGTTAAAGTTACACAATTTTTAAATATTGATTATATTCTCAATGTTCTTTAATTGGACTAGGAAAATTAAATAGAGACTTAATGCAGTAAGGGAACATACTGGCTGCAAAGGTCAGCATTCAAAAATGAAACAAAATTTAAGGTAGATAGTTCACTTTAAACTGGACAAAGGAATCATATTTATTTTCATTCTCACTGCTCAATAAAAAAATGTTTTTCTCTTTAATTCTGGAGCATCCATCTTGTGTGCTCAAGGCCTGATCACTCAAAATACCTGTACTAATTTATGGAGATCTATAAGCATCAGAGAGTGTAACTAAATTTTCCTGATTTGTAAAAATGTCACGTGGAATAAGGCACAGATCAGTATACTTGGAGAAATCTAGAAAGGCAGAAAATATCTATACTTTATGAAGTCTGGGTCTTTTAAATAATAGATTACATTTGTACTGAAAAGTACATAATGCATAAATGGCAAATGTGAACACATTTAGAGAAAGAAGTACAAAGACAGATGAAGAAAATTAGTCAAGTGAATGAAGCAGTACTAGGAAGAGAGTCTCACTGTATGGCTTAGTAAAATTAGAAATTACGGTTAACACAACAGCTTAGTTGTCACATTCCTTTTCCACAGTCCTACATGTTGCCAGTCACAGGCAATTTCTCCAGAAACCTGTCTGTAAACTGCAGTACAGAACATATTAAAATGAAAAACTTTTATCCAAAGGTACTTGCCAAACACTTTCAAAATGTAATCTTATAGTACATAAAAGGAAATTTAAACAGAAAATTATTAGGTCTGGATCTCAATATCAGAGTTGACATCATTTGTAAGGCAATATACAGATACCAGTTTTCCTCACTCTGTTTAAAATAATTTAGCAATATTGCATCAAGCCTGAGTTTCCAGCTCTAGGTTATTGTAATTCTTTGTCCTTGCTGCTTTTTCAGCAAGGCTCGTTCACTTATAAGCTCTGGAATTTTAGGCGACCTGTGTGCCTCGGTGTGAATGTCCAGACCTTCCTGGTGAGCAGCTCCAAAAGAGCAATTCCTTTCCTGGCATTAACCTACTCTGATCTCAGTCCTGAGCTGAGCTCTGCTGCAGGACCAGGTCTGGCTTTCAGCTGTGCAGACAGTGATCAGGAGAAAGACTCCTGGCAGAGCTACTTCGTGAGAAGTGACAAAAGAGTGACATTCTCCCTCAAAACCAAGTATTTTGGTAAGTGGTCTTCCAGAACTAGAGAGAGGTAACGGTAATGTATTTTTGTTCCTCTGAGCGGCTCGTTTAGTTTTGCTGACATTTCTGAAACAAGTCAGGGCACCGATAACAGGACAAGGTTCAGCAGTGAGCGTGAAATCTCTTGATTCCTATGTCACATCATTATGAAGACACACAAGACACTCTGCTTAATCGCAACATCAAACCAAAGTAGTAAAATCTCTTTGCGGCTTCTCCACAATGAGAACCTCATTCATAAGTCACTCACAGAACAAAAACAATCTCACAGCAAAGCTAAGTTGCAAATAATGCAGCAGAGGTGCAAGAATGGGCAGAGCTTAGAGGGTACCTGTGCCTGAAACAGCCAAACACCAAAAAAGGAAAAATGAGGAACTGATTTGCTACAGTATTTTCCACGAAACATTACAGTTTGTAACTGATAACTGAATGTCTTCATTGATAAAATGGCTATTAGATAAAGTGGAACAACTAATATTGATGTTAGGAAATATAACACGATTCCCATAGGCCATTGTACAAGATTTGTGACCTTGCTCATGATGAACTAGCCACAAAACCAATGTTCCACCTTAAGAAAAGAGAAATCCTTCTCTACAACTGTTTAAGACAGTCTGTCCTGCCCAACTGTTAAAAATGAACAATTATCCTAGCTAGAGGATTAAAGGAAGGCCACCTTATTTAAGGCCCCATGAATGTCATGTGATTTCATTGGTTAGTACTGTTTCTTTGGGTTACACAGACAGGTCTGTTTGCTTTCTATTTACATTTGTTGCCATTGGGAACTATGTACCTTTCATATCTCATCTTCTATTAGTAATAAAACGACATAAGCTGGGGGCAGGCTGCCAACCAAACAAGGAAGTGACAGGCTGTTAAGAAATGTTAGGGCTGTTGCAATGACAATCAAGAAAAAAAGAAATATCAAAATAAAAGCAGTTAAAATGCCCCGACAATTGTTTATAATCAATGACAATAAGGTTACACCAAGATAGGTAACAAACAGAGGGTAAAAGGAGGAACTAAAATTACAGCTAGCTCAGATTTCTTCACAAGGGAGCACTTTCAAAATTTTTTACCACTCACTGAGTAGCTCTGGCAAGTCAGCCTCAAGAAACTGCTTTCTTGGCCAGGCTGGTAGCATCCTTCTTGCACTGAAAAGGAGAAGCTTGTCTTAAGACATATCAAATCTTGACCATTTAACCCTGCCTTTCAAGCTTTTAAAGTCAGATCATATATCTCTAATGAAAAATATGACTATATAAAAATATATGAGAAGTTAGTAACAATTCTTCAATTTTAGCACAGCAGAGAAAGGTGGAAAATATTAAAAAAAAACAAAACCAAAAAACCCTTGACTTTAAAACATTACATTTCTCCTCAATACACTGCACAGGCATATGAGACAGACATAAGAAAATGAACTTGCTACTTGTTTCTTCAGCAGTGTGCCATAGGAATTTCAAAATGTCCTTTCAATCCTCCATCATGCATAACAGACTTTACATCCTCCTCATCTCACTTCACTTCTCCTTCCCTTGCTCCTTCTCCTCCTCCTCTTCTCCTTCTTGTTCTCCTTCTTGATTCCTAACTTTTTTCTTCCATTTCCATCTCTGCCACTTCCTCTTTCTTCAATCCATCTCTCTCTTCTTCTCCCTCTCCTTTACTTTTACCTCCACAGACAAACAGACTTTGGAAAGGCAAGATTACTTGAAAAAAAAATATTAAACGAGAAAAAAAATATCATATCAAATAATTTTTGGCACTTTAAGTTTCCACTTTTTCAGTGTACATACATCTTGCAATGACCTCTAAAATTAAAGAATCCCGAGGAACAAACCTCTTTTAATACTAAGGGACATACACAATCATGATGCAAGATCTATGTTTGAGTCATATTTAACACTCTGAAGTCATTAAATTCATCTGGATGGAAATCTAAATCCACTAAATCCATCTGGATTTTAATGTAAAGAAATTAGTTCAGAGGTCCACTAAATCCTGGATTTAGTGGACCTCTGAACTAATTTCTTTACATTAAAATCATAGCACCTGGGTGACACTTCAACATACTTCCCACCAAGTAATACTGAGGCTTGTAGTCTGATTGGAAATCATGAGTCTCATCTTGAGACTAGCTAGAATCTTTATCAATCTGCTGATGAAGATTTTGGGGAACATGCTCAAAGCAAACAATTATGAACTGTACCTGCTACTTGGCTTTAAAATTCATAAACCACAGAGGAAGACATTTCAAGGGCCACTCCCCTTGAAATTTATCATCTTATGTTTTCATTAAAAGATCCCTCCATAACAAACTAACAGCAAGAACGTTGTGTGCACTAATGGAGACAGATGCTCTTCTGACTTATTAGGATCTGATAGCTGGCTAAGATACAATCTGCCACCCTGTATTGTCACCTGAGGGTCACATTGCAGATGCACCGTGTTGGCCAGCTGCTGCACCTTCTACAATACTTAGGGTTCAGCAAATGGAGGCAGAAATTGAATGAAAGACCATTCTGCTACTATATCTCCAGCAGAAAACTTGGTTTCTAACCCAAATGGCTATATAAAGTAGAACATTCCTAAAATATTTCTCAGGTGAAAAGAATATTTCATTCAAGTTTAAAAGACAAAAAAGGAACCATTTCATCTATCACCACAGTGATAATTTGAAGGACTATGGACTTGCAACTATTAACTGAAGACTTTTAAGAATTATCTGTCACCCCTGTTATGAATAACTTCCTAAAAATACTGACCTTTTTACTGTTCTTTAGTGCTCTATCTTGGACCATATTTATCTATTTTTTTTTTTACTGCTTCCTCTTTATTGCTCTAAGTAATTGGACATTTATTAAATTCATTCCCTGCAGCACTCAGAAATGCTCTTTTGGGAGCTTAAATACTACAGTTTACTGTGACGTTATCGGTTTAAAACTTCTTAGTTTTATACTTGCTGACTTAACTGTCACCTCCCATCCCACAGAAAAATAAAAATATGAAAAAAAACCAACAAACCCCCTGCCAGTTTTATATAGATAATTGACTTAGAGATAGTGTCAGGTCTGTTAGAGTGTAGCCTTTTGGAAAAAGCCAGCCAGACGTGTTTCCCCCTGCCTACCTGTACAACTTTGGTCCAGTAGAGGCTACTCATGATCTTCAGGCACTATCATAACACTCTAAAGACAACACATCAAGAGAGTTTTAAAGTTATTCTCTCTTACATTGTGTAAGTAAATAATAGGATGCAGCTGTTTGTCTGACAACTTTAGAAATCTAGAGAAAGAAAATAGAAAACAAAATTACTATACCTCCAGCTTTGCAAAAGGTAAAGTGTGACTCAAAAGTTTAAATGTTTAGTACAGGTTAGGTACCATCTATTCTTCAGTTACTTGGTTATGATGAAATGTCCCTATCTGTCTTCCACAGAAAATTATCCACATTTCTAGAACATGAACTTGATTAAAGCAACAAGAATAAAATTAGATGTTATATTAGGTGAATGCTTGTAGATCTAGTTCAATATACATGGTAAACATAGCCATGGCCTAGCTAAACTTTGGCAGTTAAAACCATGCAGCTGGGCTCTCAGCTCCCTGCACCGCAATCACCCCCCCTCAAAGTGAAAAGGGAAAGGAAAATGAGAGAAAAAATACCTGCATGTTGGAAACTAGGAGTACACCTTTAATGAAATAATAACAATAATAACGACGATGAAAATAATTAGAAAGTAATAAAATATATAAGAATATATAAGAATATATAAGATCATGCTTCCACCTCCTGATGACTATACAACACCACAAATGCTGTAGAGCAGGCACCAGGGAATGGGTCCACGGCTAGGAGGGAGCTGAGCTCAGGAACTGGATTCAGGAATGCACAAATCTGAGATCAAGAGCAATCAGACAGGCAAGGTCCTCATTGGACGTTGGCTATTGCAGAAGAGAATTAAGACTCTTGTGATCTCTCATGTTATACTGGGCATGACATATATGGGATGGAATACTCTGTTGGTCAGTTTAGATCACCTTTTCCTGTCTGCTCCTCCTTGGAAGTGGGGCCCTTTCCTTCCAGCTTGGGGATGGCCTTGGTTACCATAGGAATAAGCATAAGCATAAGCATTGGCCTTTTTGCATATCAATGCCCTGTCTTATCACTTCTAGAAAGGAATAGTGTCTCAAAAACATGCAGTTAGCTCTCTGAAAATGAAATTACTTAGAGCAATTGAGTCAGAAAACTGACTCTAATTTAGTTACAAAGTAAAATCAAATTAAATAATACAGTGTATGTATCATAATCAAAGTACAGTATAGATGACAGAACTGAATATATTTTAATAGTCACATAATGTGTTGAAAATAAAAACTCAAATTACATGGCATTAATACCATAAAGACTATAATATTTTTAAAAATCAGTATAATTAAAAGGTAATGATCTAAAAGACCATAATAAGTGAACTTTGTGCAATTCCATTTTTCTTCCCACATTCAAAAGCTCAAACAGGATAAAACAATCCTATAGAAAGTCCAGAGAGGAACTGAAAGAGGGGAAAAAGAGGAGGGAAATAGTAGTGAAAGATTATCCACCTTTATCTTTCCCAACCTCCTCAGTCATCCCTCACATGGTTGCTTTACTTGCAATTGAATTGGAGAGCTGCCTTTCATTATTAAACGCTTTTGAAGAGAACCATCAATAATGCCCAAACTTCCTTTTCAAAAGCCAGATTTGCAAACACCAGAGGAATCTGTGCCTCAGCTTCTGAAGCACAAAGTGAAAGGCTGATGTTGTCAGCAGTTTCCTACTAATGGAAAATGTATGCTCATCACAAAAAGAACAGAGAGATCCCACAACAGACATGTGAAATCAAAGCATTACTCTTTCCTTTAAGGTCGACCCCTTTAAGACTGCAGTGTGGCTGGCCTCCAAAGCTCAGAAGCTGTATCAAATCTGACTCTGAAACTGTTTGCCTTCTCTACAACAAACCAATATCACTAAACAGAGAACTGGGCCAAATTTCTGATGGATGGAAATATTAGAAAATGCAAAGAAATAGGATTGCTTCCTTTTTATATTTTACTTTCACTGCCATAAACACACAATACAGTCTGATAACCAGAGCAGACACCTGCAGGCATTCTAAAGGCACTCCTACGTCAAAAAAACAAATCCTGTCCAGAATGGTTAATAACATTGTGAGTTTTATGGAGACAGAAAATGGCTTTATATCGCCTTACTTTCAGCAATTTTTTTTTGAGTGAAACTCATTTATTGGCTCATGTGGGTTCAAATTTAGCTTCAGCTAGCCAGAACAGAGTAGTGCATGGCCAGACCTTTAATTGCAGTAAAATATTTTCAGACTGTAACCCAGAGCCCTGCTCTGCTGCAGATTTTCTAGCATCTTCCTATTACAACACAAGCCTTGCAGCACCTTCCCTTTTGCTGGCTGTATTGCTGAATACAAGTTGCAGTAAGGGCTTCCACTGAACTCAGCACATTGGTCTACCTTGCTCTGGGATTGCATGAGGTCCGATTCATTTGCATAGAAAGAGACTTAATTTGCAAAGACAATGTAGCATTAGAACCTGAATAGGCAAGCCACAATTCTTACCTTTCAACAGTCATTCATGACCTAAGCAAGATTTTTGTAAGCTCTCTTTAACTAGTGTACTTAAACTTTGACATTATTACACTTTAGGTAAGTATATGATATTTGTGATATTGATCCTAATTGCATATTAAACAATTACTCAGACTGAAAACTGTTTTGATATGAAATTTTCAGAGAGTTAAAAAGAGTTGGGAAGAAGGAAGGAAAACAGTTGCCACAACCAAACAGATAAAATTATTCTTTTTAAAAAAACAACATTTTACAAAAATGTAAGAATTTTGACAGCTCCCTGGATATTTTGTATTTGCAGATGGAATGGATTAATTGTTATGTAAAGAAAGTGATTACATGGGTGTGCGAATAAAGCTAAATGTGGGGAGAAAAGGAAACCTTAAAGTTTTCAGAATACCCCTCCCCACAGGCAGAGTACAAGGCAATTTTTCTTTAAAGTGTAGTCAGTGGAGATGCAACAAGCACAGATATAGCACACTTTTCATCAGAAAGGAATGCAGCAAGGACATCTTTCCCTGTAAACTGGGGGACATGGCTGAGACGGATGTAGCCAGCCCCTTCTATAAGTAAGGAGCATGGTGCCTGAGGACAACTGCCCAGTTATTTTTCAAGAAGATGAATTGCAGCTGCTACTCTGACAATCCTGCCCTCCAGCTGACTTGTAGTCATGTAACATCATTCCAATATCATTATAATACTATAACAGACCTCCACACCTAAGGTTACCCACTTCTGAGGCAAACCACTCCCATAACCTCTCCTATTGGTCAAGTGCAGTTAAGTTTTGGAATGAAAAGCTAGAACATTTTCTCCGTCAATCACTCAAGCTCCACCTAAAACTCCACCCCAAAGCTGCAAGTTATTATAAAAATGGAAACAAAGGGGAGAGTTGTGGAGGGGATAATACCATTGAAACTTTTGAGATCAAGTGATTAGTTGGACCCCATCTCCTCTCCTCCCAAACCTGGGATGCCATTTGGAGTAAGACCTTTGGGTTACACACACTAATAATATGTATCTTAACATCAAGCCAGTTGTTAGAATCTCTCTCTACTTTGACCTTAACTACATAATTTTTACATGCATATCACTCCTATCTGTGCTCAGGTACTTGACTATCAATGTATTTTTGCAAACAGTACCTTATCCCCATCCACCACAGAACCCTTATTTATTAAGGAATTGTTATAACAGAATTTTTATAATAAAATCAGCTTGTTTATACATACAGAGGTCTCAGGAATCCTCATAACTGTTAAAGGGGATTTAAAGGGATTTTCTGATTTATACTCAGCAAGCTAGATTTCTTTGTGAAATCGCTGATAAGAGCCCAAGTAATATCCAAGTAAAGCAATGTTAAGCTAGCTGGATAATATTAATTGTCCTTGCGTGATCGCTCAGTGTTTACCATAACTCAAAAAGCTGAGTGGTTTATTTCCATTCTTGCAAGATTATTGGAAAAAGGTTTAAGTGGATTGGTAAAATCTCCCTCTGAAGTATCTTGTATTCAGACTTAAATTGTGATGATTGCTTAATAAAAATATTTCCCTGTGGATCTCATGGTATCAATTCTAATGATGCTGCTATTTAGATTATGCTTTATGTATTTATCTATTTTTAATTTCGGTTTAAAATTAAAAGGAAAAAATTTCCACTAGACTAGCAGTAGAAAACATTAGTTTTTATGAGGGTTTTTTTCCCAGGCTTCAAAAAAGCTCCAAGAAATCAAATTCAAAAGAATTTTCATCTCACTAATCGCTATTGGTGGCTTAACAAACACAGCATTTTCACTGTTTCAGTTTGAAAGTGTAACATATAACACATTTGCTGATTAATGTAAGAATCAAATATTTTGCAGTTTAATCTCATATGTGTGTTAGAACCCAAATTACCACTCTTGCCAGCCCATCTGTTTCCCTGTTTGCTGCTGGCTTCTCCAGAGGGATAGAAAACAGTAATTTAGGTGCTTCATTATTAACACCTGTGATGTTTGCTGGCTGAGAACAAATATGCTCAGTTCATGAAAATGCTATAACAGCTTTCTGAAGATCCTTACTCTTAGCATGTCATTTAATACAAAAGTGGAAGGTTGCTACCACTAGAAACTCTCGATAAATTTATTAAAGGAAAAGACAAAGGCTGGTTGTTAAAATATAAGCTTCCATATATCACCCTGCTGATATAAACCAGTTTATGGCTTATGTTTTTCTCCATAAGTCAAAATGAGGGTTCTTTACATTTGTTTCTTGGTAGTTTGTTGTTTTTTTAATGTATGGATCAATTTATTGTCTTGAGGCAATCTGCAAATCATTATTGCCATAAGATCCACAATCCAGCTATTTGGACAGCATCTGAAATTTTATACTGGGAAAAATATAGTGTCCTCAGGGTACTCATTAAAGTAATTATTTTAAAACTGATTTCATGTTTTTGAATAGTAGAATCTAGAGCTCCAACTTCACAAAAGACAGCCATTCTTCTTCTTCAACTTCTTATAATAAGCAAAACATATTTTCTTCATCAGACCAACAGCCTTGAAAGGAAAAAAAGCCTCTAAGAATTACAAGGAGCCTCAAGCAAAAAAAAGGAATGTATTTATTTAAAAGTTAGAATCCCATTTTGGTTCCTCCATCAAGCAGAAGATAATTTCTGACAATATAGATTAATGTGTCACAGATAAATCACAATACAGGATCAAAATAATATTAATTTTTCATTCATGATTGCAGAATTACTATTAGAAATCAGAGCCTTCAGTTTCATACAACAAACCAGCCCTTATCAGATACTTTCATTTGTGCAGCTGTGAAGAACATCAAAGAGTCTTGCAGAAAACATTCTGCCTGGGAGCTGTGGGTTGGGGACCACTAATCTAAAAATATGTAAATAAATTAGTGTCTTTACATTTAACTTTAGGACACTCTCTTCATCTTTTTCACCTTCACTGATTTTCTAGTTCTATCTCCCCTCTTTGAGTTTTCTATTTCTATGCAGTAAATATAATTTCTGTAGAAATAAAAGTCTGTATCTTGATATCTAAGTAGTAGAATGTCTGAATATTGTGATAATGTGAATGGGATTTGAAGGGCAATAACACAGTGCTTTCTATTTTTTGAGAAATTGTCTTGTTCAATTCTAGTCCACCAACACTGACATAGGTGCTAGAGAAACTACCTATACTTCAGGGAACAGACTCGTATTACAGACTTATGTCCTACACCTCAAGTTGTTTGTGAAGTTGTCTGAAATTAAAAAAAAAGTCAGTAAGATTTTTATTTGTTGCTAGTAATGAAATTAATACTTTCTTAATAGGGGAAAATGGTCAGATTCTGTCAAAGAAATTGAGGTTTCACCTTTTATATTTCAAAGAGTAGCTCTGATAAAATGTATTTGCTGTCTCAGGTAAGAATTGTCTTGTATCTGGCTCAGCCTTTTCTCTGATCAGCAGGACTGCGAAGTGTAGGAGCACCTACTCCAGAATTTTCACTGTGATGGTAGCGTTCAGGAGACTGAGAGACTGCTACAATGGCTGTCACACTCTAACCAATGAAAAGATAACAGCAGGCCAGCTGAAGTACACTCCAAATAAATTCACAATATAATTAGTAGGGTAGATGATTCAAAACACAAGGCAAGGCGAAGATTTCTCTGAGTATTCATGGTTGCCAGTTTTTTTTTTCACATTCAATGAGATTTCCAGGCACTGTAACATCATTGTGCAAACAAGGTATGGCAGATGTTATTTTAGTTCTTCTGTAGTGTTTTCTGTGTGATAATGTCCTATACTCTGAATATAAGTTCTGTCTAAAGAGATATTCTCATTGGTTTACTGGGACTCTTGGATTTACAGTTCTGAGACTACCTTACTGCAGGGTACCTTAAATGCAGTTATACCTCAGGACACCTTAAACACCAAAGCCAATATAAAAATCTGTGGCTTCTATATTGAATTGATTTCTCAGTGGGAATATATAATATGATAATTTTGTGTTGTGTGCTAGCTGCCTTTATATCCCGAGGGGTATTTTAAAGGTTTAAAATTGATATATAAAAAAAAAATTTTTTGATTTCTGCCTATTTGATAAACTGCTTCCTTTCTCTAGTAGAGCAGTTGACAATAAAAGCATTGCAGGAAAATATTCTCAATTTAACAGGGTAAATAATATTTCCAGATCAGAGGGTTATCTTCAATGTGACGTCTGTCATCAGTACAGAAGATAGCAGAAGGACTGAGGATAGTGAAAGAAAGACAAAAGAAGGGTGTTTTGACTCCATAATAGTTTTACTCATATTGCACTCTGGCGCTTTGTGAAATGCAAAATTTCACATTGATAACCTGAGAAAGGATTGTAGCTTTCTATTTCTTATACAAGTAATGTACAATATTATAAAAAACACTGAATTTAGAATTTTTGAGACAGTTCACAGCTGACCATGAATTCTTTGAGCACATACTAAGGATTGAGACGGATCTGTACATGACATCTCAGAGGATCATATATGATTAGTGAAACTATGGTATTATCATTTCTGGGTTTTTTCAGGATCAGATTGTTTCTTAGGGCAGAAATATTTTGATTCATGCAGCCTGCTAAAATTTGGTGCCACTAACCTGCTTGGGTTGTTTTTTAAGGATTTAATTACTATTTTGGACCTCTCTCCACTGGGTTCAAGAAAAGAACCCCAAGGAAAAGTAAATCATTTCATTATACTGAAGACTTCTATGAGATGGTCAGCTGAAATGTCTCACAGACTCCACTACATATACTGACTGTATTTCTATTAAATGCAGAGAAATCATATGGCCATGTGCACTAGTCATCAACAAATCATGGCCTCCATCACTGGCCAGTGCTGGATCTACTACATAGAATCACAGAATAACCAGGTTGGAAGAGGCCCACCGGATTATCGTGTCCAACCATTCCTATCAAACACTAAACCATGCCCCTCAGCACCTCATCCACCTGTGCCTTAAACACCTCCAGGGAAGGTGAATCAACCACCTCCCTGGGCAGCCTGTTCCAGTGCCCAATGACCCTTTCCGTGAAAAATATTTTCCTAATGTCCAGCCTAAATCTCCCCTGGCGGAGCTTGTGGCCATTCCTTCTTGTCCTGCCCCCTGTCACTTGGGAGAAGAGGCCAGCACCCTCCTCTCCACAACCTCCTTTCAGGTAGTTATAGAGAGCAATGAGGTTTCCCTCAGCCTCCTCTTCTCCAGGCTAAACACCCCCAGCTCTCTCAGTCGCTCCTCATAAGGCCTGTTCTCCAGCCCCTTCACCAGCTTTGTTGCTCTTCTCTGGACTCGCTCCAGAGCCTCAACATCCTTCTTGTGGTGAGGGGCCCAGAACTGAACACAGTACTCGAGGTGCAGTCTCACCAGTGCCAAGTACAGAGGGAGAATAACCTCCCTGGACCTGCTGGTCACACTGTTTCTGATACAAGCCAAGATGCCATTGGCCTTCTTGGCCACCTGGGCACACTGCTGGCTCATGTTCAGTCGGCTGTCAACCAACACCCCCAGGTCCCTCGCCTCCAGGCAGCTTTCTAGACAGAATTCTCCTAGTCTGTAGCTCTGCACAGGGTTGTTGTGCCCCAAGTGCAGGACCCGGCATTTGGCCTTGTTAAACCTCATGCCATTGGACTCTGCCCAGTTGTCCAGGCTGTTCAGATCCCTTTGCAGCACCTCCCTACCCTCCAGCAGATCCACACTTCCACTCAGCTTAGTGTTGTCTGCAAACTTGCTAAGGGTGCACTCGATGCCTTCAGCCAGGACAATGATAAAGACATTGAACAGGGCTGGACCCAGCACTGAGTCCTGGGGAACCCCACATGTAACTGGCTTCCAGCTGGATTTAACACCATTTCCCACCACTCTCAGGGCCCGGCCATCCAACCAGTTTTTCACCCAGGAGAGTGTGCACCCGTCCAGGCCAGAGGCTGAGAGTTTCCGAAGCAGAATGCTGTGAGAAACTGTGTCAAAGGCTTTACTGAAGTCCAGGAAGATACATCCACAGCCTTTCCCTCGTCCAGCATCCAAATCACTTTGTCATAGAAGGCGATCAGGTTAGTTTGGCAAGACCTGCCTTTTGTGAACCCGTGTTGACTGGGCCTGATCACCCAGTTCTCTTGCATGTGCTTCATGATAGCACTCAAGGTCACCTGTTCCATGACTTTCCCTGGCACTGAGGTCAGACTGACAGGCCTGTAGTTCCCTGGATCCTCCCTGCGACCCTTCTTGTAGATGGGCACATATTAGATCTACATATTGATCCCCTAATCCTTAGGTATCTCAAAGTTATGCACTTCTTTTTTAGAGTTAGAAAGTCATTGTCCACTTCTTGTCTTAAAATTCTTCTGTCAGCCATTTCACTCACAGAAAAAATACTAAATATTTAAAGATTAATATCTCTCTGGTGCTAGAGGGTGAAAGCACTTTTCATGTATTGGCATTTTAACAATTCCTATATTATAGCGTAAAAGAGCATTTTTAGATTTCCTCTTATTTAAACTCTTCATTATTTCAAATCTTCCATCATTCTTTTTCACAACTTTCACTCACATAACTAAGTCTAAACGTAATCTGACTTCTTGTCATGAAAGTGCTTATACCACACGCACATTGCTTCTGTGTGATGTGTTTTCTTCGCAAATATCTTCAATGAATGGAAAAAAACTTGAAGCACATGCTTATCATTAAGTATGAATGTGAATATTTTGGTTTACCTGAAACTCAAAGCTCTGGCAGGATTTCAGGTCATTACCCATTTTCTCCAATATTTTAGAAAGATAATATATAGTTTTTGCCTTTTATAACATTAACACATAAACATCAAGGCAATTGAAATAGCAGTTTATAATAGCTTAGTTAGTTACAATTGACAAGCCTTCCTGTTTTCTGAATACCCAGTTAATAAACTGATGCATATTTATAGCCTAAAATTCTACTTAGTAATATAGATCAGCACTATTGTAATTATATACTATTAAAATGTGGTTAAACTTTAGCTGAGCCAAATTCATTGGATTAAGATACTGAGATAAAGAGTGTGTTGGAGTATAGAATAACTCTATTGCTATCTGATTAATTATAATTAATTTTCATGGGAAGATAAATCAACCCTGCTGTTTTGATACAGAATAGCTGCTTAAATGCACGTGTGAATGCCAGACTAGTTGCATTAAATTACTTACGCTTGTCTTTGATCAGTTTTCTGTGAAGTTTCTTATTGAAGTCAGTTACTTAAAGGACTTTTATAACTGTTGTTCAAAATGCTATAGATAAAAATAGTGTCTTATCTCAGGAGTTACTATCTAGAAATAGGAAATTTGAAGAGCTCTGCAGGATTTTTGGTTTAGTCTTCAACCTAATCAGTACCAGATATGAGCAATAAGAATTATATACAGTTAGATATTCTTATATTCACATGTTGGTAAAAATAATTAATTACTTCTGTTTAGCTGCTGAGATCATAAATGAAGTAACACAAATTACTTTTTTTCTGAATTGTGCCTTTGAATAAATGTGAATTAAAGAGAATGGAATTCTTTAGACATAAGTGCAAATAATTAAAATTATTAGAGTATGTAATCAGTGGCTTAAGATCATTTTAACAAACACCTTTAAAAGCTATCACTGAGGAAACATCATTAAATACCATCTACAGGAAAGCTGGAGGGTTTGTTTGAATCCTTAATGCTATTCCAGAATGTACAATATACCTGTACCCCTTTAGAAAGGAGCAATTCTGAAAAGATATGTAACATTTCAAGTATAAAATCAGCTGAGAGTGATCCCCAGTAGGTCCCTGTGGAGGAATATTCTTGAATCTGTAAACAAGACAGAGAGGCAGAAGAGTAAGCATTCGATTTAAACCCTGAATAAAAGGGTTTTAAGGAGTAGAGCTTATCAGTTATGAGAAACAGATCTAATACCATATTGCAGGATGGAGATGCCCTACAACAGGAGACTTGCTTGCATTTTATTTATTTTTTTTTTAAAAAGAATACCAGGCAATTATCCTATATAATATACAATCTTTAATACCTCATCTATTTTTTTTAAAGTGCTCTAGAAGGAGTGTCGAAACTGTCTCAGTGATGAGAAGCTGAAGACAGAGATCAGAACACAAATGAAGACACAGCCTTTCACAGTGACAGTGACTAGTTATAACAGCAGGTAATCATTCAGTTGGTAGGCGCTCTGTCTTTCAAAGTCTTCAGTTCAAAACTTGCAGTTCCATCGAAGTTGTCTCTTAGTCCAACTGAGACGTTGAAATCCGTAGGCAGTGTAACTGGATAACAAGTTTGAATTAAGCCCAGGGTTGACTTTGCTGGATAAAATTGAATAGCCTATACAAGGATGTTAGCTAATCTAATGGGCTACTGTAAATTCAGAAGGTATTAGAGGGTAACTACATTGTCCTCTTTGCCATTTTCTAGTTTTTGGCAGTTAATGTTCACCTATCCTGGAATCCAGCATTATAATTAGACATTCAGTATCATTTCAGTAAAGAGAAATAATGTTTCTTTTGAACCAATCCTGTGGTATGTTTGACTCGCCTAAGTGGACCAATACTAGATAAAGCAAAGTCATCTTCATCCATGGGGTGTTTAAAGCACTAAGGGGACTTTGAGTAAGAGCATCAGAGTTGTCTATTACAAACTTGCTGCACTGCATCTTGGTTTTTATTTTCAGACAGGCAGCTTTTGAATAAATTTGCCATACATAACTGATCCTCCTCATAGTCATCTGAAGAAAATGCTCAGAATGGAAGAATAGTCCCAGTGGAGTTCAGTTTGAAACTATGCTATTAGAAGCTAATATGTTGCAATGCCTCAGAAACGTGATGGTAGAAAGTGAAACAATTACAGTGAATGAAACCACAAGAACCTTCCCTTAGAAATGAGGTTAAAAATACATTTTTAAGAGATATTTAGTTTTCTTTTCAACTGTGGCATCACTAGTCTTGGCTGAGGTTTTGAAACCTATGTATTAGCAAATCCAAGAAAACAATGTGGCTTGGTACATTAATTATGTTACCTTACTTTGCTCACTTTGCAGGTAAGTGTGTGTGGGTTGTTCTTTCAAGTTGGATTTTTTTTATTTTGTTTTATCCCATAATTCTCCAAACACTAACAGATCAAGGATGGCAGTGTTAATTTTTAATTAAAGTTAAAACCTCAGTTGCTCAATTTTCAAGTCTACAAGCTGCTGTTTAGTGGTGGAAAGTAAAAATGTGGAAAAGTACCTAAAGGAGTATATAGAAATGAAATTATTTATACACCTGACTAATACAAACTAAAAAAGATGGGTTCATTTTTGCATGTTAGGAATTTATATTGGTACTATTATATATAGGTCAACTGGACAATATGTGAAGTTTATTTCAGGATTTTTATAAAACTAGGTCCTGGAGTACTCTTAGAAGTGTGTATATTCACTTGCACTGACAAACAGAAAGGAAAAGAAATATAAAATTATACATTTTATTGTATAGTCTGATGGAAATGCAGAAAATATTTCTGATATAGGCCATCTGTTTCTCTTGACAAAGTTAGCTACATCTCTTCATTGACTGAGGTGAGACTGGTTTTCAGCGGGTAGTGAAATACTGCTATGAATGTGATGCACTAATTTTTAAGGTATTTATTTTTCACCCGAATTACAAGTATGCCCAAAAATCTCCTCTGGAGTATTTTCATTTTAAAACTTGTTCCATGTTAGCTTTCAGAAATCTTTTTCTAGTACAGCCCAGTCATTTCTGAAAATGCATTTCTTAGTATAAATATTCAAATGACAAAAGTCTAAAAAGAATGACTATATAAAAATAGTAATAACCAGCTGTTTTAAAACATCTTATTAATATATTCTTACATTTTTAAAAGCATATTTTGTCTGCTTTTAATAATGATTTTCCTATTTTTTATATTCTGTATAAATATGCAATGTAAAAGTTGTAAGACAAACTATATTTCATTTGACAGCAATTCCATGATTACAAGAACATTTGTGATGAAATTTAGTTTTATGTCCCCAGGGAGAAAAGATCTGAACTCATTACTCTATGTGAGAAATAGGTGTTTTTATAGTTAAAAAAAAATTACCCAAACCAACATTTTATCTGCTTAAACATTTATTTTGGGTTGAAATTAACCTTGCCTGTAAGTTACTATTTTTTGTTTATTGACTACAAAAGGACAGTATGGTTAAGCGTAGGTGTTTGCATATGGCTATTTAAAGTAGAATATTCTCATGTGATTTTTGAGTTAGAATTTCAAAACTGAAATGCAGACTAAGGTTAGTCACATATGGTGCTAAAAAGAGATGTGACCTGACAACGGTGTCTAGTGGATCATTCTGTTATTCAGTAGAAATTGTAAGTTCACCACTACACTGCCTGGAAAAGTTCCTTCAAACTATTTGCTGTTTGAGGACTGGCTAAGTCAGGGACACGATTTAGTGGCAGATAGGAGTGGTTGGACTCGTTCCAAGAGGTCTTACCCAACCTGGTGATTCTATGATTCTAAATGCACTTCAGAGATGTCCAGGATTTGGTTCATGACATCATGCCTGCAGTGAGGAAGGAAATGCAGATGTTGCAGCCTGACCATTTTGTAATGACTAGCGATTGCCTTTGGAAGAAAGAATGTCTAAATGCATTATCAGTTTAGCCTTCTAGGTCCTTTGTAATTAATATCAGATTAGTTTCTTGAGGCACATTATCTTTTTCCTGGTGCTTTTTTGCCTTCTTTTCCGTTTAGCTGTTCAAATCACAGTCACAGATTTACATCAAGTATGTTCCTAGTCATTTTGCTTATTGTTGCCTGTATAAATGCAAGAATTTTCTCAAAATATCTATCATCTATGGATTCATTATCCTTCTGCATTAACTCTATACAGTTACTATATGTGCACAAAATATCCATATAAGGCTGTACTTGAAAAACAAAGAAATACTCAAAGACTCTGGGATGTGATGTCACAAACTACCAAAGCTGAACAACTATGGAAATTGAAGATTGTTTTCAGATTGCATAGAAAATATTCCAAGCAGTGAGTCTGAGTAAACTTGAATAATCTTGGTGTTTATCTTAATACAAGCATAGAATATCTTTTCTCCTAAAATGTTCATGACTGTTGTGTTTATTCATTTTTCACTCTGTTCAACTGTAATTGTATTTCCTTGCTTTCTAGTATTCCCATCCATAACAAAGGGAATCCAAATATTTAAATAATGATGTACTGAAATAACAGGATAAAATTAACTGAGAACTAACATTACTTTTAATGAAGGTAATAATGAACTTTAATATCCTTTGGTATAATCCTCTTTTAACATAATCCTGGTGCTTTTATGTGTGATATTGACCCCTAGAACAACTGAAATTGCCATTTTCATCCAGATCATCTTCAAATTTAAGATTTCTCATATCTTTTTATTAATTTAATAATGGCATAACTATTTCATACTGCAACTTGTATCTGTGCTATTGGCAATATGCATTTCCTGGTAATTTTGGTTTTGCACTTTGATCAGAGTAAAGGTTGTCTCAGAGCTTTTTCAGTAAGTCGTTCTCAAAATGAGTTTCAGTGTCATCCTTCATTTTATTTAATATTTAATATTTTCTTTAATAACTTTAATATGCCCGAAGACTACGCAGTCATTAATGGTGTAAATAATGTATCTGAAAAACTTTTACAGGCAATAAAATTTCAGCCAAAACTCTTGCATACGTAGAAAACATAATACTTAGATCATCTGCAGACACTTGCAGAATATGTTAAGTTTGTAAAAGTAAGTGCATATTTTCTAGAGCTTTTTGCAAGTTAAAAATATTGTCTGAAATGTCTCAGAGCAAAGCTTTATTATGAAGCCATTGTGAAAGTTTAAGAATATGAATTGTATGTAAATTTAATCTAGTCCTCTGCTCTGTTTGTGACTCCTACTTTGTCACCTCCTGGGCTCGCAGTTCTTACATCCTACATGTAATTTATTTGACATACGATCTCTAGGCAAGGTTAATGACTGTCTTAACTCCTTTTTGAATGCTGACTGCAGCGTTGGTTTCTCAGAAGGCAGTAGGAGAACTGTTGTTTGCCTCACTTTAATATACCTTCTGCTATACTTTTTTATAGCTGTGGCTTTCTGTACGTCCAGACATCAGCTGGCCAAGACAGCCCTAAGACAGCCTACCTCTGCTTACTTGAATGTCCTTTATTTACACCTTACAGCCAGCAGTGGGGCAAAGCTTTCAATTGTGAAATACTCTGAAGATGTTAGTGTGCTTCTCAACTCCATGGTGTGGATGCTGTGTGTATCTGAGTACCCCAGTAAGGAGAACAAGGAGCCAGTTGTGTATTGGAGGAAAGGCACTGACTGCCACAACCAGCAGAGCCTTCAGTCAAAACGCAGTGCAGGCAGCCCCAAGTACACATTACAAAGAACACTCAGGGGAATCTCCATCTTAACGCTGAGCAACGTTGACCAGAATGCCAGTAAATCCTCTTTCTGTGATGTGATGTTAACACAGAAAATCCAAGGCAAACATGGAAATGGCATCAAGCTGATCGTGCATGGTAAGAAGCGTTTGAGTAAGACAGAAATGGACTTGATAAGTGCAAGGTGAATTAAATTTTCCTTCAGCCTTACCACCTTCTCTCCCACCACTTGCCTTTGTTGTACGAAACATGGAAAAAAGCAGTCTCCAGTTGTATGAGTTGGGAAGGGAAGGCACACCTTTTGTTTGAGCAAAATACAGCTAGAGAGACAAACACCTTGAGGACAAAGACTTTTCTTTGGATCCAAACCACTTTACTGTGCGGTAGAGTACAGATTCTATATTTTATATATTCTAAATATTTCATACTTTATATATAAAGCCTTATTTAAAATTTATATATATAGTTAAAAATATCTTCTCTTAATACTCTCCACAAACATTTGCTAAATCTTTACAATACTCTACACCAAAACAAACAAATAAGCAGAAAAAAAAATCATATCCCTGACAATTTTTCATTACCTTTTTTTGTCGTTTTCTTTAGTATTTATAAGCCAAGTGTCTTTTGAAAAACAGGGTATGCACTTTCTCTTCCAGTCACTGAAAAGCAAACAGTAAATGCACAACACAGTGTGATGGGTTTTAGGAAGAGTGTGCATGAAAATAGGCATATGTGGAAGTAAACCTTTCTGTTTGATTGTAAAACCATTTTCAACACCTTATAACTCTGCCTCTGTTATCAAATTATGAATCCAGTTTCCATAATCCTCCCATGGATGTGACCTCAGTGACTGAGATACACTTTTTCAGATGAGCCAAGTTTCCACTATGTGAACTTCCCAGAGTAACAAATGTTAAATGCCACAAAGCATCTCTCTCAATCTAGATTTTATATTATGTTTAATAACTGTCCAATGCAATTCTTTTGAATCCCTACAAAAACACACTGGCAAATGAAATTCTGAATATTGCACCATAATCAGAAAGAAGAAAAAGTCTGAAGCTAAGTAAATTAAATGTCATTTAGATTGACTTGTGCCACTTGTGCCACATTTTAAAGATGGTTTTAGATACACCCCTTTTAGTAAACTGAGAAATTTATTTACTATCTACTTCATAAGGAGGTTACAACAGGTTCAAAAATCTCATGTCTAAAGTAGAAAGAATACAACAATTCTCTCATAAGAATAGTAACATTTTAGCCTGAAAAAAACAGTGAAAGACAATGTGATATAAATGAAAACAACTATGTTGCTTGGTCAATCCTCACTAATCCCTTAAATGAAATCTTATCAGAAAAGCACTTTTTTTTTTCTTTTTTCAGATACATATTATTCTTTCTCTTGGTTTCAGATTTCAAATTTGATAACTTTATAAGATCAGATAAGCCTTGGTGGGGTTGATTCCTTTTTCTTGGATACACAATCTTTGTCACCACAGTTATCATAACTTTCAGTGTAAGTAGTATTTTCAGAAATAAATAATACAAAATTAAAGATGGGTGGAATCTTCTGAGGGAAAGAAATCATAAGCAGTTTAGCCTGAACAAGCACCTGTGGCAAAGCAAAAAGCCACAAAGTAAAAAGGCAAGAGAAGAAGACACAATTTTGGACCCAACATTGTCTAAGCTTAGGGTAATTTCTTATGCTTCCCATGACATTTTAAAAAGCCTTCCCTTGGCCTCAGTTGTGGCTCTTTACTTCAGGAAAAACTTCATAATAATTTTAATAAGTTATTTTTTGTGAAACCCAAACCTAAAAAGCCTGCTATTAACAAATAGTTTGGGAATACCTTTTATGTAAATGAAGGCATCTGGAAGGAAATAAACATGAGCTGAAGAAATCAGAGCTATGCCATAACTTGATGAAAATGAGCATCACAGTCTTTGCTAGTCATGGCTAGTGCTACACTCGCGCCTACCTCTCAAGAGTACAATGTGTTCTGCCTGTATTTACAAGGTCCTTTAATTTGAAGTTTATCATTTATAGGAGACCTAAAAGATTCCTTGATTCCTCATTCACCAGTGATGTCTCTCCTCAACACCATTACTGTAGACTCCCTTAAAAGTTAACAAACACAAGCAAAACTGGACCAAGAGAAAATAGGTACAAATCTTACAGGCTTGGATGAAGAAAGCTTATCTCTTGAAGAATCAATAGAGTTTTAACCAGCAGCTATTTTAAGTTCAGAAAAATGGATCTTTCAGGTAGTTAAGTCCTGACTGAAAGATTTCCTTCACCTTGCCTTATCTTTCTTGGCTTGTGCAGTTTAAAGGGGCTACTTCAGTGTCAATAAACCCGGCAATGTGGCAATAGCTCCCACTCTGCTGATAAAACTGCACAGCCAAGAATTTCACTGTTATATAAGGCTTAGCACCAGTGACATAAGTTACAAAACTTACAAAGACATATACAGTATTTGATTTCCCTTCTAGGTCAAGCAAGGTTTGGCCTTTGTTTTCTTTAACAAATGGTTGTTAAGTACTGTTACCGCAAAGCCACATCAAAATCAGAAATTTTCATACAGCTCAGGCAGCAGGAGACAAAGTTTGTGTATTTAGGGAGACATTAAACTGGTGCCAGAGATACATGTAACAGTCAAACCTGGCTAAAACTCAACAGCAGCAGACGCCTGCCAAAAGCCATTTCCTATCTGTATATATGAAGTGAGCCAATCTATTCACTCCTAAAATGAGTCACTATGAGCACAATTAGCAAGCGGTAACAAACTGCCTAGATCTGTGTCTGGGATAGAGCTTAACTTCATTCATAGCAGCCCACACAGCCCTGTTTCAGATTTGAAGTTGAAACAGTGCTGATAACAGACTAATGTTTTGGCTGAACAGTGCTCAAGTGGCAACAAGGCGCTCTCTCTTTTTTCACCCTGCTGCCTCGGGGAGTCGGCCAGGGTGGGCAAGAGGGAGGGGAAACAGCTAGGACAGCTGATCCCATCTGACCAAAGGCATATCCCATACCATATAATGTCATCCTCAGCAATAAAAGCTGGCATAGGGGAAGAACAAAGGGGGTTTTCTACTTCCAAGGTGACAATTGCTCAGAGCCTGGCTAGGAACCGATCTTTGGGTGGAGGTGGTGATTTCCTCTTCATCAGTTGTGTTTGTTGTTTTGTTTGGTTTCTTTTTTTTCCCTCTCTCCTTCACCTCTTAAATTGTCTTTATCTTAGTCCATGAGGTTTTTTTGCTTTTGTTCTTCCTATTCCCTCCCCAGTCCCACTAAGGATGGGGGATCGAGCAAGCGAGCCGTTCCACAGCTGCTGGCCAGGGTCAACCCAGCACCCCAGCACACAGACCAGCACTGAAATATATAGTTAGGAAGTTTATAACTTTTAAAGGTCATTTCTTTATTAAATGACAAACGTTTTCTTTCACGAAAACATATGCCAGGACTAGAGGACTCTAAGGCCTTTTGGCGCTTACAGGCCACTGCTTAAATCCAGCATATCACGACTGGTTAAGCCCTTCAGTGATCTTCTGCCCAGAGCTGTTAACCAGTCCAGATCAGGGCACAGTAGCGTGCTATCCCTATGACCCCCAGGTGACAGTTGTGTCTGCTTTACAGAGAAGCCCTTAGAGTGGTCACCTGGGGATCCTCCCCAAAATAAGACACTCATCTCATCCACTGTCCAAAAAAATTGTTCATGCTAAGGAAGAATAAGGAGTGAATGAAAATGTCGCTCCCTCCACTGCCATGATCTGTTTTTTCTAAAGTAACAGCACACAAATGAAACCACTGGTACGCAGCTGGACACACTGCCTATTTCTTTAGTATAAGACGAAACAACTCGTAAAGGCTTAGAATTCAGCATATAAGAAGCTAATTCACTGAAATAAATTTATATTAGTGTGATATTAGTTCTTACTCTTGTTTTAACCCAAAATGCACCATAATTATTCTGCTGTATCATAACGGCCAAAATTTCACTTGGGTCTTAAGTTAGAACCAGATAAACAATAGAACAAAAATTACATATGCACTAGTATCTTAGCTTCGATATTAAACCCACATTATTAATAATGAGTAGTCTGTCAATTCACGAAGTTGAAGCTAAACTCAGTATTTCTATATTTTGAATGTAATACACAAAAACTTAAAAAAACCCATCAGAATAAATGCTGGATTGCTATCTCAGTTAAGTTTTTAAAAACTGGGGTATGTAATGGGAACACTACTATTTATAACCAGTATATTTTGTGGAATATTGCAACAGATTCACCAGTGCTGTAAAATATGCAAGAATGAGTCAAGAAATAGATAGGAGTGTTACCCTTCCAAGTGAATGGATTTATGATCAGACATCGAGACCAGCTAATAAAGGGCTTTATCAAGAATATGCAGATATGTCATTAATAAGAACTTTCAATGACACTAGACAGAAAATTTTATGAAAAACATGTACTCAGTTATAACTATGATATGAGCATGCGTGATATGTGTTACTTCTATCAAGGCAGAAAAGAATCATACACACAAATCACTTCATTAAGTTGGAATATTTTTTGTTCAAGTTTTTTTTTTCATCTGTTCATGTATTTATTTCAAACTAAAGAAGTAACAACTCCATGTAAATACAAATGAAGTAGGCTTTAGTGTATGTAACTAATATCAAAATACTGTAAAAGATAAAAGGTATTCTTACTTCTTTTCAATGCCAATAAATATGAGCACACATACTGTTTTTTTCCTACTTCAAACACAACAACAGAGCTGGAATTCTGTTTTTACCTAGGCTAAGACAGCTTCTTTGATTTACCAACGCAATTTAGTAATACAGTATACATTCACTGTAATGACAGATTTAAAGAAGAGTTTATCTAACTCCTCACATGCTTCCAGGGCAATAGAAATAGCCATTCCGTCTTTTAAAACGTGAGGAGACAGAAGCCCATCTGAATCAAAGATGCAGCTCTGTGGAAAGAAAAACCTGAAGGCAGCAGTCACTGAACCACAGTCACCTTCAAGTACAAGAAGCACAAAGGGGTCAATGTATTCAGTGAAAACTTCCAGCTCTAGCATTTTGGTAAAAATTGCAAGAATTCATATCTAATCGAGCGGACATGACTAGAAGGTGCATTTAAAAAGCATCTCATTCAGGTAACTCATATACTCAAAGGGGCCTGTTTTCACATCATAGCAGTGCCTCCACCTCAGATCAATAGCCCTTCAAATGAAGGTCAGCATGATTTCTATACTTTTTCACAAGCTTCTCGGAAATAGCTATGCTATTTTCTACATAGTGTTTCCAAAGGAGCTCAACAGAAATTTTCAGTCTGAAAAGTTAAATATTCAGAAAATTCTGGAAGACTGAAAACAAGTAATAGGTCATCTGTTACATCATCTAACACCACAGCCCAAGGATGGTAAAGGAACTTTATTTGTTATGCTGCAGTCAGCAAGGTCATGGACTTTTATGGCAGCTTAACACAGAACGAAACATCAGGACTGAATTCAGAATGAATTTAGAACACAACACAATTCTTAATATTAGACCTGTGGAATACGACTTTTTTCTATTTATACTTCTTTTTAAAAAAGTGCATATTGCAGTGTTAAGAACATGACCATTTCTATGAAATATCACTCCATAGTAAATCAAAGAATCACAGAACCATCAGCTAGAGGGCATCTCTGGAGATCATGACTTCTAACACACCTGTGCAAGCAGGGTAAGATAGAGCCGGTTGTACAAGATCGTGTCTGGTTGGCTTTTGAATATCTACAAAGAGGAAGACTCCTCAACCTCTCTGGGCACCCTGTCCTAGTGCTTGGTTACTCTCACAGTGAAGTGTTTCCTGATGTTCAGATGGAACCTCCTGCGTTTCAGGTAGTGCTCAGTACCTCTCATCCTGCAACTAGGCACTACTGAAAAGAACCCATCTCTGCCTTCTTCCCACCAGGTATTTATACAAATTGATAAGATCCTCCTGAGCCTTCTCAAGGCTACAACGATCCCAGCTCTCTCAGCTTCTCATATATCAGAGGCTCCATTTCTTAATCAGCTTTGTGGGTTTGCAGTGGACTTACTCCAGTAAGTCCATAATTTTCTCGTACTGGGGAATCCAGAATTAGACACAGCACTCCAGACGTAGTCTACACACTATTGAGTAGAGAGGAAGGATCGCCACTTCTGATCTGCTGACAATGCTCTCCCTAACGCAGGGCAGGACACTGCTGGCCGCCCTTGCCATAAAGGCACATCATTGACTCATGATCTGTTTGTTGTCCACAATACCTAGAAGTCCTTCTGTGTAAGTCAGATGTAGGACTTTGCATGTCCCTTCATTAAACTTGATCACATTCTCTTCAGCACAATTCTCCAGTCTGTCCAGGTCCCCCTGAACCATGTGTTTATCTCAAATTCCATGTGACTCAAACAAGTCTCAAGTTCATGGCCTAATACATGAAGGATGGAGTCACAGTTCCTCTGGGAACTGGAGGCAGAACTCCCACTAATTTTATTAGGACTTAAGCTTGCCTTCAAATCTCTTGAATATATACTCTGGCAAAAAACACGTAGACAAGCTAAAGGAAAATAGTAACTGGAACAGTAACTGCCAACTACACCATCTGACAACTTGGTGCGACCTGCATTTTTTGAGGGCATGCCTATACGAAGTCTCTAGCGGCAGCACTTACATCTACAGCATTTTACATGCGTATGTTCAAGGTCTCAAGAAAATAATAATGATTCCATTACAATATCACAAACAATTAAGCTGCATTAGACTAGAATGAACTGTAAACAAACAAACAAAAAACCCCTAAACAACCCCATCCCAGAAAACAACAGAAGCCACAACTAGACTCTTACCTAGTCCAAGTACAACAGGGTAGGAAGCTAAAAGTCACAACAAACTGCAACAGCATTGACACTAAAAAGCAACATATATCATCAGTAAATGAACTTGCATTTAATAACCTGGTCCTATGAAACTCTTATAAAGGTGCATCCAGATAAACAAGCTTTTTATGAGGGCACTAAATATATATTTACATGGTATTACTACTGTTCAGAAAGGTAACTCATTAGATGCACGCTGTTTGTGAAAGCTGGTGAGTAGCTCCAAGCCCCTAGAATATTAAATGAAAAAGAACTGTTTCAAGTTTCCATCCGAGTGCCAAAACAGGTACTACCATTGAATCAGAGATACAGGCCATAGCAGAAATGTCTTAATAGTGTTATCTATTTTCTATTCATGCTGAAAGTTACATTCTGTATAAATAAGCATGCAAGTGAACCAGGCACAGGTGCCTTCGCAGCACAATGATACCTTATTTCAGTTTTACACGCAAAAATCCTGTTCTACATTATCTGAAGATCTTACAAGCTACCCTGTTTTCACTGTGTGCAAGTACAGAACCTCTGGCATCCAGAAAGAGCTGCTGGTTTAAAGAGAAAGGTGCTTAACTTCAGATTTTTCTGTTTTATTCCTCTCATTATCAAAAACAGTAATAAAAGAATTCTATCCCTGCCACATGAATCCTGATCTGATACAATCTACATAGTAATTTAAAAATTATAAAAAGATTGAAATAAACATTAAGTATTAAGAAATCAACACTTTAAATACACAGTTGTGAACTTTAGGATTTAGGAATTAAGACTGAGAATCCTCAACTTGGACTTAAGATAGTCAATGACAAGTGAATGATAAAAGAACAAGATATGCAAGCCCAAGTTCATTACCTGCTCTTCAGCTTCTCTCCAACAGACTTTTTTGCCGATGATCAGGTTGTCGAAGCATTCTGAGAAATCTATAAATGAGCTCTTGACCAAAGTTTCAAGAAAATATATTTATTCAATATTAGCAAAGAAAATATAATAAATATAGCAACTCATGTCCTTTATTTTTACATGATGGTTTTCTATATTTTTACATTCAGACATGACAATTCTGTTACAAATTTTAACTAGTATTTCAAATGTTAAAAGACTATACTCACTGAAAAAAGCAAGAACTTCTAATGTTAAAAAAATAACAAATATCAGAGTAGAAGACTGCAAATGCTTTATTTCTTGTGGCTAGTGCAAAGTATTCAAAACCTTAGAACACTGCAGGATATATATTAGATCATCAATATTGCAAGGATTCAATTTGCACACACAACTATTATATTAAGGGAAGAATACAGATTGTAATTTTCCATGGTAGAACCTCAATTTGTCTCTTCAATAACATCTAAAAAGATTTTTCCAAATTTCTGCAATTATGAAAACATGAAGTTTTTACAATTCCCACACTCAAGTCCTTAGCTGAAGTAAAATGCATCTAAGCTTGAATCTCTTCAAATAAAGACAGCTATCAGGCAGGTACAATTCCATTCTGACATGTTTATACAGGTCTTTTGGAATGCAACTGATACCTTCTCACCAGAAGCAGATGTAATTCCATTAGAATTTTTAGTTCCATAAACTGAAATTGGGACAGCAATCCCTTAGAATCCAGAAGATGCCTGTAGCTGTGTTTTGACATCCATCATGTTTCATTCATTTCCTATGTACCATCTATTCAAACCAATTTTCTTTCAGTAAGAAATGCACAGCATCATCAAATCCATTTTTGTAAAGTGATTCCATTTTCTCCTGGTTTGGTGGGAAGAAAGCTTGATTAAGTCTTACTAGGTTGGCCACAGACAGCTGCAACAGAACAAGGAGCTATAAATTAGTTTATTAAAGCAACTCATCTAGACTTGACTGTGTTACTATCTGCTGTGTCATCTGCTTCATGTACCATATGTAAAACCAAAACACCAGCATAGCTTTGCCTACACTAGTACATCAACCATGGCCAAGTACACTGCCGAGTGCCAAGACAAACTGGCACAAGCAGCCCGCACTGCAGCCTCCAAGACAGACTGTCCACCTGTAAAACTGCCCAAATTTTCTGAAACGTTTTAATTTTAGTAATGTGACCAGAACTGCCTGGCAGAGCGGTAGCTGGCACATGCTAAGCTTGCACAAGGCAATATTTTGACAGCTTACTAGTGTGAGCAACCACATTATTTGGAACATTCCCAGGCAACATTTAACATATAACTATAAATGTAGCTCGTACCACCAACAAATTAAAAATTATTCAACATCTCAAGTGGTCACTTTGATGATGTAAAAAGATTTCAGAATTTTGTTTCTGAATAAAGACATTTTTTACATCAAAGTTAAAAATACAATAACATTCTGAATACTTCATTTATATGATTAATTTAATAATTTGCCACATATTTCATTATACACAATTTGAAAAATAATATCAAAATAATCTTCATTATTTGAAGTAAGCAGTAATTATTCAAATTCTGACTCTAATAGATGGAGGACATTCAAGGAGACAGAAAACTGTTCCCATTCCAATCCAGAAAAATGAAGATACACAACTCTGTTTAATGCAGATTACAATACTGCTGAAAAAAAAATTATTAATTTTCATTTTTCCAGCTCTAAAAGCTAAGGGTATTTCAAATGGAATTTTTTAAATGTTGCTTCAGATTCTGCATAAGACTGCACTTGCAGGTCCTTAGAAGCAATGTAACTCTGCAATTAATTTTCTATAGCTAAACTAATTTAATCGCCAGCTCATGTTTTTTCTTCTCTAGATGCAGTAGATACTAGATACAAATCACAACGAAGAAATCTACGGTAAGTATATATTTTCAATATATGTGAAATCAGTAATCTCATGCTTTATGATCATTTATCAAATATCATGTTTAAAATCTCTGTGAAACAAAGACTCAGTAATTGGTTCTATTTAGGCTAAAACTACTCAAATTAATAAAACAGGTTAAGAATTGTCTAAAATAAACTTAAAGAATTAACAATTTCTTTATTTTTTCATTCTGGTGAAGCTTTCTTGAAAGAAAGCTACTACTATTCAATATTTTCTTTCATCCTGTCAAAGGCAGCAGTACTGTGGTTAAAGTTTGTGAGAGAAAGCTTGCAAAAACCAGAAATGTCACTTATGGAAAGGAGGTCATAAAAATCAGCCTTAGCATATATTTCAATATGCAGAAATGTTTCTATATCATCTAACAAAATAATCCCTGGAAAAAATTTTGTGGTCACAAATGTTCAAAATCTTAACACAAGCTCTCTTGTGCAATGAGGTGAAAAGTCACTACATATACCATTTCAAATGTACAACCTAAACTTGTATTTTAAATTCAGTTACAGCTGCTGATTTCAGTAAGCATGAATGGATGTTCCAGAGCTTCACCCTCTTAAGTGATTCTACAGAAGTCTTCCTCTGCCACCCTCATAAAAGACCCAGATTAAAGCAAAAACAGATGATACTTACAGGAAGTCTAGATTATTTACATTTAATGGCCTGTGATAATCTGCTCAATTTTATTCTATCTAAATCAATGCTTTTCAAACTTTCTGATAAAATTTATTGTACATTTTCCATCCCTTGTGTTTAAGACATTTTACATTCCATTTGCAAAAGAGAAAATGCCAAAACATTGTTTTATATTAGCAGAAAATAAACGCTTAAAAATAAGCATAACCTTAACTACCTTTTCTTCTTCTGAAGTTATTTAATAAACAAGCAACTCACCATTATATCTTGTTTTCCAAATTTAACATAAAGATCCATACGTCCTTTATCTTGTGGACAGATATCTAATCGACCACTGAAAGGAGAAATCGTCACAGTTCTTCCAACAGGCAAGATAGGAAGGCTGTTGGTAAGGCCACCATCAACCCACTTCTACTGGAAAATAAAAATATTTTCAAAGCAACCTTAGTACAGTATGTTCATAACTGAAGAGGTCATCCTTCCTGACCCTGGCTCCTCTATCACATCTTCATGGAAACCTATAAGTTTCCTTCTCAGAACACCATCTATAGGCTCGAGCATAGGGCATAAAAATAAAGGAACTAACAACGTACACACACAGTGTTTAATCAATGAGCACTTGACATAATGTTTAAATATGTATGGAATGTATTTATCAATTTACTGACAAAGCTTGTTAGCTGATCTAGTAATAAAATGCCTCATGAAGCACTTTTTTGAACACATACATGAAAAGATAAGAACGTTAACTTTACATATGAATCATATAAGATTATGTATACACCTCTAAAGCATTACTCTAATCCAAACTAGGATCTGGACAATATGTATGCGCAAGTAAACTGATTGCACAAGCTAACCCAAATGTAACTTTTCTTCTTCCAGAGCCTCTTGTCTTGTTATGTATACAATACAACACAGCAATGCTAGAAAGTGGAGGGTAAAGATGGTAATTGGTTGAATGACTATGGCACACATCAGAAGGAGCATACGTCAAGTCTGCTACAGGAGTACAGCACAGGAAAGAATGAGAAAAAAAACCAAAAGCAACCAATTAATTTCTTGGAGAGCACCACTTATTTCTTATTTATAAAGGCAGTTAAGTGGCAGAAGCCTGAACTTCACAGGGACCTCAAGACAAATTCCATTCCAATAAGAGCAGGCCAATTGTGACATCTCTTTCGAATTTATTTCATACAGTCATATCACCTACTGTGCTACATGAATAACCCAAAATTCAACATTAGCCTATTGGCTAGATGCACCCAGTGATGTCATACATGAGGTCCGGTGAGCAGATACACCTCACACATCTACAGTCAAATTAGTCATTCTATGCTTCCTTTATCATCAAGGGAGAGAAAACACTTCAAGCACATGATTCACCTTATCCTAAATTAGGCATTTACACCTGATTTGAATTGTGCTGAAAGTGCTTTCTTCTCTTCTTCTCTGAAATAAATTTCAAAAAAACCTCCAAGATGACCTGTTGATACGTATGCAGGTGACGTACGTAGCTCAAAGATCCAGACCAACTGTTCTGAAGCACAGATAAGGCCAGTAGACTTGAGCAGCAAACACGAAGTCAGCTTGATGCCATGCTGCCACGGGACATATGGCCCGAGGAATTTACTCCCTGAAACTACTGTAAACGCACAGAGACAGAACTTTGGTATGTTACAGCAAAGCTTTCAGGAAACCAGGAGTATCATGCTAATATGATATGTGGCCTCAAGAGAGCTAAATCAATATCAGCCCATCTTGCCGACTTCAGTGTTTCCCATGTCTGGATCATGAGGTGACATGCCATGTGTATGGCTCTAAACTGCATGCTTTAGGGTCCCTATTACCCACTCACATATCCTCATTACGCACAATTCCAAGCCATGGAAATGCTGCTGCAATAGAGATCCTAAGATTTTTGCTCTTATCATACTCGTGAGTATTTTGGACTAAAGAATGGAAGTTACATTCATCAGCTTTCTAAAAAACCCAAAAATACCCACATCACAACTGCACTGTTTTACCGAGCATGAGGAATGTCAGTGCAGGCATGCAGAACTAATCATTCCAATAAGAAACAATAAATGAAAGCAACCACCTCATCCGAAACGGTCTTTTCTGAATCTTACCTAAGGGGAGTAGTAAGAAACTTTGGGAATAACAAACTTTCAAGTAACATAATAACCAGTTTTCTGTGAAACACTCATTGATTTTACTTCTAAATGCAAAAACTAAAGTTGGGCAGGAACAAGAACTGTCCACTTAGAAAAGGCTGCAGGTGTTTCCATAAATAATATCATAAATACTGAAGCAAACCATTATAGCAACCCAGTAAAGTGGGTTTTAAAAGCTTTTACATACACAAAAAAATTTGGCAGTTAAACTTAATGAAAAATTACCTCTCCTTTGTATTCCACGGGCTTAATTCCTGCATATACTGGTACAAAACTACTTGCTAGGAGGACCTAGAGAAAAAAATGCAGAAAGAACAGAGAAAAAAACTGAAAAAGCAACAATGTAACTCTGAACCAGAATCAATATATATTTTAATATATATTCATCTATACTAAGTAGTATAGCAGTAATCAGTTAATATATTAGCTTTACATACAACCACTGTAATCTCAAAATGTCCCATTGTCGTGGTATGTCAAAGTGCAATTAAGAGTATTCAATAGGATTCGGTATTTTATGACTTATGTTACAATTCTCAAAACAAAATATCATAACTCATTAGAATTAAACGTGATTTAAGAAAGTATGAACTTAGTCTTATATAATGTAAATGTATGATTTTGAAGAAACCAAGTACACATACGCTAAAAGAAAATGCAATATAGTTAATTAACAAAGTTGACCCAATCACTCTGCCAGTATATTTATTTAGTGCTAATAAATCAGATTTCCTAAGAATTCAAAATTTCCAAAATACTACAATCTGAAAATTCATACATGTATATCTTTATTAACATCAATACTTTACAGCTAATACATTTAAGTATTAACAAATTACTATTTGCCCTTCTGTAAATTTACATCACTGTCTACAGCAATTCTCAATTTTTATTTTTTTAAGCCATGACACCTTTCTATCCAGTCATAGCAATATCTGTAAGTATGTATATGTATCTCTATACCTATGTATCCACCTATACACACACACACATATATACACGCACACATCTAGTATACAGCATTTCAAAGAAAAAGGGTAGATGTGTGGATGAAGTGCAATATAAACATTTTCATATATCTAAATGCGCTAAATGCGCATCCATGTGCTTGCATGATGGTATGAGACAAACCTGGGGGATGAAAATGTTACAGACTGCAGTATATAGTATGAAAGGTGATGCAGTGCAAAATATCCCAAAAACCCATAGTCCATGGAGATTTTGGAAGAAAATGCTTGAGTGTTTTTTTCAGTGGAGCTGCATTTATTATTCTAACAAATTAAGCTACTCTCAGCTACTTAAATACCTTTCCTACCCTAAGAAGTTTCTAAGGCTGTATATGAAGGCTTTAACTTTCATTTTGAGAACTCTCTTCTTGCCTATTTCTCTTTCCACTGATCTAGAGCACCACAGCTTTGTCTGAGCTCAGATAAAAAGACTTTCTCTTCTTCTTTTCCACATGTGACATTGTAGCCATTTCTGTAACAGATAGGTCTTTCCTCAACAAAAACATAAGATAAGGTCCCCCTTGAGCCCATTCCTCTCCACATTTTAAAAACTGACATCGTACAGGGTTCCAAGTTCTCCACACCAGCTTCTTTCCCTGACCAACTCCCTTTTCTCCTCCCTCCTTCAACTCCATCTCAGTAACTATGGCCCTTCTAAACTGAGAAAATTAGTGAAGGAGAAGACTCAAAAGCAAATTCCCTCCAAAGTGTGAATTCTTTGCAAGTAGACTGGCCCCATTTATGAACTCACTAGGTCTCAAGAGTGAGGTAGGGAAGGAAAAGTTTGAAGAAATTGCACGTTCAGTATTTCCCTAACACTACCAGACCAGTTTTGACTTTACTTCAACCTTTCCAAACTAAATACAATGTTCGTCGCCTTGTTCCCTCACAAACATAACAACCATACCTCTCTTCCCAGTCACCTCCAGTTTAAGAGCTGCAAGTCTAGGAATTTGGAGATCCTCTGTTTTATTTTTATCTACTATAATCGTTACTTACCCTCTTACTTTTTCAACAGACACTGCCTACAAGGTAGCACTTTAAAAACAGAGGAAGGAAATGCAAACAAAAACAAATTTTAGCAAAATTTGTGAAACTACAATCAAATTCTGCTTCCATTGTTTATGTTATGGTTGTAGCACCACTAAGGCTACAAATGATTATTTGATCAAAGCAGTGATTTATTGTACAAGTTAATAATATACTTCTAAAACTTGAAGGAACTCAAGCATTTTTACTTAAAGCAGCAATATTCAACTTCATTACCTTAATGAGGTCTTCCCTGGAGGCAAAACTTGAAATTAAGTGATTTCTCCCATTTTTGGTGCTAGTGACTGACACATACAGCCGGTTTTCAGCTATCTCATGAGCATTAGAAGGAAGAATAGACTCTATGCCTTCCCTAGAGTAAAGAAAATATTGAATGTTATTAAGTATTGTTATTTAAAAACTTTGCAAATATGTTAGGAATAAAAGAATGCTGAGCTCTTTACAGTATATAAAATGTATGCACATTCTCCATTTTAATTTAAAGAGTTTGACACAAAAATTATCTTACAGATGCATTAAGAACAGTACCTAAGAGTTTTCATAAAATCATAACCAGGTGTTACAGCACCGAAGTCCAATTTTCTAACTTCCTCTGCAAATCCATAGGCAAACTGCTTGCATTTCTGCAAATTAAAATATTAGCCATTAAACATGTTTTAGTTATGGGAAGAATGTTCAACTGCAGTATCTAAAATATATTAGCAGCTAAAGCTTTAAACAAGAGAGAGATGTAAGATTTGACTAAAATGTTTTCCCATATGTGCTTAGTTTGTAATAAGATATGCAATACAAAATGTTGATTCTCTTATAAGAACTAATTTGTAAGAAAACAGGTTCCCTAATACTAAAAATATAACAGAACTGTTACAAGAGTAACATTTTAACAATCAATGAAAGTTAAAGGCTATTTTCTACATTACCATTGCTAAATAATCAGTTTTCTGAACCACAACACTGTAAGATCATTTATATTTCAAGTGTAAAGTCACCTTTTTATTTTCCTAAAGACTAATGCAGTACCAGACACAAATGCCTTAAGATGCCTATAAAAATGAAATACATTACAATCATTGCAATTTCGTCTCACTAATGCAAAAAACATTCTACTAACAACCACACATATTAAATGAATAAAATACTACAAAAGTATTTAACGAATGTAATATTATGATGGAAGAGAAAGGAAGAAAACACAACTGCAGAAAACCAGGCAACAGATACCACTACACAGAGAAGCTCTTTTATACAAGCTGAAATGCCTAGGGTTAAAGACTGCAGAAAAATAGCTTGAAGTGTGAGCCATAAGAACTCCAAGGGAGAGCAAAGGAAGAAGCAGCATTTATTTCTTAGCAAAAATATTATGAAAAAATGAATTATGATTCTGAATGCTCACTATTCAGACTCACTATTTCAGTACTACTATCCCTGTTTTACCCTTTTATGCAGACTTGCCTGTCAATACTTGGGTCTTGGGAAGAAAACTAAACCAAATCTTATCCATTTTTTTTTTAATTGGTATCTGATACATATATTATCCTCATATAATCACGTTTACAGCGTAAAAAATCTGTCCCTAGATAATTCGGGGTCCCTGGCTTATGAGTTTCCTGCAAATACGTTGCTAGTACGAAAACAAATGATTGATGTCACTGGAAAAAGAGAAAAAAAAAAACAAAAAAAGAAAAGAAAAGAAAATGTGTTCTATTGAGGATGAAGGTACAGGATTTACTGGAAGGAAAAACAGGAAGGAGTTGGAGTGAGGATTAGTGTAAGAGCATTAACAAGTTAATTGAAGCACTTAACTTCCTCATATCACTTGTATGACACAGGACTCACCAAAGTGAAAGACAGAAATGCAGTTCTTGCATCCACTTTCTCTATACAGCTTTCAAATAAATGTATCAAAAATTTTTATTAAGAGGGCTATACCTCTTCAAGTAACAACCACTATAAAGATTAGTGCTAATTCATTTTGCATAGGTTAGACCTGCACCTTTACCCAAGGTGGTACTTGCCATTACCAATTCCAAGCCAATTCAAATATACAAAAAATAGTTACATGAACCAAGTCTTGAACTTATTCTACATTAGGCAGCTAGACTTCTGTAGTGAGTTAGCTGGGAAGGGGCACATGCAGACACCTCTGTCTCTTAATGGAGAAGAAACCCACAAACCCTACACGGAACCATTTCAGAACTACTATTTCATTCCTAAGATGCTTTAATAAAGCAACAGGGAGATAAAAGTAACAGGGAGCTGGATGAATCCAAACCTAAGTGACTGACAGACCACACAATTTCTTATAGCTATCGATTGTTTATACTTTCAGAGACTAATTGTAGTTACTTGCACAAGCAAACTTGACATCAAACGTGATCAGGGTACTTTTGACATGAACAGGTACTTATCTGTAACTCTATAAGCCTCCCTAGAATTCTCCAGTCCCATGCCTTTTTGACAGTGACAAAAATCCATGACATGACTGAAAAACATTTGCAAACTGTCATATTAGAACAGAAACAATTAAAACAAGAAATCCTTCACATTATATTCTCTCCGAGATAAGGAAAGCTCGTACTAGAGCTCTGAGACTAGGAGACAGAGAAAGTCCTAATTAGTGCTTGTCTAACAAACCCATCTCTTGGGAGAGAAAAAAAAAAAAGAAGGAAAAAACCTAAACTGATGTGTAAGAGTTATATTTATGGACATAACAGAATCATAAAACAGTCTGGGTTTTAAGGGACCTTAAAGATGATCGCATTTCAACCCCTGGACCATGGGCAGGGACACATCCCACTAGATCAGGCTGCCCAAGGCCCCATCTAATCTGGCCTTGAGAGACAGAAGTCACCGAATAAAGAGATATAAAATAAATATAAATAAGATAAAATATTTCTAGTTTTAAATGTAATGAAGGTAATAATATTATTATCCTGATATGAAAAGTTAATTCCATTCAGTACACAATACAGTCCTTAGTTAAATTTCATGACCATTAAGAAGAATTATCATCCCCCAAAAAATTAGCTCTCAATTTTCCATTTAAACAATATAACCTAATTACTAAGAAGTAAATTATAAAAATGGACTAAGAAGTTCATGAAATGTTCTTCTGTTTGTATTAAAATGAAAAACCTTTAAGGAAAAAAGTCCATCAGAGTCAATGTAATACAGGCTTAGTTTCCACAAATAGAAGAAAACAAAACCCCCAAACAACCCTTGTGTAATTTTTTTTACTTGGAAGATTTTCATTAAGTTGGACCAGGCTGGGTACAAATGCGAATAAGCAAAAGAAATTTCCTTGGGCTAAGACAAGGCAGACTGCTGAGCTCATCATATAGGAAGTTCATGTCAGAGGTATGCATTACACCAGGCAAACTTGAAATTGAAATACTAATCAAAGGCTGCAAAAAAGGAGTAACAACTGAACAGAACATAAGTAAGGTTCTCTCCACAACAGTGCAACTTTACTAACACCAAATCATATAAAGAACATACGTAGCTTGGGCTGGTGAAGTGGAAAGAGGTCAGGGAACAACACAGTGCTAAAAGCAACAGAAGTATAGCTAACTGCGAGCTAAATTCGCATCCCAGAAGAAAGAGAAAGACAAATAGAAAGACTGGTAGCAAAGTATGGCATTGGCTGGGACTATCAGTTGAATCAAATGCCATGAGAATCACAGAATCACAAAATAACCAGGTTGGAAGAGATCCACTGGATTGTCAAGTCCAACCATTCCCACCAATCCCTAAATCATGGCCCTAAGTACCTCATCCACCCTCACCTTAAACACCTCCAGGGAAGGTGAATCAACCACCTCCCTGGGCAGACTGTTCCAATGCCTAACCACCCTCTCCGTGAAGAATTTTTTCCTAATCTCAAGCCTAAATCTCCCCTGGCGGAGCTTGAGGCCATTCCCTCTCGTCCTGTTCCCTGCCACTTGGGAGAAGAGGCCGCCACCCTCCTCTCCACAACCTCCCTTCAGGTAGTTGTAGAGAGTAATAAGGTCTCCCCTCAGCCTCCTCTTCTCCAGGCTAAACAACCCCAGCTCTCTCAGTCGCTCCTCATAAGATTTGTTCTCCAGCCCCTTCACCAGCTTCATTGTTCTTCTCTGGACTCGCTCCAGAGCCTCAACATCCTTCTTGTGGTGAGGGGCCCAGAACTGAACACAGGATTCAAGGAATGGTCTCACCAGTGCCGAGTACAGAGGGAGAATAACCTCCCTGGACCTGCTGGTCACGCCGTTCCTGATACAAGCCAAAATGCCATTGGCCTTCTTGGCCACCTGAGCACATTGCTGGCTCATGTTCAGTTGACTGTCAACCAACACCCCCAGGTCCTTCTCCTACTGGCAGCTTTCCAGCCAGGCTACTCCTAGTCTATAGCTCTGCACAGGGTTGTTGTGCCCCAAATGCAGGACCCGGCATTTGGCCTTGTTAAACCTCATGCCGTTGGTCTCAGCCCAGCAGTCCAGCCTGTTCAGATCCCTTTGCAGAGCCTCCCGACCCTCCAGCAGATCAACACTTCCACCCAGCTTGGTGTCATCTGCAAACTTGCTAAGGGAGCACTCGATGCCTTCATCCAGGTCGTTGATAAAGACATTGAACAGGGCTGGACCCAGGACTGAGCCCTGGGGAACCCCATTTGTCACTGGCCTCCAGCTGGATGGAGGAGTTTCAACAAGTAAGGCCTACAGAAAATGACTCGATGCTCCAAACTAAAACCTACGCATACTTAGTAAAAACACCAAAAACCACAACAGCCTTCCTTTCATCCTGTCCCCTTCCTTCCCCCCAATGCCGATTATTATAACTCAAGATATTAAAGAAATATGAGTATTTTGGCAAGGCATTGTCCTCTACATATCTGGAGGTAAAGTCAGTACAGGAACTTCAGGAGGGCAAAGCAGCCTTACCCTAAGGGGAAAAACAAAGATAAGCTAATGCTCTCCCATAGAATCTGTAAAAGTAGTCTTATAATATCATTTTCCTGTCTATGTGACACCACATCCACGGTACGAAAAGGGTGGCATCTCTGGAGAAAAAAATAAACCAAATGCATGTATGCAACATGTCAGAAAAGAATGCTTTGAGAGTTAATTCTCTCTGGCACACAGTGGGGCTAAAGCTGCTAAGGTCATGAAACGTACCGAGTGTAAAGGAGTTGAACAAACCAGTCCTTGCACTGTCTAATGAAGACGGATAGCAAGGGGGAAAAAAAATTGAGCCAAGGTGTGGTGTTCTTTGACTCTGTGAAGATATACTACATCTACCATTTTCACCTCCTTTCACAAAAGACAAAAGAATGGTGCTATTCATATGTTTGACAAAGCCCACCTCTAGCCAAGAAAATGATGACTAACTTTGTATTTACAGTGACTAAGTGCACATAATTTAATATACTGAAATGTGTATCTGGTCCAATATAACTCAGCAGTCACACAAAATAAGTTTATATTTACATAGCTTAAAACATAACATTTGCATGACAGATGTTCGTCATAAAGAAATACTTGCTTCAAAAATGCTTTTGCCAATGGGTCATGGATTTTTTTAATTGAAATACATACAGAAGCCCCGTTCCTTTACAAGAAGCAAGAAGAAAAACAAGAACCAAAATATTTAAAAGAAACCCTTAATGGTAGATAAGTATATGAAAAATATCATTTGAAAATTATCATTTCCTATACCTACAAGTTTATTAATTTACCTCCATATTCTCAGGTACTGTTAATAAGACAGTGGCAGCCAGTGATCCCGCAGAAGCTCCCGCAAAAGCTTTCACAACTTTCAGTAACTTCTTACCATGCCTGTAAAAAGCAGCTGCTGCCCCCAAGTGGTAAATACCCAGAAACCCACAAGCTGCAAATGACAGATTGATGTGTTTCATCTTTGCTGTGGAAAAAAAGTTTCACAGTCAGAAAAAGGATCAGTTAATTTTATCTTAGAATATACATCTGCTCTTTTGGCACAGAACACACAAGATTCTACATACATATAACAAAAAGCAGTCTATTTAGGAACAGTAAAAACCTTCTGATTATCAAATACATCAAACAAATAGCAGTTAGTTTAGCATCTCTGAAACTGAAAACACCTCTAAAATACTACTTAGCATAACTATTTAGCTTTAAATAAGTATATATCTCTCTATACAAAAATAACTATACATTTATATCTAATTTGTCAAAGAACTGGAAAATAAAAGTACTTATTCAAAAACAATAAAAGAATGCTACCGAAGAGCTAACACTGTTAGGCACCTAGAATAAAAAGGCAAATTAATTATACAACTGTCTGCTACTGTGTCACTGTACTCCCCTTACTCTGTATTCAAGACTACGTGCATATCTCTCTAAGAAAGCAATTCTTTCTTCACCTTTGTAACTAATTTGATTACTAGCTTTATTAGGAACCATTAATAGATAAATTATTTGAAGTCATTTCTTATTTAGAAGAGAAAAACACAAAACATATTGTTGCAACTATCACAATAGAGGGACTAAAAAACCCCAAACACAAAACACTAAATGTATGAAAGCATACATACATTCCAAAAGTGTCATGGTTAGAATTTAATTCTAACAAAAACATAAACAGGAAGTATAAGTTCAGTTCCTTAGGGAAGGTTCATTAAAAAAAAACAACCACAAAAAATTGTACATTTTATTAGCTCTCCTGTTTCTGCAAATAACTACAATTATGAGAGCAAGCTGTTCCAGAGATGTTTTACAGCTATACAAGTTATACAAATACTGTACAGATTATCTTAGTACTGGATTAAAAATGGAATCCTAGTTTATTTGGGTACCCTAAATCAGTATACTCATGACTATATTTGATTTTTCTGGTTCATAATAAGACTGCTGAAGAAATGTTTCTTTTGGAAATCATCTAAAGACACTGTGATTTCTGATGAAGAGAGGTAAACGCATATGGCAATGGATTTTGGTTTAAGTTATCTCTTAAGCTTGGAAATAGGAAGAGCAGAAAAGATGAAGATATGAAACAGCTTTCGAAACCACTAGGTAAGAAGAAATGCTAAACTCAACTGATTTACCCATTATATGACCATAAATGACTCTAACTAGGTTCATCCTTTTCCTCAAAATACAAAATTAAGGAAAAAAAAAAAAAAAAGAAAAAAAGAGAGAGAGCATGCATGTATTTCATAGTACCAGACCACACTGTTTGCTACATCAGTCATGCTGCTAAAACACTACACTATCATAAGGTATTATATTAACTGCGCTTTACTCCCTTTACACTGGAAACACTTCCATATCCACTTGTATGTATGTATACTGGCAACATATATCTAACACATTTGTACTGATAGAAAGGATTTCAGGTTGGTCTTGCTAAGACAATATGAGAGAAAGGAACTTGTAATGAAGCCAAAGATAAATCCTGTTACTACTTTTAAAAAGAATGGATCTTCTAACATAAAGAAAAATACCCATATTATGCAGAAATTTAAAACAAAAATAATGGGTAAATAATGACCAAAAAATTAATCACTGAATCATTCAGGAGGTCTCTTGCTCAACCTTCTTCTCAAAACAGGGTCAGCTATTAGATCAAACTGAGTTGCTCAGGGCTTTATATAGTTCTTAACTGAAAAATCATGTAATGTTTACAACCTAAGTGACAGCTAGCATCTGTTGCTTGATGAAGCAACCAGGTCTTTCATTTGTTCAAAATATTAAAATCACTAGAGTATCGTAAGTAATCTGCATCATAGAGAAAAAAAACACAGAACATTAGAATCCTCATTCAGCACTATGGATCTGTCCACGGGGAAGTTCTGTATATTGAATTAGAAGTCCTTACAAAAAATCTATAACAAAGCATTTAAACTATAAAGATTATACAGATGAATAAGAATCATGGTTCTGTAAGGAACAATCTGATTAATACAGTTAAGCAATGTTGTTTCACCTTTCAAAGGAATCTCCAAGAACGAGGAAAAGATATGAAAGCAGTCATTAGATCTAAGTCCTATAAAATCAGAAATGCAACAAATGGGAAACAAAGATATTCGCTTCTATAATAAAATAAACTTTCCCATTTCTTTTTGCAAATATGTCACAGCAACACTTATTTGCAAGCTAGAAAGGTGTATTTCAGAGACAGTATGATTCAAAATCATAGAATCACTAGGTTGGAAAAGCATTTTAAGATCATCAAGCCCAACTGTACCTTTATATGTCTGGGTTTGTTGATCTGGTACACCACTGTTCTTTTGATCAAAAAGAACAGTAAGGTCATAACAACTCCCAAGAGGATGTACAGAGACAATTAAGTTTACAGTATGACTATTCCCTGACAGTTTCTTACAGAGTCCCTGAAACAGGAGCACAATCACATCACAGCTGCCTGAGCAAACAGCAAGAATCTTGCTATCTAAGAAACAGCACAAAACACTTGTTTCACAAGACTTCAGAATGAATACTCTGAGGGTTTAACTTAAGTTCTAACCATTAAATATTTCTCTTAAATCAGAGTTAGGAAAAAACTATATGAACCTTAAAGGATGCACAAGTACTTTTCAGCTGGACAGTTCACACAGCATAGAGTTATGATGTAAACAGGACACAGCAAATGCTTTTGCCACTGCTTTTCAAAAATGTCATCTTACACGATTGGTAAACTTCAAAATATAAAGGTTTTAACTGGCTAAGTGCAGTTGTCTACAAGAAGCATAAGAAAAGATCAGTATAAGAAGACTCTAGAAGGTAACATGGGCTATTAAATCTCACTACTTTAAAGATAATGCAGGAGCATTCAGGAATAAACATAAACCTAAAAGTTCTATTTAAGATTCTCATATCTCCAGAAAAAGAACTCACTGGTGATTAAAAACTATCAGCTGGGGTGAGAGGGCATTTCTGTTCACCCAGCAGTATCTCATCCATTTATAATGCAAACCTATAAGAGAATCTATGTAAGGAGACAGACATGTACAGCAATGTTATGATACAGCACAATGTACCTTTTTCAGGATAGGTACTGCCTTCCCAATTGCCATGCCCAAGAAATAGCACAACAGTTTCTCATACTGCTGTTTCCTGAGCTATATCATTATATAAATAGTATATATCTCAGTAACTTAACCAGTCATAACTATCCCCCTGTCATCCCATTTGTAAACAAAAGCGGAAAATGCCCAAAGCAACTGACTAAAAAACCTTTAAAAACAAAGCCAAATATACATAAAATGCCAATGACAAAACACCCTGAAGCACAGGAGCTAAAATGTATGATGCATAGCAGCACATTTGAGGATTAGTTATTAGCTAGGAATGACAAAACAAGCAAAGTTATGGAAAGAACTGCTTAGCTAGGCAGCATTGCTAAAATAAACATCATAATTTTAACTACTAATTCACCTGAATCAGAAAATCACCACTCACAGAGAAATGTTTTGGTTTTTTCTCATGTTTTATAAGAGGAAAAAAAGTTCACTAGCATCACAGATCATTTGTAGTCTTCAGCTGATATTCACGTTAAAAATAGACCCCACAAAACAATAACCCATTCAGTAACTATACTCTACTTAAGAGTCACCATTGGTACTTGCAAGATAATGGGAAAACGAAGTTTTACATCTATTGAGGCACACAGAATAAGCATGGTAAGAATTTGCTAAAGTTTAAGAAAAAAACTAAATACAACACTACAAAAAAGCAGTACACAGTCCAATCAGCCATTAAAACACTTATGAAAATTACACCAACTTTGCCAACTATAAAACTTGTGTATACCCTCCTTAAAGTTAAAAAATAAACAAACCACATGATATACAGTTTTCTAATTAAGAATTTATATCATCTTTATCATCAATATAAAATGTCTAGAGAGGACTGAGAAGGCTGACTTCTCAAGAAGAGGTTGGCAAAAGGTTCAGTACCTTCTAATGAATGCTGGCTTCCATCACATACCACACTGGGATGTTTTCCAGCAGCTGCTTTTGTTCCCTCTGCACTAGCAGTTGTAGTTGGATCTACTACTGGTCGTTGATCATTTACCTTGGTAACCTACAATTATACAGTCAAATACTACTATTTAAAGGGAAAACAGTAGACAAATATGTGATAAACAGCATTTATCCTTAAATAGATTAATACTATTAAACTATTTGAAACCACAATATTCTAGCATTTATCTCTTTCCTCTCCCCACTTTGTGCAATACTAGTATAGTCTTCCAGAGAACTCTGGTCCTATTCTTCACTAAACAGCTGTCACTCTAATGAATAAGCCTGTTAGTTATCACACAGTACTGTCTGAAGTATAACTTGCAAAAAAAAAAAAATTAAAAAAAATTCTCTGCAACTTATAAATATCATACACAAGAAGTTCATTATGAAACACTGATTCTCCTGCAGCTCTTGCCACCTGCCCCTTTTACCAAGATATACTGAAGGCATCTTCTCAAAGATAAGGCTGTGAGATCAAAAGCTTAGTCCTACAGATTCCAAAAGAAATTATATTACCACTGTACTGATGCATATCAGCTTGTAACTACAGCACCACAAAAATACCTACCTGGAATTTAACTCTGTTATGAGGCGCTCTTATGGTGCAATAGTTTAGAATTCCAGTCCAGAACTGGTGAGTTTTTGGAAACACGCAACTATGCAATCTGCCTTCTTTGAACTTAAGCAACAATACTTGAGAATTACAGAAACTTATAGCAGTCCACATTTTCTGAAAAGTAACCTCTAGATTTGGTAACCAAACCAATACTCTCAGAATTTGTTTTACCATGGAGTTACAAAGGATGTATCAAGAGATGAGGTTGGACATCATGCAAGTACATAGCAGAAACTTCATCTCTTCTAAACAAAACCTGCTTAAAAACATTTAGAAAAAAAAATGGAAAAATAAAAAAAGAAAGAAAGTAGTTATAAGGTAGTTGCACATCAAGGCCCCAATACCTAACGCATCCTCCTTCACAACGCTCTCACCTTTACCTTTTATAGGAACACAACCTAGAACAGATGCATTAACAGCTGAATCACTTGACAATGAAACAGTTCCAGGCAGAACTTCTGTTCAGTATTTATTCTCTTTCTCTCAGCACCCTCCACTTGGCACTGTGGTGTTCACTACAAATGATAAAGTCATTTCAGAAACAGGAAGGGCTAGAATTGTTAACAATGTAAAGTACAAACGGCCTCTTGTAATTAACACCCTGAATACGCTGTTCCTATTGCCTCAGCTGAAAAACGTGCAAGAAGCATTCCAGCAATTTCAAACCACCTTCACAAGAACAAAGTACTGATGTCAAGATCCTAGTAATAAAAACTCAAGCATGCTAGTTGGTACAAGGCAAGCCTTGCAATCTTCTATGCTACAAGGGTATCATAGGAGCGATTCACAAATCAAATGAGAGCCTCATTTACACCTAGCAAGATTGTGACCATGAGGAATAACATACGGAAATGCAGTTGTTCACATCAAGAGAGAAATGGGCTACTGCCCTGAGTACCAGTGCTAACAAACCCAGTGTGACCCTGTGTAGGGAAAGTCTCAGAGGACTCACCACCAACCTCAGACTTAACCCCAGCTGTCAGTGTTTCAGGTTTCCTGCTTCACCTTGTGTGTCATGAGATGACACCTACAATGCAACTGGATTTTTCCTCCCTCCATTAGGCTTAGCAAAACAACCAATATAAACAGGCACAGCTGAGCTGAAATGCGAGGTAAGGATTTTAAATGCTACCAATACAGAAACTCAAGTGACAACTGAAGCGATCACGGGACTAAGAAAAGTTCCTGCATCTTTTAAGCTTGTAAAACTACAACAGGAAGGCAGTGCTTTAGGGGCCACGTTGATACCGAAAATGATGGCACATAAAACTCATTTCAGAGTTTTAGAAAGCAAGGATCTTTCAACCAGACCTGGGCAACAGGAGGGAGTGATCTCCATCAGTCACATGCAGCAAGACAAGAACTGAGGACAGAACACATTTCCCCCTTACACATATAAGTTTTCTCAGAAATCTTATGCATATTGTGTTACTTTCCAAGGTTATATTAATGTTATAATGAAACTTCACAACAGTCAAACCTCTCCCTAATTTGGAGGTGGCTCCAGCTCTCTGCTCGACCTTGCCTTTGAGACAGAGGCTCCAAAGAGAGGTGACTACAGCAGGAGACTCATCTGTTCAGCACTTCACACAAGACGTTATCATCTTCCAAGAATAAACAGTGCCTGGAAAAACACCGTTTTAAAGAAAACACGCTATCAGAGGGACAGTCTGTCTAGCTTTCAAAACGCGTAACTACTTAGACGAAACTTAACTCCACTTTAGCTTAAACCAAGCAATTCCACTTTTTGCAACAGCCACTGCTTTCCGCACCAACACCCCTTCCAATTTCCAGCCGCAAATCCCGCCCCTCTTTCCCGTTTCCCTCCGCGCAGGCTCCTGCCTCAAACCCTCCCGGGGGCTCTAACCCGGCCTGAAGGACGCGGTGGCACCTGCCTGGCCCCGTCCCCATCTCCCTCCTCCCGACTCCGCTGTCCTGACGCCAAAGCTCGCAAGGCCGCCGGGACACACTCCGCCACCGCCCCCCCCGCAACCCGCGCGCTACCTCCCGCCCCGCGGCCATGGCGGCTGCGGGCACCGCCCCTGCGCGCGTGCGCCGGGCGGCGGCACTACCGGGGCGGGGGGGGACGAAGGGAGGGGGCAGAGAGGAGAGAGGGAGAAAGGGAAAATGTATCTATAAAGAGGAGAAGTATGGTGTCTATATAGATATATACGGGGGGGGGAAGAGAGGCAGGGAGAGGGAGGTGTATGTATATAACGAGAGAGAGAAGAAGGAGAGAGACGGGTAGATGTATATAGAAAGAGGGAGGTATATATATAGAGAGAGGGAAGGAGATATATATATATATAAAGTGACAGGAGAGGAGATTATATAGAGAGGGATAGTTGTATATATATCTATATATAAAGAGAAGGAAGTATATATATAAAGAGAAGGAAGGGGATTATATATATATAGAGAAGGAGTGGGATGGATATATATAGAGATATAGAGAGAGGTGGGAGAGAGAAGGAAGGAGAGGGAGATTATATATATAAATAGACAGGGGAGGAGGTCTATGGAGAGAGGGAGAGGGATAGATGTATGTATAAATATATATAGAAAGGGAGGTATATGTAGATACATACAGAGAGGGCGAGAGAGAGAGAGGGAAGGACAGGGAAATGTATATAAAGAGACAGGAGAGGAGATATATATAGAGGGATAGATATATAGAGAGATATACAGAGAAGCGGGAGAGGGAAGGAGAGGGATATATATATATATAAGGAGACAAAGGAGAGGAGATATATATAGAGAGGGAGAGAGATAGATGTATATATAAATATAGAGAGGGAGGTATATGTAGATACATATAGAGAGGGAGGGAGAGGGAGATTAAATATATAAAGAGAGAGAGGAGAGGAAGATTAAATATATAAAGAGAGAGAGGAGAGGAAGATTAAATATATAAAGAGAGAGAGGAGAGGGAGAAGGAGAGAGGTGTATATATGGAGAGAGAGAAACAGAGAGAGGAGGAGAGTGATACATATATGGAATCACAGAACCATAGAATGGCTTGGGTTGGAAGGGACCTTAAAGATCGTCCAGTTCCAACCCCCCTACCATGGACAGGGACATCTCACTAGATAAAGGCTGCTCAAGGTCCCATCCAGCCTGGCCTTACACACCTCCAGAGATGGGATATCCACAACTTCCTTGGGCAACCTGAGCCAGTGCCTCACCACCCAATTTGTGAAGAAATTCCTCATGTCTAGTCTAAATCTTTTCCTCTCCAATTTATACCCATTCCCCCTCATCCTATCACTACGTGCCTTTGTAAACAGTCCCTCCCCAGCTTTCTCATAGCCCCTTCAGGTACTGGAAGGTCACTATAAGGTCTTATTGGCTGAACAACCCCAATTCTCTCAACCTGTCCTCATATGGAAGGCGCTCAAGCCCTCTGATCATCCTTGTAGCCCTCCTCTGGAACCATTCCAACAGTTGCATCTCCTTCTTATGTTGAGGATTCCAGAACTGGACACAATACTCCAGGTGGGGTCTCACAAGAGAGGAACAGAGTGGCAGAATCACCTCCCTCAACCTGCTGGCCATGCTTCTTTGGATGCAGCCCAGGATGTGGTCGGCCTTCTGGGCTGCAGGCACACATTGCTGGCTCATGTCAAGAGAGAGATAGATGGGTAGATAGATAAAGAGAGGGAGAGAGGTGCAGCCCTCAAGGGATGCCTGTGGCCAGGTGAGGCAGGCCAGCTCTGCCTTGGCCAGTGGATGTTGGGTGTGGGTGGCTGGCTTCTCTCCAGGGAGAAGGCCCATGGGAGTGTTTCCTGATGCCTCATGCTGTCACACCTGTGAGCCATCACTTGGCTGTCAGTGGACGGCGTCTTGTGGGCAGATGCCCACACCTGCCCCCTGCCCTGCCTTTTTGCCTCAGGGCTTCCTCTTGTTGAAGGAGTGACCTCAGGATGGCAATAAAGTTGGGGTTTTTTTATCCTTTTTTGTTTGTGTGTTTGTGTTTTAATAAGGTGAGACCACTCACCCTTCTGGCACTTGAATACCAGAGTTGGCACAGTACATGCATTGATGGTGGAGAGGGAAGTTGGCCACCAGTGGGTGAATAAAACTGTGGAGAGCAAAGATGGCTGTGAGAGAAGAGTGTAGATGTGTGAGCTCTCCCAGAAGTTTTACTAGTGTTACAATTAAACTAGCTGGAGACAAAATGTAACTTAGATTACAAGCAAGTTAGCCTCCTTCACCTCTGGCATCCATTATTCTTACTTTTTATTGGTGTATGGATTTGGGATAGAAGGAGGGCCAGCTGTTTTGGGGGGAAACATTTACAGCTTCTGTTGTCTAAAGTGCTTGTATGCAGTTGAATTAGCTTTTCAACTGCTAAAAAGCAATAGCTGCAAAACAGAGTCCTGGGATTGTCTTATAGCACCATACCATCTTGTAGTGGAATTACTGCCTTCTCTTTTCATCATCCTGCAATCTTTCCCCATATTTACAGGGTGAGCTCTTGGATGAGAAGGCCAGGTGAGCTGTGTTAATGGAAAAAAAAATTGCTTTAATTATAGGCAGAGTTTTAATTTGTAATAGGCAGTAGTATCACTAGGACCACAATTGCATCTAAATTGATACTGGGTACAAAGGTCACAAAGATAATATTCTCATCCTTCCAGATGTGGACTCATGTAGATTAGTTAACTTCTTGTCTCTTCTGTTCAAGGTCTCTTCTATTAACAAATTGGTAAACGAGTGATGAAGATTAAGCTTTCTGAATTGGTGAGAATTAGACCTTTAATCATGGATAGTTCCAAATACAGGCAAAGCAAGTCTTTGCCAAGAACAGCAAACTGAGATAGCGTCTCTCAAATGGAGTAGCTGGCAATCGTGTCTCTTTTCCCCTTTCAAAATGCAGTGTAAATAGGACTTCTTTGGCTCCCTATCTCAACTCAGTCCTTTCTTTTTCCCTCTCCTGTTGCTACACTGGACAAGACTCTTATCATTCAAGAGTCAAAGCTTATTTTATCTGCTGTGTGTTCATGTTTAAATAAATTTCTCCATATTCAACATTTTGATATCATGACACAAATCTTTCACTCTTTGTCTCTTTAATAGTTGTTCTTTGTAATACTCTGCCACTTTCTTAAGAATAAAATATATAAAAAAAAAGTCTTACACGATTTATACAAACATTTCAATGATTTTACAAGATGATGTTTGTCAGAATAGGTACTTTGGAGTACCAATATATTAAGGTAAAAGTTATTTGGAAGTATGTGTAAAATCACTTCCTTTAAAAGTCTAAGCTATAGCAGCAAAAGGAGCTTTTTGGTAATATGACTTTAAATTTGTGACATTTTGGCCACCACATAAGTGAGTTAGTGGTGTGACTGCTACAATAGGTCTCTGCCACAAAGAATGAATTTTTACTTCACAGATTGAGTCATCTGTGGAAAATGAGACATATAAAGAAAGTCATTGAGAATGAAACTTAACATGAAAGTCTTTTTTTATTACTGACAAAGATGTTATGTGTATGGTTCAGATGTGTATATATTTAAAAAATTAGGTCTCTTACTGAATATCTATTTTCTATGAGCTCTGTTGAATAAGGAAGGAAGATTCTTTTTATGGATAAGTATTATAAAAGGATTTTGTGCAGGTTTTTTGACATTAATTCAAATTGGGCTGAATCCAAATTCTTATACATGCATTGAAAAGTTTTAGAAAATGTGATAATGTATTGCAGTATGTTAAGATCTGAATAAATGTCTAATAGTGTATCATAAGGAAAATTATAAGCTTTTCTTATAGGGTAGGCTTGAGCAACTGATACTCAAACTTAGAGGTTCAACTGGTAGCCACTTAGATCTAATCCATTTCCTTACCTCCCATGTCACAGTCATCTCAGTGCTAAAAAAAGGAATGTGAATCCCTCTGTCTTGAAGTCTGTTGGAGGATCTGTGCTTTAAGGATACTGGGCCCATTGTTGATACTATGCAGCTACATAACCATGGCTCAGACTTCTGAGGAACTTGCTGATTTGTGGAAAACAAAAGAAAAAAAAAGCTGTTAGAAGATGAGATTTGTGAGACATAGAAAGCCGAAATTGCAGGCAGAGTAAGAAGAGGCTAAGAAAGAAAAGCACTGACATGGACAAGTATAAAATCTTAAAGAAAAAGCAGGAATGTCAGAAGAGAGCACAACTGTGGCCGTGCGCCAGGGAGCTGCAGGAGCTGCCCCCCTTCTCCTGACTCTTGCTGCCTGGCTAGGAAAGACTGTGTGTCATATAAAAGATAGTGAGCATATTAATACCTAACCTAGTCACGATTATTTGTGTATGATAAGCACTAAATATTTTTTTTGTATTTCTAAGCTGAATGTATCCTGCTTGCACAATAACTTTGTGCTTAACTGAGGTGTCAAACAGTGTCCCAAAAAGGAAAAGGAAATACAAGTTCATAGTTAAAGAAAATGTAGGAATCATCCCCCTGAAAAGTGACCCTGAAAGAACAGAGGTGCTTCCAGATAAAACTCACCTGATTTTTTTGGGAGACTGGTGGCTTCATAGGGTGGCAACAGGATGTGGAATTAAGGTAGAAATGTCTAGCTGCAAAGGAACCACAGGAGAAAGGAGTTAGCAGAGCTAAAGTTGTGTTGAGTCTCATGAGAGAGAACAGAAGAAAAGGGCTTTTGGAAGGCAACATTCAACAGCTGGCTTGGAAAACAGCTGTGATGATATTGAAATATTTAATAAAAAAGGGAAAAGAAAACCAAAATTAAGTTCACCTTTTTTGCGAGGCAAGGTGAAAATAGATGCAGTATGTGACTGAGTCATGACTGGAATATTTCTAAAGTGTACTTCCTAAGACAAGTTTTGGGAAAAAAGTACTTTTTAAAACTACGTACAAGAAAGGAAAAGAAAAAACAACTTAGTTTAACTGTAAAAAAAAGTGAAGGTGAAATGCAGTTTGGGGCATCATATGCCAAGGTAGTAACTGCAGGGAATGCAGTTATTTTTTTTTAATTAATTGCTTTTTTAAAGTTCCTATCCTACTTCTTTTCAAGTCTGTAGGAAACAAAAATAAAACACCAGGACTACATTGTTGCTTGTGAACTTTGTTGGAAAATGATAACATTACTAAAGTCAAGGCAACACTGACAGAAGAGTCCACAAATAAGAGTGGATTTGAATTTCATAGAGTAGATGCGACTTGCATTAATTATTCAGTTTGTCATTGGAAATAAAAAAAGACTGGAATTCCAGGGGGAAAAAAATAGCTTTCTTCCCCAGTGATCAAAAATCTTTCTCTTTTTTGCTGTCTGTTCCTTTCTGGCCCCAGTTTATCACTTGGGTGCCTCTTAAATTTCCTTTGATCAAGCTGAATAGGCAAGATACCCTTCATTTTTATTCCCTTATTCTGTGCTTTAGCTGGAACATTCTTTTAATTGAAACAGAGTACCCGCAGCTAATAAAAAAGATGGAGGTGAGATTTCTCCTGGGTTGACTCACAGCTGCTATCTAGTCCAAAGATGACATGTTCAAGTTACTTCTAAATATCAACAAGAAGGCAGATCCTCCTTGGTTTCCAAAAGGCTTCATCTATCTAGATTGAACATAGTAGCATTACTTGAAGATTTTTTTCACCTAGATACTCTACTAGGTTAGCCCTTCAGCAGTTTTACATTTGCCAACAATCTCTGAGAGTTTAGGTCATACCTTTATGTAGTTATATTATCTGGTTTGGCACATATGGTATTGGATAATTTTTTAAAATATCACATCTGTCTGCTCTGAGTTCTGTTTTAACTGCAGAGCTCCTTCAGCTCTGCATTTCACTTTATATTTTATGCCAGTTAACTTCAACGGTTAAAATCATCTCCACCACTGTAAAATGAGCCAAAGACATTATTGTAGTGATAATTTGCAATATCACTAAAAGTTATTGAACAGCATTTGCATAAGACAAACACTAACTGAAGCTCTTTCTACATTACTGTAATACATAAAGGTCAGATTTAATTTGTACTCTACGATGGAGACAGAACGAGTCTATAAGTATGACAAGGTTTTGGGCCTTTCATTTCTTTGCATTTACCATCAGTCTAATAAAATGGCTGCGCTTTTTTAGTAAGTATCTACTTAAATGACTTGGAGATCTTGTAATAGACACATCTGTGTAAATGCAGTACACTCATGCAAAGAATAGTTTAAAAGGCAGCAAAAGTAGATGTAACATGTCAGTCCTTCAAAACAACCTGCCTGAAGTTCATTTGCTGAATGTTTTGTGTATGTCCTTCACCTTCCAACCATGACTGCAAACTAATAACCATTACAAGACTCAAAGGAATATAGTGAGGAACTGAAGCCAGAGAGAAAAATGTGTTAAATATCACCAAGTTAGTATAATAATATTTACTTTAAACGATCTAATGTCTCAAAAAAAATGGAAAATTGAATCTGCCACTCTCTGGAATATCTTTACTAACCATGACTGCTGTAGTAACGTTTTCTGACAGATTTGCCGACTCTTTCTGAAAAGTAAAGGTGAACAAAGTGTAATCATTTTGATAAGATGATCTACTAGGAGATCAAGATTTAACCTGACAAATTAGGGGTTTTGATATAATGTTATCCAGTATTACTGTTTTCTGCCTGACTTAAGAGATCCCAGAGCAAGTGGAAAGCTTGTTGCTGGGAAATATAGGGAAGATGAAATAATGAGTCTAAGTAAAACTTGTTTGAAAAGAGTGAAAGAACTCTCTGCTTCCTCAATTAACTTATGTTGTCAGTGCTAGCATTTTATAAATATTTCTAAGATGTGAATTCTAGACATAAAAATTCCTGTTTGGTTATATTATTTCCCATCTCCCTTCAGTTCAGTAGGCATTTAAATAGCTTAGCTGCAACAGAAACTGTGGAAATAGACCTATCCTGAAATAGCTAAGTGATGAAAAACTCATCTAAGTTGAAATCTGTTCCAGATGGGGCACAGCTAGGCTTAGAATGAAGACTTGTTTAAATATGAAGCCACTCAGGGGAAGGCCATGCTCTTCTACCTGAAATGCCATCCTGAGAATTTTTTCTAAGTAAGTCTTCATTTGAATGGTTTTACTACTATAGGTAAAAACAACTGGTTGAAAAATTCCTTTATCTTTGCATGGCAATGCCTTCTGGCTATATTCTCTTGCTGTGTATCCTCAGGAGCCTCTTGTCGAGCTTCATAGGTAATGCATGACCAACCTCCTTGTGTTTTCCACTGTATAGCAGAGAAAGGGTCAAGCATCTCTGAATCCAGGTTACATGTGGCAGCAAGCAGCGGGAGCTGCTATCAAATAATAATTCTCTGACTCTGCTTCTTGGGAGGCCTAAGCAGGAGAAAAAATGTCTGCCCATGAGCATGGACTTGTTGCTTTTCAGCTCAGACCCTTCTCATTCCATGGCAGGTCCTGTCACCTCTGGGAAGCCTGCACGAGACCAGAGCACTTTGGAACAACAAATTAATTTCAGGAATTCCTACACTTGAAATTCAAACTAAATATATTTCTTCCTACAAGCGTACTTAAAAATATCACGGTACTTTCAGTGTAACTTGCTATTTTATGACAGCTTTTAAATTCCATAGAGACCATAATGACTTTTGACATCAATGTGTTCTGAGTGCATGGTGTCTGAATATGGTCTAATATTGGGATATTTTGCTCTGAGTTACTGGCAGTCACCCTTTTTTATATATTTTCATACTTGATAGTATTCTAATTTCCAAGCAATTAAATGTATTAATATCTTGTTGTAAGAAAAGTCCCACTTGGGAACTCATGGGTGAAATACACTACAATAATAATAACCTTCCAGAACAGAACATAATTTCAGAAACTTTATTTTAGGGTATTTCCTATTGGTTTTGATAATGACAAAAAACCACAAAACCCTTAGATTTATTAATTAGTAAAAATCACATTTTAAATTCATTCTTTTGTAATTTACAAATCAACTAATAGATTTCCCCAAGCATTTGTCAAACTAGAGCAATAGTACTAAATGGAATGTACAAATGCTTTTCTGGAGTCATTATCAGAGATGGGTGACAGGTTTTTTTATGAATAATTTTAGCCTGAACTATTGAAAGCATCACATAAGTTCAGATGGTTAAATAAGCATGAAACTAACTCTTCAAGCAAAAATATTTCATTTCAAGGTTTTTCTTTGGCCTTACTGAACAAAGCATTTCTCCTTGCTAGAAGTGTTAGTGACAAACTGCTTCCCCCCACGTCCAATTCTCTTCTGTCACCATTGTGTTGTGAAAAGATAACTCTTGCTAGTTTTAAAGTACACGACAATTTTCATGATGACAATCCTCATGAGACATGCCAGTTACAGGTAAAGATGCTTATAGAATACACAGGAGGAGTAATGACAGCTCAGTGTTAGAATCCCTGATGAACCTCTTATACAGGTTGGGAATAAAAAAACATATTCTTACATATTTTTACAAGACATGTAAAAGTAGCTTTGGTTCACAAGGCTCCATCACATACAGAATAGATGAATACATAGCTCCTGATTTTGGAAGATGGGCTGCCTGTGATTCTCTGACTGCATGGGAATCCATGGAACCTGAGGAGGGAGAAAAGAGTGTCATTTTTATTTCCTCTTAATCAGTCAGTGCAAAAGGTAGGAAAATGTGCATCTTAAGATGTTTTAATAGGTTTGCAGCCTTCAAATGCATATTGGAGGCTCATTAGAGCAGTATTTTTCTGTAAGAAATATAAAGCTCAGTTTGTTCCATTAATAATAAAACTGTAGTACTGGAATTATACTAAATACAGTCATTATTCTTTGCACTTTTGCATGAATGTGTAAACTTCAGGACAACATCAGTTACATTTAGGAGGCCTCAATTCATTCAGAAGTGATAACTGACCTTAAAGAGTTCCTTGCCCTTGCAACCAAACCACAAGGTAAACCTATTGTCACCAGAGAAATGAAAGCAACGCTTGTACTGTGTCAGTGCTGTTTGATCCTTCTAGAGCAAGAGTACTACTTCTGCCAGTTATTACTCTGAGCTGAAATACTTGAGCTGAAATATTCAGTGTTTATAAAGCTGGTTTGATTAATTTTTAGCACTTTCAGTCAGAAAGTATTGATAGATGCCTTCAGACTGAATTCAGACAAATACAGCTGATGTTTCTCCAGAGGAACATGTGAGAAACCAAATGCCAAGTGCTGCATTTTTTGCTAGATTTTAAAGAAATATACATAATTATCTTTCTCCTTTCAGCTAATGAAGTGACACAGCCTTTGGGTTGTTTCTAAGGAACAAATCGGCACATGCAGCTTATCTGGATGAAATGTTTTCTACTGATGTTTAGAAAAGCTTTAGAACTTCATAGAACTTTGTCCTGGTAGCATATTAGTGCCCTTGTTGCACATTCACCTTATGCTCTAATATTTAAACATCAAATGTTACTATTGGTGTCACATGTGTTTAGCAGAGCGAAAGCAGAAAATAGTCCATGATATGAATGTAGGCCTAGCTTTTGGATTTCTTTGAGAAGAAAAGAGATGGATTATATCTTTTTTCTGTACCAGTAGGGAAGCGGAACACGAGTCAAGCATATGGAAGTAAAAGTCATTAATTTTGTTTGCTTCAGCTCTTCTTTCAGTAACACTGCCACAATATTTTGACTGTTAGGAAAATCAAACACAACCAAATGATTCTGTAGTTTAATTTATAGCACTAAGAACCTTAAGCAAGAATTTATGATCCAAAACTGGTTATAATCTTAGGCAATGACTGACCTGCATATTGTCAGGGCTGCACAGGGAAGCTGTTCCACTTTCATCCACACGAACTTTAAAGGATTTAGTTTCAAAGACTTCCAGGATTACAGAAATATATTGGTGCTTTGGTTAATTATGTATGGCTGCTGAACTCAAACATAGCCTCTGATCCATTTTTATTTACTCATTATAGAAGGATATTAGTCTAGGGAAGATTCATCATGCATTTTCTTTCAACATTTTTTTTCCATAAGTTTTTAGTTATTTGTCCTTGTTTTCTGAGTATTTTTAATAGCATACATATGTAGGAGAGACTTCTTGCTCTCTGGATCGCTTAGTTCCCTGCAAGCTGAAATCCACAGTTAGAGGTTTCTGTAAAACTTGGATAGATCTGTGCTGTTGTTGAAAAGAGAGTCCCTCTTTCTTGTTTTCATAACTGTTCTGTCACTCAATCCAGTCCTGAAACTAAAAAAAAAAAAAAAAAAAAAAAAAATTGTTTTCAGAAAAATCTGTTTCCCATTCCAGAAGCACAGGTTAAGATGACTGTTTATTCCTGATCACGTTCAGTTATTCTGTATGATTTGTTTTAAAATATTTAAATAAATATAGTTTATGTCTATTGGTTAATAAATTTTATTATATGTTCCTTTCATTTTTTAATGAGTAATTCCTTAAGAAAAGGTGTCTGTATGTTGTCATTTCTTAGGCAACATTTTGAACTTTTTTGTGTACCAATTGTCATTGTCCTCTGAGTCTCATGGAACTTTTACAAACCCAGTGTAATCCCTTCCATGCATACATATCCATTAATTCTGATTATTCAGTAATTCTGTAATTAACAGTTAAGCTCTGTATATCTAATTGTAATTATTAATTCTTATGACCACATGAGAAGATTACATTTATCCACTTTTATTTCTCAAAATTTTCACTGAAAAACAACACTGTTTTCTTATTGACTTTATGATCTCCAGCATTGCTTTGCAGGGAGAATGGGATAGACATCTTCAAGTAACAATCAACATCATTGCCCTTTAGACATCTGCCACAGTATGAGTTGCCTCATCCCACAGGCAGAAAAGGAAACATTGAACAAGTTTTGTCTGGACACCTTCCTTTTAGATACTTAGCATTGTATTAATCCAAGTAGGTACCTAAATTTCAAGAAAAAAGAATAACATTTAGTGACATGAATCATGAAAAATATGAAAATAAGTGTTGCTTGCTAATTTCCTGTGTCTCTTCAGTTCTGAACAGAAAGGATAGTAGGGCAGTAGCCTTTACATTTTATTCTGTAATTTTTGTGCTTGCAGTATTTTTTTAATGTGGTTTTATATTCTTGTATAAGAGTGCTTATATAAACCATAAGATCAGACATGGTGGTTAAACCAATTCTTTCAGTAATTTCCAGTTCTTTCCAGGCTGACAAAAATTTAGTTTTATTTAAACTTCTGTATTTGCTTAGCAAATAATGCACTTCTTCAAGTATTTTATTTTAATTCTACTGATTAGGATTGTAATTGAAAATAAAACACCTTATAGGTGATAGACAGTAAGTCATCTAATTAAATAGATTGACTAATATTGAAAACTGACCTGTGACTGAATGGGTCATTTACTGGCATCAAGTATCCAAGGACTAAATCATACAGAAAAACTTACTAATTACAAGATCTGTAATTTGATACAGAGACAACAATATCTTGGGTACTAGATATGTGTAGGAAATAGCCACCTCTTTATAGAGCCTAAAGAAAAGTATTGATGTAAAATGACTTTATCTACCATTGTGTTTCAGTTTTGATGAAGCAAGGGATCCTAGAAGAAGTCAGAATTTAAGGAAAGTGCTTCCATGTGACTACTGCCCCCCTTCTCTCTTTCATAAATCTTCTGCTTCTGAAATACACATCCTGAGTAATCTATCACTGTCAGAAGGGTTGAAGAGAATAAAATTCAACGTGGACATTTTAGGTTCTGTTTTTCAAGTAGAGATGCAACCTAGTTAGTGCAAATAGTTCTGAACTGAAGGACATGTCCATATATGTGTATGCATATGTATTTATGTGAATCTATATCTCAGCAGATGGATATACATATATGTTTTACCACTGTTGCTGCTCTGTAACCCCCCACTCATAACCTGAGATCACTGAGTCAGAGGTTGAGCTAAATCTGTTTACAATATTTGTTTAATGAGTTTTCTGTCATCTAGTCATATGAATGCCCTGTATTTTCAGTTCCAAAGTCTGAAATCTATGTCTAATGGGTGAAAAATAACATTTGACCAACTTAATCAGTCACTGCTAATTGATCAGCTGCAATAGCTATTTATATAATTGAAGGGAAAAGTTTACAATCCAAGTTTCAGACCTATAATGCACTCTTCTGCTCTTCAAAATTCTAAAGCATTGCTGCTGAAAGCCCAGTCAATTTAAAATTAGTGGAAACTATTTGTAAATTCAAAAATATTTTGGAACATTATTTATTCTTTTTTATAATCTATATTTACATAGCTTCAGCTAGAACTGAATTGTTGTATTGAGCTTGTGTGTCAAGGTTTTGGTATTGGGGGGCCATAGGGATGGCTTCTGGGGAGGCTTCTACTACGTAAAACATAGTCCATGCCAGCCAGCTCCAAGACAGACCTGCCACTCTCCAAGGCCAAGCCAGTCAACAGGGATGGTAGTGATTCTAACATAACATATTGCAGAAGGGAAGAATCCCGCTGTGCAACAGCAGCTGGGAGAGAGGAGTGAGAATATCTGAGAAAAACAACGCTGCAGGCATCAAGGTTAATGAAGGAGGAGGGCAGAGATTCCCCTGCAATCCATGGTGAAGACCATGGTCAGGCAGGTTGTGCCCTTGTAGTCCATGAAGGCTAATGGTGGAACAGATATCCAGCTGTAGCCCATAGAAAATCCCATGTCGATGCAGGTAGGTATGCCTGAAGGATGCTGTGACCCTGTGGGAAGCTTGTGCTGGAGCAGACTCCTGGCAGGACCAGTGGACCCACACTAGAACAGGTTTTCTGGCAGGGCTTGTGACCCATGATGGAGCAGTCTGTTCCTGAAGGACTGCAACCCATGGGAAGGACTCATATTGAAGAAAGAAAGGGAGGGGTGGAGGGAAGGTGTTTTAAGATTTGGGATTTTTTTCATTCTCCTATTCTGATTTGATTTGTAATAAATTAAATTAATTCAGTCTGATTTGTCCGTGATGGTAATTAGTGAGTGATTTCTCCCTGTCCCAGCCCACTAGCCTTTCATTACATTTTCTCTCCCTAGTTGTGCTGAGAAGGGGAGTGATAGGGTGGCTTTCATAAGCAACTGGAGTCCAGCCAGGGTCAACCCACCACAATTATGATTCTCTTAATTTACTCTAGTACTACTTCTGTAGAAGCATCTTAAGTTACAGAGTAAAGGCATTAACTTATTGATTTTTCATTACATTTTTCAAATTTGTGTATGGAGGACAGGCAAGGGATGATGTCTATGGACTCCACTGTGCTACCCTTATGTACTGCAGGTTGAAACACTGTGTGCCCTTACATTGAAACAACGTATGTTCCACAAAAATGTTAAAAAACCCACTCTGTATCCATTGTATCCACTCCTTGCCTCAGCTCTGCCTCATCTGATATGAGTGAGTTGTATTAATTCATGGAAATTCTGCTTAACATCTTTCCAGAGTTTAAAACAGTAGGAAATGTGACACTTTTCCCTTTTTCATTTTGCCATGCTTACTTAATCAAGCTACTAGTTTGTGAACAATTTCCACAAGGACCTTGAATTACCTAATTTTAACGATGCAATTGGAATAGACTAATAATCACTCTAATCATACCAGCATAACTGCTGTTGAGGGTCATCAGGCCCGCACCTCAGTTTCAGAGGTTCACATCGCCTTCTCAGTCTTTTTGATTGTCTGCTCCATAGCTCCTTACCCGAAACCTGTCAAAGAAGTATGAGCATCCATTATTTGACAAAATATATTTTGCAATACACTAATAATAAGATGAAGTCAGTGGTCAGGGTTCATTCTTAAAATACATTGATGGTGGTTTGTAGTTCACAAAATCTACCATCCTGAGAGACAAAATTTACTTTTTCTCTTGTGTTCATTTAAGAAAAATAATAACAACATGCAGTTCATTGAAATGAGATCCGTGAATTAGGCGACTTTGGGTCAGAGCGTTCCAGTGGCATTGAAGACTGAGACCAAAGGTTTTGGATTCAAATTGCATTAGAGGCCCATCATATTCATCTCTGGTTTAAACCTCTTGAGATCTACAGAGTACAGGCCAGGACACGAGTTTTCACTAACCCCTGCAAGGTGTATTTTTCTCTGTCTTCTGCATATAGCCTTCTCCATCTAAGAATCAGCATGTATGATGTTGTTTTCTTTTTCTTCTGCCTTCCATTTCATCTGTGAGTCAAACAATGTTTTGCAGTTTGTGAGGGTTTTGGAAGTCACGTTTCTCGGATGAGATGCTCCAGTCAAAGCACTAAAAAAAAACGCTGTAGAAAAACAGAGGAACTTTTATACCTGCAGGGGGCATTGCAATACAAAAAAAAGGAGCAATGAAAGCTGTTGAGACTTTTTCCAACCGATTTGTCTGATAACATTTCATGACGTTTGACTGCCAGGTTTGGACTTTTTAATTTTTTTTTGGTCTTTTTCAAAAAGTAGCAGGTTGTTTTGAAGACATTAATGAACTTTTTATAGTGTTCTTTAAGCCACGTAAGGAAGATTTAAATTATATTCTAAGTGGAACGTTTCAGTATTCTTGCACTTACTGATGTTGATGAGGAGCATTGGGATGATGGTATTAAAATGGGATATAAAATGCAAATAATAGTTTCTATAGTCAAGAAAAAATAGTTTGTAAATGATCTATTAATAACATTTCAAATATCTTCAAAAATTTTATCACTCTAATTAATCTGTAAAAGTTATTAATATATTGCTCTTGTATAACTTGTCACTTTTCATAAAATTTATTAATGTATCTTTCATTAAGTATTGTTTGTAGTAGAATTTTACAGATTTATAACCGATAATGAGTGCAAACCAGCTGATACATAACTTCTGCTTCACAGATAACAGATGGACTCTTATAGGAATAAACATTGGGAATTGCAGAATTACACTCTTAAGAGAGGTACATATGATTATATATACAAGAAGAATTATCAAATGTCCTGGTACAGATTTCATTCATTTATCAATACTACATCAACTGCTGCCCACTTACTAATGGAAAACTTCTCATTAGAAGCAGACAAAAAAGCTGTAGCTGTCAGCAAAAATGGAAGGTGACCAGATTTGAGAGCTATGACTGGGAGGAAAAAGATGATTAGATGGATTTAGTTACCACTCTAAAGGAAAAGACTACCCTAGCTCTACAGTACAGTTAAAAATGTCTGTAGTGGTAGCTGCATGATTGACAGTAGTTCTGTGCCATTTCAGTTTATTTTACTCCCTTTCACTCTAAAAATGACAATTTTTTGGTGTGTCTTTCCTTCTCCCACTATCAATCAAATTATAATGACTTATAAAATTTAATTGCAAAGCGATTTATGATAACAGACGGTTATTCTTTCAAAATGGAGTCAGTCATCTTTGCAAATTTGTTTGTATCCAGTTATACCCAGGGAAAATGAAGGACCTATTTTGATGGTACAAATAATCGTAGATATTAGAGGCTTAGCTGTGGAAAGATCGTTTTATTTCCAGGATTTATCAGTAAACTGCTTATAAATGCTATCCATTTGCGGGTGGCTTCTTTGTAGTCCTTAAGCAAAGATTTGACACCATGTTCCTGATACTCTGCATTTTCCATTAAATACTCTGCTTTGCAATAATCATTGTGCTCTTGCAGCAGATCCCTATCTCTATCTTTGCCAACACTGAAAGAAAGGCCATCAGAATTTACTTACTTCCTTTTCTTTTTTCCTGCATTAACATTTCAGTACTTCTGGTTACACTTTCTCTCGCATTGTAAAGAAGGAAACAATGATTTGTTTTTTACAATTTTCTTTTAACATTGGAAAAACAAAGGGTATCAGTGAATTAATGTTAGGCATAGCAAACTGCTGTAGCTATATAACTTCCACAAGAAGGAAGAGATATTATCAATGCTAGTATAGTGATCTTATCTAATTTAGATTTGCATTTAGTCCATATAAATTTCTTAACTGACGTCTACACTTTTTTAACCAGTTGTGGAGTTTTCTCATACATATCCTTACCAGTTTTTTTCCAGGTAAGGCTGTATTCTATGTGTAAGTACCTTTTTATTTACTTATCCATATGCCATTAGTAACCCTCTAGACTGAAAGCAGATTTTTTTTTTTTATTCTCAGCAGAGCAAATGGTAAGTCTCATGGTTGTAAATGTTTTGATGATCAAAAATAGGTTTCTGTGATTATTTTTGAGGTGCCATTTCCAAAACAAGGAAATTGAGGACGGAGAAAGGTCTTGATAGCATTCACCAAATGAAAGCTAACCAAACAGTGAACAATATGAAACAGCTTAATTCTTAATTAGTTAAAGATTTGCTTGCTTCATCTGAACATCACTTGTTATTGGTGTAATAATGCTTATGCTTGGAAGGGCACAGATACTACTAAGTTTCTTAAGATGACAGAGAAAAGAGTCATCACCTCTTGACACGTATTTGTTATAGTTTCCCTTTTGGTCTATGAAATGTTAAAGGTCAGGGCTGTGGCATTCAGGTTGAATCCCAAGAATTCATACTTGAAGTGTTGACTTAAAATAAGTTTTTCACATTTGCCACAATTTGAAGCCCTTTACAAGTGTTATGTGAATAAATAGAATTATTTGTTTGCTTATGGGGAGCTTACAAAATCCAAAACATAGGTTTTTATGGACAACAGTGATGGAAAAGAAGACTATAATTATACATATGTTTGTTTCCATTTTCGATTTATCTATTCTCCTTCCAGAACAGAAAAATGACAAAGGCATATCAAAACCCAGTACAATAAAGTGAAGACAGAAATATGCATCGTTATCAATAGTGTATATCTGTACTTGTAATTTGTATAACAGATTCTTCGATATGCAAATTAATTTAACTAGACTGACATCTATTTAATGGAAAAATTATTGGCTCAGGACAGTTACAAAATAATTCTTTTATTACTGAATGCAAAAGGAATCTGAAAGCTCTCAGTATAAAATCATAATGTCCTTGGTTAGCTCTGAAATATTTGATCACTTGATGTAGAGCCAAACATATGCATTTCTTACCCTAGTCTTGGGCAGTAAACTTACAAAGGCATCTGTGAATTTAATTTTCTACTGAAAAGTAGTTTACTCCTAGACACTGCTCTAGTGTAATCTCTACAGAGAACAGCAATGTCAGAAGGCTATTTTAAACCTGGATTTAACCAATCAATAATGAAAGAAAAAAAATGCTCTAATACTGCCAGTGCTTTGGGTCAGGGTTCTTCTTTAGTAACAGCATACAGAAAAGTCTCTTGCATTCAAAAATTGTCTTTTGTTCACTCTTGGGTGAGACTGATGTTTGAATCTCATTGTTATAGCTTCAAACATCTTATTTCCTAATTTCCATACCATTGCTGTTACCAAGGACCCAAGAATTGGCCGCAGGGGAAAAAACTGATTTTCTGCAACGTTTGTTAGCAACAGCACTTTGAAACAACTACTCTGTTTTGGTGGTAATCCCCCAGTCTGGTCAGATCCTTAGATGTGCCAGTCTTTTACATGCTATAGAAGGTAGCTTTCCTTCCTGATGTAGGAATTTAGCAACTCATGTTTCTTTTCTTCATCTTTTTCTGAGAATTCAAGACAGACTTGATGCTGGCAAAAGGACTCTGTTTGCCTCCAACCAGTCAGCACACTGAGTCTTTTACTTCTTTGTTACACTGGATTGCACTAGGTGGTGGAACCAAAAGAATATTCTCTGTCTCCATTTTGTATTACAAAATAGCCTAGCAACTTGGCTGAAGGGAAAGAACACTAAAAAAAAGAAGCATTTAAGACACCTACAGCTTTCAGCTGAAAGATTTTATGTTTCTTTTGTAAGCTAGCAATAGAAGAGTTATTCAGGATGTCATGAAGTCAAGAGAATCTGGCATGAGTAGAGGTGAGAACTACCAAAGGCTTGACAGGGACAGGACATGTCAGCTTGTGTGAAACAGAGAAGTTAATTCTCATCCTAGTCTCTAAGAAAGGTGGGGAATCAAGAAGGTGAGTCACACAAGACACTCTCAGGTACAGAGTTGTTACAAGTCTCTTGGAGAAAGACATTGTGTTTGCTTATGAGAGAGGGAAGTGGCAACTCGACTGTTTGTGTACTTAGACCATAACAGAAGGTAATCTAATATTGCACAATTTTGACTACTTATCTCTAGGAAACCAAGCCCAGCAGTCTATCAAATTATCTCTCTTTCAAGGAGAGAATAAATAGATCATTCCTTTTTTTTTATTTTATTTCTTATTTTTTTATTTCTCTCCTCTGCTTTTCAGTTTTCATTTAACCCATTCCTTGATGCACATAAAGGAACATCCTTTCTTCCCAGATGAAGTATTCCCTGCTGAAAGAACCTACTGCTACCATAGTACAGCAGAAATGTTTCAGAAGAGTACTGGTCAGGTGCATGTCCAAGAACCTACAAAGTAATTCCAGGAAATCTGAAAGGTTGCTAGCTTTTCAGGGTAGTAGTGATTACTCCATTCCACCTCATGCACAGCAAAAGATAAAATAACTTGTGACCAGAAAGTTAAAATGTGTATTGCAAGGAGATTTCATACTTTAATAAGATTAATGTAGGAGAAAAATTACATTTCTCTATTTCCTAGAATATGGGGTCTCTTATTTGCCTTAGGTACCTAATTCAGAAGCAGAACTAAACTATGATCACATTTCAAAAACACATCCTTAAAACTTACTGAACTATAAAAAAATTTTAGTAGTTTTTTGTTTACAAAGATTTTCTGTACCATCAGTTTTCATAACATAAGCACTGACTTATGACAGACATGCAGTGAACAAGTTTGCCTGTCTATAACTTGATGTTAGATATTAAAATTGCAAGTATTTCCTCAGATGGTGAGGGGCAGTCACAGAAGAATGCAGTCATCCTGTATTACATTAGGATTATGCATAAAATCTTCAGAAAAACAGGATGATCAACAGTTACACATCTGCAAGAAATCAAATCTAATTTCAAATCTAATTTTCAGGAAGACTTTCTCTTCAGCAAGGAGTTAAAGCTTACTGATGCCTACAGGCAGGCCTCTGGCCTGGACGGGTGCACACTCTCCTGGGTGAAAAACTGGTTGGATGGCCGGGCCCAGAGGGTGGTGGGAAATGGAGTTAAATCCAGCTGGAGGCCAGTTACAAGTGGGGTTCCCCAGGGCTCAGTCCTGGGTCCAGTCCTGTTTAATGTCTTTATCAACGACCTGGATGAAGGCATCGAGTGCTCCCTTAGCAAGTTTGCAGGATGACACTAAGCTGGGAGGAAGTGTGGATCTGCTGGAGGGTCGGGAGGCTCTGCAAAGGGACCTGAACAGGCTGGACGGCTGGGCTGAGAACAACGACATGAGGTTTAACAAGGCCAAGTGCCGGGTCCTGCACTTGGGGCACAACAACCCTAAGCAGAGGTACAAACTAGGAGAAACCTGGCTGGAAAGCTGCCAGGAGGAGAAGGACCTGGGGGTGTTGGTTGACAGCCGACTGAACATGAGCCAGCAGTGTGCCCAGGTGGCCAAGAAGGCCAATGGCATCCTGGCTTGTATCAGGAACGGCGTGACCAGCAGTTCCAGGGAGGTTATTCTCCTCCTGTACTCGGCACTGGTGAGACCGCACCTCGAGTCCTGTGTTCAGTTCTGGGCCCCTCACCACAAGAAGGATGCTGAGGCTCTGGAGCGAGTCCAGAGAAGGGCAACAAAGCTGGTGAAGGGGCTGGAGAACAAATCTTACGAGGAGCGGCTGAGAGAGCTGGGGTTGTTTAGCCTGGAGAAGAGGAGGCTGAGGGGAGACCTTATTGCTCTCTACAGCTACCTGAGGGGAGGTTGTGGAGAGGAGGGAGCTGGCCTCTTCTCCCAAGTGACAGGGGACAGGACGAGAGGGAATGGCCTCAAGCTCCGCCAGGGGAGATTTAGGCTTGAGATTAGGAAGAAATTCTTCACGGAGAGGGTGGTTAGGCATTGGAACGGTCTGCCCAGGGAGGTGGTTGAGTCACCGTCCCTGGAGGTGTTTCAGGTTAGGGTAGATGAGTTGCTTAGGGGCATGATTTAGGGATTGGTGGGAATGGTTGGACTCAACAATCCAGTGGGTCTCTTCCAACCTGGTCATTCTGTGATTCTGTGATTCTGTGATTCTGTGATTCTGTGATTTTGGCAGTCCTAATTAATAAATCACATATCTGGAGCATAAAATGATTAAAATAACAGAATTATTTGTATTATTAAGGTTGAAATGGAGAAACCCATCCTTATTTGTTAATTTTACAATCATTCATGTTATAAAAATATTTCAGACAGAAATTAATTTAGACAAGTGTTTTTCTCATTGTCCAACTTTGTAACAGAATTCTCAATCTAATAATCTAATTAATATTCTTTATTAGTGTTGAACACATACATACATGAAAGCAGAGAAAGAAGTTTCAAGTTAGGATATGGCTGATTAACTTTGGAAGGTGTATAAACTGAGTATTTTTTTGTTCTGAGACTATTGTCTAAAACAAAAAATGCTATGAAATTTCAGAGGTCTTATGTCCTTATGGACATTAAGACCTTTGCAGGCTTTGCTATCAAACCAAGTGGAACCATAAAGGTGCTGAAATATGTTAGATAATTAAAACTCCCATGTTCAAGTAACATGGACTCTTAAATTTACTGTCACATGACAAATTTTTTTTTGCCATTCTAAACTGAAGTGGACATATCCTTACCATAATTTCTGCTCAGTACAGATTAAACAATGTTGGTAAATAAAAGTTACATCTGGGCAAGAGACCACCTGTTGTTTAACACGGCCAATGTTAAGAACCCCTATGTCTACCTGAAATATTTATCAAAAGCACTGCCTTAGATTCTCAAGATAATATTGTGTGCAGTAGCTTTGGTCCTTCAGAAGTGACAAAGTTAACTGGCCATCATCTGAGGAACCCCTCTGAGACTGGGCAGACTGTTCTCTCTCATCCACTTTTAGGGTACCTGAAACACTCAAAATAGTTAATTGCTATTGTCAAAAGACGTACTCCCCCAGTTTCTTTTCCCAACGGGTTTTACAGTTAGAGTGCAGTCAAAGTAGAGAACTGGGAGCCAATGGTGGCCACTGAGCCAGCAGGTCTGGGCCTTCTGTTATGAGCCACATTCCACAGCACCTACTGAGGGAACAGAGCTGGGAGGAGGATGGTGGCCAGGACCAGCCCAGAGCTGTGTGTTGGTCCAAGATAGTAATGGTGACAGAGAGGGCCGAAGTCCACCAGGGAGTCAGCCTCCAGGTTAGGGTCTAGAGACAGGAACCAAAATTAGCCCGAGGTGCTGAGGTCAAACGTCAGGCCCGGCAGTAAAACCTGTGTGCTAGGGTCAAGATCACTGTGATACTTTGCCAGGCATGGAAATGGTTGCAATGTAGCTGTAACATGATTCAGACAAACACCCACCAACCTGAATACTCTTAGTTTGAGAACAGATGACAAGGGAAGGTGAGAGAGCTGAGAGCCAGGTCTCAGGATCCAGATCCAGATCAAGCAGCCCTGGCACCTAAGGATCGTTGCAGACATAGATGCCAGTCTTCTGCACCTGGCTCTGGGGTAGAGAGTGATTTTGATAGATTTTTTTTTTATTGATAAGGAGTGGAGATTAAGATTTGGATGTTCAGTGTTTAGTCAATGTTTTTCAGTTATTTTTTCAATCTAATTTTTACTTTTTAATTGTCATAATTCTTTCCTCACCTATTTTTTCTTCTGCCAAGCCTCCTTCAATCCTGCAGTTGTCTTCTCTCTCCCCACTAAATTACTCTATCCAAAAGACATTTCTTCCCAGTCTTCAATAACTGTAGTATTCTGATTTTTAAACCTGATGGACTACAGTCCTGAAATCAGAAGTCCAAGAACCATTATTTTTTAATATTGCGCAACAGACATTCAAAACTGTGAGAAAGTAAGTGCATATTTTAGATAATCCTTAAAACCAACCAACAAACAAACAGACAAATGAACAAACAAAACCAGCAGAAGCTTTATTTTAAGGAAATACATATTATTTGAATGTGAGATCTTTTGCCTGTTAAGTGTATGAAGGAAATATTTTTTTCACCTGAAATCTGTGTACGTTTTCCCAAAAATTATTTTATGTATAGAATTCTGGTAGCTGCATTAATAAGAATATTTTCTATAAAAATATTAATAATTCAGATCCAAAGTAAAATAATGAAAGACCTCTTGCATTGTTTTGTATTTCATCTGTAGTGGTTTTAATTTTCATCTTTTAAGTTCTTACAGCTTTTTATGTCTTCAAAAGGAATGACAAAATATTATGTCTCATTTCAAAATATGGTAGTAAGAAAACCTCTTTGAATAATCATGCAGCTCAATTTCATCTCCAAAAACAACTCCAAATAATCTTTTTATCTTCTCTGTTTCTCTGTTTTACAAAAAGTCTCCAGAGACTGTAAGCAAAAAAAAGTTGTTTGATTGTCCTTTTTTTTTAAGAATATCCCACTGAGCAAAACTGTATGTCCCTTGTTTTTTTTCTGACCACTGTCGCCAAACTAGCACTATATTCAAAATTTAAGTAATGCTTTGTTTTTTGTTTTTTTTTTTAAATAGGTAAACAGACCCATCCATATGACCACTATTTAAATATGCAAGTGGCCTGTATTGCATTCTCCGTGAACAAAAATATTAGTTTTCCTTTAGTAAAAGGAATGTTTTCTTCTGTTGTATCATTTTCATAATCTCTCAAAAGCTCTTGCCTTCAAATTAAATTCTTATACTTCTAACTCTTCAATTTTTTTTCAATTCACTAGCTGCACACCTGTAAATTTCACAGCACAATCACTCTGACATAGTTTCAGAAATAATTTCTTACTTATTTCTTTACTCATACATCTAAATTGTCTGTATTTTAGCTTGAGCTTCCTGTGAAATATTATGTAATACTTTTTTGTCCTGAAACTAAGAATACATCTATGAATGTATTTATATATCAGGGAAATGTCAACTCTAACACAAATATTTTCCAAAGTTTGCTAATTAGTCTTTAATTCTTGGTAATGTTTTCAGGTATTTCAGTTATACTTGCTGTATGAGAAAAAGATGAAGAAAATGATTAAAAGGAGAAAAAAAAGGCATCTGCTTGACATGAGATATCTGTTGTTGAGGTTTTATTGCTTGGGTTATTCAGTTATGCCTGAAACATCCTGAAACTCGGGAAAATTATGTTGTCTATCTTAGAGACATGTGGTTGGATGATAGCCATTAGATGTCTTCCTTTTCAAGAGGTGGCATTTGTAGGCAACAGTGGTATGTTGAGCCTTTGTTGGTACCCTGACATCGCCAAAGAGCTAATCTATTTGTAATATGTGGTTATATGAGCCCTGTTAGAGAGGAGTGGGTGAATTCTAGAGGTGGACTACACTGTGCAGGAACCCCCCAAATTCTCATGCCCTCATGACCTCCAGCCACTCATGCACCACGGCTGTTCTTGGGAACTTGCTCACAGATGCAGTACCCATACTCTTCAGGTTGGTAACTCTTTTTTCTCATGACCCATTGACCTTTGGGCCTTCATGCATTATGAGTGTCTATGGGAACTTGATAGGCTGTTACCTTCACACAACATTTGGCCTAGAAGTTTTCTCTGAGTACCATTGAGCAGAACAAGATATTTAATGCAGAGTATCGACTTGCCTTTCAAAATAGTTACATGACAGTGACAGGATTAATTTTGTCATATTTAACAGACTGATTTATGTTTAAGGCAATCCATATTCTAAAAGTTTGGTTTTTACTTAAGCAACATTGAATATCCCTACTTTCCTCCCAAGAATGGGGAGAAATTAGCTTGCAATTTGGAAGCTTAAGACTCAGTAGCATACTACCATAAGTAAAGCATTAAAGAAGGAAATAATTTGCTTGCTTTCAAATTTTTCCCTCATCTTAGTGAATATTATGACATGAGGAATGAGCCATGCTATATTTTCAATAAACTTTCGAATAGAGATATTGCTGTTTTGGGAATGTTTAAGTCTAAGAGGTCTGAAGAAATAACAATATATTTTTTACACAAATTCTGTAGAGGTATACCATTTCCAGTGGCTATAGTGAAGTCATTTTAGAGTCTGTATTTTTCACCAAGTATTTATACTATCTGCAAATTGTAAGTCATCTCCATTTCATTGCTTATTTTCACTCCTGAAGCATTTATTATAGACCATTATATACATGCTATGAAACCACAGTAAGGCAAAAAGAACTTTTTTGGGTTATTGAATTCTATATATAGATGAGCCTTACAGTTTCTCCACCCCCACTGGTAGAAAACGTTTTGGATGTTAACAATTGCTATATTTCTTAAATCTAGGTATTATGGAATGTGTAAATTTAAACTGTTCTTTATGGCCTGCGCGCCCAACCAAATGATATTACAAATAAATAGTTTCATACATTGTCTTCTTTTGGCAAATGATGTTTGATTAATATTTGCAAGACAAAAAGATAGGATTGTAGCAGTTAGTGCCATATCCTGCAATATTGCAATATCTGTTACAACTGCCTTATCAGTGTAGGACAACACGACTGTTTGTGAAATACCTTTGTTTCAGAGATGAAGACAAGAAACTAAAAACATCTTCTGTGTGAGAACATTGACAGTTTTACAGTGCATTTCTTCTCATTAACAAAAGAATACTAAGCTCTGAATCTGAAAAAAAAACATTGTGTGAAATATTTGTGGTAGAAAAATCATGTTGTACTTTAATTTTTATTCAATTAGTGTTACTTGGTTTCCTACCACTCTAGAGTTTCATATAGAGTCTTTCATCCAGCTTATGATCTTGAATGTGCATTATGATAATAATAAGCAACAAATACCCTTTAAGATTATCAGTGTCCACAGAAGAATGAGGATCAGTCATTTGAGGAAAATGAAGAGAATGGAAAACACTGATGCTTGAAAGTGTTTTTCCAGAATATGAAGGGGATATGTCCTCATTGTTTTGACCCTGTCTTCCATACCTTTGAAGAGCAAAAATTATTCAGGTGCTGATATCTGAGTAATTCTGTCCATCATGTACAGTGGAAGTTTTCTACTGATTTTCAACATGAGCAGGAATGTGTAAGAGGAGGTGTGGGGAAAGGTAGGTGTGAAAATGACAAGAAATGGATTAAGGAGAGTGGTGCAAAAGGAATCCAGAGCCTAATATCAGTGGGCATAAATCCACCAGCTCCAGGGTGACTATGGTGAATGATACCAACAGAGATTTTCTGGTTTGCTTTAGACTGGATCAATAGAGATCTTAGTGGTGTAAAAATTGCACATACTATATATCACTGTGGGTATCTTTTAATTTATTTTTCTTCTTAGATTTTCTTTAATATCACATTTATTTTCCCATTCAAATCACAGTTCATTCAATACTGAAGAGGATGAAGTTGTCCAAGAAACCTTAAAAGACTTCATAAATTCTTTATGTCTGTGTCAGCCATAATATATGGCTAACAGGTGACTATTAAATGGCTGAGATGTTTCATTTTAAATACCTGTTTGTTACTCTTTGATAGAACCTTGTGTTATTCAATTATTTTTTTCTAGTCTGTCATTTAAATACCTAAAAAACTGGGTGATGTTGTTCCAAATTATTATTTCAGGAAGAAGTCAACAAATGGAGACAAAAATATCCAGTAGAAAAATAATTGAGCTCCTTTAATCTATATTCATGCTCTCAATCCTAGTATCCTGAAAAGTTTTTAACCCAATAAACCAAATTTTAAAGTAACTATTTCAATGATGTGTTAACAGTGAATGGCTGTCAAGTGGAAAAACTTTGAAAGACATCAGACTTTGTGTCTCAGGCCTAATAAAGTTTCAAAGGCTAACCACGCTATTGAAGTGATGAGGTGTTTAGACTTTAAGGCTTTACTGACAGCCTTCACCATGAGACAATCTCTGTATTAGATTTCTAATGGAGCTTTCTGTAAAATAAAGGACTGTGGAAAAGCCAGATTTAAAAAGAAAATAGATGGGTAAGAGAGAAGTAGGAAATGGAGAGGTGAAAATGTGTTTTAATCAGAATTATTTACTACAGTTGAATTTTGACATGAAGTATGGAGGTTGATGATAAATACCAAAGAAAGTAAGAAGATTATAGGGGTATTTGGAAGTAAAGCATTGTTTTGTGAGTTCTAAGGACATAGCACATCAATTACTGCATTTAATGGTTTCTACTCTGGCAGCTGTTAACATAAAACAAGTTCATCAGAAACTTTGCCAGATAACCTCTGGCTCATTAAACAGATTTTTGAACAACATCTATAAATTATACTTCGTGTACAGCTCTGTCAGTAAAACACAAACTGTATAACTCTATAGCTACTGCTTGTTAAGTTGGTTGGCTTTTTCACTGACAATTCAGTAAATTATGAAATTGCAGTAAAGGTCATCGCTTTTAAGCAATATCTCCCTTTAACTACTTCTCATGGAAAATTTTGCATGAAGGGAAAATTTAGACAAGATTTTAAATATAGAGGCTATTTATAGGCCAGATAATTCAGAAATATTATGTTAAATTCTCAATTTTTTTTTCAGTTGTCTATGTCATTCCACACGTAGCTGGGTTTAAGAGTAATTTACTGAGTAATCACTACTGTGCCAAAAGGGTGGGGATCGCATACCTGAGATAATTTTACATTACAGGCCCTTTGTTAGTAACTGTAACTAAAGAAGCAAATAATTCAGGCCAGACTAAAAAAGTCTTCAGTTTTCACTAAGCTTCATTCAGCGTTTCAGCTGTTTTAGGTGTTGAAAAAAAGTAGGGAAACAGCCAATACTCATCTGCAAGTAACTGCAGCAACTCTACTCCTAATAACAAAAAGACTCTTTTAGATCTTGAGTCAGTGTCAGTTTTCTACACTACTTCTTTATCTGAGTAGAAGTTCAAACACTACAGAAGGACTTTTGAAACAATACAAGCCAATGTATAAATTGTCTTAGAAACCTTTAGACTGGTCTTAATGAATCAAGGAAGGAAAAGACTTGTTAGGGAAACACCAAAAGGAAGAGAGGACAGTGCAAGGGCTGTGAGCAGGACAGGTTCCAACATAAGCAATATGAAGTCACCATGACTCTGTCACACATATGTGCTGCTTCTCAGGACACCTGGCTCTGTGAAATAACAGCCTAAGAAAAAGGAAAGCCTGAAACAAGGAATAGCATAAGTCAAATCTTAACAGGCTCAAGCCATTAAAAGGTGATGGAAGGAAGACAGAGAGCAGTGTAGGAGCCAAAATACACCTAGATAAAGAGACAAAGGTCAGTGAGTAAATCGTAATAGCTCCCTGACTTGAGCAGGTGGAGATACAAAAACCACATTCACAGTCGGTCTGTACAACGATACAAAAGGCAAACCTAAAATCAGCATGGGGTTGCATACTTAATAAGGCCCAGAAAAAGAGGAACCCTGGGAAGACTTCCTGGGGTCAAACGTCTTGGTGTCTGCAGCATGGGCAGACAACTTCTTGGTGCTTGAAATCAGGAGGTTTTTTCCAGCATTTTTATAAAATAAAACTACCTTCACCTTCCATCATGTCCCACTGAGGTGTGCTACAGTGATATTGCTAGTCCTGCCTTCTTAAGTTTACTCCATCTCTCTGCTCTCTTAATGTCCAAGGCCTTTCATATACAGGAAAGTGGAAGAAAGTCATATTTCTCCATTGCCAGTTTCTGAAAAGAAAGAAGAGCTTATAGAGCATAAATCTCAGCAGAGGCTGTAGATGGTGCCATCTCTACAGTGACCTCCACAGTATTTGCTAGACCATGGAAGAGCATGTAGTTGAATTTTGGGAGTGAGAAAAAGATAAATTCAAATTTTCGTTTTTTTTCTCATTTGTCCCACGTCAGCCAGGAAAGCTAATTCATGTTTGATGCTCTGGGAAAAATTTTGTGAGAAAAGCCTAGCTGCCCTTTGTGAAAGCATGCACTTATTAATTTGAAATTAACAGTCTCTTGTAGGCTCTCTTTTCTGCTCCTGTCTTCACTTTAGGCTGTCTACCACCAGCTTTTCTTGATTTTCCACACTCCTTTCCTGACTTCCCACAGTCTTTCATTTTCCAAACCCTACTAACAGACCCATTTCTCTAAAAATACCAAAGTGACATTTCCATGCAAATGAAAGAGCAAAACTTTACAGAAATTGAGTATGGATCAGCTTTGCATAGTGCCAACTGATGTTGTGTTATACTTGGTAGAATCAGCTGTGAGCATCAGCATTGCTTTCAACAGCTCCTACTCCTGCAGTGAGGACTGCACATTTGCAGACTATTTCCTACATGATGGCAAATTATACCTTAGTAAACTGGGCATTTGCTCACATTTCCCCTTCCAAAGCCATGTCATTTTGCTTTGCAGTCACTCATTCTATCACAAACCTCTTCCAGTTTGCTATCTCTTATTTAATTTTTGTATACAGTACACATGTCAGTCTGGCTCCGTGCATAGTGGCTGAGACTCCAGCAAAAAAAAAAAAAACAAATAGAAAAGACTGCTGTTCTCTTCAATATATTATTAACAAACCATCTGTCTCTCTTTCTAACAGGTTGACTGCTTCTGTAGGTGTCCAGTGAGGAACAAAGGAAACAGAAATTGCAGACTGCAATCAATCTCAGAGCAGTTAGCATCCTAACTCTCTGTCAGGACAGCTGAGGTGCAGTATGTTACAACATAAAAACATAATACTTCTTCATCTACATTTTTGTGGAAATTAATAATTTTATATTCTAAAACCAAATATTGCTGTTTTTCACACAACCTGTAAGCTTCATAAAGGTAACATTTGTATGTGTATATTTTTATTTGGAATTTTTCTCTCAAATATTTATACAATGTACATAAGTGGGCTTAAAAATACGTATCTAGATTATGTCATGTAAAATATTAAGATGTCGATAATTTTGTGGACAAGTAGTATATAGTTCCTACGTCATATTAATTGGCTTGTAATTTCAAAATGAGCTTGTGGTTTAACCTGAGCTGGCAATTAAGCACCACACCACACACCCCTCCTTGGTGGATGGAGGAAAGGGTAAAAGGAAAAAACTCAGGAGCTGAGATAATTTCAGCTTACTAGATAAAGTAAAATCTGCGTGCACAAGCAAAGCAAAATAAGGAATTCATTCACTACTTCCCATCCTCAGGCAGGTGTTCAGCTTTCTCCAGGAAAGCAGGGCTCCTTCACACATAATTGTTACTTGGGAACACAGACACCATAACTCTGAACATCTTCCCCCTTCCTTCTTCTTTGCCCTGGTTTATATGCTCAGCATGACATGATATTGTACGGAATATCAGTTTGGTCACTGGCAGTCAGCTGTCCCACTTGTGTTCCCTCCCAACCTCTTGTGCATTCCCAGCATACGCGTTGGTGGGGTGACGTGAGAAGGAGAAAAGGCCTTGACTCTGTGTAAGCACTACTCAACAATAACTAAAATATTGTTGTATTGTCAGTGCTGTCATCAGCACAAATCCAAGACATAGCTTCATATTAGATACTGTGAAGTAACTCTGTTGTAGCCAAAACCAGCACACATGACTGTAGGTGCATTTTTGATCTTTTCACTTGTTTTTGGCTTTATCTGGAAAGTATCCATTTAGAGGCAAGTACTTCCCTGAATATGTATGTTTTCTTGAACCTGTGAGCACCAGTATCACTACTATAGCCATCTAATTATGTGGCAATTAGTGCATATATATGCATATTGTGCACTAATACCATGCACTAATTGTACATTACGTATGCATGTGTATGCAATGATTATGCATTGGGCATGTATTAAATATCTATAACCATGGTGTATGTATATTTATGGTATGCGTATATATATTTGGTATATAGAGAGTGTGCGCATGAGAATATACATAGGTATACGTATGTATACATATATGTAGAAAAATAAAGTTCTACCTGCTCAACTGCCCTTAAAATTAGTTTAAGTTCATCAAGTTCAACCATAAACTTAATGCTGCAAAGTTCACCACTAAACCTTGTCCTTAAGCACCACATCCACTTGTTTTTTATACAATACTCAACAACTTCCCTGGGCAGGTTGTTCCAATGCTTCACCACTCTTCCAGTAAAGAAATTTTTCCTAATATCCATCTAATTCTTTCCTGGTACAACTTGAGGCCAATTATTCTTGTCCTGTTGCTTGTTACTTTGCAGAAGAGACCAACATCTGTGTCACTATAACCTCCTTTCAGATAACAGAACAGAGCTCCTCAGTATGCAGCAGGGATTTTTAGCCAACTACCATTAAAACTTGCAAATGCTACCCATAATTATTTTTAAATAATCCATATTCTGATCCCATATTGCAGTGTATTGGTTCATTCATAATCTTCCTTTCCATTGTAGAAAACTATCTATCTAAAAAAAAATTATAAAAAGCAGCACTACAGAAAGTATGTTTCCTGAAATAGACCAGGGTTGATTTTAACTTAATGGAATTAGCTGCATAGTTGCTTACAAAATATGGACTTATTCCCAAAGTATGACTTTCAGAGAAAATGCAACCCTCTTAAAGAGATCACATATCAGTTTATGAGATTTTGCGCTTTTTTTCTTTTTTAATACTCAGAATATCAGGGTCATCCATAGCTTGTTCAAGCCCTGACTGAACTGTTAAAATGAAAGCCTCTTGCTATCCTTTATTAAAAGATTTTGTGTCTAAGGAATCAGTTTAGATTTCTCTAAGTATTATTAATGAAACAAAACTGCTAACAATTGCAACTTGTTTTTTTTGTCTTTCAACTTCAAGAAGGAAGACAGAATATGAATGAGTCAAAGTCACTTTACATTGCGTTTGACACAGTTCAGTTTGCAGTGGTAAGGAGAGTTTAACTTCATTTTGTAGAGGTTACACAAATCACCTCAACACTTCTGATATGGAGAGCGAAGAGAATTTCATGGTTAGCATTTGTCTGAGGAAGATCACTTAACCTGACAGAAGGTCCTGAATATATCTTCCATCCAAAATCTTCCCACTCTGCTGGAGTGCTTAAATGCTTTAGAGGAGGACTCAAACCCCTTGTGAATAAAAGAGAGACATTTTCTTATTTTTTGCTTTTAAGTAATAGCTCAGTATTGTTTACTCTGATACATTTAAAAGCAAACCCATTCCTTCATTAACACCACTGACTTGAATTCCAGTAATTTCTCCAGACAAGCTAAGAATTAAAATTGGAGTTTTTCACCTGTTGGTCTCCATTGGGCTTCATTTGTGTGGGGTTTTCATCTGACTGAGTCATACTTTGCAACAAGTTTTCTGAGTCTGGAGGTACCTTTTCTGACATCTTCCTTTGAACAATGATGGTCAAGAAGCTTAACTGCTAGGTGTAGGTCTAGCATATATATGAAAGGATGAAGTCATCACTGTGAAGACTAGAGTTATTTTATTTTATAGATTTTTTAACATATATTCAGGGGCATATAAATTTTCCCTGCAGAGTCCAGTCTTTGTTTTATTGTGTATGAATTTACTTTAGTTTCTTAGAATCAAATACCAGCAGAGAACTTTTTTCTTTCAAATATGAAGCTGTAAAATTTTTTTCTTAATACTGGCAGAGAATTTTTTTAGCTTTATTATATTTAAAAACCTTTTAAAATGTGATTGAAATTTTGTATGGCAACATAAACACAGGCTGTATCCAGCTTTCATGCATCATACGGCTACATCTTAATTTATGTGAACTAAACCTGAAGAGTGAAATGTTTAGAGATGTAGCAAATCTTAATATGTTTTACCTTGGAAGAAAACATTTATAAATCTCTTATCCATTTCCTTTTGAAATCCTTTGTGAAATATCTGGCAAGATCTTGTACGGTGACTTGGAGTCTAGTTTCCTGTAAGTTTTAAAGCCTAATTCTATAACTGGAAGCTAAATTCTAAAGTAAAACTGTAACTTGTACTGCCAAAGATTAATTAACATTGTAAATTATGCTATTTGATACTGTTTTGCATAACAATCTACAGTGAATTATTGTGTGTTTTTACTTTACTCCACGTTTCATTTCGCATGCCACTCAGTTACCATCTGCCCCAGGATTTCAGACCTCTTGTTTTACAGCTCTGCTGTAAATATTTGACCCCTCATTCTTTCGTCTGACTGTTTTCTCCCACCGTGTGTTTTCCTTTTCTCATAAAATTCAGCTGGGGAGATGTCAGGCCATTGATCAATAACCTGTCATTGGCAGCTGACCAAGTATTGCTCTGCAGTGCTGACCCTCAGCAGGTTACATCTAGACAGAAGAAACTGGCATTGTGGCAGGCTCCAGGTAGGGGGGGGATTTCCTCAGTGTTACTAGAAAGGGCAAGGGTCCTTCCACAGCCAGCTTTTACCTGGGAAGTGACCAGTAAAAAAGTCAGATGTTACAGCACGTTGCCTGGCTGACATTAAAGGTTCAGTGTAAAATCTGTTCATGACACTAGCTTTTAAAATTTGTTCTCCCCAGATGATGAAAGTATAACAATTATGGCCTTTGAGGAATATTAAGACTCATTCATTTCTCTTATGCATTCACCTGTGTTATGTTGCAGGGTTTTTTTGACCTTTAGAAACGAGATTATGAAAACAATAAGGCCAATAGCCTAGAGGACTCCTGCAACCCACATGTATACTCATTCTGCTTTGGTTAATGAAACAGTTGGAAAAAGAATGAAGGTGAAGATTTTGGGTAGATTTTTTGCCATTTTAGGGCATAAGATAAACACAAAGAAGTATATAATCTGCATTAAATGACTCTAAGCGAGATATAGTACCATACAACCATTTTCAAGGGTATTTTAATTATTACAGCACATGGACTAGGTCACAGATCTGGTAAATATAATAAAATCAAACAAAAATTCAAATTATTACACAGAGGGGTGCGCCCGCCCCCAAATCAAATTTAAAAAACCCCTCCATGAACAAACAACATTCAAATATTTCTTTCTTTGTATAGGATTTGTTGTTTAATATCAGAACTTTAGCTGAGATAGCCATTAAATGTCAACCCCACAATGATTCTCTCTGACTGTTGTGCTGCCTGGGTAGAACATAGTAGCTACAAGCGAGGGCTCTGCTCTTTACAAGCCTTTAGAGAACATCCTTCCACAGATAGTCCCCTAATTTAGCTAAATTGTTTATATGGCCAAAGTTTTACAGCTGTGTTCCAGAAGCACTTTTGGCACATTTTGTTTGTATAACATCCTCATCACCTCCATCTAGGCTGTCTTTAATTCCCATGACCAGAGAAAGCATCTTATATTTCCCATTACAATGACTTCTTGACTTGCCTTAAAATTAATGGTCCCTATGCTCTTCCCCTGCTTTCTTTGCTTTCCTCAGTGTATGACTGAGGATCTGTATTTCCTTTAGTTTCCATAATATGATTATCTTCAGTAAGACTTGTTTCCTCCAGTCAACACACAGGGTTGGAGCACATGGTAAAATTGATAGTCCTGACTGGTCCGTTGGATGCCTGGCCTGTTATAAATTCTTATTACCTGTCTGGGCCAGCCACCAGTGAAGGCTCTGAGAAGAAAGCATTTGGGTTCTTTTAGGTTTTACCACATAGTTATTCTTTACTGCTGCCATGTGGGAGGCACTTCTTTCATGACCTGAATGAAATGAGGAATATCGCCACTTCACTTATCAGAAGAGAGTAAGATAAATGCTGACATATCAAAAGTACTATATTTTATTGTAACTCCATCAAAGTGAGCTCTCAGATGCTCTAATACAGATACCATGCTAGTAGAGTTATTTTATAATCTCCACTGCCTTTCTAAGATTATTTTTAAATAGGCTTTTATGGGAAATTTGGTTGTTAAATCGGCTGCAAGCAGGCATGTGTTTTCTTCCCCAAATAAAACAGACATTGAAAACTGTAAATAGGAAGCTCTCTCAAAACCAAAAGTTATATTATAGCATTCGGTAGAAACCTGCTTACAGCTCATGCCAAGGTCTCCATACAATTAAAACTTCAGAAAAATTGATTAAATAAGTAGTTATGATGTTATGATCACTTAACAAAAAAGGTTGTTAAATATTTCTGTTAAATACAAAGATTCTATGCATAATAAAGAGATGTGCAGATATAGACCAATTAATTTTTATGTAGCTAGGGGAAATCATTTGGATTAGAACTATGGAAGATTAGAAATCCATTGCAAATCCTGGATCTAAATGAAATACATTTTAATATGTAGCTCTTAGTCCTTTATGAATGTGTCAACAGAAATTTGCATGTGAAGACATCCATAAGCAAATATTGTCACATGTTAATATATATTATTATATGTTGTTATTTATATGGACTACATTTTTATTTAATCATATTGCAAGTTTCACCTGATTATTGAATCAGGAATCTACAATAAAAATCATGAGGCTTAATTAATCCACCTCACTGATTATAAGCTGTCAAACTGTTTATGATAGCAAGTAATAGAAATTTGACAGTTACATCTGTTGCAACATATTTGATAAGTTCTAGTAAACACACACAAAAAAGAAGTGTTCTTACAATACATTTTCCAGTGTTTTGAACTCACTTAGAAGTCATCAGCTGCAGGCAATAGACAAAACTTGCTAAGCAGTTGTGGAAAGCAGATAATCATCATCTATCTGGATTTCACTTTACTATTAGATTACGGTCAGCATGAAAAATAAAAGCAACAGGAAAAGGCTTTTGACCACAAGACCCAAATGTTCTTTTTTTTTAATGCCAGCCAAGGAAATTCTAGATGTCAGTAATCTGGAGGAACTTCTGGATTTCTATTTGATCTGATTTCCTCCATCAGGATAGCATTTTTAAATAGTTGTTTCTAACTTACATCTCAATCAGCCAAAGAGGAGATTAAATGGACAAGCACTCATATACACAGATAATTTTTAATTCTTTTTATCTGTGAGCATTTATTCAGAACTGAGCAAGAACCAAGGGATCAAGAAAGTTAGGAAAATTATATCTTCAGTTTTTCAGAAAACTAAGCATTTCACAGTCACGCTTCAAACTTTAGACAAAAGAAAGATGAAAATTCCATATTATGGGAGGATAATTTCATTGAAAGCAGTGTTCAGTGCTAAAATGTCAACATGCCTTTTGCAGCACAGACACCACTCCAAGAGGGAGAAGAAAAAACAGCCAACATCTTCAATGAGCAGCTGTGAGCAGAATGGAAAATATTAATAATGGACAGAATTTATGTGTTCCAGCATGAAGTTAATTACAAGTTAGTAGTATTTTTATTCACAGTTCAGCAGTTTGCATGTAAGTTTTAACCTCCCCCATCAAAAACACAAAGTTCTTCCTGGATGCTCTGGAAAGGTCAAAGTGAAAATTAAATTTAAGAAACAAAAGCCTCCAAAGGCTCAGAAAAGTCTCCAGAAAAACTTCATATAAGTGTCCCTGACCCTAGCATGAGGACTAAGATAGAGCTTAATCATCATGGTCTACTGCTGCAGGCCTGAACACTGAAGACAGCTGGGTTCTTGGCTGCAATCACAGCCCAAAGAGGCCACACTGGATGGACTGGAGGAGCAGGTCCATAACTCTGAATGACAGTCTGTGGTCTGAGTTGGACCACTGAGTTTATGTTAAAGAGGCCGAAGGCTTATTCTTGTTTAAATGGTCTACCAGACTCAAAAATCACCTGGAGATCATTGGAGTTCATAATCTCAGTTACTTCAGCACATGTTACAGCTGGGAAAAGTGACACTGATATTTTCCCAGCAAATTTTTTCCAGATCTGTTTCATAAGGATGATGCTTCCATTGCCAATTGTGTGAAGTAAAATGTTGCTTTAAACTGGCAGAGCTACAAAAAATTAACTGGAACACAGCTAAAAACGACAACAAACTGATTTTTCACTTTGGCATCTGAGGCATGGATCATAACAGGTGGAAGAAAGAACAGCTATCCACAAACAATTTCATGTCTAAAACACAGCTTGCTTAGGCTGCTAGTTGGTGGTCCACCCGCTAAAATTGCTTATTGTCAATAGAAACTAAAAAGCATGAAGTAATGCAGAAAATAGAGTTTGCTGCAGTGTGTCACATACTAAGCAATGCTGCCCTCCCAAGCATGGTGCCCACAGCTTTAGGCATTCAATGAAGCTCCTGTTATCTCTCAAGATGAAACACGCACAAACTTCCTGCAGATTAAGCAGCCTATGAAGACTGCACACTTACTGCACCATGTGTGCTTCATTAATTATTATTATTCATGTTTTAATTTTTATTATTTTATAGTACCCAAGAGGAATGTAAGGGGTTTGTCATCTTTTAAAGACTCAATTAAAAAAACTCGACTCAAAGGAGCAGCAGAGGCAGATGGTATATTGGCAGTTAAATTTATAAAACTCTTCTATCAAGTCTTGCCAGCAAGCAAAATAACTTTTTTTTTTCTTTTGCTTTCAGGCAAAGACTTTATTTCACAATGAGCTTGCTGTAGTCAAGAGGATAGAGAGGGGCATGACTGAGTTTTTAAAGAGTTTTAACAATCATAAAAAACCCTAAGAAACTCAAATTATTTTGACTGAATCAGAAATCGTTTATTCATATATTCCTGCCACAGAGAAACCTTCACTAGTTTCTAAACCAAATAATATGCACCATGTGCCCAGCTTCTCTCTTCTGTCACGTTTCTAGTTAACCTTGTTAACTGGGTTAGTGGAAAAATACCGGTGTAATGTTACACAGGCAGTGACCTGCCAGATGACCTATGCAGATCAGATGAAGAATATCAATTTCTGGGTTGATTGGGCGTGTGAAAAGGACCACTACTACTAATAAAAGCTATGCTTTTTACAATCACATCCCTCACAGTAAAGCAATTGCTTTCCAAGGTACTGGGAGCTGATCTGAACTGCAGGTGAGAGTGCAAGTACCCACATACCAGCAAGAAAAAAAACATTTACTGAAAGGGCAAACAGTAAGGCTGTCAGAGAGCTAGGATTACTTGTTTAAATAGCATTTTGGGTCAGGAAGCAGCTGGTCTTATATAAGCAGATACGGCTTATAAATGAGTACTGTGCTCTTAAATATGGTGATATACAGGAGTTAAAGGATTTAAAGACCAGAAAGATATTGCAGTGTTTTCCAGTTTTCTGCTGATAAAATGTGCACTCTATGAACACCCAGATAAAATGACACTACAGTTCCCAAATATTATATTAATGAAAATTGTCCCCATATATGTTTTTGAGATAGGAAACTTTGAATACACTTAACTCCTGACTTTTGGCCAGATTCTGCCACTTCGTGTGTTAGCAACGCTCACACTTCCCCCAAGGAGTGTTTGAAGACACTGCCAAGATGCATACTGAAGTGCTTCTTTCAAGGACACATTATTTAGCTATGCTTGGGTAGTCTCCCCATCTGTCTCAAGCATCTATATAGAGCAAATACTTTATCCTGCATGCTTTTACCCAAGCTCTCCATGGATGGATGAAAGCACAGCCTCTCTTGTTCTCCTGCTGCCTGCACACTGTGGAGCCGGGCCAGGCACACTCATGAGGACCTCTTACTAGCCTCAAGTGATTTCACTAGACCTAGTGAAACACACGTGTTTCAGATATTTAGGGGGAAGGGGGAGTGGTGGGGGAATAAAGAAAAGATTAATGAGTTCTACCATACTTTCCAGCTACTTTACAGAACAACTGAAAGTTTTCAAATATTCCAAAATGTAAAAAGGAAAAATAAATCAGCCGTGTCTTTCCCAACCAACTTAAGGTTCTGGGCAATAGGAACGATATGTGGTGTATCAGAGAGGAGGAACTGCTACTAGAGAAGTGATCAGTTTGTAAGTCCCCACAAAAGAAACCTCAGCATTATCAGTACATTACTCTGCTTGCTTTCTTCAAAGGAGTCAAAAGCAAAGTAGCTGAGCAGAAATATCAGTAAATAGTTCAACTCCCTAGTGAGAATTTGTCTAGAAACATGACTAGGAACCTGGGTCATTTTAGGTCCCTAGGTGCTATAGTCTCTTTCATAATCTCATCACCATCATCTGACAATTGATGTACATTTTGCTTGTTCCATTTCTGTGTAAAAGCTCTCTCTCCATTTTCTCTCAGTTTGTTGAACCCATGATAAAATTCAGCTTAAATAGTTCACGTTTTCCCCTGCTGTTCATACCTCTGTCAAGTTGTTCTCAGTCTTCCCTTTGCTAAAGTACCTTTCATATTTTCAGTGTATTTTTTAAGTATGATTAAAGGAATTATTTAGGTGGTGTGTTAATAATACATTAAAAAGTAGGAAAAAAAATCCAACCCAAATTCTATCAAAATTAGTACGCAGAGTTTGATTTTGTTTTGTGCCAGGCACACAGCTCCAGGAGAGCTCCCTCCCTAGCTGGATGCTCTCCAGATGGTTGTGTTAGCATTACATTTTATGGGATTTCATATGTCATAAATCTTTGGAGCCTGAGCACAGTGCTAGCACTGCTTCTGGCTCTGGACTCTGAGGCACGTTCTCCACAAGCACACAGCTCACATCTGACAACCTTCTGTGAAGTCGAGATCCTGTAGCTCAGTGCCTGACAGAAATCTGTGTGGGCTGTCTGCTGTGAAAAGGGAAAGCATGTAGTGCAGCATCAGAAGTCACATTCGTACACCGTAATTTCATAATATGTCAATTTAATAGCATGATATCAGCTGGACACCACAAATGATGCATGGAAAAATTTCCCGAATTACCACAGCTTCTAGGAAAACATTTGACAGCTTGACTATAATACACAATTATAGGCTAGAGCAATCTTCAATACAGAGAACATAACTCTAAATGTTAAAAAATAATCTTATTTTTTTTAGCAAACTTAATCTAAAGATATGGAATTTCCCAATGAATAGAGTCAGAGCATGAATGGAATAACAATTCTTATTTATCCCAGTTCAGTACATGCTACTTTCCCTCTGTTGCCAGTAAAGAAAACAACACTGCCTAGTTAAACATATTTGCACCCTAAAACAGAACAACAGAAATCTGCAAATCCTCCATGGGCCTGAAGCTTTCACTTCCTTAGATAAGTGAAAGGGGCCATAGAGCTCCTGTAGAGAAGATCTTCCCTTATTGCACAGAACTTAGAAGGAAATAGAGGATTTCTTCTCTCCAGATTTTAAGAGAAATTTCTGTTCATTGGAATAAGAGCAGATGAAAAGTTCCAGGAGAGGATCTGGTTATAATATATAAGATCAGTGGGGAAAGGTGTGCCACCCCTCTGCTTTTAATCACTGTCCTGTTGAGAGGAAACCTAAGAGCAGGTGTTACTAAGGTAGATGCTGGCAGCCTTGAGAGGGGAGGAAGGCAGAGAAGAGATCCAGTCTTGCTGCCAAGGCGTGGCACCTCCATACTTTGCTTCCTATGCACTGGGGTACAGTTTGTGGAGATCTTCATCCTTATCAGTGTTACCATGCACATTTCCAATGCCTGCATCTAAACTGAGAAACAAATGAACACCAGGAAAATACCCCTGGCTCAGAAGCCTAGAGTTACAGATAAGCTTGTGTCACTTTGCTGACAGCTAGCCTCTTCTATGCTAATTTCCTTGCAATTAATTCTGTGTTTCCTTCTGGGATTTCCCACTGGTCAGACTACTTTTGTGTCTTTTTTATTTTTTTAGTTCAAAGTTTCTGATGATGTGTAAGCAAACCTAGCAGTGATATTCCTAGAGCTTGAAACTGAGGGGTGGTATTGCGTGACGTCCTGTGTTACATAAGTGCATCTAGGGGCAAACCCTTCTGGTTCATACAGAGTTAAACTCTGCTTCTGTCTCTTACTTCTTCCATATTGACTTGTGGGATCAGTCCCCAGAGGGAATTATTTCCAGAACAATAAACCGGAATTGTCTTTGAGAGGGCTAATTGGAGTAGCCTAAGGCATCAAGGGAGCTAAGAACTAGCAGAGCGTATGATCATAGCTCCTGTTTTGACAGAAGATATGCCCATTGTACTCATTAGCCTGTGTAACAAACACACATAAAAATAAAATCAAGTAGGGCTTTTAAGACTTGATCATCAGTTTCACAGTTGATACTAAAATGCTCATATGAATTCAGACTAAAACAAGAACTTCTTCAGGGTTTAGATGCATATATTTAACCTGTTCTTCTAGGTGCTATAAATAATCAGTGAGGAAAAATAGTAATTCTAGGAGCACTATTCATTTCTAGATGAGACCTGTTGGGGACACACTGCATATTGCTGCAAAGGATGAAGTCAAACATTTGTTTATAATAAATCTCTTGCAGTCTTCTCTTTCTTGAATTCTATGAAATGAAAAGCTTTTATGGTATAACATCAATAAAACATTATAGCTTAAATGAGTGTTAATATAAAACTGAAAAATTCTTTCAGTCCTTTCATAATTTGTAGTATTTCCCCAGAGATTTTTCTGATAGAGTTGCTGATCTGTACAGAATATTTAAATGCAAAATAGACACAAATCTTTTGGAAGAAGTACTACACACACTAGGATAAAAAGAAAATAAACCTCTAAATGTCTGGGAAACAAATGCCTGGATTCAAGATGAATGCTGTTTTCTCAATTAAATATAAGTCATTACAAAGGCAGAGGCTTGTATCATGCTTATGGCTGCTTCAAAGGATAGTGTGCTTTTTTAGCACTTCCATGTAAACAACTTGAAGTCTTGCTCTTAGTGAATTGTATTAGTGTTGTGGTGATGCATCATGAATTTCATAAGGGAACAAAACATATAGGATTATTACTTTGAGAGTATTTATGTATGAGAATTTCTTAGAGGATTACGTATGAGAATTTCTTAGAGAAGGCTGAGGGGAGAAGAGAAGGCTGAGGGGAGACCTTATTGCTCGCTATGACTACCTGAAAGGAGGTTGTAGAGAAGTGGGACCTGGCCTCTTCTCCCAAGTGACAGGGGACAGGACAAGAGGGAACGGCCTCAAGCTCTGCCAGGGGAGGTTCAGTCTGGACATCAGAAAAAAATAAAATCATGGAAAGGGTCATTGAGCGCTGGAACAAGCTACCTAGGGAGGTGGTTGAATCATCATCCCTGGAGGTATTTAAAAAGCGGTTGGTGGAGTTGCTGAGGGGCGTGGTTTAGTGATTGATAGGAATGGTTGGATGCAATGATCCTATGAGTTTTTTCCAACCTAGCGATTCTCTGATTCTGTGATTCTGTAAGTGTATCCACGCCTATTGAACACCAAATCTCTTTGAAAAAATTTGCAACAGGATGTGACATCCACAGATGCCTCAGAGATACTCATCATGAAAAAAAAGTTCTTTGGAGGAGGAAAGGGCACCATGTATGGAGGGAAGTGTATAATGTGACACCTGAGTATCATATGTGAAGGAGTGTTCGGGAATGCCTTGACTGGCACTTGAAACATATGAGACACCAGAAAATTTAGTGGAGGCATACAAACTTGCATGATAGCAGACTTCTTTATTTCTGATGAGTATTATAAAGGCCAGGGACTTACAGCAAGGAGGTAATAATTAAAAAAGAACCCAATTCTTGACTCGGTTAATAGTAAAGAAACATTGAACTGCTATGATCATCAGCTCTGTGCTCAAGTGCTCCAATAAAAGTTTGACCTTTGCAAGACCAGGAAGATGAGGAGTTCACAGGTGTAAGGTACATTACCAGTGTTGCTTTAATACAAACAATATGTTACCTCAATCTTTATTCTGTCTCATTTGCATCTAAAATGGGAATATAACAGTGACTGATTACCTAGCTCAGCTGTTTATATACCCCTTTTCAGTCAAAATGTGCTGATTTATTCAGGATTTACTTTTTAAACTGCCTAAATTAAACTAGCTTATTTTCCCAGACTCTAGGGATCCCTAACATATTTCACTCAAAATAAGATTAGACATACTAAATATCCCATCCAAACAATACAACTTGTTTCATCTGAACTGTGAAAAGTAGTATTTTCAGCAAAATGGCAAGAGAATGTGTCCAACAGCTGATGAACAGCTGAAAAGTGGTGACCTTCTCAGCAGAAACACCTGTTTGCAGCACATGCCTGTCTGTGCCCCTGTTTCACCCACCCTTACATCCTTGGAAAGTGGTATATCTATATATACACTGAAATATTAGCTATCTCAGAACTAGACAAGTAACCATCTTCTTGGGCACCTTGAGAGGTGAAAAGTCTAGGAGGTCATGGTAATAGAAGAAGATGGTGTGTATCAATTAACTAATTGAAGTGTGAATAAATAAACTAGCAGTATGCCTGCCCTTTGGGTTCTAAGCACTAACCAGCCAATTTAGATAAGGTAGGTAACTTCTAGAATACTAAACTAGTGAAGATGAATTTCACTCCTCAGGCATATTAGTGCTGTTATTTGTATCTCTCCATGTAAAAATGCTCATAAATATATAATTATGGAAGAAATTTTCCCTGAAGAACTTTGACTTTCCAATAGTCCCAAATATATCAGAAAGAAAGGTTGCATTTATATCATCTGTTAGCCAGACCATCAAGAATTAAGGATGTATTGATGTAAAAGGCAGTCTCTTGCTTGTCTCTGATACAAGACAGATAATGGACTCATAATTTCTTGGAGTCTTTAAAAACTGTAGTTTTTGTTCCAGAGAGAGTATTTAAAATGATCATTTCATATTTTCTATTTTTTAATCTCCATAACTTGTAATGATATTTTAAAGTATAAATGAAGATTTGTACAGTATGTCATTCCTATATTAATGTCTGTTATTTCAGTGTGAGTATGTAGATTCCCTATGGTTGGATCATATATTGTAATTTTTAGAATAAAATAAGAAAGTTGATATGTAGAGAGTTATAAAAAGACATTGGTTGCACATCCATAATTGTACTTAGTAAGGAAATAGTTATAACAAAATTTGAATTTTCCAAAGTACTTATGGAACAAAGATGTAGCTTATTTTTATTTTAGAACTGAGAGTAAAATGTAGGATTTTAAGAAAATATATTTGTAATGTTGCAACCAAAATATTTATTGAAACTTGGGATTAAGGTAAGTGTAATTAGGAACATGAGAAGGGAAATGATCCTATCCTTTTATACAACATTAGGTCCAGGTCTAATGTTCAGTCTTGACAAACATTAAAATAAAATGAGAATTCAAAAGATGCTCACGGCATTATTTTAGTTCAGATTAGCTTAGTTTTTCCATTCATAGAAAAGGAAGCTGAATGGTGATATATATCTGCTGGTGGAGGATTTCTTAAGTCTGATGATAAAGACATGATAAAATACAGTTGCTGGAAGTTGAAGTTGCAAAAGAATAAGTTCCTCCTACTGGCATCAGAATAACGATATGACTAATCCCAAGTATCAAGGGAGAAGGTGCCCTTACCAGTAGAGACTTTAGAGTTAGATTTGGTATTATTTGAAGAGAATTTATCTAAAACCATTTTTTTGTATTCTGTGTCGTTGTACTTCAATGAGTACATCTAGGCCAGAAAGTGGAGAGAAGACAGGGGGAGGGTTGTTGGGATAGTCCCTTCCTTTTAAAACCTGTGAGTTTTGTTCCCCGTCTTCGTGGGCATTAATGAAGATTGGGGCACTTGTACAGCACTCAGCATGCCAAATAAAACATTGCTTAAAGTTAGCAATTACAATTAAATATCATTCTCTAAAGTTTAACAATGATTAATTTCTCAACATTCGGATGAAGAGGAGCCTGCATAAATCTATTGACAAGTTGGAGTCTTTTCCCCTGGAGAATGAAGCACTAACTGTTGTCAAAGATGAGAGAATTAACAGCACAGCCCCATGCATTGAGAGACTGCAAACAAATTTAATTTTTAGATGCTTTACTAATGTTAAATGTTTATGAAACACCTGGTTTAGGGTTGTGACGGCTAAGAAGTTCTTTGATTGGCTTTGTTTGTATCATAGATCTTGGTGAGGTCATCTGTGTACACTTCACTTGTACCTCACATGTCTATCACAAACAAATAATGTTTCTTTACCACCTACTGTACCTTGTTATTCCTGTATTAAGCTTGTGCAGAGCTGCTGGGAAGGAATGATGGTAATGCAACTTCTACCACACCTCTTTTGGAAGATTCTGTTTCTGGAAATAAATGAATTTTTAAGCAGAAAAAAAATATTTTATGGGCTTTTCAATTAAAAATTTCCAGTATTAGAGGCATTTTGCTTCTGAGTATCTGGGAATTAAGAGAAAGACAATACAGGACTAGATAGGTCATTAGTTGGATCTGGGAGAGTCATATGTATGGTCTTCTCCCACATACAAAGACTTAACATCATGTCTTGATTCTCTGAAGAAAGTGATAGTAGCTCAGACTCTTCAGCTGTGATTTCTGAAGTGGTTACTCTCTTCCCTGATGAGATTTGTCAAGAAATTAATGGACTGACTGAATGGATTCTTCTAGGCCTGTACAATTCATCATTTCTTTTCCTCAGTTTTTATATTGTCTTCTCTTAAAAGTCTCTGTGTTTACACTCTGACACAGGAGGGTAGACAGATCTATTCACCAGCAGGTGTCAGATCATACGATGAAAGATTTTGGAAAGAATAGTGATAGACTAAGTGAAAGAAGCAAGCCACCTTCTTGAAAATCAATATTTAGCTTTCTCCTGTCCTAGTACCAGAGATCAGCATTAGTGGAGAGAAGGGAGCTGTAAACTGACAGTACAATCTGCTGTGTACAATTACATGCAGGGGGAAAAGTTCTCTGGAAATGAGGAAACCAGCATCAGGTCCTTTATGAAACTCAGTATCTGAGTTTGTTATTGAAAGCATTCTTTCTGCACTTGCTGAGGTTAAAATTTCACCAACACTTAAGGCCATGCTGGCTGACCCAGTGCTGTTCTAGGAAGTATTATACTCTTATTGCATTTCTCCCCTGAGACGGGTAATAAGTTCACTTCCTGAAGGAGCACCTAAATCTTTGTGCTTCTAACCTTTTGTAAGAGCTACCTATGGCATGGGTGTGAATGTGAAGGGTTTAGCCTAACGAAGCACTCTCTCCAGGATCCCAGGTGCATGTTTAATCCATCATAATGAGAATAATATGTTAGCCCTTTAGCAAAAGAAGGCCACTGGAATGCTGGAATAATGGGATGCTTAACCACAACATGACCATTCATGTGTACCCTCAGATGGCTACTTAAACACAAAGAAGGAAGAGTCTCTGCATTTTAGAGAAATTAATGCTGCAGTGTTTTCTAAATTTATATGTTTGGTGACCTCTCAGATCAATAAATTTATGAATAAATGAGATGGGGTTTACCAATTAGCTAGTCCCTTTTGCCTGTTAAATCTGTATAAATATCAGTGACAAAATATGTTGGCCACAACATATGACCACACATGCGTTAGCAGAAAAATAATGGAGATGGGAAAGAGTGATTTTCTTCCCACTGTAAATGTGAGGCATGAATCGGAACCTTCTGTCTGGTGAAAACAATGCATTTAAAAGACTGTAAAAATGTTACAGCTTATACTTTTGTTTGAATGCCAGACCACTGAGAAGTGAAATAAGTTTCCAGTCACTGATAAAAATATGGTAAGAAATATGATTTTTTGCTGTCAGTAACTTCAGTAATTGGGCTGTTTTTGAACACAGAAGCCTTCAATACAGAAAGTAGTTGATAATAATTATTGCTTAGTGCAGCTGAATTTTAGCAGAGATTTGGCAATATAATAGGGAATTTATTTATGTATTTATTTCATTGCTTCTTACATGAAGAGGTATTCATTTATCTTAAACATATTGAAGTAAAAATGAGTTATGCCATAATATTAAAGGCCTGAAGTTTCACTGTGCTATTAATTAGTGACATATTTTACTCGCAGTACTTTAATATTATTAGCAAACAATAGGTGCTTTAGCCTCTAGAAAAAAATGTATTTGCCAACTTTGATTTGACTAGCAACTTTAAGCTCACTACATGATGACTCAAAACTTTGTTATTAATTAACCATGAACATTTATGTGAACATATTCTTTTTTCATTCAGCAGTACTTGAAAACTGTAAAAGTCACATGAATGTTCTTTTTAGCAATACTTCTCATATGTTCTCGTGTTCTTTATCTGTGGTGCATATTACTGCTGCAGCTCCCACAAGGTGCATTTTTCCTTAGCTAGAATTATATTGGCTCACTCTTTTACTTCTGAAAGTCCCCAAACTAAGGTCAAAGGTTAATGAGTATTTTGTATTTTTACACTCAAACCTCATACCTATATATGAAGCAACCAAAAGGATTTACAGCTGTGTGAGTATGTGACAAACTGGACCTATAATTTGCCCCTAGACTGCTCTATGCCTCCCTCTTCCCTTCCTTTTTTTTGCATATAGATAAATGATACTGACATTTCTTTGGTGAAAGAAATGTTATTTCTGTTTATTTGCCAAATGTGTGGCTTATAACTGTGTTTAGCAATATAAAAAGCTTAACAATTTAATGGTTTCATTGTTCCCTGTTTGTTTCAGAACCGATTCTATGTATTCTAAAAGTTAATAATTACAGTGTCACCAGTAATGTGTCTCAGAATGGCTCTGGCTGAAAATGCTTGAATAAGATGCAATTTTTTGAGTGTACATGGATTTCAATCTGTCCTGTATTGAAAGCCAAGAATTAATAGCACGATTCCACCTAAAAATCATGTAGTCACATGAATATAGCTAAGTATCAATGTCTTTAATGCACATACCTTTCATGCAGGCTAACATTATTTCCCTATCCATCTAATTCAGCATTGCAAAGGATACTAAACAAGACAAACAGTCATTTTAATTTAATTGAACCCAGAGGCTATCATAAGAAAACAGTAAGACTTACAGAAGTCATATCCAATTAATTTTACTGTGTATAGACATGAAAGGGTCAGTCATTAAAATTAGGTAGTTGATGTGAGTTATGTTCTTTTAATACCAGGTCAGAATGCAACATTTACTTTATCCTGGTAATTGATTATCGCTGCTCTCCTCCACTTCCTGTCTAACTTGGAAATGCCTTGTAATGAGAATCCTATTACCTCTTAGCACTCAGGGATAGAAAGACTATTCTGGAAGACCTAATACATTATATGATGCCAAGGAATTCTCATACCAGAAAAGAGTAAGACAGTCTGCTGGGAGAAAGGAAGAAAAATTATCACAGAAAAAACAAACGCTAAAAGAAAGAACCTGGTACAGTTTTTTAAAGACATCACCAGTACATAGAGATAAACACATATATACGAGTATATGCATTATAAACACTGAAAACACTTAAATTGTCAAGATAAATGAGAAAAATGAGATTTAACTGGATTGTTTTCAACAGTTCAGAGCTCCCACAGTTGGCTTTATGAACCTCAGGGGGGGAACAAAAAAAAAACACTGAGGAATTCTCATTAACCATTTAAACAGGAATAGGTGTGAGTGTGCTGTTAATTGCACAGTTATAAGTTTCACTCATCTTTCTCTGCCTTTATGTCCTCGTTTCTTTACCTTCCTTATGAACTGGAGTAGTGCCAATAACAGTGGAGCATTGGTCCATAAATGTTCCTGTAGCAGAAATAAAAGATCACGATAATGGCTCTTGGCTCTCTGTGCTGCAGTTCAACTGATTTATACCTGCTGCATTGCCACTTTCACTGTGAGCAATGCTTGAGTTTAAAGGCATGAGGTGCAGTGCCTGCAGACAGTAAGGATGGATTGCTTCTTACTTCATGGCCCTGACTAGCTTCACCAGGGATCTCCTCCAACTACCTTGCCTATAACCCAAGAGCCCTATTTCAACTCAGGCTGGGCTCTTATTCCTTGTTCAGGCTGTGCTGCTGGTGCCTCTGCCTTCTGCTGTGCTTGACTTGTTGGATGAACTTCCTGGGTAGATATTAAACCTGACTTGCCACTCTGAAGTTGTCTGAAGGTTACTGGACCACTAGCACAGCCTGTTAGTGTCATCAGCCCTGTCTTGCTTGCTGTGCTGATGAGCCACAGGGCTGAGGCTTTCTTGGAGAAGGCTTTGCCCTGCTGCTGGGTGGATGTGGCTTCTGGCTCATCCATCTCGTGGATCAACCCCACTCCTCCGGGCTCTCAGGGATCTGCTATACATGGGATATGGCTCCCCCACAACTGACAGGGCTCTTGTTAGTGACCCAGTACATCATTGTCATTGAACATCACCAAAAGTCATTTGTATACCTGTCTGCTGAGTGTGGAAAAAATAATAATGCATGGTAATAATAGTGGATGATAATAATAGCAGTGTAGCTGTGAAACACCACACCAAGTTATTTCTACTTCATTCATGTTAAAGAACAGAAACTAGATAGTGCCTAAAACTCTTGTTATCTTTATTATAAAAGTAACAGAACAGAGGTAGGAAGAGGTCTTCCCTGACTAATGTCAGATAGCAGAGTTATACTTGCTTAGAGAAAAACGCATGGGCTACTCAGTTGTGGTGTCTAAAGAGAGGCTGGCGTCATTCTCTCTCACAAGAGTCACCAGTCTACAGCAGGACACTACCTGATCTAATTGCAGCTTTCCTAACTGGAACTGTCTTCTGTGACCAAAGGGGAGAGAATGTCATGTCTTGAAGTATATTCAGCAACCTAAGGGCAGGTCACCATCTAACACTGCCTGTAACTGGGTATAGAGCCTGACTTCCTCCAAGTGTCTTCTGATTGCTTCACTCACTGCTGAAAGTCTGTCAGGGTGATCATGGCCAGATGCATTCACTAAAACTTCAATAGATTGTGTCTTCTTTTACACTGAGAAAGACTGATGCTTTAATGAACAAGAAAAAAAATCTCATTGCTTCTGTAGTACATGTCTACTTCCCTCTCCACTTCTCTTTAAACTGAAACCTAAATAAAATCTGATCATACTCACTTGTGCAAATGACTTTGAAATTCTCTACCAGTGGACTGCTAATTAAGATATGATTTCAGTAAATAACTGCCTTTTACTAATTTCATTGCCATTGATATGTACCTTTTTCATTATTATTATTTTCATTGAAACTAGGGTAATATTTTCTTAATCTATTCTTTTATGAAGAATAGCTGTTGTTTAATAGTTGGTTTGGAAATGGAAATATGCCTATTATTAATGCACAATATGTGCTACCATTGCAAAATACTGACTAATGTAAAAAAAATCCTAAATATTCATTAATATTAAGTAGAACCATGTGTATGTGGATTTAAGTGTAAACCTAATGTGCAGTATGACACCATAGCCATTTAAGAAATGATCACCTAGAGAAACACCAGGAAGAAGAAGGCTTTCCTTCATTGCTAAAGGGCCATGGAAATCTTACCTACTTCATGTTTCCACAGAATTTCTCTGGGACAGTATATAAGATTTAAATACAGATACTATAGATGGAGTAGCCTAAATCTGTTTTTGTTCTTGTCTGTAAAGTCAATTTAAACTCTTAAAATGTTTCCAACTCTGTTTTTATGTACGCACCTATAGAAGATGCAGGTGAGTAATGAGCTATAACAAAACCCTCAAATAGGTACTACTAATGTGTGTTTTCTAATAGCAGGTTAGTGAGTTTCTAAAAAAGTAAGATAGCCTTTCTGTTGCTGTTCTTCCCCACTCCTGCCTCACAGTTCATTTACTACTGGGAGATAAGTGGTGAGATCTGTAGGTGACATCGAAGCCATTGAAAATAAAGAGATAGTAAAATAAATCATAACATCTGAGTCCTTCAAGATTTATGAGTTATCAAGTGTTTTCAGGGCTTGTTTTTTTTTGCTGGCAGCAGTGCTGCACATTAAGAATGCATTCTGCCTTTTATATACAATTATGAAGATGTGAAAAATGATAGAATTCAGTAAAAATACAAAATAACATCTCTTAAGATCACTTCAATGCAGATCTAAGGTTCTTGTTATTCAGAAAAAAGATGTGTTTGTCTCAGAATAAAGAAAAAATATTCAGAATTTTAATAAAGAATAACTATAAATCTGTTGCAGCAATCTAAAAAGACAGCAATCTTTGTCTTTATAAAATGGTTCCTAGTCTTGTGTAAATAAGTCCTGGAAAAGCTATAGATCTGTCTTTTTTCCTTTTTCTTCTTTTCCTGTTAAACACCCAACCAACCAAACTTAGGTTTTTTGTTTGCTTTTCTATCATGAAAGTGTAGCATTAATTTCTGGAAGAACTGCACAATCAGTAAGTAAGCAAAGAAAAGTAAGCAAAAACATAACAGCTGCCTTCTTCTAAAGGTATTCAAGATTATTTTTAGATGTTCTTACTAGCAGTGCAAGGCAAAATTTTGCTCAGTACCTTGGAATATAAAAGACTGAAATTTAATATCATAAGAAATTTCCTACTAATTCACTCTCCCTACAACACTGTAAATTATACCCTCTCCTCTTTCACCAGAAGTATTGAAATATGAATTTTTGTGATTATATGGATATCACTGTGAAAATTACCATTATTTTTAGGACATAGGGTTTTTTTTTTTCTCTATTCACAATGGAACCTCAGTACAGAATCTGTACTAGTTATAGAAAACACTAAAAAGTAATGTAGTCTTGAGAGTTTTCACAGAGGGATTAGCCTAGATTTACTATAGCTGCCAGCCCAGTTTGCCACATAGTTTGCAGAATCAATATTCTTTGTAAGCTATAAAGAATTCTGCTGATTGAGACTGTCTTTGTGGTTTATAACTAACAACTTATGACAAATTTTTACATGTTTCAGAATGTGACTTGTAATAAAGACCCAAGATCACTCAACCAGTGAACCTAATTTTAGATCTTTTAGTCCCGTTACATCTTTTGCTAGTGTATCTCTTGAGCAACGAAGATATTTTGGTGCTCAAATCTTCTAACTTCTATTTTACTGAGAATTTAATGGAATATTTTTTCCAAACTGAAATAAGGAACAATAAGATTTTTATATTATTGTTTAAAAACTCTCTGAACTAGTATTGTGGCATAGGATTAGTACCCCTTTAAAAAGAATATCTACATTAGATTTTCCTCTTCAACAGATAATCACATAGATGCCAAATTATAGGAAAGCAATACAAGAAATTCGTCCTTCATTTTCAAGATGAGACAGGTTAATGTTTTCTTTACTGGAACGCGGAAGTTTCGTATCTGCAGAAATAAGCACTTACACCTTGAACACAAGATAGCATCTTTAAATCAGGTGTGATCTTCTTTCTAAATTTTATATTGTATACATAAAATTCATACCTCACAGAAGATGCAAAACTATGCATCTTTAAACACTGTTTTTCAAATGGTCTTTTCTTCCAGTACTAATAATCTTTAAACAAAAAACTGAAGCAGGATAAGCCTGAACACTCAGCCCTTCCTAACAGCAAGTATTTTTTCTTTTCCTATACCTAACCTCCTCAGCAATCATTCCTTGGTATTGTCCTAAAAGAACAGATTATTTTTTTTACTGATTCAGGTCACTTAAGAGGTTGGTTAAGGCAGCTGCTAGAGCAATTCCTCAGGCTGAAGCGTGATTTCCCTCAGCACATTGCATTATCTTTGGGAATTCCTAGGCTTCTCTTGATTCCCTGTATCATGATTTGGTTTTTACCATCCTTCTCTCCAAGACCAACCACAAGTATTCATACCACCTCTATGCAAGCCTCCCACACATATTCATATCTGTCATAATTTGGTGTTTTTATCTGAGGCAATGCAGGTGTTTTGTCATAAACAATGTCTGGAGGGAGTTCCGCAGGCCTGAAATACTCTTGCAGGGCACACCTTGTGCTCTCTTAATCTTCCTGTTTATCATTTTAATTGAACTTTATTTTGTCTCAGAATTACTGCCCTTCCCATCCTGGAGAATAATCACTCTTCTCTGTGAATGTGGGAAGCTGAGCTTGGTTGTTTTCCCCCAAACTTCCCTTAACCTCTGGCTATCAGTAAGCAAGTGGCTACAGATCATTTAATTATGAAGGTTTTCACTGACCCTGCTTTGGGTTTAGTTCTAGAACTAAAGTATATACTAAGGGAGCACAGCAGAGATTTTTTTCTTTTTGTCCTGAATGAAGATTTTATTTTGAAATTAATCTTTTTGGTGTCATGTTTATTGAAACACAGTAGTTACCAAAAATATATATTTTATGCTTATAGTGTATATGTGCAGATGCCTTGTTTCAAAAGTGATTTTTACTCTTATTTTATGTGTAATAACAGTACAAAAACATCCCTCATACTAAGTAAGACTTTTATAGATGATAAAAAGAATACAAAATCCTGCGGTTTTCGTCTTGGCAAGAATCCTGTTAATAAAATAATAAGTATAGTAAAAATAATAAGGAAAATATTTCTGAAAAATTTTAATGCAAACAGTTTTGTATGTCAGATTAATGGAATAACATTTTACCTAAAAAGTTACATTTCCTACACTTGATAGATTTCAGCCCTAATGCATGTGGAACCATAGTTACTTTGACATAGCTATTTTCTAGTACTTAAAACTGAGCTTTATAATATATAACAAAATTATTAAGGAGGATTCCTTTGGAATCTCAGATGCAGGACAGTATGTATCAAGGATATTTTCCTTTTCAGTCTACTAATTTATCCAAGATATTTTAAGGGACATGCTTAACATTTGTCACATAAAGTCTGAACTTAGTTTTGATGAGAAAAATCTCATTGCTTTGAGAAGGTGGAGAATTTCATCCATTAGGAAGGAAATGAATGCTTATTCTAAGTCAAAAAGAATGGCTTCTCTGAAAGATACTGCTTACCATAACATTGACTTTTTGTTACATTACACTGTTTAGCAAATGTCGAAAGTGGGACCCATCACTTTTAATAAGGATGCATTTGAGAAGATGCATGAAGTTTCAGACAGAAGAGATAGGTGAACTTGTCCTAACTGTGGGTGGTGCAGTAATTAAAAGTCAGGAAAGCTGCATTCTCTGACAGTTCATTAGACAAAACAGTATGTGGAAAATGTCTCGTCATGTCTAATTGCTACAGCTTCTTGGATTTCTCTGTTATACTAGGAGATCATCTATTCATAAACCTGCAGGAGGAATTAATCTGCAGAAAGATGCACTTCCTACATTACATGTGTCCTTCTGTGCAATCAATGCCTCCAGACTTAGTTAAGAAATGTGGCAAACATAACAGTAGAAAATCTGTATCTAGCAATAGCATTAGAATTATTGAGTTGAGCCAGTGACATTACTTAGGAGTGTAATGCTATCTGAGTAGGATTATATTGTGTTGTCTATCAAGATAATTTTTACATATACATTACTAAGCAGTTCCAGATGTGGAATCTGAGCTAGAGCTACTGGTGTTTGAGCCTTCTTTTTCATCTCATGGTATGCAGAGAAACTAGCTTCAATATGTAGGTGAATGGTCTTACAGAATAGTGGCAGAAATATATCACACTTTTTTTCTGCACTTTCATTCATATTTTCCATTACGTAGAATGTTTGGATGCATTTTTTTAAAATTTTTTTCTGTATAAAATGAGAGATGATGTACAGCAGAGCAGCCTTTGAGCTTGGGTTGGTTGTAGTTCAGATGGTTTTAGCAGAGCACATTTTGCCTTAGGCAAATATGTCATGGGCAGCACTGGAATTTCAACTGAAGTGACTGGATTGACATTGGACCAACTGAAATCACTTTCTAATTCATGTCTGCAAAACTGATTTCTGCTTTCCAGTAGGGGCTACATGGTTTAATGTAGCCCTGACTCTGCAAGCTTGGTGCATGTATTTATCATTATCAGTTTTAGTAGATTCATGTTTATAGGTAGCACTTCAAATTAATCAGGTAATTACTGAATTCTCATCACACTAACATTCATCAGTAGTTAAGTGCTACTGAGAAATCCATACAAAATCTATCTGCCTCAGTCTTTAGATTTCCTAATATCCTAAGCTTCTGCTTCAGGACAACTTCAGTGCCAAGAAGCCTTTCCAGATGGTGCACGCACATACTGTCTCATTCTCTGAGAAATCTATTCGATCAGACTTGAGTTTGCAATAAGTGAGATAGTTGACTTGGTTTATGGCTACAGTGTTTGCAAGTAGTTTTGTATAAGTAAAACTCATGCAAATTGTCCATCTTTTATACTGCGAGTCAACAGAGCATTATGTGAACAGAATCTGAATGATCTGTAGTAATTATTTGCACTCTGACATGGTGTATTAGTCGTGGTCTGCTGACACTTCCTACAAGTAGTGCAAGTGGATGAAGAGCTCACAGTATAGCTGCAAAAACAGAGTTATTAATGAAAATAAACAACAGTAATTTCAGTAATTCTTCATGCTTCTGAGTTTATTTTTAATTTTTTTCTCTTTTCTATCAGCATCCAGAAGTGAAATTGCATTTTTAGGACTATTGATTCTTCATAAAAATAAATAGGATTTGTTAGTCCCCACCACCAGGCTTAGATGGAGGGCTGCAACTTGCAAATTGCAGGCGTGAGTTTGAACTTCTCAACAAGATGGCAATTTAACCTTTTTATTTGTTCCTAATCTTATTGCAGACCCCCTGAGGTGGTATTTACGTTCAAGACAAATGAAGGTTTAGAGCACATCAGCAGGAGGAATTAAACAGCCCTGTGCCAAAGGAGGAAGAAGAGGAATTTTGAAAGGGTTTCAGGTTTAGGGTGAGACCAAGACTAGCGTCCAATCTGTCACTCAATTTCTCATTACAGTCTGAAGGTCAATCACTCTGACCAGGATAATTTGGTGCACAACTGGACTTTACAGTTTTTACTGTAAAGTTTTTACAGACTTTACACAGCTGGAGATGAACATCTTTATTCTTTGCAAGTTTTCCTTAAATGTATCAGTGCTTTCAAGGTATTTCTTAGTGATAAAAGTCAGTGGGACTTACACCATTGTTATTTTTTTTCCTTTTCTTTCTTTTTTTGCAAAGCTGGGAACAATGCATGGTTGATGGCCTGAAAGATTTAAATAATGTTTTCATCTAAGTACTGGGCACAACCAGTCCATGCCTACTGTAGGTTTCAAGGACACCAATATTTTTATATTTTAAAAATAAGGAAGAAAACCCCAATTGTTAGTAGCAAAAGCAATTGCTGATACAAGGTTTGTATCTTGATAAAAAGCAAAGAAATTTAAATGTACTGAAATTCTGCAACTGGATCTGCACAGATGAGTTCTGGTACCAGGTTTCAAAAGAGAGTCTGACTGGAGTAGAAAAATCCAGACTACAAATGCAAATGCGTGGATGCCATTTACAACTGGAGTTAGCAGCTGTAAATGTTTTAAGGAGAAATTATGCTATGTTTTACAGCTGTAAAATATTCAGCTTTGTACAGACAGCCTCTATTGTGTCACTCAGGTACTACTGTATTAAGAAATAAATAAGAATTACAAAACATAATGTTGAAAAATATATATATATATGTGTAAGCTGTCTTTTCTTATGAACTTCCTTGCCTTTTAATGTTTCCTTTATTTGAGATGAGAAAATAGAAGATTAGATTTGGCACATTCCACCGTGACTGCCAATTTCTTTTCTAGAGAGAACAAGACTGGAAAATAATTGAAATGCCTGGAACATCTAGCCTGGGCAACAAAATACTGTGTGGCACAGCCCTATGCAGGTCTGATCTATTTGGTGTCCTTATGCTTTACAAGTAATAAATTAACTCATATCTGCTTAGGCAGAAAGAAGCTGTTATCAGGCATGTACATTTCACATTAGGTTGAGGGAAAATTATTTATTTTGTGTTAAATGTAAATAGCAGATAAAGACTTAACTTAAAAACCTGAAAACTCAGCAGAAATCCTAATCTATAGTTTCCTCCTCCATTTTATCTCCTTTTCTTTCAAAAAGAATAAGAATTTCTTTTTTCTATCCTCACCATGTAATTCTGAAATCTGTAAAAATCATACAGTCCATTGAAGTTAAACAAAACCCACTGTATGTAACTGTTACTGTATGAAACAAATATTCTTAATGCAAGACCATTCAGAAAATAACTTACCAGTAATTTTTTATAGTAGTTTCATTTCCTTTTTTATACGCTACACTTTCCTCAGTGTTCACTGAAGATGAGACTTCACCTCACAGAATTTCTAAAATATTATAGGTCTATTATTTTAAGCTTCATCTTTCATTGCTATTAGAAAATTTCTTTAACTGCCCTTGATTTTCACTCCTTCCTTGGGTTTTTTTTTTTTGGGTATTTGAGCTGTTTTTCTAACAACTGCTGATGTGGGCATCTTTAGGCATACCTGTCTTAAGAGCACTCAATTTCACAAGTGGGTCTTCAGTGACTTTTCAAAAAAACCCCAAAAACTAGAAGAGTACCTGGAATTACAGGTCATTTGTGAGAATTAAATCTCATGATGCTATCAATTTGATAATTCATTTTGCAAACACTGTGTGACCACTGAAACCAACATCACTTCTTTGTGGGAGCTGGAACTATAAAGAAAACGTTGTCTTGTCGCAGGATTCAAAAATCAAAGCAGGAACAATTCCTGTGCCAGACGAGTTCAACTAAAACTTCTCCTTTGGAAGGGTTTATATCTAGATCTGAATGTCACTGCTTGGAGTTCTCTCTCTCCTCTTTTTGAATGTCATGTTTACTTAACCTAACACCTCTAAAAGCCATAAGGGTTTTTTTGCCATGCCTTGCTTTATCCGATAATTCTTAGAAAGCCATACCCAGAGCAGTATGTTGACTGCTTAGATGAAAGTATGTCCCAACATATCACCACACAAAACCAGTTTGACTTAACATTGAATAGGTTGTAAAATAAGGACATTCATAAGGATATACAATCTATCTTCTCTGTGTATATCTAATGACGATAATTCCAGGGTTTGCAGATAATCCATTGTGATAATATTATAGGTCTAGAGATCTAACAGCTAAAACAGTTGGTCTACCAACTTTTCCATTCATACTGCAAAAAGTATACTCATTTGTGCTTTAAGCATAAGTAAAAACAAAATAAAGAATATAATAAGGATTAGTTTTGAAAATGTTTTTTTCAAGAGGTTTAATTCTGTTTTAATATGTGTTTGTTTTTTGTCCTGATCAGATGTGACAGTTCCAAAATCACTGCTTTGATATACTGTTCCATATAATTTTCCAACCAGACAGGTAATTAACTTTTCAAGTGGGCTATATTCTAATTAAACAGGATGTCAACCAAAAGTTGCAAACTAAGAAAGCAGAACTGCATGTCACAAACACAAAATTGCTTTAGGCTAAGATGTTTAGAAACAGGTGCCTAAAATTTTGTGTCTGCAGTCCATTTGCAAGTGCCTAAGAAGTACAAAACCTAAATCAATGCTGTCATTATCTAGTCTAAAACTTTGGGCCTTACACTTTAACTGTTTTTTTCATTATTATGTTGATGATTCATGTTTTGATCTCATCAAATGCCAGGTAGGTTTCAAATTCTTCTAACAGATTAATTAAAAAAATTTGGTTTTTTTATTTTTTGGGTTAGGTTTTTGACAATTTTGCAGAGCTCATTGTTTTTATGTTGCCTTCTGGGTGGCATTGGATATCATAAAAATTATATGCAGGTAGAGAGCACTGTTAACTGAGGGAAGTAGGCAGGGGGCAGGGCAGTGTTGAAGAAAAGAGTGGGGAAGTGCTACTATGCGGGAAGTAGTTACAGTGAACACGGTAAGAGTTACTTAAGCAACTCAATACTTTCAAACTATCTTTGCTCAACTGTGTTTCTCCTCATTCTTGTTGACTGTGTGGAGCAACAACGTTGAGGAAAGCTAATTTCAACTGTGAGCCAGTTAGTTGCTGAAAAGGAGAAGGAGAATGGAGACAGTTAAAGGTGTGGTAAGCACAGTTACGCAAGTGGAATTACACCGTCTCCTGGAAAGGCCTTTTTCATCCTTGGCTTTGTGCAAAGCAGAATAAGAAGAGGAAGTGACATTAAAAAATTGTGAAGGCTAGAGACAGAGGTTTGTGTGTTATTTGCCTCATTAGAGAAAATTCAGTAAGGTCATCAGCAAAGCACTGCTAAAGAAACATTTTATAAGAAAACATTCAGCTAGTGGTGAACAAATTCATGCCATTGCCAAAACTTTAATCAGAATTGACTCTGGTCTTGAATAAAAATAAATAGATAAAGTACCTCCTAAGCTGGAAAGACAAGGAAGGATATGCAACAGAAAAAGCATGTAAAACATGGTGAAGAGCTGACAGAATTCTGTTAATTACCTATGTTCTATAAAAGCATAACTAAAACCAGAATTAAAATTAAATTGATAATAGAAAAAAATAACCAAATTCATCAGCCAGCAGCAAGTGCTTTGATCTATCTTTATCTACCTTTTAAAAAGCTTAATTTTTTTAACGTTATTTATATGTATAATGGCAAATAGTATTTGCTTTTTAGGTAAATGTCAGTATGCTGTTTGTAGTGGTAGCACTAGTAGTAATAATAATAACAGCAATAACAATAATAATTATTCAGGAAGTAATAGTTGTCTTAGTTTATTCATAGTCTTATATAGAATACTGATTTTACTGGTATCAATATATAATAACTATACTATAGGAGCAATGTAACAATATCCTTCAACTGAAGTAACTCCCTAGTTACGTCTTTTATTATGCATAAGAAAGTAATGTTCTTGTAAAGTGGGTTGATTTGGATCTGGAAAAATAATGAGAGTTTCTTCTGCAGATGTCCATGTAATGTATGTTATTCCTTTTCCCAAAGCATTAGAATTTATTATCTCTCAATTATCTTGTATTAGTGCCAGTAGTTTTTTTGCAAGTTCCTTGTCTCTTGCTGACAATTGAAGACATTACAGAATCTGTACAGTACTAAAATTCACCACATTTCTGAATGTTTTTTTCTAAGCTATTCTTAAAAGTTAATCAAAATATGGGAATAAGATTTATATACAAATTATAAATTTTAATAGAATATGCTGTTTCTGTCTCTAGACCTTCAAACAGTTCACCTTAATCAATGTTCAGTTATTTCCTTAACTATGTCTAGTATTTAGTCTCTAGAGACTCATAAACTGTTAAACATTGTCAAGAAAATATTTTAATTTTCTTTTATAACTTGGCTGGATAATCAAATTCTTAGCCAAGAATGACACAAAAGACCTCCAACTGTTTCTGTCCAATTTGTTATTCTTTAATTCATTGCACTTTACGAACAACGATTATCAGCCCTTTGTTTTTCATTAACCCCCAGCCTAGATGGTTCAAACACAAGAATAATGATGCACAACAGTGACACATCTCCACAATGGCAAAATGGAAAACCAAATTTCCTACCCTGACCCAGCAGGGATACTTCAGCCATCAGCACTCTGTATGTTGTAATGACGTGCTTCATAAACAACTCCAGTTTTCAGCATTCACCCACACACTTGGCTCTTCAGCTGACTGGTTAATTCAAGAGGAATCTTTCTTCCCTTTGCCTTTGCCAAAACTGATCAGGGTTTTAGCTGTTTTCAGTCTTATATAATGGAGCAGCAAGTAAACGCATGAGTTGTTTATCTTTCCACTGAGAATTATGTGGACCCTCTCTCCTTCTTCACCTGTCATTCTCTTATCAAAGATTTGATGTGTAAAAACAATCATATCACATCAGATTAAAGATACATCCAGCTTAGTTACTGATAATACATGACATCAGATGCCAGGGAAAGAGTCAAAGTTTTCAACAAGCATATAGCAATACTTTTTCCATATTCTTTCAGTATACAGCAATTTGCATATTTTTCTGAAACAGAATCTTTGGATTTCTTCCTGAAACAGAAAAGGTGTTTTTCTGTTTGATGGCCTTGTTAGAGATTTCTTTCTTATTTTCTTCCAAGCATTTTTTGAAGTGTCATAGAGTTAATATTTACTGCACTGTGGGGCAAGAAGCTTTATGTTGTGTCAAAGACTACTTAATTTTATTTATTTTGCACTAGCTTGATTTAATATCCTCTTGTATTTGCATGAATGAGAAAGAAATACTTATCTAACAAGTACAATTCCTTTAACCTCTCTTCACACATTATGTGCTCCAGCCTTTAGCCATCTTAGCAGATCTTCCCTGGACTCTCTCCAGTCTATCAATATCTCTTTTACACCTGGAGGCTCCAAACTTATCAAGTTGTTCACACACAGCCCTATCACTGCTGAGCAGAGTTGTCCAAAATTCAGTATCCTTCAGAAAGTCACAGGTGAAGGGCAGATACATGTAAGCTGCTAAGGTTATACTGCAAAGAGAAATGACAGACTGCTAGTCCAGAAGCCATATGACATAACTATTTTACACTAATAGTGCTATGAACTAGCTCACTCTGGAGCAAACTGGCTTAATCCACACCAATTAGTTCATGACTGAGTCTATTTGGTGGCTCTGTGACTCTAAACCTAAATGACTGGTTTGTGGTGTTTCATTTCATAGTGCCCCAAATCATGTCAGGGTTTTACTACAGCTCTCCAGAGTGGTGGTTTATTTTAATAACATAAAAAAAGATGTATGTGTGGTATGAAAAACTGTATTGTATAAAGGGCTCAAACTTCTCTGTTACATATTTCTAGCTTTTAGGGGCGAACCAATTTTTACTCACTGTTCATTACAGATATGTATGAACTGATTGAGCTACCATCAAGCAATTGATGCCTTACCCCTTATTGCACATTAATGCATTAATTTTCTTGAGTAAATTATTGTTTAGGCGATATTTTAGTGATTTAGAATATCTACTGTAAATAAGTAATACTATTGTAGATAAGCATATTTTGTGAAAACTATAGAAGCTTGAATCAGTTTTTTGTTATATTAATTGTTGATCCTAATTGTTAGCTAAATTATATTTCTACTTATGATGAAATTGCTACTTCTCAGTCCTTACTCAGGAATAAGTTATCTCATGGATTTTAGACAGTGACTTCAGTAAATAAACAAAAAATTTTATATTATTATGTATTTCTGATACAATAATTTTTCACCATGTCAGTGCATGCAATTTTGAATAAATCATCCAATATTGAAATTAAGATGAATGAACACCCATATTGTCCTACAATTTCATTGATTATCTGTCCACTACTTGTGCTTTTAGGCTATACTTGTTCCCCTTTTGACTTTTAGAAAGAAAATAAAACCAGGAAACGTAGGCTCAGAGTTTGCTTTTTTTTGGTTTGGTCGTTTGGGTTTTTACTGGGGGGTTAGGGGGGAGAAGGAGGTCTGGCTTTTAACATTTTGACACATATGCATATAATATTACTTTTCCAAAAGGATGAAGTCTGTCTAGGAGTTGTTTTTCATGCTACACTGGACTGCTTTTCTTTGACCCTAAGGAAGATGCAAGAAATTCTTGGTGGGGGCTTCCTATTCACACTGACAATGTGGCTTCTGTTCTATGTATTTTTGGGTTTTTCCAGTCTGTATTCTAATTTTATAACATTTTGGGACTGAATCTACCTGTGCTAGGGGAGCCCAAGTTTTGCAATAATATAGTTGCTTGGGAGATTGTGATACTGTGAGCACCTTTGCTCTTTCCAGCGGTTTTACAGAGACTGCTAATTCAAATTCAGGTCCCACAGAACAGATCTTCAAATATTCTTGAGTAATTTACAAATTTTAAACTCATAAAGAGTATAAAATAGATGCTTAAACTGTACCTAGAAATTCAAGTACATTTTTCTGTTTCAACTACTTATCATTTTCAACATGTCCATATTTTTGATGACACTTACCTGAACATTTACCCAGAATTTGACCTTGTTCCCTGTGCTGGAACAACTCCACTTCTCTAAAATACTGAAACTTTCTATTATAAAAGCAATGCTTACCTGCACATAAAGAAAATTACTTGTGATTTGTTTCCAAACAATGAGATGGAACATGAAAGGAACATCTTAAACTTGACTATATCCAGTCTGCACTTTCTTTGCAGTAAACTACTGTCAATTAACTTCACTCGGCAGACCAGGAGAGAAAAGAAGGACCAGAGAAAAGCTATACAGCAGATATTGGCAGTCTTGTTCATTTTCTAAGGAAAGGAGCTTAGATATAAAGATAATTAGGTAATTTCTATACATAGGATTAGGTGATATTTGGTGCAGAATGCCACAAAACTCCATCAACAAATTTTTGACATTTCAGTACTCTGGTGCATATCTGAAACATCTAAATGCAACACATAAAAAACACCAAACCAAATGCTCCATGTAGGCCAAATTTCACCTGTTTTTGTGACACAGTTTAGAACTCCTAGAATTCCTAATTTAATATTTTAACTTTAATTGTTCCATTTTTCACTTAATTAAAAATAGCATCTTGTGATTTATTTGCAATTCTGAGAGCAATTACTACATGTTATCACTGTTGTTCTTTTAAAATTGCTTTTAGTGTCAGTTCCAAGTTAGTTCCTCTCTTGTGAGACCTCATCTGGAGTACTGTGTCCAGTTCTGGAATTCTCAACATAAGAAGGATATGGAGCTGTTGGAATGGGTCCAGAGGAGGACTACAAAGATGTTCAGAAGGCTGGAGCACCTCCCATATGAGGACAGGCTGAGAGAGTTGGAGTTGTTCAGCCTGGAGAGGAGAAGGCTCCAGGGAGTTCTTATAGTGACTTTCCAGTACCTGAAAGTGGCCTACAAGAAAGCTGGAGACAACTATTCATAAAGGCTTGTGATGATAGGATGAGAGGGAATGGATATAAACTGGAGAGAGGCAGATTTAGTCTTGATATAAGAAAGAATTTCCTCACAGTGAGAGTGGTGAGACACTGGCACAGGTTGCTGAGGGAAGCTGTGGCTGCCCCATCCCTGGAGGTGTTCAAGGCCAGGTTGGATGGGGCCTTGGGCAGCCTGATCTAGTGGGATGTCCCTGCCCATGGTAGGGGGGCTGGAACTAGATGATCTTTAGGGTCCTTTCCAATCAAAACTAGAATAATAGAATTTCTAGGTTGCAAAGGACCCACTGGATAGTCAAGTCCAACCACTCTTATCAAACACTAAACCATGCCTCTCAGCACTTCATCCACCTGTATTTTAAACACCTCCAGGGAAAGTGACTCAACCATCTCCCTGGGTAGCCTGTTCCAGTGCCCAATGACTCTTTCTGTGAAAATTTTTTTCCTGATTTCAAGCCCGAACCTCCTCTGGTGGAGCTTGAGGCCTTTTCCTATTGTCCTGTCCCCTGTCACTTGGGAAAAGAGGCCAGCACCCTCCTCTTTACAACATCCTTTTAGGTAGTTGTAGAGAGCAATAAGGTCTCCTCCTCCTCTCCAGGCTAAACACCCCCAGCTCTCTCAGCTGTTCCTCATAAGGCCTGTTCTCCAGCCCCTTCACCAGCTTCATTGCTCTTCTCTGGACTCGCTCCAGAGCCTCGACATCCTTGTTGCGATTCATAAATTTATTTATTGTCAAGGTCTGATGATGAGTCCCTCATTAATTACTTGTAATTAAATACTTATAAAATTCACTTCTCCTTGAAACAGAAAACACTTCCTAGAGTTTAGTCTTGAGATAAACCGGAATAACATTATAAAGTCAAAAGATTTTTAAGAGTCCTGTTAAATTTGTACAAACCCCTAAAGTTTTATTTAAAACCAGAATGGGCTACTGCTCTTAGGAATAACTCTAAAAATGATGTAGGTAAGTGCTAATGTTTGATGGAAAAAAACCCCACCCTCAAAACCAAATGAATGAACAAACAAACTCCTCCACAGAGGTTTAGAGCTTTTGATTAGAATCAAGCACTGCATTTTCATCTGATGTTCAGCGTCTCTGTCCTAGGAAGACACATTGTCTAGAACCTGACTTTCATGGTGGTTAATTTTATATTAAAATTTTGTTTGGGAGATTATATTGAAGCTAAACATATCTCTTTGTGATCTATATTTGTACCTACTTTTTTGTGTTAATAAATTACAACTCAGAAAATCTTGCAGGTGAAATTTGTAAGTTAAAACAAGAAAGTATATCTATTTTTGCACACATAGTTCACATTTCCTTTTTATCACTTAGGAATAAGACTCAAAATTTTGAAATGCAAAATAAAAATAATTATTTGACAAAAGATTTCACCTTATTTGTGTAATTACCTGCTTATTTTCTGTTACTGTATGCAAGTATATATGTCCTCCTCTCCAGTACATCCTGGATCTATATGAATATTATTACTGTATGAGCATTACATATTGGTAAAATTTTGCATGAGATTGATTGCACAGTTCGAGATAGAGAGTAGGTCTGGGCTAAGACCTTAACTGCTGGGCTATCAATTTTTTTTCTTCTGGTACAAACCTGTGTTATGCATATTGAAAATTGCCTATCCCTTGAAAGGCACAACAGCGTTTTCAGTGAGATTGTTCTTAGTATTTTGCTCGTGGTCTTGCTCCACTTCTGACCCTTTCAAGTCTAATTGAGATCCATGAGGAGAAGACATTCATTTTATCTGGCCAAGTGACAGCAAGGAAACCAGAGGAAAAGGCGGACAACCTTAGGGCACCAAGCATCCGGAACTGATTTTATTTAAGATAGCTAGGGAAAATGTGTCAATCCATCACATCAGCACAGCAGGAGAATTTTCCAGCCAGGAAGAAGGGCAGTATACCTCTGTGTAAGTTTCTGAATGTTTCAACCATGTCGTGATTTTATTGACTATTTGCCTAGTAACAGAGGATAAACAACAGTGGTTTTCATATGCCCATTATATAACAGTAACAGCTAACTAGGAGCATTAACTAGTATCACTAGAGTATTTTTACTATTGTCTCGAAACATAATGGTTCTAATTGAAAGCTTAAGGAGCTGTTTTTTTTTTTCCATTGCCTGCAAGGAAGTTTCTGACCTTCCTTTTCTTGTATCAATAATTGCCTAAAACACAATTTCAAAACAGAAGCCTCTGTCTGTTAGTGTCCATTGAATTCCCTGCTCACACATCAGGTTCTGAAGAGCCACACTGAAGTTTGCATCTGTCTTTGTAAACTCCATCTCAATAAATATTTCCAAAAGGATAAATATTTCAAAAGCTGCCACAGCAACAGGCTGTACTGAAAGCCAAAATGAGAGTGCCAAACAACGTCTGGGTTCCTGAAAAAGAAAGTGGATGGCTTTAAAAGTAAATCACCTATAGTGATCTGCACAATGAATTATGCTGTGAATAGCGCTCCTGAGATTTGAGTACTACATACAGTCTTCATCACTCTCTATTTCTCTATTCCTTAGCTTCAGAAAAAGCCTATCACAGCCTGCAGAGGTTTAAAAATTCAATTTAATTCCAGCACTTAATCACAGGAAGGGAAAAACTTACATTTACATTGAAGTTAGCAGAAATCCATGAAATTTCATTTGACTAAGTGAGAAAAGAGAGAAGAAACTTCAGAGCAGTGGACCTTGAGTCCCTCATGTAGTTTTTTACGTGAGAAAGGATAATGTTTGTCACTAGTGTCATCTAAATTCCACAGCTCAGTAACGTTCGCAATATAGATCAAGTAAATCATAGTATAAGGTTACTTCTATTCATATGATGAATGTGCAAGCTCTTATGATAGGATAATTTAACAAGACATCCTGTAACAAATCATCTCCCTGAAACAAGACTAGAATACAAAAAAATCTAGTCTCAGCAAGTTAATTAAACAGAGATGTGGGATCTAGAATCTCTTGCATAAGATGTCTAGGCCAGTGGAATACACATGGTAGAACTTTGCTATTTTTCAGAGAGTTTGTATTGGAAAGAGTGTTTGTCACTGAAATGCATCTTGCTGGCATAAGTTTAAACAGAAATAATGCCTGCAACAAAATTCTCTGTGTTGTAGAGTTACATGTCTAAACCTGAAGAAGACCACATTTTCATTCTTTGACATAATCATGCTGCTGAAAACTGCTTTTACACTTTTATTTCACACAAGAAAATCAGTTAGAGCTTGCAGCTATTTAACTCCTTATACATAAAACACACATCTGTTCTCAACCTATCATATACAATGCATTTCTTGACTGTTTTATACACCTTTGTTCAATCAGAAAAATAATGTCAGGTTCACATGGAAATAAAATTCACATTCCTTAGTGATTAACATATTAAATCGCCTTCCAGAACAAACATGATGGATGTTTAAAAACAGCCTTTCATTTTAAATGAAGAGGTGGATTAAGGCTAATTGGAGTCTTATCAACCAAATATTATCTACACACAAGAGACTAAGTCTCTATCTTCCTTCAACAGTTTTTTTTGCATTAAATTAGATATTCTCTAAAACTAGTCTTCCTTTCACCACATCTCAAATCCCTCTGCCCTATTTTTCAGTCATTTCCAAAGACTTTAGCTCAACTATTCTGAGTCCATACTTTCGCATTAAAGAACAGCAGAGGCAGTATAATGAGTGGAAACATAATGTTTTGTCAAGACCTTTTATTAAATACATACAAATTATGTTCATTCAGTATAAAATTTAAATGCTTTTAATTCAAACTTGTTATCTCAGTTCCAGAAATCAAATAAAATGTATTTTAAACAATTATTGTATAATAAATAAGGCTTCTGTAGCTAAATACTTCCAAATCTTAAATAATGGAATTTTTACTGCAACTCTTATGTTTTCAATTTAAAAGTTTTACATATTGGTAGTTGTTCTCCTGTTTGTCTTATTTATGTTAAGAAATGGATTAAAACTAACCCTTTCCCATGAACTCTTTTAGGCTCATTGAAAAATCATTTTCCAACTAGGAATGTTTTGTCAAAAAAACTTGTTCAGATACATTAAGAATAATGAAAAAAATCTTTATCTTTTAGTTCTTAAGATTTTAAAAATCATTTGTATTCCAATCAGACTTTGAAAGGAGCTTTTTTTACTAGCTTCTAACTTCTTTTTTAATTTGTTTTTTTAAGTGGGAGAGGATGTTTTACTTCTTGTTTTTCACTCTCATATTTCTTTTCATTTTAAATTTGATTTGAAGTGAATGTGTTTGGAAGTAAGTGAAAGAACATTTTCTCCCTGGAATATCAATAAAGTGCGGACCCAGGCCACAGCATTGTTTCTGAGTTCCAAGGAATGAGGGAGATGTTTTAGACACAGATGAAATAACGCATTCGACGTTCTAATCATTTCCAAAGTGTCAGACTCATTCCAAGTTTTTGGGTTCATCAGATCATAAACACTCTGAAGTATCCTGCATAAATAACTTTTTCTGTTAATGCTCCATACTTCAGCTACCAGGGTAAAGCAAACTGTTACTGCAACTACAGTGAAATTATTTACAAATATATTTCGCCTTTAAATAAATTTGGCTTAATATTCCTTGAGAAACTGACATTATAGAAAAACCTTAAATGCAGTCAGAAATATTTTGTCTCATACTACTTTTCTTCATCCCTTCTGTGCATGCACTATAACTGAGGGAAAGTATGCAAGTGGAGAAGGATATCATGTTTGCTAAAAAAAACCCACTCAGTGGCTAATTTCTCTATTACAATTTGTCACTTAAAAAGCTGATTCTGTGGACAGAAAGTACCATAGTTAAAGGTACTGAAATATACACAGATTAAATATCAGAAAAGACAGGAGAATATCTAAACTATTCAAAAATGAAAGATTCTGTGGAATGTTCTACTCTTCTAGCCTAGGTTGCTAGGGTATGTTCTCCTCTCTCTAGGGTACCTGTAAGAGAAAACCCAGGACTCTAAAAATGTTCATTAAAGGGTTTTGTTCTTCTCACCAGGTGCTTACGATATATGTTAAAAATATATGATAAAAAAAAAATGGAATATGTTCACTTCTCTCTAGCCATCTCCAGATGACATAAAAGAAGAAATAAGAATATGGGAACATTGAAGTTGAATGTGATGAAATACTGGGAGTCTTTGTGGCTGGTCCAGGGAGCAATGCAGTGGCCAGAAAGCCAGTTCCCTTGGAACAGTCTTGACTGAGCAGATCTGAAGACAGAACTTTCTGTGTAGTTTTGTTCTCACTGCTTCTGCATTTTGAAGACTGTTTTTCAAAACACATTGTAAATCACTCATGAGAAATCCTAAATCCAAACCTGAGTATTGTGGGTTGGGGAGGAACCAGCCTTAGTCATCACTCATCTGAAAAGTTATCTCAATTTATATTGTAAATGCTGCACTGCAAGTAATCCTTATTTGGATTTTGTAGCAGTGTTTTACACTGAGAAACCCATAACCTAACTGAGGAGTTTATGGAATGTATTTTTTACCACAATTCACTGCTTCTGTTTTTTGCATTCATGTTCTAGCCTCTAGTTTCTAAAGGAAAACAGGGATGACTTTGAGAGATTTCACTGGAAAATACAGAGCAGTTATCCAGTTTATTCCTTCGTCTTTTGTTCTATGCTTAACACAGTGGTTGGCAGGTTTTAAGAGTACAGTAATATCAATGCAGTCTTCAGTGCTCTGTCCATAAAGTCAGAGAAAAACTATCTTCACTGAATGTCTTTTCTGTACCAAGCAGTGTTTTTATTATTTTCAATACTAAAAAAAACCCTGTTTCATTACAATATATTTTAAGTCACTAAAGTATACTAGAATCCTATACTAGAAAGAAGTTAGACACCATATGTAATTAATTCAATAGGATATTCCAAAAGCAACTTCTGTTTTCCCATCGCTAAGTGACATTTCCACAAATTAAGTTAGGCAGCAGCTTGTAAAAATATTTGGCCAAAAATGGATATAGGAAAAAGCTGCAAATTAAGTTGCTGCTCTTAGCCTTTTGAGTTCATCTAGAAATTGACAAATATTTATTTGTTTTTTATAAATGTGTATACGTAAATAAGATGTGAATTTATAGTATTTCAAACACATTGGAGATCTTCTGACTTCCTTACAGCTATGTTTGAATTAAACTAATGTTTTTGTATCTGCAAGACCCAGCATCCCTCTTTCTCTCATCTTCTATCTGACGTTACTATGAATAGATTTCATTGTCTGAATTTTACATTTTTCTGTTGAAGTACAAGCACAGGGGACTAAATGAGAAGGAAAACTTGAGAGACTCTAGTAAGAAGTAATTTTTTGCTATGGACAAGATCTGACCCTAAAGAAGCAGTGACCTAAATTTCAGATGTCTTCAGTGGTATCAGAATTTCAGCCTGGAAGTAGAATTATGTAAATTACAACTTTCTAAATCTCTCCGGAAAATCTTCTGAACTGTCCCTGTCATTTCCCCAAGATCCAAAGCCGACTATTCATCCTGAAATTGCTAATAATTTTGATTTTGTAATAATTTATTTTTTAAACAAACGGTTACCGGAAGGTGGGAGGTTATTTATTTTACATAGTAGGTGGGAGTGGCAAGTGTTTGAGTTAGAGGTATATAATTTTTAAATTGTTACTAAGTCTTCTGATGAACTCCGCACAGTGCAGCTTTTGTTTGTCTTGATCCTCTGTTGCCCGTTTTCTATACAAATGCTTACACCGACACCAAGACAAGCAATTCAACTTACCAAAGAGCTGCTCTGTATGTATGCTCAATCCATTACCCATTTTAACTCGGGAAGAACATAGGCTTTTCTGTATGTAATTCTTGTATCATACAAGAATTGGCTCCTTGGGCTCAGCTTATTTCCTAGTAGACATAGCTTATGTGCTAAAACCATCCCCTTAAAAACCCATAATCATTCCTCTGTATAAAATTGGTAATTTCATATAGAAAAGCCAGTTACTAAATTAACCAAGCAATTTTCATTCTCGTGCTAGCTTTGCTGGTGGTCCTTCTAGGTATTGCTTGAGGTAAGTTAGAAAGGCACCCAGAACTTCATGTGCTTTTAGATAATTCAAGTTTAAATGTCGTTGTTTGCCAGTCCTTCACTTTATCCACTAAACATAAAACTAAATGTTGCATAGGCAAAACTTATGCAGGCACATGTCAACATTTTAATTTGCTTTAGCATGTTTTTTTTTGTTTGAATGCCTTCCTTACCAATAAGAGCAAATTAAGATCATCTCACTCTGGAAAGATAAAGTGCATCAGAAATAATTTAGAGAAAGTAGGACAAAGGAATAAAATAAGTACAAAACTGAAGTCTGAACCTCGAACTTTACTCATGTTTAGAGCTCTATGGGAACACTGAAAAATACTAAAATCATTGAAACTCTTATTCTGTGACAGTATTTCAAACATCACTCAAATATTAGTAACAATGAGGGATTTGTTTGTGTCTTTGATTTTTAAGAAAGCATTTTTCAATGAAGCTGGCCAAAGATCTTAGATTATTAAGAGGGCGTTTTTTTTATGTTGCCAAGAAATAAAAGCAACCTTTTCAAAGTTTCCCAAAATAATTGTGGAATAATATCCATTCTGAAAGGCTAAGCATTTTACTTTATTTTTTTCTTCCTTTCTTAATGTTAATTGCTTTAATCATAATCTTCATTTATATGTGGAACATTTTGTATTTAACAAAGAACATATTTTGACAAGCAAAAGAACCCCATACAAATTGTTACCAATTTTACTTTGGAGTACACTGTAACAAACTACTATGATTCAGTGTTTCAGTGAAGAATGCAGTCTAGTTAACATATTCCAAATGAACTGATTTTATTCCATGGAAGTAGTATTTCCCAAAATAAAAAAGTTCCCACGGAAAATTTTCAAACTGTTCCTGCTTCAGGGTTTGAAAAATGAAAGCATAGACAAATGTCACAATCATTTTCAAATATTTTTTTTCCTATCCTAGGAAAATCACATGTAATGTATGGCAAAATAAAAAAAAAACAAAACCCCCAAAAAAAAAAAGTTTAATATTTTAAAAAATTGTGAAACAGTAATTATAAATCATTATTTTCTGTATTAACTGCATATGTTTCTTGTAAGTGGTGGAATGTATGGAAGTGAAGCTGGCTGTCTGAGAATGGAAGAAGCTCAGGCTATTGTTTAATATCATCAGGGATGCTATAAAGCAGCGTTCTTTCTCAGAATGAGATGTAGTCAAATAAAACATATGTGGCCTGGATTGCCTACTTAAATTAAGTACAGTAAAAATGTTGGGTTTTGCTGTTTTGGTCTCTTTATTAAGCCAGTAAAACTGTAACAGTGCACTAACATTGACTTGCTAATATTGCCTTAACTAAGGGACTGACAATGAAGTACTTTCCATTAGTTACAGTAGCTAACCAAAAAAAAAAAAAAAGAAGAAAGAAACTTTGTGAGCTCTACAAAACTAGGATTTAAAATTGTTTGTCTATTTTATGCCTCCATTGATTTTATGAACACTATTTTCTTGTGTTCTGAGGAGTTGGAGGTCTTTTTGTTGTTTTCTTTTTGTCAATAGAGAGCTTTTCCACACCAGACTGCATTCTTTCTCTCCTGCTGCAGCTCTAATTCCTGTTCATTATAAAAAAAGAAAGAAAAGGGAAAGTGAGGTTAAAGAAGCAGGGCTTTAAATTCTTTGGATAATTTAACGCTTTCTGATATAATTACCAACATTAATAAAATATTTGTTTAGAAAAAGAAATCCAGGACTAAATTTTCCAGGAAACAGTTATAAATGGACATGTTATGCAGCAATCACACTGATTATTAAATATCTACAGAAACAAACGTGCATGAAGGAACACACAATGACTAATAAATGCTTAGGAAATACGAAGGTGAGGTACACGATGAATACTACTTTTCCACTTCAGGCAAAAACAAGGTGTCTGATTTCTTTATGTCTTATGTAACTCCCAAAGATGTCATCTGCATTTTTTTGCTTATACTGGACATGGAAAACAGCTCACTCTTTGTGTTTTCTATGATTTTTTTTTTAATTTTTAATTACATATTAAAATATATTTAATGTGTATGTAAGCCTAAAATTCTAGAGCTTATTTTCTTTTGAACATTCCCTGCTAATCATAAAAATGTGTTCTTCTTTAAAAATCAGTCAGATGGTTCTCGCATCTACATATTGAAAAGAATTGCACAGATGTTTAGAGTTCTAGTTTAATAAGTTATCTAATGGTAAGAATCTGCATTCAACAGTTTTCTGTTCTTGTTGTGGGTGATGGAAAATTTACAAATTCAACTCTCCTACCGAGACTGACATTGCTGTGAACTGCATTGAAAATGATCTCTTTTGATTTTGCATTTTACTCAGAACAAACTTAAGGTCTGGAACACAAGCTTCCTGATGAACCATTTCCGAAATTCAGAAGGGATGAGGGATGAGGTTTCAGATAGCAACTATAGCTCATTTCTTTGAGTTGGCTTCCTCAGCTAATGTCTAGACACATAAAAGAAAACAGCTATTGAAATGCTGAGCACTGCACTGATTAACTTTTAAATAACTTGCTGCCTATCTTGTGATGGATAAACAGGCTACAAAGAATGGAAAGAATAATGACCAAAACTGGAATCCATGGGAGCAGGGAGTTGCTTAAATACCTAGAAGCAAATGGTGAGGATCAGTGACTGACTGAAGTCCTTTTCAAGGAATGACATTAGGATCCTCGATTAAGAGTTATGCTTCAAGGATTTCAGCATCGCTACATGTAAGAAGGCAACAGTTGCCTATAAATCAGGATCATCAGAGCTACAGAGGCTTTGTCTGAGTACTTGGAAAGGTGTTTTCACAGGTCATCCTTCTTGAGTTGAAGTATTAGAGGGGATAAGGACAACAGAATACCTACAAGGGAAGGCAGGTCCATTTACTGTTATCCAGTGGCACTTGAGTATTCACAGGTTACTTGAGTTTCTTTAGTATAGACTCCTGGCTTTGGGAAAACGAAATGTCCTTCTCCAGTTCAGTAATCGCAGCTCCAGATTTGATTCTGGACGTAACGTGGGTGCATTGGACTTTGAGAAAATATCTCTGTCCTGGTCTTTACTTCATGTGGTTGAAGAACAGGAGACCCGTGTTTTATTTGTCAATATCTCTCAGATGGCTTTAAATGCACAGCTGTAACGCATTCACTGATCTACAGAGACTCCAGCATGTAGAGGTTATGCTATTTTTCTGGACTTGAGCAACGTGAGTGTTAGTGCCTGCTTAACACTTCAGAATTTCAACTTATGTGGAGCAAGGATTGAAAACTAGACCTTATTTCTCTCAAGTAAATTATTGCATCATTTCTAATCCATCACTGCCACAATGAATACCTAAAACTGAACAAAGGGTGACTGAGAAAGTTTCTAGCATATGAGCGTGAGTGTACGTATGTGTGTGAGTACAGTCACAGATGTATACATAAGTTGCTATGCAAACTTATATACATATTTGCGTATATAGGTATCAGTGCTTGTAGAACTCCTACAAATATTTTTTGATATTTTCTTCCATTTTATTCTTCATGGGTTTACATAGCTTGGAGGTGGGGGAAGGGAAAACAGTGAAAAGATAACGAACAGAATTTTTACTTTTTAAAATCAGCCTGGAAATTAGTTAGAACGGAATTCCCAGAAGTGCTCCTCCTTGATCTTCTATATTTACATTTGATGGGGCCAATATGCCTAGTGATCTCATTGGAACTAAAGTTTGTTTGACAAATCCTTTTGAAAAGTTTGCTTTAAAGTATCAAAGTGCAACTCTTCCTCATCAATAAGGGAAGGACTCAGCTCAAAATGTTCAATGAAGCACTAGACAGAGCCTCCTAAATTTATTATCTCAAAAACTTTCATCTTCTATTTCAGGGTAATGAATAAGGATCTTACTGAAAAGTTTTATAGGCAAAATAATATCAATACTTGATAATGCTTAACTGACAAAATCATTATCACGTCCTTGTTAAGCAATAATTTTCACATCATCCTTGTAGCGTGACAAAAATCATTATCTACATTTTACTGATTGAGAATGATTATAGCCCACATTTTCCAAAATGATCCCTTATTTGCATGCTTTTTTGTTATCAGATCCTGGTCTGTTTTAAAATAAATGACTTTCCACAACTCTTAGAATCTTGATAAACTTCAGACTCTCCTCCTGGGTACACAAAACTTTTTGAAAATTAAATTAATAAATATATTTGAGAAATTGATTGAAATGTCTTTTAGAATCATAGTTAAAGAATTAGCAGGAAAAAAGATATTAGAATTCAATATGGTATGAATTTCAGGCCCAGATGCTATAAATTGACTGTCTTTTAAGTCTTTTGTAATGCAAAACATGATGGAAAGAAACAGATCAAATTATTGGAGGAAAACAATTCGTAGATTTTCCTTATTTAAATTGAGAATAAATAGTGACACATGACAAGACTGATCACCATATGATTTCATAAAACAGAGTCTGCAATCCAATAATTGTTGTAATAGCCAGGTTGTAGAAGTGCACGCAACACATTTTATGTACACTAATTGTGCCAGTGAAGAGAAAAATGGTGTCCACTATAGATAGAAAAATATACAAAAAAGAATAAAAACTATTACTCCAGGTAACTTTAAAATTCACATCCTAGTTATTTCTGTATTTTCTGATGTTTGATAACATCAAGATTTATATTTCTGAGAAGGCATTGTATCAAAAGATGTGAAGTTGTGTACCAAAAGATGTGACGTTCCCTTGCAGCAAAGAAATTTGTTTTCTTTTGTTTATTCTGTGTCTTCACAGCTTCCAAATTTTGAGTAATAAGAAAATAATCATTAGCACATGACTCACTGTTGAAGTCAAAACATGTACTTCCTAAATTTAGTTTGGCGGGAGGATCCAGCTGGGAGTGATGATAAACACACGGTTCTCAGACACATAGACCTTTTCATAGTGCTATCATGCTTTCTTAGTGCTTTTATTAAACTCCCCAAATACAGTACTAACCTTTGCAGAGAAACCTGCACAACTTACATACAGGCTTCTGCCTTTTTTGTTTTCTTTCATGATTTCTCATTGAAAATTGTTTTTTATTCTTTTCAACCTGAGTTGTCCATTATGCTGGAAACAATGTTGGCCATAGGAGATTATGAGGAGTTTTTGGCCAATGTGAAAAGGGAATCATAAGAAAAAAAAGCAGAATGAAAACTATGAGAAAATACATTAAAAGGAATATTAAATATGTACTGAAGTATACATATACATTCTTGTGAAATCAATAAGCATCTACTTTTATTGCAACTGTAGGCTACTCTAAAAAAATAAAGATCAACCTGTTAAAAATGCTATCCCTATAAGAGAAGAGCTTTTCTGTTACTTCCAGAATGAAAGTCATTGTGCCCAGTTGCAGAGCATTTTCCCAGGACACATCCTCATGATAGTATATTTAAATCAACAGATGGCATGATTGGAAGGGCTGCATAGAAAGACAAAGGTCTCAGCTGTGCTCCTTAAAAGATAAAAGGTAAGTGTGGGTGACAGTTTTAGAAACAATGGATTTCACAAATCCCTTAAGCAATCTGGGAGGGAAATAAGGGCTCCTTTATAGATTAGTTGTTTCCAGCATTAGGATTGGTTGGGTATTTTCAGGGATTTTTTCTTCTTTTTTTTTTTTTTTTTCAGAAATGCTCTCTACAGTGACTCACAAGCACCCTATGAAGAGATGGTTTCTGTTGCCACTCTGATTACTTTCTGTTGTCATCATTGCTGTTCTTCATTTGGTTCTTACTGAGCAGAACTGACAGTTTGATTTCACTTGCCTTTTAAATGAGAAGCTTGTCCAATGTATCCCACAGGAGATATAGTTTAATGAAACTGAAGATCTGGAATTCCCCAGTCTTTACCATCATGAGTATTTTTTGTCCCTAGTTGTAGAATTAGGCTATAAAGAAAGCAGAATAAACAAAGAAAATGACATAGGAATTCAGAGACTTGTCGACTCATTTTCACTCTGAGGAAGACTGGGCATGGAGACCTGCTCTTGGTATAAAACAGGCAATCACATAAATGTAAACAAGCAAAAGGTAAATACAACATTCTTATGGGAGCAAATTTTCCCTGATTTGAGTTGGAGCATGATCATCTTTTATTGGCCAGGTGTATTATTTGGGATACAGATATACTGAAGTAAGAGAGTTTCAAATAGGGTAGAAAAAGAAACTGTTTCCCATGACTACAGTGAGGCAATAGAGCAGGTTGCCTTGAGAATGTGTCATCTCTGTCCCTGGACGGTTTCAAGCCCTGACCTGTCCAAGCCCTGGGAGGACTGATGTGACGTGATCTAGCCCTTCTTTAGGCAGGAGGGGTGGGCTAGAGACTTTCTGAGGTCTCTTCACAGCTTGAAGTGTTCTATGATCAACAGAAATGTCACTATAGCTTTTTCAACAGACGTCACTAATGATGAGCTTACATATATTCATAAGGACATAGGAATCATCTCACTGGAACAGTTTCTCAGCATGAATTTGAAATCTTAGTCTTTCTTCTCTTACCATATTCAAAATAAACCCTACATTCATTCTGTTATTTTGGAATCTAATATATTTTTTTATAAATCATGATAATTTATCATATTTCTTTAGACTGATGTCTGGGCAAGGTACCTGACAGAGGGCACTGTAGATGCTCTCTCTCTGGGAAAATCTGGCAGTCAATACAAATTGCATGAGACATACTTTGTCAAAACACAGAATGATATTGAAATTACTTAGATTAATTTGATAAAATAGTTTGAAAACAGACTTTGAGACATAGGTAGAAAGTAGTTGAGAGGAAATATATTATAAAACATTAAAATGTTTAACTGGCTAATATTAATTTATTACTTATATTACATCCACAATCTATCATTTGTCCCCCCATACCTACTCACTTGTTCATACAGGGGTTTTTTATTTGATTTTATTGTATTTAAGGTGACAAATGCATTGTGCACTGGGGATTGGTTGCACAGACCAGCTATGGTCTTTGCCAGTGATACTAACTCCCTGCAGAGTCTGCAACAGGATCGGCCTGTCAGAAGTTCTTAATTGCCTCTTAGGAATGACTCAGTTTACTTTCTGTTGTGACTTTCTCATCTACCACCTGTTGAAGCAGATCTTTACCTTCTCATCATCAGCAGCAGCCACTGCAGTCTTCTCTGTGCTCCTCAGGCATCAAGTTTTGCTGTTGCTTGTAACACGCCTTAGGATATCATCCTAATTGGACATTTAACTGACAGTTCCACATGACATTGTTTAGTTCTCACCGAAGCCTTTTACCATGACCTATGCATCATGATACTGGCTTACATCTGCCATTAGGAGCATTAGAAGCCTTGCTTTTCCTGAGCACTAAAATCAAACAAAATAATTTGCATATTCATCCTATTGCTTCAGTGTCTTGGGATGCCTATATGGTAGTTTTAGGCAGAGAAGGAAGTAAGGACAGAAAAAGAGGAAAGCTCAACTTACGATTGCGTAATTCAGAAAATTGGTATATTATGAATTAAATTTTATTCAAAAAATTAGTTCATTATTTCTAGATGAACAAGAAGGCCTATAATAAGATCAGACATGGGTTCAGCTTATGACAGAAATGACATACTAGTTTTGTTCTAAGAGATCATTCAGTGATTATTGTGCCACAGAAGCCATAAGCAAAAAATAAGTTGTTTAATCCTAGAATAGTTTGGGTTGGAGGGGACCTTAAAGATCATTTAATTCCAACCTCCTTGTGTAAGTAGGGACATCTCCCACTAGATGAGGCTGCCCAAGGCCCCATCCAACCTGGCCTTGAACACGTCCAGGGATGGGGCATCCACAACTTTCCTAGGCAACCTGTGCCAGTGCCTCACCACCCTCATTGTGAAGAAATTCCTCCTAACGCCTAGTCTAAATCTTTCTCTCTCCAATTTACATCCATTCCCCCTCATCCTATCACTACATGATTTTGTTTAAAGTCCCTTCCCAGCTCTCTTGTAGGCCCCTTCAGGTACTGGGCCTGAATCACACAAGTTAAAACCAGACAACACATTCCAGATCTTCATCTTTTAGCCAATTTCATTAGAGTCAACTGCTCTGAAATAAAGTCAGATCTCCCATATCTCCTGATAAAACATAACACAAGTTTGGTGTTATTTGACTTGAATTTTTTGGGGGAGCGGGGGAGAAGTTGGTGTGGTGGTGATAGTGTTTGGATTTCTTGTTTGGTTTTGGTTTTATTTCTGTTTTGTTTTGTTTTTTTTCCTAAGTTTAACATAGAGGCACGCAAAAATCTGACAGATTTCATCCCTCTGGAAAAGAGCACGACTATCCACTATCTATCTTTCTTACACCAATCCAATAAATCTTGTGCTCCAACATTTTTTGACAGTCAGTTTCTTTAAAAAAGCATGGTTTGTTTAGATTTACATGAGTCTTGTCATTGGTGAACTGTTCATCATTTCTCTTGCTATAGGGATGGAGCTCTGTGTGTCAAACCTGCTACATCATTTGGCTCCAAAGAAAATGAAACTATTGCTGGGACTTGGGGGGAGCGGGGGTGGGGTGCACCCAGAACCCTAAAACCAAGTCAAAACAATAGCAATGCTAACTCATCAAAAGAACAGAAGTAGTTGCGCTGAGAAAATCCAAAACAGCATAAACAGGCCGTGAGTCAACACGGCCACTGGGTGTCATTGTTTGCTCCACCATGTAACATCCATCTCAGTAAGCAAAAAATGCAGCTGGATGCAGTCAAGTAAGTCTGAAATTGTTGATCTATTCATTAATTAGATAAGACTAAACACTATTTTCACATTTAAAATGAATAAATATGGATATAGTAAAATATCTTTAATGTTGTACAATGTTTCTTAGACTTTGGAAGTCTGTTTTTATACATGTATCCACTACTTATTCATTAAAAAGAAAAAAACACAAAGCAAAAAATCAAATAGCAAGCACTTGGTTTTATAAATACATTTATGTTGTTATGGAAAAGAATAGCACTGGATCAATCATACTGCAATTTATAGTTCACAAACCAGACACTCTAAGATGCTGCTGATAGAAAAGTTTATTCTCCTCATGGCATTTATTCTTCTTTTGGAGAATCTGACTAACAAATGTCTATCACTATTGCACAATATTACAGGTTATTTTGAAATAAAGTGAGTTGCTGTTGAATAGTCTGGCTAGATTTTGAGACCAGCATGATGAAGTGAATTATTTTTTATTTTCCCATCAACCAATCATTAATAAAAGGCAGCATGGTTAGCATTTAAATTAGCAGATACTTTATGTAGTGTCAAACGTGATTTTACTAAGTCTATGCTGAGCTAGAAGTCCTTGGGACCGTCATGCCAATTGCATAATATCCTTTTCATCATATTCAACAGCTTTAATATCAGATTGTTAGGTAGACGAGCTCATAAATGGAAAGGATAATTCAGTCTCCAGAGTTATTCTGTTCAAGCAGCCAGCCTGAGTGCCAACAGTTTAGCAGATTAAGTGTGAGTAGATTGGAGTACCTGGATTCTTCTACTTGCTGCATGGTGTATTTGCAGTATGAATTGCATCCTGTCCTGAATTATATGGTCAATTGTTGCCAGCATTCAGTGCTTCATGACATCTCAAATGCACCTCATACTTACACAAATAAATAACTTCAGTACCACAGGTAATTTGCTCATTTTAAGTGGTGACTGACTGGTTTTGATTGGTTGCAAGAAAATGTCATAGTCACTGTAGGTTGTTTCCAAAAGATAAATTCTCACAAAACAAGGGAAAGCCAAAGGCTTGAAATAGTTAAGGATAAAAGGAGCAAAAAAAAAAAAAGAAAACAGAAAGAAAAGTATAAAATATACATAATAATATAATAATGTGAATATTACTCCACCTTTACTTATTAAAATTATCAGTGACAAAGTATTTACTCATAATAAATAAATGCCATTCCTTTACTGTAGCTAAAGAAAAATAGATTTGTTACACTGAGTTTTCTTAAGAAATAAAGAAAGGACAAAAGAAAGCCCTCTTCTCCTGACTGCCAATTTTATGCTCTATCTTACTCTGAAAGTCTGGGTAGCCAGAAAGAGAGATTAATGAAGCTGAATACAGGAAAGGAATGAGCAAGTCAGGCAGTAATAGAAGCCAAGAAGTCTAGTTCAAGGTACTTCACTTAACAAAGGTTTTGTGTCTGAGACAATATTTTTATCTACACACTTTCCTATGAAAGTATAGGTCAATCGTTATATACAGAAAGCTGCATTTTTAATCCATTTTGAATTATTTCCTTTGCAAAGGTTTTCTTCTAATTTGAAGACACTTCCACCATAAAACATGTTTTTTTAATTTTCTTAATAGGTATGAGAGGGAGATTTCTTACCAAACATATGGTTTAACTTTCTTTTGCTTTTTAATTTTTTAATTTATTTGAATATCTAATTAAATATGAAAGTTTGGAAGAGGTGTAGATGTCGTATTTCAGTTTTTTAAAGATAAACTATGCTGAAACACTTATGGTTTTCCTCACTTTAGCTGGTTCTTGATACTTGAATTTTTGTCCATGCTTCTGGAGACAATCCTTCTCAATGAAGGAAGCCTCTTCAAGCTTAGGAACATTTCATGTGGAAAGTTTAGTGTTACTGGTTTTTTTATTGTCTCTAAGCATTAGGAGCACTTTCATATTCCTCTAAATCTGTTCTTTGTCACAGTTTTATACTCTTGGGAATAAGATACATGGTTTATGTCTTAAATAAAGAATAAAGGCTTCAACAATTTTGTTGTTTTGAGTAAGTCTCCAGATCAGAAATGAGAGGATTGAAAAATATTTGTGAGGTTATGAGCCTTCTGCCAATTTCAGAACAAAGTTGGAATAATCAGACAGCCCCAGTCTATTAATACATGGCTCAGGGGCTGGTGTCACCACAATAACTCCTTTTTTTTTGACAATGGGATGGCCTACACAGCACCGGGAAGTCATCTGTCTGGACTTTTGTAAAGCCTTGGACACAATCCCCCCAACATCCTTCTCACTACATTGGAGAGAGATGGATTTGATGGGTGGACTATTCGGTGGGTAGAGAATTGATTGGATGGGCACATTCAGAGAGTCAATGGCTTGAAGTTCAGATGGAGATCTGTGACAAGTGGTGTCTGTCAAGGATCTGTATTGGGAGCAATGCTATTTAATATTTTCATCAGTAATACAGACAGCAAGATTGAACACCCCTTCAGCAAGTTTGAAGGCGACACCACACTGAGTGGTGCAGTTGTCACACCAAAGGACAGGATGTTATCCAGGGGCACCTGGACAAGCTAGAGAAGTGGGCTTGTGTGAACTTCGTGAGGTTCTACACAGACCAAATGAAAAGTCCTACAAATGTGTGGGGACAATCCATGGTTTCGATGCAGGATGGGGGATGACATGATTGTGAGCAGCCCTGCAGAGACTGACTTGGGGATGCTCATTGATAAGAAGCTTGACCTGAGCTAGAAATGCAGCCCAGAATGCCAACTTTATCCTGAACTGCATGCAAAGAAGCATAGGCAGCAAGTCAAGGAAGGTAATTCTGCCCATCTACTCCACTCTTGTGAGACTCCACCTGGAGTATTGTGTCCAGTTCTGGAATCCTCAATGTAAGAAAGATATGGAACTGTTGGAACAGATGCAGAGGAGGGCTACAAATATGATCAGAGGGCTAGAACACCTCTGCTATGAGGACAGAGTCATAAGAGAGTTGGTGCTGTTCAGCCTGGAGAAGAGAAGGCTCCAAGGAGACCATATAGAGGCCTTCCAGCACCAGACAGGTCCATAGAAAAGCTGTGTAGAACTTTTTACAAGGACATGTAGAGGTATGAGTGAGAGGGAATAGCTATAAATTGGAGGGGAGAAGATTTAGACAAGACATGGGGAAGGAATTCTTCATGATGAGGGTGGTGAGACACTGGAACAGGTGGCCCAGGGAAGTTATGGATGCCCCCTCCCTGGAAGTGCTCAAGGCCAGGCTGGATGAGGCCTTGAGCAGCCTGATCTAGTGGGCCAGTGACTGTCCATGGCATGGGTGTTAAAACTGGATGATCATTAAGGTCTCTTCCAACCCAAACTATTCTATGATTCTATGATATTTCTGAGAAAAGCTTAAAAAAAAAAAGCAGCTCTCACCTCCTCAGCTCCATATGGATCTCCTTTCTGCTATACAGAAGGTGGTTCAGAGACACTCAGCTCTCTCCTCTCTACCTTCTGTAGCTCCAGACTAATTATAAATGTTTCTGTCACTTACTCTTAAAGAACTAGAAGACAGCAAATTGCCATAAGGAGAACAGTACTAATGTAAGTTTAAGATGGTGAATGACTATATGGTTTGTATGTACTTGGTGTATGTACTTTTTTTTAAAGGAAATCAAAGCCAGTTATTTACAAGCATGCCTATCGCTGAAAAATAAAATAAAATAAAATAATAATCAGACAAATAGCTGCTGTTAGAGTAATGCTGAAGACTAAGTTGATGGAATAAGAATAAATAAAGGTCACTTTTTTCTAGATCGTATTAGCATAGAAGAAAAATATGCTTTAGTATAAATATTGTACTCTTTTGTAAGTAAGATTATCTCAGAGATAAGCAGAATATTTGATCTGTATTCATCAGCTAGACAAGTTCAGTCATCTCTGAATTATTGTTTTATCAAATGAAAAGTCACCAAGTGCTTTCATCAGCATCTGACCTGGAAAGAGTAGGCTGATGGTGCTGCTCTTCACCTGCATCTGAGCTTCTGGAGAATTGTTTAGTGTCTGTGTAGACTAGCAATCCATTCAATCATCTCTGTTAAATCCTCAGTGGAATTTGCATTTTACTCCTAGACTTTAAAACAACTGATAGTGGGCAAATAAGCGTCATTAATGTTCTGTGCCATCTATGTACTACCTGACAAATAAAAGGTATAATATTCTCTGCATCCTATGAACTCAAGTAAAGATTTTGTGGTGTTGTACCATTTCATGTTCACACTCTGCTGCTGCACCCTGAGCAGGGCACATGTAAATAGTTAACTGCTGTTTTCTTTAATTTTTCACTCATCAGTTCATTTAAGATTACACAGGAGACCTGTATTCTGGCAGCTCTGCAAATGAGGAATAGATTTTTTTACCATGCCAGCTCAAAGTGTTTGTTATGGATGGTGATTGAAATACCAGGCTCTTGCAAAATCTTGTTTTTTGTAAATGTACCCTTTTAAAACTGAGCTTCAGCTCAACGTGTCTGAGAGTACGTGTATATCTTAGTATGTGTGCACTTCTTCATAAAAAAGGTAATTTCATAAGTCTGGCTATCTATTCTTTTGGTTTATATATGTGTATGTATAAAGATGTATAGTGTGTATATATGCATATATTTTTTTCCTGTTAGAGTGCTTTATGGCTTTCATCATCCCACCAAAATGCTTTTAGCTTGTATTTCCTTCACAAATATGTAAATTTTCTGTTTCTTTTCTTCCCTTCCTACATTCCTTGGTTATAATACACTTTTGTGGATTTTTTTAATACCATATTGGAACTATTATCTTCAATGGTAGCAAGAGTAAGTAGTAAACATTTGCTGACATGCTAGGATACAATTTCTAAACTAGCATACTTCCACTGATCTAGTGGGAGTTGTCCCTGCCCATGGCAGGTGTGTTGTAACTAAATGATCTTTAAAGTCCCTTCCAACCCAAACCAGTCTGATTCTATGATAGTTATTGTAGTTGTAACCTTTCTTTCCATTCAAAACGGCACCCCTGACAAAGCCCAACATAATTTGCTTAAATCCTGTCTTACCCCTTAAAACAGAAACCCAGTACTTTAAAAAATAAGGATTCTGGGCAAGATAACACAAGTCTACTTTTTTGTCTTTCTGTCCTGCAACAAGTTGAGGTTCATTCTACCTTGCTTCATAGAGTGCAAAAGACGGACAGGATGCTTATAATGAAAAGCTGTGTTAAGGAAAGCTGGTTGCATGACTTGTACAAAACTGATCTAGAGAAACCTAACTAGCAGAAATTACTCTCTCAGTCTACTCTTGAAAAATATATTTTGTGACTACTTTGGGTTTTTAAGTTCCTTTACCGTCAAATGGATACTCTCAAGCAATGAGCAAACATAAAAACTGACAGACTTTCAAAGAAATAATCAATGAGCAACGAAATTACTTTCCCATTTAAAAAAATGAAATAAAGGAAGGTAAAAGTATCACAAACTTACAGACTGATGGTCTAACTTATCTGTAAATCCTTAAGCTTAATGGAAATGCTAAGTCTTAACTTGAAAAAAAATTTGCACTGATGACCACCAAAATCCTTGCATAAGCTTCTCTAAAAGCTGGACATATTTGGGTTTTATGCACTTATCTGAGGTCATTAAATATTTATATCATGGATTTCCTGATTATATGTTGTTTTCCTTCTAAGATCCATAATATTCTTATAAAATAAATCACTAAAAGCCAGCATTTATCTTTCATATCATCTGTTCAAAACAGATGCAAATGAAAAGCAAATTCTATTAAGACTACCTTAACTGCTTTTTGAATGGTAAAATTTCTTAAAGGTAGAGCAATACAAACATTTGGTGTACATTAATGGGTAACTATCTGCTTTACCTAAATACACATGTTGTTCGACGGTCTGTATTGTAACAAACTAACAGTGCAGTGCTGCTTTAACCAAAGACTTCAAAATGTGGAGCTTTATTTGATGAGGTGGTAGTTGAAGATTGTAAAGGATGAAAGGATGATATTTCATATCAAGCTTTTACGGCATCAAATCATGTGGATTTAATCTATATCTTTACTTGAATATGACCTATAGTGGAAGAAGATATTAAGCTAAAATAACAAAAAGACTGTCCTGTTTCACATGACAAGAAATGGAATGTGTCACTGTTGTTAGCAAGCACTTGCCTCACTGTCTAGCTAAATTTTAAAAAGGTCTATATAATTTTGTAACTACGAATAACATTTGCAGTAACAGAAGCCATGAGGATTTAGTCTCATGCTTTGTAATATACAATGGCTACTTCCTGGGGTCAGGGAAGAAATCTTTCACTATGCAGAGTAATATACTTTCAATAGCTTGTCCAAAAGCTTTTCATTTTTTTCTCTGGGAACATTTACATCTTTTTAAAACAGTAGGTGTGAAGCATTGCCATCAGCGAGCCATGACTCAATCATGATGTTATAGGATAGATTGGACATAATGGAGCAGTGACATGTGTATTATAATGTTTTATCTCTTTCAGTCTACTTCAATTTAACATTATTTTACAGTTTTTCAAATATGTCCATTTTTCTCTTTTGCTACAGAGCGTTAATTTTGCACTCTTCTAACATCGCTCTCACTGGATACATTAAATCCTTGGGTGGATGGGAATGGAAGGAGTCTATCAGTGGCAAGATAAAGGGTTGGTAGGTGGTAGCAAGAGAAATGACCTCCTGCCTTTGGCACATAACTTAGGTTCTCATTAGAGATCTAGTCAGTGATAAGTGACTGAGAAAAAACGAAAGTTAATCTTTTCAGTACTGCAACATTTTGTCTGGCAGAACTTGGAGAAAATGTGAAAGTGGAAATCTGAAGCAGAGCTGTGCAGATCAACGCTAAATATTGACACTCTTCTTTCAGTGTCAGAAAATAATACTTTTACTAGAATATAGTACATTGTTTGAAAGCAATTCTGCTGTCAGAGATGTCTTTAATTTTAAAACTCTTTTAACCGTTCCATGAAGAACAACTTTTATATTGATCCCTAACCTGGAATAACAAGTCATATACAGTTTGACTTAGATACAGTCTCTATGAGAAATCATTCATCATAAAAGGCTAAAATTAATTTCTTTCAAATAAAATATGTGAACAAAAAGTAGTAGATTTCTGATATTGTGTCAACAACTTATTTTTCTGATCCAGGACTGGCTCTACTTAAACCAAAAGGAGTTAGTTATGCGTGGTTTTAGCATTCTATGGGTGTGATTTTACATGTCCTTATTTTACACCACAGGGCAAGTAGCAGCTGCTCCTGGGAAATGCTGTTTATGCCTTTTCTAATCTCTCGCTAAGAAAAGCAGTGACAGCTAGGCTTTCACAAGCATTGTCTCTGGCTTCATCCTTCATCCATAGTGCAGACAAATTTAGAGTTGCAAGTGTAAACAAGCTTTGAGTTAGTTTTTCACCCATGGTTATATATATGCTAATGAAAAATATTTTGTGCATATATCATGAATACATAGTGTACAGACTGCGATGTCAGAGAGATTCACGCCTGTCCATGAAGAGAACTTCAGAAAAAATCTGTCCTGTTGATGAAAGGAACAGGAACAAAGGACCGTGTATCCCACCTCTACACCTAAGTCTTGGGAGGGCAGGAGCCAGTGGTCTAACCATTAACACTAAGAAACATTTTTTATCATGTAGAGTCTCTGAGACACTGATAGGGGGCTGATAGATTGGACACAAAGTGAAGAGTTAACCTATTCTGTTATGAAGAAGCAGCCGGAGATTAGAGGGGATATGCTATATGTCACCAAATAGCTCTATCTGTTGATGTTAAAGCAACTGAATCTCAATCACAATTAAGGTGCCTATTGATTTCATTTTTGGTGTGTCACCGTCGCTTGAAGCATGTCTAAATAGAACTTAAGCTGTCTGAGACAAATACTTTAACATTCAGATGTTTTCAGGAAGATTCAGCCCGATAATATGACAATGTTTTAGTATTCATCTCACAGGAGGCAGTTTGCTTCACAGTGAGGCAATCATCCAGACGGTTTAAAAGAAGGAATTCCTTTTCATACCTTCCTTGCTGCCAGGATAAAAGGCAAACAAAGAGACTGCTCTCCTTGTTTCACTTCAATCTTTGACTGTGCCTTCATCTTTCTGTAGGTGGAGGGTAATTCAATACAACTCCTACTGTGTTCTAACAGTGCCAAGGCCACTGTAAACCAAGCAGCAGTATGCAACAGAATTAGTGGAGTAAAATAAAAACTTTAAAGAGTTAGGTGTACTATGAGTGGAACCCAACTTACCTGTACATTTCACACCAAATGTAATGTGATGCATTGTTGCTATTAGTGTATAAAAATTTATGCTAATCATATACACCTGTAAAATACTCTGTCCTTTACTTTTTAATTCTGAAAGGAAATTCAATGAACCAAGTTGCTGCACTAAAGCAGAAGGAGGGAGGAAAAGCAAGAAGCTCAGAGCTGAACTGGAAATGTGTTCTGATTCATTTCTTCAACATCACTGATTCTTAGAGCACTCTCCCTTCATGCTTTGAGTATTTAGCTGCTATCTTTCAACTTTAGAAGGTGCTCAAGTACTTTAAAGAACTGTTAAATTGTGTGCATTTTTCCCTCTGTTTTCTCCTATGTCAAGGATGAAAGCAATCTTCTTCCTAAAGTCAGTTGAAGCCAGTTAGATTGCAATTGGTGAGTCTAGTAGGGCAAATGAAGTGCTTAGGGATTTGATTAAGTAGTGGACAGATATTGGTTGGACTTCATGATCTCAAAGGTCTTTTCCAACCTTGTGATTCTAAGATTCTATGAGTAGGATTTGCTTCAATTCCATACCTAACAGTTGGCAGACTGATTCATTAGTAAATTCAAATAATTAACACTTTAGATAGTGTAAAATCTAAGATCATGGTCTTGTCTCATATACTTAACTGCAAAACAATTCCCGTGATATCAGAGAGACTGCTGATATACATAAAGAACACTTAAATGGAATTGTTTCCAAAGAATTTAGAAATTACTCTTACTGAGGAAATTAGGTTTTATTTACATAAATGAATTTTAAAAATCTATTTACATAAAATATTTACATACAATTTACATACAATTGAATATTTTTGTATAGAAATGCAATTAGTTACAGTTACATGTGTAAGTAATGTTCTATATATATAAACAAAATGCATAGTATTTTTTTCTTTGTTGTAAGAAACTATATATGCAATTTTTTTATATCTAAGTGCTAGTTAAATATTCTACACCTCTGAAATGGATAGATTTCTATGTAATATTAGTCTCTATTAGCTTATTATTACTTTTTTTGGTTTTACCTTCCTCATTCTTTATACTTAGAGAGGATAACTTCCCTAGTTCTTTAATTCAGCATCTAGCAGCTTTACTTTGCTAGTTAACCTGACCTTTCCCTGTCACAGTTTGTATCGGGATGCAAGTATCCACCAAAAACTTTAAGAACTAAAGTTTCAGATGCTTAAACGTCACAATGTGATTCATAGTTAAATGACACAGAGGAGGTGAGAGTCCATACAATACACAGAGAGTCCATAATTAAGGCCTATTTCATGTTTGAATTCATGGGGTTTGTATGGACCTAGACTGCTGATATTTACATGTTTCTAATGAATTAGGTGACTTAGGACTATCAGAATAAGTAGGAAACATTCTATGATTTTTTTTCTCCGACATCACTTATAATGTTTTTGATAAATTGTCCAGCACTAGAAAAGTAATATGTATTGGTATTGTTTTAAAGTCAGTAGTAGCTGCACTGATTTATTTCATTTGATCTATCAGACTTCTGATGGTACAAGCAGTATCAATCATGCTGCAAACATAGTGTGACACTTTAGCAGTACAGGTGTATAAAAACGAAGACTAGTTTTTGGAAAGTCCCTCAGTCATTTCTCATTTAACTAGCTAGACTGATTCCATTTTGATTATCGGGCTACTGTAACCAGGCTCTTTCAGTTAGAAGGTGCTTTTCCAGGGATTAAATCTCAACAGAAGCAGTACTCTCCAGTCAAATAAACTCGTAGAACTTGCTGAAGTAGGAGACTCCCTCAAGTATTAGGAGCCTTATATTGTTCACAGATTTCCAATAATGCACTAACCAATTCATTGACATTTCCCTTTGATCATATCCTGTAATCTGTTAACAAGGAATCAAACTAATGAGTGAAATCCTCAGTGCATAAAAAGGCAATTGCAAGGCTCTCAAGAAGTTAAATGGTGATGAAGGTTTCACCCAGATTCAATAGAGGCATTTAACCTTCTCTGACTGCTTAGATATCCCTATTAACAATAACTCGTTCTTTTATTTGGAACTAGCTTAGTTTTTGCTGCTCCTTCATCTTGCAATGAAGTGTTGTACTTCTTTGGAGAAGTCTTTTGATCTACTTTTCCAGACTGAAAAGTTTGCCCAGGTGATATATTAAGAGCAGAGGAAATCACTTTGTAATTATACTTCTCTGAAAATAGTATTTTGACAGGATTCTTGCTCATCTGCTCACTTGAATAGCAGCCTGGAGGGTAGCTTTTTGAGGTAGTATTTATGTTCACACTATGATGTGTGTGTTTGTTTGGTTTTTTTCTTGGGTTATTTGACGTGTTATCAGAGTTTCATTTTCTTCTGTGATTAAAATTTCTTCCTCTGGAGGATGTTGTCTTCTCAATCAATCAGACATTGCCGGGTAGATTCCAATGAAAGTGATTAAAATCCCAGCTGGTATCAACCCAATGTGCTGCTGCTTTTTCCTGAGGACTAAAACCATAGAGGAATTCCATAATCACATCTTACATGAGAAAGCACAGAAACAGGGGATGTAAAAGCCTGCCAAACATTATCTACAACAAAGCAGACTTACAAATTTAACCATTCCCCTATCTTCTTGCGCTGATTGCCTCGGGTGATCTCTGACTTTTAAAGTATTGATGTACATTCTGCTCTAATTCTTTTCTATGATACAACTATTCAGATCTACATTCTCTAATTTGTGCAGGAAGCTTGGATCAAAAGCCCTTTATGACCACAAGTGGCAATGTCTGACTTTTAAAGGAGGATGGCAAATCCTTCAGAGCTATAGTGCACATAGTTTTTTATATTACCCATTTCCTTGATGTCTCAGCATATTTTTATTTATGGGAAAACCAAGCTTTTTTTTTTTTAATGTCACAGACTAGATCCTTTATTCTTAATATGCTCCTAAGGGGTTTTGTGCACTTCGTGACATAGTTATTCTGTATGAGATATTGCAGGATGCATTAAAAAATGTAAGAGAGATGTAAGAGATGTAAGAGAAATGTGAGAGAGATGCCTAGAAAAATGAAATAAATCACTTTGAGACAGTTTAAAAGATGATTCCTCTGTAGTTAAATTAAAAGATACAAGTGTTTCTGGAAGATACTATTTAACATGAAACTGCACAAATTGGTCAATTTTAGTAAATTTTTAAATCATTGTCCAAATGTCAGTGTTTTAAACAGACAACCTCCATTAAATATGAGAGTAATTCATATACCAACTGAGAATAATACATCTGGACATGTTTTTTTAATATAATGTTGTTGTTGCTTTTTTAATTAGTTTGCAAATAATTGTTTCAACAAAGCCCAGATCTGAGGACATTGAATACATTCAAAAGTGCTTTGGGTTGCGATGTTTTTCCTGAAACTGATTATTTAGTACACCTATTATTTTATTAAATACGTAAATCCAGCTGGCACTCTCAGAGAATAACAAGGTTCATGGAACAGAAATGAAAGATTAGGTATGTGATTTTGCCATACAGTAGTAAATATTATAGGAAAATGAACATGAGTGGTCATTTTTCAGCAGCTTCAAAATATTTCTTTTGGCATTGTCAGGCTTTCAGTGAGTAAACTTTGGATACAACATGGCATTTTTTAGGAATTTCTTGATTTTAATTACTAAAATTCAAGCACAATATTAACTGTAATAGTGAAACTCCACCCTCACTGCTATTAGAAGCACAACGGCTACATATATTGAGTTTTGGGAGCAGTGTTAGTCTTCAGATCTAAACCCTTTAAGACACTTAGATTTCAAATAATCCTTGAAATGAATCAATTTCACACACCTGAGGAGCTATCAGTTCTTCACATAAATTGGGAAAACTCATGTTTATGTTTATTTGGTATTTGTAAAACATACACTGCAGCAACTATGTCCTACATAATGCAGGTGTTCACCTTTAGTAGTGACTTTCTCACTCTCTTCAAAGGTCTGTATCAGATGTTCTAGATGGATCATGTTTCTTAAGCTGTACTGTGTAACCAAATAAAGTGTAATAGTTCAGGAACAGGTACATTCCGCTGCGTCTGTAAGATCAGTAACATCTAATAAAGGTAAAAACAATCAGTTGCTCTAGTGTTACCTCAGCTGCTGATGCCAAATCCCACCTAGCTCAACAGCCCCCATTCTGGGTGCTTTAAGCATAGACAGCTGTATGCATTACCACTGTTGGACAACAGTTTGCTCCCATTGCTGTGATTCTAGTTGAGAAGAGAAGATTGATTCCCTTTCATAGCTTCCCATGATCCTGTCTCCTTCCTACTTTTATTATTCAGCCCATCTTGCTCCCTATTACATTACTGCTACAGACCTCTGCAGTCATGCTCAAATTTTGCTTCCCATCCCGTACTGCTGTGTCTACACTACTGTGAATACCCTTGGAATAACCTCCATAGCCTCCTCCTCTTCCATGCCTAACAGTGCCAGAGAGTATTAGGATAAGTGCATCAGCAATAAAAATGTCTCTGAAGGAAAAAAATTACACAACGTGGCCTGGAATAGCTTTCAGTTGCTAAAAGTAACAGCTGTATCTAAAAGACATATTTTTTTTCTCTAAATACAGCTTCTATCAAAAGGCCATTCTCAGCACAAAAAGGGTAATATAGTAAGAAATAGGTTTTCCTGACCATCAAGAATGAAAAATTGCCCTTCTTGGATGCTGTGAGGAAACAAGATTAGAGGATTCCAACTGTTCTAATATTGCCAGGAAAAAAAAATACAAACCAAAACCAAACAACTTATACTAGGAAAAGAAAACAAATACAGCTTTCTTAAATTAAAGTTTCTAAATACTTTTCTGTATTGATTCAGATATTATTGGTGTTTGAATGTTATTTTGTTCATGTATTTTTATGAGGCTGTAAAGCTAATGCGCTAGTACCAAAGAGGTATTTCCGGCATGCACAAACTTTTCAAGAAGTTATTCACAGAATCTAATTTTAAGCACCTGATTTGCATTCCTAAAGGAGATCCCTCTTTAAGAAGATTCAGAACTGCTACACTAAAACAATTGTCACCTCTGTAATGAGATATTCTAAAAAATAACATCACAACTTAAAGTGTTGTGAAAAAGTAAACTTAAAAATTTACTTACTTTAAGTTGGCACCTGCTTTCTCAACTTCTTATTCTATATCTGTACATTAGTATCTTGTGCCTCTAAGTTCCTAGATATCCCTCACCATCGTGTCAGCATATTTTGTAGTTTATTTCTACACATTGGGCTATAAAAATGTGTGACACGGTTAAATGCATCAAGACTGGAATATGTGAGTGGTAATGTATGTCAGTAGTCTTTCCATAGATGGATATGCCTCTGGAACCAACAATGAAAAGCTTTCCAATTATGACTGATGCTTGCCTTTCCATTTTTCTCATGACATTCCACTCAAAATTGTATTTGTTACATTGAAAATACTTATTGCTTTGTTGTTATATATGCTTATTGCATAGTCTTCAGCAAAATCTGAACTTGGTTTAACCTTTAAGCTAGTAAGAACAGTTCTGTAAGCAAGAACATACAAACACAGCAAAGCTACCCAGCAGGATTGATTCATATATACTTGGAACACCTAAAGGCTAACTAACAAACCAGAGTGAAAAAAAAATTAATTTCCTGAAGTATTTTAGCCTTAAACAATACTCTTAAGCAGTTTTGGGGGATTAGGTGTATTTTCACATGAAGTAAAAAGAAATATTTTAACCTCATTAGCATAGCAGAATTATATACCAAGTCTTTCAGATTATTCTTTTGAAATATACAAATAAGATACCACGTGAATGAAGGTCAGCAGGTGAACTTGCTTTTCTATGCTTTGCTGGACAGGAGGCCATCAAATACATGACGATATAGGGAATAAGGTTGAGTAATTTAAATTCCTCTTTCCCTTTGTATCTGCCCTCCCTCACGCATTCTTTTCCATCTTTTCCTTTCCATGGGTTTTTCTATAGTAACTGGAAGCTATCCCAGTAAGCCTCCTAAAGACGCTTCCGAATTCTCTTCAGGTAAGATTCACTTGAAATACAGAACTCCACTTCTGAGTTACTGATCTAGAGCGCTTTTAGATATACAGTGAACATAATCACTTCTAGGACAAAATCATGAAACAAGCTGTATGGTCTGTGTCCTAGAAGTTCTTACGTATTTTCCAGTATTCATTGTAAAGGCATCTTTCAGATAGGCCATCTTTGGTTTCCCACTTCAGGAGGGAGGAAATATTTTAACAAACTTTAAGTAGCTTTATTGTACGTATGCCTCTGTAAGCTGGTCATCCTTATTCTCTTCCGTAATTAATAAAGAAATAGACACTTTTGAGATTAAATTCTGAATACAATATCTAGACAATTATTCCCTGGGCTCTAGTAGGTAGGTAAGATGTTGTTCTTGCTTTCTTCTCCCCCATTACAAGAAACTGATATTTGATAGAACTGGAACCTTCTGCTATATTATCCTGTTGCAAGTTTGTAAGTTTTTGGTGAGAAAAGGAAGCTGGGACAGTTCAGTCCTATAATGATGCAAGAGCTTAGTCTGAAAAAATGAACTGGATACAAAATCACAACAAAACCTGTAAGATCTTTATATATTTGTCACTGTTTTCCTCTTTACAATTAAGGAAACAAAGTAGGCATGATTTAGTCCTATATGGAAGCAGTTTTAAGGTACAGTTTGAATCCTTGTTATACACTCATGTGGATGAAGTCAGGACAGAATGTGAATTTTCCACGATGTATACATTGATTTGTGGCAAAATAATTTCATTCAGGCTAAAACAAAGGACAATAATAAAGCTATCCATCACACAAGAAGATGACTGTTGCTACAGGCTTCATAAGGTAACAGGAAAGAAAAGTTCAGGGTTTTGTAGAGGCTGATAAATTACTGAAGAACTGTTACTTTTATGTTTTCTACACAGTCATTTCACTTAGAAATATGAAACAACCACAAGCTGCAGCAGTTTACATGTCAAGTCACTTGGCATAACACGTGACAGAACACTTCCAAAGAATTTTTTTATGCGTGGAGCTTGAATTACACTACTAATGATTTCAAAAAATGACACAACCACCTAAAAATAGTATATGCACAGAATGTTATGTAATGTGTACATGAAAATTGTACTGAGTTGCTCTGAGTGAAAGAATGTATTGCAGTAATACATCCTTGATATCCTTTATTATACTTACATGTTTCAAAATGAATATCTATATGTTAAACATAAATGAAGGTACAATTAATCTTGGTACTTTCAAGAACTTTACTAATGGCCTAGGCCTGCAGCAAATCCACACCTGCCCCTACTTAATCTGAAAAGCATGAAAAAAAAAAGAAGGTATTGAAAAAACAATAAACATAGTATAGAGCAAATTATAAAAAATAAATATATCAAATTCAGTCTTCATACTTCTGAAAATACAATGTAGAATACACGAAAAGTAGGAAGGAATACCACAAGATTACCATTGTTATGAGATGAATGACTGACATTCAAAGATATTTATCTTGCCTTTTAATCTGTAGATATCATTACAGATTTATGCCAAAGAAAGAAAACTCATTTAGATTTATCAGAAGAGTTATTGAATGATTAGAAAATACTATTCTATATAGTTTGTCAAAGAACTGTGATTGATAACAAGCTGCAAGTTAGTCAGAGAGTAGAATTTCCATGTTGTTTTTTCTTTAAATCCTCAGATTTTTATTGCTTAGAAGTTCAGATCACTTACCCAACTTGTGCAAATAATGTCAAGATCTCTGACAGTACACTAGAACCAAGGCTTTTATGTAGCTCGTAACACAATTCAAGGTCAGAGATATGCTTTTTCTGCACTTCATTGCCCAGACCATTTCCGTTGTAGGAGAGACAACAGAAATTAAATGGATGTGACAAGAAGGAGAAAGGAAAAATACCTTAGACATAATAAGGGAGAAGAATAGAGTCTAGTCAAATCAGGAGAAAAGATCTACTAGCTTTATTACTGTCAGGAAATCTTTTAAAAAATTTAGATTTAGTCCCAGATTCTAAATCTATGCAAATTGGCATAGATGCATTGAACTTTGTGGCACATACATTTTAAAATATTGTCTACTACCTATATTTTTTTGTGCATTTATATTCTAACATTCACAAAGTACCCCATGTTGAGAAAAATAATCCTAGTTTTCATTATTAACCTAAGCTTTCAAGAACTCTGAATATTAGCCAAAGGATGTTTCTTCATAGCTTTGAGATGAACTGAATCTCTTCCTTAATTAACTTTTATCTTTGAGTTTTTTAGGACTTTAATTCAGCTGAGAATTTGATCTTGGTATTTTTAGATAGGAAACCTATTTATGGTCAGTTGGAGATTTTTTCTGTCAATAACAATTCTTTACATTTGCTAATGATATTTAAAAAAAAGACAATGCCAGAGTCAGACATAAAATTGAGACACTCAATGTTAGAATTTATTTGTTGTAGTGTCTTTGTAGATTATTCTGTTGCTTCACCTTTGCTGTGAGCATGTAACTTATCTACTATGTGTCATAAGATAACCCTCCTGAGAAGTTGTTAAATGATATTAAAATACATATGAAACCCTCTCATTGCTCCTCACCATTACCAAGTTAATAACAAAACAAAATAATTACTTTCTTGCACTTTATGTGGGTAAAATAGAATTTGAGAAGACTATTTCAGGAATGCTTCTTTGGGATTTCTTGCAGAAATTTTAATTTGGAGCAGCACATAAAAAAAAGGTCAATCAGAGTTTGCTTAATAAGAATTGTTAGTGATGATAATAGTTTAAAGATAAAATGGCATAAGTTCAGTTTTAAGGAAAATTTCCATTATGCATGGAATTGCAAAGCAAAATATAAAATCTAGAAGCACGTGGAATTTCTCGATAATAGCAAAGTAAACACAATATACATTCAATAAATTTGAACATGAGGATAAAGAGAATTATATTAAAACACCAAGAAAACAGTTGTTAAAGATTCTGGAACTGAAAGAGACTTCCCAAGCTACTGATGAAAATAACTTCATTTTGCAGACCCTTGCATTGTAGAATCCTCTCAATGACTTGCTAAGGTTATTTATTCCATCTGAAACAATGTTCATAATCTTCTTGAGATAGGAAGCTTATTCAAATGTCCAGCTTTCATTTATTAATATGCACATTTATAGGTTTTATGTACTAGCTTTTGTTCCAACATCTCCTATATCTTAAGTTGTTTTGATTTGTTTTCTTTTCCTTCTATAATCCTTTTTCCATTAAGAAATTACAGATGTTAATTGTATACCCTTCTTGGATTTTGTTCTTCTAGGCTGAAAAAACCCCAGGATTTTAATTCCCTGTTCTAAATCAGAATTTTCACCTCTCTTATTATCCAAGTAATCCTTCCTTTTGTGTTATCACATTCTATCCATTAGTTTCTTTAAATATGATTTAAATTGATGTGAGCTGTTTCTGGTACCTTTTCAGCAGCATGCATACTTCCCTTCGGTTACAGGAAGTTTCTTCTCTGTCACCACTTCACAGAACCACACAGAACCATAGGGTGGTAGGGGTTGAAAGAGACCTGTGGAAATCATCTAGTCCAACACCTCTGCTAAAGCAGGTTCACCAACAGCAGGTTGTGCAGCAACTTCTTCAGACAGATTTTGACTGTCTCCAGAGAAGCTGATTCCACAACCTCTCTGGGCAGCATGTTCCAGTGCTTTGCGACCCTCACAGTGAAAAAGTTTTTCCTCATGTTCAGGTGGAAATTCCTGTGCTCCAGTTTTTTGCCTGCTACCCTTTGTTGTGTCGCTGGGCACCTTAGAAAAGAGGCTAGCTCCATCCTCTTGACACCCGTTCCTTAGATATTTAGATGTATCAATAAGATCCCCTCTCAATCTTCTCTTCTCCAGGCTAAATTGAACCAGATCTCTCAGCCTTTCCTCAAACATAGATTCTTCAAAAATACCTTTTTCAGTTTTATTTTATTGTGGGAGTTCATAGTTTGCTTGAGATCCCCTGTTAAAATTACTAAATTTTTCCAATTGTTCCCAGTGAGAAATAAAATTCTTTGACTTTCCATTATATATTGCATTGACCTATATTTTTTAGTCTACTCCTCAAAATAATTAATTTTTTCCTCTTCAGTAGTAATTTTTCTATAAAAGTCACCCTTTCTGAGTTGCTACTATCAAAAACCAGCATATTCCCATTTAGGGGAGGAGGGTGTTTTGGGTTTTTTTAGCATTATTGAATATAAGATGCTGCTTGGTAAAACTGGAGTTTTTAAAATTGCTTCTGAGAAATGGTGTGACTAGTCCAATGATCCTGTATTTATTTATACATCTAAGTAAATGCAGTGAATGTGAGCTCCATTTATTATGCAAATGCATTCAGTCCTTTATGGAATCATTCTGTGCATTTGGCAGTACATAAGCTCCTTGGTGCCAATATTAATCAATGACTGTAATAATTTACTATAAATTTTGATTTGGGGATTTGCTCAGAATTTTCCACATTTTGTTTCCAATTGTGCAATTTATTTATTTATTGAGATTGCATAGTGGGAGATAGAAATTTTAGGGTAATAGTCCATAAGGGCATAAATCTGTCTGACTGTGAAGAAATCAGCATTGATCTGCTGAGCAGAATTTTGGTTTAGCTGTACCCATTAATTCTTGAATGTCTTGGAAATACGCTCAAAGGATTTTATCATTTTAGCATTATAACCTAACAGTTAATATTGTACATTGAATGGCTTGCTAGAACATACATTTTCTCTTTTCAGTAGCTTTTTAGTCTCTGTTCCAGCTTTGCCTTCATTCTGATATATTCTTCTCTCCCCCACACTATAAACCAGGGAGAGGAGGCATAATAAACCTAAATTCTTAGCACTTTCTAGGGTGAATATTATTGTCAGGATATAGTTATACATATTACTTATAGCTAGAGGCCTTCATTCCAATTCTTACTACACTCAAGAGATCTCATTTGGACCTAATTTTGACTTACATTGGGAATATTTTCAGCACAGTCCAATAAGTATATTTGTAATGAAGGTACATGCTGTGCTTGGTGGGAAATGACATAATGCAAACAAAACTATTGTCTTCAATATAGCTGTGATATCTACAATTCAACCTCAAAGTCACCATGTTTTGGATTTTCCTGCTGTTGCTGTTAAGGGACTTTTATTTGCTGAAGCTCAGTGAATATAATAAAGGCTGCCATAAAAGATTTCAACAAATGGTTTTCATTACAAAAGTTTGAAAGACAAGTAGGTAAATATTGTGAATAGCAATAATAATGTGAAAATAATTATACCATCTGGTAGCCAAAATATTGCTTTCTAAAGCTTTGCTTTGAATTAAAGCAACTTTGCCCCGGATGAATGTGAAAAAGGTGTAAGTCTTATATGAAGTATATAACCCTGAAAGAACAATAAAATATGGCCCCTTCTGTTGAATATATTGCTGTAATTAAACGGATCACAGGATCGTTATCAGAGAATAATTCAGGCTGGGAGGAACCTCAGGGTGTCCTTAGTACAACCAGGCTTCTCACATCTTAGTATAGTTGAGGCTTGAAACCTGTCAAGGACAGAGCTGACAGTCTCTCAAGGCAACCTGCTCCATTACCTAACTACCCATGTAAGCAATAAGTTTCTCCTTATATTCAGACTGAGCTTCTCCTGCACCCATTGTTTCTCACTCTTCTGCCCTGAACCACTGTGATGAGACCACCTCCTTGATGACCTCTTGTAGAAGTCAGTTTGTGGCACTGAAGCCATCCCTTCTCCAGCCTAATCCAGCACAGCTCCACTAGTCCCTCCCAATGGGGCAAGAACTCTAGCCCTTACCACATCAGACGCCCTCCACTGAGCTCCCCATCATCTGCCCATGTCTTCACTGTGCTGAGGATCAAAACTTGATGCAGTCTCAAAATATGATCTGACAAATACCACACACAGTTGACAAACCTGTCCTTCAATCTATGGGATGTAGTCCTGTTTATATAGAGCAGGAAATATTTACTGCCTGTGCTGTCAGGGCACACCATGGGTTCATGTTAAGTTCATTACCCATCATCACTCCAGGATCTTTCCCACAGAGCTGCACTCCAACTCCTTGGGCCCCATTCCATGCCCATGGAGGGTGCCTTCTTTGTCTACAGGAACCCAACATAGGTTATCAGTTGTACTTGCTGAATTTTATGAGAACCTATTTGCACATTTTCCCTGACTCTCTGTGGTAGTAGATATGCTTTCAAACATACCAGCTGATCACCCCACCTCAGAGTCATCTAAAAATGTAGCAAAATGCACTTTTTCACCTCATCTAGGTCATCAATAAAGATATTAAAATGGACAGGTCCTAGTGCAGACCCCTAAAGCTGCAACTCCACCAGTGCATGATCACTACAGACCAGGCTGCCTCCAATGCTGACATCATTGATGAGCTCACTTGCATTGGTGACCATCAGGCCCAGTATTGCATCTCCTCAAGTAGGGGTGTCTATTTTCTAGGTTAAGAAATTATCTTCAATGCACTCAAGGAGTCTCCCGGATTGCCTAAAGCTTGCCATGCTACTTTTCCAGCATATGTCATGGTGTCTGAAATCCCCGAGTAGGATGAGAGCTTGTGAGTGTGAAGCTTTCTGTAGATGGAGGAAGAAGGCTTCATCAGTATGCTGTCCTTGATCAGGTGGTCCATAGTATACATCGATCACAAGGTTCCTTTTGCCACCTTGGCCTTTTATTCTGAGCCATAAGCTTTTCACCTGTTTGTGGCTACTCTTCAAAGAGAGCCCCTCATACTCCATCCACTTTCTAGCAGCATGGTAGTGTCCAGCTCCTCGTGTTTGTTGCTCAAGCTGCATGCATTAGTTCATAGTGCTGTAACTGTATGCAGTCGTGGGTAAATGATCGTGTAGCTGCTGTCAGGCAGAAAGGTTTTGCTTTCTAGCACCACTGGATCTGCTGTGAGGATCGAGAGCTTCTTGGGAATAATACAATCCATCTGACTTAAGTAGGGAAAGATTATCTTTGCCAACAGGCCATCTAACCTACTAAGGAGAGCTTTAATGTAGGAATGATGGGAAGGGAGATCTTCCTCAATAATCAGGTAGATAGGGTAAGTGAGACCTGGGGTGATGGGAATGGAAAAGATATGTCAATCAACCAAAAAAAAAAGCTAGAGCAGAATCACTGCAAGTGTAGTCTTGTCAATAAGGAAGTATCTATGGGGGTGCTTTACTGGGAAAGCTCTTATGCCCTTTCTGGGGTATTAGCATGCTTGGCTGACTTTCTGAAATGCCATTGTAGTAGTATTCACAGCATGGGAAATGAACCAGAAGAATTAGGAAACTTTGTACAGTTACAGGCCTATGACCTCACTGGAATCACAAAGATGTGGAGGCAGAGCTCCTAAGAATGGAGAGCTGCAATGGATGGATACAAGCTCTTTAGGAAAATTATATATATATATTGAATGGGATTGGCCCTAGAATTGAACTGTGGGAGACATCACTGCTGACTGGTCACCAGCCAGATATAGCCATTCCCTGCAACCTTTGAGCTCTGCCCTTCAGCCAGTTCCTCACTCAGCAGGCCAGAACCCTCTAACATTACATCTTAGATGGCTAAAGGTGAATTCACCACAAGAGCAGAATTCATCTGAATAGTCAAAGAGAATTACTAGTGGCCATTTTTAGAAAAGATCCCTAAAGCTGATGATAGCTCTGATAATGTCAACTATAACAGTTTTCAAAAACACAATTCAAAGTAACTTTTGAAATATGGAAAAATAAACTTTTGCGTATATTGTTTGCTTTTTTTTTACTGCCTTCTCTGCACTTTGCTAAACCTTTTAAAAAAACCTAAAGAACAGATAAAAAATTTAGCTCTGATCCAAGGATTTTACTGCATAAAAGTTTAGTGGGCTGGTCATGTACAAACTCCCTTCCATACTGGTTATTTGGCAGAACGAATAAGATTTTGATTGTCAATCTCAGAGTAACAATGAATTAGAACCAAGTAACAACCATGCAATGTATCATGTTTTTGTCTCAAAGATATAAAAGGAAAAGTTATTACAGCAGCTCTTGACAATGTAGTTTGAACACATTAGGAAAAATAATGAGAAAATCATTAGCTTAATCTGATCCAGAGGAATTAGGTCTGTTTTCTCTAGTACATAAGTCTCTTCTCTATTTGAGTGTATCTTTACAATCTATCTAATCTATCTATACTTTTACTTATTTTGATGTATTCCAAAATTCCAGCCTTTCTTACCCACTCCATAGAAATAAAATATTGAAATAGATTTGATCATCATAGTCTTACTAAGAAACAAGTCTGATGATGGATAACTCTAATAGCTTCAATACAGGGAATGAGTTCCATCCGTAGAAAGGAGCATATATTTGTAAAACTACATAAATTTGGTTTAAGATAATCTTTTGAAAATTAGTAATAATTTCAGTTTTATCTCAAAGGCAATTCTCATTAAAGAAATAATTTTTCACCCAGAGTGTATAAAGTTTTTGAACTGAATTAGAATATTTCCCAGGTATTCTTTTGGTTTGCTGTAGATGACAATGAAAACTTAAAGACATTACATTAGTGGCTTTGCTAGTGACTTTACAATAAATACTATACTAGAGACTTCCATAAACAGGGTTTTTTTGCACAAATATACACTCTAAAAATTAGATCACATAGAGGATTCATTTTCATTTCTTCCATTACCTTCTCTCTTTTTCTTTAAAAGTTTATCTGTGCAAATGAGTCTTAAATGTTCTCATTATATAAACAAAATCCTATC